>CM075650.1:27536205-30036205 GCA_037953625.1 Crotalaria pallida
GTTTAAATGTTTCGTTTTCATTTTATATTCAACAAGTTGAATTAACCAATACTTGAGGTACATCTTCTAGAAACTAAGCCAACTAAGGCTGTAAGCAGACCGACCGTGTATAGTATTGTATTGTGAATTGTCAATACTATAGGAAGAACAACAAACATGCATGGAAAAATAATAAACAAAAGGACAACTACGAACGCGTCGTTTGACAGAATTGCCCTCTAACTAGGAAGTTAAATATATACTCCACTATGGTAAAAATATATGTATATTCTCCTTTTGTACTGCCAGCATTATTAGTGTTATCAAAACTGCACCTGCCGGCCGGTTGGACCATCTATCACTTTATAATAATGATATACTGTAAATCAGACCATTATGTTCATGAACCGGTATAGGACCGTTGAGCCACATGTGAAGTACCAATTTTGTGACGTGCCGATTGGACCATATCATGTTGAAACCGAATTGTGTTTTGTGTACAAATGTCTAAAATCTGGGATTTTAACATGATTCTGTTATTTTTTGTTTCATGAACATGATCATCTTTGATCATGGATGTGCAGGACTCGGTGATCCGGACCGGACCCACTTATTTTAGGTTAAGTTGGATCCCGGTCTCATATGTCAAAAGGATAGATCCATTCAAAATAAAGTTACCCGGTATCAGGATGAGTACGGGTCTAACTTAAGATTATCCGATCCTACTCGTATATATGTAAACATGTGTTTTTTTAGATGATGTAAACATACTATTATTTTAATTTTATATTATATATTAATATAATACATTGTATATATTCAGTGGACTGAGTGAACGGTGTCATTTCAAAATTAGCAATTTAATTACTTTTTATTATTAAGTGACACTTTATTACTAAACTTTACTACCAAAGGTCGTATTTTCTTCTCCTAGTTGTAAGATATTATATAAATGACATTTTGTAAACAATATTTCCCTAGTTTAATTATTTTTGGTAGTAGCAAGTGAAATTTTGAATATAAATTTAACAACTTTTTCTATTGCCCTAGTTTAATTTTTTTTAAACAATATTTCCCTAAACAATATTTTTTATGGCATTTATCCCTGATTTAATTTTTTTTAACGTCAAAACATAGCATTTTGTAATCACTTTCTTTATTTTGTATCCTACTTTCAGGCTTGTGATTTTTGTCCCGGGCCTGGACTCATCCTCATCTTATCTCTTCTTATTTAGACCTAAATATGTTCGGGTTTTTTCAGATTTATAAACGGGTGCGAATTTAAAAATTGACCTGTTAAAATTTACTGGTCAGGTGACGATCGAGCCAAACCCGTCACAACTTGTCCCTTGCTCACTCCTAATGGGATGAAATACCCATCTAATTACTCCACCCAACGTGTTTAAATAAATCAATTTTTAAATTGTAATTGATAAAATAGTTGAGAAAATGTTTTTTAATATTTGAGATAAAATGCTTATAAAAAAAATTAAAATATTTGAGATAAAATGAGAATAGATTTGTTAAAATCATTTATATGCATAAATTCAATTTTTTGGATTTGGTTATGAATCAATCTCACTTTTTATTTTATGTTTTTTTTTAATTATGTATACTGACAAATAGAAAGGAATATCAAGAATATAGGGATAGAAATATTTATATTTTCTTTTTTTAATGATGAAGAAAAATTTATGAGAGTTGGGCTTTGAGACTGTCCAGGGTCAGGGCAAGTCTCACGACGATGTATAAAGTTAAGAGATTTTGTTTCCGAAATGTATTTATAAACCGTTTCTTTAAAAAAAAACACCCTTAAATTTACCAATATTTTATAAAGTATATCTTAATTAAATAAATTTCCAACTTGCAAATCAAGATGTTACAATTATGGGTACTCTTGATTTATGCAATCAATGGCCTAAAAAATAAAGATAATTAATAAAGGTAAATATGAAAGAAAAAAAATAAATGCTACCTAGAAATTATAAAGTGGCTTTTAAAAAGGGTCATCAAATCCTTTTAGAATGTGACTTATAATAAGGATATGATGGAGTACCTTTGTTCCTTAATAGAGTTACGATTTGTTGACATTAGGTGTAAATCTTGAACACGTACACCTTTGAATAACTTTGGCAAAACTGCTCGTTTGGTCCCCTAAGTTATTTTTTTGTCCCATTTTGGTCCTCTAAGTCTTTTTCATTTGAATGTGGTCCCCTTAGTTTTGTAACTTCAGCACCGTTAGTCCTTTCTGTCACTTACCTCTTAACGTTGTTTCTTTTTGCTGACCTGTCACTGTGAGTGACCCACGTGTATCCTCCCTCTTGCCATGTTTATAGTTTAAAATGGGGGAGTAAAACGACGCCGTTTTATTGCATGCCAAAACGGTGCCGTTTCAGTGATAGCCTCTTCATCTACTCATTTCTTCTTTGGGAAGTCACTGTGAGCTGAGAGAGAAAGAACTGGTTTGGAGGGAAAACTGAGCTTTGATAGGGCATAGAGTTGATTCATTTTTGGCGCCATATTGTCCTTCATAGTGAGCGCGATTGGGAGGTGTGAGGTGCGCATAAGTTGTGGAACAAGAAGGAGCAAAAATGTTAGGTTTTTACCCCTTCTCTATTATACTTTTTGTTATTCCATTTCAAAATGAGTATCCACCATTTTTCAGCATTTGGGTTTAGATTTGTGCCTATGTTATTTTAGATGTTGGTTTAGGATTTATACACTGTATTACCATTTGGGGTTTGAGCATTTGGGTGAAAATGTTGTTTTATTTGGATGTAGGCATGGAGAACTATTTTACTGTCTAATTTTTTCATGGAGGCTCTTTCTCTGACTCTAAAAAGGAAAGTCTAAAATACTCAGGGGCTAGCTATATCTGGAAGTGTGATCCAGATAAATGAGGTTTTTTTTTAAATTCTTGGAATTGTGAAGGAGATGAAGTATGCTTCTGGTGTTGGCAAGATGTGGTATGGATGTGGTAGTTAGTTGAAGGAACTTAAAGATGAGGAAGGTGCATGGGAGATGGTGAAGTTGGCAAGGAAAATGGAGTTGTTCAAATGTATGTGACTCATGTGGTTTCATAGCCTGAAGTGATTCCTTCATTCCCTACAGTGATTGTGGGACATGAAGATGATATTGAGCATCCATATGATAAAGTTGATGGTATGGGTTGGTGTGATGCAAATCTTGAAGAAAAGGAGGGTGTGAATGATTCATATGGTGTACAAGGAGTGAAAGATGCACCTGATTTAGAAGATCATATAGAAGTGTCTAGCAATTCTGAGGATAGTGCATTGAATTTTAGATTCAATGATTCTGATGATGAAGATAGAGGGAGAAGAAGGTTCTTTAATATTGTTGATGCTGCAACTACTCCACTTGGGTCACTTGGTTCACCACTTTTTGAAGCTCCTACTTGTTTGACAAAAGAGATTCATGGTGTTGATATTGAATAGAATATTGAGGTTGAACAGAGAGTTGAGATTGAACAAAATATTGAGGTTGAACAAATAAAGAGCTGAGACTGAAAAGAATGGTGAGACTGAACAGGGAGTTGAGACTGAAGAAAACAGTAAAAAGAGGAAGACCACTATTGGTGAGGCTTCTGATTTTGCAAAAAGGAAACGTGGGAGACCTCATAAGTACTAGGTGGTGCACAATGAGGTCTCCGATAACCCTAGAACCTCTTATTTTGATGAGCAAAGAGAGTCAGAGAATGATTCTCTTCATTTCAATGATGATGAAGGTGATAATGCACATCCTAAGCTCCATGGGTTATCTGATGAAGAACTTGAGAGTGAACCTGATTCTGGTGATGATAAGGTTATGAGTAACAAGGTCAAGCACCCCTCATTCACCGTGCCAAGGAGTATAAGTGAGTTGTAGCTAGGTACACTTTTCTCATCCAAGGAACAGTTTAAGGAAGCTATCAAGATATATTCAGTACAAACTGGGAGGAATTTGAAATTCACAATGAATGATGCAAAAAAGGGTTAAGGTGTTCTGCAAACCTGGGTGTGACTGGTATGCTTACTGTGGTAAGGTACCCAATGAGGATACTTGGCAGTTGAGAACTATACGTGACAAGCACACCTGCAGCAAGGCCTATAGGCTAAGGTTCTGCACTTCCAAATGGCTTGGACAAAGGCTGCAATCAAGTAATTTATCTTTGTAATTTCATCACAGAGTTTGGTCCCTACATTGGCTAAGTAGCTGTTACTAGGTCTCATAGAGGTTTTGTGTGAGACATTTTTACAACAATTTCAGGAAATCTTTCCCTTGTAAAAGACTGAAGGATCTGTTGTGGAAGGTAGCCAAAGCAACACATCCACAAGCTTGGCATAATGCAATGAGATGAAGGAGTACACTTTGGAAGCATAGTCCAAGCATTTAATCCAAACTCCCCCAAGATTCGGGAGCAAGAGCTGGTTCACTTTCGATACAAAATATAATGTTCTTGTCAACAATATGTCAAAGACATTCAACTCTGTCATCCTAAGTGCACAACATAAACCAATTATCACCATGATGGAGGATATAAGGTTGCATACCTACGAATCTTCAAATGATCTAAAATTTCGCATGCATGTATGATTATCATGATAATATCATATAACTCAACGGTTGGATTGATTAATTCCATGATGTTAGTAAAATTTTGAAATACACGCTTTAATGTTTTGTTTAACAAATCAATCAATACTAAAGCAATAATTCAATTTATATTTTTCTTAACTAACCAATCATAAAATATAATATACAATTTAAATTTTTTTATTTATTATCTTAAAATTGTGTTGGGACAAATTAATTTTTTTTACTAATTTTATAGGACATAAGGGATAAAAAACAAAGGGGACAGCATTATTTTTAATAATCGCTCATATAACAAATTTGTTACCTTAATTCTCAAATAAACCACAACAATTATTTACAAATTATAAATCCTCACTGCGGCCTGCGCTATTTATCCCACATTTACTACTTTTCTGGAATAAAATTTTAAGTAAAATGATTCAATCCGAAAATTAGTTATGCTGCTGTCAATTTCAAAACTTCAGTCTGAAATATCACACCGCAATCATTAAACAAATTTGTCTCTATTGAAAAGGAAATTTTGTTTAAATTAATTAAAGGAAGTATTAACGAATACTTTAAGAATATAAAAAAAATGTCATTAAAAAATTAAGTTTGTATTTTTTTTATTTATTGAATACGCCATATCTTACTCAAAATCATCTTTTATTATTATCTTAAATAATGCCTCAAGCGTATTCTTTAACTTTCTACATTAATTAATTATATATAAAAGATACATTAATCTACAAAATTAGCTTATATCGGCATACTCACAAGAAAAATGATCAATGAAGACTATCACATATGATACGAGGTCTAGTGTAACGCCCCAAAATATTAAGTGAAATAAATAAAAATGCGGATTTATAAAAACCTTTTTCCAAAGAGTGTGAAAACCAAAAGCTTTGTTTATTAATATCATATTATATTACAAAAAAGTCTGAGTGTAAATATAAGAATATCAAATCCCCAAAAATCCCGCCTTTACACCCAGAGCATGGTCTTCACAACTCTATCCTTCAATAAGAGGATTCAGACAACAAGATGTCATCCTGGCTGTCTCTACTAACGCTCCTTTAACTCTATCAGGACCTGTCATTCAAACAGAACCTACCACCACCAATGTGGTAGTATGGGAGTAAGTCACTTGTCATATCGCGTAAGCAGATTAATGATTAAGTCTTACACATATAATCACTCATAATGCAAATGATGCATACTAAGCAAGTGCTTTAACATTCGTAGACATATTATTATTATTATCATCTGTATGCAATGCTATGCAATGCAATGCAATGTAATGCGAGACTTTTCTCTATTCCACAAAAGAACTCATAGGTACATCATCACTATTCAAAAACATCTCAATTGTACAAGGGTCACACGTATACTGGACTACGACGCTTACAAATACAGTCCGTCGTATTTGCAACGGGTCCTTTCCCAAGGGACACGTTGTACCGGGATATCAACATTGACATGACGCTTACAGATACACTCCGTCGTACCTGCAACGGGTCCTTTCCCAAGGGACACGTCATATCGGGATATCATCGTTGACATACTGCTTACGGATAGCGTCCTACCCACAACAGGTCTTTTCCCACAAGACACAGTATATCGGGATTCATGGCTATATCGCTTACGAATAGCGTCCTATTCGCAACGAGTCCCTTCCCAAAGGACACGATATACCGGGATTCTAATCCTTCTCGTATACGTTCCTTGTACTCAATTCATCATAAAATATTTGTACCCTATAAATTTTTTGTGCTCGACCTTCATGCCAAACCATGCATGAGGAAGGCTTATTCATCCTTTATTTTCTTCATAATCATGCATCTACCTTTATCAAGGATTGTTCACAAACCAACAATCACTATCAAACTCAATAACCATTTCCAAGGTAGAATCAATAATCATTAAACTTCATATGTATGATGATCCAAACATCATTCAAACCACTTCCAAAGTATAATTGACAAATTCATTCAAACATTATCAAATATAATCATCATTAAAATCATTGTTAATTCCATGAGATCTCCAGTCAACACCCAACTGGTACAACATCTATGCAAAGTTCTCTATGATTATTGCAATGAATTTGGTTATTTATTCATTTCTCTCAGGCACTAACCAGTTACAAGATCCACTAACCGGTTAGTGACAGCAAAACATATTGACTTTAAGTCCAAAAACCTTCCAATCTTGAAACTAATTCCTTCCTACTCCTTATTTACCTTTTAAGACATAATTCTAAGCTTCTTGCAGGTCTTCTAACTACCCAAAACGTATTTTAAATTCATATATCCATTAACATCCTATTAGGGAAAAGTTCCATTATTAAGCCTTAGTAAATACTATGGGTAATTAGCCTACTTATTTCAAATTATGGTTCCATTGCTAGTCCAAACCCATACCATACCTATATTACAAGATTATTATACTAAACTTAATTAACTTCATACTTTGTCAGGCTCTAACTGGTTAGAGGGACTCCTAACCGGTTAGATGCTGCAGACTTGTAGACTTGAGAACAGGACTAGTTACATTCTTATTCTTTTCAATCCAATCACTTACCATAATATTCTCTAATCTCTGTGCAGCACCTAAAGCATTACTAAAATATGACTTAATCATATTAACAGTGAGTATGACTCCAATAATTTAAGTTCAAGATAACCTCAAAGTCTTGGACCAAAATAAAAGGTAAAGTCTAGCTCTCATCAACTTATTTCTTATTGTATCAACTTCTAATTCCAAACTATTAGTTATAGCAATTTGGACATGACTCTAAGGATATAGTAAGACTTAAGCATATCGAATTACATTACATTAGTTCTAAGTCCATCAATCTAATTTCCAAGTAAAACTTTTATCAAACCATAACAAGTTCCATCTCTTCCCAGCTTATTTACTCCCAATGATTTGTTCTAATATTATTCCAAGTCTAAGTAATAACTATCCTCAATGATTGTTATACCAACATAAGTCATTGATGCATTCTGTCAGTCACTAACCGGTTAGAGAGCCCACTAACCGGTTAGTTTATGCAGTCTGACAGCATACTGCACTTCTTTCTTGCTCAATTCCTTTCATAGTCCAATTATTACTTCTTGACATCATTGGACAACCAACATATGGTATCTAGTTACTACTTTACAGCAAGTAATTCAACCAAATCAAAGCATCAAATCATCAAACCAATGCATCAAATCATTCAATTTATCAAGTTCATATTCATTTATTCATAATCAATTGATCATGACCCTAATACTTTCTCAATTTCAGCAATCATCACAAGAATCATAACAGAATTATGGCAGCATGCTTCTCATTAATTTCATTCTTGTTTAGGTCCTTAATTCAGTTACATAACATAGGGAACCAAGGATTGTATTGGCCTCCAAGCCAACCAATTCTTGTCTTGGTTCCAATATCCATAATTCACACATATCATCATACAAACCATCAACCATAAATCCTAGCGATATGAATGAGGTCTCCCATACCTTAGACAATTTAGACAGCCCTTAAGCAAGCTCTAAGACTCCAAGAACAGCAGCCACAAGGGTAGCAGCAACAACACAACAGCCACACCAGAAACAGAGCAAGGACAACACTAAATTCCTTTGATTTACAAGCTCTCACACTCACTAATTACAAGCTTGATGTGCAACAACTCAAGGCAAGTTGTATGCACGAATTTGAGGAGGAATTTGGGCAGAGTTTCAGCTCTGAAAACGAATGGAATTTGAGCCTAAACAGCAGCACCCAAAACCCCTATTTATAGAGGAGGAAAAGAGGGGAAATTGAGGGAAGAGTGGAGCAAATCGTTCCACCCAGCTCTTCCTCACGCCACACACTTAATTGGAGGTGTTGAGGGGTGCTATGTGGCTTAAAGGGAGTGAAACCACGTTTTTAGCTCGAGATTTCGAGCTAAACCGACTTAAAATTGTGCAGATACAGATGTACTAACCGGTTACTGGTTTCACTAACCGGTTAGCCACTGCTAAAAATTCAGAAATTCAAATATAAGACACTACTTTGCTCAAAAATTAATTTAAAAAAAGAATTACTTCTCAAAACAAAATTTCCACCGTTGGATGTCAAGATAAAATCATTAGAAACCTTGTCTAAAAATTTGAGCAAGATCCAACGGTTAACGAAGGAGATCTTACCCGATCTTTGCATGATATTTTACCAAAATATCACTTTTTACATATTTCATTTAAATCTTTCTTTGCCAAAGCTATTTTATTTCCAAAATATATTTCCTTATGCTTATTTTTCCAAAATACTTTTCTCAAAAATATTTTTCAATAATAAAATAATTGTTTATCCTTTTTATAAAAATGAGGGATGTTACATCTAGGCTACCTAAATTTGAGAGCAAGGGTTCGATCTCCGTTTCATACGAATGGAAAAAGATTTGTTGAGAGAGCTATCCTCGAAAGGATCCAACGATATTTGAATTGATTGGTTGTTCTTGTAGTGAGGCAGATACTATGGGAAATGGAAAAAAATGATGTGTCACAAAATGATGCTTTATGTATTAATGATTAATTAATAAGTTACATCGTAGACCGATTAAAAAAAAAATTGACATTATGTTTTATTTTCGGTGCAAATCATCAAAAATAGAACAAACAAGCCCTTAGACTTAAACTACTTAAATTCTGGTTTAATGGAGAAGTGTTGATAGCACATAAGCCAACAAATTTTTCCGTTACAAATAAAAGGTCAACCGTAGCCCAAAAAATGTAAAGGTCAACTTATGTCTATTTCTTTAAGTAGAGAATATATAATGAGCCTTTAAGGTTATTTTTTATTTTTATTTTTCATATTTTTACTCAAAATAATAATGTTAAACTTATACATTTATTCAAATAACATTATTGAAATAAATAGAGTAGTCTGAAGTTCTGAGCACCTTCTGGTTCAGTGCAATGGTTCAAAGACTTTATGTGCTTCTTAGAAAACGAAAGGAAATATTCTTGAAGGTGCTTTTGCAATAGAAAAGGTTCTAAAGATATGACAAGCCAAAAGTTCCTTTTCCAAATTTATGACCATCAAATGCATGAAAAGTCAAACAGGGGTAGCTATGTCATTTGGCTTTTAACCAAACTTTTTAGACTTAGGATACTCGGTTCCTCATTAATCAAATATTATAAAACAAATTGTTCACATTTTTGGTCTATTCTTGTTTGCCAAATACCCACAACCCCTCTCAATCTCTCTCTATATATACAAAATAGAAGAATTCCATGGGGTATTATAGGTCCTTACCCACCAAAATTAATGGACATTTTCAACATAAGGCTGATGGAAAACCTCTTTTCTCTATGAGCAGTTGAAGATTTTGAATATTAGCCCTCTAGAGCTCTACCCTTCTCTTTAAAAGTCTTAAATCCATTTCCACTTCCACAACACCAAACTTCTCTTCCAACCTAACCTAACTGACATATTCTCACCAATTTTCCAAATATCTCTTTCTATATAAAAACATTTGAGGATCAAAGCAACTATGAAATTTTAGATATATTACTACCCAAGAAAACATATTCAAGTTCAAATTCTTTTTATCAAGAATCATGAAAACCATATGGAAGTTCATCTTCCCTGGTTGTTACAAGGGTGGTTATCCCTCTCACAAGCCCAAGAAAGTGGTGGCTACAAAGCCAACTTCTTCACACAGGCTTTCATTAACGGATTTGAGTTTCCCAAGCTTAACATTTTCAGAGGATCTCTCCATTTCCCTAGCAGGGTCTAACATGCATGTGTTTACACTTGCTGAGCTCAAGATTATCACTCAGAGCTTCTCTTCAAGTAATTTTCTAGGAGAAGGTGGGTTTGGCCCAGTGCATAAAGGCTTCATTGATGACAAGCTTAGGCCTGGTCTCAAGGCTCAGCCCGTGGCTGTTAAGCTCTTGGACTTGGATGGCTCCCAGGGACATAAAGAGTGGTTGGTAAGATATTTTTTTTTTTTTGTATAAATTATTGTCAAATACGTATTTGTTGAAAATAGATCGTAAGTGACACTTTTTTTTAAGTGTGGATAAGAAATAGACAAAAGTTATATAAAAAAAAACTTTTTTCCTTTAAATTTTGAGCGGGTCCAATGAATAAAATGTTGTCATTCAATTGATTATTACTTGGTAAAAAATTGACATAACTTTCTTTTAATAAGGGGTGCTTTTAAGTTCTTTATATAACATTCATGTTATTTATAGGTCTAAATATTGCTATGAGTTAAGATTCATTGACATCCGATATAAATTTTGGTCAATTTTACTTTCAAATAACTTTTTATATATTATGAAATATCTCAATTTAATCATTAAATTATATATTATTATAATGATGATAATACATACCAAATTTAAGATTATTCAAAGATTCACATGTATACAATCAAATAATACATTTTTACTTATATTTCAAATAATGTATTATGTGTTATAATAAAGTGGTGGGATAAAGTATCAAATAATTTTATATTCGATGAAATTTTGTGTTATTGATCTACTTGATTAAAACTTTGAACTTAACGGTGAGATTGATAAATTTCATAATTTATAAAAAGTTATTTGTATGCTATAAACGGATCCTAACTCTATTTGCAATTCATTTTTAAATTTATAACATAAATTACTTATACTTTGTTTTGTGGTCTACAATCGTCAAAGTCATCATATGTAGTCATGCAAATAACATTTTTGTTTCTTTAATTCACTAAATTGGATTCTGACCTTTTTGGATTCACTAAATTGGATTCACCAAGTCATGCAAATTAAATAACATATTTGGTAATTAACTGATTTAGATTCTGATCTTTGCTCCTTGGTTGGTTTCCAAAATTGTGATGACAGACTGAAGTAGTTTTTCTGGGTCAACTGCGGCATCCACACCTTGTTAAGCTGATAGGATATTGCTGTGAAGAAGAACACAGGCTACTGGTGTATGAATATTTACCTAGAGGGAGCTTGGAGAATCAATTATTTAGAAGTAAGATTTCTGTTGTTATACACACACTTGACTGTCTTTTATTCAATATGCTTAGTTGTAGAAAAATTAACTTTTTTTTTTTAAAAAATAAATTCTAGGATTCTCAGCATCATTACCATGGTCAACAAGAATGAAAATTGCTGTTGGAGCTGCAAAGGGTCTAGCCTTTCTTCATGAAGCAGAGAAACCAGTCATCTATAGAGATTTCAAAGCATCTAACATTTTGTTAGACTCAGTAAGTGAACTTTCTCTTTCCTTCATTCTGTACTGTTTCATTTGTTAAATAGATAATTATACAATGAATGTGTTAACCTGTCAGTTTAAATCTTTAGGAAGTTTAGTTTAGGACATTATGATATCAAATTTTTTACAGCCAAGTGATTTAGTAGAGTTTGATAGTTTCTACTTGCTACTTCCATTGAAATTTTGATATACTAATTAACAACTTAATCTTATGAAAGAGTTAATTCATGCATGACATGGTATTGGAACCTCTACAACTAAGTGCATAAGATTTATTACTACTCCTTCGGATTCCTTTGGAAGATTTCACGTCGATCAAGAAAGCGGAATAATTTAGTTAATTGTATTGGAAATGTAAACTTTTGATATGTATTTTCAAAATTATCTCTATTAATATTATTGAGAATCTAAAAAGTGGTAAATAAATATGGGTGTTTGTGAAAAAAAAATTGATAAAAAATCTTATAAATAGAAACAAAATAAAAATGTCAACATGGTCTTATATTTAGGGACGGAGAGAGTATACATGTTATATGCTATAGAAATTGATATTTTACCTTCACCATATATTATAGTGTTACGTGACTTCATGACATTACTACCTTTAGTGTCTCCATGATCATCATCAATTAGTTAAACTCATTTATCATTATTTATTTCCTCCAGGATTTCAACGCCAAACTCTCTGACTTTGGATTGGCGAAAGATGGTCCCGAAGGAGATGACACTCACGTTTCAACTCGAGTTATGGGAACACAAGGGTATGCAGCCCCTGAATATGTCATGACAGGTACATCTATTATTCTAATCATTTCACTTTGCCATTAATTATTATGGTTTAAAAATAGTACTCCATTTGTGTCCTTTTAGTATTAAATGAAACTTTTATTTTTTAATTCGTATGCCTTAAAATATTTCTAAAATTTGATTTTTAGGTTTATCTTCACTTAAGTGATGACGAAATTAATACTACTATTATCATTTGATAGGTGATAGTTTGTGTTGTTGGATCATCACAACTAAATATGCAGAATGATTTTTTTTAATAGTCAAATATTTTTTTTCTTTTTTTTAAAGAAATAAAAAAAAATGAAATCACCAAAATAAATTAAAATCAAAGTTTTTAAATATCCAAAAATCAAGACCGACTAAAAAAATATTAAAAGCTACTCCCTCCGTTCCACAAGGTGCTAAATATTGAAAAAATAAAAAAATTAAAGAAACATGTATTTAATGGTTTGTCTAACAATCAACCAATTATCGAACACCTAAGTTAATGCATTTTTCATTGATCAACCAATCATAATTCAAAATTTACAACTTTTAAGTTTTTCATTTATTAATTTAACTTTAGTTTGGTAAAAAAAATTTATCAGTTTTTACCTTCTTGTGGGATGGAGGGAGTAAAACATAATTGAGTCAACTAAATCATAATTGAACCTAATGAACTTGAACTTGAACTTGAATTCTTGTAACTAATTGAATTTTACAAATGTTATTTTTATTTTATAGGTCACTTGACAACAATGAGTGATGTGTATAGCTTTGGGGTAGTCTTGTTGGAAATACTAACAGGAAGAAGGTCAGTGGACAAGAATCGCCCTCCAAGGGAGCAGAACCTAGTGGAATGGGCAAGGCCAATGTTAAACGATTCTAGGAAAATCAGCAGGATAATGGACCCTAGACTTGAAGGGCAGTTCTCTGAGATGGGGACAAAAAAAGCAGCTGCATTGGCTTATCAATGCCTTAGCCATAGACCAAAGAGTAGGCCTTCAATGAGCACAGTGGTTAAGACCCTAGAACCCCTCATGGATTTTGATGATATTCCAATAGGACCCTTTGTCTACACAGTTCCACAAGATAGTAGTAGTAATGATGTGCATAAAGATGCTAAGGAACATGAAATGGCTAACGACAGGAGCAGGGAAAATGATCATCATCGTCATCATCGTCATCATCGCCGGATTCATCATCATAATAACAATGGTGGCCGTAGGCCTCATCCACTTAAATCTCCAAAGCCACAATCACAGTTACAGAATGAAAAACAGGGTCAGATAAGGCAAGGAAGAATAATTTAGCAGCACATATAAATCATACCATAAAATGTACATATATAGATAATTGCTTAAAAATATTTTGCTTCTTTTACATAGCGTGTTAGTTACTAGCTAGGTTAAGTGTAATGATCCTTGCATAAAAAACATACCCGAGTTTTTTCATTCTCTTTGTCCATTTTTTTTAATAGGAAAAAAGAGATTCATTTCATTAGCAAGATAAAAGGTGAGCATAAGCTGCCTGAATCAAATGACTGGTCCAACTAATGGACAATTAGCAACTATGTTTTGTTGAACACATTTAAATTTGATCTTTGAACACCAGGGATTATAGCTAGTTATTAATTGACTAAACAACACGTACTAGTGATTAACAAGCCGTGGCATAAGCCAATTATAAAGAGTATTTATCAGAGAGTGGGCAGCAAGGAAAGCCACCCTCTTATAATTAATTTGTGGCTGTGGGGCATATTTATACTCAATGACAATTCAATTACTAAGCCAATTATTTTATCTTTTGACAAAATTAAAGAAAGAAAATCATTACATATGATGCTAGCTATCAAATTAAAAATGAGAGAAAATATTTGCTTAAATATTTTTGTGCATAAAAATTCTTGGGTCTCTTGGGTGTCATATATATGTTCAAAATCTTGATTGGCGAAAATGTCAATTAATTGGACAGGCCTCATGTGCTGGTCTCAAAAGATTCAAAACAATGGAAAGAGGGAAAAACAAGTTCGCATGTTTCTTTGGTAGTCGCGTAATGATTAGAGGTGTTCAAAACCGAACCGGTCTATTGGATAACCGAAAAACCGATATAAAAAAAACGGAAAAAAATAAATAATTCTGGATCTGCTGCCTCCAAAACCGACCGGTTCGGTTCGGTTTTCGGTTCTCCGTCCTGTATGGCCCAAGCCCAATTACTTTCCAACAACCCTAGCTCCTCTGTTCCTCTTCCTCATTTCACATATTTTCCTCCCTCAACCAACCACCAGCCGTTGCTCTCCCTCCCTCAACCAAGCAACTTCGTCTCCCTCAACCAGCCGCCAACTTCGTCTCCCTCACTCTCCTCGCCGCTCCTCTATTCCTCTACTCCGTCACTCACTGATTCGCCGTTCTCAATTTCTCACTCATCCACAAATAGTCGGTTACACAATGGGTACCTTGTGGAGGTACGTCATGCACAATATTTTTGTGCTTTTGAACTTCTCTCACTGGCAAATATTATGATGAAATTCATTGAGCTGAGATTATTGTTGTGGTTGTATAATGAAGTTGATTTGTAATTATGAAATTCCGTTTTCCTCACTCGAATGGGATTGAAGTATTCACTGAGATTGCCAAGATGGCTGTAGAGGAACCTTTGATGCCATATGTATTCAAAGAGCTACAAAATTTTCATTTTGAATCTCTTTCATTATTCTCTCTTTTATGGATTTGAAGAAGAGATAGTTGGCCGAGGTTGTATATCTTTCATTATTCATTATTCCATTTCTGATTTTTCTATTTTTTCTATTTTTCTATTTAGTTTAACTATGATCAAAACAGGAATACTTGAACAAGTGCTACAGCAGGTTTATTTTAAATAATTTTTGTGGGGAATATTTTTTCATCTTAGGTGAATACTAGATATTTTTTATATTGAAAAGAAAAATAGTGAACCGAACCGAGCCGAGCCGAAAACCGAATATATTTTTCGGATCGGATCGGATCAGATGTCTTAATCTAAATGAACCGAACCGAACCGACCTTAATTTTTCTCTTCGGATAGGATGACTTTATTTATAAAAACCGAACCGAACCGATCCATGAACACCCCTAGTATTGATGCACTGATCACATCCCATTCTCGAAAGATCTGAAATAAAATTAGTTCACATATTGTTATGAGATATCTAGTTTGAAATAATAAGATGTAAAGCCCAATAACGAACTGTTCTTTTAGGAGGTTTTTCTGATAATACAAGACTCCTTTACTACAAGAAAAATGCAAAATAGCGACGAAAATATCTGTCGCAAATCTGCCGCAAATCCGTCGCAAAATCGAATTAGCGACGGATTTGTGACAGATTTGCGAGGAACGCGTCTGTCGCGTCTCATTCATCGCTAGTTAGCGAGGGAATATTTCACTCGCTAATTTCTCGCCAAAATCATTATCTCCGACGGAAATTTCCCTCGCAAATTTCTCGCAAAAGTCATTCAAGAAATTCGCATCTGTCTGTCGCTATTTAGCGAGAGCATAACCCCTCACAAACATCATGTTGTCGCTAATTAGCGAGAGCTTAATCTCTCGCAAAGCCCTCGCAAACATCATGTTGTTGCTAATTAGCGAGAGCTTAATCTCTCGCAAAGCCCTTGCAAACGATTGTTTTCCATTAGCCCTCGCTAATTAGCGACCAATCACTCCTCGCAAATTCGTCGTAGTTGAATTATATTTGCGATGGCTTATTCTCTCACAAATCTCTCGCAATTGATTGTTTAGAAAATTGTTTCAATTTCGTCATCAATCCGTTGCTAATTAGCGACCAAAACTCCCTCACAATTTTGTCATGAAGCCGTCGCTAATTAGCGACCAGAACTCCCTCGCAATTTTGTCATGAATCCATCGCTAATTAGCGACCAAAAATTCCTCGCATATGAATTCGATTTTCGAGGGCCTAATATGTCGCAAATCTCTAGCAAAATCTTATTGTATTTGCATTTCTCGCTAAAAAATTGACATTCGCTACTATAACTTTTCAATACCTATAAATTCACCATACTTTTGTTGAATGACTTCATATATTTAAATATCATACTAAATATCATAAAATATCAAAATCAAAACATGCATCATTTAAGTTTAAGAAAATTCAAGTCTAAACAAAATACTAATCAACCAAAATACTTAAATACTAAATTCTAAAAAGAAATAGATATTGAATGTTTAACAAAATATTAATAATAATAATATATTAACTCAAGTTAACATGATCATCTTCATCATCTTGATTCTGCTGCTGAGTTGATCCACGTAGCTGTGTTTGTAAGATCTGAAAAAATGATGCCAGTTGTGACTGCATTTGTACTTGTAAATTTGTCTCCAAGGTGGTCATCTGTGACTGAACCACAGAAGGTATAACATTTGTGATCTCTTCATTTGTCATAGCCATAGAATGTGATGAACCTAAGACCTCGGAGGATGATGACGCTCTAATAGAGCCGCGAACTACTGAATCTAAGGCACCGATACCATGTACACGACCTTTCTTGTTAGTACCTGCCACTTCAGTCCAAACGTCCTCATCCACCTCAGGATAAGATGAAGCTTCCTCTCCATACTTCTCAATTATTTTGTTTTGATAATTTTCCTAAAAAAAATAAATCAATTAATTTCTCAATTTTTCAAATACTGACTAATAATAACACAGTAAAGTGTTAACTAAGATAATTATAAAAACACATACCACAATGTTCTTGGATTTTTCAGACACATATTCTCCATCTTTCCTTTTATGAACTTTACCATATAGATCTTTGTAATCAACAAGACCGGTTGCTTTATTTTTCTGTATGTAATAACATATAAAACATATAACATTATTTTTTTATATAAAAATATAAATTACATTAAAATAACACAATTAGTGCAATGAAAAAAATATAAAATAACTATTAAATAATATATGTAATGCACACAATTAATTCTGAAGCAGCATGATAAAGAAGACATTGAATTACTAATCCAAAAATAGAATAATATAATAAAAAAATAAAAAAAAAGAATACAATTTGAACCGATAAAGAAGACATTGAAGGTGCAAATGATGAGATAACAAACCTCGAATAAACACAACTTTAGTGATAAATTAAGCTCCCTCTTCTGGAAAGTGAAACTGCATTAAGGAACCAATATTTCAGAAAGTGCAGATAAGAAAAAACTAGTAGTAAAAATTATTTTAGCAAACTACTAGTGGAAAATGATATAGGCATATCAATCAAAGGGAGCTATTAATGAAAATAACGCCATTGATGTCAATGAAAATATAGGCATGTGAGAGCAATAAAAATAAGAAATTCATGGCAAAAATAAAATTATACACTCATAATATGCTTGTGCAAACTATAAAGGTGAACATAATCATCATTCTATATGATAAAGTTCAAATAGACAACTGTAGAAGAACCAATCAGGGAGATATTATCCAACACAATGAACTTGCCATGGACAGAAATGAGGAAACCCATAATGCAAATCTTGCGGGTCAAAAATAAGAGATAAATACAATTAAGATAGTCTCATGTATGTAGTAGCTAAGTTCTAAACAATACAGTGATGCTTTAAAAACAAAGACAGCAGTGAGCCTAATATTCCGCCACTTTCACAAAGCAATGGCAGAAACTACTTCAATATTTTCTCGAATCTATTACCTTTCTATGTTATTACTGAAGTGCAACACTTACACCTTATGTCTTATATCATCTTCACATGCACATCAATTCCCTTTTTCCTAAATTAGAGAATAGACAGATTAAAGAATTTTATGTTCAAAATAAACTCCAACATTTCTAGATTTGAGAGGACACTATTCTCTCGCAAACAAATTGACCGCATACGTAAAGGAATTTGTGGCGACGGATTTGCGAGAGAAATATGCTCTCGCAAACTTTATTTCATTAAAATGCATACCTAGCGACAGATTGGCGAGAAAAATATTCCCTCGTAAACGATTTGATAGCATAAAAGAATTTGTGATGACGGATTTGCGAGAGAAATATGCCCTCGCAAACTTCAATGTTTTAAAAATGTATTTATAGCGACGGCTTTGCGAGGAAACTATTCCCTCGCAAACAATTTGGAAAATTTAAAGGAATTCGTGGAGACCATCTTGCGACGGAAACATGCCCTCGCAAACTACCTAGCGACGGATTTGCGAGGAAAATGTCCCTCGCCAAAATTGTTTAAAATAATCTCTCGCTAATTTGTCGCAATTCCGTCGCAAATGTTGTCTAAAGGAATTCGTGGCGACCGTCTTGCGACGGAAACATGCCCTCGCAAACTACCTAGCGACGGATTTGCGAGGAAAATGTCCCTCGCAAAATTGTTTAAAATAATCTCTCGCTAATTTGTCGCAATTCCGTCGCAAATGTTGTTCAAAGGAATTCGTGGCGACCGGCTTGCGACGGAAACATGCCCTCGCAAACAATCTAGCGACGGATTTGCGATGAAAATGTCCCTCGCCAAAATTGATTAAAATAATCTCTTGCTAATTGGTCGCAATTCCGTCGCAAATTTTGTTTAAAGGAATTCGTGCGAACGGCTTGCGACGGAACCATGTCCTCGCAAACTACTAGCGACGGATTTGGAGGAAAATGTCCCTCGCCAAAATTGTTTAAAATAATCTCTCGCTAATTTGTCGCAAATCCGTCGCAAAATGATAATTGTTTCTCTTTGCGAGGGAATTCGCTTTCGCTCGCTAAACCCTCGCATGTCCCTCGCTAATTAGCGACAGATTAGCGACAGAAATTTACCCTCAATCCGTCGCTATTTTGGTTTTTTCTTGTAGTGTTTGTAAATCTAACCAATGAAAATATCCCAAGTTATCCCTTAGCTTTGAGCTAGTCTATACTATATAAAGCCCCGTGGGTATCCCGCGGGCGGAACGTCCACCGTGGGACCCACGCCCCAGTACTCGAGGAGTACTTCTTCTTCTTTTTTTTTCTTTTATTTATACTATAGCAGCGTGTGGGAAACCCACTGTGGGACTCACGCCCAGTACTTTTTATTTTTTTTATAATAAAGGGAAGTACTGTTTCTTAACGTGTTTCTACCATGTATTGGTTTTTGGTGCTTCGGTTTTTTTTTTTAATAAATTTAATATAATAAAAAAAATATACTTTGAGTTTTCTGTGTTCTTTTTATGTACATATTTTTTCATTTGGATTTGAATTTTTTTATCATATGCTTCCTGACATAGGTAATGATCCAAACAAGTAAAATATAAAACAAGGGTGCTTCTACCATACACTGATTTTTGGTGCTCCGGCTTTTTTTTTAATCTTAATAAATCTAATATATTAAAAAAAATATGGTTTATGTTTTCTGTGTTATTTTCATGTACATGTTTTTGTTATTTAGATTTGAATTTTTTTATGGCTTATTTATGTATTTAGTCCCTGAAAGTTGAGAGTGTTTTGATTTTGTCCCAAAAAGTTTTTTTGACCTTGACTCATCCTTAATTGTTTTAAATATTTTGTTTTAGTCCTTGTTGTTAAGAAAAATCCGTTAACTAATGACGTGGCTAACAGAACGTCACATCAACATACACGTGTGCAAGTATGGAATGTCATGGTAGGATGACGTGGATGATTTGGACCCGCATGAGCAAAAGGGCCATAGCCCAATCCACAAACACATTTTTGTTGGGCCTTGGCCCTTTTGCTCCTGTGGGTACGGAAAATTCACGTCATCCTATCGGTGACATGCAATACTTGCACATGTGTATGCTGATGTGGTGTTTCGTTAACCACATAACCAATTAACGAATTTTTCCTAACGGCATGGACTAAAACCAAATTTTTAAAACAGTTAAGGATGAGTCAAGGTCAAAAAAACTTACTGGGACCAAAATCAAAACACTCCCAACATTTAGGGACTAAAATCATAAATAAGCTTTTTTTTATTATATACTTCTTGATGCAAGTAATGGTCTAAACAAGTAAAATATAAAACAAGGGTGCTTCCACCATGCAACGGTTTTTTGGTGCTCCGGCTTTTTTTTATTTTAATAAATCTAATATATTAAAAAAATATATGCTTTGAGTTTTCTGTGTTCTTTTTATGTATATGTTTTTGTTATTTGGATTTGAATTTTTTTTATTATATACTTCCTCACACAAGTAATGATCCAAACAAGTAAAATATAAAACAAGAATGTTTCTACCATGCACCGGTTTTTATTGCTTTGACTTTTTTTTTAATTTTTTTTTATTTTAATAAATCTAATATATTAAAAAAATATGCTTTGGCTTTTCTGTGTTTTTTTTATGTACATGTTTTTGTTATTTGGATTTGAATTTTTTTATTATATGTTTCCTCACACAAGTAATGGTCCAAACAAGTAAAATATAAAACAAGAGTGCTTCTACCATGCACTGATTTTTTGTGCTCCGGCTCTTTTTTTTGTTTTTTTTATTTTAATAAAGCTAATATATTAAAAAAAAAGCTTTGGGTTTTCTGTGTTCTTTCTGTACTATATAAAACCTGGTGGGGCAGGAACATCCACCGTGGGTCCCACGCCATAGTACTCAAAGAATACTTCTTTTTTTTATTTATACTATAGCAATGTGGGTATCCCACATGTGTGGAAATCCACCGTGGGACCCACGCCTAGTACTCTTTATTTTTTTATAAAAGGAAGTATTGCTTCTTAAAGTGCTTTTACCATGCATCAGTTTTTGGTGTTTTGGTTTTTTTTTTAAAAATAAATTTAATAAATAAAAAAAATATACTTTGAGTTTTCTTTTTATGTACATATTTTTTTATTTGGATTTGAATTTTTTTTATTATATGCTTCTTGACACAGGTAATGGTTCAAGCAAGTAAAATATAAAACAAGGGTGCTTCTGCCATGCACTGGTTTTTGGTGCTCCGGCTTTTTTTTTATCTTAATAAATCTAATATATTAAAAAAAATATGCTTTTGGTTTTCTGTGTTATTTTTATGTACATGTTTTTGTTATTTGGGTTTGAATTTTTTTATTATATACTTCCTGATGCAAGTAATGGTCCAAACAAGTAAAATATAAAATAAGGGTGCTTCTACCATGTAACGGTTTTTTGGTGCTCCGGCTTTTTTATTAATTTTAATAAATCTAATATATTAAAAAAATATGCTTTGGGTTTTCTTTGCTCTTTTTATGTACATGTTTTTGTTATTTGGATTCGAATTTTTTTATTATATACTTCCTGACACAAGTAATGATCCAAACAAGTAAAATATAAAACAAGGGTGCTTCTACCATGCACCGGTTTTTCTTGCTTTGACTCTTTTTTTTTATTTTTTTATTTTAATAAATTTAATATATTAAAAAAAATATGTTTTGACTTTTCTGTGTTCTTTTTATGACATGTTTTTGTTATTTGGATTTTAATTTTTTTATTATATGCTTCCTGACACAAGTAATGGTCCAAACAAATAAAATATAAAACAAGGGTGCTTTTACCATGCACCGGTTTTTTGTGCTCCGGTTCTTTTTCTTTGTTTTTTTTTTATTTTAGTAAATCTAATATATTAAAAAAAAAGCTTTGGGTTTTCTGTGTTCTTTTTATGTACATGTTTTTGTTATTTGAATTTGAATTTTGTTATTATATACTTCCTGACACAAGTAATCATCCAAATAATTAAAATATAAAACAATGGTGCTTCTACCATGCATCAGTTTTTCTTGCTTTGACTTTTTTTTAAAAAAATAAATCTAATATATTAAAAAAATATGCTTTGGTTTTTCTGTGTTCTTTTTATGTACATGTATTTGTTATTTGGATTTGAATTTTTTTATTATATGCTTCCTGACAGAAATAATGGTCCAAACAAGTAAAATATAAAAACAAGGATGCTTCTACCATGCACCGGTTTTTCTTGCTTTTACTCTTTTTTTTATTTTAATAAATCTAATATATTAAAAAAAATATGTTTTGGCTTTTCTGTGTTCTTTTTATGTACATGTTTTTGTTATTTGGATTTGAATTTTTTATTATATACTTCCTAACACAAGTAATGGTCCAAACAAGTAAATTATAAAACAAGGGTGTTTCTATGATGCACCGGTTTTTCTTGCTTTGACTCTTTTTTTTATTTTAATAAATCTAATATATTAAAAAAATATGCTTTGGCTTTTCTGTGTTCTTTTATGTACATGTTTTTGTTATTTGAATTGATTTTTTTTATTATATGCTTCCTGACACAAGTAATGGTCCAAACAAGTAAAATATAAAACAAAAGTGCTTCTACGATGCACCGGTTTTTCTTGCTTTGACTTTTTTTATTTTAATAAATCTAATATATTAAAAAAAATATGCTTTGGTTTTTTTGTGTTCTTTTTATGTACATGTTTTTGTTATTTGAATTTGAATTTTTTTTATTATATGCTTTCTGACACAAATAATGGTTCAAACAAGTATATTAGATTATACCTATTGTATATCAATATGTTTTCAAAGGAGAAGAGGAATAAGATTATACCTATTGTATTTTTTATTTTTTGAAATGGAAGATGATTTTATAAGACAAAAAAACTATTTAAAATATCATACAAGTTATGAAATAATTAAATAAAGAAACTATTTAAAAAATTACATTGTAATATGTACCTATATTATTCCATACTAATTAATTAACAATTAATCCGTGCATCACACCGATAATTTTATACTTAACTTTGTTGGTTACCCTATTGGCCCCGTGCATGGCACGGGGTTTTTCTAGTTATTTTGAAAAGGAGATTACTTCTCATCAACCGCAACGTGTATATAATTAAGGGCGGGTATATTTCAATCGCTTTTATTTTAAACATCCAAATGTCAAAAATGATTACTTTTCTTTCATATATTCAGCCACAATTTTTATTGTTCACCCCCTTTGAATCTCAAGAAAAAAAAAGTTATATTGTTTTGGTTTTTCAAGGTATCTACCCGGGCAATTGGTGACTAATCTTTTTGACATTGTCGAGCTTTTCGGGGGCTAGTTTCCCAATGAGGCCTCTTACATTCGCAAGAGTCGGGAATCGAACCCCCAACCACTTGCTTAAGTAGCAACATACCCTTTACCATCTATACAAGCCTCCACTGGTTAAAAAAAAAAGTTATTCTTACACCCAAAAATTAAAAACTTTCACCCAATTAATGATGAGAATTTTTTTTGGAAGTAACATGTCTCCCACATTGCTAATTTAGTGGTAACCTTGATATTTTATATTCCATTCTAAATTTCAAGCTAGAAAATTTCTTATTAGGTTTTAATAATGGACGATGTTAAACCCAATACATGTGCATTGCCGCCATTCATTCAGGCAGAGAGTGCGAATGTATGATGTACAAGTCCTCTTTTGGGAAAGTCATTGACTAACGTCTTTTTATTTTTCCCACATTTTTTTTTATAAAGTCATTGCAGATTTAATAACTCATTATTTAGCTCTTGCAAGTTAGCCATTATTTCTGATTATTACATTTTATTGGCCATCATTTTTTTGCTATTGGAATGGCTATATCCCGAAGCCAACGAATCCACGTGATCTTATAGGTGGTATCGACCATAGCTCGATATTCTAGTTCAGTGTTGAGTCATTGACAAGTATACTGGGTCATACAAGTAATATAATGGTAAATTGAGTGTTGGAACCATAGGGATTAACGTATGTTTGCATTTCTCACCTTATTGCATTTCTCTAAAATAAAATTTAGTTAGAGACGGATATTTCCGTCTCAGAACTCTATGTAAAAAAGAAAACAGAGAAAGAAGGAATGTTTTGTTTCATTTTCGTTGTTAGAGACGGAACAGCTCCGCCTCAAAAAGCAAAATAAGTTAGAGAAGGAATTATCCTTATCTGAAATTTAAAAAAAAAAAAGAAAAAGAAAAAACGAAACGTTGTCGTTTCGGTATTAAAATAAACCAGGGAGGAGCACGAAACTCCCTCTGCAGCCAAAAAATCTCTAAACTCGCTCTGCACTGAAAAACGTTCCCCAAAAACCAATTCAATTAACCCAAAACGTTCCCTCTGCAGCCACCACACCTCTAAACCATCGCAGTCACCACACCCCAAAATGTAATATTTGCTTTATAAGTGGGATATCTGAAAATGTGGATTTCCTGTAGACACTATTGATAGTGCTTTATGAATTGGATTTTTCATGAACTGTTGATGGTGAGTGTAACACCCACTGGAATTATTCCCGAAACAATAATAATAATAATAATATATATAATTATATTTATTTGTCTAAAATATTTTGAGATTTTACATAGTTATATATATTTTATGTTTAGTGAATTATTGAAATCATGAAGGGAAAAATATTAGAAGAAAAAGAAATGAATTAAAAATAACTTTTTGGCCTTTCAGCCAAAAAGACTTGAGTATTAGTGGGAATACTCAAGTCTTCTGTGGTGTTGCTGACAGTTTGAGCTGGTGTGCCAAGAGACTCGAGTCCTGAGCCAAAGACTCAAGTATCGTAACTAGCTGTTAGAAAAATTTGAAATTTTAGTCAGAATACTCGAGTATTTCTAGTAATACTCGAGTAGTTCGTGCAGTTCTGCAAAAAAATAAAAGTCGGTTTCAACTCAATTTGAAGCCAACAGCTCGTTCCATCTGGTTACAAGCACAGAGCTGGACCTTACTTCATAGGAGGGTAATCCTAAGTTATAAATAGGTTGTTTGGGAAGCTAGAAACTCATTCCAATCTCTCAAACCCGAATTCCATTCTCATTATTTTCAGTTTTTTGGTGCTCTCTTTGAGCCTTCAATTCTCCCTCCTCACTCACGCAAATCCAGTGAAACCAAAACACTATTCGAGTTCTAATTCCAATCTTGAATTAGAACCAAGAACCACTTGACTTCCTGTAGATCGAGTTGCAAGTCTTCAAAGCTAGGTGTTCTAAAGCTGAAAAACAGAGTACAAAACAACACCATCAACCTCTCTTTCTTGAATTGGTTTGGTAAATTTAGGAACCCTTTTGATTCCAAATTCGTTTCTGATTAAAGTTAGTATTGCCTAGTTGCTAAAGCTAATTTGTTTCACCCTTTTTCATTACATATTCCCTGTCAAATTCGTGGCCAAAGTTTGCTGTTCAAAGTGCAGAACTTGAGTGTTGAAACTCAAAGTTTGATCCTGATCGTTTCTCTCTCAATCAACTGTTTCTTTAGCTTCTCTAAGGTAAGGAGGAAGTTACCTAATCGCTAGAATGGTATTTAGCAAGCTAAATTCATAGGAACCAATTGAGGTTCATGGGCAATATAGTTTGAAATAGGAATCTGACTTGGAGGTCAGGAACTCACGGTTTTTACGTTCAAACAAGTTTGATTGGACCTAATGATGCTCACTGGATTGATTTACGAACTTAAAATCAAGTAGAAATGAAATCCATATGTTAAAGTGGACAATTCCTATGTTTTTGTGCAATTTGTGATTTGGTATTGTTATCTGTTGATTTGAAGTTATTGGGTATGTGCAACATATTTGTTTTATGTATATTAACTTATGTTTTGTATAGGATTGAAGTAAAAGTGTAAGGATCACGAATTGGTGCTTAAATTGCAGAAAACTAGTGCTGTTGCAGCAAAAAGACTCGAGTATTTTGAGAAAGACTCGAGTATTCTGGAAAAGTGATGAACGACTCGAGTAATTCTTCAAGTATTCGAGTATTTTTACATGAACCACTCGAGTAGTTCATGAACTACTCGAGTATTTTAAGGAAAATTCATAAAACTCAGCTTTTCTTTATTTTTCAGATTTTAACTCATCTAATATCATGATCTGACTTAACTTAATCCCGTTTGGTTGATAACTATCCTGGAGGTGTCCTACTGGAATTTTATTCAGTGGTTGATAATTTCCCTACAGGAGTCCCAACGGAAGTGCGTACACCCATTTGGTCGATATTAATCCTATAGATGTCCCGGTGAAAGTTTTATTCACTTGGTTGATATTTTACTATAGGAGTCCCAATGGGGTCGTTGCAATAACCATCAATAGGAGGCTATGCCCCGATGGATTATAAATGAAATAATTAAATACTATCTCTAAAACCGTCACAAAGTGGCTAGGCCGCTGATGGACTTTTCTTGAAACGATTAAATGAAAATGATTAATCCCATCACAAAGTGGCTATGCCACTGATGGCCTTTTGTGAAAGCATCAGCACCAGCTAAAAAGAAAATTTAAGGATGAGATTAATGAGTTGAAAGATGGAATGATGGGCTATACTCTGAGTTGACATCAATGAATTAATAAGAAGGATTGGTAATAGATTATGGTTGCATCCATGCATTGATTGCTCCAGTTTGTGAAGGTCTTTCCCTGTGATATTGGTACGCCGGGAGATGGGAACCTGTAAGTCCTATGCAGAGCGAAGCTCGTAAGTCATGAGTGCAGAGCGAAGGAAGCTCGTAAGTCCTACCACCTCCAAACTGTGATGCCCCGGGAAATTGTGGAGATTAGCATGCATCATGCCATTAAAAATAAGATTAACTGCTTGAATAAAAAGGGCTTGACATGTGTATATGCATGGTGGAAATTGTTACTATTTGAATACTTGTGTTTGTTGTTTTTAGCCAATGTTCTTTATCATTCGATTTAACGTGATTAGCTATGACTTACTCCCTTGTTGCCCTTGTAGGTAATGAAGGTCCTGTTTTCATAGAAGGGGAGTAGGAACGGCAAGGGATATGAGATTCCCTTCCCGATCATTGGAGTTGAGAACCATGCTCTGGGTTACGATTAGTGTCTTAAGTAGCTCAGAGTCTATTCAGTCTATTTAGTGTTAGAATAAATTAGTTTGAACTATTGTGCCTTGTTATTTGAAATAAGTTCTGTCACTTTGCTTCCGCACTTGATGATACTTAAAGCTTTGCTTTTGCAATTGAATAATGAAGTTTTGAAAATCATTTGCGAAAAAAATTATTCTCTATTTTCATTTAATAAATAAATCAAGGTTAGAAAGTCAGGACGTTACATTAGTGGTATCAAAGCCTGGTTCAAACTCTCGGCCTATGGAATATGGCCACACATGCTTTAAGCTGTGATAACTCTGGATTGAGTTATGGGTAGATTAGGACTAAGTCAGTAGGATCTAATATATATATATATATATATATTGTTTTGTTTTAAATATAATTGTTATCTTTGATGAATAGCATAAAGTAGTAATGGCCTCAAGAAACGCTCGCCAAACCGACGAATCCCTAAATCGTATCCCGACTATTTTGGAGCATCTGGCTAATAGGCAAGCTGCAGGTCCGTCTGAGTTTAAGGGACTAGCTGATTTTAGGAAATGTGACCCTCCAAAGTTTCACGGTGGAGCTAACCCTGACGAGGCGCAAATATGGATCCAGGAGTTAGAGAAGATCTTTCAGACCATTCCATGTGATGAGGAGCAGAAAGTTACTTACGCTGCTTATGTCCTCGTGGGTCCAGCGGATAATTGGTGGAAGTATACCAAGCAAGCCTTGGAGCATGAGAACAAACAAATCACTTGGGTGGTCTTTGTAGAAAAGATCTATGAGAAGTTCTTCCTGGAAGATGTTAGAAACAAGAAAGAAATTGAGTTCCTGGAGCCGAAACAAGGAGCCATGACCGTTGGGGAATATGCTGCTAAGTTCGAAGAGCTGATGAAGTATTCCCCATATTTCATGCTTCGCCCTGATGCGCTCCAAGTGTGTTCGCTTTGAGAATGGTTTAAGGCCTGATATCAAGCCATACGTAAGTGGACAGTGCATCAGACATTTTGCAACTCTGGTGCAACGCTGCCGTGTCAACGAAGACGACCTCAAAGCAAAGGCGGTGTATGAGCAACAACAGCGTAGCCAGCAAGGTTACGGTCCCCACCGTAATCGCGAAAAGAACAATCGCCACCATAGTGACCACAACAAAAGCCCCTACGATAAGCACGGACAAGGGAAAAAGAGTGAGGAGAAACCAACGCACGCTAGTGTACCAAGGTGTGAAAAATGCCACAAGTTCCATGGTGGGAGATTTTGTTGGAACTCCCAATCTAAAACCTGTTTCAACTGTGGAAAACAAAATTATATCTCTCAGTACTGTCCTGAAAAGAATAAAAACCAAGGCAGTGTGACACCCAAACCCAATACCAGTGTCAAAGTTTTCACGATGTCGGGAACCGAAGCCAGTCAGTCAGAGGATTTAGAATAAGCTAGTTGTCTTTTGAGCCTTTGTCTGGATTTAGCATAAGCTAGTTGTCTTTTGAACCATTGCCAGTTGTTCACAATAGGTATTTACAAGTTGTTCTGTCGTTGACAGGTATTTAGAATAAGCTCAATTCTTTTCACACCCTATCAATAGGTATTTACAAGTTGTTCTGTCATTGACAGGTTAGAGGAATGATAACTGATTTTGGAGATGACATGCATTTCCAGTTTCTTGAGATTCTTCACAGTTTATTGGACTCTTGCACATTGACTGGTTTTAGGAAATGTGACTCTTCACAGGTTCCTATCTCTGTTGTTTTTTAATCTCTCAATTTAACCTTCCCTTTTAACTCTCGGTTCAAAATGCTAGTTGATTAAACCATTTTACTGTACTTTTCTCTTTATAGTTTTTAATTTCCTTGGATGGGAGAAATGTTTAACGGATATTTTCGAAATTGGTTCAATATCCTGATAACGGTAGTTTTTTAAAATTTAAACATCTTCAATTATGGGTGGCCTCATTTTTAACATTAGCTTTCCTTTTTCATTTTTTCAAAATTGGTTCCACTTTCTTATAGCTTTACATTTTTAGTCAATTCATATGCTGGTTTAAATTTTCAAGGTTGTTTGAAAAGCTTGTTTTGTGAAAGTTAAATGTTTGCTTGAAGCCTTTCTTCTTTTGCATTGCATTTTTGTGAAAGTGTAGATTTTGAAAGATAAGTTGTGTTTATAATGTATCTGTTGAATTGTCGAAAATGTTTGTGAAGTCATGTTTCACATAGATGACAGTCCCATTCTAGGATTGTTAGATAGTTCTCCTTATCAGTTGCATTGAGTGAATCTTTTAAATTCTATAAACCTAGTTGTTTGAGCCCAGTGTTGGCTGTATAATTCTTGTTTTCTGCATACTTGTGGTGGATGGCTCCTTAAATGTAGGATATCTCACAGTTTAGGGTGTTGCCCTGCAGGATGAACATCTACAAAATCATTTTGTTAGAAACAACCTTCTTAAACCAATTGTAGATGCCTTTGTTGCTAATGGCAATCGCTACAATCTGCTGAATTCAGAAGTTCTTGAACTTTTTGAGTATATTCGGAAGGTACCAATCTTATATATGAATTAATTGTGGATCTTAAATGCCTCAAGCATTTTTTTTGCTGATAAAGCTTTATGATGCAGGAGAACCTGGAATTATTGGTAAAATACTTGGTAGATTCTTTCTGGGACCAGCTAGTGAAATTTGAGTATTTAGTTTCCATTCACTCGCTGAAAGTGAAATATGAGCAGGTATCTCCTATTGTGTTGATCCACTTCTTGTCCCAACACAGTTTTTAGCTTTTATGCTTGCTTGCATTGTTTAGATAATGGTGGGACAAAAGGTACAACTAATGTGGCTGAACTTCGAAGACGAATTTATGAACGTGCTCTGGAGAAAGAAGAGGAAGACTACTTTAATGAGGACAGGTATATATCTTTCCCAATTATTGTAGAATATTTTTATTGTATACCACGTAGCTTGGAGTCTCTCGACTTTTGGTGATTTGGTCAGTGATGAAGAGGATACAACCTCTGCATCCATTTCACATGATCAAAAAGGGTGGCAACAACGGCAACCTACTTTATCCAATGGAGTTGCTGCTAGGTACTCACAGTTAAGGTATGTTTTTCGTCATTGTATTTGAGTCTTGCCAATTCATTTATATAGATTTGTTATCTTGTTGTCTCTGTTTCTGAGTTTGCTTGTCAATTCATTTATATATGCTTTGCATATTGCTGCACTTTCTTAGTATAGTTATGGTCTTGTTCTTATATATATAAATATATATATATATACGGCTATGTGCTGTTGTATTGAATTGACGTTTGGATGAATCATTTTTCTAAATGTTTGGATTGATCATTTTACATCACCTTGTCTACATACTTGTACATATTTATTTATCAGTTCATTCCATCATCTAAATTAAAAATCTTAACACATGTTCCCTCTATATTATGGTTTGATAAACTTTACTCTTCTTTTATTCTATTAGGCAGTAAAATTGAGTAAAGAACAAACCTTCTACGAGAAGTAGAAGCAAATGTTTAAGAAGATGATGGCTCTTAGCAACTTGAAACCATTGGAGGAAGATGACATTGGTGAATAACAAATGGGTAATAATGTTGATTGATGCAGCTTGTTAGTTTATCTTTTAGAAAAATGACTTAAGTATGTAATTTATTTTTGGATTACTTAGCTCTATTAATATTGTTTTTTTGTTTTGAATTATGATTAGATATTTTTTGTATTGTGACTTCTACATTTGTACTAGTAATAGATATGTTCTCTATTGTTTTGTTATGAATTATTGTTGTTTACGTATTGTTTTGAATAGCTTTGTCAAAAAATAGAATTTGAAAATGACAGGTTTTAAGATTTGAAAACAAAAGTGTGGCATGAACATATTTAGAAATTAGAGACGGAAAAAATTTGTCTCTGTTTAGAGATGGAATTTTCTTAATAGGAGACATGTGAATTTGGGATTTAGAGACGAAAATTTGTGCCGTCTCTAAATCTTTCCGTCTCTAAATAGAGATTTAGAGACGAAATTCTCTAAATAGAGATTTAGAGACGAAAATTTATTAATTAGAGACGGATAATGAATCTTTTAATTAGAGATGAAATTTGTTCCGTCTCAGTTTTGAGACGGAATCCTTTGGATTAGAGACGGAAATTTCCGTCTATGTTAGAGACAGAATTCATTATTATTATAGAGAAATTAAAATTTCAGAGACGAAAAATAGAGACGGAAACATAAATACGTCTCTATTTTTTGCAAAGGCAATATTTTTGACGGACTGAATTTCGTCTCTAAAGTTGTTAGATCAGAGACGGATTTTTCTTTAATTAGAGACAGATTTCGTTTTATCTCTAAATTTGAAATTTCTAGTAGTATAATGATGGAGATGCACATCCAAAGCCTCCCTCGCTTGGAATTCCTTCCCTTTGAGGTTGGGATCCTTCCCTGATGAGTTGTCATCTCTTCTCGCTCACGCCCAAGCATCCAAAAGTTGGCGCTTGTGCGCATTTCAGTTGTGGGACTCGTGCTTAAGCGTGCCTGATCTTTCCAGTCAAGTGCCTAGGCATCAATTGGTCCCTGTCTCGGTGCAATTCTTTGATGTTTCTTCCATTTTTTCCATGGAATGGCACCTAGGAATGAGTTTTATGCACTTGGGCACCCCCGAGGCCAAACTTTTGGCTAATTTCCACCTCTTTTGTGCTATTTTTATGGTTCCTTTAATCCTTGGATCCTTCCATATATATAATCCTTCAATCTAAGCTCTGAAACACCAAAAATTATGGCAAAAAGACTCATTATGCGACAAAGTTTATTGTGCAAAACTAAATGACCAAAAACTAATAAACTAACTCAAAAACCATTAACAACAAAAAAGTACTAAGATACATAGGGGATAAAATCAATGAAATATAACAAACTTTGGACCATCAACACTCCCCAAAACTTAGTATTTTGCATGTCCCACACAAAATAAAAACCAAATTAGACAGCAACCCTAACCAATTCTAAAACATATCTAGATGATGGTATATGGTGGTGATGCATGGCAATGAATATGGTGGTAGTGGTTATGTTTGGGCATAAGGAGTGGTGATGGGAGGTTGGGGTGGGTTTATGAAGTTCCGATACTTCAAAAATGAAACATTACTGGTGTTATATCAATTTTTGATACTAATATATATGCATATTATATTTTTGATACATGTTCCAAAGGTATCCATCCATTTTTTTAATTGTTTTTGTAAAAATATGTTCAAGATACATCTTTTTTATTTTCTAAAAATAATTATGTTTATATTATTAAATAAATTTTCAAATAATTTTTTAAATAAAACTACTTAATAAGGGAAAAGAATATAGACACCCCTTAAACTATTTGTCTTTTGCAAATAACTACCACAAACTATTTTTCCTACACAATTACTCCTTAAATTTAAACTTCAACATTTGGTAAAATTAATACTTCCATTAACTCAAAGTTAAAACTTAACAGTAAAAACACTTCACCGTTCAATTTGTTGCAATCTCAACTGTCATATATCTTTATAACTTATTTTTTAAATTTTAATAGTATGCATTTAACCTTATTCTAAAATACCTTCTTTGTAATAAAAAAGAAACAACGTCAGTTTCTACACAGCATGACAGCTTCTCAATTTTTGAAAAGAAGGTTAAATGAATACTATTAAAATTTAAAAAATAAGTTATAAAGATTCAATGGTTGAGATTATAAAAAATTGAACGATCAAATGTTTTTACCGTTAAGTTTTAACTTTGAGTTAATAAAAGTATTAATTTTGTCAAATGTTAAAGTTTAAGGAGTAATTGTGTAGAAAAAATAGTTTGTGGTGACTATTTACAAAAAACAAATAATTTAAGCGGTATTTATACTTTTTTCCCTAATTTTTATTTTAATCTTCTAAAACCTTACCCACTCATTACTCTTAGAGCCTCACGATTTCCCCTTCCTCTCTTAAGTTTCATTTGTCTTCCCTTTTTGAGTGAAACTCCTACAAAGATAGGGCTATAGCTTGCATTGTGTATGATATGAGCAAAAACTATATTTTTATTCTATGAAGTTTTTTTATTATCTTTTTACAATATCTCTTTTAATTACTAACCATATATGCTTTTTATAAGATACGCATAGTACTGATCACTAATATCATAAGAAAGGTGATGTCCTTGAATTTATTATTTTGGCAAAACTTGTAAAATCTAAATTATATATTTCCCAAAAAAAACAAAATTATTTAAATTGTAAAGAATAAAATGAGCTCTTTATTTTTTTTATATAAACATTATTACTTATTTAGTTTTAACATTAAAATTCTTTATATATTTATATATATCATTTTTTATAAGTTTTTCGTTTTCCACGTTTATCATATGTAGGTGGTGTTACTACATTTACTACATTCAATGATATCCAAAAGTAATTTGCCTTCTAAATGTAAATACAAATGGTATGAGATTAATATTGAATATAATAGAAAAAAAATCCCTACCTTAAATTTGGTGTCTTCAATCCATTTTGGAAATGATCTCTGCCTTTATTTTTTTAATTAAAATAGCATAAAGTAATGAGAGAGAAGAAATCATTTTCTATTATGGGTAAATAAAATCGAGGGTGCCAAATTAAAAGGTAGAGAATCTAAATCACGACATAAAGCCATTGTAGTTGATAGATGACGATGTTTCTTTTTTATGATGTCATTGGTTTGATATTTACCATATGCATAGAAAAAGCTAAAGAGATTAGTTTTTGATTGTTGGGCAAGAGACACCTTTGATGAATACAAAAAAGAATGACTTATTTATGATTTTAGCCTGTAAATATTAGTCGTTCTGAAACATAGTCCCTACGTTTTTATTATGTTTTTTTTTTTTGTTATTGACATTAAAGTTGAATGGAAAACTTGAACATGTTGTAAATTCAATGCTCCTAATTATGGTGATTATATTTTGATGATGACAAAGTAATTAACAAATCAAGTCTTGAAGACATTGCAACATTCACAACAACAACAAGTCAAGAAAAGAAGACAAGTGCCCAATCATTCTCAATCATATATTATTGTAAATTTCTAATTTATGTTGAGAGTGGTTGAGAGTGGGTAGAAATAGTTAGTCTCTTCTAGGAATAAAATTTTATATGACTATTAGGTTGAGATTAACTAAAATTAATACTTGAGAGGAAAAATAAAATTAAAAATTAATTTTTCTCATGTCTGATCAAAATACTCGAGTATTTTGAGAAAGACTCGAGTATATACTCGAGTATTTATCGAAAAACTCGAGTATTTGTGCCAGGTCAGCAAATATGACCGTTAGTCTTGTTCGTGCACCAATTCACTCGTGACCGACCAAAAAGACTCGAGTATTTACCAAAAGACTCAAGTATTTTTGTCCAGTCAGCAAAAATGAACGTTGGAGAGACTCAAAAACCCAATTGAGGGCATTTGAGTCTCATCCAACCCAAGAGAGTATTTTCAGAACCTTATTGTAAAATTTCTCTTTGAATTTGTGCAAGAACAAACAAGACAACAAGATCATAGTGTGTTCAAGCTTTTATAATTTCCTCTTATCAAGTGTTAATTCCCAAAAAGCTCAACTTCTCACTCATATTGTCATTTTATTCCAAGTTGAGTTTTAGGCCTCAATTCTTACATTGAGCTGTGCTTATTTGTGCTAATCCATTGTGAGATTAGTAATACACATACAAAAAGCTTGATTATTCAAAGTCTTGGATTGTTCCCAAGCAAACCCTAAGTGGCTTAGGGTGTTGGAAGTCTTGAGAGGTTCTCAAGGAGTTTCTTGAAGGGAGTTCAAGGAAGCTTTGTGAAGAGTTCTTCAATCACCGGAATCAAATTGGGATAGAAATCAAGAGTTTGGTACACTCTTGAAGGGTTAGGTTGAGTGAGGCCATTCTCAAGCAATCCTTTGTAATTTCTAACAATTTGATTATTAGTAGAAACTCCTAAGTGATTAGGAGGACTGGATGTAGCTCATTGTTGGAGTGAACCAGGATAAAATTGCTTGAGTGTTGGTTGATTGCTTTTAATCTACTTTCTAGCTCAATCAACTTAAGTCATTTCAATCTATTAGGATTTATACAATTAGGTAGCAAGTTCAAGGAATCTTGGTGTTAAAAGCTTATTTAGATTGCTTGCTAATCTGGTGGATAAGTTCCTTTATAGTATTGAATTGATTTGAGTTAAATTGCTGAATTTTCGTTTCTGGTTTTACTGCTATCTGTCAAGAAAAACTCGAGTATATTTAGAAAGGCTCGAGTTGTTCATCACTGAAAAACTCGAGTATTTCACAAAAGACTCGAGTATTTCGTGTCTGATTCCAGAAAATTCAGTCTAAGCTCCATTCTTCAATTATCAATCGAAATATTTGGTATTAGTGCTTCAAATTACTATTCACCCCCCTCTAGTATTTGCTTAGCCCGCTTGTTGGTTTCCAACACATGTGACATTAATCGATAAAAATAAAAATAATAAATGTAGAAGGACTAAAAGCAAAATTCACATTTTGCAAAAATATATTTTTAAATAATACTCATCTCATTTTTCTCGTGTGAAAACCTAAAATTCTACCACTATGGAATTTGTATTTAATGGAGATTCCCTAACAGCAAAACCCAATGCCAAAACTTTTCAATATTTAAGGACCAGTCGCAATAAAAATAAATTGTTAGGGACTAAAACCACAATACGCGTTGAACTTTCGGTGACCAAATAAAACCAAACCATATGACGTTAACTCATATGAGCAACAACTCTATCATTACTTTCAACTTTCGATAATTATCTTCATATAAATTGAAAATAAAAACGAAGTTATAATTTTCTTCAACTTTGACAAAGGAGCATAAATCGCAGATGATAAACAAAACTCTAATACTCAATATGTCTTATAATAATGCATTTATTTGAAGCTTCATAATTCATGATATATGGTTTTTCTCTTAATGCCAATAAAAAAGGTGCAATTTATTTGCCACAACAACAATTGTAATTTCCAGGTGGTAGCGAGCCGATAGGGACGCAAAATCCAATGTCATAGTTTTTCTTGATGCATACAGCATTACAATTAGGATACTGTTTGCACGTTCCTATACAAGTTTGTTCATCACCCATACCTGCATTTATTCCATGAATACATAGATTTTCACAAAAATAAAAGGCAATGGAAAACAAAAAAAAATTGTATGAGTCAACTAAATTTTTGTTTAATTATTTGTTTACAAACCTTGAGAGAAAAGGAGAATTCCAACAATGACTGCAAAGATGAATTTCAGCAAAGCCATTTGATTATGTGTGCTAATCTTATCTCTATAGACTTTGAAAGTAAATTTGATTTGTAAGTGACAAGAAAATATGGCCAAACTTATATAATAACATATTCATTAATTATGAGTTAAAATAAATCATTATAAAATATTTGATTGAACGTATATTACTTTGAATTTGACTAATTTATTAAATGATGAAAATTAAACTAATTTATGCTCATTTCCTTTTAAGACATTCCTCTTTAAAAAAATACCTTATTTTCTTTATTAACAAAAAAAATCTTATTTAAATAAATTCAGCTTGGACCAAATTAAACAATTTTAACAATAAAAATAAGGCTATAATTTTATGAATCAATCTACTCTTCTTTTTATAAAAGAATGCTCTTTTTAAATAATATATATATATATATATATATATATATATATATATATAAGAAGGCCTAATAAAGTCACTGTAACACCCCTAATTTTAATCACCGATTAGAAATTCTTAATTATAATATTTTATAATTAAATTAGTTTATTTTCATGTTTTGATTTTGTAAAATAAGTGGGTTTAAATAAATAAAATTATGAGAAGTATTGTTGTATGAACTTTTATGTAAAAACATAGGTTTTGCAGTTTGGTCCTTGTTTTGGGACCTATTTGCAATATTGAAAAGGTTTTTGAAGGGAAAACAAATATAATATTGTTTTTTTGAAAATTTTGTACGTGGTAATCGATTACATCGATTATCATCGTGTTGCAGAACCTAGGGTTAGTGCGTTTTAATGAGTAATGAACCAAATTAACCCAAAATTCGTCACGAAATAACTTGCAATGGTAGTGGATAACTCGTGTCAAGCTGCATGCAACCCCAACTTGTCTATGAAAGCCCTTCATGTTGATCAAATTGAGCCATTTTTCTCAAGTTCTGGTTTTTTGCTCTGTTTTTGTGCTTCTTTTTCGTCCCTTACGTTCTCCCTGTGTAAAACACCATAACAAACAAACCATACACCATTGTAAATTAAAGTATGTTTCTTAAGCTTCAAATTGGTACGAAACTTGGGAGCTGAAAGTCCTTGTACTAGAAGTGGTGATTTTGTGAAGTTGGGTGATTGAAACTGACAAACACAGTTCCAGTCTCGTGGACCTCACTTCGAGCTTCTATCTTGGTATGCTGAAGCTCTCTTTTGATCTCAAACTTGTTTCCTTGTAAAGGCCAGGTTGCATAGAGAAGTCATTAACCTTTTTCCCCAATTTTTATGTCTTTTTCATGCCTCAAATTCTCTGGTTAATGCACCCTGTTGAACTATTCGGGTCTGAAGTGGAGCTTTTGGTTTTTGGTGCTCTACTGCAAATCTCAGTGAAAATCCTCATCAAACACAAACCTAAGGTAAGGGAGAAGCTTACCATTTTCTAGATCGAGAATGAATTGGACTAGAAAATAGGATGAGCCACCATGAGGCTTTACGGGCTTAGTTTGAAATGGGGTATTGGCTTAGAGGGCAATATGAGCCATAAAACTTGTTGGAGCCAGTTTCTTTAGTTGCATGTGAACTTATATGATGCTAAACACTTGCTAATTCGGAGCATATATGAAATTGATACCTTGAGTTGTTGAAAATGCACTTTTATGCATAATTAGATATGAAATTGAAATCCAAATGGTTCTTGTTGATTTTAGTGTTTAGAGATGTTCATTTTATGTTGATAAAGTTCTGTTTATGGTTGGTTTGGGTTAAAATGATGAAGTGTATTTGAAAATGGTATTGAAAAACCAGTTTTGCTGTATTCTGCAGTACTGGTAATCGATTATTAGTATCCGTTAATTGATTACCAGGTTGAAATTGAAACCAGAAATTGAAAAATAACGTGGTAATCGATTCTCAAAATTGGATAATCGATTATCAGAGACTGAGTCTATTCAAATTCCATTTTTAATTATTTTTTTATTTAATCTAAACTTAATTAATTCATGATTATGGATTATATGAGACTTATGTCAATTATTAGCATTGTTTGGTTTGGTGAACCAATGTTATACATTATTAATGCCATAATGCTATATGCTAATGAATTGGAAATTAATGAAATGCCAACCAAATAATTTTATGCAATGTTTGCATACATGCATGGTGTTGAGAAGAATTAGGTTGGCAAGTTATCGTTTTCATGTTCTCCAGAACATGAGGAGGGTACTTTGGGAGTACCAAATGTTACGACTCGCTTGATGACACATACTGAGAATGTGGGCAGCATTCGAGGAATGTTGTTGAGGGTGATGAGTACGCGTTCTGGAAACGTGGACGTACACTTTGAGAGTAACGTTTTGATCATGTGTCAAGCTTGTTCGTTATTGATACACGTTCTGGGAACATGAGTATGTGCTCTGGTAGTACACTGGTGTATGGATGGATATCCGAGATTGAATAGAATTGGAGGCCTCAGGATGTGAGATAGAAAAAGCATGCATCATGGCACCTGCATTGAAAAGGAAATATAATGAATGATGTGTGCTCATATGTATATGCATTTCTATATGTGGAATTGCTTACTTGTGAATGATAGGTTATTTATTATATTTGATTATGTGAATGTGTATAGCTCACTTCTCTGCCCTTATTAGGTGATGGCTCGCTATTTTGCCTGCATGAAGATCAGACTACTCCCTAGCAGAGTGTGGGAGTATGAGGACCATCGGGCGACCTTTGAGGGGGAGGTAGAGATCACTTTCTACCATCCTAACCCTCTCGCCCGAGTCCGTCCTTATAGGTTCCATATCCCTATTATTTATACTATGCATGTAACCCCCTTTTTATGCTTACCATGGACCACCTCCTACTCGACCAGCTCGATGCTTTTATCGATTCCGTTTTCGTCCTGCCACTCGCTCTCATCCTTCTACTTCTAGAGTTTTTCGAGAAGAGACTCCTCATCCTGATCCGACGAGTCCAGTTAGGACTGCACCATCACCTGGCCCAGTGCCTAGTGATCGGGCACCTACTCAGTCAGTTGAGGTCGAGGAGGATCACGTTGAGCCCGAGAGCGGGGACGAGCCAGTCGAGCACTCTACTGGGAGCCAATGGGGAATGGGTGACCCCTAGGTACATGTTTATGGTATGGGTAGTACGAATTAGGGACCTTTGTACAGCTTTTGAGAATTTTATCTGGATGGATGAATGTGTGACACCCTCACTAAATTATTACCCTTAATCGGTTAGTTACTTAAGTTACTTAAAAAATTTTCATAACAATTCGACGGAGTTTCCTTTGTTATTCGGACTTTCCAAAATTTTATTTTCCTCCTTAACTTGTATTAACACATTCTCATATCAACAGAATAGCCAGACAAACATATCACATCATCATGCATGCTATTCACATTGTTGCAGAATATAAACAAGTTGTTGGAATTGTTTAACTTCCCAAAATCACTCATTTCCCAAAAGGAGGAGTCCTAGGCCAACCCTGTGCTACATACTAGGCACCAAAAGTAAATATATACATAATTCACCAAAAGAAGTTTATATACAAATCATGTTTTTCAAAACATGGCCCAGGACGTCTACATACTAACTACTAACTACTTACACTCCCCGAGGGGAAGTGTACTCCTGCTCAGCCTGCGACGGTCTAAGCTCAGACTCTGTACCTGTATAAAAACAACAAGAAGGTGAGCATTACACTATACTTAGAAAATAATTTCTAAAAATACATAGTAATATACTAAGTCAAACACAATTATAACAAATAACTCACATCATGTCATGCTCGCACAATTCATTCACATTCAATTTGCATATCCATTTAGTTTTTCTTTTCCATTCACACTTTTCATTTCTCGTTTCTCATTTTCTTTCTTTTCTCATTTTCATTCTTAGCACATTCACTTCTCTTTTTCCTATTCTTTTCCCATTTCCTATTTTATTGATTACCCATTAGGACATTTATACCTGTTAGGACGTTTGCACCCATTAGGACATTTATACCTGTTAGGACATTTGATACCCATCAGGACATTTAATACCCATGATGACATTTTTACATTCATTTTACACTCTTTGCCATTTGTGTCTTTAACACGTTGCTTACATATTTTTAATTGCGCATAATGATCCGTGGGGACACACTTTACACCTAATGGGACATTTTCACCTAATGGGACATTTGCACCTGATGGGACATTTGCACCTAACAGGGGTGGGCGTTGACATCTAACTGGACATTTGCACCTAATGGGGTGTGTCACCCGAACGGATCATTATTCAGCGCCACAATAAACAGTCCCTCATGGCCACATCCTCTTTCTTTTCTCTAATTTGCTTTTTAATATGCCATTTATCAAATACACACAATATACAAACATACACATTTATTTTTACAATCATCATCCATCAATCTAAAATACAACATGCACATATTTTCATAAATATAAAAAAGTGGGTTTTCTTTCTTTATATTAAATACTCAATTTTTATCAATATCAACTACCCTAAGGTTCATTAACACACACACACACACACACACACACACACACACACACACACACACACACACACATATATATATATATATATTCCTCTACCCTTAGCTATCACTATAAACATTCTAGAACTCATTCCCTAAGCAGAGGTAATACCCCCTCCTTACCTCAAATGGAGAGAGAAAGAAAAAGAAGAACCTAGAGCTTGTGAGTCTCCTTCTCCTTCCTTGAGTTCTTCTAGATCCTAAACCTTCTAATCTTCTTGATCTTAAATCTTCAAGATGGATCCTCAAGGGATTAGGATAATAATAAGGAAGAGGATCTAGAGGAATGATTAGAATAATAACAAGGTTAGAAAAATGATAATTATTCTAAAGAGGATTTAAGGTGATGGATTATGATCCCTTTGAGTGCCTTGAGGGAGTTAGGAAGCATTGGCATCGGATAGGAGATCGAAAGATGAACAAAGGAGTGTTAGAAGCGATGTTTTCGGTGTTAGAAACACCCTATATTAGGAAATTAGAAATAAAATATTTACAACACTAAACACAAATTCCACCGTTGGATGTGAAGTTGGGAATCTTAGTAAGCTTGTTTTCAAATTTGAGCAAGATCCGACGGGTAACGAAGGAAATATGGCACTTTGAAATGCATATGAATGAAAAACTGTACTGGCTAATCGATTAGCCAAGGTGCTAATCGATTAGCACCTGTCTGTAGGTAAAAATAAAAGCCAAATTTACATGACTTAATCGATTAACCAACGGGTTAATCGATTAACATGCATTATATGCCAAAAAATAAAAGGGCGTGGAAGCCACCCTTCCATCATAAGTTTCATGTCTTCGTCCCTAAGTTCTATGCTTCTCCTTGTCTTCTCCAATAAGCTTAGTGCCATAACCCATCTTCAAGCTCTCCCTCTTGCAAGGAGCTCACCCAAGCTCATGAACCATTACTACAAAATTGAAAATTAAATGCGATATTTTAAGGGCGGTTCCTTATGTAACACCCCAAAATTTTAATCCCCGATTAATGAAATATTAATTATAAAATTAATTATAATTAATGATTTCTATTTTAATCCTTGATTAAAATTCTGTGTTATGTATTTGGGAGATGTGTTTGAATTTATTTAATAAATATAATTATGCATGAAATAAATATTCTGCATATTAGTCCCTGGGTTGGGACCTAGAAGTAAATATAGGAAAGATTTTGGAGGGAAAGTAAATAAAATAATTATTTTTCAAAAACTGGGCAAATTACTCGAGTACTTTCTGAAATACTCGAGTATTCTGGACAGAGTTGCACGAGTTAGTGCGTTTGGTGACTCACCACCAACGATTTCGTGTCGTTGACACGAAATCACCACCATTCCACGTTCATCTGCGTCGTGTCGACTTGCATGAACGTTCCCATGATCTATAAAAGCCAATCAACACTGAATTCGTGAAGCATTTGGCAAAATTTGGGTTTGTTGATTAGGTTAGGGTTCCTGAGTTCAAGCAATCGATTCTCCTTCTCTGTTCTGATTCAAATCACAAACGATACACCAATACAAAGCTCACATCACGAGCTTTGTATAGATACCAAATTTGTGAGCTAAGAGTGAGTGTGGTGGAAGAATCAAGGCTTGGAAGTGGAAGCTACTTCTGTCAAGCCTTTGTTTGGAGCTCACTTTGATTCTGATTTCTGGTAAGCTCACGAGTCTTTGAGTCTCAAATTCGATTTCTTTAGTTGGTATGTGTTGCATAGAGTCTAGAAAAACTAAATTCCCCAATTCTTATCTCTATTTCATGTGTAAACCAATTCAATCTTGGTGCTGCACTCAAAACTGCTCTACATGTGATGCTCAAAGTGGTTTTTGGTGTTGGAGAGCTTTTTCTTTGGAGTCCTCTGTTGGTGCACGTCTGAGAGGTAAGGGGAAGTGGTTTTATGCACTAGATAGAGTTTGAATTTCATTATTTTCATTAGAGAGCCACCAAGAGGCTCTAAGGGCTTAGATTGAATAGGAACTTTGGTTTGGAGACCAATTTATGCTCTATGATTGTTTGGAGCAAGTTTCTCATGATGCATGCAAGCTGTAATAAACACTATTTTATGAGTTTGTTGATTATTTTGCAATTTGAGGTGTTAAGTTGTGAAATTATATGTTTTATGCATTAATGATTGATTTCCTGTCAAAACTGTAATTTGATATGAATTGAGTGTTGTAACATGTTCATTATATGGTATATGAACTCTGTTGATCATTGGATTGGACTAAAAATGATTAGAATTGAAAATGGTGTGTTAAAACCAAGATTTCATTCTGTTCTGCAACAAAACACTCGAGTATTAGGCTGGTTACTCGAGTAAAATTTTGGTAAAACAATGTATTTTGAGCAAGAACACTCGAGTACCATGCCCAGCACTCGAGTAATCGAGTGTTGCATGGGATATGTTAAGGTAAACCACTCGAGTAATGCAGGGGTCACTCGAGTATTCTGGAAATGCTGAAGAACACTCGAGTAACTCATGAATCACTCGAGTATTTTTATGAATCTGAAACCCAAATCCCCAGAAAGGCATGAACACTCGAGTAGTTTGAAGAACACTCGAGTAATCTGGAAATAGTTGAAGAACACTCGAGTCTTCTGAAGAACACTCGAGTAATTTACCCAAAATTTTAAAAATACCATTTTAATTCTGAATCATTTAATTAATAATTGAACGACAATAATCCAAGGGATCTAGACTTAAAAGAAATTGATTAATATGAGTGTACCGTTTGGATGACGGGATGTGCTCGGGTGGCACGTATTATATATTAACCAATTTCCTTTAAGCTTAAAAATGATGCATTCATTTGGAGTTTGGATGGTAGGTCGTTTATCATGTATTAGTAACATGAGGAGGGCCTCTGGGAGTGCCAATACGCTTGCTTGATGACACGTTGAAGACGTGGTCGGCTTAGTGGATGCCGATATGGTTATACCGTTTGGATGACGGACCGTTTGGATGACGGGATGTGCTCGGGTGGCACGGATTCCAAGCTTGTCGTGTACATTCTTGGTGAATGTACGAAATGTTGTATACCTAGGAATACAACGCACTGATGAGTGTTGGGTTGTCAGGGATGGACGTCAGAGAGTGACATAGATTGATGGAGATAGATTTGAGAGTTAAATTCATGCATCATACCATTCATTTAAATTAACTGTGATAAATTAAACAAGTGTGAGCATTCTACTTGCATTCAATAACTACTAAGTGCTAAATGTGATTGTTGTTCACTGCTGCATATTTACACATTGTACATTTCTGCTCTATTGATTATGTGTATAGAATTGCTTGCCCCTATGCCCTTGTAGGTGATGTCTCGCTACATTGCTTGCATCGAGATCCGGCCACTTCCTAGTGGCATATGGATCTATGAGGACCATCGCGCGGTGTTCGAGGGAGAGGTAGAGATTACCTTCTACCACCCGAACCCGTTGATTCGATTTCGTCCTCGTAGATTTAGGATTCCCATCATATACACTATGCATGTACCCCCGTTTTACACATATCATGGACCACCTCCCACATGGCCAGCTCGCTCTTATCATAGTTTTCGTTTCAGACCTACCCGCTCACACCCTTTTTCCTCGAGAGTCGTCCGAGAGGATATTCCCCCTTCTAATCCGAGGAGTCCAGTCAGGGTCACACCATCTCCTGACCCCGTACCCAGTGGTAGGGTACACTCTCCATCGGATGAGATCGAGGAGGATCCCGTGGAGGATGAGAGCGGGGAAGAGCCTGTCGTTCATTCCACAGGGAGTCAGTGGAGGGATGATGATCCCTAGGTACGTGCATAAGGTGTATGATGAGGATCAGGGGATCCGGTGTGGGGATGTTGTGGAGGAGATTCTGCTGCTGCTGTTGATGTGGATGTTTCTTTTGCTACCTGGAGACGGCTACTACCATTATCACTACTACTGCTGATGCTGCCAGATCTACGTGACCACCTCTAGAGTTCATACTTTGAAATGTATATATTTTGTAGATATGCTCTTGAGAGCTCTAGGGCTATGGTTATGTTATGATGTAGATCTGTTATGGACTTGTTGGACCTTGGAGACTTGACTGCTGGGACTATGTATTTCTTGACCTATATATATATCGCTTATGTTCATATTTCTAATTGTGCATAGTCCTACTCTTTCCACTTACTCTGATTAAAGATTAATTAACGAATTCGGTTGCATTATTTAAATGGTATCAGTTCCGTAAAAGAAAGAATGGATATGCATCGTCTAATTTTACTATGTCTATACGTTTTCGAAAGCACCGATGCTATCCGGATTATGGAAAGGTTTTCTTATTTTTGCAAACACCGAATTCAACACAATGTTTCAAATAATACGAGTTGTTCTCTCCAAGAGCTCCATAGTTTGATTGGGCACCCGCTTTGAAAGAAAATTTTATTTCCACATTTTCTTATATAATTACAAGTCCATATATTATTAATGAAATAGTTTAATTATTATATTAAACTTAAGTTAATGAGAAGGGTGTCACACTGAGTGGTATAAGAGCAAAAGTCAGATCCTGTAGTAGTGGAAGTAGCTCCAGAAAGGTAGCCATCAACATCAAGCAGGTATCCGCAGGGCATATTTATTGTTATGAATGTTTGTATCTTGTCTCTTTTGAGCACAAGACACAATTGAATATTGATTTAAAGTTATAAGCTGTAGCCTTAGTATAGGTGGTGTGAGGAATGTTTCTTTAGTTCAACATATGTGACCATGAGCATATAGCGCAGGTCTACTATGGCAACTAGAAACCAAAATCACACCAATGTGATGTTAGAAAGGATAACCGCGGTGTTGGAGACCATGCAGCAACAATCTCAGCAACCACCTCAGCCGGTTAATCCACCTCATCCATGCAATGTGGGTAACACCGAGGCAAAGAGTCTGGCTGATTTTAGGAGTTGTAATCCGCCTAAGTTTGAAGGAGGATTTAGACCTGAGGAGGCCAACAAGTGGATTCACACCATGGACAAGATTCTGAGGACTTTGGACTGCACAGAAGCTCAGAAAGTGGCATATGATGTCTACATGCTAGAAGACGAAGCTGAGAATTGGTGGAATCACACGGTTCAACTTCTGCATTATGAAGGAAGGGATGTGAATTGGGGTGTATTTATGGAGAAGTTTCTCAATAAATACTTCCCTGAAGATCTAAGGAGGAAGAAAGAGGTGGAATTCTTACAGCTGAAACAAGGGAATATGAGTGTGGGTGAGTACACGGCCAAGTTCGAGGAGTTGATGAAGTACTCTCCCTACTATCAGAACAACCCCGACGAAAGGAGCAAGTGTATCAAGTTTGAGGGAGGTTTGAGACCCAAGTTGAAGTCAATCTTTAGCTATCAACGGATTCAAAGCTTTCCTGCACTCGTGGATATGTGTAGGATGTATGAAGATGACAAGAAAGCTGAAGAGTTGCAAGTCTTAGAAAGAAAAGATAATCAAAATTCTGGACCTCATAGGCGAAACGGTTTCAACAACCGAGGCAAGGGTCCGTACGATCGCCGAGGGAAAGGCAAGGGGAAGGTTGGCGGTTCGGATGGAAGGAATTTTCGGAGCGAGGCTCCATTTTGTGACAAGTGCAAGCGCCATCATTATGGCCGTGTTTGTTGGGGAACAAGTGGATGTTTCAACTGTGGAAAACTGGGACATTTTGCGAGAGACTGCAAGGAACCAGCTAATTCAAGAGGGACTGCGGATAGGCCTATGGCTCAAGGAACGGTTTTCACTCTTAGTGGTGTGGAAGCAAGCCGATCTTCTGGATCTGGTGCAAGGTAAATACTTGCTAAATGGTCAGTTCTGTAATGTCTTGTTTGATTCTGGTGCAACGCATTCATTTGTTTCATATGAATGTGTAGATCGTTTGGGTTTATCTATGTTTGAATTGCCATATACTCTGAAAGTAGAAACCCCTACTAATGCTCCTGTAGTTGTTTCTAGAGCATGTCTTAACTGTTGTATAGAAGTGTTAGGACAAACCTCTAGGGTAGATTTAATCTGTTTACCCTTAGCACAATTGGATGTGATCTTGGGGATGGACTGGTTAAGTCAAAACCAAGTGATCATCGATTGTGATAAGAAGATAGTGACCTATAGAAACCCAAAACCCTCCGGCTACATGTGTCTGATCAACACTGAATTAGAGGAGAATGGTCCAAGGTTGGAAGAGATTCCTGTTGTTAGAGACTTCCCGGAGGTATTTGCTGATGAGATCCCTCGTTTGCCACCAAGAAGAGAGATTGAATTTGACATCGACCTAGTTCCGGGAGCCGGTCCCATTTCTATCGCTCCTTATAGAATGGTACCACCGGAAATGGCTGAAATGAAGAAGCAGATCGAGGAGCTATTGTAGAAGCAGATGATCCGACAAGTGTGTCACCTTGGGGTGCTCCAGTTTTATTTGTCAAGAAGAAAGATGGTAGTATGAGGATGTGTATCGACTACCGGCAGTTGAATAAGGTCACAATCAAGAACAAGTATCCATTGCCAAGGATCGATGACCTTATGGATCAAGTTCGTGGGGCATCGGTATTTTCCAAGATTGATTTGAGGTCGGGATATCATCAGATCAGAATTACTATGTCTATACGTTTTCGAAAGCACCGATGCTATCCGGATTATGGAAATGTTTTCTTATTTTTGCAAACACCGAATTCAACACAATGTTTCAAATAATACGAGTTGTTCTCTCCAAGAGCTCCATAGTTTGATTGGGCACCCGCTTTGAAAGAAAATTTTATTTCCACATTTTCTTATATAATTACAAGTCCATATATTATTAATGAAATAGTTTAATTATTATATTAAACTTAAGTTAATGAGAAGGGTGTCACACCTTAACGGAACTGCCCTCTTTAGTTTAAATTGATTTAAGAGAAAGATTGTTTTCTTTAACCAGCCGTAAAAATCAATTTTTAAGGGCAGTTGCCAATCGGAACCACCTTCATTTAGTCTATTTAAAAAATATTAAAATCAAATAAAATTCAGAGGATTATAGAAGAGGGTTTCGTTGTTGAACCGCCTACTTAAACCTTAAATTAAAAAAAAAACACCCAAAAAGACCATCGACCCCTTCCCTGCACACCCAGCCGCAACCTATCACACCTTGCAGATCTCCGCCGCCCTTCTTCTCCCTTGCCTTCCTTCGTCTACACAGCCACCTCGCCAATTAAACCCTAACACCCCCATCGACCCCTTCTTGCTTCAACCAAGTCATTCTCACATCACCCATAACACCCGAAGCTTAAATTAAATTAAAAATTAAAAAAAACCCAAAAAAACCATCGACCCCTTCCCTTCCCTGCACACCTCCATCAACCCCTTCCCTGCACACACCCAGTCACAACTCATCACACCCTGCAGATCTCCACCGCCCTTCTTCTCCCTTGCCTTCCTTCGTCTACACAGCCACCGCGCCAATTAAATCCTAACACGCCCATCGACCCCTTCGCAGTAAAAAAAAATTGAGGGACTAAAACCACAACACACGTTGAACTTTCGATGACCAAATAAAACCAAAACCACATGACCTTAACTCATATCACTTTGGTTACCTATGAAAAATTTGTTGAGCAACAACTCAATCATTACTTTCAACTTTCGATAATTATCTTCATATAAATTGAAAATAAAAACGAGGTTATAATTTTCTTCAACTTTGACAAAGGAGCATAAATCGCAGGTAATAAAAAATAACTCTAATACTCAATATGTCTTATAATAATGCATTTATTTGAAGCTTCATAATTCATAATTCACCCATAACACCCGAAGCAACAAACGGCCACTTCCTCACGCCCTTTTCACCACCGCCAACGCCTCCATTAAAATCGCTCCGCCTCCAGTCGCTCGCCCTCCACCGTCTAGCCAACCTAACCACTCCTTTTCTTTCCTCCACGAACCGCCCTTCTTCCAACACCAACAAACCCACCGCAATTCTTCACAGCCCTATACCAACCTCACAACTCATTATTCTATTGTACAAAAAAAATGAGTTAATTGTCACTTTGGTCCCTGAAATTACATACCACTTTCACTTTCGTCCCTCAAATTATGAAAATAGCTTTGAGGTCCCTAGATTTGTAAAAACGTGTGCACGTTAGTCACTGGAGTTAACCTCCATCAACGTCCGTTAACGGAGGCGGGACATGCACTTTAAATAATTCACTATAGTCCCTGTAATCACTTTAAATAATTCACTATAGTCCCTCTAATAATTTTAAGTTATTCATTATAGTCCCTGAAACTATACAATTTATTCACTTTAGTCCCTATATCAGTATAGTTCACACGTCAGATTATTCAGCCAAGTAAATCTCACATCACCCATAACACCTGAAGCTTAAATTAAATTAAAAATTAAAAAAAAAATCCCAAAAAACCATCGACCCCTTCCCTTCCCTGCACACCTCCATCAACCCCTTCCCTGCACACACCCAGTCGCAACTCATCACACCCTGCAGATCTCCACCACCCTTCTTCTCCCTTGCCTTCCTTCTTCTACACAGCCACCGCGCCAATTAAATCCTAACACGCCCTGATAGTGAACTATACTGATATAGGGACTAAAGTGAATAAATTGTATAGTTTCAGGGACTATAATGAATAACTTAAAATTATTAGAGGGACTATAGTGAATTATTTAAAGTGATTACAAGGACTATAGTGAATTATTTAAAGTGCATGTCACACCTCCGGTAACGGACGTTGACGGAGGTTAACTCCAGGGACTAACGTGCACACGTTTTTACAAATTCAGGGACCTCAAAGCTATTTTCGTAATTTGAGGGACGAAAGTGAAAGCGGTATGTAATTTCAGGGACGAAAGTTAATTTCAGCACCCCTCGATCACAGATCCTTAGGGAAGTTATGCATGCTGAGCTAGCCGAAATGAACAGACCATTGCGCCGACAGGCTCAGCATGACAAGAGTAAGAAATGCAACTGGCATGGGGGCTATGGTCACACTGATGATGAATGTGTAGCGCTCAAAGACAGCATAGAGACATTGGCAAGAAACGGGAAGTTGGACAGATACTTGAATTTCCCTAACCAATCCAAAAAGAGGGATCAAAGTCCTCAGCACGGGTCACCTAGCAGCAAAGTAAGGAAAGTTTGTCCAGACCAAGATGAAAATAAAAGTGCCTCAAAAACAGTGGTCGATTTAGAAAGGATTACAACCATTGCAGGCGGCTTTGGTGTGACGCTCTCTTTTTAACTTGATAATAATTAATATTTCCAAATAATTGAATACTTGCTATCAAAATTTGGGCTAGAAAATTTTTCTCCTTTTTAGAACTAGTACTTGCTCGTTCATAAACGCTTTTGAACATAAACCATTTTTGAAAGTTCGGCTTAACAATATCTTAGTTTCGAAAAGGCTCTCGAGATAACATTTCCTTAACTATAGAAAATACTCTTCATAGTTAATATTAAAACATACTATTTGCCTCTCGAGTTGAATTTGAATATATAAAGCATAAACTTATCGCCGAATCCTTTCTCAATAGAAATCAGAGTTCGCGGAAGTAAAAGTAATACTTATGGGGCACTACTGAGGTAAAGAAACATCATATATATATAAGTCATAATATAAACCCCATCAGTACAGTCAGTAGCAAGTGATAAAAAGTCGAGATAGCAAGTTTTGATGAAATATATACAGACCAGCTGCATAAAATAAAAGCTCACTCTAAGACCTCTCAGATATATACAATATATATAACAAAATCCAAAATAGAAGTCCCAGAGCAAGTCATCCGTGTCCTCAGCAGCTCCTCAGATCCTCCGCAGCTCTATCCCTAGGATCTAGGATCCAAAACATCTACGCTATGCAGGCTCCTATGAACCAGCGGGTCCACCTCTAGCAGAAACAGTCGGCTCAACATGCACCTCCTCCTCGCTCTCATCCTCCACAGGGTCCTCCTCGACCTCGCCCGACTGTGTAGAGACCCCACCACTGGGTCTAAGGGCTACAGAAGCAGTCCTATCCAAGTCAGTCGGACCAGGAGAAGGAGTCTCCTCAGTAACAACTCTATGGGAGGAAGGATGGGAACGAGTGGTAGCTCTAAAACGAAAACTATGAAAACGACGCATAGGTCGAGCCGGGGGTGGTCCTCTATATGTATAAAAAGGTGGAACATGCATAGTGTAGACTAAGGGAATCCTAAATCGACGAGGTCGCACTCGCACCAGAGGGTTAGGGTGGTAGAGAGTGATCTCAACCTCCCCCTCAAAAGTGGCACGGTGCTCCTCATACGTCCATATACCGCTAGGGATAGGGCGTATCTTGATGCAAGCTAGGTATCTGGCCATCACCTAAACAGGGCACAGGGAGTAAGTATACACATATACATAATTGATAAAGACTAAATTACAATCACAAATATATCATGGACAGATCATAATGCAAATACATATGAGCACATCAGTTTTCAACATTATAACTCTTATAATGCAAGTGGCATGATGTATGATTTTATATCTACAACTGAGGCCTCTAAAAGTCCATCTTGGACGTCCATCCAATACACCCTTGTGTTCCCGGAACACCGACATTTGTTCCCAGAACATAATGCCGAACCATACTTGGATAATAAGCATCACTCTCGGAGTGTGCACCACGTTCCCAGAACGCATACGTTCCCAGAACGCATAAAAACCAAGTCCCGGACACTGGCCACATATCTATAATGTGTCATCAAGTAGGTTATAATTTGGTACTCCCGGAGTACCCTCCTCATATTCCCAGAATATGATAAACGTTCCTACCAACCAGACTTCCAGTCTATATGGATGCACAAATATCAGGGTTGGTTTTATCTTTACATTAATTAATGTGATTTAGAAATATTCCAATTTCCCTTTTGAATGATTTATTTGAGGCATACACTTTGGCATAAAATTCTCCTTTGAATTTTCTCAAAACATGCCCTTAAACTTAGATTAGGTAAAACAAAGTCAATGGTATTCAAAAACTTAACTTTTTATTTTTCAGATTCAGGTACTAACCGGTTACAGTCTCAGGCTAACCGGTTAGAATTACAGACCTGAACTGTTTACCATTGAAATTCAGAAAAACCCTCTTTCTTGAATTTGCTACCCAATCCATAAACAAGTTAAACATTGTTTTATGCCTCAAAAATTACAGTTTTATCATTCAAAATGTCTAAATCACTTTTCACTTTCCAATGAACATAATTTCCTCTTGAAATTATTTCATTAACTTAAGGCATTAATTCTAATCTTTCAAATCTGAACCTTGACATTATAACAACTCATGTTCAAATCAGGTATAATGAGATTAAAGCATAGATTTGAGCAGAAACCACTAAAATTTCAGGACTGATTAATGAACTGATTTTTCTTTGAAATTCTGCAGTGTCTAACCGGTTACGAATATCGAGTAACCGGTTAGATTATGCAGTCAGTCCATTAAAACAAGAGTTTTAACAATTCATTTTCTTCTTTTCTCAAATCTAACCAAATCTCAATATTCATAGAGTTCATATGCCTTAAGATAAACATGTTTATACCCAGAAACACATTCAAATTGCATGCATCAAGTTTATGATATCAAATTGCATGAAAATTCACATAAACACAATTTAATACAACAAAACTTATAATAGGCATTCAAATTCAGAATTCAGCTTCCATATACTTTGCATGCATCAATATAAAGTTGCTCAAAACCACAGTGAGCAAAACTTTGGCCTTCAAGCCTTTGTGCCATATTGCACATAATGCCCTTTTTGAGTTTTGTTAACTCAAATCCTAAATCACTTGAATTTTAGTCTAAATCTAGTATAAGGTAGACTTCTCCCATACCTTAAGACAGAGTTTGATGACAATCAACACTGATTTTGAAGAAAGACCACAGATTCCCCACAATTCCTCAAATCTGCTCTCAGCCACGAATTTCACCAACAGGGTCCAAAGACCAGAAGTTTTGACATAGCAAATGGCCAAAGAAATTGGGGAAAACAGTTAGGACTCAAAATAGGTAACATGCACTAGAGAATCAAAGAGATTTTAGACTTAAAGGTTGACTAGACTTACCAAAATCCAGTCCCAAACTAAGCTTCCTGAACCAGAAAACTCAGACTCCAGCTATTCCAGTTCCAACTTCCCAAATCGATTTCTCCTTCCACACAAACCCTCAACTCACAAATTTGGTATCTTTACAAAGCTCAAGATGTAAGCTTTGCAATAGTGTATGGCTCTCAGTCTCACTCTCAGTAACAAGGGAGAATTTCTTTGGACGAAACAGGAACCCTAACTTACTCTCACAGCATGAAATCAGTTGCATCAACCCTCAACACCTCAGAAAATCCACAATTTATAGACAAATTAGGGTTGCATGCAGGGCGACGCGTGGTTCTCCACTAGAATTAGGCTGTAATCGTGGCGAATTTGGGATTAATCAAGTGATTACTCATCAAATTCCACTAACCCAGTTTCTGGGTTCATCGTCTAACCGGTTACAGGGCATTACTAACCGGTTAGATTAGTACAAAATTCAAAAATTAATATTTTTAAATCTTTCCCTCCAAGAACCTTTTTAATATTACCTTTTAATCCTCATTCAGGGACCAAAATGCAATATCCTTATATTTTGCATTTATTTGCCATATAAAAATATTTCAACCTATTTTTATATTTTAGGCTAATTAAATACAAGATATAAACTTGGAAAATTTCTATAAATTAATAATAAAACTTTTATTATTAATTTCCTATTATTCGGGGGACGAAAATTAGGGGTGTTACACTTGGCAGCGGAGACTCAAATGCTGAACGAAAGAGGATTCGCAACAAAGCAGTTCTAGCCGTCTCGGCTAAACAAATCTTTAAGCCCAATCATAGTCTGAATATTTCCTTTACCGACGCTGATCTTGAGGGAGTCTATCCCAGCTATGATGATCCACTAGTCATAACAGGAATTATGGAAAGGTTCAGAGTTCATCGACTCCTGGTTGATCAAGGAAGCTCATGTGACATCATGTTCGAAGATCTTTTCAAAAAGCTGGGGTACAAGCTCTCTGACCTTCTTCCTTGTTTCAAAAGCCTTATCGGTTTCACAGGAGATACTATAATCCCTATGGGCTACATCTGGGTCCAACTCACCTTGGGCGAACCACCCTTGTGCAGAACCGAAAAAATCAAGTTCATAGTCGCGAATATTCCGTCTGCGTATAACGCCATCCTGGGCAGGCCGACTCTAGCAGCCTTCATGGCCGTAGCGTCCCCTGTTCACATGGCCATGAAATTTACGAGTGGAAAGCAGGTCATCACTGTGAAAGCAGACCAAATTGAAGCCAAAGTCTGCTACATCGCTAGTCTGAAAACCACAAAGGAAACAAACCTGACAAAGCCATAAAGGCCAAGCAGCCCCAACGTTAACCTGGTGGACCTGGATGCCAGAGAAGATGCCCCACAATTTCCATCCCGAACCGGAAGGTGAACTCGAAGATGTCCAGGTTGGCAACCTCCCCCACCAACTAACCAAGGTAGGGCGAGACCTCTCCCCAAAACTCAAGGAGAAACTAGTAGCCTTACTTAGAGAACATAAAGACCTCTTTGCCTGGTCTGCAGACGATATGCCAGGGATAGATCCGGAATTCATTTCCCATCGTCTCTCTGTCAACCCAAATGCAAAGTCGGTCGCTCAAAAAAAGAGAAAGATGGGAGAGGAAAGGAGACTAGCAGCATCAGAGAAAGTTGAAGAACTCTTAAAATCTGGCTTCATCCGCGAGATTACTTACACAACTTGGTTATCCAACGTAGTCATGGTGAAAAAATTAAATGGAAAATGGAGAATGTGCGTGGACTACACAGATTTAAACAAGGCCTGCCCAAAGGACACGTATCCCCTCCCTAACATTGATAAGCTGGTGGACAATTCTTCTGGGTACCGCATTCTCTCCTTCATGGATGCCTACTCAGGCTACCATCAGATACTGTTATCCAAGATCGACCAAGACAAGACAACCTTCATCACAGATGATGCCACGTACTGCTACACAGTTATGCCATTTGGCCTAAAAAATGCCGGGGCAACATATCAAAGAATGATGAACAAAGTCTTCAGCGGGTTGATTGGGGAGGCATTGGAAGTTTATGTTGATGACATGATAGTCAAGTCATCAGATCAGCCAAGCCATATTGAAAACCTAAACAGAGTACTGACCAGAGTTAGACAACATAACATGAGATTGAACCCCCTCAAGTGCGCCTTCGGTGTTAATGCAGGAAAATTTTTGGGATTCATGCTAACCAACCGGGGAATCGAGGCTAACCCCGACAAGTGTAGAGCAATTTTGGAGATGAAAAGCCCATCCTCTGTTAAGGAAGTTCAACAATTGACAAGTAGGACTGCAGCATTAGCCCGTTTCTTATCCAAGTCAGCCCCCAAATCTCTTCCCCTTTTCTCATTACTCAAGAAAGGAAAAGATTTTTCTTGGATCAAGGAATGTGAAAAAGCTTTTCAAAATTTGAAAACTTATTTAGCCAATCCACCGGTCCTGACTAGTCCGGACGTCGGAGAACCCTTGTATCTTTATCTCTCGGTAGGGAATGAGTCTGTTAGTGTTGTTCTAATCAAAGAAGTTGGCGCAGATCAGAAGCCAATTTACTTCACCAGCAAAGTTCTACAGGACACGGAGAAAAGATACCAAAAAATTGAGAAGCTGGCCTTCGCATTAATCACAGCATCCCGCAAGCTTCGACAATACTTTCAGTGCCACCCAATAGTGGTCCGCACTAACCAACCTATCAAACAAGTCCTCCAAAAGCCTAATTTGGCTGGACGGATGGTAGCATGGTCCATCGAGCTATCAGAGTATGGGATAACGTATGAACCTAGAACGGCGATAAAGGCCTAAGCCTTATCTGACTTTGTAGCTGAGATGACCGTTGCAGAATCAAACCCTGGGAACGGCCCGTGGATCGTCTATGTTGACGGCTCTTCAAATACCAAAGGCGGAGGTGCAGGAATTATCTTGGAGAACTCGCAAGGGGTAACAATTGAATATTCAATTAGGTTTGATTTCCAAACGTCTAACAACCAGGCTGAATACGAAGCATGCATTGTCGGATTACACATGGCAAAAGAATTAGGTGCAACTGAACTCACCATGCTCAGCGATTCTCAATTGGTCACCTCACAAATCAATGGAAGCTACCAAGCTAAAGAACCGATTCTACAGAAATACTTGCAAAAGGTGAAAAATCTCATGGCTGAGTTCACCAAGGTAGAAATGAAACACATCACTAGAGATCAGAATGTCAGGGCTGACATACTGTCCAAGCTAGCGAGCACAAAGAGCCCCAACAACAACCGATTGGTAGTACAGGAAACAGTGATGAATCCTAGTGCCATCCTATACTTAGAGGCCGAGACCAGTTGGATCTCCCCAATCATGGCTTACCTGGAAAGCGGGGTTACACCACCGAATGAAGCCGAAGCAAAGAAGCTAATCAGGGAAGCGGCATGGTACACCATTTACGATGGAAGGCTTTATCGTCGTGGATTCTCCACTCCACTCTTGAAATGTCTCGCACCATCTGATGCTGACCATGTCCTCGCCGAAATTCATGGTGGCCAATGCGGTCACCACCTTGGAGGGAAAGCTTTAGCCCGAAAAGCTCTAAGGGCAGGATATTATTGGCCAACCATGCAACGAGACTCCATTACACATGTTCGGAAATGCGACAAATGCCAAAAGCATGCAGACATTTATGTCGCCCCACCTGAGGAACTTCACTCTTTGTATTCCCCATGGCCATTCTACCAGTGGGGCATGGACATACTGGGCTGCCAGAAGCCCCAGGAAAAGTGAAATACCTTGTGGTGGCCGTGGACTACTTTACTAAGTGGATCGAGGCTCAACCCCTTGCAACCATCACATCTGCCCAGGTTAGAAAATTCACCAAGAAGAACATTATCACCAGGTTCGGCTACCCAGAGTGTGTCATCACAGATAATGGCACTCAATTCACAGCTGAACAATTTAAGGAAATGTTGGCAACCTTGAATATCAAACATCGGCGTTCATCTGTGGAACATCCCCAAACAAATGGACAGGCTGAGGCAGCTAAACGAGTCATCCTCAGAGGAATCAAAAAGAAACTCGACGAAGCAAAGGGAAGATGGGTGGAGCATCTTGATGACATCTTGTGGGCTTATCGCACCACCCAACACTCATCCACAGGTGAGACACCATTCAAGCTTTCATATGGCAGTGAGGCAATGATACCTGTTGAAATTGAAGAACCATCTTGGAGAAAAAATACTTTGAAGAAAGACCTAATGTTCAACTAATAAGGCAGAACTTGGACTTCTTACCCGAGATAAAAGACATGGCTGAGATCAAAATGGCAGCGGCAAAACAAAGGGCTGCAAAGCAGTTCAACAAGAAGGTTGTCCCGCGGGAATTTCTGGTGGGTGACCTCGTGTTAAGAAGAGCCGATGTTGGCGCGAAAGTTCCTAACCATGGCAAACTAGCAGCAAATTGGGAAGGACCCTATCGGGTAGAAGCAAAAACAAATACCGGAGCCTATTATCTTGAGACCCTATCTGGGTTAAGAATCACCAACCCATGGAACGCAGCTAAGCTGAAGAAGTACTACAGCTGACCCAACTAGCCAAGTTAGCCTGGTTATTCTAGTTTTTATTTCTTTGAATCAGAATAAATTTGTTTATTTGCACCAAAATAGGTTAATTTCTTTGCACTGAATTATTATGTTTTAGCATCAGAATAAGTTGGATAGTATAACCAACCTCTTGAATTTGAATTTCGTTTTTATGAATAAATGGGCTCATTGATTAACCCGACCAAGCATGCTTGTTGTTAAACCCTCTACGATAACGAATTGGTCCGTTGATTAACTTAGCGCTTTTCTTTGCAATTGCTAGTTTGTTTTACACATTCGTTCATTATCTAACTTATTAACCTGATTAACATTGCCAGCTTGTTTTACCCATTTGTTCATTATTTAATTTGATTAACCAAGACAACCTGTATAATTCTGAACATAATTACTATGATTACTTTGTACATCATTCCAACGCCATCACCCCTTCCTGGCTAGCCACCAGGTTGGCCGTGACACAAATTAACGACTCTTAAACTATTAAGACCATGAAGTTTGTAGGCAAGCATATTCAGCAACCCCTACTACCCCAACCAACTTGGGGGAGGCGGAAACCGAGTCCCATTCTAGGCTAAGAACTTCTGGCACTCGCATTGCTTAAACAAAAAAGGATAGATTTTTCAACTAGAAAAATATAACATCCAACATCCAATTTCTTCAATCACATTGTTCAAGTTACATCATGTTAAAATAAAAAGCGATCTACCCCTAAGCATGATCCACGCTGTCATCATCAGAATCAATCTCATACTCCTCCTCATCAACATTCATCCCACCATCAACTAAGGGATCGGGAAGGCAAGCAGCATTCATGTTCACCTTAGCTGGCTTTCCTGACCTGAAGCTAATCAACTCATTCCCTATAACCTGATGCAAATGATGGAGACCCTTAGTGATCACCTTACCCGAGTTCAGCAAGACTACTTGGTCAACAGTGTTCTTGAAGGAAACCTCAGATGCCTTGTACCACTCTGCTTCGGCTGACTTAAATTCTTTGTGAAGACGATCATTATCCTTTTCAAGCCTAGCAACAGTATCCTGGAGGACTTCCAGCTCGACCACCCTTGTCTTCAGATTATCCACTTCGGTTTGCAAAGTCTGACACTTGGTCTTAGTTTCTGCCAACACCTTAATGGTCTTCTCCAGCTCATGTGAAATCCGAATGCGCTCATCTTGCTCCTTCTTCATCTCAGATGAATCAACCTTCTTGGCGAACCCATGAAACTTGTCAACATTTTTCTCTATAAAGCTAGCAAGAGAGGCCATCCTCAAAGACATGTGCTTGATGCATTTCAGATGAGCCCCAAGTTCACTCCCGTCTACTTCATTCAAATAGCGTTCATCATTATCAGAAAGGGTGAGACGTTCAAAAAACGAAGAGAGAGGCTTGTCCCACACTGAATCTTCTTCTACCTTGACCAAAGCCTCTGCCCCACGATCAACAGTTGAATTCAACACATCTTCTGATTCCAAAGGCTGCACATCTAGGACATCCTGGTCACTGACATCAGAAGGAGTTATGGTTTGCTTCCTCTTCCTATGGCGCGATTCACCCCCCTTGGACACAAACTTCTGGGGTTGACTACCAACATTAACCTTGGCTAGAGCCGCCAACCTAATCATGTAGTCATTCGATGCCATCCTACCTGAAAAGCACAACATAGAAACATTATCACACTATATAGCTGTATATGCATCTCCCAAAACAAAAAAAAAGGCCTACCTATTTCAACTCCAAGTTCAGAAGGTTCACATTCCAACAATTTCTTACAAGAAATAGCTCCACACATCTCTCCCCACCCAAGTAAATAAGCCAAGGAATACCGATCTGTCTCATCTAACTCATCCCAAGAAGTCACATACCGGCTAGAAGGAAGAACATAGAACTCACTACTCTAATGCAAGGGGAATTGAGGACGTCCTTGATTGTCAAGACGAAACCCAGGGTTACCCGGGGCAATTGAAACTCTAAAATACTTACTCTTATACCCTTTCCAAGTATCATAGGCAAGAAAAACAACGTATCTCGACCGAGACCTCAACGATATCCAAGATTGTCCCCCGGATTTACTAGGAACATACGGAAGAAACAACCACAAGAATAAAGACACCGAATACGACAACCCCTGATGACCACAAAAAATATCAAAAGCACGAACAAAGGACCATCCAGTTGGATGCAATTGGGAAGGAGCAACTCTAAGACGGCTAAGCAAGTCACACTCAAAATCCGTAAAGGGAAGCCGGACACCTATGCTAGAAAATAAAATTTGGTACATGAAAAAATATGACTCCCCCAGAACGGAGCATATCCGTGCATCGGGGCCAGCCACCAAAAGCTCATAATCATCCTCCTCCTCTTCTATCCTAGCTATGCGTGTCAAAGACCGTATCCCAGAAAGCATAGATTGTGTCTTAATATCAAAAGACCTCCCCAAGACATCCAACTCAACCCAAGCATACCTATCGGCGTCTGGAGGTCGGACAAAATCACCGGGTTCTAGAAGTGACTTCTTCTTTCCCATCTCGGACAACACAAGGGATCCTGAAGGAAAAAATTGCTCAAATTAACACCAAATTTAGAGAAGGCTGAACTATAATGCTGATATCTAACCACCCTGGATATTTAAACGAGACTATGGTAATTAACACCCTTCTCCCTTTTTGTCTAATCAATCAATTCCTCTAAATTTCCCCCATTTGCTACTACTATGTAACTCAATAAAGCCATGGTGCAAGTATTAATCAGGGGTTATCCATTTAAAAAATAAAGGAATACACACACGTGTATATATATATACATATTGTGTAAAAAATATATATACACACGTATATGTATACTGCAGTAAAAAAAAATATATACGCATATATACATACGTACCGTATTTTTTTTAAAAATATATATTTATGTATGTATGTATGTATACACGTATATGTATACTGCAGTAAATATATATATATATATATATATATATATATATATATACATACATACATATATATGTGTATATACATACCGTATTTTTTTAAAAAATATATATATGTATACACGCATATGTATACTGCAAAAAAAAAAGGAAGCGGAACAGATCTGAGAAGAAAAGGCAATACCTCCGCTGGTTCAAGACTCGCCGGCCCTAACAGCACCAGCAGCGAGCGTCGGCCCTCTACAGCAGTAGTGACGCGCACCGATCCTCCACACCAAGCCGCAATAGCGGCGGCGGCGCGCGACGGCCCTAACAGCAGCAGCTGCGAACCGCGCCGGTAACAACAGTAGCTGCGAACCGCGCCGGTAACAACAGCAGCAACGAACCGCGCCGGTAACAGCAGAGAACCGCGCTGGTAACAACAACAGCAGCAACAGGATGTGCCGGTACCAACCCAAAAGCTTTCTAACTCTCAGTCATGGAGATATGCTTGGCCATAGAGAAAAACGACAAAAAGCTTGAAAATGATGGAGGCGAAGGTACAAATAAATATGATGTAGAGAAGAACGCAGGTCAGTAAGAAGAAAAGTCTCTCCAAGGATATACCGTAAACAATCCCCTCTCAAAATAAACCACACTGAGCAAAACCCAGGATAAGAAAGATTTCGTACAAGAGCACAGGGGCAAACGGGTAAAATCAGCTACCTGACGCCTCAACGGTCAAATGCAGAAACGTGTCGAGTTTCATATGGTCCAATAAAAAATTTTGAACAATTTGATAGACATTCAGTCTGGACATCCCGGCCATCATGGACATCTAGGCGCTTATCTCGACCATCCTGAGTGTCTCGAATCCAAGAACATAGGCACAGGTACATAAGTAAAACCAACTTGCACATGTTGTATGCCTTATAAAATTTAAACACCTTATCCATACTACTCAGCTAGCCTAGAATAACTTCTGCTTATCTTGGTCAACATGGTCAACTTGGTCAGCCTAATCTAGTCACGGTCCATAACAGTTGCCCCCGAGCCAGTGTCTTGTCCTAGACAAGGCGGTGGTTCTAATTACGGCGGATGACGAATTGACGGAGAATATTTCCTTCATGGGGTTGAGTGATATTTTGTTCAATACTTCAATTATCAGGCCTTGCTTCGTCAGCTTGGGAGCGACTTAGTTTCCTTTCACGTTATCCATGCTTTCTAGGATGGTTGAGCTTCATGGGTTATTTGTAAGAGTTAGTGAATTATTTAAAGTGCATGTCACACCTCCGTTAACGGACCCTGGAGGTTAACTCCAGGGACTAACGTGCACACGTTTTTACAAATTCAGGGACCTCAAAGCTATTTTCGTAATTTGAGGGACGAAAGTGAAAGCGATATGTAATTTCAGGGACCAAAGTGACAATTAACTCAAAAAAAATAAACACGCCAGCTACACCGCCAAATTCAGTCCAACAACAACACACACTCTCACCCACCATCGTTTAGTACCGTCGCCCTCATCTGACCATCGTCGCTTGCCCTCTCACCCGCCATCATCGCTTGCCGTCATCGTCCACCGTCTGCCATTGCATGCAATCTCCGCTCACCTCATTCTAAGTAAACAAAACATATTTCTCTCATTCTCTCTTTAAGTTTTCGTCTTTTTTTCGATTTTCCCCTTCTTTTTATTCTGGTAATAGAGTAGAGGTTTATGGTTTTTGATTTTCCCTCTTTTTGATTCTGGGTTTAGAGGCGAGGTTTAGGGTTTTTGATTTTTCCCTACTTTCAACTAATTTGGGATTTTCACATTAATTTTGTGCATGTTTCTATTTTGGGTTTTTGATTTAGGCCCTTTCCCTGTCCTTTGTTTTTGATTGTGTGCGTGTGTGCTTGTGAAAGAGAGAGAGAGACACCGTAGTAGCACTAGTATCTTCGGTACCAGAAGCAACAAAATCAGGCACACATTCTTCTTCCTCCATCATTCTTCTTCTGCAAAACAAATTTATATTAAAACGGCACCGCATGCATCATTGGTTCAAACGGACCGCTATCTTTAGCCATGATTCCATCAATTTGGAAGGGATCTGGTTTTTGTGTCTATCATTCATAAGTGGAGGGGTTGCATTACTGGTCCTCATAGATCAAATCACAAAATGTGAAGGCTTTTCATTTTGGCAATTCATTCGATATAATACTATTGTGGTCCAAAAAAAAGTTGTAAGACAGTGTCACTCTTTCATTCAACAAGTGATAAGGGCAGTACTTAATAATTATTACTATTATCTTTAACAATAAATACTGAGGTCTTTATTTTGGTTGTGAATTTTTGCAAACTGCTCTATCTCCTTGACGAAACTACCTTGCTTTGATCTTATGAGGAGAAGCTGTGTTTGTGTCCATTAGTAGCCAATTGATAACTGTGTTACTCGGTATAAGGAAAAAGGGCAAGGGGGGTTGAGGGAGTGTATATGTTACTCTACTTAATGAATTTAAACGGGCTTCTATTCTAAATATGCATATTCGTTGAGATTAGTTGCATCCTTGGGCTTCAATACATAGTAGGCCATGTAGGTTTGCTGTGTGACGTGCTTTTAGGCGGTTTCCTAATTTCTTACTAATTTTCTATCTGATCTTGTATCACCAATCTCAACAGTTGATCTCTTCTATGTCTGAAGGTCATTTCATTTAATCTGGTTCATGAATTTATGTTTTACATCCGCACTAACTTTCAGTAAAATCACAATCTTAATAGACCTTCAGTGAAGGCATGAATGTCGACCCAAGGGTGTTTCCATAGTCACTTTTTATGTTATTGTTACTTGAGTGATGAACTGAAGTCTTTGTTTCATGGTCAGAAGAGGACTCATAAAGAGAGTTTCCCTTCCCCGTAGTTTATTGAGTTATCGCGTAACTCAATGGATGAAAATGGATTGAATCTAGAGCTGATAGTCAACTAAGTTTTTTGATTTAAATAACATGTTTTTTAAGTTGAGGAAGAGTATTTGAAATGATCGATCAAGCTCTTATTTACGAGTTATTTACCATTAAATTAAAAGCATGAAGGATTCTTCTGAATCTGATTTTCTAGATTACTTCTGAATTTCCTGTGGTTATTTCAGAAGTTAAAATAACATGGAAATGGTAAATAAATAATGAAGGTTTACTTTCTCAGGAGAGTGTAAAAAGCAAAAAAATACTTTGATGGGGTTGAGTTGTTTTCATCCCCCTACGTTTTTCTTGTTTCTATTTGGTTTCTTGTTTCTGCTGATTTTGTTTGGTTTCTATTTGCATGTTCATGTTCATGTTTTTCTTGTTTCTGTTTGGTTTCTTGTTTTTGCTGATTTTGTTTGGTTTCTATTAGCATGTTCATGTTCATGTTTTTCTTGTTTCTATTTGGTTTCTTGTTTCTGCTGATTTTGTTTGGTTTCTATTTGCATGTTCATGTTTTTTCTCACTGTTGTTAAATCAGTTGTTATTCAACCTTCCTAGCCAAAGCATTCATGCCAGCAAGTCAACCTTTCCTACCTCAGAGTCATAACACATAAAGAGAAATTATATGATATAGTTGCAGGAGTTGAATGTTCAAAAAGCATAATTGCTAACGAAAACACAGATACCTTATGTGATATTTCTGTTTTTTATACGAGATAAATGGATCATTTGCCATTAGGGATGTGAGTTTCTCTATCTATAGGTGATTGGGTTGGATGATACATGCGTATTTTTGGACCTGGATTCTCTGACTCCATCTTTTGATGCAGTCAATCATCCAAGGGTTGAAGATAAATGCATCATTTTTTCTTTAAAATTTAAGTGTAAAAGAAATTATTTTTAAAGGATAGGATTTCATGCAGTTACACACTTGTGATTGCAGAGAATCCATCTCCCATATTTATCATTACGCAAAAGATTTGAATTCGAGTCTCACATATAAACAAAAAGAGAAAATATATAATGCATCGATAATGTAAAGGTTTTTTATACTATTAGTGCATCATCCATCATTCATCAGTTTATGGTTATTGATTTTTAGATAAAAATAATACAAATGAATGGTGTATGATGGTCTGATGATGTAAAAAACTTTACACTAACCTTGCATCCTCATTAATCTCTAAAAAAAATCATAAAAAAAGATAATTTCATTATGTTGCAAAGGTTTCTAGCTCAGATGCTCTTGTGAAGATAAGAAGACTTGACCAACAAAGAGACTATCATTATTTCTCATGGCTCTAGTGAGCGGTTATGCCTCAAATTAGGGATGATGATAATTCGATCCAATTTGTGGATCCATTCCTATAGGAAAGAATCAGATCCGATCAGATCCATTTACTACAATCAGAAAAGATGGGTTCGGAATCATAAAATAATCAAACATTTGGGATTAGGTGAAGAATAAGTCATACCCGTCTCATGTCCGCCCGTATATGATCTTGAAACTCATATGACGTAATAAGCTATCAATTTACTTATGTGATTAATATTTTTTAACGTGAAAACTTTGGATGACATGTCAAATTGAAAAAATTGTATTCATTCTTGAACTAAAATTAAACATCGATAACCTTGAAAAAAAATTACTTCTTATGATACATCCCTAATTTTAAGCTAATATTTTTATGCCACGTCAATTTAATCATATCATTTTCTTCTCGGTCTTAATTAAACTCATATATATTTAGTAATTCTTTTTTAGAAATGGATTCAGATTTAAAAATTAACGTGAATCAACATTTAAAATCGTGTTGTTGTAAAGTTTAAGTAAATTACGTTTCGAAAGCTCAGCAGAACCAAGACAAACCTCCCAACATTGAGGATTGAACGCGAAATAAGCTTTGCACATCTTATCCCATTAATCTACTGATAAACATTATATTTTCCATTATTCTTAGCCTTATTTTGCTCTTATTGATGATTTTTGGTGCCTACTTGACATTGTTTAGAATGATTTAGTATTTTAGACTATTAGACTATTATTCCGGATTTTAATTAATTTGGATTATTTAGCCTAATTTAATCTATTATTATTTTCAGGTCATATTTGGCACAAGGGCTTTTTGGACTTTTGGGAGTGAAGATTTAATTTTGGAAGAGAAGATATATGATGAAGTGAAGATTGTAATCTATCTTTAGGATTATTTGAGATTTAGTTTATATCTTTTAAGATTTAGATTTTATCTATAGGATATTTTTAGATTTAATTTAGAGATTAGATTTCCTTGGGATTTGGCCCATGATTTAGGCCTATTTTGTGATTTAAAAAGCCAAATTCGTGTAGACCTAGCAGCCATCTATCATTCCACGTTTTTTCAAATCTCTCTCTAAGAGAAGACTTAGTTTTGCTCTCCAAGCTTGTGGTGGCTGCTAGGGTTTCTATCTTTTCCTTTTCTACACGTTTTTGACTTATTTCATCATGGAAGGCTAAACTCTTAGGTTAAATCCCTTTGGTAATGTATCACATACTCTTGAGGTTTTGTTTTTAATGCTATTTCGTTTAATTTTTATTCACAGTTTTCATGCTTATTGATATGTTATGGTTCGCTTAGTTCCATTCTATAGAGATAATCCATGTGTATGAATGCTTAATTTGTGCAAACTCGTAAAATCTCCATGGTTTGGCTTTTTATGCTTAATTAGAGGTTAGGGTTTTGGGGTAAGAATTGAATTTTCGCTTAGTATTTAGTTCTCACGAGTTGGACAGTGAAGAGGGAAAAAATTGATCTTTTGTGATCGATGATAGAGTTGTGAACGCGAGTCAAATGGGTTTATCCGCTTTTCCTTATCTGTTACTTCGTTTTTATTTAATTCTGTTTTGATTCTAGATTTCAACATTCAATACAAAACCCCCCTTGTTTTCTATGCATACTATGTGTTCGATCTTTTGCTTGATAAGATATTCCTTGGGAGACGACCTAGAAGTCACTTCCTAGTACTATACTTAAATTGTTTTTATTTGTATCGGGTACGGCCTCGATCAAATTTGGCGCCGTTGCCGGGGAGTATCGGTTCTTGCCAAAGGTCATTAGTAGTTAGTTAGTGTCGTAGTTAGTATCGTAGTTATTATAGTGTGTTGTGTCTGATTTAGGGTCTAGTAGTCAATTCTGATAACTGGTTGAAGTTGCACTGTTTGCTGTTTTGCTATTTTGCTGTAATCAGTGTATTTGATTGATTCTGTAGTTGCTAGTTCACATAGTTCTGGGTGGAATTTTTGCACGAAATTTGTATCCACACTACTTTTATCATATAAAAAGGTTTTGATGCACCACGGTCACTCAGACTTGCACCAGTTGTGAGTTCCAGAAAAATTTTCCATGTTTTAACAGCACTTACTATAAACCGTCGCAACTTTTGACCCGTAACTCGGAATTTGACGAATTTTATATCAAATCGAAGGGAATTTTCTGAATAATCTGATTTTTACCACTTTGTCGTAAAAACCCTTCATCTGGATCCTGAAAAAGGCTTTTTACTATTTCTTTTTTATTTTACAAGTTTTATTTTCTTAGTTTTTGGTCCCTTTCTTAATTGTTTGACTTGGTTCCTTTTTTAATTTTGTCCTCAAACTTTCTGTGATATGTTTTCATGATTTTAGGGTGCTGAAAAAAATAAATAAAAAATTTAAAAAAAATAAAATTTGTTGCCTATTTTGGTCTTGTATATCTGTTACAGTCTACTATGATTGATGGTGTTCTGTTCAGTACATGACTAGGGGTAACCCAAGTTACTTGCATCCCTACAACCCTGAAATTGATAGGACTTATCACATATTAGTTAGACAAAATAGGAACCAGTCCATAGGTAGTGAGTCTGTTGAGTCTTTACATAGTGAGTCTACTTCTTTTTCTTCTATTCCTATAAATTCTGATTCTTATTCTGTTTATTCTGAAAATATGGCTCAACCTCCACCACGTGAGAGGACATTGAGGGAGCTGGCTGCACCTGATTTCACTATTGAAGATTTGTGCATCCAGTATCTCGATGACCCGTATGAGCTAAAGTCTAGACTAATTCATTTGTTGCCCAAGTTTAATGGTCTTGTAGGTGAGGATCCTCATAAACATCTCAAGCAGTTTCACATTGTGTGTGCCACTATGAAACCACATGATGTGCAAGAGGATCATGTTTGTCTCAAGGCATTCCCACACTCCCTAGAGGGGCTAGCCAAGGATTGGTTGTACGATCTGGCCCCTGGTTCTATCACAGGCTGGGATGACCTGAAGAGGGAATTGTTGGAGAAATTCTTCCCTGCGTGCAGAACAACAGCAATCCGAAAGGATATATCAGGCATCAGGCAACAAAGTGGAGAAAGTCTCTACGAGTATTGGGAGAGATTCAAGAGACTGTGTGCGAGCTGCCCCCACCATAAGATCTCAGAGCAGCTGCTTATTCAATATTTCTATAAAGGTCTCAACCTCATGGAGAGAAACATGCTTGATGTTGCAAGTGGTGGTGCCCTAGGAGACATGACACCTTTAGAAGCCAGAGCCAAGATTGAGAAGATGGCTTCCAATTGTCAACAATTCCATGCAAGGGGAAACAGCGATGCAATCGTAGTGAAAGGAGTGAATGATGTTGGCACAAGTTCTGGTAAGGTTGAGAAGCTTAAACAAAAGATAGACTCACTTACAACTTTGGTCACTCAATTGGCCATCAACCAGAAGAAGTTGTCTCTGCCTGCTAGATTATGTGGTATTTGCACATCCAGTGAACATAACACAGAAGCATGCCCTTCTTTGCAGCAGCAACCAACGACTGGTGCTGACCAACCTGAGGCATATGCCGCCAACATCTTCAACAGTAGAAACCAGTAGCCACAGAACTTTGATCTCTCTACCAATAGATACAACCCTGGTTGGAGGAACCATCCCAACCTGAGATGGTCTGATCAGCAGCAGCCTTCACATGTTCAATTTCAGAACAATTCTAGACCACCATATGTACCTCCTCCAGTCCAGCAGCAGCAGCAACAACAAGCTAATTCTGCACCACCAGCTCCTAGTACTGAGAAGCAGCCTTCGTTGGAAGAGTTGATGAAGCAGATGACCATGCAAAATCTCCAATTCCAACAGGAAACTAGAGCATCAATTCAAAGACAAGAGGCCTCTATTCAATCTTTAATTTGACCAATCAGATGGGACAAATGGCAACAACCATCAACACTTTGCAATCTCAGAATTCTAACAAGTTGCCATCCCAAACAGTTATCAACCCAAACCAGAATGTGAGTGCCATCAGTCTAAGGTCAGGGAAGCAGATTGTCACATCCACACCAGAACCTGACCTCAACAGAGATGATCTAGTTCCATCTAAAAAGAACAGCCAAATGGTCGAGGAGAGTGAGCACACAAATACCAGAAAATCTCATCCAGCTCAGCCTTTCTCAAGCACAACACCTGCTGCTGCCAACAACCACCTCTCATTCCTCTTCCTTTCCGACCAAGGGGGTGACTCAAAGCAAGAAAATGGAAGAAATTGACAATGAGATACTTGACACATTCAGGAAGGTGGAAGTCAACATACCCCTTCTTGATGCAATCAAGCAGATTCCAAGGTATGCAAAGTTCTTGAAGGAGCTATGCACACACAAACGAAAGCTCAAGAGCAATGAGAGGATCAACATGGGAAGAAATGTCTCTGCTCTTATAGGTAAATTCGTCCCTCATATTCCTGAAAAGTGTAAGGATCCTGGAACTTTCTCTGTACCTTGTATCATAGGTAATACTAAATTTGAGAATGCTTTGCTAGATTTAGGAGCATCTATTAATGTTATGCCTATGTCTGTTTTCAAGTCTCTTTCACTTGGACCTCTTCAACCTACAGGTGTGGTTATCCACTTGGCAAATAGATCTACTACCTACCCCGCAGGTTTGGTAGAGGATGTCTTGGTTCGGGTTGAAGAGCTGATCTTCCCTGCTGATTTTTTTACATACTTGATATGGAAGATGACTCCCCCCGTAATGTTGTTCCTATTATTTTGGGGAGGCCATTTTTAAAAACAGTCCGAACCAAGATTGATGTGCATGCAGGTACACTTTCCATGGAGTTTGATGGCAGTGTGATCCGATTCGACATTTTCCATGCTATGAAACATTTTCCTGAGGATCACTCTGTTTTTCATGTTGACTTGCTTGATAAACTGATTGATGAGCATGTTCTTGAATTTTTGCATGATTATGATTTGTCATCTTTCACTGACTCATTTACTTGTTCTGCATGTTCTGATTCCGAAATGTGCACTGCATGCATTGAAATTGACCAGCTTTTAAATTCTGCTACTGCATCTGTTGATTCATATGATATAGATTCAGATTATGCTAACCCTAACCTCATTTCTGTTATGCATAAGTCTAATCCATTTGTTCAGGTGTAGGCGGCAGAATCCATTTCTGGTGCCCCTTTAGTTCCATCTGTGATGCAGGCACCTTTATTGGACCTGAAGCCCCTTCCTTCTCATCTTAAATATGCTTACTTGGAGGATGAGCAAAAACTTCCAGTGATCATCTTTACCTTCCTTTCTGTTGATCAAGAGAAGAAGCTGCTAGATGTGATTAGAGCAAACAAAAGGGAAATAGGATGGACTTTGGCAGACATACCTGGTATTAGCCCCTCCACGTGCATGCACCGGATTTTATTGGAGGATGGGGCGAAGCCAGTGAGACAACCCCAGAGACGGTTGAACCCTCAGATTCTTGATGTGGTTAAGAAAGAGATCGCCAAGTTGCTGCAAGCTAGTATCATCTACCCCATTTCAGACAACACTTGGGTAAGCCCGGTTCAAGTAGTTCCCAAGAAGTCTGGGGTGACAGTTGTCAAAAATGAGAAGGATGAGCTGATTCCCACTAGAGTGCAGAATAGTTGGAGAGTCTGCATTGACTATAGGAAGCTCAACCAGGCGACCCGCAAGGATCACTTTCCTCTTCCCTTCATTGATCATATGTTGGAGCGCCTGGTAGGTAAATCTCACTATTGCTTCTTAGATGGTTTCTCTGGTTATTTTCAAATCTATATTGCACCAGAGGACCAACATAAGACCACATTTACCTGTCGTTTTGGTACATTTGCTTATAGGAAGATGCCTTTTGGCCTATGCAATGCTCCTGGCACTTTTCAAATATGTATGATGAGTATTTTTAATGACTTACTTGAGCATTGCATAGAGGTCTTCGTGGATGATTTTAGTGTATATGGCTCCTCTTTTGATGCATGTCTTGATAGTTTGACTAAGGTGCTTAATAGGTGCATTGAGACTAACCTTGTCTTGAATTTTGAAAAATGTCACTTTATGGTAGAACAAGGCATAGTCTTAGGGCACATTATTTCGCATAAGGGCATAGAGGTTGACCCTGCTAAGCTGCATGTAATATCACATTTGCCTTACCCCTCTTGCGTGCGAGAGGTGCGTTCTTTTCTTGGCCATGCAGGTTTCCATCGCAGGTTTATTCAGAACTTTAGCAAGATAGCCCTTCCACTATCCAACTTGCTTCAAAAGGATACTGCATTTGAGTTTGGAGACCAATGCAAGAAGGCATTTGATGAGCTAAAGAGAGCACTCACCACCACTCCCATCATCCAACCACCTAACTGGACCCTCCCATTTGAGCTCATGTCCGATGCCTCGAATTATGCTTTGGGAGCAGTTCTCTCCCAAAGGGTTGGTAAGCTGTCACATGTGATTTATTATGCTTCTAGGACTTTAGATGCAGCACAAGTTAATTACACCACAACTGAAAAAGAGCTGTTAGCCATTGTCTTTGCACTTGATAAGTTTAGATCATATCTGTTAGGTTCTAAGGTTGTAGTGTATACTGATCATGCTGCTCTAAAGTTTCTTTTGAAAAAGACAGACTCTAAACCTAGATTAATTAGGTGGATGTTAGTCCTTCAGGAGTTTGATCTTGAGATTCAGGATCGGAGTGGTGCGCATAACCTTGTCGCAGACCACTTGAGCAAAATAGAGAGAGAGGAGGATGCATTTCCTATCCGGGATGACTTCCCGGATGAGCAACTTTTAGCTTTGCATGTTTCACATCACCCTCCCCTTACTCCTTGGTTTGCTGATATTGTAAATTATCTAGTTGCATCTGTTTTTCCACCCTTGGCATCCAAGGCTCAAAGAGACAAACTTAAGAGCGATGCCAAGTATTATGTATGGGAAGACCCCTATTTGTGGCGTTTTTGCAGTGATCAGGTCATTCGCAGGTGCATTCCAGATCATGAGATCCAATCGGTTCTCCAGTTTTGCCATGCTTCACCAGTTGGAGGCCACCTTGGGACTCAAAGAACAGCACGAAAGGTGTTGGATTCTGGATTTTATTGGCCTACCATCTTCAAGGATGCAAGCAACATCTGCAGCTCATGTGAGCAATGTCAAAGAGCAGGAGGCGCCCTATCTTGGAGGCAACAGATGTCGCAACAACCTATGTTGTTTTGTGAGGTGTTTGATGTCTGGGGTATAGATTTCATGGGGCCCTTTCCTGTTTCTTTTGGTTTTTATTATATCTTACTTGCTATGGATTATGTATCCAAATGGGTGGAAGCTAAGGCCACCAGGACTAATGATGCTCAGGTTGTTGTAGATTTTGTCATGTCTAATATCCTTTGCAGGTTTGGCATACCTAGAGCCATAGTCAGTGATCAAGGCACACACTTCTGCAATAGATCCATGCAAGCTTTGCTCAAGAAGTATGGGGTTGTGCACAAAGTTTCTACACCCTATCACCCCCAAACCAACGGGCAAGCTGAGATTTCAAACAGAGAGATCAAGCGGATTTTGGAGAAGATGGTGAAGCCTAATAGAAAGGATTGGAGCACATGATTGGAGGATGCTCTGTGGGCCCATCGAACCGCTTACAAGGCACCCATAGGGATGTCACCTTATCAGGTTGTCTTTGGTAAGGCATGCCACCTGCCTGTGGAGATAGAGCACCGTGCATATTGGGCTGTGAAGAATTGTAACTTAGCTCTTGATCAAGCGGATGAGGAGAGGAAGCTGCAGTTGAGTGAGCTAGATGAGATCCGTTTGGAGGCCTATGAGAACTCCAAGTTCTACAAAGAGAAGACAAAGAAGCTTCATGATAGCTCAATTTCCCATAAAGGAGTTCTTGGTTGGTAAAAAAAGTGTTGCTCTACAACTCTAGGCTTGGACTCATGAGTGGAAAGCTCTGCTCTAAGTGGATTGGACCGTTTGTAGTCACCCTGGTGTTTCCTTATGGCACTGTGGAGATCTAGATTGAGTCCACGGACAAGAGCTTCAAAGTCAATGGCCACCGACTCAAGCCTTTCCTAACCACTCCTACTTTGGATGATGCACCTGTGGAGGAAGCCTCTTTGGTCGAACCCACCTTTGACCCACCATGACTTAGGGAGTTTTCTTTTCTCCTTCTATACTACTTTTATTACACTTGTCTATATCTGTCTGATTCTGCTATTTGTGTTCCATTGAGGACAATGTGTGATTTAAGTGTTGGGGGGCAGTAGTTTAGGTTGCACATTTTTGCTTTGATTTTTTTAGGTTTTGCTAAGTTTTGGGCATTTTCTTGCATGTTTTTGCTTCATTTTAGTAGAGTCTTGGTATCTTGTGTCTGAATTCATGCATTTCTGTGTGCAAAGTTGCTTTGATAATTAAGAGGTGATAACACTGTGATAGAATTGTCCCTTTTGTGAGGATTTGAGCCTTAATTGTGGGTGGATTGCTATATATGCCACCTAATTTTCTTTCATGTGTGATTGCACTCTAGATTACTTGCACTCTAGAACTTGACTTGACTCTTGTTGATACTTGATTGCTCATGCACATTTTGAAATGATTTAGGCACTTTCTTTCTTGAATAAGCTATTAGCCATATGAGCCTACCTTGAATGAATGTATCCTTTGCTAGCCCCTTTGAGCCTTTTTATCCCCTTTCTTTGTTCTTTAGCTCATTACAAGCCTATGACTGAAAAACCATGATTGTCCTAACCTTAGGGAATTTTGGAGCTTTGGAATTGTTTTGGGAATGGGTATTAAGTAAGTGAGGGTGCTTTGTTCTTCATCTCTTGTGAGTTCTTGGTTTTGCCTCTATGGTTGGTGTTGTAATTATGGCTTTATCTCATTATGCAATTTTTTGTTTTTTTTTTCCTCTTTCGTTCATGAAGTTCTCCAATGCAAAAAAATAGAAAAAAAAAAGAAAAAGAAAAAAAAAGAGAGAATAACAGGTTGATTGAGGCACAGAGGATTGGAATTAGAGGTTGTTGTTATGTTTATCATTTCATTCTGGGGAGGATTGTGCTTACTTTTTACTTATTCCCCATTGCTCCTTTATTCCCTTGGTTTTAGCTACATTTCCCATATTTTACCCCACCTTGTCCTTGGCCCCATTACAGCCCTGAAAAGACCTTTTGATCTTAATGTGCATGTGTGTTGATTGTTGATGTTAGAGGCTTGTCAAGCTTATGGTTGTGTTTGTTATTCATGATGTGCCTTGACTGTAAACACTGATTAACCCTAAACACTTGAGTGTAAACACTTTTGAGTGATCCTCGTGAGTTTTTATCATCTTTGTGACTACCCTCTTGATGTCATTGGTTTTCTTTGCATATTTGAAATAATTGGATGATGTTCATGGATGCCTTGACTCTTTGGTCCTTATTCTTTTCGTGTGCTCGATTTTGCCCATTTCTTTGCATTTACTAGCATTCATTGTGAAGTATGTAATCTCTTAGGTTTTGCATTTTCTTAGTTTTTAGTATTTTTCCTTACATGATTCACTTTGGTGCATATTAGTCTTCTTAGTCCTATTTCTTAGTTTTGCCTGGGAGTGCAAAAGGATAAGTGTGGGGGTGTTTGATAAACATTATATTTCTCATTATTCTTAGCCTTATTTTGCTCTTATTGATGATTTTTGGTGCCTACTTGACATTTTTTAGAATGATTTAGTATTTTAGACTTTATTAGACTATTATTCCGGATTTTAATTAATTTGGATTATTTAGCCTAATTTAATCTTTTATTATTTTCAGGTCATATTTGGCACAAGGGCTTTTTGGACATTTTGGGAGTGAAGATTTAATTTTGGAAGAGAAGATATATGATGAAGTGAAGATTGTAATCTATCTTTAGGATTATTTGAGATTTAGTTTATATCTTTTAAGATTTAGATTTTATCTATAGGATATTTTTAGATTTAATTTAGAGATTAGATTTCCTTAGGATTTGGCCCATGATTTAGGCCCGTTTTGTGATTTAAAAAGCCAAATTCGTGTAGACCTAGCAGCCATCTATCATTCCACGTTTTTCCCAATCTCTCTCTAATAGAAGGCTTAGTTTTGCTCTCCAAGCTTGTGGTGGCTGCTAGCGGGTTACTCTCTCTTCCTTTTCTACACGTTTTTGACTTATTTCATCATGGAAGGCTAAACTCTTAGGTTAAATCCCTTTGGTAATGTATCACATACTCTTGAGGTTTTGTTCTTAATGTTATTTCGTTTTTATTCACTGTTTTCATGCTTATTGATATGTTATGGTTCGCTTAGTTCCATTGTATAGAGATAATCCATGTGTATGAATGCTTAATTTATGCAAACTCGTAAAATCTCCATGCTTTGGCTTTTAATGCTTAATTAGAGGTTAGGGTTTTGGGGTGAGAATTGAACTTTCGCTTAGTATTTAGTTCTCACGAGTTGGACAGTGAAGAGGGAAGAAATTGATCTTTTGTGACCGATGATAGAGTTATGAATGCGAGCCAAAGGGGTTTATCCGCTTTTGCTTATCTGTTACTTCGTTTTTATTTAATTCTGTTTTGATTCTAGATTTCAACATTCAATACAAAACCCCCTTGTTTTCTATGCATACTATGTGTTCGACCTTTTGCTTGATAAGATATTCCTTGGGAGACGACCTAGGAGTCACTTCCTAGTACTATACTTAAACTGTTTTTATTTATATCGGGTACGACCTCGATCATCTACGCTAATCCGTATATACTACTCCCACTGGTCCTATTTATAGGGCATACTTAACCATATCACGTGGACTAAGAAAGGTAGTTAGGTTTCTTGAAACTTTAAAAAAATATTTCAACATTACAATCTTACCCTCTTAACTTGCATTGGGAATTTCACAATGTATTACTTCACATTAATGGGCAAAGGGCAAATAAGAGAAAATAGCAATAAATGTCTCCTATAAAATACAAAATGACTTATAAATAGGACCAAATAATCATTTTAAGATGTGACTTATAAATAGAACCAGGGGAAATAAGATATTAGAGGAGAATTCCACAATTTGCGGCATGATGCACATAAAACAGCTGTTGAGTTGGCTTGGACCATTAAGTGCAGGATTGGTCGTCTCACTGGGTTGGTCGGTAAACCGTTTCAAAACACATATCACGGAATAAATTATTATTTCATCTTCCACCTGTCTATCGTCCTAATCAGTGCATAATGGCATATGCTCATGCCAAAGTTGCAAGAGAAGTTCTGTATTAAGTGTCTCTCTGATCCTCTATTATTAATATGGGCCCTACTTGTTTAAGAACACCATTTGTAAGCACAAGATTTGAGTACATCCAGTACAGCTGGTTAAACACTTTGGTTCATAAAAAAAATTGGATCTAATACTAATAGCATGTTTGGTTTAGGAGTTAGAAAATCAATTATGATCCCAAAATCATGTTGGAGCAGAAACAACTATGAGTAGTATTGACATTCTAGAATTGATTTGGGATAACTCACCACGGAACCAAACATGCACTATATTCATTGTTATTGTTAAAAATATATAATTTAGGACATGATTTTTCATAAAAAAAAAAAAATAATTTAGGCTAAGACATGATTTCTTATGATTTTTTTTAATGATGGGACAGAGAGAGTAGAGAGTATATAAATAACAAAGGGCTTCACCAGTCCATTGAGCACTATGTTAGTGGGGAAGCCTGGAAAGAAGGAGCATCGTATGTTAGCTTGTTCCGAGTGTCATATAGTTGCATGTGTCTCTAAATAGGTACTTTGATCGATATTTTATTTATTTTTCTTTTATGATTTGCACATACTTAAATATTAAAAAATGGTTCGTGTAAATATTGATATTTTCAAATTGATTCCAGAAAAAAATAATAATAATTTTGGTTCCTGCATTTACAAAATGTTTTAATTTTGATCCCCTTCTGTTAAATGTAGATGGAAAACATCAAAAATATAATGCATTACATTCTTTAAAATTAAAGATGATATTCATGAATAAATTCTCAATAGTAAAAAGACAAATTTCATTATAAAAGAGAACCAATTCAAAAATCATGACAATAGAAAGAGAAACCTATCGAATCTAATAACAGATAGATCAAAACAAACTACCAAGATAATTCATGAGAACTTAAATTTAATAGAAAGGACAAAAACCAAAATGTTTTGTAAATGTAAGGACGAAAACCAAAAAAAAAATTGCGGTGGAAACCAATTTCAAAGGAGTCAATATTTATCAGTATCATTTTGATATTTAAGTGATTTGGTTATGTATTATTTGAGTGAGGATATGTCACATGTATCAAGAACTAAAACTAGCTAATTGCTGCTTATTAAATATTAATTGCTTAATTAAAAAAAGCCCCAATCGAGCTTAGATTGGAGCCAAGTTCGGCAAGGTTTTTTTAGCAGATAGAGAAGACTCCACCTGCCAGAGAAGCTAAAGATGCACGCTTTGTTATAGAAAATTGAAAACCATGCCTGAAGCAAACAGGGTGAAGATGCAAATAGGTTCATTATTGAAAATTGAAAACCAATGCTGAAGAAAACAGAGTGAAGTTTAATCCAGTATTCCTAAACTTTTGGCCATAAAGTGGCCTCATTGAATGGCGGAATTTTAAAACATTTTCCTCATTGAATTCATAGGAGTTAATATTTCATTATTATTTTAATATGATGGCAGACCTCAAGAAAATATTCGTTTTAATGCTTGATGCACCGAAGATATCATCTCTTGTTTGTTTGTTCGTACAAGGTCAGTGAAATATAAAGAAAATGATGTTAAAACTTAAGACCAGGAGCATACCAGCTGAGTTTCACTTTAAGTGTTTTTTTGGACTTTTGCACATAGATTAAGAATTGTGATGATTATTGTAAGTTTTATGCGTATTTTGTCAAAAATACCCCTATTTAATATTTTTATTTTGTCAATGCATCATTACTAGTATTACAAATTTCAAAACTAAAACAACATTAAATGTAAGGGTAAATAAGGAAAAACAATATTAAATGTTGCCTAGATTTGGTAAAAAGACACTTATTTTGAAACAAAATTTTGATGTTAAAAAGACACTTAAGTGAAACGGATGGAGTATATTATATTTGTAAAGTGATATTTTATCTTGCTTCATAAACAAAGAAACAAAAGGGTATGGTGCTTATGCTCATTTCAAGGCGTGATAAAAGATTCAATGTACTCAATGAGTTGCTTCTCAAAAGGTGTGAAAGGATATGGTGTACTAATAAAAGGGTCTTTAATTTTTAGAAAGTGCTTGATTGAGGGTGCTAGGGTACAAAGAAGAATGTTCCGTGCTTGGGCTACTTTTAACTGTTTGTGAGTTGCACACGCACATGCATTCTTTTCCTCTCCACTCCCGCAATAAGAGCATTGGTAATTGCACAATGCAACTGGGCAATGCCCATGGAAATATATATGCTCTGTTGAGAACAATATTACTATATTAGTTTATGGGTCTTGCTAACAAGTGCCCTTAATAGGAAAAATAATCACAAGTTAACATTTATTCTTCTCTCGATAATCTCAAAAAATGCATTTTCCAATGGTTTTTATCTTCTTTTAATTGCTTATTAAGTACCCTAAGGGCACTTGTTAGCATTTGCCTTAATTTATTACAGCGGTTTAGAAATATTGTTTGCAATAATAAAATTAGTAAATTAATAAAATGAAAAATTTTGCTTTAAAAATGTTGAAAAGTGATGGATTACATTATTTTAATACTTCCTCCATTTTACAATTTAAGTCCTTTTACGAAGAAAATTTTGTTTCACAATATAAGTTTTTTTTTTAATATTACTATTGCGACACTAATTATAGTTTTTACAATTTCACATCTAATTATTATAGAGAGATAATGAGCGAAAAATTAATTATAGAAAGATGGTAAAGGGCAAAAAATAAAAAAAATGCACAAAAATTTAATACAAAAAAGACATAATAATTACACTTTTTAATTTATGTGTCATAACCTTAAAAGACCTATATTATGAAAAGAAGGGACTATTAATTTACTCATTTAACAATAACAATTCCTCTAAAAAAATTATGAGCCAAACTAAGGTCGTTCATGGTTTGGTTTTTAGGAAAAACCGAACTAAACTAAACCAAATCTTGTAATATAGTTTTTTTTTTTTTTAAAAAAAAACTAAACTTTTTAAAATGGTTCAAAATGTTCAAAAACTAAATTAGAATCGATTCATATCTACAATCAATTTTAGAACCGATTTGGTTTTTAACCGGTTTTTAATCTGAATCGGTTTTAAAAAACCAATTTTAGATTAACCCAAAATAAGTTTAAAAACTAGTTCTAAAATTGAAGCGATTTAAAACTGGTTTTGAACCTGAACCTAACAGTTTAAAATGGTTCTGGTTTTGAATCGACTTTCCTATAATGGTTTTTAACTGGTTTGGTTCAATTCGGTTTATAGATTTTCTTTATATATTTGGTTCTTTTGGACAGCCTTAAGCCAAAGAATAGTAACCAAGTGTACTAGATATACTCAAATATTGTGCTTACAAATGAACTCAACTGTTTGTTTGAGGCTTTGAGCATGGTTGTGACAATTATTATTTTTCTTTAATTTGATGGGTTCTCTCTTGTCAATAGCCCAAAATAAGGGATAAAATATTAAAATAAGATTTTCCTAACTAATACCGATGATAAAGAGTTAAATAATGTAACTTTAAGTTAAAAAGGTGAAATATTTAGCTCTTTGAAAATAATTGAAATAACATAGCATGCATGAATGGTGGGATAGGATGCAAGAATGGCATAGGAGGCTACAACCTTGTTGGTCCGAAGGGTTGGAAAGAAGAAAAAAAACAGTGCTATCTGTCATTAATTGAGTAATATGTTAGATTAGTCCCTGACTTTGTAAGCGTCGGTCAAGTTAGTCCCTGACTTTATCGAAATAACAATTTAGTCCCTGAAATTTCATTTTAATTCACATACGTCCCTATCTTTATCTCATTTTAAATCAAATACATCCCCGCGATAGTGACGATAGGGACTAACTTGATCGACGTTCTCCTATCTCAAGGACTAAATTACTATTTCGATAAAGTCAGGGACTAACTTGACCGACGCTTACAAAGTCAGGGACTAATCTGACATATTACTCGTCATTAATTTCGTCAAGAGAGGACCCATGAACATTGGAATTCGAAGAGGAGACAAAGAGAAAGTATCGGTATTTTTAGACGATTCCAGGATTAGAATGGGGTTTCACTCCTCGGATTGTGACTCTTCAAAAACAGGGTATGAACATCTAGAAGCAGAAAGACTCAACCCAGAAACAGAGGGATTTGACGCAGATATGCCATTATCATTGATGGCGCTTGCACGAATAGAAAGGGGTTTTCATGAGGGTTTGCTGGCAAGTGAAGAGCTATTTGTTAGAGTAAGAGGGACGTTTGAAATTCAAATGAGGCCTATTTTATAGGAACAATGGGCCTCAAAGTCCTATCTCTATGGTAATAGGCTTAGTGTCAAACGAAAGTGATAGAGATGCTCAAAAAAGTGTCGAATGGCTAATTGGGTCAAAATTAACAAGTTTTTCTTAAATTCAAATTTTGGTCATCATGTCGATGGTCACCATCGGTAAACACAAATTTCAGGGGCATCTGTTGGGGTCAGCAGAATTTCCACAGGGAAGATGCCGAAGTCTTGGCAAGTATTGTAAGCTCGATTATGTCAAAGAATTGAACATAGTGAGATAATAAATACCAAGTGTTGGGATTCACATTTCTTGTCAAAAGAAGTGTTTTTCAGCTAGGAATTAATTAAATATCATCTTAAATGTGGTTAGATTATTGCTGAAGGATGAGAAAATATTTTATTTAATGATCTTTAATGAGAAACTATGCTCACAAATGGATGGTGTGAGGATCATGTTGTGTGATTCTAAGTCTTTATGTTGCCAAACAAATAGAAATAAAAAGAAAATGCAGAAGAAACCAATGAGGTTTAAGGATCAAATAATATGATTGAAACACTTGAAAGTGTTAAGACACCTCCTAATGTGCCATTTAAGGTGTAGTAAAGCTCATAGCATGGAGGATTATGCTTCAAGCCTATCATAAGATGAGTCTTTTGAGAAAGCAACTAACGTATAGTTGTCGATGGTTTTCATTATCAGTTATGTTATTAAAGCCTTTCATGAGGGATATTCATGCCTCAAAGACACATATTTCCCATAGTGATGGTCCTTTTCGCCACAAGAAGCCTTTGTACTATGTATTAGTAAGGTTTCATTTGCTTCAACACGAGGAGAATGATCTCATTCCTGAGACGTAAACAAAGTGCCCTATTTTAGGGGTATCATGAGAGGTAGAGACAGAGGCAAATATGTCCTTGGACACTTCTTTTAACAAGGAGGTATTCCTTCCTTTCTTGCAACACGTGGTCTAGAAGTATGGAGGGAAGTGTAAAGTATAGACAAAGAGATGTTTGGCCAGGACACACTTATGAAAACTAAAAGTGTGACAAGGTCCAAAACTATGAGAAGCTTTGCATATGCGATAAAGAAGCATCGACATCAGCCTGGCGATATAGTCCACAACATAAGTGTCGAAGCAAGCCTTAAGCTCAAAGCTTTTGACTATCTTGAGACGTGGGTAGTGGGCAGTTATTCTGTACATAGTATATAGGGAGTTACTAGTTTTATTTGCCTATAAATAGTAGTTCTTTCTATTATACAAAGGGTCAAAAAACACTTGTATAAATCCTCACAATCTCAAACACACACAACAGATTCATAGGATGTGAATCAAGTACTTCCTTCGGCTTGCTTTTTAACGCAAGAACTTTTATCAGTTTGTTTTATTTTTCTCTTTATTTTATGCTTTCATTTATCTTCTTTCATTTTCTTTGCAACTTTTTTCTTTATGTTTATCTAAGACATTTGTGTTCTAACATTCTCTTAGGGCATTAAAACTGATTGCTTGAGGCTTTTTTGGCCTTAACCAATTCTTTTACAATCGCATGAAAGTACAAGATTACCACATTATGTGTATGACAACCACTCTTTCAATAATCGTAGTGATAGTGGCAATGACAAGGGCAAGATGGTGGGGTGGTGGAGGAAATTATGGCGGTGACAGCTATGGTGGCAACAACAATGAAGGGGTATTATGTCGGCAAAAGGTGGATGATGGTTGTGGTGATTGCGAAAGACCTGTAATGATAACTATGACGATGGTATTGTGCGCAATGATGACGGGGTATTGGTGGTTATGGCGATGAGCAGTTGGTTATTATAGTGGCAACGACAATAGTTGTAACACCCCGATTTAGTTACTTGATTTATTTCGCTTTGAAACTCTTTCTCTTACTTCCACAAAACTATTCCCTTTCCATTCATACACATAACATCTGGTACCAGTTTCCAAAATTGTTACAAAAATAGGGTGAGTTAGATAGAGCGTCGTTATATTAGTAACTTAAGAAAGTACATTGCATAAGTAAGACATAAATAATAACCTACACTGCTGATTACTATCCTCAGCATGAACCTCCTTCAATTCCAGATCCTCTTCAGTGTCGTCGAATCTCCCATAATTCTCCGGCAGCACTAAAACCTTCATGCACTCTGGGTCGTCTAGCGTTATCTTTTCCATCATTTGTAACATCCCGGAATTTCGATTCCCGAATAATGTAATGAATGACTCATGTTTTAATAGATGAATGTTTTGCCTTGCCGGATGTGCTTTATATGCTAAGGTTTGGTTTAGTTAAGAATTTAGTCAGGGCGTTAGTTAAGGATTAGTTAACTAAAAAGCTTTAGTTTGGAGTCTAGTTTCCGCTTAGTTAACTAATGGCCTTAATTATGGGAATTAGCTAAGACCTAGTTAACTAAGTTAGACTTGGGTAGTTGTGAGTTGATTAGGACTAGTCAACTAATGGTTGTAGTGATGAGTAAATAACTTAGCTTTAGTTAACTAAACGTTAGCCTTGAATATTTTAGTTGAGGGTTAGTCAACTAAACTTAGGCCATGTGGAAATTAGTTTAAGTTTAATTGAATAAGTGAGTGGTGTGTGTGTGAAGTGGCATAGGTGAGGTGGCGTGCTCTTGTTGTGTGCATGAAGGGCCAAGATGAGGTGTCACCACCACACACCACCCTTTTGCATGAGATTAAGAGGTGGCGGCACCAAGGACCACCACTTAGCCCACCATGCCACCTAATCATCCATTACCAACTTCTATTTAAGGTTACATGTTGAGAAAATTCTTCTTTCTTTAGTCCTTCTTCACGCCACACACTCACACACACACTACCATCATCATCTTCTTGCTTATTCTTCTCCACGGCCACAACCACCATCACCCTTACTCAAGCTTAAACTCTCATCAAACTTAAGAAACCCTGACATATTCTAACCCTAGATCATGAATATGTCACATGCATGAGCTCTTGTGTTGAAGAAAATCCAACATCTAACCTTTATCCTCAAAGAAAACCCACGGCCCATAAACAAAACCTTGAGTTCCTTATCTTGGAGTATCACGTGGAACTCTTGGAGTCTAGGAGAATCAAGCTCAAGTTTCAAGTATCAAAGGTGTGAGTTCACGGTTTGGAGTTTAGGAGAGGAATCGAAGTTTTGAGCTCAAAGATTTCGTGTGTTCTTGGAAGGTATGTGAGAGAAGCTACTCCTTTGCTAGAATAAGATTTAAGTTTAGAAATTTTAGGTTTGAGCCACCATGAGGCTCAAGGGCATTAGGCAATTCTTGTTTTTGGCTTGGAGGCCATTTTTTTATTACTTGGTTGATGGTTTGGTTTACTTGTCTTGGAGTTGGTTTTATTTGGATGCATGTTGTGCTTGGATATGTTGTTGAATCTTAGTCAACTAAGTGGTAACTAAATAGAAACTAAATGAGATCAAGGGACAATTAGTTGACTAAGTCTTAGCTGAACGAAGACTAGATGATGATTAATGAATTAAACCCCAAAAATAGTCAACAAATGGGTCCTAGTGAAGTTTTGGACTAGTTGAGAACTTAAGACTTAAACGAGCCTTAGTTAACTAAGTCTCAACTAAAGTGGAAACTAATGGAGCCTTAGTTAACTGAGCCTTAGCTAAAGTGGAAATTAATAGGGTCTTAGTTAACTAAGTCTTAATTTAAGTGAGAACTAAGAGAGCCTTAGTTAACTAAGTCCTAACAAAAAGGAAAACCAGAGTCTCAGTTAACTAAGTCTTATCTAGAGTGGAAACTAAAGTCTCAACTAGGCCTTAACTAAAGGAAAACTAAATGAGTATTGGACCCCAGTCAAAGGACATAACTTCTATCTAAATCTTATCTGAAGTGTATGAGTTAACATCTGGCTTGTGTGGTTGACAAGTGAGTGTCAACAAAGAGATTGAGAACCATGAGTGGGATAAGGACTTGGACATCGGTAGGATGTCAGTGATAGTCAGATGAAGATGTATGGTTGAGAATAGAAAAGGACACCCGGATATGATTTAGATAGTAAGCAGTGGTAACTAAGACAGGAAATAAATACATGGATACATAATGTTATGTCCTTGACTTATGCTAAGAAGATAATGTATCCATGCTGAATTTATGAATGACGATACTTGTACATGTATAAAGAATGAGAATGTAATGTGATAGACCAGTCCCAATCTAAGGAACGAGATAGTACCTTTGGTAGACATGTTTTTTCGTGGGTAGGTTGTCCGGACAGCCTGCACTGCGATGTACGCGGCTGGGCCATGGGCATGTCCGAAGCATAGGGATGCTTCATGACCTCGAATACACCTATGGTAGAGAGACCGTGGAGGTAAAGCATTCGTCAGAACGTGGATATGGTTGACCTATGGTGACGGCCATAGAGGAAAAGCGTTCGCGGATGTGGATACTTTCGAGGGGGTACTGGAATAAACCTATGGTAGGGAGACCATAGAGGTAAAGCATTCGAAACGTGGATATCGTTGACCTATGGTGACGACCATAGAGAAAAAGCGCCCGAATGTGGATATGTTCCATGGTGGATTGACTGTTCCTCTAGATCTGGACCCGGTCAGGAATGAGGCCTCAACATTAGAATTGTATGAGCATGCATCATGCCACCTGCATTAAGAATAAAAATTAATTAAATTGGTGTGTGCTCATATGTACTTGCATTATTATCTGTGCTGTGCTGGTTTGTGCTTGTTAGTACTTAGTCTTATTCTACGATGCGAAGACGTTTAGCTTACTCTCCTTCCCTTATAGGTGATGGACAGGGTTCTGCTTTGCATCGAGATGCGCCCGCTACCTAGTGGTGACTGGGAGTACCAGGACCACCGGGCTACGTTTGAGGGTGAGGTGGAGATTACTATCTACCACCCTAACCCTCTAGCACGATTCTGTCCCCGACGTTTTCGTATTCCGCTAGTTTATATTATGCATGTACCTCCCTTTTTCACTTATCATGGACCTCCCTCATCTCCACCAACTTGTCGTTTTCATGGGCGGCGATTTCATACAGCTACTCGCTCCCAACCTTATGTCACTCGAGGTTTCCCTCGAGGGACCTCCCACTCTAATCGGACTGTGCCGGCACGCACAGCGTCTTCCCCTACCCATGAACTAAATGGTAGGGCACTGACCCAGCCCGATGGGATTGAGGAGGATCCATCCGCACCCAGGAGCGAGGACGAGTTAGTGGAGCACTCCACCGGCAGTCAGTGAAGGACGGGCGACCCCTAGGACATGCTTAGTATAAACAGTAGGAATTAGAAACCTTGTGCAGCTTTTGGAGGGGCGGAGCCTGGTGGTGTGGTCATGGAGCAGTGGCAGTGGATCGACGACAAGCTCTAATGATACCTATTTTGTTCACTGTATATATGTATATATTTTTGAGAGGTATTATGAGAGTGCTTCGTAAACAACTGGACTTTTAATATAACACTATGTATCTGAACTGCTACAGTATCTCCAGTTACCCTTTTGCAAAATGCTTACTTTATCATCACTATGTTTTCCATTAACGCAATTGAAATTTGGTAATAAGTAAATTCACGACGGAAATGTCTGGTTTCTAAAGTACTTACATAAAGACTATTTTATAACTTAGAAATGTATTTTTAGAAAAATTTTCTACCCCTATTTTCAAACTTCTTACAAGTCCAATAAAACAATATAATTTTAGTAATAAATATGTGAGCGTTAAATCATCTCCCACAAGTCGATACCCGTTGGGGTAAACTGAGGGTCGTCCATAACCATGCTAACGTCTCCTCTCCATTTCCACCCTTTCTCGAGTAAGTCCCAATCTCTGTCCTCCAGAGGGTGCATAATAACTTCGACGTCATGAACCATCTACATTCCACGACATCAAGTGTCGGGAAGAAAGAAATGAAATAGCAGAGAGAGTGAGCGTCCCGAACGATTCCTCGTCGACGGGGTGGAATTACAATAGGCAAAACATTAAGATATAAAAATAGCAGCAATGAATAGCAAGTAAAATACAACACAATTCACATAGTCAATTATGCTCACTCATTCATAATTCTCAAACTTTCCGTCCTCTTTCATCATTACTGATCCTTTCACAATTCATTTTTCATTACTATTACACAATCCCAGCATCATCACAATTATCTCATTCATTACTTATTGCCTAGCCTCACATCACAGTTTCTTTGCCATTACCACAATATATTATTGGACGTCATTCATAATTCTCTTCCTTTTGACCTTCTCATCATCAGTATCATTAATATTCGCAACCCACAACTCGTAAATCTTGTCAACATTCTTAAACTTTTCTTATTAAGTTTTATTGGATCGCCTCCATTGATTACATGGGAATTAGAAAGTCATCAAGGAGTTAGTTAGCACACATACATATCCTTCAGTCCTCCCAAGCCTAGTCGGAAGCAAATGGGACGTACATGAACCTTAACCCACATCGGTCGGACAGCCGAGAACATCCATCAACATGTAAGTTTGTCAAAGCCACAACCGCAAAGGCCGACCATCGTGACAATTAACATTTTATGCGATATCGCAAGGGCCCAAAATCATTCGACTGCCCGCCTCGTTCAGGTTCCCTCTCACCGTTTCGAATTTGATCAAGGGGGCGACAATACTTTTCTAGTCAGCTGTGCAGAACACGCTACGATCCCTTGGGTATTAATCCCCGATCACTTATAAACTCGTTCTGCCTAGAAAAGAACTCTAGGTTACTTGACGTTTCACCGTCATCACCCTCCCCTATCACAATCACACACCTGAATATCCGTAGATAAACGGGGTATCTTCCTCTACACTACTCCACACTCAACTTGCTGTGTTATTAAATGTCTTTTATTATTTTATTAGCATTTTATTAATCCTAGATTCGGCGAGTCACCCTTGTTACTAACATCGTGCTTTGAAACTCTTTCTCTTACTTTCGCAAAAATATTCCCTTTCCATTCATACACATAACATCTGGTACCAGTTTCCAAAATTGTTACAGAAATAGGGTGAGTTACATCATGATAGAGCTTCGTTATCTTAGTAACTTAAGAAAGTACATTGCATAAGACATAAATAATAACCTACACTACTTATTACTATCCTCAGCATGAACCTCCTTCAATTCCAGATTCTCTTCAGCGTCGTCGAATCTCCCATAATTCTCCAGCAGCACTAAAACATTCACGTACTCTGGGTCGTCTAGCGTTATATTTTCCATCATCTCCCACAAGTCGATACCCGTTAGGGTAAACTGAGGGTCGTCCATAACCATGCTAACGTCTCCTCTCCATTTCCACCCTTTCTCGAGTAAGTCCCAATCTCTATCCTCCAGAGGGTGCATAATAACTTCGACATCATGAACCATCTACATTCCACGACATCAAGTGTCGGGAAGAAAGAAATGAAATAGCGGAGAGAGTGAGCGTCCCGAACGTTTCCTCGTCGACGGGGTGAAATTACAATAGGCAAAACATTAAGATATAAAAAATAGCAGCAATAAATAGCAAGTAAAATACAACACAATTCACATAGTCAATTATGCTCACTCATTCATAATTCTCAAACTTTCCGTCCTCTTTCATCATTACTGATTCCTTCACAATTCATTTTTCATTACTATTACACAATCCGAACATCACCACAATTATCTCATTCATTACTTATTGCCCAGCCTCACATCACAGTTTCTTTGCCATTACCACAATATATTATTGGATGTCATTCATAATTCTCTTCCTTTTGACCTTCTCATCATCAGTATCATTAATATTCGCAACCCACAATTCGTAAATCTTGTCAACATTCTTAAACTTTTCTTATTAAGTTTTATTGGATCGCCTCCATTGATTAAAGAGGAATTAGAAAGTCATCAAGGAGTTAGTTAGCACACATACATATTCTCCAGTCCTCCCAAGCCTAGTCAGAAGCAAACGAGACGTACAGGAACCTTAACCCATGCCGGTCGAACAACCGAGAACATCCATCAACATGTAAATTTGTCAAAGCCACAACCACACAGGCCGACCATCGTGACAATTAACATTTTACGCGATACCGCAAGGGCCGAAAATCATTCGACTGCCCGCCTCGTTCAAGTTCCCTCTCACCGTTTCGAATTTGATCACGGGGGCGACAATACTTTTCTTGTCAGCTGTGCAGAACACGCTACGATCCCTTGGGTATTAATCCCCGATCACTTATAGACTCGTTCTGCCTAGAAAAACACTCTAGGTTACTTGACATTTCACCGTCATCACCCTCCCATCACAATCACACACCTGAATATCCGCAGATAAACAGGGTATCTTCCTCTACACTACTCCACACTCAACTTTCCGTGTTATTCAATGTCTTTTATTGTTTTGTTAGTATTTTATGAATCCTAGATTCTGTGAGTCACTCTTGTTCATCCCTTCGGTGAACCTCGACCTCTAATCGAATCCTTCGCATTAATGCTTCCTCATCGTTACACGATCGTCATAACAACTTAGCACATTGGGAAGCTCCTCACTCCGGCAACACATCACGTCAATCTGTCACATCGGGGAGTTCCTCCACCCGACACAGGTTACGATGCTTCTTTCGCTGCTCAACACGTATGCATCATTGATTCCCGATCACATTCCTCTTGATCATTTCTTTCATTATATGCACATCATAACGTCATTAAGAATCTTTTCCTTTTTATCGCTAATCCCATCGTATCATGTTATTCCCATCAGCGTCATTAATATTTTCATAATTTCCATTGCCTCACTTAATTTTCGTCATGGATTTAAAACAGACAACATTTATATCATCATGCATAATTATTCAGCAGGGCATAATTCGTGAAGCATGTCATATCATCATGGTATAATCACATCAGTAGCATCACGTCATAACATTGCAATAGAAAAGGGATGTCTTAGTCCTGCGTATAGGTGGCGAAACACACACACACTCAACTGCCACTATACGACTAACTCTTAGACCCCACGTTCCGGCTTTTGAGATCGCCAGGAACAGCTTAACATTTTACCTAAATACCACAGTGTCTTAGGGAGCCCCTCTCTCACCTCTTGTCCAGATTGCACGATCAAAAAATTGCTGCAGGTCCGTCCGATTGACAGCAGCTCTGAACTCCCGATCTCCGGATTCCTTGCTAGATGATTGAATGGGAATGCGATTGGAAGAAATCAAAGAAAATCCTCTCCTCTCCTCTCCTATGTGCCTCAGCCTCCCCTCTCTCTATGGCTCCTCTTCTTATTTTTTTTTTGTCTAAGGCAATAACAAGAACAACAAATGGAATGGGTGGGGCTGATAGGGTATTTATAGGAAAAAGGGTGTGGGTGGGGTGCATTGCTTTAAAATTTGGGTGCATTGAAAATTAAAAGGCTTCTCCTACCAGCCATATACTCCCCACGGTTTTCATAATATTTTATGGGGTGAGACTTTGTATTTTTATTGCATGTGTAAGATAGATAATTAATTGGGTGTAGGTAGGTTTAAGTTGGGTATTAATTAATGAGGCAAAGGGGATACAGAGTACTTTCATGCATTGGCCGAATTTTTCATGCTTGGGTAGGGTTATTAATTGCATGTCTCCTATAGGGGACAACCAGGGTGGCTATGCATTAATTATGATAGGTTGCATTTAATTGGGTTACCCTACTAGGATCTTGTGTACTAATAAAGAAATGTCTAACAATTTAAAATTCAAAATATACCAAAACATCTTATTAAAAATGTGCAGTACTTCACTGCAGTAGAAAACAATATTTTTCCAACATAGAAATTTTCACTTGAAAATAATAATTCAATTTGCTAAAATAAAACGTTATAACCTTCTCTCGAAATAATAAAAATTCGTGAACAGCATAAATAAATCCTAAAAAGTACCAAAATAAATTCTAAATTTTAATACGATCGTTTTGACTATTAATTCGTCCAATTCGGATTTACAGATAAAAAGTTATGAATTTTCAAAGTTGCGTAATCAAGTAAACCAATAAATAATAATTCTTTCAAAACACAAAATAATGAAATAATCCATCATCATAAAAATAAATCCCAAATAATTATTCTCCTTTGAAATTCTAAATTAAATAACGAATTTATATAGTTTCGAAGGTAACTGTCCAATCAAAATCCAGAAAAATTGATTTATCAAAATATGAAAAATTGCAGGTGTTACAATAGTGGTTGTAAGGTGACGGTGGCTGTAATGACCCAATTTCTAATCCCATAACATTGAGATATTCATTATATCAAAGTCTTTAAAATAGTGAACTAATAAAAACATTTTAAAATGGATGATGAATAGAAAAACACTCCCCATTTCATTTCATAAAAAGATATAATGTAGTTATAATTGTGGTTCTTCCAAACATATCAATAAAGCCCTAGTGTACTACAGAGCATTTGCTACACTTAGAGCAATATTCTCAACACTACTTATCCTTTATGATCTAATACTAGATCAAGTATTCGAATGACATAAGATAATCTTTATGTATTCTAGACTGTTGACTTCATTAAAACTTTTCTCCAAGTTGGAGTTAATCTCAGCTCCATCGATCCTAGAGGTTGGACAAATACCTAACACAAATTTAGGAAAATGAGAGTAAGTCATTGTCATATCACATAATCAGATATGTAATTGGATAATAGTAAGTAAACAAACACAATTTGCATAACCTGAATGCAAGTGATGCATGCATAGCAGTGCCTTACTCATACCGATTATCTTGTATATCTATATGAAATGCATGCTTGCTGTCACATTGAATTCCATTCACTTTCTATCAATTCTTCCTCAATCTCAACACTCTAGGGAAAAACTATTGGGAGTAAATGTCTCACTTTCGCGTAAGCCTCCAACGAACCTTGCGCTCATCACAAATCCATCTTATATTAGGCCATATCGAAAACCACCCTCCGCAAGATTATCTCGGGCGGGGTTAGCTAGATCAACCCATCACATGACCATCTTACCCATAATAATCCCCAACCTCCTTTCATTTCCACTTAGATTCCTCGAACTGTCATTTATCTTTTTCCCTTACCTTAATGTTATCACCTATGTTTGATATTCACATTATTCATTCCATGTATGATGTATGATATTCAATATTATTCATGTTTACCAAGACATTGAACATAAATTAAGGTTGAAAACATAAATATTCTTTTTTCTCAAGTTTCTTGACAAGATAACCAATTATCAAGCTCTTGTAATCGATTATACTATCACTAATATACAGTTTACAAAATTGTACTTGGATTACCGGTTACCTTAACCCGTTAATCGATTATCAAGTACGAAAATCACTTGAAACTTGTAGAAAAGTACCCGACAATTTATAGCTGACTCCAAGTATCCCATGTTACCTGCTAAGAATTTTTCCCAAAAAAGTAATTGGTCATCACCTAATAGATCCTTTTAACCTTGATTTAAGGTACTTTGAGGCTTAAATATAAGGATTACCGACAAAGAAGCATCAAAGAATGGTTAAAGCCTTTGAAAGGAAGCAAAAGAAATGAAAAAGTCATGTTCTAGGTCAATTGGGATGCATGGGCTGGGCATTCCTCACACCCAGGCGCAGTTGGTGAGTTTTAGAGAAAAATTGTGCCCAGGCATAGAGTCTTGGGCACCCAGGCTATGCTTAAGAAGATAGTTCAACATCCCAAGGGAGTCCAAACGCAGCTCCTGGGGTGCTGGCACGAGTTTCAAAGAATGTTCAAATATTTTACAATTTTTGTGACTTTGGAGTGACTTTTGGCATAAAAATATATTTGACATTTCTTTTCCCATGATTTTTAACGTGAGAGGCAATTAGAAAGGGAGAAAAAGAAGATGAGAAGATCACAAAGGGACTCTCAACCTCAAAGGGAATGAATTTCAAGCGAGAAAGGCTTCAAGTATGCATCTTCATCACTATCATGGAGTTTATTCTTCCCTTTTTTTTTTCTTTTTTTATCTCTATGTCTAGTTGATTTCCTTGTTAGGGATATGGTGGAATGATTGTGATTATTTTATTTATGATTTTGATTTTGAATGAATTCCTTATTACGTTAATTGTTTGCTTATGTTCTTCAATGATATTCATAGATGTAATTGGAAACACTATTAACTCATTGCATTTCGTTAACTTTGTATGAACGTTAAGCCCGAATGGTGTTTTGCGATGCAGTCAACTAAGTCTTGGTAAAAGATCACCCATATTTATAAGTGATGATGAAGATCACCTAGTCATATCATCCGTATTACGCTAAAAAAATAATAATAAAACATGTCAATTCAATTTTTTTTTTTTTTTAAAAAAAAAAGGATTAATAGGTTTGGTTTCATCTTCACGGCCTGACAAGATTGTTAACGGAATCATAGTGCAACAAGTTAGAGAAGAGGGATCATAACAAATCAGATCAAATCTGATATCCCGGTTAGATTTTATTGATGTTGCGGTTTAATCTGAAACCACACTTATAGCAGTAAATACAGAACAACAACAACAACAACAACAACTAAGCCTTTGTCCCACTAGGTGGGGTCGGCTACATGGATCAAACGACGCCATAAAGGCCTATCATAAATCATGTCTTTTGATAAGACATTGATTGCCATATCCTTTTCAATTGTTTCGCCTATAGTTTTTCTAGATCTTCCTCTTTCTCTAGCCCTTGTAGTACCCTCCATTTGGTCTACCCTCCTAACCGGGGCTTCCACCGGTCTCCTCCACACATGCCCAAATCACCTAAGACGAGATTCAACCATTTTTTCAACAATAGGAGCAACCCCAACTTTTTCTCGAATATACTCATTTCTAATCCGATCTTGTCTGGTATGCCCACTCATCCACCGCAACATCCTCATCTCTGCAACATGAAGTTTATTCTCTTGTGTGCCCTTTGCCGCCCAACACTCTGTCCCATATAACATCGCCGGTCTTACAGCAGTACGGTAGAACCTTCCTTTAAGTTTAAGTGGTACCTTCTTATCACATAACACGCCCGAGGCACCCCTCCATTTCATCCACCCTGCTTGAATCCTATGATTTACATCCCCTTCTATTTCTGCATCCTGCTGTAAGATAGAACCAAGATACTTAAACTTCGGGACTTGTGCTAAGACATGCTCTCCAACCTTCACCTCCCGAGTAAGGCCCACGTGCCTCTTGCTAAAATTACACTCCATATACTCTGTCTTGCTTCGACTTATCCGGAATCCAAACCCTTCTAAAGCTTGTCTCCACATTTCAATCTTCCCATTTATTTCCTCTCTAGTATCCCCAATAAGCACAATATCATCCGCAAAGAGCATGCATTTGGGCACTGGTTATTGGACATGTTCCGTAAGCACATCCAAGACCAATGTAAAGAGGTAGGGGCTCAAACTTGACCCTTGGTGTAGACCTATCGAGATGGGAAAATCCTCTGAAATCCCACTTTGTGTCCTCACGCTCGTCTTGACCTCGTCATACATATCCTTAATGGCTCTAATATAGGCAACACACACCTCTTTCTTCTCGAGAGCCCTCCATAGTACCTCTCTAGGCACTCTATCATAAGCTTTCTCCAGATCAATAAAAACCATATGCAGATCCTTTTGTTAAATACAGAAAAGCTAGCAAAAAAAAATAGTTCAATTATTTATAAACTCATAATTTTTTAAGAGAAAAATCTTAAAAAGTTAAGCAGGAAAGAGGAATTAGTAAACATTTTAAAACAAGGCTTATTTATGGTTTTGATCCCTAAAAGTTTAACGAGTTTTGGTTTTAATTCCTAGAAGTTATTTTGACCGGACCAGTCCTTAATTTTTCAACCATTTTGATTTTGGTCTTCTTCGTTACAAAAAATCAGTTATTTGCTTGTGAAAATCTACAGTAGCTGTCACGGGGTGTGAAGTAGCGTCAAACAGGTGTTGTGATATGCATGATTCAGGCCCATGAACTCAAAATTTTGCGTACATGACCATTTTGCGTATCGAATCATTTTGTGTTCGTGGATCTGTATCATCCACGTTATATCACCTATTTGGCGTCAGTTCACACCACATGGACTGCCAATGTGATGTTATGCTAGCTACACAAACAAATAACAGAGTTTTACTAATGGAGGGGACCAAAACCAACATGTTCGAAAATTTAACGACTATTCCAGGTCAAAATAACTTTTAGGGATAAAATCAAAACACGCTGAACTTTCAGGAGTTAAAGACATAAATAAGCCTTGAATAAATCATAAACTAAAATATACAACACATATATCATACCGTCGTATAAACATATAATCATGAGCCATACAAAAAAGTTCATTCGGAGTGTTTACATGACAGAAGGAAAAATAGATGTTGTATTCATATCTATTTTTTCATTTATGTTTTTATATAGTACATTGAAAAATTGTTAGTGGAGTAATGTTTATGATAGAAAAGATAACTAGTGAAATAATATTACTAATGGTTGATAGAGAGATAAAGATTAAATATGGAAAAAAATCATTAGAATTAAAATTGTGTTAGAAAACTAAACAATTTTTTTTCATTAAACATATAATTTTTCTATAAATACTTACTTTTTAAAGTTTGTTTATCCTATGAAAAAGGTGCATATATTTGAAAAAAAACCCTAATTGTATTAATTAACTATATTATTTTGTTGGTTTATATCCAAAGCGAGATAGATGAATTGAAAAAAAGGTAGAAATATTTTTTTTAACCAAAGGAATAACGGCAAAAAGCTAATCTCTTTCAAGATTAAGAAATCATCACTAAAATAGGTATATCCTCCCAAAAAAAGTCATTTTCATATACTCAACAGAAATCGAATATCTTACATTGTGCTTAAAAAAGATAGTTATCTACACATAATAACATTTTTTTTTGGGTCCTTATTATAAATTGCATTCAAAGATTTTCATGATCATTTTTACAATACATTTTTCATGAAACATTGATTATTTTATTGCTTATCTTTACCAAATGCTTTGCTTTGATTATCTCTAGTTTTTTAGTTTTTGATAAACAATAAGCCAATTAAATAAATCAATAGTATGATATTATTATTAAAATTAAAAAATTTCATTAATAAAGAGTAGTCCAATATTAAATAAGGAAACAATTGTAATATTATAATATTTTTTTTAAAAAATCAAAAAACTTAACAAATTTTATTAATCTACATTATTTAATTAGAAATGATTTATAATAAGATTAGGATACAATATTAAGAATATGAAAAAATAAGTACTCCTTCCGGTTCCATTTTTAAGTAAAAATAACTAACTTCACAATTGTTAAGAAAGTTAATTGAGTGAGTTTAACTTTTTCAAATTCATAAAAAAAAACTACTTTAATAAATTTCTATTTGGAATAAAAAAAAATTAAATGATTCAATCACATTATATGAATGTTTTAAGAATGAATGTATTTGAAATAAAATATTAGTTAATTTTTATTTATATTTATGATGTGGAGTATTTTTTTTTTTTAATAATTAAAATCGGAGCGAGTATATTGAATACGGCATATATTGAATGCGATTTTTTTTCAAAGGCCATGCGTGGATTACATCATTGTCATTTGTCACTCACTGACTGAGGCAAGTGAGAAATGGTAAGGTTAACAAATCTAACCGTTATGTTCCTTAAATTGCGTGAAAAGGTAAAGTTGGAGGGACCACTCTTTTTTTTGTTTTTTTTACAGAATACTTGAAAAAAGAAATGGAAACATAAGAAATGTGCAACTCACCGCAAGATTTGAATCACATCCGTGGGTGAGAGTGGCTCACTCTCTGTCAACATAATTAGGAAGACAAACAAAATTGATATATACTCCCTCCTTGATTAAAAAAATATGGGTGATATCTGGAATTGATCCCTAATTTTGTGATTAGTGATTACCGATCAAATTAATTTATGATATTATTGAAATTATAAATTAATTTTCGAGATAGGAACACGTCAGTCATATTAATATCTGTCGTTAATGGTTCGTAAAGACGAGGACTAATTTGACCGATTTCGACAATCTCATGGATTACTTTGACTGATACTCCATGGTTTTTTTTTTCAAAGCAACGTCGTATTGGCCATTTCGTTAGTTCATGTCAAGGACGAATGACGATCATTAATGTCAAGAACTAATATACTAATGTGTTTCTATCTCAGTGACCAATTTAAAAATTTGAAAAATATAAGTGACTAAATTGATCGATGCCTACAAAATCTGGGACCAATCTGACATATTACTCATTAAAAAATATTAGACAGTGGGTGGATTTTGTTTCTTTTTATAAGTATTTGGTTTAAATTTTCAATAATGATATTGACTACTTTTTTCCCGCAAACACTTACATTTATTCAATATGTCTACAATCCTTGAACTTTGGGATCATTGTATCACAGACACTCATTCTTTTTTATTTTTTTCAATATTTCATTCCCCGAAGTTACCTCTAGTTTGTCATATGCCCCTACTTCCAATTCATGCCAGATTTTGCTAACGTGTCTCACCGAAATCCTAGCCAGATGAATGAGATTAGCCACGTATTGTCAAGTGGGGGAAAACGACCTCCCCCTACTTTTTCTTTTTCTTTTTTTAAACTAAAAATATAAAAAGTATTAATTTTTTTTTTAAATTTTAAAAAAGGATATTCGTCCACGTGGTAGTAAGTGGCTAACTTCCAGTATCTGATTAGGATTTTGATGTGCCATGTCAGCAAAATTTGGCCGGAATTGGTAACAGAGCTATATTGTAAGTAATTTCAGGGAGACAAACATTATTAAAAAAAACGAATAAGAGAACAACGACCAGTGGCAAAACTATCCTAAAATTCAAGAATTTGACACATAATTAAACCATTTGAAAAAATATACTAAATATTATCAATTCGAATGTCATTAATTTCTAATATGCATGAAAAACCACTTCAAATGCTTATATTCAGGTACGAAGGGGACTATTTAAGGTGTGTGTTAGTTGTTTGTGTTGGAAAATAGTAAAAGAAATTGAACAATTACAATAAGATAATTTATAAAAAAAAATAAAAAATAACTTATCATATAAAAATATGATTGAGATGTACACAAATGCACTGAACTTAATAGTATTTATTGCCATAAATGAATCACTCGATATAGAAGGCTTTGAATGACTAATATTTCCCATGATACAACCGTCATTTTTCATCAATTTTATACTTGAACTTATAAGATCTCAAAGAACAAGTTGTTTGGATTGCTCTTGGAAACAAAAGAATTTTTTTTAAAAAAGATAATTTTACACGAGGGAAATAATATTGTTTCAGCCACAACTTTTTGTTCATCGTCTCCCAACACCAAGTATAAGATATAACCGATAATATTATTTTTGTCAATTCTCTGATCCTTGTATCATGCACCGTGATCACATTTATAATTCTTTGGTGAAGCATTTCAAGCCCTGGTGGTTGGAGAGAGCTACTGAAAGCATCAACTGTATCGTGTTTTATTATGAATCTATTTGTATATTTATGTATTCTTCACTATATATATGCAATTAATATTGGCAATTAGGGTATATGCTCATGGAATTCACTAGCATGCCAACAAACTTTTGCAGATAGGGCAAATTTTATGTCCATTTTTTAAATTATGCCCGTTTGTCTCTTCCCGTTCTTTTTTTCCGATCATCATTGGGTGAGTGGCCCATTATTTTCACAAGTCATATTTCAATTTTGTAGGCACTTGGCAGCAGCTCAATCCTCAATTCCTCACTTAGTTATTAAAAAAATAAAAATTACTAAACCTAAAAACTAAATACTAAAATATAGCCCTTCCTCACATAGTCAAATTTCTTCTCTCTTCTCTCTCTCTCTCTCTCTCTCTCTCTCTCTCGCCTTCCCTCTCCTCCTCCTCTATATCGAATCACGTGGCGACTGCACAAGGCCACAACCTACGCCCATCATCAACCCGCTCCGTCCACAAGGCCATAACCCATCCCACGGTCCATCTCCTCTATCGCACACAATCCAGCATCACGAACCCACAAGACACCCACAATCCAACATCACTAAACCAAGTGAAGCGCTTGCTCTCCACCAATACCATCTCCTAATTCTTTCATCTCCAAATTCTACCTTGTTCACCATCAGTGCCATCCACATCCACCACACCACCAGAGCTCACTTCCATTCTCTACAAGTATGAGCACCTCTTATCGGTCCCAACTATTTTGCCTCCACCACGGGACACTGATCACCGCATTCCCTGGCTAGATGGGTCCAATCCGGTGAATGTTCGACCCAATAGGTATCCACATTTCCAGAAACGATGTCGTCTAATGGGTTTATTCAGAGGAGCTCTAGTTCCTTCTCCTCCCCTGTCTTGCTCATCAAAAAGAAGGACGTGAGTTGGAGATTTTGTGTGGATTATTGGGCCCTTAACCACCTCATTTGTAAGGATAGTTTTCCTATTCCTTCAATATATGAGTTACTTGATGAATTGTCTACAACTAAGTGGTTCTCCAAGTTGGACCTTCGCTTGGGTTACCATCACATTCGGATACACCCTGCCGACATCCATAAAACCGCCTTTCAGACTTATGATGGACATATGAATTTTGAGTTATGCCATTTGGCCTATTTAACGCTCTTTCCACCTTTCAAGCAATAATGAACACTTTTCTTCAACCATTTCTCCGAAATTTTGTCATCATCTTCTTCGACAACCATTTCTCCGAAATTTTGTCATCGTCTTCTTCGACGACATTTTGATTTATAGCAAAACCTTTTAGGAACAAATTTCTCATCTTGAGATAGTATTATATTGCTTGATGCAACATCAATTCTATTTGAAACAATCCAAGTTTTCATTTGCTAAGGAGTCCATTGATTATTTGTGTCATATCATTTCAGCTGCTGGAGTGGGACCAAACCTTGAGAAAATCAACGCCATGATTACGTGGCCTACTCCAAGGAACCTTAAGAAATGGTGAGGATTCCTTGGCCTCACTGGGTTCTATCGAAAATTCGTGAGACACTACACCTCCATTGCGGCACCACTGATTAACCAATTAAAATAGGATGCTTTTGTTTGGACAAACCAGGCATAAACAACATTTGATAAATTGGAAATAGCTATGACCATAGCTCTTGTCCTGGCACTTCCCAATTTTGAGGAAGTTTTTTTTTCTAGAAACAGATGCCTTAGGGGTTGGCATGGGCACGATTCTTATGCAACATAATAATAGCATCAGGTTCTTTAGCAAGAATTTTTGCGCCAAACTTCTTAACACTTCCACTTACATTCACGAATTACATGCGATCACAATTGCAGCTAAGAAGTGGAGAACCTATTTATGAACCTATTTATTGGGCAAAAAATTCATCATCCACACAGATCAAAGGAGCCTCAAGGAATTAGTGACTCAAGTCATTCAAATGCCAGAACAACAATACTACTTATTCAAGCTATTGGGTTTTCACTATGAAATCTTGTATAAACCAGGAGATTGTAACCGAGTGGCTGATGCTCTCTCTAGAATGAAGGATAATAATTCCCATTTCCTTGGCCTGATCCTCCCACACTTTGAGCTAGTAAAGAAACTAAAACAAGCCTATGTCACAGATACGGAATTGATTGAGATCATGACTACAGTGGTGGCAAACCCAAAGAAATATCCCAAATTCTAGGTTACTCAAGGAATCTTATTTCATGATGGCAAGATTTTCATTGGACCAAATTCTCCTCTGCGCAGTGTGTTGTTAGAAGAATTTAATGCTTCTCTTATAGGGTGTCATGCGGGAATACAGAAGACACTTGGTTGCTTATCTGACAATTTTTTTTTGGATAGGGATTAAAGTAGATGTCACAAATTTCATTAACCCTTGTCTTGTTTGTGAGCGCACCAAATCCCCTCATCACCAACCTTACGGATTGTTACAGCCACTTCCCATTCCCATGGGCGTATGGGAAGATATCTCCATAGACTTCACCATACGGCTTCCTTCATTCTAAGGATATATAGTGATTTTTGTGGTGGTGGATCGATTTTTGAAGGCATCCCACTTTGGCAAGTTACCCACTTCCTTTGCTGCGATCAAAGTTGTTGATTTGTTCACTACAATGGAATGCCCAAGTCCATAGTGTCTGATAGAGACCTGATTTGGGTCTAATATATGATGATTCTGAGCATTAATTAACTCCCTTTTACTATGGATTTGGCTTGTTTCTTGAGTAAATATTATGATTTTATTATGTTTTTAGGAAGTTTAGGTAATTTAGAATCCTTGAACATTTTGATCCATTTTGGGTTTGATTTCAGGAATTTGAAGCTTATTTTGATGATTTATGCTTTGGAATGGAAAGGAGCTTTGAAGACAATGAGATTGGAGCTGGAACTGAGAGAAATGATGTTTAGCAATGTCAGAAGATGGGGTCCAAATGTCAAAGCTGAGGTGCAAAAAGTCAGAAAATAATTAAGAAAAACTCAGCCAATTCAAGGGAGCTCCCGCCCAGGCATGAGGTATGCCATGCCTAGGCGTGTGGTGCACGTAAAGAAGAAGGAGCAAATTTGATCCCATGCCTAGGCATGGGGAGTTGGTGCCTGGGCGCGTGGCCTGACGAGTTGTGCCTATCTATTTTGGTTTTTGAGGATTCTGATAGATTTATTTATAGATAGATTTATTTATAGATTTATCTTTTAGATTTATTTTAGGATTAACTTTTCTATATATAGTAGGACTTAGCATTAGGTTTGGTAGCTTTTAGAGAAAGAGGGAGACTGCATATTTTGGAGAGCATTGGAAGAGAGAGTTAGAGGTAATTCCTTATTGTCTATGATATGAAATCCTATTCTGTTTCTTCTATTTATTCTTTTATGATGTGTAACTAAACCCTTTGCAGTTAGGAACATGATGGATTTGTATGGATGGGTTTATTTAATTTATGAATTAATGTTTTTCATTTAAAGCTATTGTTTGGTTGTGCTTTAATTCCAATTAATGAAATTGACCACTTTATGTTTTGTTTTGGATCTCTAATCCAACAAGAGGGATCTAAGGGTTAGAATAGGTCGTTCAATCAAACATTATAACCATCTAGTGTGTAGGGATACAACTAGGGCTGATATGACTTTAATGTTCCACTGTTCTTAATTAATGGTTATTCAAATGTTTAATCGCTTAAGGGATCAAGGGTTTTCATATTGAATAAGAAACGTAAATTCACAGAGGGATCTGGGTTTTACTACCTCTGAAATGTCGTGGATTTAATGAAAAATAGAGATTCATAATTAATATTGAGATGATGTATGGAGTAAGGAATGTACCTCTTGACCCTGGTGGCATTGAACTTATTTTTAAAACTTCCTCACTCCACCATCATCCATGCATTGTCCCATGGGATATGGGAGTAACATGTTATTCCTGCATCACATGAGAGTTGTACCATAGGATTTGGGGGTCCTGGTGGATTCTTTTTAGTTATGTAGTGGTGTAGGTTTTTAATATCTAGTTAGTTTTAGTTGAATAAAGAGTTAGAGCTTTCTATATGTAACTACTAATGAGTGTAAGAGACTACAATCGGTGGGTGAAATAACTAGATAACACTAGGAGAACACCTAGAAGGGGGGGGGGGGTGAATAGGTGTTAAAGAAACCTTGAAAGATTTTCGAATAAAACAAATCGAAACAATTAAAACGAATGATTTTTACAAAATCTGAAATAATCGATTATCATCTGACAGCAACTTTTCAGATAATCGATTATGACAACAGATAATCGATTATTTGCTGCAGAAATCAGAAAATCACTTTTTCAATCAAAAACGAAAATCAATCAATTAACACGTAAGATTAGAGATAGCACGGAATTGATTAACACCAAGATTGTTAATGATTACCTAGGTTATGAAAAATGTTTTCCCAAATCAATTTGCACAATTAAAACCCTCATTCATTCAATTATGGAAAATCAATCTTTTCTAGGTTTTCAATCAAGAACAATATGAAATGACAAATATTAAAGAGTTAAGGGAAGAGAAGCTTGCTCAGAGATTTATACTGGTTCACTCACAACCACCGTGAGCTACATCCAGTCCCCTCTTATCACAAGAGAGAGTTTCTTCAATAAGGAATTAAAATTCTCAAATTACAAGTAATACGCCTCTCAAAACTCCCTTCTTGATAGCCTCCAAGAGATACCTTCCTCTTGTCTTGAAATCCTATTGAACTTCTAATATAACCTTCTTCCCTTTCTTGTTGATAACCCCACAACAAGGATTCCACTTGCTTGTTGATTCCTCACAACAAGACTTCCAATTTGCTTGTTAACATAACAAGACTTCCAACTTGATTTTCTTGATGAACAACCACCAAGACTTCTCCTTTATTGTAGATAGCTTGCCTTCTTGCAAAGATTACCACACAATAGAAAACACAATAACCTAATGAATCTCCTTCAAGAACTATGAACAATTAGTAATTGAGATTCAAAAGTTTCTTGATCAAAGAATATGAAAAGTAAGAACTTTGATCTTTGAGAAAGTGAGAGAGAAAGTTGAGAGAATAATGTGGCTTTGATCTTTCTAAAAATGATATGAAAATGAAGTTAGTTGTTCACAATGAATAAAAAAAGGTTTATATAGAATACCCAAAAGTTAGGAAACTTAAAAACTGATTTTGAGAAGTGAAAATCGATTTTAAAAAGTTTTCTGCTAGTCATAATCGATTAAGACTACTAGATAATCGATTATGCCTTTGTTGAAAGTGATAATCGATTATGCAACTTGAGTTAATCGATTAAGACTTGATCAGACTTCTCATAATCGATTATGACCTTCAGATAATCGATTATGAAATTCAAAACTTGATTAAAAACTTGTTTTCTCAAAACTAAACCTTTTCTTTCAAACCTTTAAGCCACCTATTGATTTAGGTTAAGTGAAATACTCAAATAATAATATCATCATGCACTTGATAGAGATTCACTACCCTCTAATAGACTCTACCCAAACTCATCAAACTCTAAGACTCAAAATAAAGATATTACAAACAATACACATATTGAATCTAAATAAGCTTGCTCTCTTCATCATTGTTGATTGTTGTTCTTTTGGTGAGCTTCTCCATAACTTGAGCTTGATCAAAACATTTGTCATTATCAAAACCGTGCACTTGCGCAATAGATCTCACAATCTCCACATGCACTTGCTCACTAGATCTAACAATCTCCCCCTTTTTGATTATGACAAACATGTTTTGAAGTTGTTGATTGTTGAAACATTAGATCACTTGGTAAGACTCTTGCTCCCCCTCAATAAAAGCTTTTGACATTTGAAATGCAATTGAGTTAAGCTTGATTCTCCCCCTATCTTCAACAACTTTGCTCCACCTATATAAAAACAACAAAACAACCTTTTCTTCCCCTTTTGGCATTATCAAAAAGTAATATAACAATGAAATCTTAAGCCAAAATAAGAGAAATTAACAATCCTTTCTCTACATAATTGATACCAATTAATCAATGAAATATAACTTTGAAATGTGATACCGATTGAAAAGAAATATAACAATGAATTTGAAATCATAATATCACTTGACAAGGTATGATATCAATTGTAAATAAATTTTACAACAACCACAATAGCATGATAATCACATAATGAACACATAATGATACCAATTGTTGAAAGAATATATCATGACAACACTTGTGAATTTTCAACAAAAATTATAAATATCAATTGTTAACACATATTACCACTTGTGAAAATCCACTTGATACCAAATGTGAACTTTATAGAAATAATACCAATTGTAGGACATTCTCTTTGATACTTGAAGATGCAAATAATGAATAATACTTGTAGAACTTTTGCTCTTCAATTGTACCTACAAAATAATAATGCTTTTCTTTTTGGTATCCAAATAGTCTTGGATCCATTTTTGTTAGTTAAGTGATTTCCACCCTTCTTAACCCAAACAAAATTTCCTTTAGGTATACCATGCACTTTAATATAACACACATTTGACGTATGTTCATGAGTGCCACAATAGAAACATGTTGGTGCATTTGAAAAATCAACCTTATAAAAATCAACAACATTTGTATGAGACTTACTCTTAGCATTAGTATAACCTAAACCAAACTTGTTTGAAATTTTTCTTTGAAAATTTAACAATGTTCGCAATTTAATATCACCACTTGTGAAACTTGCAAGCTTATTTTTCAAAATAGTATTTTCATCTTTAAGTAACTTGCAATTCTCACAATCAACCACAACATTCAATCTACTAGCACAATCACAAGAAGAACTAGCATATATGAGATCAAGAGTTTCATTTTGAAGATTAAGCTCATCAACTTGTTTTTGAAGTTCTAAAATCTCTTGTTGATGTTTCAAAATGAGATTCTTCCTTTCAATATTTTTCAAAGCTAGTTTCTTAAGTTGTTCATGCAATTCTTCATAAGCATTATATAAAATTTCATATTTGGAAGAAATTTCGGATTTAGTATCACTTACATTGCTGTCCTCGCTTTGTTCATTTGAATCATTACTTGAGCTTTCTTCTTCATCTACTTGGACTAGCAAGTTAAGAGTAGCAATTTCTTCATCATTCGAAGAACTACTTGATGTGCTTTCCTTTTCTTCTTCATCCCAAACAATGTATGCCTTTTTATGCTTTGGATGTTTCTTCTCTTTCTCCATCCTTTTGAGATACTTTGAACATGTATACTTGATATGACCAGGTTTTCCGCATTCATGGCAAACTACTTCTTCTTTTGTTGTCTTGGTCTTGTAGTGTGGGGAATTTGTCTCTTTCCTTTTGTCTTTGTTCAACCTTCCTTTTCTCCTTAGAAGCTTTCTAAACTTTCTCAATAGAAGTTTCATAGCCTCTTCATCAATGTCCGAATAGGAATCTTCACTATCGGAACTCTCTTCCTTTTTATATGAACTTTTAGCTTTAAGAGAAATTCCTTTTCTTTCCTTCTTCTTATCCGAATCTTCATGCATATGCAAACGTCCAAGCTCCATTTCATGTTCTTGAAGCTTTCCGAAAAGTGTAGCTAAGTCCATGGTGTCCAAGTCCTTTGATTCTATGATAGCGATAACCTTAGGTTGTCATCCCCTGCTTAGACATCTTAAAACTTTGTTAACAACATCACAATTCATGAAAGTTTTTCCAAGAGCAATGAGATGATTAATAATATGAGTAAAACGTTTTTGCATATTACATATAGGTTCATTAGGCAACATACGAAACAATTCATATTCATGCATCAAAGAATTTAATCTAGCACGCCTAACTTCACTAGTGCCTTCATGTGTGACTTGCAAGGTGTCCCACATTTGTTTGGCATTATGACATTGGGAGACTCTAAATAACTCATCATAAGATAGAGCCGAAGTGATGATGTTTTTAGCTTTTAAATCATATTGAATTTTATTTTTATCATCATCTGTCCACTCATCTCTAGTAATGAGTTGAAATGCACCTTCTACTTGTTTTGAGGGAATGTGAGGACCATTCTCAATAGCTTCCCATATATTCACATCTATTGCTTCAATAAAGATTCTCATTCTAATTTTCCAATAAGCATAATCCTCTCCACCAAACATAGGAGGACAGTTTATTGAAGCACCTTCACCACCAAAGGGATTCGTAGAACCCATTGCAGTTTCCTCAAGGATCTTTACGAAAATAAAGCTATATGCTCGCGTCTTTCGACCGAGCTCTGATACCAATTGTAAGAGACTACAATCGGTGGGTGAAATAACTAGATAACACTAGGAGAACACCTAGAAGGGGGGTTGAATAAGTGTTAAAGAAACCTTTAAAGATTTTCGAATAAAACAAATCGAAACAATTAAAACGAATGATTTTTACAAAATATGAAACAGATAATTGATTATGATAATGGATAATCGATTATCATCTGACAGCAACTTTTCAGATAATCGATTATGACAACAAATAATCGATTATTTGCAGCAGAAATCAGAAAATCACTTTTTCAAACAAAAACGAAAATCAATCAATTAACACATAAGATCAGAGATAGCACGAAATTGATTAACACCAAAATTGTTAATGATTACCTAGGTTATGAAAAAGGTTTTCCCAAATCAATTTGCACAATTAAAACACTAATTCATTCAATTATGGAAAATCAATCTTTTCTAGGTTTTCAATCAAGAACAATATGAAATGACAAATATTAAAGAGTTAAGGGAAGAGAAGCTTGCTCAGATATTTATACTGGTTCACTCATAACCACCATGAGCTACATCCAGTCACCTCTTATCACAAGAGAGAGTTTCTTCAATAAGGAATTAGAATTCTCAAATTACAAGTAATACGCCTCTCAAGACTCCCTTCTTGATAGCCTCCAAGAGATACCTCACTCTTGTCTTGCAATCCTATTGAACTTCTAATCTAACCTTCTTCCCTTGCTTGTTGATAACCTCACAACAAGGCTTCCACTTGCTTGTTGATTCCTCACAACAAGACTTCCTATTTGCTTGTTAACACTACAAGACTTCCAACTTGATTTTCTTGATGAACAACCACCAAGATTTCTCCTTTGTTGTAGATAGCTTGCCTTCTTGTAAAGATTACAACATAATAGGAAACACAATAACCTAATGAATCTCCTTCAAGAACTATGAACAATTAGTAATTGAGATTCAAAAGTTTCTTGATCAAAGAATATGAAAAGTAAGAACTTTGATCTTTGAGAAAGTGAGAGATAAAGTTGAGAGAATAATGTGGCTTTGATCTTTCTAAAAATGATATGAAAATGAAGTTAGTTGTTCACAATGAATAGAAAAAAGTTTATATAGAATACCCAAAAGTTAGGAAATTTATAAACTGATTTTGAGAAGTGAAAAACGATTTTAAAAAGTTTTCTACTAGTCATAATCGATTAAGACTACTAGATAATCGGTTATGCCTTTGTTGAAAGTGATAATCGATTATGCAACTTGAGTTAATCGATTAAGACCTGATCAGACTTCTCATAATCGATTACGACCTTCAGATAATCGATTATGAAATTCAAAACTTGATTAAAAACTTGTTTTCTCAAAACTAAACTTTTTCTTTCAAACCTTTAAGCCACCTATTGATTTAGGTTAAGTGAAATACTCAAATCATAATATGATCATGCACTTGATAGAGATTCACTACCCTCTAATACACTCTACCCAAACTCATCAAACTCTAAGACTCAAAATAAAGATATTACAAACAATACACATATTGAATCTAAATGAGCTTGCTCTCTTTTCGTCATTGTTGATTGTTGTTCTTTTGGTGAGCTTCGCCATAACTGGAGCTTGATCAAAACATTTGTCATTATCAAAACCATGCACTTACACAATAGATCTCACAATATATATCCACATACACATGCTCACTAGATCTAACAATGAGGTGCTTTAAGCACCAATTTTAGTTGTTCGTGTAACACATGTTTGAATGAATTTGGGAGAGTCTCCTCCATGGTGCATCAAGAGAGAATCATGTGCTACAAAGGGAGGTTTCTTAACTCTCTGTATTAAATTTTATTTTTAGGTAGATCCCTCTTATTTTTTATTTTTGTTTTTAGGTAGTTTTTAATTTTTATTTTGTGTGAATGATTTTTGTGTGTTTTTAGTTTCCCATTTTATTATATATAAAAAAAGTGAAAATTAAAAATCAAGTCCGATGGCCACGCCCAGGCATGGCGGGGTCGAATGCCCAGAAAATGAGGGTGAAAAATGAAAAAGAATTCAAAATTTTAGGGGGTTTCACAGGGACGGAGGTGCCTAGGCGCAAGACCTAGTGTGCCTAGGTGCGCGCAGAGCATAAGGGACTACGCCCAGGGGGTTTCACCCCCATTCTTTCATCCCCCTCCCAAATTTCCCAATTCCCTTTAAGAACCCTAACTCCTCTTTCACCCTAATTCATCAAATTTCACTCAAATCTTCATCAAATCCCTCAATTCCTTCCACATTCTTCAAGGTTTCAGAGTCCCTCTCCTTTTGGTGCTACCAAATTGTGCATGCAAGACTCATTCTCCCCCCTCCCTTTTAATTTGGTTTCTCTCCTTAGGGCTCAAGGTGCACAAATTTTTGTTTGGTTATTGGGTAAGAACACTCATTCTTCTCTACTCTATTGCACTCTGGATTCGTTTAGGTTAGTTTGGGGGGTTGAGATTTAGTGTTCTTTGTGCTTGATTTTATTATTTTTAGAGTACCCACCATGTGTTTGATTTAGTGTCTAAGAAAGAAACAAGATGCCAAAAGGAAAAAGAGTGGCTGGAGGAAGCACAAGTAAGGGGGGACGCATTTATGCGAGGCGGGTGATGCTCAGGGTTATGCTTTTGATGTGCCTCTGTATACGCAGGAAGACTTTGGATTGTTAGATGCATCGTCAGCAGAGGAGGGTGAGTAGTGAGGGGGGTGTTCTTTTTGATATTCTGGATTATGTATTTTGGACCATTATCTTCGACCTATGTATCGGACTTTTGTATTTTTATTTTTATTTTTGATGTAGTAACAGTTGTTTCTATGATTTTTTATTTTCTTTATTCGCATGTGTGTGTGATTTTTCTAGTTTTGATTTATTGTTGCGTCTTTATATATATATATATATTGTGCATTGCAGCGGGTGGGAGTTGATGTTATCCCCTTGAGAGGTGCTTTTGTGACAGGGAAGCACCTAGTCCATTGACCTGCAGGTACATAAGTTTAAGGGAGCATCAACCTCCCTTGGTGGTGTGAATGTGAAGCAAATGTGATAGGGAAGTGATTTTGGATTTTTTTTCTTTTTAATTTTTATTTTTAGTTTAGGTTAGTTTAGTTTGCTTGAGGACAAGCCAACCTCTAAGTTTGGTGGAGTGGGCAAAATAAAAATTAATTTTTCAGACTTGAATTGTTTCCCCATATTTTGTGTTGGTTTGTGTCTTGGGTTAAAGGTAGATGATTATTCTAGGCATAAGAATTGTGATCGTTCTTAATGATACGTGGAAACACTTGATCTAAGAATGGACTCATTGATTCTGGCGCGCACACTATTTTGGATCGAGTTGTAATTTTTGTTGAGAATTGGTTATTTTGATAAAATGTTTTGGAACAAGTTATTAGTGAATTGACTGTTTAGCCTGCGAGATTTTTGAGCCTATACACTTGACAGAGGTATGTGATTTATATTGAATTTTTATTTTATTTTTGTCTGGGACATGCAAAATGCTATGTTTGGGGGAGTGATTTGGGTCTAATATATGATGATTCTGAGCATTAATTAACTCCCTTTTACTATGGATTTGACTTGTTTCTTGAGTAAATATTATGATTTTATTATGTTTTTAGGAAGTTTCGGTAATTTAGAATCCTTGAACGTTTTGATTCGTTTTGGGTTTGATTTCAGGAATTTGAAGCTTAATTTGATGATTTATGCTTTGGAATGGACAGGAGCTTCGAAGACCATGAGATTGGAATTGAGAGAAATGATGTTTAGTAATGTCAGAAGATGGGGTCCAAATATCAGAGCTGGGGTGCAAAAATTCATAAAATAATTAAGAAAAACTTAGCCAATTCAGGGGAGCTCACCCCCAGGAGTGAGGTATGCCACGCCTGGGTGCGTGGTGCATGTAAAGAAGAAGGAGCCAATTTGATCCCACGCCCAGGCGTGGGGAGCTGGCGCCTGGGCGTGTGTTCTGACGAGTTGGACCTATCTATTTTGGTTTTTGAGGATTCTGATAGATTTATTTATAGATAGATTTATTTATAGATTTATCTTTTAGATTTATTTTAGGATTAGCTTTTTCTATATATACTAGGACTTAGCATTAGGTTTGGTAGCTTTTGAAGAAAGAGGGAGACTGCATATTTTGGAGAGCATTGAAAGAGAGAGTTAGAGATAATTCCTTATTGTTTATGATATGGAATCCTATTTTGTTTCTTCTATTTATTCTTTTATGGTGTGTAACTAAACCCTTTGTAGTTAGGAACATGGTGGATTTGTATGGATGAGTTTATTTAATTTATGAATTAATGTTTTTCATTTAAATCTATTGTTTGGTTGTGTTTTAATTCCAATTCATGAAATTGATCACTTTATGTTTTGTTTTGGATCTCTAATCCAACAAGAAGGATCTGAAGGTTAGAATAGGCCGTTCAATCAAACAGTATAACCACCTAGTGTGTAGGGATACAACTATGGCTTATATGAATTTAATGTTCCAGTGTTCTTAATTAATGGTTATTCAAATGTTTAATCGCTTAAGGGATTAGGGGTTTTCATATTGAATAAGAAACGTAAATTCACAGAGGGATCTGGTTTTTACTACCTCTGAAATGTCGTGGATTTAATGAAAAATAGAGATTCATAATTAATAAACAAGTCTTGCAATGAAACTAAGTTCCTAACGCCTTTCTCTATCTGTCTCACAAACCTTTATTTTTAATTGATTTATCTTTAATTGGTTTGTTTATTTTATTTTATTTAATTTTATAAAAACTTATAAATTTCTCTTTTTAATTACTCCTTTGGTGAGAATTATTTGGAAACAACTCACAATCACCGAGTGCAACAATAATTTACTTTCATTATATTACTTGTGATCTAGTACACTGACTAGTATCAACCCAAGACCCAATATTCGTGAGCAAATTTTGGCAAGTATTGTTCAGGGTGTGTGGCACAAAACTTCGCATGTCGACTGCTTACCACCCACAAAGTGATGGGCAGACGGAGATTGTCAACAAGACATCACAACAGTAGTTGTGGGCTTATATGCATGATGAACCAATGAAATGAGGTGTTTACTTGCATTGGCCTAAATATCACTTTAACATTGCCATCCATTCCTCTACTGGTATCAGTCCTTACACTGTAGTTTATGGCAAACCACCCCTTTCTCTTCCTCAATATTTGGCAGGTGCTTCCAAATTAGAAGCTATTGACACTGAGCTTTTAACAAGGGAGCATATTTTAACAAAATTGCGAGAGAAATTTGAGAAAGAATAACAAGCCATGAAGCATTACTCTAACTAGAACTGAATCCCTCATCCTTTCAAATTGGGTGATCTTGTGATGGTCAAATTACAAGCTTACCATCAAGTTTCGATCAAGGACATACACAAAGGGCATCCACGATAGAGTCTTAACTTAAGACTCACCAGATTCTGATACATCAGCATTACATCATCATTCAGCTATTAGACTCAACTTCAGACTTTTCATATCTTCCACCATAGCAGAGTCTTAATACCGGACTCACCAAACATGTATCAGCATCACATCATCATGTACTTTTTGTAACACCCCTAATTTTCGTCTCCCAAATAACCAAGAAATTAATTATAACAATTATTTTATAATTGATTTATATTAGTTTTGAAGGTTTTAGTTTTTGTACATTATGTGTTTTTATATATAAAAATATGAGATATATTTTTATATGGTTATTTTGTACAAAAATATGAATATTGTAATTTAGTCCTTGGGTTGGGGCCTAATTGCAATATTAAAAAGGTTTTTGAAGAAAGAGTAATTAAATTATTAATTTTTGAATTTTATCAGTATGTAACCGGTTAGAAGGGCTCTGTAACCGGTTACACGATGAACTTAGAAACTGGGTTAGTGGATTTTGATGAGTAATCACCCAATTAATCCAGAATTCGCCACGAATGCAGCCCTAATCCAGTGGAAAACACGCGTCAAGGTGCATGCAAGCTTGATTCTTCTATAAAAACCCTCAATTCTGAAGAATTGGGTTGTTGTTGCTCTGAAATTAGGGGGAAGCTCTGTTCTAGGGTTTCAGAATCGTTTCTTGCAATTCTCTTTCATTTCTGAGAGTTAGAACATGAGTGATACACGGTTACAAAGCTCACATCAAGGGCTTTGTATTGATATAAAGTTTGTGAGTTGAGAGTCCTTGAATCAAGAGAACGAAGCTTGCAAAGTAAGGGTGTTGGTGCTGTCAAACCTCAGCTTCTGGTTTCTGGAGCTGACTTTGAGGCTCGATTTTGGTAAGCACACAAACCCTTTTGGTCTCAAATATCTTTGATTCTCTAGTGCATGTTACCTATATTGAGTCCTAATTGGTTTCCCCAATTTCTTTGGCCAATTGCTATGTCAAATCTTCTGGTTTTTGGACCCTGTCAAACCTGTTGTGGACTGAAAATGGAGATTGTGGATTCTGGGGAGATCTGGCAAATTCCAGTGATTAGATTCATCAAGCACGAACCTAAGGTAAGGGGGAAGCTTACTATTTGATAGAATGAGAATAAATTGTGGTAGAATATAGGATGAGTCACCAAGAGACTCAAAGGGCATAAGTTGAAATGGTTAAATGGCTTGGAGGCCAATTTGAGCTCAATTGATGTTTTGAGCAATGTTATCTGAATGCATGCAAGCTATGTTGATGTTGATTTCATGACTTACTTGGATATTATGTGAATTGATGCATTAAGTTGTGAAATATGTGCAATTATGTGCAATTTGTGTATCCAAATTGAATGCATGCAAGATAGATATGTTTCTGTGTTTAAACATATTTATTTAAGGTATATGTACTCTGTTAAAGGTTGAAATTTGGTTAGATTTGAGTAGTGAAGAGAGTGGTTTGTTAAAACTCATGTTTTAGTGTCAGACTGCATAATCTAACCGGTTACTCGATATTCGTAACCGGTTAGACCCTGTTAAAATGCAAAAGAAAATAAGTTTACAAAATCAGCATTGTGGTCTTATAAATCCTACTCAAATCTAGGCCTTAATTTCATGGAAAACAATCTGAAAATAAGTTGATTTCACGGTTATAGTTCAGATTGCAGTTAAGGAGTTAATACCTTAAGGTAATGAGATAGTTTCAAGAGGAAATTATACTCATTGGACAATGAAATGTGATTTAGACTTTTGAATGATATAAACAGTGGTTTTGAGGTATAAACATTGTTAAACTGGTTTATGGATTGGGTAGAGGATTCAAGAAAAAGGATTTTCTGAATTACAATGGTAAACAGTTCAGGTATGTAATTCTAACCGGTTAGCCTGGAACCGTAACCGGTTAGTACCTGAATCTGAAAAATAAAAAGTTAAGTTTTTGAAATGCCATTGTTTATGATCTCCCAATCTAAGCCTAGGGGCATGTTTTTGAGATAATTCAAAGGAGAATTTTGTGTCAAAGGTTATACCTCAAATAAATCATGCAAAAGAGAAATTGGAATATTTCTAAATCACAGTAATTAATGGAAAGACCAACCTTAGTAATTATGTATGCGATGCATGCATAGAGAAAGGTGATGAAATAGGTTGGCAAGGATTGTTTGTGATGTTCGGGGTACACGACCCTGTACTCTAGGAGTACTAAACTGATGCAACCAACTTGATGACACATTCTGGGAATGTGGCCATTGTCTGGGACATGGTTTCTTGGACACGTTCTGGGAACGTGATGCACACTCTGGGAGTGGTGCTTGATTTTATTCCAAGTATGGTTTGCGATACGTTCTGGGAACGTATATTAGTGTTCTGGGAACACGTTGGTATAATAATGAAATTAAAGATAAAACCAACCTTGATGATTGTGCATTCATATAGAATGGAAGTTGGGTTGGTAGGAACGTTTATCATATTCTGGGAATATGAGGAGGGTACTCCGGGAGTACCAAATTATAACCTACTTGATGACACATTATAGATATGTGGCAAGTGTATGGGAACTGGTTTTATACGTTCTGGGAACGTATGTTAGTGTTTTGGGAACACATTGATATGCAACCTACTTGATGACACATTATAGATATGTGGCCAGTGTCCGGGACCTGGTTTTTATGCGTTCTGGGAACGTATGCGTTCTGAGAACGTGGTGCACACTCTGAGAGTGGTGCTTATTATTCCAAGTATGGTTTGCTACACGTTCTGGGAACGTGGTGCACACTCTGGGAGTGATGCGTATTATCCAAGTATGGTTCGGCCTTACGTTCTGGGAACGAATGTCGGTGTTCCGGGAACACAACGGTGTATTGGATGGACTTCCAAGATGGACTTTTAGAGGCCTCAATTGTGGAAGGAAATCATGCATCATGCCACCTGCATTGAAAGAATTGTTATGATTAACCGGGTGTGCTCATATGGTTATGCATCATGATTTGCTACATGTTAACTTGTGGATGTTAGTTTTATTCTCATTTGATTATGCGAATATGTATAGCTAACCCCCATGCCCTTATTAGGTGTTGATCGTGCATCTAGATTGCACAAGAATCAGTAAAGGGAGATGATCCTTAGGTGCATGCAGAGTATAGAAAGTGTGGGTTGGGAACCCGTTGTGCAGATATCGAGGATCCGACCAGAAGGAGGTTTGGACAAAGGACCAGTGACCAGCTCTATAACATTTCTATTTTTAATAGAACTTATATGATTTATATTTTGGAAAAAGGTATCATAAGAGGAATTCAGTTTCATAACTATACTTATTTGGTATTAATGGACTTGTTACACTTGATATAGTTGGGGGTATAATACGATAATTTTACTATGTTTTCTGTAACACCCTAATTAATTACCCTTAAATACCCATAATAAAATAGTGATTTTAAATTTTTCTGGTTAATACCATTTTAACTTATGAAAATCTCTGTCAAAACGGACAGAGTTTACTTGTAATATGAACATTTCAAGAATTGAGTTTCTTCCTGTAAACCTGTTAATTTAATAATTCATGTGAAATCAGAAAGCCATCAGGGCCAAACCATATGTTAAAGCATTTATATCAGAGTTTCAGTGCGGCGGAAAATTAAAAACTAATACAAGTTTTAGCAGTTATTTAAATTCCATAACATTCTCCAAAATTACTCCCTTCCCACAAGGACTGGTCCAGACTATACCCCAAAATGATGTTTTTCAGTACACACACCTAATCATCATCATATACAAAAAATCGCAAAAGTAGTCAGGACGGGACCCACGACTCAACTAATATGACTTACTCTCCCTGTGAGAGAGAGCGAACCTGCTCGGCCGGGGGCTGTGCTAGCTCAATCGCAGTACCTGTGGAAATAGTAAGGAGTGAGCATTACACATAAAATGGGAAAAGCAGTTTCCAATATGACATAATAACCGACTAAGTCACACACAATTACCACATAGTTCAATCAATTTCACAACAGCCACATTCATACCAACATGCATCAATATTCCGATTCCATTATTTTTCCTAAGTAATAGTTCATTTAACTTATCCGACTAATCCACCTATGCTCTTATTCCCTTTTCCTTTTTACCCATTAATTACCTAACTCTTTAATTCATTTTACATACCCTTTTGTTCTATTATTACTAATACATTTCTAATACAATCCCAAATTATCTTGTCATATCCTTCTACCAACCTTCCTATCTTATTTTTCTTGTATCTATTTCCATTTTCATTCCTCGTTCCTTTCTTCCTATCCTTTTCATTTCATTTATTTTCCGATTCCCATTTACGATGTATGTCACCTCAGGTCAAAGGCCCACATACATCCCCAATTTACGAAGTACGTCACCTCAGGTCAAAGGCCAACATACTCGCCCTATACACACATGATAAGTATGTCACCTCAGGTCAAAGGCCCACATACTTACCCTATTCACAAAGCATGTCACCTCAGGTCAAAGGCCAACATACTCACTCTATACACACATGATAAGTATGTCACCTCAGGTCAAAGGCCCACATACTTACCCTATTCACAAAGTATGTCACCTCAGGTCAAAGGCCAACATACTCACTCTATACACACATGATAAGTATGTCACCTCAGGTCAAAGGCCCACATACTTACCATATTTACAAAGTATGTCACCTCAGGTCAAAGGCCAACATACTCACCACTTCCAAACATTCATGACAAATAACAAATATCAATATACAATAGTAAACACACCATTCCTAATAATCTCATATAAACCATCTAGTAAATAAACACAATTACAATTCACAACATTTAAACACTTAGAGCAGCAATTGAACAGTTCAAAATAATTATCAAGAATATACCAAATATATATAACAATTAGCAACAACTCAGATAAGCACCTAAAATATCCTACACATTTACACTTAACACTTATTCTCAAGTAGCACCTATAATAATATATAGTAGCAAGGTCCTGCATTTAGCTAGTTCAATTTATTGTTTTGTCTAATCAAATTATATTTCCTATTCCCATTATAGAGTTACACTAAGTTCGTTTCTATTATTACCATTATTTTCTTACTTAGGTTTCCTAATCCTTATACTAACACCTAACCCTTAGCAAGCATTATATACATACTATAAACTATTCCCCAGAGTAGGTAATACTCACTAATACCCACTCCTTACCTCAACACTTAGAGATAAGGCGGTTACACTTGCTTTAAGCTTGAGAGCCTTGCCACCAATTGAGTTATGACCCAAGAGAAAAGTGAGGAACCTAATATAATAGCCATAACAAGAAGAGTTAGCATTTATGCCATAGCTTCTTGACAAAACTCAAGAAAATGAGAAGCTTCCATGGCCTAGAGTTGAAAACCACCATGGAAGACAAGAGAGAGAAAGCTTCAAGCTATGGAGGAGAGAGAAAGTGAACCATGAAGCAAAAGAGGTAAAAATAGTTAGAGATGATGGGGGAAATTCGTGTAACATGAAGGAAATGAGGAGGAAAGCTTGAATCTCACTTACTTTGATCTTGAAATGGTGGAAATCAAGAGTGGGTGTTGAAGCTCTTGAACCCTAACTCATACCCATAGCTTGAGAGAGAACAATAGGAGAGATTGATGGAAGAGATGATGTTTGTGAGTGATGGGGATTGGTTTTTAATGGTTTATCATGGATGTATTTGATGATTTGAGGTGGGATTTAGAGAGAGAAAGAGGAGGGTTTCGAGCCCTAGAGAGAGAGAGAGCAAAGGGGAATGAATGGGGAAGAAGGCCCTCATTCACGTTTTATTTTTTTCTGATGCAGTACGCACTACTCGAGTAGTTAGTGGACTACTCGAGTAGTCCAAATTTTCTGGACTTTCTGTTTGCTCAAACTACTCGAGTAGTCAGTGGACTACTCGATTAATTCAGGCATTACTCGAGTAGTCTGGATTGTCTCCTTTTCTTGGCATTTCAAAATGCCATAACTTCTTCGTTACCCGTCGGATCTTGCTCAAATTTTAAAGCAAGCTTCCTCACCTATTCTACTTCACATCCAACGGTGGAATTTAAGTTTTGAGTTGTAAATCTTTTATTTTGAATTTCCTAAGTTTCTATGTTTTTAACCCTAGTTCTACACGTATTTTTGGCTAGATTCTAACTTATATCTCCATTTCTTCTACCCTAAGACCATCCCAACATAGATTATACTTGGAATTAAATTTGGGATGTTACATTTTCCGCAAACTCTGATTTTGTTAGTCAACCTCATTACTAATCAAGTGTTTGTGAAAAGAAATTTTCAAGGGAAGGGAAAATTATTATTTTCAGATCTTTTTCCAACGATAACAAGTCCAAGTTTTCACAAACTTCTTACTTTTCTTATAAAATAAGATGATATACAAGGAGTGTTATACTTTTATGGTATCAGAGCAATGGTCCTGAATCTTGGTCCTTGGGTGTGTGGTCCAATACGCTGGTCATCGATATCTGCAATGTTTCCTGGGAAGTATTCTTTCATATACTTCCAAACTAGAACTAAGGTTATGGGAAATGGCTCTAGATAAGTAGCTTATTATGCTATTAAGAAGTGTTCTATGAGGTCTAAGTCGAAGTATGATAGCCGTATGCTTCTCTTTAGACATGTGGTCAACCTAAAAACCATAGTGTTGGTTTATTCCGTTCTCATAGAACTAGTGGTAAGGAAATCTTAAGGAGTTGTAGTTAAGTCCTCGACTCTGAGGAGGAGTGTTTACCCTCACTCGTGTTAAAGTTAATCAACTTTTCAGACCGAGTGTAGGGCAGTGATCTTCTTAAAGATCAACCTTGTTGAGTTTGTTAAACTCTAAAGCTATCCTTTCTTTTGCCCTTTATGGATAAGGGCATTGATCGAAGTTGCTCAATGCCTTACCCAATCTGCTATCTCAAGTGGAGACTCCTACAAATCTTTTGTAGTTGTTTCCAAGGTATGTCGGAATCGTTCTATTAAGGTATTAGACTTTGTCTATCTACCTGTGTCATGATTATATTTGATCTTAAGCACGGTTTGGGAGTCGAGGGATCAAGTGATCATGATTAATGACGATAGAACAACCCTGTATTGGAATTCCCAAGTTTCGAATCTGGAATCCAATGAACCCATGTGTCTGCTTCTGGGCAGCAGTGAAGGAAATAGGGGGTCAAAGAAATCTGGGTTTCAAGAAATGATGTTAGATTCACCTTTGAGAAAAGAGATAGAGTTTGAAATCAAGTTAATTCTTGAAGCTGATTCTATCTCTACTACCTTTATAACATGGTACCATTGGGAATGGTCAAATGGGAGAAACACGTAGAGAAGTTGCCAAAAGGATTGGTTGGACCAGGTTAAAGGAGTCTAAGTGTTTTCTAAGATTGATTGGCGGTTGGATTAACCCCAAATCAGGATTTTGGACAGGAATCCACTTAAGACTGCATTTTTGATCTCGATACGGACGTTATGAGTAGGAAATAATGCCGTTCGGATTGACTAATGCACCTGTTCTTTTATGGATTATAAGAACGAGACCTTTAGATTATATTTGGATTCGTTTGTGGTTTATCCTGAGAATCCGGAGGAGCATGAGAAACATCTCAGGATTGTGTTGAGAATCCTGCAAGAAGAGTAGTCGTGTGCTAAGCTCACCAAAGATGAGTTTTGGTTGAGCGAAGTTTGTTGGAAAACTACACTCGATGGGTGAAACAAATAGGATACACTAGGAAAACACCTAGAAGGGGGGTTGAATAGGTGTTAAAGAAACTTTGAAAGATTTTCGCAAGAAACAAATCTAAACGATTAAAACCAATGAAAATCAATCAATTAACAAATATTATATCAGAGATTAAGCGGAAACAATCAACACCAATATTCTTATTGATTAACCTAGTTATGAAAATGATTTTCCCTTTATCAATTTTGCACAATAAAGATTCAATTTAATCAATTATGAAAAATCACTTTTTCTAGGTTTTCAATCAAGAACACAATTAATAACAAGAATTGTAAAGAGTAGAGAGTTTAGAGATACGACACAGTGATTTATCCTGGTTCACTTTCATCCACTTGAAAGCTACTCCAGTTCCCTCTTCAACCAAGAGAGATTCTTCACTATGAGGAATTAGAGTTTCTCAAATTACAAGTAAATGCCTCACAAGACTCCCTTCTTGCTAGCCTACAAGAGATACCACACCCTTGCCTTGTAACCCTATTGATATCTAATCTAACCTCTTCTCTTTCTTGCCGATATCCCACAACAAGACTTCCAATTGCTTGCTTTACTACAAGACTTCCAAATGCTTGTTCTTCAACAAGGCTTCCAAGTGCTTGATGAAATGCCTCACCAAGGCTTCCAATGAAACTTGCTTGATTCACAAAATCAAGGCTTCCAATGTTGTAGAATGTTTGCCTCTTGCAATGATTACAACTCAAATGAAAAACAATAACAATCCTATGAATCTCTTTCAAAAGCTATGAAATATCAACATGAGAGATTCAAGGTTCTTGATCAAAGAATATGAAAATGAAAGCTTTGATCTTGAGAGAGTGAGAGAGAATAGTGTGGCTTTGATTCTTTGTAAAATTGTGTATCAAAATGATTCTAGTTGATTCTCAATGATAGAAATGATTAGGAAAAGGTTTATATAGAATACCCAAAAGTTGGAGCACTTAGAATGGCTTTTGAGAAGTGAAAAACGTATTTAAAAAACCATATCTGATCAAGTTACTCGAGTGAAATGAGTGTTACTCGAGTGAAATGAGTGTTACTCGAGTAAACCGAAAGCAAGATAATTTTCACTCGAGTGAGACAAAAAAATACTAGAGTAAAGTGCAGATAATCGATTATCGAAAGTTTGTTAATCGATTATCAGTTCAAAATACACTGTTAATCAATTATCAAAATCTGTTAATCGATTATTAACATTAAAAATCACTTAAAACTTATTTTCTCAAAAACTAAACCTTTTCTTTCAAACCTTTAAGCCACCTATTGATTTTAGGCAAAGTGAATACTCAAAATATGATATAATCATGCAATCAAAAGAGATTCACTACCCTGTAATAAACTCTACCCAAACTCATAAACTAAAAGACTTGTGAGGCAAAAGATAAAACAATAAAACATAAACTACCAAACTAAGTCTTCATGAGTTGGTTCTCTCTTCATAACTTGATGTTTGTTGTTGCTTGTTGAGCTTGAACTTGATCAACACACTTGAAGCTTGTACAAAACCTTTTGGCATTTATCAAAACATTCTTCATGGATCTTACAATCTCCCCCTTTTTGAAAATGACAAACACGTTTTGAAATTATTTGAAGTTCATTTAAGTTGTTGATGCTTGAACCATTTGATCACTTGGTGAGACTCTTGCTCCCCCTCAATTAATGCTTTTGACATTTGAAATCCAATTGAGTAAGCTTAATTCTCCCCCTATCTTCAACAACTTTTCTCAACCTACATAAAAACAACAAAAACAACCTTTCTCCAAACATACTATTTTATTTCTCCCCAAAATGATAATATTTCTCCCCTTCAATTAAAATCTTTCAAATACAAATCTCCTCTTTTTCAAAACATCATATTTCTCCCCCTTTGGCATTATCAAAAAGAAATATATACCAATTGAAATATAAGATCTAAGCCAAAATAGAGAAATTAATGAGATATAACAACCAAAAGCATGATAATCATCTAATGATTACTCAATGATATCAATTATAACAAATTGTATACCAATAACATGATACTAATTGTAAAACAATTGTAAGAATTTGATACCAATAGTATTTTCTCAAAAGTATAAACAATATCACATTATAAGAAATAATACCAATTGAGAGAACTATGAGCAATATCCAACAATATCAAATTGAAAATACCAATTTGTATAATATCAAATGTTACCAATTTGTAGGATTTTCTTCTTGATACCAATTGAAGAAGATCAATAATGTCAATTGTATCAAATGTGTATAGACCTTCATTTGCTTCTTCAATCATACCTACAAAACAATCATGCTTTGCTTTTTGGTATCCAAATGGTTTTGGATCCATTTTTGTTAGTGTAGGGACTCTCACCCTTTTTCATCCAAACAAAATCTCCTTTAGGTATACCATGCACTTTAATATAACACACATTTGAAGTATGTCCATGAGTACCACAATAGAAACATGTTGGCGCATTTGAAAAATCAACTTTAGAAAAATCAACAACATTTCTATGAGATTTACTCTTAGCATTAGTATAACCCAAACCAAACTTGTTTGAATTTTCTCTTTGAAAATTTAACAATGTGCGCAATCTAATATCACCATTTGAGAAACTTGCAAGCTTATTTTTCAAAATAGCATTTTCATCCTTAAGAAACTTGCAATTCTCACAATCAACCACAATATTCAATCTACTAGCACAATCACAAGAAGAACTAGCATATATAAGATCAAGAGTTTCATTTTGAAGATTAAGCTCATCAACTTGTTTTTGAAGTTCTAAAATCTCTTGTTGATGTTTCAAAATGAGCTTCTTCCTTTCAATGTTTTTCAAAGCTAGTTTCTTAAATTGTTTATGCATTTCTTCATAAGCATTATATAACATTTCATAATTTGAAGAAATTTCGGATTTAGTAAGACTTACATTGCTTTCATAGCTTTGTTCACTTGATTCATCATTTGAGCTTTCCTCTTCATGTACTTGAGCTATCAAGTTGAGACAAGCGGCATCTTCATCATCCGAAGAACTACTAGTTGTGCTTTTCTTGTCTTGTTCATAATCACTATTCCAAACTATGTATGCCCTTTTGTGTTTTGCATTTTTCTTCTCTTTCTCCTTCTTCTTGAGATACTTAGAGCATGAGTACTTGAGATGACCGGGCTTTCCACATTCATGGCAAACTACACCTTCTTTTGAAGTCTTTGTCTTGTAGTGTGGGGAATCCTTCTCTTTACTTTTGTCTTTGTTCAACCTTCCTTTTCTCCTTAGAATTTTATTGAACTTTCTTAGTAGAAGCTTCATCTCCTCTTCATCAATGTCCGAATCGGAATTTTCATTATCATCATCATCATCGGAACTCTCTTCCTTTTTATATGACCTTTGAGCTTTAAGAGCAATTCCTTTTCTCTCTTTGTACTTATCCGACTCTTCATGCATTTGCAAAAGTCCAAGCTCCATTTCATGTTCTTGTAGCTTTCCGAAAAGTGTTGCTAAGTCCATGGTGTCCAAGTCCTTTGATTCAACTATTGCGGTAACCTTGGGTTGCCATTCCCTACTTAGACATCTTAAAACTTTGTTAACAAGTTCACAATTCACGAAAGTTTTACCAAGAGCAATGAGATGATTAACAATATGAGTAAAACGTTTTTGCATAAAACATATAGATTCATTAGGCAACATACGAAACAATTCATATTCATGCTTCAAAGAATTCAATCTAGCACGCCTAACTTCACTAGTGCCTTCATGTGTGACTTGCAAGGTGTCCCACATTTCTTTGGCATCTTTACATTGGGAGACTCTAAAGAACTCATCATAAGATAGAGCGGAGGTGATGATATTTTTTGCTTTTAAATCATATTGAATTTTCCTTTTATCATCATCGGTCCACTTATCTTTGGGAGTAAGTGTAAGCACACCTTCTACATCTTTTGAGGGAATATAAGGACCATTTTCTATGGCTTCCCAAATGTTCATATCTATGGCTTCTATAAAGATTCTCATCCTAATTTTCCAATAAGCATAACCCTCTCCACCAAACATAGGAGGGCGATTAATTGAAGCACCTTCACCACCAAAAGGATTCGTAGAACCCATTGTAGTTTCCTCAAGGATCTTAACGAAAAAGCTCTATGCTCGTGTCTTTCGACCGAGCTCTGATACCAATTGTTGGAAAACTACACTCGGTGGGTGAAACAAATAGGATACACTAGGAAAACACCTAGAAGGGGGGTTGAATAGGTGTTAAAGAAACTTTGAAAGATTTTCGCAAGAAACAAATCTAAACGATTAAAACCAATGAAAATCAATCAATTAACAAATATTATATCAGATATTAAGCGGAAACAATCAACACCAATATTCTTATTGATTAACCTAGTTATGAAAATGATTTTCCCTTTATCAATTTTGCACAATAAAGATTCAATTTAATCAATTATGAAAAATCACTTTTTCTAGGTTTTCAATCAAGAACACAATTAATAACAAGAATTGTAAAGAGTAGAGAGTTTAGAGATACGACACAGTGATTTATCCTGGTTCACTTTCATCCACTTGAAAGCTACTCCAGTTCCCTCTTCAACCAAGAGAGATTCTTCACTATGAGGAATTAGAGTTTCTCAAATTACAAGTAAATGCCTCACAAGACTCCCTTCTTGCTAGCCTACAAGAGATACCACACCCTTGCCTTGTAACCCTATTGATATCTAATCTAACCTCATCTCTTTCTTGCCGATATCCCACAACAAGACTTCCAATTGCTTGCTTTACTACAAGACTTCCAAATGCTTGTTCTTCAACAAGGCTTCCAAGTGCTTGATGAAATGCCTCACCAAGGCTTCCAATGAAACTTGCTTGATTCACAAAATCAAGGCTTCCAATGTTGTAGAATGTTTGCCTCTTGCAATGATTACAACTCAAATGAAAAACAATAACAATCCTATGAATCTCTTTCAAAAGCTATGAAATATCAACATGAGAGATTCAAGGTTCTTGATCAAAGAATATGAAAATGAAAGCTTTGATCTTGAGAGAGTGAGAGAGAATAGTGTGGCTTTGATTCTTTGTAAAATTGTGTATCAAAATGATTCTAGTTGATTCTCAATGATAGAAATGATTAGGAAAAGGTTTATATAGAATACCCAAAAGTTGGAGCACTTAGAATGGCTTTTGAGAAGTGAAAAACGTATTTAAAAAACCATATCTGATCAAGTTACTCGAGTGAAATGAGTGTTACTCGAGTAAACCGAAAGTAAGATAATTTTCACTCGAGTGAGACAAAAAAATACTCGAGTAAAGTGCAGATAATCGATTATCAAAAGTTTGTTAATCGATTGTCTGTTCAAAATACACTGTTAATCAATTATCAAAATCTGTTAATCGATTATTAACATTAAAAATCACTTAAAACTTATTTTCTCAAAAACTAAACCTTTTCTTTCAAACCTTTAAGCCACCTATTGATTTTAGGCAAAGTGAATACTCAAAATATGATATAATCATGCAATCAAAAGAGATTCACTACCCTGTAATAAACTCTACCCAAACTCATAAACTAAAAGACTTGTGAGGCAAAAGATAAAACAATAAAACATAAACTACCAAACTAAGTCTTCATGAGTTGGTTCTCTCTTCATAACTTGATGTTTGTTGTTGCTTGTTGAGCTTGAACTTGATCAACACACTTAAAGCTTGTACGAAACCTTTTGGCATTTATCAAAACATTCTTCATGGATCTTACAAAGTTAAGTTCGCAGGGCATGTGATCTTTAAAGTAAGAAGTTCTTAGGGCTGGCTGGGTACTATCGCCGGAATATTTAAGGATTTTCTAAGATCGCATGGCCTTTGATCAAGTTGACTTGGAAAGATCAACTGATGGTATTGAATGATAGGATGTTGTTTAATTATGGGGGGTGATGATGGATTATACCCCAACATAATATGATTAGTCCAAGAGGAATTATGGAAAATGTGAGTAGATTATGATTTAAATCATTTCAGTGATGGATTCAGTTGGAATCAAGGTATTAGATTATGAATAAATCTTATTTTGAGTTGGATTGGATGATGTAAAGAAAATGGTTTTGAAATTCTTTGGTTTTATTTCTAAAACTATACTTCATAACCGGTTAGAGTTTCTTGTAACCGGTTAGAAGCTGAAAGTCTAAAATAAACATTTAAGTAATTTGTGAAGGAACTTTTGGTATTGATAACCATCTTCCTCCAATCCAAACTCAATGTCAACCATCTAATTTAAAATTTGAAGAAGGATTTAAGGTGGAAAAATAACTTAATGCCTTGATTCATCATTGAAATTGATTTAAGAGGATTGAATCATAATACTTGTGGATTAATCGAGAATTGAAATTAAGGAGCTACTCCAATCGGAGAAGGTAGAGAATTGAGCTGAATGATGCAAAAGAGACAATAGGTACTAAGATAAGAAGGTTGTGATTCATGAACAAGTTTGGAGTTCAAAAGTATGAATGACAATAAGAAGAGGAAGAGTTGAATGTAAGATAAAGGCGATGGATGGAATTTCTTAAAGATTATGGCTCTGAGCTCCATCCTGGCATAGCAAACGTAGTTGCAGACGATTTGAGCTGATAGGCTATTCTTGTGAGCTCAATGATGGTTAAGGAGGTTATTTTGATTGAGGAATTCAGAGACCTAAGTCTGGTAACCCAAGAGGAACCCTCTAGTATTAGATTGGGAATGTCACCAATCACCAACGAATTCCTGAATCGGATTCGCAAATTACCACCAGAAGATGAAGAGAAGAAAGAGAAGTTAACTTTTGAGGAAAAAGGAGTTAGATCTCTATGAAGAAACAAAAGAGATTTAATCTTTAGAATCAAAGTCTGTGATTATGGATATTAGAAAATATATTATGGAAGTAAGGGATTTAGGAAGTGTTGTCTAGGACAACCTAGAGGAGAGATCCAAAGGCATGAACTTCAAGAATAGATTATGTTCGAACCCAAGTTAGCTATCAACTATCAAGGAATAAGGAATTTATCGATGTTGGTAAGCATGCATGAGGACTATGGAAAGCACATGAATTTCATGCGAGAAATGTTTGAGTTCAGAATAAGAGAAAGATTGATAAAATACAGGACCAATTGGAGAAAGAGGAAAAGTAGATGGGAAGAATATCAACCACAGAAATCTCAAGGTTAAGGAATCCTTGATTAAAGAAAAGTGACTAAGGAGGAAATAGGGAAGGGAACATTTGTCCATCTCAAGGTAATAATGTGAGGCACATCACTTGGAGTTTAGTTGTGATGTACCTAAGGGAATAGTCAATTCCGATTGTAGGAAGCTGGAGTATTATTCACCGAATTGTCTTGAAGGAAAAGGTGAGAAAGGAATGGACGAATCCAGCACGAGAAGAATTCACCGGCTGAGATGAGAGTTGAGTGTAATCCTGACGTAGACAACCCAAGCCTATCTCTTCCTTTGATCTGAGTTAACGTAATCAAATGTTTTTGACTACGTTAATCTAATCGTTTGAAAGTATCAATATTCTGTTGGAAGTTCAACTTCAATCTTTCTGTGATCAAAACCTTTATCACAGTTGGATGTGATAAATCACTGTGAACACTACAGAAATAGAAAGATTAGTTATGGCTAGAGAGATTAACAACCACCGGGATAGGACAAATCTTTGTCTCCCCAACGGAAATGTCTCTAGAACTTGACTATCTAACTAAGTCTGATAGTGATAATTACTCTATCTTTAAGTTCATCTAACTTAAAGACCTGTTGTATGGTCTTTCTTGTGAAAGATTATATCTGAAAGGGATGATTTTGTTATTAATGGTTTGAATATTGGGACTGATCACCCTAATGTCTCAAACTATTAAGGAATGAAGTCATACAAATATTTCTTGGATTGTGCTCGAGAGATCAGAGTGCGCAGCTCAAAAAGTTTTTCCAAAAAGTTTGATGAAAAGTGTTTTATTGAAGAATGTTTATGTGAAGTGTATTACTCAAAAGAGTATTCCTTTTAAAAGAATTTCTTCACATAAGAGTTTTTATGCAAAGAATTTTTAAAGCGAAAGGTTTCATTAGAAATGTTTCGAAATAAAAGAACTATATCGAAACTCTTTTAAGTGGGGGAGGACCCCAAAGAACAAATTTTTGGGAGCTAGATAAAGTTTTCTAGTATAAAAACATTTTGGAAAAGTGGAAAATTTCAGAAGATGAATTTCGGGGACGAAATTCCTTTTAAGTGGGGGAGTAGTGTAACACCCCTAATTTTCGTCTCCCAAATAACCAAGAAATTAATTATAACAATTATTTTATAATTGATTTATATTAGTTTTGAAGGTTTTAGTTTTTGCACATTATGTGTTTTTATATATAAAAATATGAGATATATTTTTATATGGTTATTTTGTACAAAAATATGAATATTGTAATTTAGTCCTTGGGTTGGGGCCTAATTGCAATATTAAAAAGGTTTTTGAAGAAAGAGTAATTAAATTATTAATTTTTGAATTTTATCAGTATGTAACCGGTTAGAAGGGCTCTGTAACCGGTTACACGATGAACTCAGAAACTGGGTTAGTGGATTTTGATGAGTAATCACCCAATTAATCCAGAATTTGCCACGAATGCAGCCCTAATCCAGTGGAAAACACGCGTCAAGGTGCATGCAAGCTTGATTCTTCTATAAAAACCCTCAATTCTGAAGAATTGGGTTGTTGTTGCTCTGAAATTAGGGGGAAGCTCTGTTCTAGGGTTTCAGAATTGTTTCTTGCAATTCTCTTTCGTTTCTGAGAGTTAGAACATGAGTGATACACGGTTACAAAGCTCACATCAAGGGCTTTGTATTGATATAAAGTTTGTGAGTTGAGAGTCCTTGAATCAAGAGAACGAAGCTTGCAAAGTAAGGGTGTTGGTGCTGTCAAACCTCAGCTTCTGGTTCCTGGAGCTGACTTTGAGGCTCGATTTTGGTAAGCACACAAACCCTTTTGGTCTCAAATCTCTTTGATTCTCTAGTGAATGTTACCTATATTGAGTCCTAATTGGTTTCCCCAATTTCTTTGGCCAATTGCTATGTCAAATCTTCTGGTTTTTGGACCCTGTCAAACCTGTTGTGGACTGAAAATGGAGATTGTGGATTCTGGGGAGATCTAGCAAATTCCAGTGATTAGATTCATCAAGCACGAACCTAAGGTAAGGGGGAAGCTTACTATTTGCTAGAATGAGAATAAATTGTGGTAGAATATAGGATGAGTCACCAAGAGACTCAAAGGGCATAAGTTGAAATGGTTAAATGGCTTGGAGGCCAATTTGAGCTCAATTAATGTTTTGAGCAATGTTATCTGAATGCATGCAAGCTATGTTGATGTTGATTTCATGAATTACTTGGATATTATGTGAATTGATGCATTAAGTTGTGAAATATGTGCAATTATGTGCAATTTTTGTATCCAAATTGAATGCATGCAAGATAGATATGTTTCTGTGTTTAAACATATTTATTTAAGGTATATGTACTCTGTTAAAGGTTGAAATTTGGTTAGATTTGAGTAGTGAAGAGAATGGTTTGTTAAAACTCATGTTTTAGTGTCAGACTGCATAATCTAACCGGTTACTCGATATTCGTAACCGGTTAGACCCTGTTAAAATGCAAAAGAAAATAAGTTTACAAAATCAGCATTGTGGTCTTATAAATCCTACTCAAATCTAGGCCTTAATTTCATGGAAAACAATCTGAAAATAAGTTGATTTCACGGTTATAGTTCAGATTGCAGTTAAGGAGTTAATACCTTAAGGTAATGAGATAGTTTCAAGAGGAAATTATACTCATTGGACAATGAAATGTGATTTAGACTTTTGAATGATATAAACAGTGGTTTTGAGGTATAAACAATGTTAAACTGGTTTATGGATTGGGTAGAGGATTCAAGAAAAAGGATTTTCTGAATTACAATGGTAAACAGTTCAGGTCTGTAATTCTAACCGGTTAGCCTGGAACCGTAACCGGTTAGTACCTGAATCTGAAAAATAAAAAGTTAAGTTTTTGAAATGCCATTGTTTATGATCTCCCAATCTAAGCCTAGGGGCATGTTTTTGAGATAATTCAAAGGAGAATTTTGTGTCAAAGGTTATACCTCAAATAAATCATTCAAAAGAGAAATTGGAATATTTCTAAATCACAGTAATTAATGGAAAGACCAACCTTAGTAATTATGTATGCGACGCATGCATAGAGAAAGGTGATGAAATAGGTTGGCAAGGATTGTTTGTGATGTTCGGGGTACACGACCCTGTACTCTAGGAGTACTAAACTGATGCAACCAACTTGATGACACATTCTGGGAATGTGGCCATTGTCTGGGACATGGTTTCTTGGACACGTTCTGGGAACGTGATGCACACTCTGGGAGTGGTGCTTGATTTTATTCCAAGTATGGTTTGCGATACGTTCTGGGAACGTATATTAGTGTTCTGGGAACACGTTGGTATAATAATGAAATTAAAGATAAAACCAACCTTGATGATTGTGCATTCATATAGAATGGAAGTTGGGTTGGTAGGAACGTTTATCATATTCTGGGAATATGAGGAGGGTACTCCGGGAGTACCAAATTATAACCTACTTGATGACACATTATAGATATGTGGCCAGTGTTTGGGACCTGGTTTTATACGTTCTGGGAACATATGTTAGTGTTCTGGGAACACATTGATATGCAACCTACTTGATGACACATTATAGATATGTGGCCAGTGTCCGGGACCTGGTTTTTATGCGCTCTGGGAACGTATGCGTTCTGGGAACGTGGTGCACACTCTGGGAGTGGTGCTTATTATTCCAAGTATGGTTTGCTACACGTTTTGGGAACGTGGTGCACACTCTGGGAGTGATGCGTATTATCCATGTATGGTTCGGCCTTACGTTCTGGGAACGAATGTCGGTGTTCCGGGAACACAACGGTGTATTGGATGGACGTCCAAGATGGACTTTTAGAGGCCTCAGTTGTGGAAGGAAATCATGCATCATGCCACCTGCATTGAAAGAATTGTTATGATTAACCGGGTGTGCTCATATGGTTATGCATCATGATTTGCTACATGTTAACTTGTGGATGTTAGTTTTATTCTCATTTGATTATGCGAATATGTATAGCTAACCCCCATGCCCTTATTAGGTGTTGATCGTGCATCTAGATTGCACAAGAATAAGTAAAGGGAGATGATCCTTAGGTGCATGCAGAGTATAGAAAGTGTGGGTTGGGAACCCGTTGTGCAGATATCGAGGATCCGACCAGAAGGAGGTTTGGACAAAGGACTAGTGACCAGCTCTATAACATTTCTATTTTTAATAGAACTTATATGATATATATTTTGGAAAAAGGTATCATAAGAGGAATTCAGTTTCATAACTATACTTATTTGGTATTAATGGACTTGTTACACTTGATATAGTTGGGGGTATAATACGATAATTTTACTATGTTTTCCGCAAACTCTGATTTTGTTAGTATACCTCATTACTAATCAAGTGTTTGTGAAAAGAAATTTTCAAGGGAAGGGAAAATTATTATTTTCAAATCTTTTTCCAACGATAACAAGTCCAAGTTTTCACAAACTTCTTACTTTTCTTATAGAGTAAGATGATATACAAGGAGTGTTACACTTTTATACATAATTTTATTTCAATAATGCTTTTGTAATGCATTTCAATAATATTAATTACGTAGAATTTATAAAAATTATCCTAAATAATATTTATATTAAATTAAATAAAAGTTAACATTACAATAATTAATGGTACTTACTAAAAATTATAAAGTACATAAAAAATACTAAATAATTCAAATTCTTATAATTTAATTAACGCTTCCTTCTTGTCCTCCAAAAATGTTGACACAAATGTTTCATTAAATCTGATTGCAATTGATTTATTTATTTATTATTTCAATAATTAATGGTTATTAATTTCAAATTATTTATTTATTTAAATATAAAATATGTATTTTTATTTATTTATTTTTCAATAATAATACAATATATTTAAGAATAAAAGAGAAAAAGTCTATATTTAAAAATATTATTTAAAAAAAAGAATATTGTTATTATTATTATTTATTATTATTTGTTTATTAGGGTATTATATAGTAAAAAATGAAGAAAAAGACGAAAAAGGGTCCCGCAGAGTCTTAAGTTGAATATATTATTTTACAGACTCAACTTATGACTCTCCACTAGATTTTGAAGATTAGCTGAGTTTGGAGAGAGTCTGAAAGAAAATCTGAACTTAAGACTCTCCACCAGACTTTTTCTAGACTCTGCTGTGGATGCCCTAAGGGCCAAAATTTAACACAAAGGTTCTATGGGCCATTCAAAATAATGAAATGCATTGGGGAGGTGGCTTTTGAACTTGAATTACCCCTGGTCTCTAAAATTCACCTGGTGTTTCATGCCTCAAAACTCAAGCCATACGTGGGACTTGAAGAGGACAAGAACTTAGACTTACCACCTGACACGCCATAACAAATCAACCTCTAATTGAGCCTGCCATAGTTCTTGATATCAAGATCGATGAAGGTGAGACAAAGGTATTAATCCAGTGGAATGGCTTATACCCTGATGATGCAACTTGGGAGAACCTGACAGAAATATCAACAACATTTCCTCATCTACACCTTAAGGACAATGTGTTTTCAATCAAGGGAGGGATGTAATAGAACCAAATGATGACGTAGAGGAAGATGATTGGGACAATGAAGATGAGGTAAGAGACACTAGAGTGACACCAATTAGAGTCAAAAGAAACCAAGAGAAGAGAAAGCAAGTGAAGCCCAAATGGACGAGGGACTATCAGATGAGCTAAGGATAGAATGGGAAATTAAGTTAGATAGTCATGCTTTGCAATGTCACTTTTCATTTCCATAAAAATAAAGAATGAGTTGAGCTTTACCTTTATGTATTGTGATAAATGCTACTTTTGGCATTATTATTCATTAAAAAGCAATATTTGATCCCTCCTCTCTCTTTTATTCTCTTCTTTCTCAATCCATTACACACCATGAACGAGCACAGTGGACTGGTGGAGTTGATTGTGGGTGAAATCGACTGTCACAAATGGCTGGTATAGCCGATGGCTGTTGTTAGAAACGTTGGGAAACCAAGCACGCGGCCTAACAATCTACTAGAGGGAGGGTGAATAGTAGTTTGAAGAACTAGTACCGATTTTTACGATGTGATTGTAAAAGGTCGGATAATGCTTGCTGTTAAGAGTAAAAATGCTGACTTTGGGCCGAACAGGGTTTGATAATCGGTTGTCTAGACCGGCCTCCGATTATCCGAGCTGCTCACTCAAAGATCAGGTTTGCAGCGGAAATATGCAAGCTCTATCCGAGCACAAATACGAGTTAAACAAAAGCCGATTAGATGCTCGGTTATAAATATGCTCGGCTAAAAGAAAGACTGAAAGCGGTAAAGAAATATAGAGACAGCAGATTTTATACTGGTTCACTCTCACCACTGAGAGCTACGTCCAATCCCCCTTAAAACCTTTAAGGAGCTTTTTAATAAAATCAAATTGATACAAATTAAAAAGGGGTCAATTAACCCACCAAGAGTGTACCAAACTCTTGGCTTCTACCTAATTTGATACAACCGCCAAAGAACCTCTTCGGACTTTACACCGCCTTGAAACCTTCAAGGACTTTTCCAAAGAACCTCCTTGGACTTCTGGCTAAAGAACCTTTTCGCCGCTGCTCAAGAACCTCTCGAGACTTCACACCGCCTTGAAACCTTCAAGGACTTCAATCATCCAAGAACCTCTTGAATGAGCTTGGAAACCTTCCAAGACTTTTAGCCGCTTGAGAACCTCTCAAGACGTGGAGAACAGTTGATTGAATGAGATGGCTCAAACTCGAAAACTCAAAATAATATGATTTGAAAGTTTGTGTATCAATTGAGTAATCGATTAAGAAAGGGATTTCACAGAGAAGAATGAAACTTAGATTTTGAATGTGACAGTTTTGTTTCTCTGTGTTCTGTGAAAATTTTGGCGTTGCTGTTCTTTTCTCTCTTGTTTTGTTTTTCCCTTCTTCTTTCTCTTCTTTTTATTTCTGAAGAATGAAGGCTTGGCTTTTATAATGAACCCAGCACCCAGACAAGAGGAAATATATTTTGTGACATGCTGTCTTTGCAACGGATATTCCAAAATTTTATCCATTTTGCTGCAACGTTACAATCCACGTAATGTCCTTTTTAAAAGCTTCTAATTTGCAGCAACGTTCAGTGACAGCTAATGTCCTTTCCAAATGCAATCCCTTTTCAAATTTGAAATTCAAGTTTAATGGTGTCGAAGACAAAAGAATGTTGACGACGATGAACAGATATCCGAGCTTGTCATCGGTTCAAGCTAGGGAACTTGATTTCTTAAGCAGCAGAGAGCTAAGATAGAACTGAGCTTGAACCAAGCTGAAGATCCGAGCTTGATGATGCTTGCACTAAAATTGACCAATTGTGAACCGAGCTTGACCTTGACTTCCGAGCTGTTGCCGAGCTTTGCATTTATCTTGAGTTCAACTTTGTTAACCAAGCTTAGGCCGAGCTTCTCACTTAAGCTTGTACTGAATATTTGAGATCTGAGCTCTAGTCGAGCTTTATACTCGATCTTGAGTTGACTCTTGAAATTCGAGCTTTGGCCGAGCAATGCAAACTTAGCTTGAGTGACCTTGACGTCCGAGTAGAGGCTAAGTTGAACTGATGTGATCTGATGTAATGCCGAGCTTAACGAAAATCCGAGCTTGACAACTTCACCGAGCTTGGTGACTTGAGATATTAAACTTCTTGAATAACAGTGTTGTCGAGCTTGACATAGGTTCGAGCTTGACAACGTCACCGAGCTTGGGTGACTAGAGCCGAGCTTGATGACTATGCACTTGGCATCTGTTATTAGCATCCGTTTGAGCTATGAGCCGAGCTCGAGGATTGTTTGCATTTGGCACTCTTGAGCCGAGCTTGATAGAAGTCCGAGCTTCTTCTCGGTTTACTAAGTCAACTACAATGGCTGAGCATCTTCGAGCTTCTGACTTGCTGCTGATTCAACTACATTTCTTCAAAGCAAGTGCTGAGCATCTTCTGAACTGAGCTGAGCTTTTGATTGACCTTGATATCTTGGCTTGTGCTACATGTTCGACTGAGCAAATTCCAGAACATCTTCCGAACTTGCATCTGAGCAACTGCCGAGCTTGTTCTTGATCTTCAGACTCGATACATGTGGCCAAGCATATTCCGAGCTTGAATCCGAACTGCTGACATGCTACAGGAGCCGATCATGAGCCGAGCTGAGCATCAAGGACTGAAATCAACACATGGAACTGGTTCACTTGCCGAGCTTCAAAACATACGTTGATGCATTTGACTTCACCGAAGCCTTGGGCCGAGAACCGAGCTATTTGTCTTCATCAAAATCTCTTTGATTCAACAATCTCCCCCTTTTTGATGATGACAAATGCTTGTTGATTGTGCCTGTTGATTTTTGTGCGCTCCCTCTGAATATATTCTCGAAAACTGCTCGGAGAGCTATAGAGATGCTCGGAAATACTCCCCCTGATTGTATGTTCGAATAACTGAACATCTGAAACAACAAAAACAACAAACACCAGCCTTCTCCCCCTTTTGGCATGATCAAAAAGGAGCCAAAGAATTAAGCACATTGCCAAAAGAGTAGTAGGTCGAATATTCCGAGGATAAAAACAGAGAGAAAGCAAATTAAAAAAATGTTGTTGATGTACCACTTGTTGAAAACAACAGTTGGACACACACACAGATATATATATATATATATATATATATATTCTTGCCTTACTCCCCCTAAAACAGTTAAGATGCTCGGAAAAATACAACCTTTCTCCACCTGAAAAGATATACTTTTGAAGTGGCAATTTTAAATTTAAAAAAAAACATTTTAGCACAGTGCCCTTCAAAAATATATAAAATCATGTTTTGCGGGAGGGTACCCAAACAATTTTGGGCTTCTCAGATTTTTCATTTTTCACAATCCAAGCATAGAAACCGTTAGGCACACCATGAGATTTAATCTTACAAAAATTTGAGGTGTGTCCATGAATGCCACAGTAGAAGCAGGTCGACTCTTTAGAGAGATTAACATTTGAAAATGAGTCGACTTTTCTAGAATTCTTTTTCTTGGCATTCACGTATCCTAGGCCGGTTTTATTTGAATTGTGTCTTTGATTTTTGAGAAACATATTATCACTCTTTGAAAAAGTTGCATTAGTAGTTTTTAAATATTGAATTTCCTTTTCATACTTAATGCAATTTTCACAGTTTTGAATTTTCAATTGAGTGATAGTATGTTCTAAGGAATTATTACTGCTTTTTAACTTTTCAATACATTTTTCTAATTCAAGAACTTGCTCTTTATGGTTTGAAATATTCTTTTTCAATTTAGCATAGCTCTTTGCAAGTTTCTTGAACTCAGAATGCATTTCATTGTAAGCAGTATACAATTCCTCATAATCATCATGTTCGGACTCATTATCAGATTCGGTATCCGAGTATACCTCATTTTCATGTACAGTTGAGCCGAACACCGGACTTGGAGCGACCTCTTCATCGTGTCTTCCCCTTAAGCATAAGATCATGCTTCCATGCTCGGTTGAGCCGATCTCTGAGCTTGGAGAGGTTCCAAGTCTTCCCATTAAGCACAGGTGATTGAGTTCATCCTTGGTGGAGCCGAGGTCCGAGCTTGGCGCGACTTCATCATATGTACTCATTAAGCATAGGTTCGCCTTTTCTTCATCGTCTGACGAGCTGGATTCTGATGTTTCATTCTGCTCGGGTGCATCCCAGACGATGTAAGCTCTCTTAGGTTTAGGGGTCTTGCCTTTCTTATGCTCAGTACTGCCTCTCTTCTTCAACTTAGGATAATAAGGTTTGATATGTCCCATTTCACCGCATTCATGGCACCAGATTTTGTCTTTTGAGCTTGTGCCTTTGTTTTTAAAATTTATTTTATTTTTGAAGAATTTCCCGAACTTCTTTACCATGCGTCCGAAGGTTTCCTCGTCTGTATCAGAACTTGAGTCACTGGCCTAGGAGGATTCAGCCGACTTAGTTGAGACCTTGAGCGAGATACCCTTCTTATTTTGGTCGGATTCTTCATGCATTTGTAGTCTGTCGAGCTCCATCTCATGCTCCTGCAGTTTGTCGAACAAGGTTGCGATGTCCATAGTGTCTAAGTCTTTTGATTCCATGATGGCAGTAACCTTCGGCTGCCATTCTCTGCTAAGCCATCTCAACACTTTGTTAAGCACCTCGGCATTTGTAAAAGTTTTGCTGAGAGCAACAAGATGGTTTATGATATGAGTAAATCGCTTTTGCATGTCATTAATCGATTCACTAGGCAACATGTGAAATAGCTCATATTCATGCATTAAAGTATTTAATCTTGCTCGTCTAACCTCACTGGTCCCTTCGTGAGTAAGTTGTATAACGTCCCACATTTGTTTAGCATTTTTACAATGTGAAACTCGGAAAAATTCATCATAGGACAAGGTCGAGGTGATGATGTTTTTAGCTTTTAAATCGTAAGACACTTTCTTTTTATCATCATCATCCCAACTCATCCTTGGGATTTCTACAACTTCTTCTTCGATTTTCCTTCTCGGAATATAAGGACCATTCTCAATCGCATCCCATACATCAATATCTATTGCTTCTATAAAAATTTTCATTCGAGCTTTCCAATAAGCACAACCATCACCATTAAATAGTGGTGGTCTGTTTATTGAAGAGCCTTCACCTTCGAATGGATTGTTAGAGCCCATGGTTTCCTTGGATCTTTTTCGAAAAGCGGTTAAGCTCGATCTTTCGTTCGAGCTCTGATACCAATTGTTAGAAACGTTGGGAAACCAAGCACGCGGCCTAACAATCTACTAGAGGGGGTGAATAATAGTTTGAAGCACTAATACCGATTTTTGCGATGTGATTGTAAAAGGTCGGATAATGCTTGCTGTTAAGAGTAAAAATGCTGACTTTGGGCCGAGCAGGGTCTGATAATCGGTTGTCTAGACCGACCTCCGATTATCCGAGCTGCTCACTCAAAGATCAGGTTTGCAGCGGAAATATGCAAGCTCTATCTGAGCACAAATACGAGTTAAACAAAAGCTGATTAAATGCTCGGTTATAAATATGCTCGGCTAAAACAAAGACTGAAAGCGGTAAAGAAATATAGAGACAATAGATTTTATACTGGTTCACTCTCACCACTGAGAGCTACGTCTAGTCCCCCTTAAAACCTTTGAGGAGCTTTTTAATAAAATCAAATTGATAGAAATTGTAACATTATACTTTTTATTACATTTATTAAATTTAAAATCATGAAAATTTTAGGAAAATTTTCACAGGGTTTACTTTAAAATATGGACTTTCCCTTAGAAAATTATACCTGTCAGATCCAGAATAAAAGAAATACACATTTGACTTACATTCATTGTAAACAAATTATACATTATATTTCAACTTTGTAAAAAAAAATGTCAAAAGCTATTGGTTGCAGTTTCTATGAATTGTATCATAGAATAGAGTAATTCCCCACGCTTAGAAAATTACTCATCCTCAGCAGTCGAATATCCAAATCACCTCCAAAGCTTGCACCTAAAAACGTCAACTTAAAGGGTGAGCTGTTTTATCATAAATCAGGAAAAACACTTAACAACAATAATATTACATACATATACCTATGCACTTTAATACTTCTTTAACATTGTCATTATTCATCTTTATACTCTACTTTCTTTAACATAATAGTGTACTTATATAATCTCATTCATAATTATCAACTAATGTTGATAATACATAATGATGAGCAATGCAACTTCTCCATACATTTACTTTCTTTTTCCTTTTTCATAACTTCGTAGTCATTGCTACGCTTCTTTTCTTTTTACTTTAGCTTCGTAGACATTGCTACGCTTTCTTTTGCTTACACTGTACTTCACGAATACGTCCATCATACAGTGTTAGGAACCATATTTCCTTTACTTTTCATTTTCTTCACATCGCCCTTCACACTTTAGGAAAGACCAACTAGGAGTAAACGTTCCTCTACCATCTCCTACAATGTACTTCACGAGAACGTCCATCATACAGTGTGGAAACCCTTGTACTTCACGAATACGTCCATCATACAGGGTAGGAACCATCCTCCGTACTCACGAAGTATGTAAGTGACCGATAGAACTATTATAGTGTGCACAGGACCAATCACCAATTCAACCAGTACTTCACGATACGTCCATCATACTGGTCTCTACTGGGGTAGATCAAAGTCCCCTACAATAGTTCCCGTGATTGTTTCATAAGCACAATCAAATCACTATAATACTCTCGTCCATTAGTTCTATGAATCTTCACGATAACGTCCATCAATTCATAGAACCTGGCCTTCACGTCATCTTTCCTAATTCCTAACGTCCACCTTACTCCTTAATGCACGTGTTTCTAGTTCATTTTTATTTTTTTGGATGAACCAGGGTATCCACCCATGCAACTGGGTGACTAATCCCTCGCACCACGGTCGGGCTTTTTCGGGGGCGATGCTCCCAGTAAGGCTTGCTCCATTCACATGCGCTTCGGGTACGACTCGAACCCGCGACCACATGCTTATGGTTGTTAATAATCAAGCATTTAATTAATGTTACCACTTTTGAGGGGTGTTCTAACTTATGGTAATTGTCCATAATCATAAATAATAGATATTTAAGCATTATAACATTCATTTATTTACTTTAATAACATTAAAGCATAAAACTTAACATTCAAATACCACATTCATTCTTTCATTAAAATTAGTAAACTTTCTTGTATTTAGTTATTGTACAAGTATAAGGACATTAATATCATTCATTCATATATCATCATCAAATCCTTAGGCATAACAAAGTTTAATTATTCATCATCATTATTCGTTAGCTAACCTAATTTTAGGTTTAAGAATCCTATAGTTGCACATCAAACATAGAATTCAACATGCATATATTTACATTCACATAGATATATCTATATCATTATTATTATCATTAAATCCTAATCCTAATTTATGGAAAACAACTCCCCCTTACCTTAAATTGAGGATAGAGAATGAATGGTGGAAGGGAGAGAGAACTTCTCTCCAAGCTCCAAGCTCCAAGCCTCTAATTCATTCCTCCTAGCTCTCTTTTCCTTGATCTTCTAACACTTCTAAGCTTCTTATTTTAATTAGGAGGCAAAAGCTACTTAATTTAGGAAGTTAGGGTTTTTAGGGTTTGATGGGGTGATGATGGATTAGTGAGAGGAGGAAGTGAATTGGTGTTATACTTGAGGGAAAACACTTGATTATTGATGAGAAATGGATTTGGGATGTTAATTTGATAAGTTTTTAAGTTGATTTGGTGTAATTGAAGGTTTTAGGGTTTGAGAGGGGAGAGGGTCAAGTTTGGAGAAGAGGAAGTTATGAGGAAATTAGGTCATTTTCGTGCTTTTATTTTTGCAGGTCTGATGAAAAGACTCGAGTCTTTCTTGAAAGACTCTAGTCTTTTGCCCAGTTCTCATATATTCATTTTCTTTCCTCTTCAAACTTCCATAACTTCTTCGTTAACCGTCGGATCTTGCTCAAATTTGAAAGCAAGCTTCCTAAAATCCTTATCTTCATATCCAACGGTGGAATTCATGTTTTGAGTTGTCAATATTTAATTTTTTTAATTTCCTATTATTATTTAACTATTAATAAAATTGGGGATGTTACAATACTCCCCCACTTATATGAATTTCGTCCCCGAAATTAGGTTTATTCCGCTAATGGGGAGGATGGCTCTTAATTTTAAATAAGGAGGTGTGCACTAAGTTGGGGATTGGCTCCCCCACTTAGAATGTAACCTAGGTTGAGGTTTCCTTGCTGGTTACTACTCTTTTGCTAATAAGGTCCTTTACTAAATTGGATCTTCACTTAAGAATTGAAACTTAACGATCGAGGAACATAACACATTTCATCAATTAGACATCCATTATAAAACATGTTTGCAGGAAGCATTCTCTTTAACATATTACACACAATGCAATACAAGCAAGAAAATCAATCAATACATGGATCAATCACAATTAATTTAAATCTATGATCCTAATATCCGGTAACTATCACTTTCATTATATACCTAGTATAGAGGAAATTATATATATATATATATATATATGTATATATAATACACAGATCCTAACTGTATACGATACCGTAACATTAGAATAAGAAATCAAATCATCATTCTTATAAAAACATCTATACAAAGTAAAGCGAAAAGAATTATTTATCCACACAGTTTATTCTTCCCATACAACAAAACTTTACAACATGTTGAAATTCATAAATATGGCATAATCTAGTTACAAGAAGACAAACAATTACACAACCATTTAGTTTGACACTTTATAGAATTTCGATATTATTTTGATCATAATTATATAGTTAAAACATAACCTAACTAACAAACACTTAATTTCCTGATGTGAAATCAAGAAAATGATTGTTTCACGAACTTTAACCAACAACCATATATAATAATATATCATATTTACAAAATTCATGTAAAGCAGACAAAAGGAATCACTTATTCATGCAAGTGACCTTGCAACCTAATGTTAATTATTAAAATTTATCATGAACAAATATTCAATCAAAAGCTAAATCTTATATTGTAACTTACTTTAATGAAAATATATCCTTACTTGGGTAACTAGTTTAAAAGTTGAAATGAAAGATTTTAAAGAGTATAAGAACATATATATATATATATATTCACTTGAGTGTTTATTCAAAATACTTCCATTGCCTTTTATGAAAATAAAATGGGATACAATGTTTTCGTGAGGTCTTTAGCAAATAATAATTTAAAGTTATAATACCATAGATTTTCGAAATGATGAATGACCTAAAAAGTTAAGGAATATGTGAAATCTTAAAATGGCATTTGAATGTCTTATCTTAAGTAATTTCAAAAACATTGATAATCAATTGACATAAAAAGGCATGATGCTTAATTTCAAAGAGAATCATTTAGTTGCTTTGGACAAGATTATATAATTATCTATTTCATGGTATTCGAAAATTAGGAAAAATTAGTTTCAAAATTTCTTACTTTACTTTATCTATCATATCCCCAAAGGAAATTAACATTAAGGTATTTATGTATATATATAGCACCAATTACTTAAAATTCGGAGAAATAGATTAACATAAAGAAATAGGAACTAATGATTTTCAAAAATTAATTTGATTAATAAACTTAAACAAAATTTGAGTCATAACATACATATCACCTACACTGTTCTCATACAATTAGATTTTACATCCTAACCCATACAATATTCAATTCAGCACCTAGTTAAGCTATCTTACATTTTAAACTACCACTAGCTAATTTAACTTAACTAGATCTTGTTTTTCTCCTAGAGGGATGAGAACTTCTTGAAATAAGTTCCCTACTAAACTATTATTAACGATTTACTATGAAGGTTTGAAATTCCTTACTTGGTTCCCTAGATCTTGGTTTAAACTACCTTTCATTCATAATTATGCACCCCAAAGAATTACTTGCTTGCTATAAGAATAAGTCACATAAAAATTATTTTCCACTTAAGATAGATAGCTACATAACTACTTATAAATTAGTTTTGTCCAATATTTTAGCAAGGTTAATAAAATACTTTTAATTATCTATAATATTTGTATACATTCATAAAGTAGTTCATAGTGATTTTGAAAATCTAGATTTGAAAACTTTATTTTGGTTCACGAAAATGATTTATTACCATTTTGAAAATTTGGTTTGGAAAAAAAACACTATAGCTTATTTCATAAAGAGGAGTATCTTTATTTACTCCTATAAAGATGTAGTTAAAAACACTTAAAGTTACTCTAGATTATCAAATTCGAACTAAGAGGGATGTGTTCGTTGATTAAAACATCATTTTGTATCACCTTCCAAAAATTTGAGTAGTTACACTTCCCTTTGGTTTGACTTTGAAATTTGCGACTTATTTGAATTAGAGCATGCCACACGTTTCGGATTCCTATTTAACCGGCATGTGGTTCAATTCAAAAGTACACCAAATCAGAATTTGATTACTTAGGAATCCACATTTTTATTAATACATTTGAGAAAGTTTAAGGTGTGACATACTAATCAATTTAGCAACATACTAAAGTAAATCAATGTATTTAAAATCACTGTAAACATTAGTATGCTTTAAAATCATATTAATCTGTAATATTATTACGTTTCCAAAATAAGGTTCCAAAACGCCTTAATTCGATAAGTCATATAAACATTAATACTAAATAATTAATAAGGAGCATAAGAACTTTCGTTGGGATACAACCTAGTGATTGAGGCTTGCAGGGAAATATGGAGCTATGCCTAACCATTTCCGCTGCTCACTCTGATTAAGGTACTTAGGAATCTATAAGGTTTAACTAATATATCTATTCTTCTTAAACTTATAGACTTCGTACTAACTTTAAAAATAGTCTGAAACTCAGAGACTTTAATGATTTCACCTTTCAACGAATGCAATTCTTGAGGTGGCCAGTCTCAATCATACATTACATTGAAGGTAAAGTCGTTTCTGTCATTCCTAAGTTTCAGATACAACTTTGGAAACATATAAATTCCTTCTTACATTGATACATTTAAAAATTGAAGTATTCAATATAAAACTAAGAATTATCCTTCCCGTAGGGGTAGCAGTCATATGCTCTGGCCCGTTGGGAGTCCATGCACTTTCTTTAGCTTTGGTTTCCCAATTTTTAAGTGTAACAATGTCCAAGTTTCCATAAAAATTCATTTAGAAACAATGCCAACCGTAACATATATTATTAATCTTAACTAGAATTAGAAGCATCACTATTCTCATATCCTTAGGAATTAATTATGACTCAACTCACCACTATACTCATATAACTATACTATTTATACTTAACTAATTATAGTTACTCTCATGTGGAGTAACACTTTGGAGATATGAAATTCATACTCCACAGCCGAGGATTGCAACCTTTGCTCTGATATCATAATGTAACATTATACTTTTTATTACATTTATTAAATTTAAAATCATGAAAATTTTAGGAAAATTTTCACAGGGTTTACTTTAAAATATGGACTTTCCCTTAGAAAATTATACCTGTCAGATCCAGAATAAAAGAAATACACATTTGACTTACATTCATTGTAAACAAATTATACATTATATTTCAACTTTGTAAAAAAAAATGTCAAAAGCTATTGGTTGCAGTTTCTATGAATTGTATCATAGAATAGAGTAATTCCCCACGCTTAGAAAATTACTCATCCTCAGCAGTCGAATATCCAAATCACCTCCAAAGCTTGCACCTAAAAATGTCAACTTAAAGGGTGAGTTGTTTTATCATAAATCAGGAAAAACACTTAACAACAATAATATAACATACATATACCTATGCACTTTAATACTTCTTTAACATTGTCATTATAGGCTTGGAAGGAAGGATTTTGGGTGGTTTATGGTGGTTTTGTGTGAAGGAGAGAGAAAACCAAAAATGGAGAGAAGAGAGAGAGAGAGAGAGTCTATAATGGGTGCTCATGAGGAAAGAAATATGAAGAAGAGATGAGAAGGAGATGAAACTTGGTCTTGAATCCTTGGCCTTCATGACTATTGATGAGCTTGAAGAGGAAGAAGAAAGCAACTTGGGCTAGGAGGAGGAGGGAGCAATTTCGTGGGAGAAAGAGAGAGAAGAGGAATGGTGATTATTTGGGGATGGAAGGAAATGAATGAGTGTGAGAGTGTTTTGTTTTTATTTTTGGTTGGAGAAAATGTGTGGCCACAAATTAAAGAGAAAAGGGAAAGATTCCCTTTGAGTGGATGGGAAGCCCTCAACGTACACCCTCTTTCACCTTTTTTTTTTATCAGACCCACTGGTAATCGATTATCCTAGCCAGATAATCGATTACTGCTTCAGTGCAACATTTTATGGGTTCCAACCCGAGGCCTTGTAATCGATTACTTGACCAAAAGTAGTCGATTACAACCTGATGCAACACTTTCTAGTACATTCAGCAGAGAGGGAGTAATCGATTAATTCACCTAAAGTAATCGATTACTTCACAAGATAATCGATTAGTTCCATGAGTTAATCGATTATCAATGCCGCATCATTTAAGTGTTTTCACCAGAGGCCTTGTAATCGATTAACCCCTACAGAGTAATCGATTACTCTAATGAAAACTCCTATTTGGTCAATTCTAACTCTAAGACACTACACTTAACTCCTACTCATGATTTTTCCTATGGTTTTTATCATAAATTCTAGCTTAGGTTTTTCCTATTTAAGTTGGAATTAAATTTTGGGATGTTACAATTATCCCCCACTTATTGGAATTTCGTCCCCAAAATTCCGCTCAAAATCCTTAATTGGAGAACCATCCCGGAAAAGGTTTGCTAAATTACATACTAACTCATCTTAGGTCTACTTCCCCACTTGGGGTTGGCATATCATTCAACATGAATGTGCCACAAGACTCTTGCACTCATTGAAGAGTGCCGACTAAAGTTTAATTTGGGTCAACCTTTAGACTACGACTCTAACAGATTCCTAAGGTTAGTAGGCTTCCCTTCGGAATCCTACTTCGAAGGTTGGTCAGGACACTAATACGTTCTAGGTACTATTACCTTAAAGGGGTAATTATACTCTAACTCCAAATCTACTACTTATATCCTGAACCTAAACTCTAATCAAACACATCCATCATTCACACAACATAAATCATGTAAACATCATTCCAAGGGCAAACATTCAGAGAACAGCAGTCCACAGCATCTTACACCTTAAACCTAAACACGACTCGACTTGGCTTCCTTCCTAACTATTCCTAGCCTATCTTAGGGCTAACACTTACCTCTACAAACACATGCACAAATATCATCACATATTTTAAAAAGCGTTTATAAAAAGGGTTTGGGGAATAGGACTTACATAGATTGCAACCAAAAATGCGTTTTAAAAAATTTGAAAATAGTGTCCCGGAACATAAAAGAATATTATGGTAAATTTTCAAGTCAATCAGAGTTCATTAGGTTCACTTTTGACCCTACGACCACTTCTAAAAAGATTCGTAATGGTCGAGGTGAGCCTACGTCAAATCCATTTAAAATTTGCAAACAAACTCCAATTGACCTCAAAATTTGATGGGACATCACCTATACTTGGCCCAAGGTTGTGTAAGATTATCAAACCGACTAGAGCACATTAAAACTAACTTGCCCCAATTGGTTTGAAATGTTATATAAAACAATTATTCAACCTTAGGATGTTTATATCAAACTTTCCAAATCAAGCAAAATCCTAAACCCAAAAACTTAGTTTTCCGCTTTATATAAAAACCCTGATTTTCCCAACAATTACCTAACCACAAACACATATATCTTTAAAATCCTTGGTTTGAACAATCATTGGGTATGGGAGTCTAAAACTTAGAAAGGAGATCCATACTAGTAAAACACTTAGAGAAACAATTTTTCATTTACAAAAATCAAAATTCTTTGGAAATCCAGTTCCTCTCTTAATGAGGAACAATTAATTTCATTTAAAACTTCAGTAAAACTTTTAATCATGCACCTCACCATGAAGAGCTACCTTCATCTAACTTCATAAGATCCTAGATGGAGGAGTGACAATTCACTCAAGATGGGTAAACTCAAGAAAGAGGGAATGTGCCTTGAACTTGGAAAAATTCTAGTTTAGTTCCTTCCGTGAGAACTGAAACAATTACATTCCCTTTTTACTTCAAGCTTAGAAATTGAGTTTTCATTCCGAATTGATTTGAGTCGCATAGGAAGGGTTCCTATTTGACCGATGTGTGACTTGATTACACAATTCACTACTCGGTCACTTAGAAATCCTTGTTTTCTTACTATTTCTTAAAAATTTGCCATGCGACTTCACGGTCCATTTTGAATGATTGTAGTTCGGTGCAACTTTTGAAATTCATTTTAAACACTCACAAGCATCAAATACAAATTTCACTTTGCACAAAGACATATCAAGCACACATATCAATCAAGCATACACAAACAAAATTCAATTTCATCAAAACACAGTTTTCAAAAACAACACTTTTAGTCAATGCTTAGTGGAAATTAATTTGGGACTTCAAACATAAAGAGGGCAACTGAAAAGTTATTAATCCCAAAATCATTTGAAAACATTTTCGAAAATTTAAATTCATTTCCACATAAACATAGACTTGGTTATACATATACCAAATACACTACCAATGGTGTATTCCAAAGTGAGGTAAGAACTTCCATGTTGAATTTTAACCCCATCCTCGATTAGATAGACCTCTTTTCGTTACAAAATTTTATTATAGTAACTCGGGGTTCAAGTTCAACCATTAGAAGCTTCAACTTAACTTTCGATTAATATTAAAGTCACCGGAATCAAATTAGTGGTGGAATCAACCATGAGTTCAATAAAGATGTTTTTGTTGTTTTTATGGATTTTAGTCTAACCGATGCCAACTGAGTCCTTCGGATAGATTAGAATCGAGGTAGTAAATCATTTTGATTCTCATGATTCCACTTCTAATTTTGTCCACTTACTTTAACACTACACCATTCCACATGTATGCATATTTCGAGAACCCTTTTTATTGAATTCGAACATCTTCTCTAATTGGGAAAAAAAGTTTGTTTTTATTTGAAACTCAAATTAATATGGTTCAGTGGTTTAAATCCAATCGGTTAGTTCTCGATGCCTATTTTCATTTGATGCGTCGATCACTTGAATCAAGTTTAGTTACAGAATCACTTATTAATTTAGTATAAACATTATTTTTCGTTCTCTTGAATACTAATCAAATCCACGTGACCTTAATCACTTAGTTGGATTAGTATTCGAGGTTCATAATTTATTTATTCCATGCGGTTCCATTTCTAATCCCGGTTCAATTACTTTGACACCAAATTACTTAGCAAATATTCTTTAAGATCACACACAAAGAACTTAGCAAAGCAAACAAGCATAAAAGAATTAACACATAAGTTTATACACAGGAGATCCATTTCTAATTCACGATGATGCACAAACTCCTAGATTTCGACAACATCACCTCCCGATAAATGCAACATCGGATTGGCCAGTTTCGACACTACATTCCATCAATGGTAATAGCCTTCGTTATTCAGTTAAAGTTTATGCACTCCGTTATTAATTAGTAAGATTTCCTTTGTAAGAAACTTTAACTTTTAATTAACTCAACTTGGAATTTGCATCCCTTAAACAAGAATCAATTGCACCTTTGAAGTTTTCTGCTTACAAACGTGCCACACTTATAGGATGTAGTTCTTTGAATCACTAAGGGATCCGGCTTAGGTTCCCAAAGAATCACATTCTATTCTCCTTAACTATCAAACATTTGCACAAATCACCAAACATTAAAATTTTCACTTAAAAGGGTCTCACCTCTGGAGAAGAAGCTTGAGATGAGAGTGTTCGCAGCGAGATCGGGACCACTTTCCCTCAGGTCGGAAGGAAGGAACTGCTCTGATACCATAAATGTAACACCCAGCTTCTATATAAAAACTATCATTCAAAAGGTTTAATAATTAAAATGGAGAGCTTAAAATTTTCTTTTCATAAAACAAATTTACACATGAAATTGGGTATTTCAAATACAATATGAGTAGCGCATCTTATAATTTCCTTCTTTCCAAATCTTCCGCTGCGTCACTCTGATCCTCAAGCTCCTTGACAATCAGGTACCTAAAATGTTAACCACATAAGGGTGAGACCTTTTCACAACACATTGAATTATAAGATAGTAAAGAGCACATACTAGCAACTTAAGCATCATAATCAAATCAAGTCGTGAATAACAAAATGCATTACATTTTCATTTCCAAAATTATTTTCATTTTCCAGTATAAACCATTTAACGTGTGTCTCCTCACGATCAGAGGACAACACCCAACATAAATCCGCATGTCTCCTCACGGTCAGAGGACAACATACCAAACATGATATCACATGTCTCCTCACAGTCAGAGGACAACATACCCACTTATCTTTTAGTTTGTACCACTAGGAATTGGTTGCTCCTGCTAGGGCATTTGTACACCCATTAGGGACTTTGGCACCCATCAGGACTATCACCCACTAGGCCTCACCCGTTAGGACTAATACATATAATCTTATACTCATACTTATCACGTACTTTAGCATAATTAATTTACATACTTTAGTCTTTTACACATTTTCCATTCTTTTAGTTTTCGTTGAATTGATCATTTCGGGACATTGACTCCTGACGGGGCATTTTTACCTAATGGGGCATTTTAGCCTGATGGGGCATTTTAGCCTGATGGGGCATTTGTACACCTAGCAGGAACACCTAGTGTCTCAATGTCCCAATGATCAATTCAACCATCCTTAACAACACAAACACATTCACCACAAAGCACACATTTCAAATAGCCATTTACAACAAGCAGCAAAGATTTACATTCAAACACTTACAGCATTCCAAATTTCATACATTACATAACCACAAATTATCAACATCATTTACACTCCCACACTATTCACCAATGCAATCTATAAACGCATAAATTCCAAACTAAGACCAAACCCACATCAAGCATCCGAATAAACATATTTATCATTAAATAGACAATTATCATTTATGCCATGAAATATCCTTATGACCACTAATCCTCTTTCCTACCTATTAGGTTGCATTATTTATCATCCCATATTTAATACTTAATCATAAAATACTCATTTCACATACATTTTCAATTAAACATCATCAACCTTAAATAAACGATTATATTACACTACTTTTCAAACATTCAAGCATTATCCTTATATCCTTTAGTCCTTTCACCATCTCATAGCCAACATTATTAATTATTCCATAACTAATTACTTATTCCTAAATATACCCTTTTAACCCACACATGAAGAACATAGCAACTCTCAACAAACAACATATATTCACAGAACCAATCGACATACTCAGGTATGTCTCAGCGTGCTTAAATATAAGTCAACTCCCTAGGGTTCTTCACTTCCTACAATTACAACATACATAAAGGGGTTTTTTAGCAAATTTATGACATTTAAATTAAATTATTAAATTAAATCAAAATACTTTCATTTTCCCTAAACCAACTTATAACCGGTGCTATTTTGCTACCCACAACCCAATTTAACTACTTAACCCAAGTGTGACGTCCTCACTTTAATTAGTTAAATTTTAGGTTTTAATAAAATTGGTGATTTAAAATTTCTTTTTTAAAACTTAAATACTTGTAAAAATCCTTAGGAAGAATCCGACAGAGTTTACTCTGTTTATCGGACTTTCCAAAGTTTTCTTCTTTTAAACCTGTCAAACCAAAATTATTTAAAAACATAAAACACAAAAATATTACAAACGACTTAAATGATCCTACGCCCGATTAGGACTAGTCTCAGGGCATAAAACTATTACATATTCAGTTTTACAAAATAACAGTCCACTCAAACCAAAATATATATATATCCCACGTAGTGGAACATAAATCTGCTCGGCCATGACCCATGTAAACTCCGCTTCTGTACCTGTAAAAGTATAGCAAGAAGGGTAGCATTACACAGGACTTAGGAAGATAAATTCTAAAAGAAGACATAGCAAATAACTAAGCCTACACTATTCTGAATCTTCCTTATTCATAAATTTTCATATATAATTAAGTTCTTCTAATTTTTCTCTCATTTTTACATTCTTTTAATTTATATTTCTTCACTTATTTTCATTCCATTAATATACATTTATTCATAAAGCTTGCATATAATTTATTTCTTCTAATTCTTTTAAGCTTTGGTTTTCTTTTCTTTCTTTCATTTTTATTAGCATACTTATACATGAAGATTCATGTGCTTGCTTCCTTTTAATTCCATTCTTTATTTCATTTTACAGTATTCATTATGTAGTCCAACCTCAGCCAGCCGTACGGTACTGAGCGCCGACTAATTCTTTTAATCTTTGGTTTTCCTTTCTTTCTTTCATTCTTATTAGCATACTTATACATGAAGATTCATGTGCTTGCTTCCTTTTAATTCCATTCTTTTATTTCATTTTACAGTATTCATTATATAGTCCAACCTCAGCCAGCCGTACGGTACTGAGCGTCGACTAATTCTTTTAATGCCGATACGCCTCGTCAGGATCGCATCGAATCTTTATCTTGTCTTTTGCTTTACTAGCAAAATAATAATTCCATTAGGTATTCTTGCTGCACAATTGGTTAGGATGGTATCTTCACCCAATAGGACTTCTTCTCACTCAGGACTTCTTGACCCATAAGACCTTTCCCTCGTTAGGGCCTTTTCTTTATTTTATTTTCTTCACTCACTTTCATATATTCTCAATTATTCATGATTCATGCTTATATTTGGTGCTGCAGCTATTAATCGTCGCGTAGGATCCACGTAAACTAACGAGCCTTTGATCTTATGGGGATTTTTCCTGAGCGAGGTTTGTACCTATTGGGGCTAATTCGGGCCTACTTTGCTAATAGGACCCTGTCCTAACCGTGTGCACCTAATGGGTGTGGATCCCAATACGCGATTAATAGCTGTAGACCCCTTTTGCTTTTCTTTTACTTTACATTACATTTCCATTTCAGAAATAACACATATACATGATTTGTATTATAGCATTTCGTTTATGTTTGTATCTTATCTTTGATCTGTATTTTCATTTATGTCTTATCATGTGACTTGTTATCATTTTCTTTATCTTCACTTAAAGGTGTTAGCATACAAAACTAACATTCACAACATTTGCACATTCGCAATCATTTTCCCAATGTAAACCCCTTACCCCTTCCTTATCTTTTCGATTAATTAATTGATTACTATTCTTGTTTAACTATCTTTATTAATTTCCCACACATACCCAATGTTCTGATTCTTTCATTAGCTTGTGATACCTCTAATCTTACTAAGTCCTAGGTTCATTTTTAAGACCCATTATCTCACATATAAGCATTCAAGCATAACAACACAATTCACTTACACATAGCATTACAAACAATTTGGCGGGTTTATTTTATTTATTCGCCTACTCGGTTTATTACCTTTATTTCCCTATAGTTTCCTCATTCATTATCCGTTCATTTAACATTTCCATACTAAATTCACGCATTACAAACATCATCATATACTACATATATTCGCAATTTATCTAATGAGTTCATTTCCTTTATTCCTAAGCTTTGTTTATTGTCTATTGCAATTACCCTATTGTATATTATTCTAACTAATCTTTTCTATTCTCAGCTACCACTATAGCATCCTAGAATTTACTCTCTAAGTAAAGGTAATGTGAACAACTCTTCTTACCTCTTTGAAGAGCAAGAACCAAAATGGGGTTTTGAGGGAGCATCCTCACCAAGCTCTAATCCATGCCTCTTAGCTTCCTATTCCTTGCCCTTAATCACTTCCTAAGCTTCCTTGCATGATTAGAAGACCCTATGCCACCGATTACACAAATTGGGGTTTGATAGGGAATTGGGATTTCATGAGAAAGAGGAAGTAATATGTGTTTTTGGAGAGGGAAAATTCATGAGGAATTGATTTGTAAGTGATTTGTGGCACTAATTTTTGATAACTTTGAGTGATTATGGGGATTGGAAGGATTTAGGGTTTTGAATTGGGAATTTGGGGATTTGAGGGATTGGGAATGAAATTGGGGTTTTTGTTGATAGAAAATCATGGGGATTTGATGGGGAATGATTATGGGATGTTAATTTGATTTGATTTGGTGCTATTTTAACATTGGAGAAGGATTGGGGATGAAAACCCTAGAGAGAAGCCGGAGAAAAGAAGAGTGAGAAAGTGATTTTTGGGGTTAAAATGACCCCAACTCGTGTTTTTATTTTTTTCTGATCTGATAAAAACACTCGAGTCTTTTCCAACTCACTCGAGTGAATTCATGAAAAATACTCGAGTCTTTTCTAAAAGACTCGAGTGAATCTGAGGGCTTTGCCTTTCCCTGATTCAGGATCTGTAAAACACTCGAGTCTTTTCTAAAAGACTCCAGTCTTTTCCAAAACACTCGAGTCTTTTCCAAAAGACTCCAGTGTTTTGCCCAGTACCCCATTTATTCATTTTCCTATTTTCCTCCTATTTTCTTCCTGCTTCAATTCGAGATAACTTCTTCGTTCACCGTCGGATCTTGCTCAAATTTGACGAGTAACTTCCTAAAAATCATACCTTCATATCCAACGGTAGAAATTGTGTTTTGAGTCCTAAATCTTTTATTTTGAATTTTATAACGTCGGGTGTTTATAACACCGAAAAATCGATTTTTAACACTCGTTTGGGTCTTCTTTAAATTTGCTTCTCGATGCCAATGCTCCTAGACTTCTATATGGCACTCAAAGTACTCCTAATCCATCATTTTAAATCCCTTCTATGATAATCCTCACTTCCAAATCTTACTATTATTCTAATTATTATTAGAATAAAAATTCGGGATGTTACACCAAGTCCTATTATATACCCTAACTATCCCTAACTCTAAGTGTGGAAAAGAGACTCCCCTTACCTTAGAGAGGGAGAGATCCCACACAAAGCTCCAAGGACCTCAAATCTACTCCGTATCTACCTTGACTCCAAGCCTCTAGACCGATTTCCACTCCATTCTTCAAGATTGGAGGAGAGAGAAAACCCTTGGAGAGAGAGAGAGAGCCACGAATGAGAGAGCTTGTGGGAGAAGGTGGGTCTCATGATTATAGGCTTGGAAGGAAGGATTTTGGGTGGTTTATGGTGGTTTTGTGCGAAGGAGAGAGAAAACCAAAAATGGAGAGAAGAGAGAGAGAGAGAGTCTACAATGGGTGCTCATGAGGAAAGAAATATGAAGAAGAGATGAGAAGGAGATGAAACTTGGTCTTGAATCCTTGGCCTTGATGACTATTGATGAGCTTGAAGAGGAAGAAGAAAGCAACTTGGGCTAGGAGGAGGAGGGAGCAATTTCGTGGGAGAAAGAGAGAGAAGAGGAATGGTGAATATTTGGGGATTGAAGGAAATGAATGAGTGTGAGAGTGTTTTGTTTTTATTTTTGGTTGGAGAAAATGTGTGGCCACAAATTAAAGAGAAAAGGGAAAGATTCCCTTTGAGTGGATGGGAAGCCCTCAACGTACACCCTCTTTCACCTTTTTTTTTATCAGACCCACTAGTAATCAATTATCCTAGCCAGATAATTGATTACTGCTTCAGTGCAACATTTTATGGGTTCCAACCTGAGGCCTTGTAATCGATTACTTGACCAAAAGTAATCGATTACAACCTGATGCAACACTTTCTAGTACATTCAGCAGAGAGGGAGTAATCGATTAATTCACCTAAAGTAATCGATTACTTCACAAGATAATCGATTAGTTCCATGAGTTAATCGATTATCAATGCTGGATCATTTAAGTGTTTTCACCAGAGGCCTTGTAATCGATTAACCCCTACAGAGTAATCGATTACTCTAATGAAAACTCCTATTTGGTCAATTCTAACTCTAAGACACTACACTTAACTCCTACTCATGATTTTTCCTGTGGTTTTTATCATAAATTCTAGCTTAGGTTTTTCCTATTTAAGTTGGAATTAAATTTTGGGATGTTACAAGAGGAGGAAGTGAATTGGTGTTATACTTGAGGGAAAACACTTGATTATTGATGAGAAATGGATTTGGGATGTTAATTTGATAAGTTTTTAAGTTGATTTGGTGTAATTGAAGGTTTTAGGGTTTGAGAGGGGAGAGGGTCGAGTTTGGAGAAGAGGAAGTTATGAGGAAATTAGGTCATTTTCGTGCTTTTATTTTTGCAGGTCTGATGAAAAGACTCGAGTCTTTCTTTTTGGAAAGACTCTAGTCTTTTTATCCAAAATACTCGAGTCTTTCTTGAAAGACTCTAGTCTTTTGCCCAGTTCTCATATATTCATTTTCTTTCCTCTTCAAACTTCCATAACTTCTTCGTTAACCGTCGGATCTTGCTCAAATTTGAAAGCAAGCTTCCTAAAATCCTTATCTTCATATCCAACGGTAGAATTCACATTTTGAGTTGTCAATCTTTTATTTTTTTTTAATTTCCTATTATTATTTAACTATTAAAAAAATTGGGGATGTTACAGAAATTAAAAGGGATCAATTAACCCACCAAGAGTGTACCAAACTCTTGGCTTCTGCCTAATTTGATACACCCGCCGAAGAACCTCTTCGGACTTTACACCGCCTTGAAACCTTCAAGGACTTTTGCCAAAGAACCTCCTTGGACTTCTGGCCAAAGAACCTCTTCGCCGCTGCTCAAGAACCTCTCGAGACTTCACACCGCCTTGAAACCTTCAAGGACTTCAATCACCCAAGAACCTCTTGAATGAGCTTGGAAACCTTCCAAGACTTTCAGCCGCTTGAGAACCTCTCAAGACGTGGAGAACAGTTGATTGAATGAGATGGCTCTAACTCGAAAACTCGAAAGAATATGATTTGAAAGTTTGTGTATCAATTGATTAATCGATTAAGAAAGGGATTTCACAGATAAGAATGAAACTTAGATTTTGAATGTGACAGTTTTGTTTCTCTGTGTTCTGTGAAAGTTTTGGCGTTGCTGTTCTTTTCTCTCTTGTTTTGTTTTTCCCTTTTTCTTTCTCTTCTTTTTTTCTGAAGAATGAAGGCTTGGCTTTTATAATGAACCCAGCACCCAGACAAAGGGAAAGATATTTGTGACATGCTGTCTTTGCAACGGATATTCCAAAATTTTATCCATTTTGCTGCAACGTTACAATCCACGTAATGTCCATTTTAGAAGCTTCTAATTTGCAGAAACGTTCAGTGATAGCTAATGTCCTTTCCAAATGCAATCCCTTTTCCAAATTTGAAATTCAATTTTAATGGTGTCGAAGACAAAAGAATGTTGACGACAATTAACAGATATCCGAGCTTGTCATCTGTTCGAGCTAGGGAACTTGATTTCTTAAGTAGCAGAGAGCTAAGACAGAATTGAGCTTGAACCAAGCTGAAGATCCGAGCTTGATGATGCTTGCACTGAAATTGACCAAGTGTGATCCGAGCTTGACCTTGACTTCCGAGCTGTTGCCGAGCTTTGTATTTATCTTGAGTTCAACTTTGTTAACCGAGCTTAGGCCGAGCTTCTCACTTAAGCTTGTACTGAATATTTGAGATCTAAGCTCTAGCCGTGCTTTATACTCGATCTTGAGTTGACTCTTGAAATTCGAGCTTTGGTTGAGCTTCTCGCTTAAGCTTGTACTGAATATTTGAGATCTGAGCTCTAGCCGAGCTTTATACTCGATCTTGAGTTGACTCTTTAAATTCGAGCTTTGGCCGAGCAATGAAAACTTAGCTTGAGTGACCTTGACGTCCGAGTAGAGGCTAAGCTAAACTGATGCCGAGCTTAACGAAAATCCGAGCTTGACAACTTCACCGAGCTTGGTGACTTGAGATATTAAACTTCTTGAAGAACAGTGTTGTCGTGCTTGACATAGGTTCGAGCTTGACAACGTCACCAAGCTTCGGAACTTGAGTGAGTAAACTTCTTGATGAGCACTATTGCCGAGCTTGACATCGTCACCGAGCTTGGGTGACTAGAGCCGAGCTTGATGACTTTGCACTTGACATCTGTTCTTGGCATCCGTTCGAGCTATGAGCCGAGCTCGAAGATTGTTTGCATTTGGCACTCTTGAGCCGAGCTTGATAGAAGTCTAAGCTTCTTCTCGGTTTACTGAGTCAACTACAATGGTTGAGCATCTTCGAGCTTTTGACTTGCTGTTGATTCAACTACATTTCTTCAAAGCAACTGTTGAGCATCTTCTGAGCTTGCATCTTCTGAGCATCTTCCGAACTGAGCTGAGCTTTTGATTGACCTTGATATCTTGGCTTGTGCTACATGTTCGACTGAGCAAATTCCAGAACGTCTTCCGAACTTGCATTTGAGCAACTGACGAGCTTCTTCTTGATCTTCAGACTCGATACATGTGGCCAAGCATATTTCGAGCTTGAATCCGAACTGCTGACGTGCTACAGGAGCCGATCATGAGGCGAGCTGAGCATCAAGGACCGAAATCAACACACAGAACTAGTTCACTTGCCGAGCTTCAAAACATACGTTGATGCATTTGACTTCATCAAAGCCTTGGGCCGAGAACCGAGCTATTTGTCTTCATCAAAATCTATTTGATTCAACAGCTGTGAGCTTGACTTTCACAGTTCAGGCCGTGCCCCATGTAGCGAAGGCGACTTTTCCAAATCTAGATCTGTGACCGATGGCAGTGAACCCGAGGTCACAACGCTGATTTGAGCTTCATGATGGTTCGGTGGTGGCACGCTTGGACAGAGAACAAGCGACCTGACACAATGAACCAGATAACTGTTGCAGAGCTGACGGTTGTGAACAGCGGTAGTGATAGGCTTAAGGGGCAGGAACCGCGGTGTTCAACAATAATATTTTTGCGTGTCTTGCATGGTTTCGTGCTTTTCATGACGGTGGGGGTTTGGTCGCATTTAGGACTTGCCCATGGTTCTAATGGTGAGACTTGTCCTGGACCAATCTTGGAGCGTTTGAGTCAACTCGTTTGAGTCAACTCGGCGAGTTTTCAGAACCTGAACATTGATGAGTTGAGGTTTAAGAGGAATGAATTGGCAAAGCTTTACACTTTGGTGTGCCTAAGAGAACCTCTTTTTTCTTTCTAGACTTTTTATCTCATTTATGTTCTTCCTTGTCATCCTAATTTTCTAAGCTTCATATATACATCTCCTCGACGGAGTTGCCAATTGTTTCTGCACTAATTTAAGGGGAATTAGTTCAACAATAATAGAAGAGATTTTTGAGTTCATAAACTTGAGATATGTATGTAGAAGTGGAAATTCTGGGCTTTGTGGCTCGGATAGAACGATAAATCATCACGATGAATCATCGGTAGGACGCCTTGGAGCGCTCTTGACCCATGTCACTGGTTTTTAGGAAGGATGAGGGGGATGATGGTGATTCTGTTTCTGGTGATGTTTTTGGTGTTTTAGCTTGAGTGGTTTTGATGATATGAGGGTTTTCTTGGGTGTGAGAATGATGATGATAATAAGAGTGGAAGAGAGTTGTTGATAATGAGAGTGAGAAAAGTGACAGAAGTGTTGGAAGTCTTAAAAAGTGTTGTGGGTTCTCTTACTCATGAGAATCTTGGTTTTTGGAGGGAGATAGTAAGCCTCTTTCATAGAGTCGTGGAGGGGTAAAATAGTCATAAGTTTTTGAGGGAAAAAATGTTGGTTTGGAGGGAAAAAGTGTAAGTCTGCCTTCGCTGTTGTTTGACAGTGAGTGAGAGCGGACATACTAGTAGGCAGGCTAATTAGTAAGAGTGTCCTTTTGAGAGCAGACTCATATGAGGGCGATCAGCTTAGAGAGCGAGTTTGTCTGAGGGCAGTCAGGTTTGAGGACGGTCAGCTCAGAGAGTAAGGGTGTAAGCGATCCAGTCCTAGACCGCGAGACAGGTCGGATTGAACCGGACCGGACCAAAAAATACAGTCCAGTCTGATCTCGTGGTCCAGTCCGGTCTCAAAATTTTTAGACCATTTTTATATGGTCAGATCTAGAATCTCACTATTTTTGAGACCGTTAAGACCGGACCAGACCGGTTAGTTAAAACCTAAACCTAACACTTACTTACTTACTCACTGCCTCACACTCACAAGTCACAGCCCTCAGCCCTTCACTTTCGATATTCCCAAATGTCCAAAACCTAGCCTCTCACTCACAGTGGCGATCTTCTCTCTTTTTACAGCGCCGATCTTCTCTCTTGACAGAACCGTCGTTCTTCTCTCTTTGACAGCGCCGACGCCGTTCTTCTTCTCTTTTTCTCTTTTCACGCCTTTCTTCTTCTCTTCTCTTCGGCGACGTTCTTCTCTTCTCTCTGGCCTCTCGCCATCGAAGCCGTCTCCAACGTCGTCGCCATCGAAGCCGTCTCCAACGTCGTCGCCATCGAAGCCGCCGCTCGTCGTCGCCAAAGACTCCAAAGCTAGTCGCCAACCGCCTTGCTCCTAGGGTCTTTCTAAGCATCTTTTTTAAGGTAAAAAAATATAAGCACATGTACTAAATCATAAATATTACTATTTCTATCCGGATCTTGCACTAATGAACCCTTAGTTGATTAATTGATTTTCCTCTTATAGCAATTAGGTTTTGTCCTTGATTTTCAATTGGATTTTCCCCTTAATGAACCCTTAATGAGTTGTGTGTTAATTTGGTATTAATTTGGAAAATGAACTCTTCAAACAACCCTTACTAAAAAAGCGTTAAATATATTTCTATATACAACAAGATATTAATTTGGTAGTATGTTTGGTATTAATTTGCTATTTTGATTAATTGATTCTTATGTACAAAGTAGAAACTAGAAGTCTTACACTTTGTCTTTTGCTGAATATTTGAAATAGGTAAGATGGCTGAAACACCGAATAGAAGTGGAACTCAAGCAGGTAGTGCACCAACTCCAACTGGAACACCTCCAAGTGGAATGCATGCGGATGAATCATCCCAAATACAACAATTTCCATCGTCGAAAATTGTAGAAGAGGTTATCGCTAAACGAAAACCTTGTAGAGCTTCGTCTTCTGCATGGGACCATTTTACTAAAAAAAGATGATAAGTCTTTTTGCAACTATTGTGACAAACCTTATGCATCCTCTTGGTCAACATCTACCTTGGCTAGACATACTATTTGTTGTTGCAAGAACCGAAATAGAAAAATTGATAAGAAGCAAAAGACCATAACACTAGGAAAACGAAATGAGGGTGAGAGAACTGTAACAATGAAGCTTGTTGAATTTAAGCAGGAAGATTGTAGGTCTAAATAGGCTAAAATGACAGTAACCGATGAGCTTCCATTTAAGTTTGTTGATACTCCTGGGTTTAGAGCTTTTATGAGTGAGGCTCAACCACGATTCAAAGTTCCTAGCCGCGTAACTGTAGCTAAGGATTGTTTGCAACTATACATAGAAGAAAAAGTAAAAATGAAATCTTTGTTGGAGCTTAATCATCAAATGGTTTCTTTCACAACTGATACTTGGATTTCCATTCAAAACATGAATTACATGTGTGTAGTTGCTCATTATATTGATGAAGGGAGAAACCATAAGGGAGAAGATATTGAACAAGAAGATATTGAGTTTTGAATTGATTCCCGACCATAAGGGAGAAACCATATAAAGGGCCTTAGAGAAATGCATGAAGCATTGGGGAATCTCTAAGATTTGCACTGTAACTGTAGATAATGCAAGTGCTAACAACACAACATTATCATATTTGATTAGAGGAATTGATGATTGGAATGGTACTACCATATTGAAAGGTGCATACATGCATATGAGGTGTAATGCTCACATCTTAAATTTAATTGTTAGTGAAGGCATGAAGGAAATAAATAATACCATAAATTGAAACAGAGTTCAAAGTTTCTAATTACCTTCTTCGGAATAATAAAAATTATTGCCAATAAGTGTGCAAAGTCATCAAAACAGAGTACATCAATTGATTTATGCCCTGATACGACAAATTTCTTATTGTCTAACTTCTTAATCTTCTTGTAATCTTATCAATCAAAATTTGACAAGATTGCAAATTCCATTTCGTTCTTAGCTGCTAGAGAGGAATACTTAAATACTTAAAAGGGAACTGGTCACACTGAAACTTAGTGAATTCCAATATTTTTTTTTCTACCTCTTTCATACTAGCCATATACACACTTGATTTTTCTGAACTTGCATAAAGCCATGACTCAATCGAAAATTCAGCAAAAGCTTCAAATAAAATCTTAACTTAGTTAAAACTTCCTTTACAGAACAACATCGAGTCATCAACAAAAGCTAGATTAGTCAATTCTATCGCTTTACACAAAAGATGGTATTTGAAAATCCTATCCTTAGAGGTTATTATATTGCTTTACACAATGTATATTTTTTTAGGTTTATTTAACATTTTTAGTCCCTGAACTTAGGTGCTCTTTTGGAATTGGTCCTTAAACTTTTTTCGATGCTTTGGGTCCCTGAACTTTGTTTAATTTTTGGAAATGGTCCTTTCGTCACTTAAGTGATAATATATTCGACAACGTGTCACGTTACTTTCACAATATCAACAAGTGACATGTTATGTAAAACCACGGGACACTACATGATTTTTTTTATTAAAAAAATAATTTCTTTTAAAATTTATTAAAAGATTCGATTTTCTTTTAAAAAAATTCAAATTTTAATTATTTTTAATAAATTTGATTTTTTTTATTTTAAAAAATTCACGTGGTATCATCTGGCTCTGGCATGTTACCTATCGATATGGCGAAGGTGACGTGACATATCCTCGATCATATCACCACTTAAGTGATAAAAGGATCATTTCCAAAATATGAGCAAAGTTTAAAAACTCAAAGCATCGAAAAAAGTTTAAAGACCAATTCCAAAAATGCACCTAAGTTCAGGATCTAAAAACTTAAATAAGCCTATATTTTAATAGTACTCCACATGTTATTTTCTTATGGTATAAGTTAATTTTGAAAATTTTTATATCATATTTCTTCATTAGACAATTTTATAATGTTCAATTTAACAATGAATAACACCACAAGAAAAACGCGAATTACCGAGGGGCCGATCCCTCGGTAACGGGCTAAAAGCCCTCGGTAAAATACAATTACCGATGGCTAACCGACGGTATCGTAGACCTCGGTAAAAGAGGCATCGCTAATGGTTACCGAGGGCTCGACGTCCCTAGGTAAATTACCGAGGGAAATGCCCTCGAAAAATATTATTTTACCGAGGATATTCCCTAGATAATTTTTCAAATTACCGAGGGAATTGCCCTCGGAAATGTAAAAATATATTACCGAGGGATAATCCGTCGGAAATTTAAAAATATATTACCGAGGGATAATCCGTCGGAAATTTAAAAATATATTACGGAGGGATAATCCGTCGAAAAATTAAAAATATCTTACCGAGGGATTGGCCCTCGATAATTTTCATAAAACACCTATATAAATTATCATAGAACAATATTTTTCAAACATTCAATAAAATCATAGAACACACCTGTATAAATTTAAAAACAACCATAGTATTAAAACACCTAGACATTGCTTAAAAAAAACATATCATTAATTGAAAGGATCCTATATATAAAGTATGCCAAAAGGGATCCTATATATAAAGTATGCAAAAAGGGATCCTATATATAAAGTCTTACAAAAAAGGATCCTCTATAAAGTCTTGCAAAAAACAAAAAGATCCAAGAAAGTTTGCCAAAATAAACGGATCCAAGAAAGTCAGAAGCAATATACACAAACTATAACCAAATTTTTATACAACAAGCACCAACTAAATATCCCAGCACTAATAATCATCATCATACTCAACATCATCATCATCATCATCATCGTTCTGCTGCCGATCCCCGTGCTCGTGCTCATGCTCATATCGATCAGGTGGAGGTGAGGGAGGTGAAAGCCGATGTATAAGTAATTCTTCAATCTTAGCTAACCTATCCTTCAGCTGCTGATTCTCCTCAGTGATCAAAGTCATATGTTCTCTCATTTCTTGCATCTCATGTGACTGCTGGGATGGAACAGGTGCTGATGATTGTGAAAGGGGATTTTCCCCTCGTAAAATATTTGGAGCGGTAACACCTGTACCATACACTCTCCCCTTATTCTTCCCCCAGAAGCCTCTAACCAACATCGGGCCTTCAGTGCATCAAGAGCTTTGCTGTCAGAAGTGAAAGTAGAAGAATCAACTTGAGACAAAGCCCGCTCAAGTCTCGCAGTATAGTCCTCCTGTAACATTATTGACATGTAAAATAACAATTAAAAACAACAATATCACACTTATTAAATGTTAAATTGTCACACAAAGAGGTTTTCAAATCATAAAAAGCTTCAAACAGTAATTGAAAAGAAAAATAGCTTACAAAAGTCCGCCTCGAGCGATCATCAACAAACTCCCCGGTATCCTTCCTAGTATGCACTTTTAAAAGCCATGTTTGCACTTTTAAAATTTGATGACTACATTGTACTATAATGTAACTAATTCACAAGTGATTTACCATAATCATATATCAAGTTTTCATGACTTCTCAACTTACAAATAAAAGACAATGATAATAATAAATACACGAACCAGCAATGGCAATAAGATTTAAATTCTCAAACTTAAGATCCAAACAAAGTCAAAGTATCTCTTGCTTAAACTCCACCTGTTTTTCCAGTATGATAAAAAAAAACTAATTGCATTTACTGACCACCTCAGCACTCACACATAACTAAGAAATATCAAATCATAAAGTTGAAAAAAGTGAAAGAAATGCAGAGAGTGGTTTTGAGCAACATAAACCATGCCATGAGATCAATCTGTTCAATTTAACTACCACCATTATTCAAAAACCATATACAGTTCTATGTTATATTCTGGCTCACAAAACATGCTACAAAGCAAGGGTAAAAAAAAAAGGTTAAAGCATGCTACTAAATACCTATTTCAACATCAATATCAGAGAATAGAAAAAACCACAGCTAAAATTTTAGACATACATCATAGCCAAACATAGAAAAACAAAAGCAAATAGAAGTTTAAACAGAAATTACCTGATTAAAATCTCTCCTAAATTTCCAGTTAACTGTTCCTCAATGTACTCTTCAGTACCGACCAGCAAGTGAATATAACAAACTAGCAATATCTCTGATGAATAATCATTGCAAAATTATTAGAGCTAGAACAAAATGGCTGGTTGTACGATGTAGCCAATCAAAAACGTTATAGCAACTCCAAGAGGGACAAAAAAAATAATGCTAAGTAAGTACAATAATACTGCATTACTGATAAAAAAAAATCAAAAATTATTCTAAGTTTTTCACCTGCCTTCACCTGCCAAGAGATAATTTTCTCCCTCTAAATTCTAACATCTCTATCTATCTATCTATCTATCTTTAAAATTCTGATGCATACACGAGAAATAGCTTCTCAAATACTCCCATGCAGTATCAAGTCAAGCATGGATCAAACAATTTGATGTTCACTCAAAGCAAACCATTATTTGAGCATTGAATCAGCATAGGCACATGCTTTCCAACTACAAAACCATAACTTTTTCAAGAGATTTGGCACATCACACATATGTCAAGACATTATCACACTACTACATCCTTTGAACCATTCTAAATGGCATGCTCAAAATACATATCGCCATTCAAACCAGCAAACAAAACTTACATCTTAGTCTGATATATTCAAACAAAAGGCTACCCAATCTCTGCTGTGCAAGGAACACACAAAGAAAACAAATCACAAATACTAAACTGTTAAACAGCTGAAGCTAGCGACAAGAATTAAAACCAAAAAAGGATAAAGAATAATTCTAACATAGTGAGTAGCACATAATAAATATAGGATCATTAGCCATTAAACCAGTCGTGTCCTCACCACTGGTCCTGATAACTGTTTTTTATTCTCTTTCTTCCACTGACCCAAAAACATTTTTTTTATCTATAAGAGCGATCGTACTGATATCAAAGAGGGAAAAAGATTGAGACTATTCTTATTTGTAGGCAAAAGCATTTTGTATTTAGCCATCACTAAGAAGTATGTTCATAATTTGGAGTCTTGGAACAATAATTAAATGTTTTTATTACTATGTTTTATGATTCAGTTCACATTCAATATTGGGACATTGGAATCAACACATCACATACCAGGATTGGTGCTTCGTATATATTACAATAAGACTGCACCGAGCCTGATATGTTTAGAATCACAGGAACATTGTTGATACATGATGGCTATAACTAAATGAGACATTGCAAAAAGATGATTGAATTTTTTAACCAAAAAAGTATACATGCAACATGAACAATGCAGAGGCACATGTTTTAATTAGCATAAAAGTTAAGAAAGACCTAAAATTTGAAAAATATAGTAAGATTACAACAACAACACACTTTAAATGACATATCAAGATGAGAGCACACAAAAGTAAGACCTGTCTACTTGTGTCATTCCTGCTCTTGGGGAGAAGGGAATATTTTATACAATATCAAATTCTGCACTAAGCATACACAATCACACACGAAACACAAACACAAATGCAAAAGGGTTTCATGACCCACACACACGAAACCCACTCACTTCACTGGAAAATTAAACACACATTTAATGAAATCTAAGTAATGCTGCGGTGGGGAAAGATGAATAAAGATGAAATCAAATTAATTGTTCAACATGAATAAAAATGAAGAAGATCAGTCGCTTACCTAATTTGAGCCTTGGTAGTTTAGAATCGTTTCAGAGCACAATGAAGGAGAACAAAGTAATGCTGCCGTGGTGACTGTGCGAATGAGAAGGGAGAGGCGGTGGTGGGCTTCGGTGGGAGGTGGATTCAAGGTGGGAGGCGGTGGTGGCTTCGGTGGGAGAATGAAGTGAGTGAAGTGAATGGGTTTAGAGAGTGAAGTGAGTGAAGTGAGTGGGTTTACGGTGGGGAGAGGAACGGATGTCATATGATGGTGGGAAATGGGAAAAATAGCCCGCGTGTTTTTTTTCGTTACCGAGGGCAAAGAACCCTCGGTACTCTATAGTTAAAATTACCGACACACTAATCCCTCGGTAACTTCAGAAAAATATTTTTTTAAAAAAAAAATCATTATTAATTTAATACTAATAAATTTTCGAGGGATTTACCGACGGAAAGGATGTAGGTAGCTATAGAAAATATTACCGAGGGATAATCCCTCGATAATATTTACCGACGGACATGCCCCTCGGTAACTCATTAATTACCGAGGGATTCGGGGCCCCTCGGTAACGTGGCCTCGGTAATATGCCTAATTCTTGTGGTGTAATAAAAAAAGCAATTGAAATCTTTTTGTGTTTCTTTTTATTTGTCTAGTTCAGAATTTTAAAAGTGTAATAAAAGTTATTTATCATGTTTACCTCTATTTAATAGGTTTTGATTTACAAAGGTAGTGAAAAGAAGTTAATAATTACAGAGAAAAAAGTTATAACGAGGAAAAATATAATTAATGTATTGAAAATTTAAACGTAATTACATTTATTAAAAAAATATGTCGTACTAAAGTCATCCCAAATTCCCATACTCATTCTCTCTTTTTTATTTTCTAAAAGAGGTAGGTGTTGGACGTTGATATTGGATTTGGATGTTCATGTAACATTATTGTACTACTAATAAACTACTTTCTCCGTCTTTAAATATAAGCACTTCTCCTTACCTTTCACCTAGATTAAGAAAGTTAATTAATTTTGTCAATAATATTAGAATCGAGAATATTTGATATACTTTTAAAATTATCCTTTTAATTATAATTATCAATAATACTACTATAAAAAATATTAAATAAATATGAATAATTATAAAAAAAACTAATTAATATCATTAAAAATTAGAATTAGAATATGAACTTGCAAAAAAAATGAATTTTTTAATCCTTTGTCCTTAATGATGATGATAAGCACTCATTATTGAATGAATTTTATGAGAAATTAAAACATAAAAAGTTAAAAATATTATTACCTCTGTTCCTATGTATAAGACCTTTTTGAAACTTTTTTTTTGTTTATACTTATAAGATCTTATACCAATTTTCAATGACAATTAATTACTTCTTTCCACAAACATCTCTATCTATTTAACATATTTTAAATTCTCAATACTATTAATGGGGCAGTTTTGAATATATCAAATATTAACATTTTTAATACAATTAACTAAATTAATCAACACTCTTAATGAACATGAAATTTACCCAAAAAGTCTTATATATAGGTATGGAATACGAAGGGAGTATTTCTTTAATATTTCAAGAAAACTTATTCTTTATTAGTATTGGCAATTAGGGCACATGCCCACGGGGCCCGCTCGCCTGTCCGCAGTTTTTGCGGGCAGTGCATTAATTTTAGGCCCATTTTTCAAATAATGCTAGCCCATTTCACCCATTTTTTTTCGGGCATTATTGGGAGGGTGGCGGGCAGCCCACGAGCCGCCCATTACATATTAAAAAAATAAAAATTCTAAAATCTAAAGTATAACATCAGAGTTTAAAAAAAAAACATCAGAGTTGTACTAAGTAGTAAGTATTAACCCTAATTTTAATTTACAACTTCACAATATCTCCCTCTATTCTCCAACAGACCAACACAGCAATACACTATGTCTCTCCCTAATCCTTATCGACTCTCTCTCTCTCCCCCCCTCCTATCAACCGTCATTCTCTTGCTCGCCTAGCCCTCCCTCAACCAGCACCGTTGCCCATCCCCCTCTTTTGTCGCATCACGCGATTTCAAGCCCAGAATCCAGTATCAGCGATGATGGAGGTGAGAACTAGGGCAATGGAGTGTAAACCATTTAATTGTGATTTGTGAATTGTTAATCTGTGTATTGATGTTTGAGCATGTGATGCAAGAAACCTTCAGATTCATCATCATCCTATATGTTCATCTTGCTTTGCTTTGTGCTAGAAGCTGGTTCTTGGGCATGTGTGGTCTGTTTGAACTGGGAACCTTTTCTGTGGACATTATTGCTGATATTTTAAATTGGTGATAGGTGTATGAATATGCTTTCGTTTAGAATAGAGTAGCTCGGATTCTGGTGAAGATTTTGTTTTATGATTTCGTGTTCTAGGAGATTAGGACTCTTTGCCTGACTTGGTTGTTTAGCTGCTGCAACCACCTCATGCAAGCGGGAAAAGACAAACATCATTATGTGAATTGTGATTTGTGAAGTATGAAAAGGCAAATAGTGAAACGGGGGGTTATGATTTTTTTATTTTTTTTTGATAATTGGGAAGTTGTGATTTTTAATCACACTATATTTTCTATTGCAAATTTTTTTAATTAAACATGGGTTGCATGCCCACCCTGCCCACCCTGCTTGCATTTAGGGCGGGTAGGGTTTGAATTTATAGCCTTACCTGCCTGGGCATTTGACGGACATGAGAGCGTATCCATCCTAATTTTCAATACTATTCTTTACCTTCATGGCTAAGGTTAAGAAAAAAAAGACTTTTTCTTTATGAACCTTATCCTTTACTCATTGGCTCCCACCGCCTGAAACAAGTCGAATAAACTTTTTGGCTCCCACCCATTACTACCGATTTGCATAAGGCAGAAGAATTACCGATTATTTAAATGCGGAAATACTTCCGACTTCTAAGAAGCGGAACAATTAAAATATTGAAATTCCAGAAATGCCCCTCTGTAAACCCTCCACCTCCCTTCTTCTTATTATTTTGTACGTGAATGAACGAAGAGACAATTTTGGTATTATAACAAATTTTTAATATTTTTCGTTGACAAAATACTTTATTTTATTTACGACTTTGAAAAAGAAAAAAATAATTCCACTTGCCAAAGCAAAATTGTGCTTTTCAAAGTAGAGAGCAAAATTTAACAATTCCGTTCATTTCTCGACAACAAAGACTCTCCTCATCTCCTCCTTTTTCTATAAATCCCCTTCCATTCTGACACTTCCACTGCAAGTCTGCCACTCCCTACCCACTCTCCTTTCTCCCCATATCTCCTTATTTAAAAATTAAATTGAACCATCCTTTCTCCCTCCTACATTCTAAAACTGTACACCTAAATGAAAAAATGAGTTACATTTCTACTTCCATGGCCCCATTCTTCTTTCTTCTGTTCCTAATTTCACAATGTCTATCATCAACAACTGCCATGGATCTTAAAAAAACTTACATTGTTCACATGAAACACCAAAACAAACCCTCCATATTCCCAACCCACCACGACTGGTACACTTCCAGTCTCCAATCCCTCTCCACCGACTCCGATCCCTTACTCTACACCTACACCACCGCCTACAACGGCTTCGCCGCCACCCTCACCTCCCAACAAGCCCAAGCCCTTCTCAGATCCGACTCCGTCCTCGGCCTCTACGAGGACACCCTCTACCAACTCCACACAACCCGCACCCCGGAGTTCTTGGGCCTCGAAACTCAGTCAGGCTCTCCGCAAGGCCACATCACCGACAACCTCGACCAAGCATTGCATGACGTCATCATAGGAGTCCTCGACACCGGAATCTGGCCAGAGTCTAGAAGCTTCGACGACACCGGAATGCCCGACGTTCCTTCACGGTGGCGTGGAGAGTGCGAGAGCGGCCCCGATTTCTCATCCTCATCATGTAACAAGAAGCTCATTGGTGCAAGAAGCTTCTCCAAGGGCTTCCACATGGCCATGGGTAACAACGGCGGTGGTTCCAAGGGAAGAGAAAAGGAAAATCTTTCCCCTAGAGACAGGGATGGTCATGGGACACATACTGCCAGCACTGCCGCTGGGTCCCACGTGGCAAATGCCAGTATGTTGGGTTATGCCAGCGGGAATGCTCGCGGTATGGCCCCGCAGGCGCGTCTAGCGGCCTATAAAGTCTGCTGGACTGATGGCTGCTTTGCCTCTGACATCCTCGCTGGCATGGATCGTGCCATCGAGGATGGCGTTGATGTGCTTTCACTCTCCCTCGGTGGAGGCTCTGCTCCTTATTTCCGTGACACAATTGCCATCGGAGCTTTCGCCGCCGTGGAGAAGGGGATCTTCGTGTCCTGCTCCGCCGGGAACAGCGGTCCCAGCAAGTCTTCACTTGCCAACGTGGCGCCTTGGGTTATGACCGTTGGGGCTGGGACCCTGGACAGGGATTTTCCTGCCTATGCAGTTCTTGGAAATAAAAAACGGTTCGCTGGGGTTTCGCTTTACAGTGGAAAAGGAATGGGGAGTGAACCGGTTGGTTTGGTTTATAACAAAGGGTCGAATCAATCTAGCAGCATTTGTTTACCCGGTTCGCTTGAACCGGAGTTGGTTCGTGGAAAGGTGGTGGTTTGCGATAGAGGGCTTAACGCGCGCGTGGAGAAGGGAGCGGTTGTGAAGGAAGCGGGTGGGATTGGGATGATTTTGGCGAACACGGCGGCGAGTGGGGAGGAGATGGTGGCGGATAGCCACTTGTTGCCGGCGGTGGCGGTGGGTAGGATAGTGGGGGACCAGATCAGGGAGTATGTGGGGTCGGATCCGAATCCGACGGCGGTTTTGAGTTTTGGTGGGACGGTTTTGAATGTTAGGCCGTCGCCGGTGGTGGCGGCGTTTAGTTCAAGAGGGCCGAATACGGTGACGAGGGAGATTCTGAAACCGGATGTGATTGGGCCGGGTGTGAATATATTGGCGGGGTGGTCCGATGCTCTTGGACCATCTGGGTTGGCTCAGGATACTCGCAAGACAGAGTTCAACATTATGTCAGGTATATTCTTTGTTTCTCACAATCAAAATTTATGGTCCAGATATTTTGTATTAAATGTTTGTAATTTCAATTTGTATTGGTTTGTTTTGAAAATAGTGGGATTAAAAATTGGAGGTGTTTATTTTCGGTAATTTTTTGTGGTTAACATTGTTTTTTTTTTGGGTAATTTGGGACATGTTTGGATTTAAATTGTTAAAAAGGTCAAAGTTAACTTAAATGTTTGCCTACATGAGTAAACATTTTTAATGTGTTTCTTTTCATGAGAATCGGAATTTTTTTAAGTAGTTAGAAAACGTGGAATCTGAACGCACATCAGTTACTGAACATAAGCAATTTAGAGTGGCTTTTGGCTTCAATTTTTTTATAAGCTTTTATTTTAATTTTTAATTTTTAATGACGTTAGTTGCTTTTTTTCCTTGTAATATCCTTATTTACCGTTTCAATGATAATTATACCTATAATTTTAAAATAATAATATATCAAACATTATCAATTTGTATGTCAATAACAAAATTAATCGACTTTCTTAAATCTCAAAGCTGTATATAAAATGGATGGAGTATATCAAAAGTTGGTTTCACGTGTATGTAGGGAAAAAATTTGGATTCTATTAGTATAACTTTGCTTTTGCCAATATTGGTGATTTTAAATTTTTAACCATTTTTAGAAAAGTATAACTCTTTCGTTTACACTCACGCCTGATTGTGGACTGCTAGATTGGATGTGGCCTGTTAATTATTACTGCTATTTACTAGTGATCTTGCTGGGGTGTCTTCACATGAAGAGTTCCGTTTTAGCTTTGGGTTTTGCCCTCTTTTGCACATTAAAAAAAGTTAGAGAATGCTAATCTAATGGAAAATGGTTTGTAAGGAGAAACAAAATTGACTTCTGTAATCATTATGTTTCATAGTAGGAGTATAAGCCAGCAGCTGGGTGATGGCTGATGAGGACTCCTTGCGCACAGTTGCCCACGAAGAAAATTAGTAGTAGCTTCTTACAAAAGTGCTTTTCAACTTTCTTTTTTGTTTACTTTCACTTTTTATTACAAAAAGCCCAATTGAAAAACTGCAAGTGTAGGCTTGATTTTTATTTAAAAAGTGGAGTATTACAGTAAACACTTTTGGCCGTAATTGTAGGAGGAAATTGACGGAGTGATTGCTTAATGTATTTTGTGTAATAAAATAAATGCTTGCAAACCCAAATTTGAACCTGTTCAAAAATCTTCGTATTGTTTGGTTAATCAGCTGATAATTTATTATAATAATATCACTGTAATTCATTAGTACGACCATGTTAATCAACATTAAATTTTGTAGTTAACAGAGATGTAAAAGTAGGCTGCAAAAACTAGTGTGCATTAGATATCAATGTTTGTGATTTTGATTTTGTTTTTATTAACTGTGAGTTTGTTGTGTTTTGGTATCATAGGTACATCCATGTCTTGTCCACACATAAGTGGTTTGGCTGCATTGCTAAAAGCAGCTCATCCAGATTGGAGTCCTAGTGCAATCAAATCTGCACTAATGACAACAGCCTACAACCATGACAACACAAACTCCCCACTCCATGAAGCCTCAGGAGGAGCCATCTCCACTCCATGGGCCCATGGTGCTGGCCATGTCAACCCACAGAAAGCACTCTCTCCTGGCCTTATCTATGATGCATCAATCAATGATTACATCAAATTCTTGTGCTCCTTGGACTACACCCCTGAGCACATACAAATCATTGTCAAGCATCCTAATGTCACTTGTTCCAGGAAATTCTCCAACCCTGGCCAGCTGAACTACCCATCATTCTCGGTCGTGTTTGGAAGGAAGAGGGTTGTCCGATACACACGCACATTGACGAATGTCGGCGATGCTGGATCGGCCTATAAGGTGGCTGTGGAAGGGCCATCGGCGGTCAAGATCACAGTGAAACCTGATAGGCTTGTGTTTGGGAAAGTTGGGGAAAGGAAAAGGTACACTGTGACATTTGTGTCTAAGAAGGGTGCTGCTGCTGATTATGTTAGGGATGCATTTGGTAGCATCAGGTGGTTTAATGCACAGAACCAAGTTAGGAGCCCAGTTGCTTTTGCTTGGACAGAGTTGTGAAGTTTGTGTGTTTTAAACTATTTCAAAGCCCAAGAGGCACATTCGCCTAAAGTGAAAAAGAAAGGAAGGAGCTACTTGAGACATTGTTGCTTGCGAGTTGTGACCTACAAAATCACCTTATTTTTAGTTGGACAAGTAGTAGCCTAGTAGGTTGTGCGTGTGTTTTTTTATAGCAAACATTTTAGAAAGCAATTTGAGATTGAAAACAAAAAAGATGGAGCCATGTGATGTCTTTTTTTCTTCTTTTTGTTTATGTACCCGGTTAAACTACTAATTAATATCAATATATTTATTAAAATCTGTCAACATATTCTCATACAAGCAAATTGAGTCCTCAAAGGCTCTTATAGGATGTAATTCCTATCGTTGGCTAAGAGAAATTAGAAATTTGCAAAAAGAAAAGAAATCAAAGTGAGGAGGGATTGTTGAGCAAGAGCTCAATTTTCTTGTTGCCTTTTTCTTACTCCCTTCGGTCTTTATTATAAGAAACATTATCGAAGAAACATTATCGAAATCACACTTATTAAAAATGTTAGTTGAGTGTATTTAATTTTCTCAAATTTATAAAAAATAAAGCTATTTTAGGAAAATTGCATTGGAAATGAAACAAAAATTAAAAGAAATCACTACTTTTTAGAAATATTTTAGGAATAATTGTATTGAGAATGAAAAGTTAATTAACTTTTTCTTATATTTGAGATCAAGATAAATGTCTTCTTTTTTCTTATATTAGAGACGCAGATGGAGTATCTCATTAACATAAACTTTATACAAGGAAAATGATAATGTCCCACTTACCGGTGGAGTCAATCTAACAATAAAGGAACATTCTCTAAAGAGACAAAACTCTAATAAATTTTAAAGTTAAAATAGTAATAAAAACCCAAAAATTACTAAAAAAAACTTTTGAGCCATGTTGGAGTGACTCTTTTCCTAATGGATTTAACATCTAACTTGTCTTGTAACATATCCATACCTATTATATCCAAATGGATCTTGTCCTCAAGGTCAATGTCATGAGTCAGATCAACAAGCCTAGACACCGAAACTCTAGGCAATAGTATTGGTGTAAGTTGGCTTGGGTGTGGGTGTGGGGTCTTTGGTGAGGGTGTATGTAGTACCAACATAGGCAAATGGGATAAAGGGAATTACGGAATCTGATGAAATAGGACCTAAAGTTCGAAGCCACTTAATGCCCAAAATCACTTCAGCCTTTTGGATAGGTAGTAAGTATAAGAGAATGGAGTAGGTGTTGGGTAGTATGAGTAATGGGACATTGACAAAGAGACCCATGTATTAAATATGGGCTCCATTTCCAACCATAACAGGGAATTTTAGAGTAGGGTAATGTGAAGGTTTAAGTAATTAGCAAACATGGGTTGCATCACATTGTGGGAACTACCAATATCAACTCAAATCAAAACTGAATGACCATAGATTGTGTAACACCCCGATTTAGAACATGAAATATTCTTTTATTTTAAACAATATAGTAAAAATATGGGTAGATTTTCTTTTCATTGGTGACAATGGACTTGGACTACTATTATAAAAATGTTTCAGTTTAACCATTCAAAATAAAAGTAAAGTCAACATGTCACACGTCACCTGTCAAGTTCCAAACCGAAATGTTACCAACACCGCGCTTTGGAACTCTCATTCTATTTTCATAAAACATCATTCATTTAAAATAAATAACAGTTCATAAAATCTCAAATGATTCTGTTAGAGTTATTTGTTTCCAAAACTAATTAAGCATCAAGACGTGTTACCTAGTGGTTCTAAAAATACTAACCCAGTGCACATAAGTGAGTTACAAATAAAGACTACCACTAAGGACTAGGGCCGTCCTCAGCCATTGACTCCGACTCAACATCCTGACTCCGACTCAATATCAGGAGACTCCTCGAAGACAAATCTCGATTCCACTACCTCATTTGATGTTCCTGTATCATCTAGTTCTTCATCTTCTAACAATGAAGAATCTCCACATATCTTAGCAGCCGACGAACCACCTCCATAGCACAATTCCCAATCCTCCCGTTGTATTTACCATTTATATATAAGAAAGAAAAATAGCAAGATAGAGAGAGTAAGCATTCCAAACATATAAATGTCGACTATGTGGGATTACATTAGACAATTACAAAATAAACAACTTACAACACAACAGCTTAATTAATATTCATTTCACTTATTCATTATCATCATCATTCTCATTAACCATAATCCTAACTTTGTTACTCATATCCATATCATCAATCTTTTTCCTATCAAATCATTTCCTGCCAATAGCAACATTATTCAAATCTTTTATGCTTAACTCTTTCATTATTAAGTCTTGTCAGAATTCGAGTCCATCAGTGATGTAGGGGAAACAAGACATCATCGAGACAGAGCAATTAGTTAGCACACACGGCTACATCTCCTCTATATCCTCCCAAGCCTAAACTGAAGCAAACGAGACGTACAAGAACCTTAACCCACGCAGGTCGAACAGCCGAGAAAACACACATGTTGTAACCACTTTGGGTCAGCCAAAACAACATAATCATCATAATGAATAGTTCATCACAAAGCGATATCGCAGGGGCCCAAAACCGATCGAACTGCCCGCCTCGTTTAGGTTCTCTCTCACCATTTCGAATTTGATCAAGGGGGGACAGTACTTTTCTAGTCTGCAGTGTGGAACACACTACGATCCCCTGGGTATTAATCCCCGATCACATATAGACTAGTTTCACCTAGAAAAGCACTCCAGGCTTCTTGACGAATCACCATTATTACCCTCCCCTATCACAATCACACACCTGAGTATCCGCAGATAATCAGAGTATCTTCCTCTCCACTACTTCACACTCAACTCACCGCATGAGTTAATGTCTTTTAGTGTCTTATTAATGTTTTATTAAACCTAAAGGTTTGGTCGATTCACTCTTATTCATTCCTTCCGTGAACCTCGACCACTAATTAAATCATTCACGTTAATCTTTCCCCAACAAACACTTATCATCACAAGTCACAACCGAGGGCTCGAAACCACGACATAAAGCTCACGCGGCTAGCACCATCCTCAACTTGGAAAGCACGTCACATCAACTGTGCACATCAGGGAGTTCGATCTTTCACAAGCTCGGGGCATCAATCCTTGAAAAACTTCCATCATAACATCTTATCACATAAATATTTTCTTTTCCAATCATTCTTAACTTTCTCACTTTGCCATAGTTTCCAACAAGATCTCATAGTTCATCATAGATTATTTTCTTTGATTATACGCACATCACTTCATTGTTTTATTCATAATAACAATTCTGGTCAAGACGTGGCAGACGTCTCTCAGCACAAATAATTCTAGAGTTTAATATGTGCACTGACGGTGTAAAGTTTTTTACACTGTCAATACATCGTCCACCGTTCATTTGCATTACTTTTATTTAGAAGTCAATAACCATAAACCCTTGAATGATGGATGATGTGTTGACAGTGTAAAAAACCTTTACACTGTCAGTGTAAAACTATTTTCTCATAATTTTATTATCATAATAAAATATCAGCAGGCATATCATAACAAATAACATCATCATGGCTTCATAACACATAGTTCATAGTTTAATAACCATTCAATAACAAAGGGGATCCAACCCTTCGTATAAGTTGTCATACACACGCAAGCAAGTGCTACTATACGCCTGACTCTTAGACCCCTACGTTCCTACTTTTGAAATGGTCAGGAACACTTTACAAATTCCTTCATCACTAAGGCATCTTAAGGAAAGCTTCTATCTCACCTGAAGGAGCTTGCAACCTTTGTGTTCCATCGGGTCAAAGCCGTCGTTAGTCTTGTCCTCTTCCATTCCTCCTTGAATTAAGAAATCATACAAAAATCACTATTACGAAATTAAACTATGCTATACTCATATGTCATGCACTTAAATATTTTTAGATAGTTAAAACAAATAATTCACGATTAAGCTACTTGTTTTTGGAAACACTTTGAATAACTCTAAAACATTTCAGGGTCCATGAAAATCATTTAACAACTCATTTAGCAAAAATATCAAAGCTGAATTCTTAACGTGCGCATACAAAATTCAATTAAAATCAAATCAGAATGATTTAAGCCTTTACGGTTTCATTCTACAACTCGCGAGCAATCTTACACTGACAATCTAAAACAGTACACTGAATAAAAATATTTATACATCAAACTTCTTTTGTCACAAACGCCAAATAACAATAGGCCCATTGCCAATATCCAAATAAAATAAACACTAGATTGCATTTACAACATTTATACTTGACGTATGGCTGAAATCGTTCTAAAAAGGGTTTGAAAACAACTTTAACTGTCACAAAATTCGTTTAAATTCTCTCTATACTCATCGCCTGAAAATCCTTAAGTGTTCAAACACCAAAAATCATTTTCAAATTCTTTATAAATCAGTAACGAAATCCGGACAGCATTGTAACATGGGGAAATTAATCTTTTAACTTCATCAAATTAACTCAAAGTCCTTTGTAAGGTTTTCACAAAACTTTGAGAGTTTTCGTCACATGAAATTAGTTATAACTAGTACCCTTAACTTATACAAAAATCCAAACACTTACACATATACATATGTGACATCCCGTATTTTCCTAACTAAGATAAATAAATTTTCATTAAAGAGGAATTTTGAGATATTGTTTTACAAAGGATTTCTTTCGTGAGTATTTTATTCGGTTACGTAAGAAGTTGTCAATTTTATGGAGTTTTGGTAAACAAATATTTTTATGGAGTTCAAGCAAATGATTTTATTGAGTTTGGACTGATTTAATTAATGAGAAGTGAGTTGTGATTTTATTGTTGGTGATTTCTTATAGGGGTGAATTTCTTTGTAAACTTTAATAGATTTAACAACTTCAGAAATTCATAACTTTTTAACCGTAACTCCGAATTTTATGATCTTTATATGAAAACGATCGTATCGAAATGTAGATTTCAAAAATGTAACTTATATAATTTTCTGGGTTGATTTACGAAAATTATTTCTCAGATCTGTGAAGTACGAATTTTAAAGATATTGATCATGAAAAATAGTTTTGATCTCTAATGAACTTTTCCTTTTGAGGATCTCTTTTATATATGCAAATGTGATTTTAGAAAATGAAAATGCAATGTATATGTATGTGGATATGTATGTGTTGTGTGATGCATGGAATGATAAAATAAATAGGAATAAAATAACATATCTTTAAGAAAGTGATATGATGCATGATTTGATTTATTTCCCTAAATTGCTCTAGCTTGTCTACCACCCACATACTCTTGCATGCAACTTTCTAAAATGCCAAAATTGCCCCTTCACACTCACACATGGACCGAAATTTTTAAGGGCAAAAGAGTGAATGCACGATTTGCCTATAAATAGCCAAGGCTTAAGTTCATTTGCTTCATTTCCATTCTTCCTCTTCATTTCACACTAAACACATTCTAAGAGTTCATCACACTCTTAGAGAGAGAGAGAGAGAGAGAGAGAGAGAGCGCGGGGGGGGGGGGGGGGGGGGGCGTGAGAAGAAGAAGATTTCATGCTTGATTCAAGATTTTTCTTTGAAGATCAAGTGTTTGAAGCTTAGGAAATCAAGCTTAGGTAGAACCCTTCTCTTTCTTAGAAGACCTTGTTTTAAGATCTTAAAAAATTTGAGAGTTTCATGTAATAATTTTGTAAGCTTGTGATTTTCTTTTGCATGTTGTTTTTGAGCTTTCTCTTGTCTTTCTACACCTATTTCTACTTGGATCTAAGATTGAAAACAAAGAAATAAACATGCATCAACTTGATGATGCTCACGATTTTGATCCCTTTTTCTTGAAATGATTTTTGATCTTTGATTTGTATTTTTATGTTGATTTTATGACTTGATCTATAAGATCTAAGTACATGCATGTTGATCTTATACTCAGATTAGTCGATTTGTGTACATGCATGTGATGATCTACACTTGATCTATGATAAAGCTTAAGACTTGAGTCTTGCATGTTTATTTTGAGTAAAAAGATTGGATTTTTCTTGATGATCTTCACGGTTTTTAAGAAATAATTAAGGAAGCAAGTTTTAAAAATGATTTTTGACTTAAAAAGGGCTTGGTCTATATATTTTACTCTTTTCATGTTAAAGATCTAGTGAAAAATATGCTTGATGGTGATTGCATATTGATTCTATGGCTATTTGGTTGATTTAAGCACATGCATGTGATTCTTGGGTTGAAAAATGTATAATCTAAACTTGGTTAACAATAAAGTTGAGATCTTGAGTTTTGCATGTGAGTTTTAACAAAAGATTTTTCTCAAACCTTGATGCATGTTTCGGTTTTGAAGAAAGATTAAGTTTTCATGCTTTAAAAATTATTTTTGGCTTAAGCATGACTTGATCTATGTGTTTAACTCTTTGCATGTTGAAAAATGGAACAAAAATCTTGTCTTTGTTATGATGATGATTCGGTCAAGCTTAGGGAAGTAGGAAATCATGTTTTGATCATCATTTAGGGTGCATGCATGTTGATATTATCTTGATCTAAGGATCTTTACTATATGAATGATGGGTATAAAAATTAAAAAAATGAGATTTTGATGTAGTTTGATGGATCAAAGTGTTGTCTTGATTTGGTTTAAGAAAATGAGTTAAAATTGTCATTTTGCTTTACTTGATGCTCACGGTTTTAAGATAAAAGGAGGGAATGGTTTTGTAATTTTTATACTTTTATTTTTAGCGCAAAATCTTTACCTTTGACTTCTCAATATTTTCGGCCAATGCATGTTCAAGAAAGTTAGAAAATTTTCCTATGAAATGACCTTTAATGATGAACATATTTTATGTGAATGATGTTATGTTTGATTTGAAATGTTGAAGGGTTTTCTTAAATCCCATTCGGTTTAGGATAATAGAGTATCTAAGTTGGTTTAATTAATTGAAAATGAAATTGGTGCTTGAGTTGATTTAAAGTATATGAACTTGAAATCTTGGTTTATTTTGGCTTATTCAATTCGGTTCCTTTTTAATAATGTAGGTAAACATGAAAATGAAAAAGTATTGATTTGATGATTTATGGAATGTTAGAAAAATTTATAATTGTTGTTTGGCCTTGATGCATGATTCGGCCTTGAAGGGTTTAGTAGGATAGGAAATTATTTTGTTAAATAATAATTGATATTTGAAAAGTGTATGACCTATATGGAAAGTAAAAGCTAAGTGTTTGATTGTGAAAGTGTTTATTTGAAAATGAATGTTTAAATTATAATCAAGTTAAGTTAGTTGGATTTGATTTATTTGGGATTGTTGGATTGTGTTTGATGGCTGCCCTAGTTTTATTTTTAGTATTGAAGCTTCAATTTTAAAGTAACAAAGTGTTGGTTCTGTAATAAGGAATGTTTGGGAAGCAAAAGTACTTTTACGTTGTTTTCGGATTTTACAAAAGGTGATTTGAAGTTTATTTCTCCGCTGTCCCGCGTTGATTTAACTTGTGTAACACTTCGAAAAAAATGTTTTCAATTGAGTTAAAGTCTGAGTTTCAAAAATAATGGATATAGAGGAGAGTTGAATTGAAAAGTGGCATTTTTCGATGTTTTCGAGTCTTGGTTCGTGGCTGTCCGGAATGGACCAGCAACCAACTCATTCATTTAAAATGATTTCGTTAATTGTTTATAATGATTTCAAAGTATTTAAAGTAGAGTAAAAAGTTGGATTTGATTTAAAGAAGTCCTGACGTTTTACGATTCCCCGACAAGAAGTGAAAGGAGTTTTCGAAAACATGTTTTGATTCTGAGTATGACGATTATTTAAATAGACATGTGACGTTAGTGTCTTCTATTTTAGTACAAGGTGCTTATGAGCCAAGAAGTTGGAGCAACTGACAGTTGGGAGGACCCGTACCAATTTCGGATAAAGTATTTGCTGGATTTGAGGTGAGAGAGAAGATTTCCGAAGACACCGTGGTATTTAGGTGATTTATTAGGACGTTCCTGATCATCTCAAAGATCGGAACTTCGTGGTTTCTGAGTCAGTAGTATAGTGGCAATTGTCTGTGTTTGTGTGGCCACTTATACGAAGGAGACAAAGACCACATGTTATTATGTGATGAATTTATATGATGATGATTTGAAACGGCATGCTTCTGTTTATTTGTTTAAGAGTTTTGAATTATGCATGATGATAATAAGTATTGTTGTTGAGTATGAGTAGCATGCTGATAGACGTCTGCTACGTCTTGATTTTGGAATTTATTTATGTGATGTAATGGAGATTATGAAATTATCATGAGGCTGAAAGTATCCCGAATTTATGAGAAAAGATGAGTAATTAATACATGTCATAAGAGAAAAGAATTATGTGATTCAGATGAGAATAATGCTGATGAGAATAATGAGCAAGAAATATGAGACGAATTGTGAATTGACGTCGTAAAACTCAAGTAAAGAATATTGCTGGCTCGCAAACGTATTCGTGAAGGCACTGATCATCAAAGGACGCATGTTGTTTAATGTTCGGGAATTGAGAATCATCAATCCAAGGCTGGCTCGCAACTGTTGCTTTGTGGAATTCTGGAACCTTGTGCTTTTGGGGGAAAGATAATACCTTTGTTAGCGGTTGGGACTCGTCGAAGGGATGTTACGAGGATGAGTCGACCTTAGGTCATTAAAAGACTAAAAGATGTAAGAAAACTTTTAAAAGACATTAATTAATGCGGTGAGTATGAATGCGAAGTAGTGGAGAGGAAGATACCCCGGAGTATCAGGGATATTCGGGTTGTGATTGCAATAAGGGAGGGTAAGTACAGTGATACGTCAAGAAGACTTGAGTGCTATTCTAGGCAGAACAAAATCCATACGTGGTACGGGCAGATCGGTTCTATGTCGTGGTAAGTTCTGCACTCGAGACCAGAATAGTACTGTCGCCCCCTATGGCAATTCGAGAACAGTGAGAGGGACTGGAACGAGGCACTATGTTTATGCAATGAGCTAGCATTCCATTTACTTTTGCTATGGGGTAGCAATGCCTGCGTGGTAAAGGTCCTGTACTCCTGTTTGCTTCCGACTAGGTTGGGTGGATGACCGAGGAGATGTAGACGTGTGTGCTAACTGCGAACTAAACTTTTACCTCGATGATATTATGAATCCCCCAATCATCGATGGACGCGAACTCATAAGACGTAATAAGAGAAGATGAATATTGCAGTAATGAGAAATGACCTCGATATTGAAAAGTATAGAGATATGAATGAAACCCTATGGAGATGGAAATGAATGAAAGTGAAAGATTCGTAAGATGTGATTGAGAAAAGCATGTGAGAAAGAATGAATTATATGTCGCAAAGAGATTAATGATATTGATAAGCGAAAGTAAGCTTGCGTTGATGAATGATTAATTGATGATGATTATGATTATGAATGTGGTGCTGCATATGTGTTATTTGTTATGTTTGTGTGGTCTTGATATGTTGCCTATTGTAAACCCACACCGTCGACGATGCGTCGTTCAGAATGCTTACTCTCTCCTGCCTCGTTGTTTTGTTGGTGAATGGTGATGCCACAACGAGCAGATTTGTGCTAGAGGATCCAAAAAATGCGGAAGGTTTGGTATTACCCGATGACGATGAGAGATTCGACGATGCCGAGGAGTACCCTGAGCTAGAAGGAGTACCCATCAAGGATGAAGACAAGGATTAATGTGTAGGCCTAATGTTGAGAGGTCTCCCTTTTTAGAGTATTGTACTCCCTTAGCAGGTACTTAGACATCATTTGCCGAATCCACATGTACACCCGAATCATGTTTTCTAAAGCTGGATTAATCAATGCTAAGTTTTCTGGTTAAGAACGAAAGAACTGGGTCTTTAAAACCAAATTGGTGAAATTAAGTTTCAAAGTGCGATATTTCGTAACATCTCGGTTTGGAACTTGAAGTATAACGTGAGATATGAGAATCAAATTTCTATTGCAAACTATTCTGATAAAAGATTTTGGAACTTGGAGATTCTCATGTCCATGTTATGTTATATATATATATATAAAAAAAAAATTGGCCCAAATTTTCACAATATTGAATTAAAGAAATTATATTTTCAAGTTGCCAAATCGGGGTGTTACAACATACACATGTTACAAAATACTCTTACATTCAAAATTTTCAAACCAACTTTATTTGCTACATCCTTTTCAAAAATCAAATACTAATACTTACACAAAATATTTTCAAATGCTAAATCACTTAAATAATTCACGTGACAACACTTAGTCATAATACCAATTGTTATTTCAAATCAATCAAAGTTATTCCAAAACACAAACAAGTACTTTCTTAAGCTCCATTCATAATCACGTAACTAAAATTAACCTTATAAAAAACACACTTCTTGAAGAGCATCTTCAACATAAACCAAAAACAATTCTTAAACAAACAATCCAAGTCATAGTGGAAAACAAGTTACGTTACTTAAAAAAAAACTTATGAGTCTTAGGCATAGAGTCATTGCCTTATTCTAATATTTATAAAATATAACTTCGAGACAACATGTATTCTCTTTGAAACATGTCCTTTTAAAATCATTTCGTGCTCGTCCGAAGGTATTCATTTTACAAATATGGCTTATGGGTCAAACCTCATTAACATTAAAATATAGTCCTTTGCAAAAACACTTTGCAAATGCTAACTAAAACACTTAAACAAAATTCCATTTAGTTCCTTATAACTTGGCCAATTCGGCCATTCCTTCTTTTCCATTGAAAAATTTCATTTTTCAAACACTTTAAATTACAAACCTTAATCAAATCAAAGAGAGAGCATTAAACCTTATCGACATCTAAATCTCAAGAAAAACCAAAGTAAGAAATTCCCTTGATATTTATGAACCACTCAAGTTAAAACCAGTTCAATTTCATTATAAAACAATTACGTTCATATAGCAATCTAAAACTCTTACACAAATCAACACAACATTTACATGTCAAAAATCAAAAATTTGTCCTCAATGGGGCTCATGGTCTCCTAAAGATTTTTATCCAAAAATTGATTTTCTTTAACTCTAACTCACGTGCAAAAATTCCAAATCGATATACGACATAAAATAACTTAATAAATAACATTCGTTTACAACATAAAACATAACCCAAGGTGAAATCCTTTAAAGTAATTAATCCTTCTCAACATAGGGACCAAAAAAAACAAAGAGACATTAAAAAGCAAGTTAATCAAAACTAATCAAATGAAATGTACGAAGACACCGAAATCAAACGACAAAATTTACATCAAATATGATCATTCATTATCTCTTTATAACTTTGCCAAAACTCAAAACCAAACTTATCAATTGACATACTTTAAATCAAAAATCAAAACAACCATTTCTCTTATCTTAATCAATTCGGCCATACCAACAAAAATAGGGTATCCTTATGCAATTTTTTTCATTTTCACCAATCAAGGACAAAATCTAGCTTAACATAACCATTGAAACCAAACTCAATTAAATCATCAACATAAATTTAGGCAAATCAATTCCTTTAGCTTCATACTTAATCAAAATACTAACTCACATAACACTTAACACTTTTTACTTTAACAATACTAAAAGTCCATGAAAACCAAATATAAACAATTTGCCCTTAACACACGAAAATTAAACAAGCAAGGTTATTAACATGCAAAATAAAATAAAGGTTCTAACACATGTCTCAAACAAAGAATCAAAGCTTAAAACAATTTTAGAGCTCTTTTCCTTCTCCTATGGCCAATTCGGTCAAGATCCCATAAAAGGGGGAAATCACTCTTTAATTCAAAAGCTCATTTTTAGCTAATAATAATTTCATGAAAGTAAAGGTTTATACTTGTTTACCCACATGCATGAACACCATAAACTCATTTTCACAAAAATACTAACTTTTAGCTCGGGTACTTGTTATAACCATACATCCAAGGGAAAATTTCAATCTTATTGTTTGAGATCATGTATATGCAACACATAAAGGCTTGTCTTTTGTAAAAGTTGTAACTTTTTGGTAAATCCCCAATTCAAACTTTCTTATACAACAACAAGCTTTTTTTTTTTAATTTTTATTTTTTATAAATTATACATGCAAATCAAAAATCAATGCCATAGTAACAATCTAATTTCAAATGGATAAAATAGAAAAGGAAATGAATTGAAATAAGTAAGAAATCATTACCCCACAAAAGGAAAATTGATGAAAATTGGTTCCTCCTCTTCCTCACGGCCCTTTCTTCTTCCTCAATGGGGAGTTTTTGTTATAAGGAATACCAAAGGGCAAAAAAAATTGAAGAGAAAAAGGGAGAGAGAGGGGACAGTTTTTGTATAGAAAAAGGGGGGTTTCATTTGTTTTAATTAAATATTAATTGGGGTAATGAGGGTGGTAATAAAAAGAGTATTGTAACCATTTGGGGGTTTATTTTTCAAAAGACTTTTCCCTTTCCCTACACATCCCATACCGTGGCAATATGTATGCATGGGGTGAAATGAAAATTTTCTTTAAACTCTTATGGGATGCATTAAAACCATGTCTTAATAAATTGCAAAACAAAATAATAAGACTTTATATATTTAATCTCCAAAAATACTAATCCTTCACAAATTATAGAATTAAACTTTCACTATTGTAAAAATAAATTCCAGACTTTTGTATAATCACTTTGGTTGTAACATCATTTCTTTCGGGTCTCATATGAATACGTAATGAGTAATGGATTATAAACCCCACTTTTCATCCCTAAACCTCATTTTTATTCTGAAATGACTAATTTGTCCCTATTTTCTTCTCCATTCTCCAAAACATCCACGACACACTCTCTCCTCCACCCTGTCTCTCTTCTTCCTTTCTCCATGTCTTGTGGCTTTTTTCAACAAGACAGCAACGATTCTGCTCCAAAAAGCCGTGATTCCTTGCAGCAATGATGGATCTGGATCCTCTAACATTTTGCTGCATTATAGTAAGCAGTGAGTGAGTGAGAAAGTGAAATTGAAAGTGAGCAACCAAACTGAAATTGAATGATGAGTTGAATTATTAGGTAGCGTAATAATAATACCTAGTGAAAGTGAAAGAAGATGTGAGAGGGAGACGTTGATGAAGCACACCACCAACTGCTTTTAGCATTCCTATTCTACTATTTTATTACTCTCTCTTTATGTCTGTATTGTTTTGTCCAAGCAGCTTCGTTTCTAATTTTCTGTTTTTTTTTTGGACCGGATGACTAAGTTATTGATTAGGAAGATGAAGGTTAAGGAGAGAGGAGAATGGAGGAAGGAGAAGGGTAATTTTGAAAATAAAATTAGAAAAAGGGGTTTGGGGATGAAAAGTGGGGTTTATAATCCATTACTCATACGTAATGCCTTTGGAAATCATAATAACAAAATCAAATAAATAAACAAATTGAAATCCATTTGCTGATGCAAGTAAAACCAACTTGTCGAATTTAAATCCCAAAAATTGAAATATGACAAATCATTTAGAAACTCCTTTTATAAATTAATAACATTAAAATCAAAGCTTCTTATATATCGCAAAACTTAAATAAATTCATTTATTCCTATAAAAAAGAAATACTCCCTCCGGTCCCTAATATAAGCACCTTTTGACCAATTTCACTTCCTTTAAGAAAGTTAGTTAGTGGCATTGAAAATGTAAATATTTGATATTATTGTCAAAAGTACCCCTATAATTATTATTGAGAATGTAAAAAGTGTTAAGTAAATAGGGGTGTTTGTGGAAAAAAAAGTAATTAATGCCATTGAAAATTGGAAATGAGACTTATATTAAGGACAAAAAAAATCTTGAAATGAAGCTTATATATAGGACCTGATGGAGTATAAAATATGTATAATAATATTTTAATCATAAAAATATAATTTATTCGAAAAGTATAAATTGCGGGTATTAGATATTGTATCTCCAAATTTCATGTTACGAGGTGAAGGATGACCTTAAAGAGCATAAACAGAGAGTTGAAAATGAATAAGGTTTGGTTGTTCTTGCAACTCAATAGTGGGCCCAGAATCGGGTTTATGGTTTTGGTTTTCAACAACCTCAATTTTGTCCACATATAAGGTAGAAATTGGGGTTGACAATGGTACTCTTGAATAGTATTTCTCCACACAATTAAAGCGTAACTCGCGTTCACGACGTTCTTGTATTTGCTAAGGTGTCAGCTTCTTGATGGGAAGCTGATGAGAAGGTTTCTTGGCCAACAATGGGGGTCATGAGGGTCCAACACGTTGTAGGGCTAGCTTAAATTTAGGAGCAACATCTTTGTTCTTGTCTTATTCAGTTTGGCCTACCCTATGGCTTGGGAGATTGTAGTAGGATGAATTATAGCAAGGTCACTCCCAATTTTTGGTTTTAAATTAAACCAGATATGAAACAATTTAGAATCATTTCAGCGGTTAACATGTCCACCTTGTTGCATAAACTACTCTTGAAGCGGGTCTAATATTCAGCAATAAAACCAAAGTGTTTCACCTTAAATAACTTCGCCTGGTGATTAGTACTAGAGGATGGTCCAAACCGAACCTCCAAATCTCTAGCGAGTCTCTTCCATTTAAAGAGTTGGTTGTTATGGAACATCCATTTGTACCAGCTATGGGCATCTCTTTTCACGGGGAAAGCAAATAGTTCTATGTGCTGTTCTTGGAGAATTGGAGTAAAATATCATTTAGCTTGAAAGACCCAATCTATTGGTTCAAAACCATCAAATTGAGCTAAGTAAAGCTTACAGGGTTTAAAGGTCTCGTTATTTTGAGAGGTTGGGGTAGTTTGAGTGTATGAAGCGGAAAATGGAGGGCTTATGGTTTTTCGGGTCAATGTTTAGTACTGTGGAGGATGTGAGGTTGGTTGCTGAGTAAAAATGGAGATGAAATTAAGGTTATAAATGATGCCATTAACAACCATGGTGAAAGCTTCATGTCTAGTCTTCATGGTAGTCGTTAATTGGTCATGTTTAGCATCATTTTGTGACTCGATCTGAGATAATTTCTTAGTTATGATGATAACAACAGTATCATCAAGAGCTTTGTTAGGGATAGGTTGGGTCGGTGAGGGATGAAATCACCGATGATAGGGTGTAATTCCTATACTTGGCCAATAGAAATTAGAAATCTATAGCAAGAAGAGAAAAGACAACAAAGCGGGATTGTTGAGCAAGAGCTCATTTTTCTTGTTACCTTTTTCCGCATTTCATTAACATAAACTTTATACAAGGAAAAAGATACTAAGTAAATGTGCACCTTACAAGTGGCACCAATCCAGTAGTAAAAGAATAATATCGTGGAATGAGAAATAACTACTAAATTTTAAAGTTAAAAATAGTAGTAAAAACCCAAAAATTTCTGGATAAAATCTTTGGGCCAAGTTGGAGTAGTGACTCTTTTCCTAATGGGCCTAGCATCTGGCCTGTCTTGTAAAATATCAAACTCAACCTAATGAGTTTTAGTTATTAACTCACACACTTTAGTTTTCATACCCCATTTTTTTCCGATGGACTTTAGTCGATACTTTTTCCGACATCCCCAAATCAGAAAATGCCTTTTTTCGATTGACCCTCACTAAAAAATGCAGTTTTAAGATCGGTAATGCATTTTTTTGACTCGGGAATGTTGGAAAAAATTCTGACTGAACTCCATGAAAAAATGGGGCTTAAGGACTAAAGTATGATGCTTTGAAACTACTCTTTCAAACTAATTTCTAATATTTTTCTTTGTGTCCATGTCTTTTTATTTTTATACATACGATGTTGGAACTGCACAGTACGTGGCATGTCTTTCGATTTAGCATTTTGGCCGATGCGTCTCAGATTTATTTTAGTTTTTTTTATTTTAATTTGATTCGTGTGTTGGTTATTTTTGTATTATTGAAGTTTCGTTGATTATATAAGAGCTGATGTGAAATTTTTTAAATAGCTAAATGTTTTAACTTTTTGCTTAAATTTTTATTTCCTTCCAGTTTTTATTCTTTTTCGATGATCTTTACTCTTCAAAGGGAATTAGTTTTTAGTTATCAGCTAGATGACACTCTTGATATACATTAAAGAAAACCTATCAACATGTTTTATTAGTATTTTGACCCGTGTTACACTTGTAACACCCCAAATTTTTAACCTCTAATTAATAAAAATTAATTATAATGGTTTATTTATAATCAAATTATGTTTATATAATCTCTAATTAATTATCTGTGTTATGTTAGAGGAAATATGTGGAAAATAATTTGATAATTATTTTTGTGCGAAATAGGAGTTTTGCATATTAGTCCCTCTTTTAGGACCTAGAAGCAATATTAGAAAGATTTTGGAGAAAAAGGAAATAAAATATTATTTTTTTCAAAATTTGGTCAAAATACTGGAGTATTTCTATCCAATACTCGAGTATTGCGTACAGAGTTGCTCAACGATAGTGCGTTTGATGAGTCAACCACTCAAATACCCAAAACGTTGACACGAATCAACCCAGCAACGTGTCTATGATGGTGTGTCGAGCTGCATGCATCATAAATCCATCTATTTAAGCATCTGGGTCGTTGAAATTGCCTCCATTTTGCATGTAGAGGTTCTGAAGCACAAAGTTAGGGTTTCCAACTTCGTTCTATCGATTCTCCTTCGATTTTGAGAGATAAGCTGAGAGTGATACACCATTGCAAAACTTACATCTTGAGCTTTGCAAAGATATAGAGTTTGTGAGTTGAGGTTGAGTGTGGATCGAGAACGAGCCTGATCTTTTGGAGGTGTTGAAGCTACCAAACTTCAATTTCAGTTTCCTGGAGCTTACTTTTGGGCTCGATTCTGGTAAGCTCAAGCAACCATTCCATCTCAAACTTGTTCCTTTAGCTAGTACGTGTTGCAGAGAGTTTAGAGAAACTAATTTCATCAATTTTCATTGCTGTTTCATATGTCAACCAATTCGGTTTTGGTGCTCTGTTGAAAACTACTTTGTTCAGTGAGGAGTTTGTGGGATTCAAAGTTCCAGAGCTTTTTCTTGTCAAGTTTTTTTTTCTTCACGAATTAGAGGTATGGGGAAAGCTTTACATTCACTAGAATAAGAGTAATTATTGTGTTTTGTATAGGGATTCACCATGAGACTCTTAAGGGCTTAGTTTGAAATAGGTTTTTGGCTTGCAGGCCAAATTGGACTCTAAGGCTTGTTGGAGCAAGTTTAATATGTTGCATGTGAACTTAATTGATGCTAAAATCAAGTTAATAACGAGTATATTTGAGTTTGGTATGTGAAGTTGTTGAAATTCATGTTTTTATGCATAATTGATGTGAGATTTGGATTCTCCGTTGATTGACATGTTTTAAGTGTTGAGACATGTTTAATATGCATAAATACAACTCTATTGATAATTGATTTAAGTTAAAATTGGTTAGATTTGAAAATGGTATGCTAAAACCCATTTTGCAGTGTATTTACTGTCATTAAATACTCGAGTATTATGTAAAATACTCGAGTATTGTCTGAAGTAGAGTGTTCAGAGTTCAGCTTAACACTCAAGTACTTGAGGAACTACTCGGGTATTTTGGGTTGATGCACTACTCGAGTATTCTGAGTTAACTGATGTAGAAATTTTTATAACACTACGAACGACTCGAGTATCTGAACAAATACTCGAGTATCAATTCTGAGATTGCTTAAAAATACCATTTTCAACTTAAACACTTTTATTTGAACCTAATTATACTTAAAGAAAATGATATACTCAGTTCATTGATAATGTTGGTTATGAATTATGCCATGTTTGATGAGTTTAGTATTGTCTCTTGCCACAATGTGTGTGTGGTGCAAATGATGAGACTAATGACTAATATTAATGAAATTATTCATTGCATTCATGCATGGTGAATGGTGATAAGTTATCATTTGTCATGTTCGAGGAACATGAGGAGGGCCTCTGGGAGTGCCAAATGTTACTGCTTGCTCGTTGACACATTAAGGTTGACGATGTGGCCAGTATGTGATATACTGTTGATGTGGTTATTACGTCTTCGCGACGTGATGCTCGCAAGAGAAGCGGAGTTAAGTATCACAAAGTGATCATTGCATCCTTGCGATGTGTCGTTCACCAGATAAGGTGACGTTGTGTATCATTTTCGAGCAAGTATGCCATACGTTCTGATAACGTATTTATTGTATTTTGGGAATACACTGTGGTTATGGATGGACGTCCGAGAGAGTGATTAGTTGGAGAATCTCAAGGAATGAGAGATGACATGCATCATGCCATTATAATTAAAGAATTTAATTATAAATGAATCTGGCTTGATCATATGCATATACATGTTGGTTGATAACGTGATTATATGTGAATATTTAATTCCAGTTATTCTTATTTGATTATGTGTATGTATATGCTTACCCCTGTGCCCTTATTAGGTGATGTCCAGATACCAAGCCTGCGTCGAGATGAGACCCATCCCTAGTGGTATATGGACATTCGAGGAGCACCGAGCTACTTTCGAGGGTGAGGTGAAGATTATTCTCTATCACCCTAACCCCCTCGCTCGTGTGTGACCTTGTAGGTTTAGGATCCCTGTCATTTATACTATGCACGTACCCCCGTTCTATACTTATAGAGGACCACCACCAGCTCGACCAGTACGTAGGTTTCATAGTTTTCGTTTCCGGACAGCCACTCGTTCTCACCCCTCTGCTTCTAGAGTTTTCACTGATGATGATGTCCTCTCACCTGGCCCGACAGGTACTGTTAGGTCTGCACCTGCAGCAGATCCTAGGCCCAGTGGTAGGGCATCTACTCCATCGGACGAGATTGAGGAGGACCCTGAGGAGGGGGAGAGCGAGGAGGAGGTACCAGTCGAGCCGGCTACTAGGCCTCGTGGAGGACCGAGTGGTTCCCAGGTATAGGCATAGTATAGGTAGTACGGATCCCATACCTGATGTGTAGCTGCAGTGGACCCAGTTGGATGCTTGGAGGACCAGTTTGACCTGCTCTTGGACATCTTTATTTTTGATATGTGATATATTGTATATAGTTTTGAGATGTACTAGAGCTGGGGTCTTTTCGTTTATAGTTATTTTGACTAGAAAACATATTTCAATTATAATGATGAAATCAAAATTTTATTACTACACTCAAATATTATTTTACTAAAGGTATTAGAAATAGCGGGATGTTACAATTCTCCCCCACTTACTGGAATTTCGTCCTCGAAATTTTGTTCAGTCCCGTAAATGGAGAATCATCCCATTAGGCAGGGTTTTCGACTATGGTCTTTACGTCCCTTCGGCTTCGTTCTCTTACTTAGGATACTTCTAAGTCCATACTTCTTGGCGCTTTCATGCTTAGGACACTCCACGTCTTGTTTTCGTACAACTTTCCTTCTTGTTTCTGTTTGTCTGCATCTCATTTCATTATCACTCAGACAAGATCTTAGTTGGGTTACTAAGTTCTCCCCCACTTGGTATCGACATACTTGGTTGTATCAATGCCATGAAGTAGGGAATTGAATGAGTCAGTTTCTGATCGCCTTTCAGGATTGAAGGTTATGTTGAGTTGACTACCTGCTGGTGGTCATTGGGTTGGCCTGAATTCCTAAGGTTTGTGAAATCTAGTATTCGTATACACTTAGGTTCTTGTACTCAACGAAGAGCACGATTCAATTGTTCAACTTGGTTGATCTCGGTGTGGATACTTTATGAGTTCGTCGCGATTCGCTTCTCCTTGATAACGAGGTTGAGGCCAGGCTTTGCTCCTCTCGCAGGTGGTCATTCAGGGATCTTGTTAGTAAGACTCCCAATTGGTCTCGCTCTACCAAAGTTTGGTTTAGTTTTCCAGGGAAGTTGGAGATGGTTTCTAGGGTCAGTTTGATTCCCTCAAGAATTCTTCCTGAAGGATTCGGAAAGGGTACGGTTCAGGTTGACTTCCTTTCTCCTAAAGGTGGTACTTCTTGGGGAATTCTATTTCGGGTTGGTTTCTATTTTAGTCAGAAGCTTTCAATGACACCGATCGTTAATAGGTGCGAAGATCGAGGTGATCGGTCCCAATCTCCCATCTATCAATAGCAACATCATTGGAGCGCTTGTTGATGATATAATCACTTAACAGATGCAAGGATCAGAGTGATCAGCTCTAACCTTACATTCTATTAATGACAACACCATCGCCGAATTTCGTTAAGTTTAAACTAGTGTCTTATAGCCTATCGCTGACACTACGCATACAAGTCATGCGACTTAATCCTGGACAAGAAAGTAAGTTAACACATATATAAATAAGTAAATATACATATATTCTATTCATCTAACTAAAGTACTTAGAAATCTATCGGTTACTCGCTTGGTGAGTAAACCAAAGGAGTTGTGAGTCCACACTCCAAGACCGAGGATAAACTGCTCTGATACCATAAATGTAACACCCTCACGAATATATAGCTTAATTACTATTAATTAGTTTAAGATTAATTAAGGACTTGAAAATTTTAAGAAAATCCGATAAAGTTTCCTCTGTTTTCGGACTTTCCAAAAATTCATGCTTTTGCACCTGTCCAGACCAGAATAATTTAAAACATAAACTTAAGTACTAGAAACAGCCAAAATATCTAAATGCCTAGATACAAAAATAATACAAGTTGCGGGCTCCAAAAACTAAACTATAATTTTTACACCACTTTGATTTTAGTTCTCTCAGTTCCTAGTTTACACTCCACACCGTGGAGTGTACTCCTGCTCGGCCATGCATAGTGTAAGCTCCATTCCTGTACCTGTATAAAGACAGCAAGAAGGGTAGCATTACACAGAACTTAGGAATATAGCGTCTAAATAAGCATAGAAATAAACTAAGAACAATCATTAAGTAGACCACATTCATAATTCCTAAACACACATTTTTACAATCTCATTTTCCACTAGTTTCCTTATTCATTTTAGTTTGGTTCCATAAATACATTCCTTTCTAATTCTCTTTATCATGTACGTCTTCCCAGTTGTGAGATACCTGGTACATTACCCTTTTACCATGTACGTCTTCCCAATTAAGGGATACCTGGTACACTACCCTTTGCCCTGTACGTCTTCTCAATTAAGAGATACCTGGTACAGTTCCATTCGTGTTGTACGTCTCCTCAAATAAGAGGTACCTGGTACAACCGGTCCTATCTATGGTGCATGTCTCCTCAATTACGAGGTACCTGATACAACCGTTCCTCTTTACGGTGCATGTCTCTTCAATTAAGAGGTACCTCATACAACCGTTCCTATTTACGGTGTATGTCTCCTCAATTAAGAGGTACCTGATACAACCATTTCTATTTACGGTGCATGTCTCCTCAATTAAGAGGTACCTGATACAACCGTTCCTATTCGACATGTACGTCTTCCCTGTTCAGAGATACCTGTTACATTAATCCTATTTGTGGTGTAAGTCTTCTCAATTAAGAGATACCTGGTACTGTTGGGTTTGGCCTCAAAATCTCGAGGAGGGGGGTGAATCGAGTTTTATTAATTTATTGCAAAATCCCTTATAAATTAAAAAAAATTGTTTTGCGTTGGAGAGATTAGACGTTTGAGAAGGAAAGCGAAATCGATTTATAGAAAATTAAGAGTAGCGCGGAAACGTAAATAAATGAAAGTGCGGAAAATAAAAGAGATAGGGATAAAAAAGCTTGCACCGGAAATTTTATACTGGTTCAGCCTTCCAGTCGAAAGGCCCAGTCCAGTCCCCAAGCGACCCGCTTGAGAGTTCTATAACCAGCAATTGAGCCGCACCCAATTACAACCGAGAGCACCCCGCACACTACTAGGAACCTCCGTTCGCTAACGGCCTCAACAACACACAGAAGGGTTCCTCACCCTACGAACGCCTCAACGTTCAACTATGGGATTCTCTCCCTAACCATTAAGGTTCAGTACAAAATAGATGAGAGTGATTACAACAAGTATAACGTGTTCTCAAAACACAGATACTACAATCAAAGCTCTATGATAATGAAGTTTTTCTTTTTGGTCTAAAGGCCAACAAGAGATTTTAGAGTTCTTCCAAAAATATGATCGTGATGTTCAGAGAAAAGTAGGAGAAGAAGAATACATGAATTCAGAAAAGTGTCAGAAGAATGAATGAATAGGATTGTTGGAGTGATTTTCTAAAGAATAACTTTTATAAATCAAAAGGATTTAAACCAACAAATCAAAATCAAATTTTAAATCAAAATAAAATAAAATATGATTTTGTAATAAGTTTTAAAATAAAAAACAAATCAAAACGATTTAAGAAAACAAATCAAGGATTAGATTTAAAACAAATAAGGAAATAATTCAAACTTAAAATCAAATTCGAATTTTTGAAAGTAAATCAGAATAATTTATATAAAATCAAATCTGAAAAGAAATCAAAGTGATTCTGATACGTTTTTCAATAAAACTTGAAGTAATCGATTACTTAAGGAAGGTAATCGATTATCCCTTCAAAAATAGAAACTTTTAAATTCTTTTGAAAAACTAGTAATCGATTAGAACAAGAATATTTAATCGATTACATCACCCCTGTTCATTATATGATGCAACTCATATAATCGATTACCACTAATCAAATAATCGATTACTGAGCCTCTGGTTTGCATATGATGCAACATCATGTAATCGATTACTACAAGACATGTAATCGATTACTTTGTATCAGGAAAATGTATGATGCAACAATTTTAATCGATTACTTGATCCAGGTAATCGATTACTTTCATACAGAAAGTAATGGATTATCCAAGTTCACTTAATCGATTACAAACACTCTGGTTTTTCTATGATGCAACAAAGTTAATCGATTACTTTAGGCAGTTAATCGATTACTCCTTCTTGCATTTGTAAAAAATAGATTTTCATAAGATAAAAATATCCAGAGTTTTGTTTCATCAATCATTTACACAGAAACTAAGTTCTAAAAACAAATTTTCATGAAAAAACTTTTTCTTCTCCTTTAACTAAAAAACTCATTGGCCTTTTAACTCATTAAGAACAAAAACTTCATTACCTTACAATATGTCCTAAGGGAAAAGGCTTCTAGACTTATATCTTGCTTGAATCTTCAACTTGAACTTGAAGGAACTTGTGAGCTTGAATCTTGAGTTTGTTATCATCAAAACTTTAACTTGAATTTTGCTTGAAGTCCATGAGAGAGCTTGGAGCTTGACTTCCAACACTTGCTTGACTTCCAACACTCCCCCTTTTTAACGATGACAAACTTTTATTCTGATCTATTCTCGAATATCTGCATCACAAGTGTTATACAAGCAAAAATATATATACAATTGAAATTAACCTTCCCTAGATCAATATTTCATAAAAAATTGAATGCACAATATCATCTCATAGCATCTCCCCCTGTATTGATGCATAAAACATCAAATAATTCATATTGTCATCAGAATATTTCTCCCCTTTTTGTCCTCTTCAAAAAGAGTAGATCACTCCCCCTGAAACACTGATTAAACACATTAATAATAACAAGGGAGATAATACAGAATCACATATTCAAAACAGGTGAAAGGTAGAAGTTAGACCAATTTCTCTACGAATAAAAATGAAATTTTCTTTAGGAAGCGGTTTCGTAAAGATATCAGCTAACTGCCGTGAAGTATCTACATACTCAATAACACAATCACCCTTTTGAATATGATCACGTATAAAATGGTGATGAATCTCTATGTGCTTAGTGCGAGAATGTTGCACAGGGTTTTTGGCAATACTAATTGCACTAGTGTTATCACATTTTATGGGAATTTGATCTAGACTTACACCAAAATCAAGGAGTTGCTGTTTTAACCATAAGACTTGTGCACAACAGCTATCCGCAGCGACATATTCAGCCTCAGCTGTGGATAGGGCTACACTAGACTGTTTCTTGCTAGCCCATGACACTAATGAATTTCCTAGGAGGTGACAAGTGCCGCTTGTGCTTTTCCTATCTACTTTGCACCCAACAAAATCAAAATCGGAATACCCAACAAGGTTACAAGAGGAGCCTTTGCGGTACCATAAACCCATATCAGTTGTGCCAGAAAGATATTTCATAATTCTTTTGACCGCAACCATGTGGATTTCTTTTGGATTCGCTTGAAAATGTGCACATAAACATATGCTAAATATGATATCCGACCTACTTGCCGTTAAATATAAAAGGGATCCGATCATACCTAGATACTTAGTGATTTCAACGGATTTACCTTCTTCATTTTTGTGCAGATAACATGATGTGCTTATTGGTGTTGCTACTGCCTTGGCCTTATCCATGCCGAATCTTTTCAATAGTTCTTTGCAGTATTTTGTTTGGCTAATAAAGATTCCATCCTTTGCTTGTTTGATTTGCAATCCTAGAAAGAAGTTCAGCTAGCCCATCATAGACATCTCGAACTCTTCCTGCATTATACTCGAAAAATCCTTGCAAAGGGTTTCATTAGTAGCACCGAAAATAATATCATCTACATAAATTTGAACTAAAAGAATGTCATTTCCTTTCTTTTTGATAAAAAGTGTGTTGTCAACCTTCCCTCTTTCAAAATCATTTTCAAGTAAAAATTTGCTCAATCGCTCGTACCATGCTCTAGGAGCTTGTTTGAGTCCATAAAGAGCCTTTTTCAGTTTAAAAACATAGTCAGGATGTTCAAAATTTTCAAAGCCGGGAGGTTGAATAACATATACTTCTTCATTAATAAAACCATTATGAAAGGCACTCTTTACGTCCATTTGAAATAATTTAAAATCTAAAATACATGCAAAAGCTAAAAGCAACCTAATGGCTTCCAACCTAGCAACAGGGGCAAAAGTTTCCTCATAATCTATCCCCTCTTCCTGGTTGTAACCTTGTGCAACTAGCCTAGATTTGTTTCGAACAATTAAACCAGCCTCATCAAGTTTGTTTTTATAAATCCATTTAGTTCCAATAATCGGATGAGAATCAGGCCTAGGAACAAGTTCCCAAACCTGGTTTCTTTCGAACTGGTTGAATTCTTCTTGCATAGCTAGAAGCCAATGTTCATCAACTGAAGCCTCAGAAATATTCTTTGGCTCCACTTGAGAAACAAAAGCAAAATAATTGCACAGATTGCTAATAGATTTGCGTGTACTTACACCTTTTGAGATATCACCTATAATTTGGTCAATTGGATGGTGCCATGATGTTCTCCATTCCTTAGGCAAATCTGAATTAACCTCCATGGACTGTTCTTGATTTTTATCCTCAACTGATTCATTTGAATTTTCGTTGCATTTGTGCGACACCCTTTCTCTTATCTATAATATTATTAGTTAATCTCTTCTGAAAATATTACTTATGGACATTAATTGTTTGGATAAGTTAACTTGATATTACATCATACGAGAAATTATCGAATTAGGCTTCGAACACTTGATCAATAAAATATTGAAACAATTAGTTATTTGCAAGACAACATATATTTGTTAATCCAAAAATTTAGACTTTAATAATTACAAACATAACGTTGCCTTGTTGTTCGCATATAAAATTTTCCAAATAATAATAGTCGCCGAATTCTCCTTTTAACAAAATCAGAGTGCACGAAACGATAGTAGTACTCAAGGATCCATGTGGTGATAAACATCATATATATATATATATATATATATATATATATAAATATCATCATAAAAAGGATCCATCAGTACAGAAGTCATCAAAATATAAATATCCATGTCCATAAAGCTGAAAATACATATATAAGACTAAAAATAAGACCTGAACTCTCAAAACACTCTCAAAATATGTACAATATATCACAACCCAAAAAATAAAGTGTTAGAGAGTAGGTCAACTGGTCCTCCATGCATCCATCTGGTCCACTACAGCAGCAAAAGTCGGTCCGGGATCCCTACTATCTATACTATGCATCCACTAGGAACCACTGGGTCCTCCTCGAGGTCTGGGAACTGGCTCGACTGGTACTCCCTCCTCCTCGCTCTCCCCCTCCTCGGTATCCTCCTCTATCCCATCCGACTGAGTGGCAGACCTATCAGTAGGTCCAAAAGTAGCAGCTGGTGTAGTCCTACCAGCTCCAATCGGATCAGATGAAGGAACATCCTCATCAATGAAAAATCTGTAGGCAGAGGGATGAGAACGTGTAGTAGGACGGAAACTAAAACTGTGAAACCTACGTACAGGTCGAGCTGGCGGTGGTGGTCCTCTATAAACATAAAAAGCAGGGATGTGCATAGTATATATAATAGGTATCCTAAACCGACGAGGGCGCACCCGAACGAGGGGGTTAGGGTGGAAGAGTGTGAACTCCACCTCACCCTCAAATGTCGCTCGGTGCTCCTCATACCTCCATATCCCGCTAGGGATGGGCCTGATCTCTACGCATGCTAGGTAACTTGCCATCACCTATCAAGGGCACAGGGGTAAGCATATACATACACATAATCAAATAAGGATAATCCATAAATATGCAAAGATAGAAATTAACATTTTATAATCATATCAAATTTAATCACATAATAAAATCAATGATGATATGATGCATGCTATCTCACTCTTCTTAAAAATTCTCCAACTAATCACTCGAATGGACGTCCTTCCATAACTTCATTGTGTTTCCAGAATACAGAATACGTTTCAAACATATGGCGTACTTGCCCAAAAGTGATAAACAACGTCACTTTATCTAGTGAACGTCACGTCGCCAAAACGTAAACTATCACTTGGATTACATAGTCATCTAGACATAAGACCCACGACGTCAACCTTGAAGTGGGGTCCAGCAAGCAGTAACCTTGGAACATACAAAATAACAACGTAACCCCAATCACCATGCATGAACTCATTGACATATTCCTTTTAAGATTAAATCCTCTTTAATCTTAATATATATACAACATGGAATAATTTATTCACAAGTATTCAAAGTAATTGATGTAATCTTACAATCTCCTTAATTTCTTGGAACATGATTAATCAACTTAAAAATTAATAACTTGGGTCAAAATAACTTGGTTAGATTTTAAAAATGAAATTTAAGTGTTATGACTAAAAATACTCGATTATCTTACCAAAAGACTCGAGTAGTTCATACGTTTTCTGAAAAGTAAAGTTTCAGATTTTCTAGAAATACTCGAGTAGTTCATGAATTACTCGAGTAGTTTTATCATCCAGAATACTCGAGTGGTTCATGCAAGACTCGAGTAGTTCATCACAATTTCAAATTGGTGCATCAGGCAATACTCTAGTCTCAGCTCAAACACTCGAGTACTAGTGCTACCAGACACACTGGTGCACCACGATCTACACGAGTATCGAGCCAAAGCCTCGAGTATTTCATGACAATAAAACACTGAAATTGAGTTTTCACATACCAAATTCAATTCTAACCAATTTTAACCAAAAATAATGTTCAACAGAGTTAAGTTTAAGTATTTTAAAATGTTCCAACATAGAAATTACATCAAATTACACTGAATCAAAACTGAGCATTCAATATGCATAAAATCATGTTTTCAACAACTTGGCATACCAATTTCAATTCTGAGCCTTTCTAACATGAAAATAACTTGCATTTAGCTCACATGCAGCATAACAAACATGCTCCAACAAGTTACAACATACAGAATGGCCTCCAAGCCAATATACTATTTCAAACTAAGCCCTTTAAGCCTCATGGTGGCTTTCTATCACAAATCAAGTAATTAAACCTTATTCTAGTGAATGTATAGCTTCCCACTTACCTCTAGGTTGATTAGAAACTGAAATTTGATGAAAATTGACCTTACAATACTGAGCTCCCCAAAATCCACACTGAAACAGAGCAGTTTCAGCAGAGCACCAAGATTGAATTGGTTGATGCATGAGAGAGACATAAAAATTGGGGAAATTAGTCTCTAATTACTCTCTACAATTCGTACTAACTAAAGGAACAAGATTTACAAGGAGAGGTTGCCTGAGCTTACCAAAATCAGACTCCAAAGTAAGCTCCAAGAAACTTGAGACAGCTCCTACAATTCCTCTTCTAGGATTCGATTCTTGAGCTACGCTCAGCCTCAACACACGAATTCAGTATCTTTGCAAAGCTCAAGATTCAAGCTTTGCAATGGTGTATCACTCTTGCTCTAACACTCAGGAACGAGAGAGAATTGATCGAACGAAATTGAAAACCCTAAAACTCACAATTTGATCAACAAGAGCTCGAATTCGTGGTTGATGAGTTTAAATAAGCGATCTCCATAAACATGCATGTCGACACGAAGCAGTTGAGGTGTTCCTTAACTGATTTCGTGTCGAATCGAGACGATAGTGGAACGGTGACTTATCAAACGCACTAACTCAGCCAATTCTACCCAGAATACTCGAGTATTTGCAAGAAATACTCGAGTCTTTTGACTCAAATTTGAAAATTAATTATTTTATTCCTTCTTCCCTCCAAAATCTTTCTAATATTGCACTTAGGTCCCACAGCAGGGACTAACATGCAAAATTCTAATTTTTGCGTAGAAAATAACTATGGAATTATTTCTCACCCACTCGCATACTGAATACCTAATTTAATCAGGGATTCATAATAACAATTAATTATAAATAAAATTTATAATTAATTTTTATTAATCCAGGGTTAAAATTTTGGGGTGTTACATTACTCCCCCACTTATAAGGAATTTCGTCCCCGAAATTCTTGACTTATAAAAACAAACCTGGATACTCTTGACACATCTTACTTTCTAATTCCCATGTCGCTTCTGATATGTCTCCACTTTACCAAATGACTTTAACTAAAGGGATTTCCTTCCCTCTGAGTTGCTTAACTCTACGGTCTTCTATGCGAACAGGGCTGGCCTCAAAAGTAAGGTTTTCTCTTAGACTCAGATCATCAGGCTTAATCTGAAGGATTATGGTTGGATCATGCACGTATTTCTTGAGTTGAGACACATGAAATACATTGTGCAGATTAGCTAAGGACAGTGGTAAAGCTATTTGATAAGCGACAGAGCCTATCCACTTGAGGATTTGGTAAGGGCCAATAAATTTGGGTGAAAGTTTCCGGGTTTTTAAGGCTCGGCTAACTCCCTTCATCGGAACGATTCGAAGAAATACATGATCCCCTTCCGAAAACTCCAATGGCCTTCTTATTATATCTGCATAACTATTCTGTCTACTCTGTGCCGTCCTCATCTTATCCTGAACCATTTTAATCTTCTCAGTTGTCTACTGAACCATTTCCGGACCAAGCATCAAATTCTCCCCCACTTGAAACCAACATAGCGGGGTTTGACACTTTCTCCCATACAAGGCTTCAAATGGTGCCATTCCTATACTGGCATGATAGCTACTGTTGTAAGTGAATTCAGCAAGAGGTAACACTTGATCCCAACTTCCTTGTTCTTCAAGTGCACATGCTCTCAAAACATCTTCTAAAGACTGAATCGTTCTTGAGGAAACCACAATTGGTGGTTAAAACAACTAAGGAAACACTAGGAGAACACCTAGAAGGGGGGTTGAATAGGTTTTTAAGAAACCTTGAAAGATTTTCGAGTGAAACAAATCGAAACAATTAAAACGAATGATTTTTCCAAAAAGATCAGCTCTTAATCGATTAAGACCAGAAAGTTTGTAAATGGTTAATCGATTATGGCTTCAATTAATTGATTAAGCTTTCATAAAACTGAAAAATCACTTTTCAATTGAATACGAAAATCAATCAATTAACATGTATGATCAGAGATTCAGCGGAAAGGATTAACACCAATATTCTTATTGATTACCTAGTTTATGAAAATGATTTTCCCTAAATCAATTTGCACAATTAAGATTCAATTCAATCATTTATGAAAAATCAATCTTTTCTAGGTTTTCAATCAAGAACATATGAAATGACAAGAATGTAAAGAGTTAAGGGTTTAGAGATACGGCATAGTGATTTATCCTCTTCAACCAAGAGAGATTCTTCACTATGAGGAATTAGAGTTCTCAAATTACAAACAAATGCCTCTCAAGACTCCCTTCTTGATAGCCTCCAAGAGATACACCACACTCTTGTTTTGCAATCCTATTGACCCTCTAATCTAACCTCTACCCTTTCTTGTTGATAACTCCACACAACAAGTCTTCACTTTTCTCGTTGATACCTCACAACAAGACTTCACTTTGCTTGATTCACAACCAAGACTTCTTCTTCAATTTGAATGAACTTGCTTGATGATAATCGACACACCAAGTCTTCTTCTTTTGTTGTAGATGGATTGCCTCTTGCAAAGATTACAACTCAAATGGAAACACAATGACAATCCTATGAATCTCTTTCAATAGCTATGACAATATCACATAAGAGATTTCAAGATTCTTGATCAAAGAATGTAAAAGTGAAAAGCTTTGATCTATGAAAGTTGAGAGAGAATAGTGTGGCTTGATCTTTGTAAAATTGATGTAAAAATGATGCTTCATAATCACAATGATTAGGAAAAAGTTTATATATAATACCCAAAAGTTAGTAGCACTAAAAACTGATTTTGAGGAATGAAAAACGTATTTTAAAAACCAGTTGTACAGCTCTTAATCGATTAGACTGTTGCTTAATCGATTAAGCACTGTAGCTTTGAATATGTTAATCGATTAGAACATGTCTTAATCGATTAAGATAGTTCAAATCACTTAAAAACTTGTTTTCTCAAAACTAAACCTTTTCTTTCAAACCTTTAAGCCACCTATTGATTTTAGGTTAAGTGAAAACTCAAATTATGATATAATCATGACCTTGATAGAGATTCACTACCCTCTAAATACTTTACCCAAACTCATCAAAATAAAAGACTCAAACTAAAGATATTACAATTAAACACAAACTAAGTCTTCATGAGCTTGCTCTCTCTTCATCACTTGATGTTTGTTGTTTTCTTGTTGAGCTTGAACTTGATCAACACATTTGTAGCTTGTTCAAAACCTTTTGTTATTATCAAAACATTCTCAATGGAACTTACAATCTCCCCCTTTTTGAAAATGACAAACTAGTTTTGAAGTTGTTGATACTTGAACCATTTGATCAATAAATGCTTTTGACATTTGAAATCCAATTGATAGAAGCTTGATTCTCCCCCTGTCTTCAACAAATTTGCTCAACCTACATAAAAACAACAAAAGAACCCTTTCTCCAAACAACCATTTCTCCCCCTTTTGGCATTATCAAAAAGTAATATATACCAATTGAAATATAAAATGCTAAGCCAAAATAAGAAGAGTAACAATAATCATTGATTTCTCTTTTATAAAATCCTTTCTTCACAACATTGATACCAATTGAAAAACACAAGAACTATACTTTGAAATGTGATACCAATTGGCAAGAAATATGACAATGAAATATGATACCAATTGAGACTAAAAAGGTCATAATATCACTTAACAAAGTAAGATATCAATTGTAAAGAAATATCACAATAACAACAATAGCATGATAATCATCTAATGATCACTCAATGATACCAATTGAACTTTTAGAAAAGTAATACCAATTGAGAGAACTATAATTGTCAATATCTAACCATATCAATTGTTACCAATTTGTAGGACTTTCACTTGAGACTTGAAGATGCAAATCCAAGAATGACACTTGTAAACCCTTTTTGCTCTTCAATCATACCTACAAAATTAATCATGCTTTGCCTTTTGGTATCCAAATTGTTTTGGATCCATTTTTGTTAGTTAAGGGACTCTCACCCTTCTTAATCCAAACAAAATCTCCTTTAGGTATACCATGCACTTTAATATAACACACATTTGAAGTATGTCCATGAGTACCACAATAGAAACATGTTGGTGCATTTGAAAAATCAACTTTAGAAAAATCAACAACATTTCTATGAGATTTACTCTTAGCATTAGTATAACCCAAACCAAACTTGTTTGAATTTCCTTTTTGGAAATTTAACAATGTGCGCAATCTAATATCACCACTTGTGAAACTTGCAAGCTTATTTTTCAAAATTACATTTTCATCTTTAAGCAACTTGCAATTCTCACAATCAACCACAATATTCAATCTACTAGCACAATCACAAGAAGAACTAGCATATATAAGATCAAGAGTTTCATTTTCAAGATTAAGCTCATCAACTTGTTTTTGAAGTTCTAAAATCTCTTGTTGATGTTTCAAAATGAGCTTCTTTCTTTCAATGTTTTTCAAAGCTAGTTTCTCAAGTTGTTCATGCATTTCTTCATAAGCATTATATAACAATTCATATTTAGAAGAAATTTCGGATTTAGTATGACTTACATCGCTTTCCTCGCTTTGTTCACTTGATTCATCATTTGAACTTTCCTCTTCATCTACTAAAGTTATCAAGTTGAGTGTTGCGACTTCATCATCATCCGAAGAACTACTTGATGTGCTTTTCTTCTCTTCTTCATCATCCCAAACTATGTATGCTCTTTTGTGTTTTGACTTTTTCTTTTCTTTCTCCTTCTTCTTGAGATACTTAGAGCATGAATACTGAGATGACCGGGTTTTCCGCATTCATGGCAAACTACTCCTTCTTTTGATGTCTTGGTCTTGTAGTGTGGGGAAATCTTCTCTTTACCTTTGTCTTTGTTCAACCTTCCTTTTCTCTTTAGAAACTTGTTAAACTTCCTTAGTAAAAGTTTCATCTCTTTTTCATCAACATCCGAATCGGAATCTTCACTATCATCATCATCGGAACTCTCTTTCTTTTTATATGAACTATTTGTTTTAAGAGCAATTCCTTTCCTTTCACTACTGGAAAAAGTAGTTTTAAAATCGGTCGTTTTGGACTTTTGAAATCGGTTGTTGTGGTGATTTTGAAAAAGGTGGAATTAAAAGTGGACCTTTTAAAATCGGTCTTTATGACCGATTTCAAAAATAATTTAAGAAATTGGTCAAAAGGACCGATTTAATAAGAACTTTTGAAATCGGCCAAAACGACCGATTTCAAAAGTATTTTTGAAATCGGTCTCTCCTACAACCGATTTTAAAAGTCTTCTTTTTTTTTCTACTTACCACATAATCTATACATCCCCCGCTGCATGAAATTAAAAATTTTCTTCTTTACACAAAAGAATATATAACCCAATTACAGAACCTAACCAAGCCAAAATTCATAAGCAAAATTCATATCAAACTAACAATCTTGAAGTAGAAAATACAAAATATTTATCAAACTAACAAAATACGCAAGAGTACGTAGTTACAAAAGTTTCTTCTTTACACAGAAGAATATATAACCAAATTACAGAACCTAAGCAAGCTAAAATTCATATCAAACTAACAATCTTGAATTAGAAAATACAAAACCTAACCAAGAAAAATTCATAAGCAAAATACTTATCAAACTAGAAAAATACTCAAGAGTTACAAAAGTTAAGTATTAAAGCCTAGCAAGTTATGAGAGTAAGTATAAATGATGACCAACGCTCAATAACATTGTCAATGGATTCTTGTGGTAGGGGACCTTGAGGATTGTGAATCATGGCCTGAAATATAAATGAGATAAAGATTATTCAATTACCTCATTACTTTGTTCAATAAACTCAAAATACAAAGTCATATTCAATTACCTCATTCCATCTGCCGGAAATATTTGCCATGATAATGGTGAGCATATTTATCATAACATAATACCCACATAACACCCAGGAAAAATGAGATGATCTCTTATTTCCCTAATTGTTCTCCGATCAACATTGACACACTCTACACATGGACAATGAAATAGCCCATTGTTATCACGGTCATTGGCTTTTTCAAATTCCAAAAACTCTTCCACTCCACGAGCATACTCATCACTCAATCGATCAGCATTTATCCAACTACGGTCCATATATAATTATTCAACCAAACAGGGGCGCTCCTAAATGAATAATTCAATTTTATCATCATTTCAAACAAATTATATTATGTAATCAGTCCTACTATAAGATTATATTATATTCAAAATTAAAAAGTGCCATAAGATTTTAAATGAATAATTCAATTTTTACATCCTTCCATGTCGAAAGGAACAGAAAAGGAAAGAAGAATGAAATTAGTACCTGCAGAGGAAGAAGACGAAGAAAATGAAGTGAACACCGGAGTGAGAGAGTGCAGAGGAGTGAAGGAGCTCGCGAGCTGGAGGGAGAAGAAACGAAACACAAAAAAACAAAATATTAGAACTCAGTGAACAAGAATCATAGTAGTAATGCAACTTAACTTTGTAAAACAAAATGATAACTAGGATCTACTGTAGTAAAACCCAATAAGCTAAGGTGGATTGATTTAATTACCTTCCAAGCAAGAGGAAACCCAAGCTGTGTTGCAACAAAGCTGCTACCAACCCAACAAAAAACACAAAGCAAAGCAGCCAAGGAACCAACTTTAAAATCCAAAGTAACATAAAAATCTGAGTATGTCAAAGCAACAAAACAGTATAAATTAAATTGCTTCTGTCTTTCTGTTAATTTTTTGCTTCCTATCTGTGGGGTAATTTGATTCACTGTTATTATGGTACAGACTCCATGCTAATTTACTAAATCTCTTTCAGTAAACCTTTAATGTAACGTGTTCTCTAATCTGTGGGGGTTTCTTTTGCTTTTTTGTAATCATGTACTCCTTATGCCTCTTCTGATAACATCTCTATCATTTTTTTTAATCATGTACTCCTTATGCCTCTTCTCATATGCGCTTGTCATGTTCACCAGTTGAGAAAGGTTGACAATATTCTGGTAAAAAAAAGCAGTTCTAATTTTTGCATGGATACCGGATTCGAACTTGGTGCGCTCGTCCGCATCCCTGTAGCTGCCAGAATAGCGAATCAGGTCTTCGAACCGTGCTGCATACTCACCGACACTCATACTCCCTTGCTCCAGCTTAAGGAATAACAACTCCTTCTCCCTTCTCACCTCCTTCGGGAAATACTTCCCAAGGAAGCGAATCTTGAATAGATCCCGGGTAATTGCTTGATTGGCCGCCTCTAAGCCCTTTCTTTGTTGTTTCCACCAATGCTCGGCTTCGTCAGTAAACATGTACTCGGCCAATCGAACTCTCTGGTCAGCAGGTGGTTGCACAGAGCGGAGGATCTTTTCTACCTCCTGGAGCCATCCTTGAGCTCCATCGGGGTTGAAGCCCCTCTTGAACCTAGGCGGTTCGCTCTTTATGAATTGGGCTAACCAGTCAATCTCCACTGGAGCTGGTGGTGGAGAATGCATGGCCGCTGTTGCTGCTACTACTACAACTGCTATATTCTCTGCTTGATTCTGATGCATTTGAGCTATGTTCGCAGCCTGGTCTTGTTGCATCTGAGCTATATTCGCAGCCTGATTCTACTGCACTTGGGTCTGGTTCTGCTGCATCTGGACTAGAGTTTCCAAGATGGTAGCAATTCGATCATTGTCGGCACGTCTCCCAGTCATACTGTTTAGTCATGAAGGGACAACCAGTTAAAGATCGAATAAGTAAACAATTGTACATACATCCTATTAACTAACTTAGACACTTAACCATACACATCGGTTACTCGCTTGGTGAGTAACCACTGGAGTAACTCACGACTCCAATAGGCCGAGGAAAACTGCTCTGATACCATAAATGTAACACCATATATATAATTACCCCATAAGAAAATAGTGACTTTAAAATTTCTTTTTTAGAAACTCATTAACATAAAAATCTCTGTCAAATCGGACAGAGTTTCCCTTGTTTTATGGATATTCCAAAAATTATGTTTTCCTTTAAACCTGTTATAACAATTACACAAATAATTCAGAAGGCCAACAGGGCCAAAACATATCATAGTAGTGCATCAATATGCAACCATATCAGAGTTTTGTCGCATCGGAAATTCATAAATAACTACAAGTTTTGGACTTTAAATAAGTTCCCAAAAATATACTTCTTATCCACAGGAAGTGGTCCTGTCTCACCCAAAAATACCCCTTTACAATTCATATACCAAAAATAACAACAATTATAATCAACCCAAAATAACCAGGACGACAACAAGATAAATAACACAACCACTAACTACTCTCCCTATGAGGGAGAGTACTCCTGCTCGGCCGGGGGCTGTGCTAGCTCAATCTCAGTAACTGTGTAAAAATGGTAAGGAGGTGAGCATTACACATGATGCAGAAAAGCAGTTTCTAACTAGACATAATAATATACCAAGTCACACACAAATAGCACATTCCACACATATTTACATTCACCATTCCAATCATGCCCAAACACATTCAAACAGTAACGTTAGTTCATTATCTTATTTCCATATTCCTTACTTAATTCTTTACTCTTTGCTTTGGTTCAACAACCTCACATTTTAATTTCTTTTAATTTTTCTATGCACCACTAGGATTTTGTGCACCTGTTAGGTCATTTGACACCCATTAGGTATATTTTACACCCATCAGGTAGCTTTTCACCCTTTAGGCCATGAATCACCCGTTAGGCCCTTTTTCTTTTACTTCACTCACATTCATTTGCTTTTTCTTTTTTTTTTTCACTTTTAACATTTTAATTACCCTGCAACTTATTGATCCTTTGGGTACACAAGCACCTAACGGGTCATTTGCACCTGATGGGTCGTTTTCCTAATGGGTCATTTGGCACCTAACAGGGCACCTAGTGGGTCAGTGTCCCCCAATGGATCAATCAACTGCTCTTTCCATTTAACTTTGATTCATTGTTATTACTTTCAATAATGTCATAAGATACACAACACACATTTCATTCAAAACACGCGTATTTCATGGTCATTACTCAACATACATAACAACATATATTCACAGTTCATCAACAGTTTTTAACAACAAATATACATATCTATCACATGGGTCCAATTCTTTTATTTTCATACTCTACATGTTGTCATCATTAACTATCCCATGGTTCAACATCACAACTAAGCACGCATTCTTAGTCATCACTATATAATAATTAGAAACTAATTCCTAAGTCAAGGTAACACTCACTCCTTACCTCAACCAAGTAGAAAATATACTAAACCTCCAAACCCTAGCCTTTTAGCTTTTGCCCTAGCATCTTGAGTCTTCTACCGAGAAGCCGCCAAATGTGCAGTGAGAGGGAGGAGGAGAGTTTGATTCCACTAACCCTTAAAATGGAGAAAACATGAGAGTGTGATTACTCATGGTGGATGGTTTGAAATTCCAAAGAGAGAGGGAGAGAGAGAGAGAGAGAGACGTGAGATGAGTGTTAGGAAGAGAGGATGGAATTTACCTTGTGTTTGTGAGGGAGGAAGTGATATGATGATGACCTTGATGATGAATATAAATGGGGCTCTTAGAATCTTGAAGGAGAAAAGGACGAATAAAGCTTTGCCTCGGTTAGGAGGGTGGAAATCGTGTGATGATGTGGGGGTGGTGTTGGTGTTCTTTGTTCTTGGCTATGGAGATAGGTTGATGTTCTTGTTTGACTTGGTGTTGATGATGATGGTGGTTCACTCTTGGTTTCTTAGGGTATGCGAAGAGAAAAAGAAGAAGAGGAAGAATGCGTAGTGTATGATGTTGTGTCTGGTATAGAAAGCTTCTCTAAGAAGCTTGGTGATCGTGTGGCTTATAATGAGTGTCAAGGGTGGAATTTCCGGATTAGCCCCTAGATGAGGTGCACTTTTGTAACATCCTAAATCTTGACTTTAAGTGAATTAAATACTAAAAACCTTAGAAAAATTGGAAAAGTGATTTAATGAATTTTGCCAGATATGTGGGTGGTGATTATAGGTCCTAGGAGTTATATAGAAGGTATATATGGCTTTGGGCAGGGTCAAATAAGCGAGATCGGGAGTAAAATCGGCGTATTAGGTGTTAGAAATCAACCGAAAAGAGAAAATTAGAAATTTGTTATAGGAAGCTAAGAAAATAGATTCCACCGTTGGATGTGAAGTTTATGGGGTAAAGAAGCATATCTAAAAATTTGAACTCGATCCAACGGTCGATGGAAAAGTTACGGCGAATCGAAGGTTGAAACCCTGAAACTCGCCCAGGCGCATGAGCCACTCGCCCAGGCGAGTCACTGTTCATTTTGGTGCACAACTCAGTGAAAAACCCGCCCAGGACAGCCCACCATTCGCCCAGGCGAGTGTGGCACGCACCAGTCGCACCATTTCCGTTTTCTGGCGCGCCAATTCCCCTTATGCCAGCATCTGACCGAGCCAGTTACGCACCAGCTTGATTCTGGTGCAGTTTTCCTGCCCAAGCGAGAGAATGGCTCGCCCAGGCGAGCGGATGCGCGCAGCAGCGCACCAGGAATCCGTGTGGCGCGCCAATTTCCCAGCTGACCGTGAGAGCCATGCACCAGTCTGGTGCTGGTGCTGGACGTGCGCCCAGGCGAGCCTGGCATGCGCCCAGGCGCGTGGCGCAGATCTGGACAGATCTGGTCCCTTGAATTTTGGCTTGGTGGCAAAGTTAGCCACACCAGCCACCCGATCTTCCCAGCCCCCAAGGCAAAAAAATTATGGTAACAAAAGTTAATCATCTCACCACCTCTTTGCACCATTCAAACCACCACACAAACTCATCACCTTCACCCACTTTCTCTCCACATCAAGGGAACCTCCACCATTAAATCCACCATACACCTTTGATTTTGGGCACCCCAAACCCAAAACCAACCAAGGCTCACCAAGACTTGCACCATGGGAATTGATTAAAGCTCATCCTCTCCCTCCTTGAGACTCACGAATTGCACCACCTTCCTTTCTCCTTGATCTTTTTCAATTTCCACCATTAATTTGTGGTAAGCAAGCTTATATCATAAGTTATTTTCCTTTTCAATCAAGCTTATCTTAGTTTATGGATTTGTTCTAAAACCCTAGGGGTTCTTGCACCATGATCATGTAGGAATTGAGTTTCATGCCTTCCAACTCCAACCAAGGCAAGGATAAGAATAGTTCTTCTTGTGCTCTCACAAATAGGGTGGTATATCATCATTTCATCATTTCCTTGTTGAGGTGGCAAGCTAGACTTAGAAAGTTCAAGTTCCCAAGATTTTGAGCTAGGGCTCACTAAGGTTCTATTTTCTCTTTACAAATTTAAGGTAAGGAGTGGGTATAGTGAGTATTACCTTACTCTGGGGTTGAGTTTACATTATGTATATAATGGGTGCTAAGATTTTTGTGTTAGTTTAGGTTGATATAATATAGAATAATTGTTAGAATATAATTTATGACTTAGGGAATTCATATTGATGTTGATGTGTTTAATTTTAATATTTGATAATTGATGATGATTTTAATGCTATGTTATTAGATGACTTGGGATAATGATGTGGTTTAGAATTCAAGGCAAAGAATGTCACTAATGAATAAAGTAAATAATAATGGAAAGTGTAGTTGAATTGAGGATCGGTGCATTGATAGACTAGGTGCCCCTGCCGGGTGTACCAAAGTCCTAAGGGCCAAGTGCTCATCCAGGCTAAAATCCCATTAGGTACAAATTTCCTGTTAGGCATCAATGCACCAAGACTCAATTCACTGTCGGACTAAAAGATTTAAAATGTGTTGAGAATGTGAAAGGTGAATGAATTCAAATCACTAAATGTAATTGAATTGTGGAAATTTTATAATAGCATAGCCTAACAGGTGAAGCCTTTTGGGTATAAAAGTCCTGGTTGAGCGAGAGACCCTTGGGTGTGCCAAAGTCCTGGCATGAGCGTTAAATTCCTAGTGATGCAAACCGGTTGTAACCGGGAGTGTTGTCCAGACGTGGTAAGACGTTATCGCGCTGTGGGTGCGAACGCAATAAAGTCGTGACTGGAATACACTGAGTGAGAAATGTGATTTATGAATGATGAAATGAGAATAATGGACATTATGAGATTAATGCATATAAATGATGAGATGAAATTGGCTTGAGAAAACTAATGAATATTTGAGAATGAATTGTGATACATTGCTTATTATGATGTTGTGGATGAATTGTTATATGTGTATGGCTTAGTGTTGCATTATGTCTTATTTGGAAACTGCCTCCCCATTTTATGTGTAATACTCACTCCTTACTATCACCTCAGGTACTGAGGAAGAGTTTGCACAAGATCAGGCCGAGCAGGAGTACTCTCCCTCACAGGGAGAGTAGGTCATCTATTACTATGTAGGACATGGAAATGTCCTGGGCCTAGTGAATCGATGTGAATCATTTTTGTTGTATATAGAATGTAAATAGCTTTTTGGGGGCCCAGGACGACTCCTTTTGGGAAAGGGGTCTATTTTGGGGAAAACTGTTTTCCTAACTTGTTTATATCTCTGCTAACTCTGATGCTGATACTATGATGTCTTAAACTTGATTCTGATGCGTGCACGAAGATGCACTTGCTGGTATATATATGTGAATAGCCCTGCAGGCTTTGCTATTTGAAAATGTGTTGTTTACCAGGTTGCAGGTAACAGAAATTTTGGAAAAGTCCAATAAACAAACGAAACTCCGTCCGTTTGACGGGAGATTTTCATATGAAAGAAAAGTAATTAAGAGTTTTTCCTAATCAATTCATGAGTCGAAAAAGGAATTTTTCAAGTTGCTATTTTTAATTAAGGGTATAAAAAGGGTAAATAAACTTAGGTGTTACATTTTATGGTATCAGAGCAGTTTCCCTCGGCCTTTGGAGTTATGAGCTATTCCAGTGATTACTCACCGAGCGAGTAATCGATAATTACAGTTTAGAGTCTAGTGTCTATTGATAGGATGTTTATATTGTTAACTATGCTATTAAGCATTAACTGTCGGCCTTGTGCATGACTAAACAGAATGGCTGGTAGACGGATCGATAATGATGGGATCCGAGCTATTCTGGAGCAGATGGCTAAGATGCAACATGATCAGGGGAATAACATCACAGCTGCAGCAGCAGCAGCAGCAACAACAGCAACAGCAGCTGCAATGATTCCTCAGCCCCCAGCTCCAGTGGCTATTGATTGGTTGGCGCGGTTTAGGAAGAATGATCCGCAGAAGTTCGAAGGTGGCTTTAATCCCGATGGTGCACAACTATGGTTGCAAGAGATCGAGAAGATTCTCAACACTATGGCACCACCGGAGGACCAGAAGGTTCTGCTAGCACAGTATATGCTGACTAGTGAAGCGGAACATTGGTGGCAGCAAATGCGAAGAGGTTTAGAGGCGGATAATCTGGTGATTACATGGGACTTGTTGAAGAGTCGTTTTCTGGGCAAGTACTTTCCCGAAGATGTTCGGAGAGAGAAGGAGATCACTTTTCTGCAGCTTGTTCAAGGAAACATGAGCGTCGGGGAATATGCTGCTAAGTTCGAGGACTTGATCCGGTATGCTGGAAGTTACAGGGATGCAGATGAAAGGACCAAATGCATCAAGTTTGAGACCGGACTACGTTCTGAGATCCAAATGGCTTTTGAATATCAGAACATCAGCAACTTGTCTCAACTGATCAACATGACCAACACTTATGAAAAGAGCAGGAAGCGGCGTGCAGCTGAGAAACGTAGCAAGAATGTTCAAAAGACTGGAGGTCCGATCAGGGGCAAGAGTTCGGTACAGCGACCAGGTCCTTACTCCCAGCCTAGATCAGGCCCGGTAGTGAGCACTTATGGTTCTAATCCGACTTGTCCCCACTGTGGCAAGCAGCACAGAGGAGATTGCTGGAGACTGGATCCGAGCAAGAGGATAATGACCTGTTACAAATGTGGTCAGCCGGGTCACATGATGTCAACTTGTCCTAAAAATGCAGTTAAAAAGGAGGTGAATGTGGCTAAGGTTCAGAGAGCTGGTGACAACAGGGTAACTCGAAAGGGCAAGGTTTATACTCTGGACGGCGAGGAGGTTACTGATGCTGATGAACTGATTAGAGGTACCAGTTATGTAAATAGTATTCCTTGTGGTATTCTCTTTGATTGCGGAGCTACTCATTCATTTATTTCTTCCGATTGCATGAAGAAGTTAGGGTTGTCTGCTATAGAAATGCCGTATAAATTATCTGTTTCTACCCCTACAAATTCTTCTGTAGTCACATCAACCATGTGTTTGGATTGCCCACTTCGAGTATTGGAGCGGGAATTCAAAGTCAATTTAATCTGTTTGCCTCTAACTAAGCTTGACATCATTCTGGGCATGGACTGGATGTCTCGGCACCATGTTCTGATTGATTGTCATCAGAAATCAATCACTATCAGTGATCTTTCTATATCTGCCTTGGAGATGAATGAGGAGGCAGAAATCAGTCAGATTCCGATAGTCTGTGAGTTTCCAGAAGTCTTTCCTTCAGAGATTCCTGGATTACCTCCAAACAGAGAAGTGGAGTTTAGCATTGATCTGATGCCCGGTGTAGGCCCTATTTCTATAGCCCCGTACCGGATGGCACCTCCGGAGTTAGAAGAGTTGAAAAAGCAGATAGAGGAGCCATTGGCTAAGGGTTTGATCAGACCAAGCGTGTCACCTTGGGGAGCTCCGATTCTTTTTGTTAAAAAGAAGGACGGAAGTCTCCGAATGTGCATCGATTATAGACAATTGAATGCGGTGACGGTGAAAAACAAGTATCCTCTCCCTCGCATTGATGATTTGTTGGACCAATTGCGAGGAGCAGCTATATTCTCTAAGATTGACCTTCGATCGGGATACCATCAAATCCGTATCCGAGAGGAGGACATTCCTAAAACGGCGTTCAGGTCGAGATATGGACATTTTGAATATGTTGTTATGTCCTTTGGTCTCACTAATGCTCCTGCCATCTTTATGGATTATATGAACAGGATATTCAGGCCGTACTTGGATTCTTTCGTCATAGTCTTCATTGACGACATTCTCATCTATTCTAAGAGTCCAAGTGAGCATGCTGAGCATCTGAGAATAGTGCTGCAGATTCTCAAATCCAAACAGCTTTATGCAAAGCTTTCTAAGTGTAGTTTTTGGCTGAATGAAGTGCAGTTTCTGGGGCATGTCATTTCTGAGAAGGGTGTTGCTATTGATCCTTCTAAGGTGGAAGCGGTACTTAAGTGGGAGAGACCTAACCATCACTGAGATCATAAGCTTTCTTGGTATGGCTGGGTATTATCGAAGGTTCATCGAAGGGTTCTCTAAGTTGGCTCTTCCTTTGACGACTCTTACACGGAAAGGTGTTCCGTTTGAGTGGTCCCCAGGATGTGAAGGTAGTTTTCAAGAGTTGAAGAGGCGGTTGACTAGTTCTCCGGTGTTAATTTTGCCGGACCCGACTCAATCCTTCCTGGTGTATTGTGATGCTTCTAAGCAAGGGTTGGGTTGTGTGTTGATGCAGCAAGGGCAAGTCATAGCTTATGCATCCAGACAATTGAGGCAGCATGAACAGAACTATCCCACTCATGATCTTGAGTTGGCGGCAGTGGTTTTTGCTTTGAAAATCTGGAGGCATTATCTATATGGTTCAAAGTTTGAAGTCTTTAGTGATCATAAAAGCCTTCGCTATCTCTTCGATCAAAAAGAGTTGAATATGAGACAGAGGAGGTGGATGGAATTTCTTAAGGACTATGACTTCGATCTTCAGTATCATCCGGGCAAGGCCAATGTAGTGGCTGATGCACTAAGTCGTAAGACTTTGCATGTCAGTAATCTGATGGTGAAAGAGATGGAATTGATTCAAGAATTTAGTGACCTCAACCTGAACATGCAAGTGAAAGAGAAGAACATCGTTCTTGAAATGTTGCGGGTTACTAATGACTTGATGGGTCTTATTAAAGAAAGGCAAGCCGATGATGTTGAATTGCAAAAGTTATTAGAAGGGGCATCGAGCAATGAAGAACCCGACTTTGTGAAAGGTTCTGATGGCATCATCCGATTTAGGGGTCGGATATGTGTTCCTATGGATTTCGAAGTTAGAAGAGATATCCTATGGGAAGCACATCGAACCAAGATGAATTTTCATCCTGGTGCAACAAAGATGTACCAAGATCTAAAAAGGATTTATTGGTGGCCGAAGTTAAAAACTGATGTGGCCGATCACGTGTCTCATTGCTTAACTTGTCAGAAGGTTAAGATTGAGCATCAAAAGCCTGGTGGTCCTTTGCGATCACTTGAGATTCCGGAATGGAAATGGGACAGTATAGCTATGGACTTTGTGACGGGTTTACCGAGGACTGTTGGAGGATGTGATTCAGTTTGGGTGGTTGTGGACCGTCTTACCAAGTGTGCTCATTTCATTCCTACCCATAAGAAGTATACTCTTGATAAGTTGACTCAGTTGTACATCAGGGACATAGTGAAGTTGCATGGTGTTCCTACTAGTATTGTATCCGATCGCGATCCGAGATTTCTGTCTAGATTTTGGCAGAGTCTTCAGGAGGCATTGGGTACTAAGCTGAAATTTAGTACGGCTTACCATCCGCAGACAGACGGACAATCTGAGCGTACTATCCAGACACTTGAGGATTTGCTGAGGGCATGTGTACTGGAACAAGTCGGTAGTTGGGAGCAGCTACTGCCTTTGATGGAGTTCACTTATAACAACAGTTTTCACTCCAGTATCGGAATGGCACCATTCGAGGCTCTCTACGGAAGGAAGTGTAGAACGCCTTTGTGTTGGTTCCAAATAGGTGAAAACTTGTTGACAGGTCCTGACATTGTAAAAGAAACAACAGAGAAGGTCACAATGATCAAGAAAAAAATGAAAACTTCACAGGATCGCCAAAAGAGTTATGCAGATAGGCGAAGGAGACCTTTGGGGTTCGATGTTGGGAATCATGTGTTCCTAAGAGTGTCTCCGATCACAGGAATTGGTAGGGCAATCAAATCCTGGAAGTTAACTCCTCGGTTTGTTGGGCCTTATGAGATTCTGGAAAAGGTTGGCCCAGTGGCGTACAGGATTGCATTACCCCCTCCCTTGTCAAGGCTTCATGACGTGTTTCATGTTTCACAATTAAGGAAATACGTCCATGATCCTTCGCATGTGGTTACCTTAGATGATTTGCCTTTGAAAGAGAATTTGACTTTCGAAGTTCTGCCAGTTAGAATTGAAGACAGGCAGATTAAGCGGCTCAGAGGCAAGGAGATCTCTTTGGTAAAGGTTATATGGATCAGGAACGATGTGGAAGAGGCTACATGGGAACTGGAGGACAAGATCAGGCAGTCTCATCCACAATTGTTCGACGAATTTCGAGGACGTAATTCAGGTAAGTGAGAGAGAATTGTAACATCCTAAATCTTGACTTTAAGTGAATTAAATACTAAAAACCTTAGAAAAATTGGAAAAGTGATTTAATGAATTTTGCCAGATATGTGGGTGGTGATTATAGGTCCTAGGAGTTATATAGAAGGTATATATGGCTTTGGGCAGGGTCAAATAAGCGAGATCGGGAGTAAAATCGGCGTATTAGGTGTTAGAAATCAACCGAAAAGAGAAAATTAGAAATTTGTTATAGGAAGCTAAGAAAATAGATTCCACCGTTGGATGTGAAGTTTATGGGGTAAAGAAGCATATCTAAAAATTTGAACTCGATCCAACGATCGATGGAAAAGTTACGGCGAATTGAAGGTTGAAACCCTGAAACTCGCCCAGGCGCATGAGCCACTCGCCCAGGCGAGTCACTGTTCATTTTGGTGCACAACTCAGTGAAAAACCCGCCCAGGCCAGCCCACCATTCGCCCAGGCGAGTGTGGCACGCACCAGCCGCACCATTTCCGTTTTCTGGCGCGCCAATTCCCCTTATGCAAGCATCTGACCGAGCCAGTTACGCACCAGCTTGATTCTGGTGCAGTTTTCCTGCCCAAGCGAGAGAATGGCTCGCCCAGGCGAGCGGATGCGCGCAGCAGCGCACCAGGAATCCGTGTGGCGCGCCAATTTCCCAGCTGACCGTGAGAGCCATGCACCAGTCTGGTGCTGGTGCTGGACGTGCGCCCAGGCGAGCCTGGCATGCGCCCAGGCGCGTGGCGCAGATCTGGACAGATCTGGTCCCTTGAATTTTGGCTTGGTGGCAAAGTTAGCCACACCAGCCACCCGATCTTCCCAGCCCCCAAGGCAAAAAAATTATGGTAACAAAAGTTAATCATCTCACCACCTCTCTGCACCATTCAAACCACCACACAAACTCATCACCTTCACCCACTTTCTCTCCACATCAAGGGAACCTCCACCATTAAATCCACCATACACCTTTGATTTTGGGCACCCCAAACCCAAAACCAACCAAGGCTCACCAAGACTTGCACCATGGGAATTGATTAAAGCTCATCCTCTCCCTCCTTGAGACTCACGAATTGCACCACCTTCCTTTCTCCTTGATCTTTTTCAATTTCCACCATTAATTTGTGGTAAGCAAGCTTATATCATAAGTTATTTTCCTTTTCAATCAAGCTTATCTTAGTTTATGGATTTGTTCTAAAACCCTAGGGGTTCTTGCACCATGATCATGTAGGAATTGAGTTTCATGCCTTCCGACTCCAACCAAGGCAAGGATAAGAATAGTTCTTCTTGTGCTCTCACAAATAGGGTGGTATATCATCATTTCATCATTTCCTTGTTGAGGTGGCAAGCTAGACTTAGAAAGTTCAAGTTCCCAAGATTTTGAGCTAGGGCTCACTAAGGTTCTATTTTCTCTTTACAAATTTAAGGTAAGGAGTGGGTATAGTGAGTATTACCTTACTCTGGGGTTGAGTTTACATTATGTATATAATGGGTGCTAAGATTTTTGTGTTAGTTTAGGTTGATATAATATAGAATAATTGTTAGAATATAATTTATGACTTAGGGAATTTATATTGATGTTGATGTGTTTAATTTTGATATTTGATAATTGATGATGATTTTAATGCTATGTTATTAGATGACTTGGGATAATGATGTGGTTTAGAATTCAAGGCAAAGAATGTCACTAATGAATAAAGTAAATAATAATGGAAAGTGTAGTTGAATTGAGGATCGGTGCATTGATAGACTAGGTGCCCCTGCCGGGTGTACCAAAGTCCTAAGGGCCAAGTGCTCATCCAGGCTAAAATCCCATTAGGTACAAATTTCCTGTTAGGCATCAATGCACCAAGACTCAATTCACTGCCGGACTAAAAGATTTAAAATGTGTTGAGAATGTGAAAGGTGAATGAATTCAAATCACTAAATGTAATTGAATTGTGGAAATTTTATAATAGCATAGCCTAACAGGTGAAGCCTATAAAAGTCCTGGTTGAGCGAGAGACCCTTGGGTGTGCCAAAGTCCTGGCAGGAGCGTTAAATTCCTAGTGATGCAAACCGGTTATAACCGGGAGTGTTGTCCAGACGTGGTAAGACGTTATCGCGCTGTGGGTGCGAACGCAATAAAGTCGTGACTGGAATACACTGAATGAGAAATGTGATTTATGAATGATGAAATGAGAATAATGGACATTATGAGATTAATGCATATAAATGATGAGATGAAATTGACTTGAGAAAACTAATGAATATTTGAGAATGAATTGTGATACATTGCTTATTATGATGTTGTGGATGAATTGTTATATGTGTATGGCTTAGTGTTGCATTATGTCTTATTTGGAAACTGCCTCCCCATTTTATGTGTAATACTCACTCCTTACTATCACCTCAGGTATCGAGGAAGAGTTTGCACAAGATCAGGCCGAGCAGGAGTACTCTCCCTAACAGGGAGAGTAGGTCATCTATTACTATGTAGGACATGGAAATGTCCTGGGCCTAGTGAATCGATGTGAATCATTTTTGTTGTATATAGAATGTAAATAGCTTTTTGGGGGCCCAGGACGACTCCTTTTGGGAAAGGGGTCTATTTTGGGGAAAAACTGTTTTCCTAACTTGTTTATATCTCTGCTAACTCTGATGCTGATACTATGATGTCTTAAACTTGATTCTGATGCGTGCATGAAGATGCACTTGCTGGTATATATATGTGAATAGACCTGCAGGCTTTGCTATTTGAAAATGTGTTGTTTACCAGGTTGCAGGTAACAAAAATTTTGGAAAAGTCCAATAAACAAACGAAACTCCGTCCGTTTGACGAGAGATTTTCATATGAAAGAAAAGTAATTAAGAGTTTTTCCTAATCAATTCATGAGTCGAAAAAGGAATTTTTCAAGTTGCTATTTTTAATTAAGGGTATAAAAAGGGTAAATAAACTTAGGTGTTACAACTTTCGCACCACAAAGCCGACCAGCACGCCTGGGCGAGAGGTATAGTGCGCCTGGGCGCGGAACAGCCTGTGAGACTCAGCTTCCTAAAATCTTGTTCTCCATATCCAACGGCGAAATCATGTTGGCTGATTAGGGCCTCGGTGCTCGGATCCTTGGAGGCACCCACTCGGAATGAGACAAATAAAACGAGAGGTTGCGGCACGCGGAGGCCGAGATGCCTTAGGGTCGGTGCGAGGTCGGTGTAGCCTCTCTAACGAGATGCTAGGCACGTGGAGGCCGAGATGCCTTGGCATCGATGCGAGGTCGGCGTGGCCACTGCCAAGGGGTGTAAAACGAAACGAGGTCGGTTCTCATGAGCTCAATGCAAACTGGTCGATTCTCATGAGCTCGGTTCTCATGAGCTCAGTGCTAACTGGTCGGTTCAGAAGCAAGTCCGCTACATAAGTATTCCTAGCTCGGTAAGGTGATTCGAGCTTGTCTTAAGTTTACAGGGTAGCCTAACAGTCTGCTACTCGTTGTTCGGCGTACGTCGGTTAAGATGGGGTTTGTGACCCTGAACGTCGCTCGTTTATCAGTTAACATGAGCTAGGTCGGACCGAGATCCGATCTACTACACTTAAACCCTCTTATTTGTTGTTAAGGCTTAACTACTTCACATAATGTTTGTAATCGATTATCACCCCACAGTAATCGATTACATCAACAAATTTTTATGTACTGATGGTTTCTAACTCTATGGCATAATTCTCAACTCCTATACTCATTTTGGCTATGTTTTTCCCTCATTAAACTCCAACTTATTCTTATGATTTTAATTAGTTTCACTTAGAATTATTTTAATTAAACATGAAATTATATTCAGGATGTTACAATTTGTCTGTTCCAATTTATCTATCTATCTTCACTTGTTCCTTAAATCATTCCTTAAGTATCTCTAACTTACTTCTTAACTACTCCTTGGCACAACAATCATATTCCTCTTATTGCTACCTCTAGCATACCTAGTGATTCACTAACAACTTCATATTACAAATTATTGTATAAAATCAATAAACCACAATTGAAGCACATAGCATTTCAAGTACATCATAATTCAGACAAATAATATCATAGCTATATTCATTCAACACAATAGTGGGTTCTATCATCGAAACACTAAAACACCTCATTTCTAGTCAAACACACTACCCTACGATTTATCACTATCTATTTTTACCTACACTTAGCTACCCCTATACTCTACTTAGAACCTGCTTCCTAAGCAAAGGTAACACAACCTCTTTACCCGGGAGTCCTGACAATAGAAACAATTTCACGTTCCCGTCCGCGCCTTATTCGAGGGTCAGAGTCAACAATAACGTGTTGGATCTAAATAAGGATACACGTTAAAACTAATTATAACATTAAATATATTTATATATATATAAACTGAATTCATTTTTGTCAAAAAAATAACTATATATCATTAAACAATAAAAATATATCACTTTTCCACAAAACTTCTCTTTATTTGAAAATATAGTGATAATAAAAGAGTTATTAGTGACATAGGTCCCCGAAAGATACATGTGGAATCATTTAGGTCCTTGAAAGATTTGTGGAATATCTTAAACCCCCCAAATATCATTTTGGAATCAGTTAGGTCTCTGAAAGATTTGTGGAATCTCTTAAACCCCTGAAAGATCAATTTGGCATCACGTCAGTCCCCCCTATGAGGGATCTAACAAAATCTTACGTGGGACATTAAATGTTTTTCTAGCTCAAACGTGGAACCTTATTAACAGTTCATCATGACATTGTGGTCAACAAAACATTTAACATGCCACATAGGATTCCGTTAGGTCCCTCGTATCAAAATTGGATAGGGGAACTAACATGACACCAAATTGATCTTTGAGGGGTTTAAGAGATTCCACAAATCTTTCAGGGACCTAACTGATTCCACGAGTATCTTTCGGGAATCTATGTGACTATTAACTCATAATAAAAATATTGACGAATCGTCGAATAAATTACATGGATAGATAAAGGGAGTTGAGAAGGTTATTTACCTAAGAAGGATTTGAGATTAGACGGTTGGATCTTGAATTATTGGATCGAGAAGAAGAGAAAAACCAAATGCTTTTCCCTCTGTCTCTCGCCCTCTTTGTTTCTCTCTCACTGATGCTCTCTCTTTCTACTATCTCTTTCTACTATCTGTGGCCTTATATGCTTTCTACTAGATTCTTTCTACTATTTTCTTGTGTTTAAGCCTTTGGTTCACGTGGTGGTCTTAGGGCCACGCATTTCATTTTTTTTTAATTGTTGGGTTGGGACGGGTTTTGGGTAGTTTAGGAATTTAAATACATATATTTATATATTATTTATGTTTAGTTCTCATTTGTAATTCAATGGATGTAAGTATTTTGCATTATAATTGAAAGTTTGATAATCCTAAAAATAAAATACATTTAAGTAGAATAATGTGTTTTGAATTACTCAAAACAGATTAATATAATAAAGTTATTAGTCTATTTTGGAAAGAGACAATTTAATTAACCGGTCTATAAACATATCTACTGAGTAACAAAAAGTATAAAAAGTCAAATGTAAATATATTTTCTCAATCCTGATAATAAACTTGATAAAATATAATATTCAGAATTGCGAAATAACAAATCATTAAATATAACTTATACGGTAATGTATTAAAATAAGTCCGTGAGCTAAAAATAAAATAGTGTCAAAACATTATGAAAATTTACAGGAATGTTCAAAATATTAACTTAAACATATCTTTATAAAGAAACTATTTATGAAAATGCCTCTAAAGCCGATCACTTGAGCTCCATGTCAAAATGTTGATTAAACTAAATAAAAGTACTCTTTTATTTTTGAAAAACGTATTATAACAAATTTATACTTATTTTGAGTAGAAAACATATTTCAATTATAATGATGAAATCAAAATTTTATTACGACACTCATATATTCAAAACATCATATTAAATCATTTAATTATTTTACTAAAGGTATTAGAAATAGCGGGATGTTACGCTCAACTAACATCTTTAATAAATGTGAAATTAAATATTTTTTTTCCTATATTTAAGATTGGAGGGTGTAGTTGCTTTATTTGTCTCTTCCAACTATCTTCTGGCTTCAAAGGATTGTTACAGTTTCAGCAATAACTTACACAATCATTACAATAGACATCATTACAATAGACAACTCAAGAAGGTTGCCAGAACCACTGGCATTTAATAAGCCAAGAGAGTAAAAAGTACAAACGTTATTTTAACTTCAAGAATCTTTGTAACGGTACTTATGGATGGAGGATAGTGACTATACTATTTAGAAATTTTAAGATGATCCTAATAAGCAAATAGTCTCGATTACATCTAAATCGCTGATCATATTAATCAATCAAAATTATCTTTTTATGTTCATATATAAAGTTACTAAGTTTATAATGTTAGTAAAAATACGAATATCAAAAGAATTATGGTAACATGGCAACGTGATAAGTTACTAAGTTATGTATTTTTAGAATCCCAATATTTATTTATACTTATTTTTTTAAAGATATCCTTATTTGTTACATTATCTTTTTCATCACTTATTTTATTATCTTTTTTTTAATATAATGTTCATACATTTATTATTATCCTCTCTTCTATTATTATATGGGGATAATTTAGTCAAAATATACCAAATTTATACATCATTTACTCATTCCTTAATCTATATACAATTTTTAAATCAACATTAACTTATAAAGTGAAGGGAGTAATAAGTATTAAAGCATTATTCATCATTTATATATTAAATATCATTGACAGATTGACTACATAGTTAAAGTCACACACACACGATCGATGATGTACCAACAATGAAAAAGCTTTGCAATGTTGTTGCACACCAAGTTGTTTTCAACTCTTTAAGCAGCAACTCTGTACATAGTAAGCCTTGTCCAGTAACAATCTATTAACTGGAAGTTGAAATCGACAAAAGGGCAAGAATGTCGGATGTATAAGTGACGTCGACGGAAGTGTACTTAGACATTTTTGTTTAAAAGTGACTTCAAAGGAGGTGAACGTACAATCCGACAAAAGGTAGATTTCGACAAAATGGTATGTGTCGACAACATAAGTAATGTCGAAGGAGGTGTACTTAAGTCTCATGACTTAAAAGTGACTTCGAAGGACGTGTACGTGTGTCGATAGAAGGAAGAGACGGAAACAAGAGGTCTATGTCGAAGGAATGTTGGGGCAAGAAAAGAGGAAGTCAGAGCCATCATGTCAACATTAGGAGCGGAAGAATATTTATGAAGGCATTTAATGCTCCTTGTGGCTATAAAATCCCCCTTTCTGAAACCGGAAATGCCGCGAGATAATATGGAAAAATACAAGGAATGCCTTCATGAATTCTGGAAAGAAGAAAAAAGGTTCAAATTCCACATAGCACGAGTTCATGAAAAATCAAACATGTAGGATTAAGGTGTTCGGGTGTTGAAAAGGAAATGAGGGAATCTTCACCCCGAATACCTCCTTTATCCTCATGAATAGTGAAAGACCAAACATGCGGGATTACATAGAACCCATTTCTGATGCATCAGATCAATGCAAATAACTCCGAATTGGAGGAAGCATTGAACTTGATACATAAGACTTGGTGGAACCTTTGTAACTCCATAGGCCAAGGTTTGTGCCCTGCTAGGGTCGACTGCGGCCGTCTTTCCTATTAAAGAGGTAAAGGATAAAAGACTTCTGACGACATTCTACTAGAAGTGTCGGAGACATGCCTTTTGGTTGAATGTTGGTGAAACAACAATTAGTCAAAATACATGCCGCCGATATCAATCGAATACGTCTGAGACCGACAGCAGGCCGGAAATCTATTTCGACAGAATGCCTGTTTGTCGAAAGGAACTTGATGTCGGTGGGCATCCCAGAACCAAGAGGCAGGAGCACAACAACGTCAATGCTTCGAGCAACAAAAAGACTTAGACAAGAGTCAAATGGTTGCAGACGAAGAAGAGTGTTGGTCGAATGGGTCTCAGCAAAGATGTCACTACAGAATCCGACAGAAGTATGCACTAAACCCAAACCACGACGTGGGCAGTTACATCATAGGGGATAGCGTAGTGGGTAGTTATCAGATCGTGGGTTCTGCAGTTATGCAGAACGTGCAAGTATGCTTTGTAAATAGTTTTCGGATTCCTATACCTATAAATAGGAAGTCCTTAGGTTGTAATCGGGGTCGGTTGCTAGGTTGACACACATAGGCCAAAATCCTAGACGTCTCACTAGAGTAGACAAACGGAGAAACGCCATTTTAAAGAACCTCAGCCTTCCACCCCTTTAAATTCAATGCAATCTTTATTCTTCCACGCACCTTTAATTATCTGCAATTTACTTTCACGCAATTTTACATTCCCAAGTCATTTACTTTACTGCAAATTTTAATCGCTTTCGTTTCGATTCCAAGTCATTTACTTTACTGCAAATTTTAATCTCGCCGCATCGTGTTCTTGGTGTCGGTTTCTATTTTCATTCGCATTTTCAACGCTTTCCAACCCCAAATATCAAAAAACACCAAAAAATACGGTCAAGTTACTTTTGTAAGATTACCACATAACCTGTCGTTACCCACACCCCTTCCATCACCGTCAGTTCGGCAGGCGTCGGACGAAAAACCCACAAACAAATTGGCACACCCAGTGGGACAGGTTCAGAGTAACTTGTATTCATTTGCATGCGTTTAAGAAGTGGCATAACTTTGCCATCTTCATCTTCAATGGTTGTTACAAGTCAAAGTGGTCAACAGACCACTGTCATTTCGGAGATTATTACACCTACCGTTTCGACAAGTGCTCCTCAAATGACTGGAGGAAGCGGTTCCGCCGTGGAATCAACTGTCGTGACTTCAATTCAACAGCCAAATAATGGCCCGAATGGGGGTAACCTCACCAGTGGGTTTACTTTTGGTAGTAATTCAAATAGTGGGGGACAAGTTCCTCCGTATGGTTTGCCACCTGGTGTCGTTCCAGGGTCGACCTTAACGTGGCCTTTGAGCAGTTTGATTGGCAGCACTAATGCGACCATGGGGGCCACTAACATGGCCTTTATGCGTTCTGCCACGGATATGGCTGACACAAGTAACGGTTCGAGATATATGCCTATCAATCCCGTCACACATATCCATCAACAGATTGAAGAGGCCAACATTCAATTGGTTGACCAATTGATGGCTCAATTAAGCTTAGTGATCAACCCAGCGATGTTGGTGACGAATGAGACTTGTGGGAAAATTGCTCAGTACATGGAAAAATTAAACCAAGTCTTAGGAGTCGATGATAATGAACACAATGAGTCCGTCAATACTCCATCCGCGGATAGAAATTTGCAAAGACCAATCTTGGTACAAGGTTACCCTGATGGTCAAGATACACGACACATTGCTCGAGTGTCGTCACCGCAACAGGACAGTAGAGTTGCGGCTCCATGGGATAATGTTCTTACTAACCCAACTTTTAGTGCAGGTAACGTGATACCAGAAAACCCCCAAGTGGTATTCCACCCTGGTGTCGAAGCACCACAACATGTTCAAAATCCAGCGCAGGTTGCATTCATGCAAAGAGGAGAAGATCTTCGAGCAGCACTAGCAAGACAGAATTTGGCTAGACACTTACTCCGACAAGGAAGAGAAACAAGAGTCGAGCCGGATGATGTAAACCGTATAGTCGAACAAGCGTTGAGTCGGATTGGGTTCAATGTTGGCATGGCTAACCAGCCAGGTTTTAATTCACCTTTTCCGGAGTGGGTACAACTAGTAGAAATCCCAAGGGGGACGAAGGTGCCGAAGTTGTCAAAGTTCGCCGGAGAAGCAGGCGAATCTACTGTCGAACATATCATTCGTTACATCATTGAATTGGGTGATTTGGTCGCTGATGAAGCAATCAAAATGCGGCTATTCCCTAGTTCTTTAACAAATAACAAGAAATGATTTTTCGTGGTTTTCAACGTTACGATCCAACTCTATCCATGCTTGGACCCAGTTGGAAAGATCTTTCCACAAACAATTCTATAAAGGCGAATTGAGAGTTGCCTTAACAGATTTGTTGAGTGTGAAAAGGTTTGCTGGGGAGCCTATCGACGATTACTTGTCGCGTTTTAGGCAAATGAGGAGTAGATGTTTTACTCTGATTCCTGAACCGGAAGTAGTTAAGATGGCTGTAACTGGTTTAGAATATCATATTCGAAAGAAGTTAGTTACCCAACATCTCTTGGATTTGGCTCAATTAGCCGCTTGTGTGCGGCAGATTGAAAATCTAAGAGATGAGAAATTGAAAGGAAGAGATTCCAAAGTTCCCAAGAGAGAATGGATTCACTATGTCGACTCTCAGCCTTCTGACGGGGAGGCATTCGAGATGGTTCGGAGGTGAACGTGATAGAATTAGGAAGCGAAAAACCTTACACATGTTCCGCCTTGAGACCATCCAAACCCGTTAATGAAAATTTGTATAAGAAAACGTACACTTTCGACGTTTCTAAAACTGAACAAGTTTTTGATACGTTGTTAAAGGATAAACACATTAGATTGCCAAAAGGCTATAAACTATTGAAAAAAGAAGAACTGAAAGGAAGAAAATATTGCAAGTATCATAATAATTGCACTCATAATACCAATAATTGCTTTGCTTTCAGGGACTTAATTCAACAAGGGATCGACAAAGGAAAGCTGAAGTTCTTGGAAAAAGACATGAAGATTGACACAGACCCGTTCCAGAAAGAAGTCAATGAGGTCGAGTCTCAAGGAGTATTCTCTATCAGTACCCTATCACTGGCTTATGATGCAGAAGTGTTTCCGAAAGTCGGAGAGTCATTCCGACATTTCTATAAGAGGAAGCAACTTGGAGACCTTCAAATTTGTCCAAGATGTCAGGTGGTTTATGATGGAAAAACTGCGACACAAAAGGAGAAGGAATCCAAAAGAGAGGATTTGAGAAAGAAGATAAGAGCCAGGATACAGGAAAGTGAACATATTCGACGAGAAAAGTCCCGAGAGGCCCGTCGGCCTTTGTCCAGTCGAAGGATTTATGGAGGACGTTCCTCAAGGCTAACTATGCATGATCAACTCATGCAAAAGAGGCAGCAGTCGGGGTCGACATCTGGATCGATCTATGAAGGATTGACCCGGACTCAGAAAAGGAGGCTCCAGAGGGTACGAAAGGCAGAGGCTAAAGAAGTTAACATCGTCGAGATACCCATGAATGACCAAGGATGCTTAGTCGCAACCATGAAGCCGAAAATGGCTAAAGGTCGACAAGGAATCAAACGAAAGCATAAATGGGTGAAGAAGTCTGAAGGGTCCAATCGGATGAGCGAATCGTATGAAGGAGACTCTGAAGACAGTTTGGACATCATCGTCAATGATCAAGACATGATTGATGCCCAAAGTAAGAAAATTAACAGCCTCTCGATCAATAATGTCGGCTTGCCTTTTGACATGCTAGGTGACCATGCACAAGAAGAAGGGAATGAAAGTGACGGATCCGACGATTCGTATTTGAGTGACGAGGTGCCAGGTCTCCCTGAATGCCTTTTCCTTTTGGATAGGCTCCATTTGGAAGTGGATATTGGACACATTGCTCAGTTATAACCACTGGAAGAAAGTAAGAGAGAACACTTGAGGCCTTTGCATATCAAGGCCATTGTTGACGGGAAAACTCTTAACAGGGTGTTGGTGGATGGAGGTGCAGCCGTCAACGTCTTGCCATGGAATGTGCTTAAAAGAATGGGAAAAGCAGAGTCGGATTTGATACCGACAAATGTGGTTGTAGTCGGTTTCATAGGGAAAATTGCTCAATCACACGGTGTAACGATGTTGAAAGTCAAGGTGGGATCAGTCGTAAGGGATATTTTATTTGTTAGCTATGGTCCAAGGCTAGCTATAACCTGCTGCTAGGCAGGGATTTGATTCATGTTGTGGGGGCCGTTCCTTCAACGGCCCATCAGAAGCTGGTTCTATGGAACCAGGAAAACAAGGTGGAAGTTATTGCTGCAGACGATAGTCCATGATATATGCAGCAAATGCACGTAGACTTCAAGGTTTACAATCCAAGCATCAAGCCAATTCGACTTGATGCCGAACATTTTCAGAAGCCCATAGTAGACAAGTGCCTAATGGAAAACTATGGGGTCTCAATTGTCGAAATGGACAAGGCCGTCGAACAGCGGCCTTCGACCAGTGCTGATGGTTGATCGACAGCTAGAAAGATTGTCGGCCTATGTGGCCGACAGGATGCAATGCACCATCCAGACAGGTGCATTCCAGGATTGCATTGTAGATGACAACCCTTTGGGATTCGAAAGAGGGTGGACGAATGAAGAATCTCGATTCATCAGCGAGGATCCCAGAGATGAAGTAAATTTCGGAACGGCTGAGAAGCCGAAACCCATTTACGTGAGTTCGTTGCTGAAGGAGGAATTCCGACAAAAGCTCATTGATCTCATCAGAAATAATAAAGACTGTTTTTCTTGGGAATACGAAGATATGCCAGGACTCGACAGAGAATTGGTCGAACACAGGCTGACTTTACAACCTGATCATAAACCAATCAAACAGGCAGTTCGACGTTTCGCACCTGATGTAGTCCTTAAGATCAAAGAAGAAATAGAAAGACTGCTGAAAGCGAAGTTTATCAGAACGTCGAGGTATGTTGAATGGATGGAAAATATAGTACCTGTTGTAAAGAAGAATGGGAAAATGCGGCTTTGTGTCGATTTCAGGGATCTAAATAGTGCCACACCAAAAGACGAATAACCTATGCCGATAGCCGATATGTTGGTAGATTCAGCGTCTTGTCATGAGGTAATGAGCTTATTAGATGCTTTTTTAGGATACAATCAGATTTTTATTGCTGAAGGCGACGTGTCGAAGACTGCGTTCAGATGTCCAGGTGCAATAGGAACTTTTGAATGGGTAATGATGTCGTTTGGACTCAAGAACGCGGGAGCCACGTATCAAAGAGCAATGAATTTGATTTTTCACGACATGATTGGCAAGTTCTTGAAGGTATACATTGACGACGTGGTGATCAAGTCAAAGACCCAAGAAGAGCATTTGGAAAGCCTGGAAAAGGCATTTAACAGGATGAGGAAGCACAATCTAAAGATAAACCCAATCAAATACACCTTTGGAGTCACTGCTGGTTAGTTTTTGGGGTTTCTTGTCCACAGAAACGACATTGAAGTCGACAAGAACAAAGCCAAAGCGATTATAGAAGCATCTCCTCCGACCAACAAGAAAGAGGTTCAGTCATTTCTTGGCAAGGTGAATTATCTGAGAAGATTCATATCAAACTTGTCAGGAAGAACTAGAGCCTTTGCACCTCTTGTGAAGTCAAAACAAGAAGAAGATTTTAATTGGGGATCGGAGCAACAAGCGGCGTTTGACGATTTGAAGTTATATCTGTCAACACCACCAGTAATGATGCCGCCTCAGCCAGGTTTTCCTTTAAAATTGTATATATAAGCTTCTGATTACACCATAGGTAGCATGTTAGCTCAAGAAAATGAAAACGGTGTAGAGAGAGCTATATTTTATTTAAGTAGAGTGTTGAATGATGCCGAAACACAGTATAGTGCCATAGAGAAATTATGTTTAGCACTCTATTTTTCTTGTACAAAGCTTAAACATTATATGAAAAGTTTTCATGTTTTGGTTTTGTCGAAGTCTGACGTTATTAAATACATGCTATCCAAGCCAATTATTCATGGTAGGATTGGCAAGTGGACATTAGTGTTAACTGAATTTTCACTTCAATATGTACCATTAAAAGCCGTTAAAGGCCAAGTAGTAGCCGACTTTTTGGCAGATCATCCATGCGTAGACATGGCTTTATCTGTTGGTTTTGTCGGCTTAAGGCCTTGGATGATGTATTTTGATGGATCGTCGCATAAAAGAGGGGCGGGAGTCGGAATCTTGCTCATATCCCCTTACGGAATCCCTACGGAATTTATGTTTAACCTCAAATACCAATGCTCAAATAATGAAGCTGAGTATGAGGCCATCTTAATTGGCCTCGAAATGTTAATTTTCTTAAAGGCTAAAAACGTGGCCATAAAAGGAGATTTTCAGTTAGTTATTAAGCAATTGGTTAAGGAGTATAAATGTTTAAGTCCAAAGTTGGCTAAATATTGCAATATGGCGCATAAAATGATGTGCCAATTTGACAATGTTTCGGTTGAACACGTATACCGGTGTCATAATCAAAAGGCCAATCACTTGGCCCAGATTGCATCTAGATACCGTATATCAAGAAAGGTCTTGAACAATGCGACTCGGATTGAAGAATTGTTATATCCCCCTCATGAAAGAGAAGTAATGGTAAATGCACTAGCATCCAACGATGATTGGAGAAAACCCATAGCCGATTACTTGGCAAATCCGTCTTCTAATGTCGAGTGAAAATTGAAACTGAAAGCTACCAAGTTTACGTTACTGGGAGGTGATTTGTATTATAAATCAGTTGATGGTAACTTGGAGGTGTGTCTTGACAAAGAAGATGCTTTCATAGCATTGACGGAGGTTCATGAAGGAATATGTGGAGCGCATCAAGCCGGAGAAAAGATGAAATGGGTCCTCCGAAGGCAAAGAGTTTTTTGGCCCACATTAATATCGGATTGCATGAACTTTGCGAGATCATGTGAAGAATGCCAAAAACATGGCTACATTCAGAATGTTCCAGCAGGTGAGTTTCACTCAATCATCAAGCCTTGGCCTTTTAGAGGATGGGCACTAGACGTTATTGGAGAAATTGTTCCACATTCTTCAAAAGGCCACTCAAGGATCTTGGTGGGTGTTGATTACTTTACCAAATGGGTGGAGGCGATACCTTTGGTAAAAGTCGAACAAGAACAAGTGATTGATTGTATTGAAGACCATATTTTTTGTCGATTTGGAATCCCTGAGACGATAACAACTGATCAAGCATCTATTTTTCTTGGGAAGCAAGTTGAAAGGATATTTGGCGTCAAGAAGAATCAAGTTATTGACTTCAACACCTTACTATGCGCAAGCCAATGGACAAGCAGAAGCAGCCAACAAGTGGATTATCAATATTATCAAGAAACAAATTAAAGGGAGACCACGAAATTGGCATGAAGCTTTGATACCTGCATTGTGGGCTATCCGAAATTATCCAAATGAAGCAACGGGTACGACTCCTTATATGTTAACATATGGCCATGAGGCCATGTTACCAGTCGAAACAAACTTGGAATCAGTACGATTTCAGAGGCAACATGAAATGTCTGTGAATGATTATTGGAATTCCATGTTCGACGAATTGAACGAGGTGCATGACGAAAGGCTTTTGGCGTTAGAAAATATTATGCGACAAAAGAAAAGAATTGCTAGATATTATGACGCCAGAGTTAAGTTCAAGTCATTTTTACCGGGTGAATTAGTATGGAAAGTGATCTTGCCCATCGACAAGCGTTCTAATGAATATGGCAAGTGGTCACCAAAATGGGAAGGACCATTTCAAGTGTTGAAGGCTTTTTCGGGCAACGCATACGAATTAGTCGAAGTCGAATCGGGAGAGAAGATTAAAGCAATCAACGACAAGTATTTGAAAAGATATAAGCCGACAATGACGGAAGTAAACATGCATTAAATCAAATTGCAAATCCATACAACAAGACTCAAAGTGCAGAAAACAAATAGTACAAAAAATAAAATAAAAGTTCATCCGAACAAATTACTAAAAGAACGCCATTCCCTGGCGAAAGCATCTCGAGGTCAGAGTCCAGCCCTATATTCTGGCAAATGTGTAGCACGGGCATCTATAATCTGCTGATAAGGAGCCACTAAGCCGACAACTTTGGTAGCCAATTCTAGTCGAGTGGTCTTGGTGTAACATCCCAAATTTTAAACCCAAGTTTAATTAGGAAGACCTAAGCTGGAATTTATGAGAAAAACCATAGGAAACCATGGGTAGGAGTTAATAAGTGTGGTGTCTTAGAGTTAGAATTTGTCATAATAGGAGTTTTCATTAGAATAATCGATTACTCTTTAGGAGTTAATCGATTACTAGATCTCTGGTAGAATCTCTTTGATGTTGCATCATCTGTAATCGATTACTCTTAAGGAAGTAATCGATTATCTCAGGTGTTAATCGATTACTTGGGGGCAAGTAATCGATTATCAGTGCTCTGGTTTTTGTATGATGCTGCAGCAATAATCGATTAATTGGAGGAAGTAATCGATTATTTTGGGCAAAGTAATCGATTACTTTGGGCAAGTAATCGATTACTTCAGGTCTGATGCAGAAAAAAATAAAGTAAGGGCAGAAACGTATTTTCACCCTTATATCTCCCTATTTCAGCCACACCTTCTCCTCCTTATCTCAAAACTCGATCGCCCCTCTCTCTCCTTCTTCTCTCCATCGTTTCTCTCTCTTTCACTCCCATTCTCATTCATTCATCTCCCTCCCTCTCATCTCATACGGCCTCCCTCCTCCTCCCACCTAGTCCATGTGTTGTTTTCCCTCCTCTTCAACTTCTAAGGTTTGGTACCATCTCTCCTCAAGCTCTCTTGTTAAGTTCCATCTCTTTCCCTTCCCCTTCATTTTTGGTTTTCCCTCTCCTCCACCACCCAACCACCATCAACCACCCTAAACCCTTCCCTTCAAGCCTTTATTCATAAGACCCATCTTCTCCCTCAAGTTTCATCCTCATCTCCTTCCTTGGTGGCTCTCTCTCTCATGAAGCTTTTTCTCTCTCCAAGGGTTCTCTCTCTCTCCTCCAATCTTGAAGAACGGAGTGGAGATCGGTCTAGAGATCGGGAAACAAGGTAGATCCGGAGTAGATTTGGGGTCCCTGGAGCTTTGTGTGGGCTCTCTCCCTCTCTAAGGTAAGGGGAGTCACTTTTCCACACATTGAGTTAGGGATAGTTGGGGTATATAATAGGATTTGGGTTAAGTAGTTAAATTGGGTTATGGGTAATAAAATAGAACCTGTTTAGATTGGGTTTAAGAATGTTGAATGTATTTTTGGTTTTTATTTAAATATTTTAGTTGATGTGAATTTTGGTAAAATCCCTTATATATGTTGTAAGTAGGAAGTGAAGAACCCTAGGGAGTTGACTTATATTTAGGCACTCTGAGACATACCTGAGTATGTCGACTTATTTGTGATATATGTTGTTTGTTTAGAATTGCTATTTTCTATGGGTGTGTTAAAAGAGTATATTTATGTTTAAGTATTGAATATGAGATAATAGATAATGCAAGCTAGTAGGTGGTAAAGAGAACTAGTGATCATAACGTAAGGATATTACATGGCTTAAATGATAGTTGTTGCATAATGATTAATCAGTTGATTGAGGATGCTTGAAGTTGGTTTATAGTCTTAGTTGGTATATATATATATATGATTATATTTTACATTGGTGAATAGTGTTGGAGTCGTAGAATGATGTTGAATATTGGTGATTGTATGATGTTTGGAAATTAAATTGTGCAGGTGCTTGAGTGTTGATATTTGCTTCTTGAATGTGAATAACTTGAGTGATATACAAAAGTGACAAAGCTGCAGCTATGATTGATCCTTGGGATACACCGACCCATTAGGTGCCCTGTTAGGTGACAAGTTACCCATTAGGTACAAGTTACCCAATCCAGGTGAAAGTTACCTATTAGGCCCCGTAAATGACCCGTTAGGCGGGTGTACCCAATGGATCAATCATGCTGCACATATAATAAGGGAGTATAAGTGAGAAAGAGTACAAGTGGAAGTGAAAGGGTTAAAATTATGTTTTTAGTCCTAACGGGTGTCAACCGTGGCCTAATAGGTGGAAAAGACCTGGATTGGGTGAAATTATGTTTGGGTGTTGTCCTCTGACCGTGAGGAGACACAAGTTTTATGGTCTAAAATGGAAAATGAAAATGATTTTGGAAAAATGAGAGTGAAGCATTTTATTATTCATGGCTTGGTTTGATTATGATGCTTAAGTTTTTATTATGTGCCTTTTTACTATCTTTTAATTCAATGTGTTGTGAAAAGGTCTCACCCTTATGTGGTTAACATTTTAGGTACTTGAATGTCAAGGAGCTTGAGGATCAGAGTGTCGCAGCGGAAGATTTGGAAAGAAGGAAAAATTTATAAGTTGTGCTACTCATATTGTAATTGGAATACCCAAATTTTATGTGCAAATTTGATTTATTAAAGAAAATTATTAGCTCTCCATTTTAATTAGTAAACCTTTTGAATGATATTTTTATATAAAAGCTGGGTGTTACATTTATGGTATCAGAGCAGTTCCTTCCTTCCGACCTGAGGGAAAGTGATCCCGATCTCGTTGCGAACACTCTCATCTCAAGCTTCTTCTTCATAGGTGAGACCCTTTTCAAAGTGGAAATTTTAAGATTTGGTGAATGGTGAAAATGTTTGATGTTAAGTATTTAATTGAAAAATTTATGATGATGGATGTTGAATATTGGATTATGAAATTTGTGAAAATGGATAAGTCGCAGCAAAGATTGATCATTGGGATACACCGACCCATTAGGTGCTCTGTTAGGTGACAAGTTACCCATTAGGTACAAGTTACCCATCTAGGTGAAAGTTACCTATTAGGCCCCGTAAATGACCCATTAGGCGGGTGTACCCAGTGGATCAATCTGTTGCGCAATTGGTATGAATTATGAAAGTGAAATGTATTTTGTAGAAGTAAAAGAATTAAAATGTTATTTTAGTCCTAATGGGTGTCAACCGTGGCCTAATAGGTGGAAATGACCTGGATTGGGTGAAAATCCTAGTGGGTGAGAAATGACCTAACAGGTGCGCTAATTTCCTAATGGAGAACTACTAATTTTTGATAACAGAAATGACCAAAGGGAATAGAATGTGATTCTTTGGGAACCTAAGCCGGATCCCTTAGGAATTCTAAGAATTGCATCCTATAAGTGTGGCACGTTTGTAAGCAGAAAATTTCAAAGGTGGAACTTGATTATTGTTTAAGGGATGCAAATTCCAAGTTGAGCTAATTAAAAGTTAAAGTTTCTTACAAGGGAAATCTTTCTAATTTATAATGAAGTACGGAAACTTAGGCTGGATGGCGAGGACTATTACCACTGATGGAATGTAGTGTCGGAACTGACCAATCCGATGTTGCATTTACCGGGAGGTAATGTTGTCGAAATCTAGGAGTTTGTGCATCATCGTGAATTAGTAATGGATCTCCTGTGTACAAAACCTATGTGTTAATTCTTTTATACTTGTTTGCTTTACTAAGTGCTTTATGTGTGATCTTAATGTATGTTTGTTGAGTAATTTGGTGCCAGAATAATTGAACCGGGATTAGAAATGGAACCGCATGAAATAAATAAATTATGAATCTCGAATTCTAATCCAACCAAGTGATTAAAGTCATGTTGATTAGATTAGTATTTAAGAGAACGAAAAATAATGTCTATGCTAAATTAATAAGCGGTTCTGTAACTAAACTTGATTCAAGTGATTGCGGCATCAGATGAAAATGGGCATCGAGAACTAATCGATCGGATTTAAACCACTGAATCATATTAATTTGAGTTACAAATAAAAACAAACTTTTTGCCCAATGTGAGAAGTGGTTTGAATTCAATCCAAAGGGTTCTCGAAATATTCTTACATGTGGAATGGTGTAGTGTTAAAATAAGCGGACGAGAATTAGAAGTGGAATCATGAGAATCAATGATTTACTACCTCGATTCTAATCTATCCGAATGACTCCGTTTGCATCGGTTAGACTAAAATCCATAAAAACAACAAAAATATCTTTATTGAACTCGTGCTTGATTCCACCACTAATTTGATTTCCGGTGACTTTAATACTAATCGAAAGTTAAGTTGAAGCTTCTAATGATTGAAGTTGAACCCCGAGCTACTATAACAAAAATTTTGTAACGAAAAGAGGTTTATCTAATCGAGGATGGGGTTAAAATTCAACATAGAAGTTCTTACCTCACTTTGGATTACATCATCGGTAGTGCATTTGGTATATGTATGACCAAGTCTATGTTTATGTGGAAATGAATTTAAATTTTCGAAAATGTTTTCAAACGATATTGGGATTAATAACTTTTCAGTTGCCCTCTTTATGTTTGAAATCCCAAATTACTTTCCACTAAGCATTGGCTAAAAGTGTTGTTTTTGAAAAATTGTATTCTTGGTGAAACTGAATTTTGTTTGTGTATGCTCGATTGATATGTGTGCTTGATATGTCTCTATGCAAAGTGAAATTGTGTTTGATGCTTGTGGGTGTTTAAAATGAATTTCAAAAGTTGCACCGAACTACAATCATTCCAAATGGATAGTGAGGTCGCACGACAAATTTTCAAGAAATATTAAGAAAAGCAAGGATTTCTAAGTGATCGAGAAGTGAATTTTTTAATCAAGTCACACATCGATCAAATAGAAACCCTTCCTTTGCGACTCAAAATCAATTCGGAATGAAAACTCAATTTTTAAACTCGAAGAAAAAGAAAAGGGAATGTAATTGTTGTAACTCTTGAAGATGAACTAAAACTAAATTTTTTAAAGTTCAAGGCACATTCCCTCTTTCTTTGAGTTTATCCAATCTTGAGTGATCTTTCACTCCTTCATCTAGGTTCTTATGAAATTAGATAGAGGTAGCTCTTCATGGTAAGGTGCATGATTAAAAGTTTTATTGAATTTTTTCAAATGAAAAATTGTTTTTCTAAGTGTTTCACTAGTATGGGATCTTCTTCCTAAATTTTAAATCCCCATACCTAGTGATTTTTCAAACCAAAGGTTTTAAAGACGTATGTGTTTGTAGTTATGTGTTTTTGGGTAATCAGGGTTTTTATATAAAGGGAAAACTAAGTTTTTGGGTTTAGGATTTTGTTCGACTTGGAAAATTTGGCTTAAACACCCTAAGGTTGAATCTTTATTTTGTGTAACATTTTATGCCAATTGGAGCAAGCTAGTATTTCAAACAAAATGAATTTAATGTGCTCTAATCGGTTTGACAATTTTACACAACCTTGGGCCAAGTATAGGAAATGTCCCACCAAATTTTGAAGTCAACTGGAGTTTGTTTGCTATTTTTAAATGGATTTGACATAGGTTCACCCCGACCATTACAAATCTTTTACAAGTGGTCGTAGGGTCAAAAGTGAACCTAACGAACTCTGATTGACTTGAAAATTTACCATGATGTTCTATTATGTCCAGGGACGCTATCTCCCAATTTTTTAAAAACCTTAGGAAATTGAATTGATGAAAATGCATTTTTGGTTGTAAGCCATGCAAGTCCTATTCCCCGAACCCCTTTTGAAAATGATTTTCAAAATATATGATGATCTTTATGAATGTGTTTGTAGAGGTAAGTGTTAGCCCTAAGTTAGTCTAGGATTAGCTAAGGAGGAAGTAAAGTTGAGTCGTGTTTAGGTTTGAAGTGTATGATGTTGTGGTCTGTCGTTGTGAATGTTTGAACCTTGAATGGTGTTTATATGATTTATGTTTGTGTGAATGATGTTTGTGGCTAGTTAGGGATTAGATATAGGACATAAGTAATAGATTTTGGAGTTAGAGTATAATTAACCTTTTAGGGTAATAGTATTTAGAGCGTATTAGTGCCCTGTCCAACCTTCGAAGTAGGATTCCGAAGGAAAGCCAGCTAACCTTAGAAATCTGTTAGAGTCGTAGCCTAGAGGTTGACCCAAATTAAACCATAGACGGGACTCTCCAATGAGTGCAAGAGTCTTGTGGCACATTCATGCTGAATGGTATGCCAATCCCAAGTGAGGGAGTAGAACTAAGATAAGGAAGTTGCTTAGCTTAGAAAACCTTTTTCCGGGATGGTTCTCCAATTAAGGATTCTGAGCGGAATTTCGAGGACGAAATTCCGATAAGTGGGGGAGAATTGTAACATCCCAAATTTTAAACCCAAGTTTAATTAGGAAGACCTAAGCTGGAATTTATGAGAAAAACCATGGGTAGGAGTTAAGTGTGGTGTCTTGGAGTTAGAATTTGTCATAATAGGAGTTTTCATTAGAATAATCGATTACTCTTTAGGAGTTAATCGATTACTAGAGCTCTGGTAGAATCTCTTTGATGTTGCAGCATCTGTAATCGATTACTCTTAAGGAAGTAATCGATTATATCAGGTGTTAATCGATTACTTGGGGGCAAGTAATCGATTATCAGTGCTCTGGTTTTTGTATGATGCTGCAACAATAATCGATTAATTGGAGGAAGTAATCGATTATTTTGGGCAAAGTAATCGATTACTTTGGGCAAGTAATCGATTACTTCAGGTCTGACGCAGAAAAAAAATAAAGTAAGGGCAGAAACGTATTTTCACCCTTATATCTCCCTATTTCAGCCACACCTTCTCCTCCTTATCTCAAAACTCGATCGCCCCTCTCTCTCCTTCTTCTCTCCATCGTTTCTCTCTCTTTCACTCCCATTCTCATTCATTCATCTCCCTCCTCCTCCCACCTAGTCCATGTGTTGTTTTCCCTCCTCTTCAACTTCTAAGGTTTGGTACCATCTCTCCTCAAGCTCTCTTATTAAGTTCCATCTCTTTCTCTTCCCCTTCATTTTTGGTTTTCACTCTCCTTCACCACCCAACCACCATCAACCACCCTAAATCCTTCCCTTCAAGCCTTTATTCATAAGACCCATCTCCTCCCTCAAGTTTCATCCTCATCTCCTTCCTTGGTGGCTCTCTCTCTCATGAAGCTTTTTCTCTCTCCAAGGGTTCTCTCTCTCCTCCAATCTTGAAGAACGGAGTGGAGATCGGTCTAGAGATCGGGAAACAAGGTAGATCCGGAGTAGATTTGGGGTCCCTGGAGCTTTGTGTGGGCTCTCTCCCTCTCTAAGGTAAGGGGAGTCACTTTTCCACACATTGAGTTAGGGATAGTTGGGGTATATAATAGGATTTGGGTTAAGTAGTTAAATTGGGTTATGGGTAATAAAATAGCACCTGTTTAGAATGGGTTTAAGAATTTTGAATATATTTTTGGTTTTTATTTAAATATTTTAATTGATGTGGCTTTTGGTAAAATCCCTTATATATGCTGTAAGTAGGAAGTGAAGAACCCTAGGGAGTTGACTTATATTTAGGCACTCTGAGACATACCTGAGTATGTCGACTTATTTGTGATATATGTTGTTTGTTGAGAATTGCTATTTTCTATGGGTGTGTTAAAAGAGTATATTTATGTTTAAGTATTGAATATGAGATAATAGATAATGCAAGCTAGTAGGTGGTAAAGAGAACTAGTGATCATAACATAAGGATATTACATGGCTTAAATGATAGTTGTTGCATAATGATTAATCAGTTGATTGAGGATGCTTGAAGTTGGTTTATAGTCTTAGTTGGTATATATATATATATTATTATATTTTACATTGATGAATAGTGTTGGAGTCGTAGAATGATGTTGAATATTGGTGATTGTATGATGTTTGGAAATTAAATTGTGCAGGTGCTTGAGTGTTGATATTTGCTTCTTGAATGTGAATAACTTGAGTGATATACAAAAGTGACAAAGCTGCAGCTATGATTTATCCTTGGGATACACCGACCCATTTGGTGCCCTGTTAGGTGACAAGTTACCCATTAGGTACAAGTTACCCAATCCAGGTGAAAGTTACCTATTAGGCCCCGTAAATGACCCGTTAGGCGGGTGTACCCAATGGATCAATCATGCTGCACATATAATAAGGGAGTATAAGTGAGAAAGAGTACAAGTGGAAGTGAAAGGGTTAAAATTATGTTTTTAGTCCTAACGGGTGTCAACCGTGGCCTAATAGGTGGAAAAGACCTGGATTGGGTGAAAATCCTAGTGGGTGAGAAATGACCTAACAGGTGCGCTAATTCCTAATGGTAAAGAAAAGATGAAAATGTTATGAAAGAGGAAGAGATGTGTGTATGTTGTCCTCTGACCGTGAGGAGACACAAGTTTTATGGTCTAAAATGGAAAATGAAAATGATTTTGGAAAAATGAGAGTGAAGCATTTTATTATTCATGGCTTGGTTTGATTATGATGCTTAAGTTTTTATTATGTGCCTTTTTACTATCTTTTAATTCAATGTGTTGTGAAAAGGTCTCACCCTTATGTGGTTAACATTTTAGGTACTTGAATGTCAAGGAGCTTGAGGATCAGAGTGTCGCAGCGGAAGATTTGGAAAGAAGGAAAAATTTATAAGTTGTGCTACTCATATTGTAATTGGAATACCCAAATTTTATGTGCAAATTTGATTTATGATAGAAAATTTTTAGCTCTCCATTTTAATTAGTAAACCTTTTGAATGATATTTTTATATAAAAGTTGGGTGTTACACTTGGCAGCTTCCATATACTGGGTCATCTCCAATTGATCCTTCTCCCGACTGGCCAACTCATCTTTCTGTTCTTGAATCCTAGCCCCATTCTCTTCCAATCGCTGGAGTGTTTCATTGACCTTAGAAGAACAATCTGCGTCTTCTCGTTCCGAATCCATAATTTCGGCCTCCAATTTGTTTTGATTTGCCTTGACATCTTCATAAACTTCGATGTCTTTCAAGATCTTCGGACCTTCAGTGGTCCAATTGTTCACAAATCGTTGCAGGCTGGTCAATTTGGACTCGACGTCTTCCGGAACAGGATGTTGCAAAAGTGAATTGATAGTGGAAGACAAGAGTCCAACAGTTGCAGAATCGACCAAAAGCTGATCAAAGGGCCGACAACAGATGTTCTTCAAAGTTACCATCATCTGATCCGTAACCGATTCGGTATCCCTTAAAGGGGAATTCATGGCTTCTTCAACAGAGCGTGCTTTGGCCATTAATTCCTGAAGAGTAGAGAGGGCAGTGGAATGGGACACCTGAATCGAAGGAGCCATGCTACTAGATGGAAGATCGCAAGAAGGAACGGCGGCAGAACTGGATGCGCAAGGAATTGATAAACTGCCGTCAAAACCTTCAAGTTGGACTGAATTGTTGGGGATCTAGGAAAACAAGAAAAGAAATTTGGTAAGGTCACTTTAATGCTGCATAAAGGGCGAATTGGTAAATTCATAAGTACCTCAAACGAAGGGCCGCATGCATTAGTGGTCTCAGGTCCCACGATAGCAACAGGGGAGTCCACAACTTGGGTATCAATAAGATCAAGAGGTCGGGTGTCGGCAATATCTTGGTTAGAATTCTGAACGACAACTTCAACCGCGGCTGACGACGAAGTATCATCAAGACATCTCTGCATGGAAGCCTCAATAGTGTTCAGTCTGTCGACTTGTTCTAGAGAAACTTCAGCATGAGGGTCATCAGAAGACAAGTCATCCATGATCACTTGCCGACGAACAGGACGCCTTTGTATATGGAAGCTGGTGTCTTCGACGATATCTTCTTCGTTGAATGGGTTAAGTGCTGGAGTCGGGAGGAATTCATCGACATGAGGGTCATGATAAGAAACATCGACAAACAGATTGGCCACGGTACTGTGTGTTCTTTGAATGGCAACATGAGGAGATGGTTCCCTGATGACGATTCCCTTGGCTTTTGAACGAGAATGCTAATGAGTTTTGGTCGAAGGATTTGAAGAAGGATGAACCGGAGGAGCCGATGTGGTAGTAGACACCTGAAGCTTCTCTGAAAGAGGACGCACTAAAGAACTGTCAGTCCTTTCAGGATCAACTTGAGGTTTATTTGACGGTTGCTCCGTTTGTCCTTTGTGTTGTCTCTTGGCTTCGACGAAATCATCAATGGCATTGGAATGGCGTCGCTTTTTAGGTTTCTTCGATGGTGAAGGGTCGCCACCTTTCTTTTTCGACGCATTGGCCTTAATTGCCGCAGAATAATCAATGAGGTTCGGCTTGGCCACTGCAAAGAAAACGACAAATCAGAAGGCAGAAAAGAAAAAGGAGTCTAAAATACGAGAAGTTAAGTGTTCATACCAGATTTGTCGGCCGCCACGTCTGTCGAAGTCCTAGCACTCATTCTCTCAACAATATTATCATAGTCCATGTGGTACGTGTTGAAGTAAGATTCCCACCAACGCACAAAATTCGGACTAGCTAAGAAACAAGGAGTAAAGCAGACAAGATTAAAACGGCTGGTGGAGGCAAGGTTCTTCGACACGAACCAGTTCAACACAGTTTTCCAAGAAGATTTGTAGTCCATCAATTGACCATGGTGGAATTCATGTGATACTGATGAAAGCATAGGTGCAGGCAACCCTTTACAAAGACCGAACTGTCTCGCCACACAGCTGGGGTAATGCAGAAAGACTTCCTTTTCTTTGTAGGCAGACGAGTCGAGCAAACCACCGAACAAAATCCTTTGACTTAAATAATGTCCCCAAAGGACATCATTCAATTGCCTCTCTTCAACATTGGAACCGGGAAAAGGAAGACGGAACCAATCAGGTCCCAAAGCTCTATCAACGAAAGGGGAAAATTCAATGTCCTCTGATGACATGGAGATATTGGCAAAAATCTTCATGAAATGAAGAAAACTGTTGGTGCGAGATGAAAGTGCAGGAACATCATAATTCGCCATCAAGCAACCATAGTTGAACCAGGAATGGCAGACACTGTCGTGGGTGAAGACTAAGTGATGTTTCAGAATGGCATTCAGCCACAAATGCAAAAGCCAAGTCGGACCTCCAACATTAGCCACCTGTTGTTCGTTAAGTCTAACAGTGTCGGAGACATGGCTGATCGTGGAATACAACTTCGCCAAAAGGAGTTGACTCAGGGCCACTTTTCTTTCCTCATGCAAAATTTTGGCCAAGGGCACCAAGGATTTGTTAATCTGTCGAGATTTGGTGCAAAAGACGAAAGCACTAAGCCAAACCGTCAGAAACTCCACATGCTCCTTATCACTAACTATCGGGTTATCCTTGTAAACATCCCATCGTGCCTCAACATAGTTGGTAAAGGCATAGGACCCACCACTTATGGGCACAACATCGTTGGGTTTGCTCTCTATGGTCAAGAGTTCTCCGTCAGGACGAAGACTAGTCAAGGCGGCAACATCGAAAAGTGTTGGAGTCATCATGCCGTAACGAAAGTGGAAGCAGTTAGTTCGGCGACACCAAAAATAACATGCAGCGCCGAAGAGACCATCGTCGTAGCGCAAACCAGAGGTTGTCAGAATAAGAAGGTCTTCAAAACCGGCCCTTCTCCACGATTTGTTCTTATGAGGCCGTAACCTTTCAAGCCAATCCAAAAATCTAGGAAATGGCTTTACATTTCGTAAAACCCTGCGAGAATATTCTTTGTCGAAGTGGCAAGTGTATATAGGGTTAAGAGTGGCTACAAGTCGAATTTTGTCAGGATTGGAAAGAGGAAAGTTGGCACTCATAACAGGGTCTTGAGCCTCCGATGGAGTCATTAAGGGGCCCAAGAAAGAAGCAGAAGGATTGACAGGTTCACCATCAGGAGGTATGAAAGAAGTCACGGGAATGATCAGACTGCGTTCATGGTATTGGACATTCAAATCGATTTCAGGATCAAGAACTCCTTGGAGAGCCATGTTCAAAAAAGGGTTTTAAGAGTAAAAGGGGTTTAGGTCAAAGAAGTAAAAGATGCAGTGGCAAGCAAGAAACGTGAAAAGGGGATAATGATAAGCGATCAAGTTTAAATAGGAAGTGAAAAGACGTGTAAGACCAACGCAATGGTCCAATCAAAAGTGTCAGTTCAAAAAGATAAACTCAACGTTCCAGAATCCTAATGATGAAAGGACAGTTTCAAAAAATACAACTTTTGGCATCCTCCGAAAAGACGCGTCAAATACCAAAACTTGGGGGGCCTCTGTTAACTGGAAGTTGAAATCGACAAAAGGGCAAGAATGTCGGATGTATAAGTGACGTCGACGGAAGTATACTTAAACATTTTTGTTTAAAAGTGACTTCGAAGGAGGTGAACGTACAATCCGACAAAAGGTAGATTTCGACAAAATGGTATGTGTCGACAACATAAGTAATATCGAAGGAGGTGTTGTAACATTCCTTGTATATCATCTTACTTTGTAAGAAAAGTAATAAGTTTAAGAATACTTGGACCTGTTATCGTTGGAGAAGGATCTGAAAATAAGAAATTATCCCTTCCCTGGAAAATTTATTTTCACAAACACTTGATTAATAATGAAGGTGACTCGTAAAATCAGAGTTTGCGGAAACATAGTAAAATCACCATATTACCCTCCCAAAATATATCAAGTGTAACAAGTCCATTATTATAAAATAAGTATTATGATGAAACTGAATTCCTTTTATGATACCTTTTTTCCAAAATATGTATCATATAAATTCTATTAAAAATAGAAATGTTATAGAGCTGGTCACTGGTCCCTTGTCCAAACATCCTTCTGGTCGGATCTTCGATATCTGCACAACGGGTTCCCAACCCACAGTTTCTACACTCTGCATGCACCTAAGGGACATCTCCCCTTACTGATTGTTGTGCAAGCTAGATGCACGATCAACACCTAATAAGGGCATGGGGGTTAGCTATACATATTCGCACAATCAAATGAGAATAAAACTAACATCCACAAGTTAACATGCAGCAAATCATGATGCATAATCATATGAGCACACCCGGTTAATCGTAATAATTCTTTCAATGCAGGTGGCATGATACATGATTTCCTTCCACAACTGAGGCCTATAAAAGTCCATCTTGGACGTCCATCCAATACACCGTTGTGTTCCCGGAACACCGACATTCGTTCCCAGAACGTAATGCCGAACCATACTTGGATAATACGCATCACTCCCAGAGTGTGCACCACGTTCCCAGAACGTGTAGCAAACCATGTTGGTTTTGGCCTCAAAATCTCGAGAGGGGGGGTGAATCGAGTTTTATTATGTATTGAAAAATTCGTACCAAATTAAAAAATAGTTTTAAGACGGAGAGATTAAGCGTTGTTATGGATCGCGAAAATGTTAGAAAAATATAATCGAGTGGCGCGGAAACGTAAATAAAGTAAATATGCGGAAAGTAAAAGATAAGGGTTAGAAAAGCTTGCACCGGTGATTTTATACTGGTTCAGCCTTCCCGTCGAAAGGCCTAGTCCAGTCCCCAAGCGACCCGCTTGAGAGTTCTTATAACTAAGCAATAGAGCCGCACCCTATTACAACCAAGAGCACCCCGCACACTACTAGGAACCTCCGTTCACTAGGGGCCTCAATCACACAGCAGGGTTCCTCGCCCTACGACGTATCACAACGTCCACTAAGGGATACTCTCCCTAATCACTAAGGTTTAGAATGAATGCGATTGCGATTACAATAGCTTTGTGTGTTCTCAAAACACAGATACAACAATAAGCTCTATGATAGTGAAGTAGTGGTTCTCTAGATGTTACTCAGCCAATAAGAGTTTGTTCTTCAAAAAGTATGAACGATGAAAAGCACAAGTCTAGAGAAGAAGATGAAGAAGAAACGTGCAACGTGAATGAAAAAATGTTCTGATCAAAAAATCCTTCTTTAACGTGTTGGAGTGAACCTTTTTAAAAAAGAAAAGGAATTTTGAATTAAGTAAAACAAATCAAATCAGAATAATAAAAGATTTGTAATAAGTTTTAAAATCAAAATAAAATCAAAACGATTTTCGAAATAATAAAAAGATTTGATTCTTAAAACCAAAAAGGAAATAATTCAAATTTAAATTCATTTTCGAAATAAAATAAAATATATCAGAATCTTTTATATAAAAACAAATCAGGAAATAATAAAAATGATTCTGACACGATTTTCTATAAATCAAGAAATAATCGATTACATAGAAGCAATAATCGATTACTTCTACAAAAATAGAAATTCTTAAAACATTTGAAAAACATGTAATCGATTAGGCTAAGAATAGTTAATCGATTACATCACTCCTGTTCATTATGTGATGCAACTATAATAATCGATTACACTGAGGAGTTAATCGATTACTAAGCCTCTAGTTTGCATATGATGCAACATCATGTAATCGATTACTACAAACCTTGTAATCGATTACAAAGCCTCTGAAAAATATATGATGCAACAATTATAATCGATTACCTGACCAATGTAATCGATTACTTCCATAAGAAAGTAACTGATTAACACAAATCACTTAATCGATTACAACCTCTCTGATTTTTCTATGATGCAACAAAGTTAATCGATTACTTTAGCAAATAATCGATTACTCCCTCTTGCACACATATAAATATACAGAGTTTTGTAACATCAATTATTTTACTAAGGTTAAATGCAGAAAATACATTTTTTCATGCAAAAACATGTTTTTCTTCTTCTCTCTAAAATGAAAAAACTTATTGGCTTTGTAACTACTTAAAGAAACAGAACTTCATTACCTTACATTTGATCTAAAGATAAGGCTTCTATTCTATGCTTGCTTGAGTCTTCAATCTTCTAGGCTTGCACTTGTGAGCTTGAACTTGAGTTGGTTTGTTATCATAAAAACATATAATTGTATTCCTTTGAAGTCCATAGAGAGTTTGAAACATGCCTTCCAACCAGCTTGACTTCCAACAAACCATACTTGGAATAATAAGCACCACTACCAGAGTGTGCACCACGTTCCCAGAACGCATACGTTCCCAGAACGCATAAAAACCAGGTCCCGGACACTGGCCACATATCTATAATGTGTCATCAAGTAGGTTGCATATCAATGTGTTCCCAGAACACTAACATACGTTCCCAGAACGTATAAAACCAGGTCCCAGACACTGGCCACATATCTATAATGTGTCATCAAGTAGGTTACAATTTGGTACTCCCGGAGTACCCTCCTCATATTCCCAGAATATGATAAACGTTCCTACCAACCAAACTTCCATTCTATATGAATGCACAATCATCAAGGTTGGTTTTATCTTTAATTCCATTATTATACCAATGTGTTCCCAGAACACTAACATACGTTCCCAGAACGTATCGCAAACCATACTTGGAATAAAATCAAGCACCACTCCCAAGTGTGCATCACGTTCCCAGAACGTGTCCAAGAAACCACGTCCCATACAATGGCCACATTCCCAGAATGTGTCACCAAGTAGGTTGCATATCAATTTGGTACTCCTAGAGTACAGGGTCATGATCCCATTAATTCCATTATTATGACTTAGAAAAACACAACTTATGAATGATATCTTGAGGTATAGCTTTACTCATAAAATTCACCTTTGAATTTAAATTTAACCTATGCTCATAGACCTGGATTGAGAGAATATAATCATTGATATCAAAATCCTTACTCAAAACTCAAATTTTATTTTTAAGTTTTCAGGTACTAACCGGTTACATCATCACCTAACCGGTTAGAATTACAGACCAGAATATAAAACCACTGATTTTCCAAGAATCTTTTCTTAAATTATCTACTCAATCCAATAACAAGGTCTTATCATAACAGAATACCTCAAGTTCAACACATAATATCATTTAAAAGATCTAAGTCATAATCCAATTTCATTTAGGCATAATTTCCTCTTGAAATTATCCTTTGATATTAAGGTATTAACTCCAAATTTTCAATCTGAATTATTACCACAAAATCAACTTCATTTCAGATTGAATTCCAGTGAAATTAGGGTCTAGATTTGAGTAACATTGATAAGACCACAGAACTGATTTCAGAAACTTATTTTCTTTAACAATTTTACAGTGTCTAACGGGTTACAATTATCGAGTAACTGGTTAGATTGTGCAGTCAGCACATTGAAATATGAAGTTTTGCAAACCATTCTTTTCATTACTGAAATCTAACCAATTTCAACATTCAAAAGAGTTCATATACCTTAAGTAAACATGTTTAACCACATAAACACATTCACCTTGCATGCATTCAATTTAGATACTCACATTGCACATAATTGCACATATTTCACAACTTAATGCATCAATTCACATAATATCAAATTAAGTCATGAAATTGTCATCACAACAGCTTGCATGCATCATATTATGATTGCTCAAAAACAGAAATGAGCTTAAATTGGCCTCCAAGCCATAAAACTAATTCCAACTATGCCCTTAGAGTCTCTTGGTGACTCATCCTATTTACCAACATGTTTTTCCTCATTCTAGCAAATAGTAAGCTTCCCCCTTACCTTAGGTTCGTGCTTGATCCAAAACACTGCAGAGAGAAAGGCTCCAACACAGATTTCCATTAAATCCACAGTTCTGCTCTCAGCCACGATTTTTATCAACAGGGTCCAAAGACCAGAAGATTTGACATAGCAATTGGTCAAATAAATTGGGGAAATCAATTAGGACTCAATATAGGTAACATGCACTAGAGAATCAAAGAGGTTTGAGACTTAAAGGTTAACTACGCTTACCAAAATCGAATCTGGAATTCAGCTTCCAAAACCAGAACAACAAAAAACTCAGACTCAAACTCCTAGCTTCCAAGCTTGATTCCTCCACCCACACGAACACTCAACTTACAAGGTGTATATCACTGGAAAGCTCTTGATTTAAGCTTTCCAGAAAGGTGTGTTTCACTCTCTAACTCTCAAAGAAGGAGACGAATTGCTCAGAACGAATTTGGAACCCTAATTACCCTTCTTCAACAAGAATTGCAGCAATCAACCCTTGATCTTCAGCAATTCCACTATTTATAGAGAAATTGGCCTCTCATGCATAGCGACACGCGTCTCCCACCATGAATCGAGTGGGATTCGTGGCGAATTCTGGGTTGAACCGCGTGATTACTCATCAAACGCACTAACCCAGTTTTCTGAGTTCATCGTGTAACCGGTTACAAAGCCCTTCTAACCGGTTACATGCTGATAAAATTCAAAAATTAATAATTTAATTACTCTTTCTTCAAAAACCTTTTTAATATTGCAATTAGGTCCCAACCCAAGGACTGAATTACAATATTCATATTTTTGTACAAAATAACCATATAAAAACATTTCTCATATTTTTATATATAAAAACACACAATGTTCAAAAACTAAAACTTTACAAACCAACATAAATCAATTATAAAATAATTGTTATAATTAATTTCTTGGTTATTTGGGAGACGAAAATTAGGGGTGTTACACTACTCCCCCACTTAAAAGGAATTTCGTCCCCGAAATTCGTCTTTTGAAATTTTCTGCTTTTCCAAAGTGTTTTTATACTAGAAAACTTCATCTAGTTCCCAAAAATTGGTCCTTTAGGGGACTCCCCCACTTAAAAGAGTTTCGATATAATTCCTTTATTTCGAAACATTTCTAATAAAATCTTTCACTTTAAATAAAAATTCTTTGCATAAAAACTCTTATGTGAAAGAATTTCTTTTAAAAGAAATACTCTTTACACTTCACATAAATATTTTTCAATTAAAACATTTTCCAATAAACTTTTTGGAAAAACTTTTTGGGCTGCGCACTCTGATCTCTCGAGCACGATCAAAGAAACATTTGTATGACTTTATTCCTTAATAGTTTGTGACATTAGGGTGATCAGTCCTAATATTCAAACCATTAATAACAAAATCATCCCTTTTAGATATAATCTTTCACAAGAAAGATCATACGACAGGTCTTTAAGTTAGATGAACTTAAAGATAGGGTAATTATCACTATCAGACTTAGTTAGATAGTCAAATTCTAGAGACATTTCCGTTGGGGAGACAAAGATTTGTCCTATCCCGGTGGTTGTTAATCCCTCTAGCCATAACTGATCTTTCTATTTCTGTAGTGTCCACAAATATTATCACATCCAACTGTGATAAAGGTTTTGATCACATAAAAATTGAAGTTGAACTTACAGGATATTGATATTCTCAAACGATTAGATTAACGTAATTGAAAAACATTTGACTACGTTAATTCAGATCAAAGGAAGAGATAGGCTTGGGTTGTCTACGTTAGGATCACACTCAACTCTCATCTCAGCCGGTGAATTCTTCTCGTGCTGGATTCGCTTGCTGTCCAATCCTTTCTCACCTTTTCTTTCAAGACAATTCGGTGAATAATACTCCAGCTTCCTACAATCGGAATTTACTATTCCCTTAGGTACATCACAACTAAAATCCAAGTGATGTGCCTCACAGTTTTCACCTCGAGATGAACAAATGTTCCCTTCCCTATTTCCTCCTTAGTCACTTTTCTTCAATCGAGGACTCCTTAACCTTGACATTTCCGTGGTTGATATTCTCCCATTTACTTTTCCTCTTTCTCCAGTAAGGCCCGTATTTCATCATTCTTTCCCATAGTCCTCATACATGCTTACCAACATCGAGAAATTCCTTATTCCTTGACAGTTGATAGCTAACTTGGATTCGCACGTAATCTACTCTTGAAATTCGTGCCTTTGGATTTCTCATCTAGGTTGTTCTAAACAATACTTCATAAATCCCTTTCCTCCATAATATACTTTCTAATATCCATAATCCTTGACTTTAATTCCAAAGATTAAATCTCATTCGTTTTCTTCATAGAAATCTAACTCCTCATTTCCTGGTTGAAATCCACGAATCCGGTTCAAGAATTCGTTGGTGATTGGCGACATTCCCAATCTAATACTAGAGGGTTCCTCTTGGGTCACCAGACTTAGGTCTCTAAATTCCCCAATCAGAATAGCCTCCTTAACCATCATTGAGCTCACAGAAATAGCCTTTCAGCTCAAATCGTCTGCAACTACGTTTGCTAAACCAGGATGATAATGGAGCTCAAAGCCATAATCTATAAGAAACTCCATCCATCGCTTTTATTTTACATTCAACTCTTCCTCTTCTTATTGTCATCCATACTTTCGAACTCCAAACTTGTTCATAAATCACAACCTTCTCATCTTAACACCTATTGTTTCCTTTGCATCATCCAGCTAAATCCTCTACCTTCTCCAATTGGAGTGGCTCCTTAATTTTCAACTCTCGATTAATCCATAAGTATTATAATTCAATCCTCTTAAATCAATTTCAATGATGAATCAAGGCATTAAGTTAGTTCATCACATTAAATCCTTCTTTAAACTTTACGGTAATTGATATTGAGTTTGGATTGGAGGAAGATGTCTACTAATACCAAAAGTTCCTTCACAAAGGACTTAAATTTTTATTTTAAACTTTCAGCTTCTAACCGGTTACAAGAAACTCTAACTGGTTATGAAGTATAGTTTTAGAAGTAAAACCAAAGAATTTCAAAACCATTTTCTTTACATCATCCAATCCAACTCAAAATAGGATTTAATCATAATCTAATACCTTGATTCCAACCGAATGCATCACTCAAATGATTTAAATCATAATCTGCTCACATTTTCCATAATTCCTCTTGGACTAATCATATTATGTTGGGGTATAATCCATCATCACCCAACCATTATTAAACAACATCCTATCATTCAATACCATCAGTTGATCTTTCCAAGTCAACTTGGCCAAAGGCCATGCGATCGTAGAAAATCCCTCAATAATCCGGCGATAATATCCAGCCAGCCCTAAGAAACCTCTCTCCTCAGTCACAGTCTTAGGCTGTTCCCATTTCAACACTAAACTTACTGTTGCTGAATCCATCGCAATTTCTTCTTTAAAGATCACATGCCCTGCAAACGTAACTTCGCTCAACCAAAACTCATCTTTGGCGAGCTTAACACACTACTACTCCTCTTGCAGGATTCTCAACACAATCCCGCGATGTTTTTCATGTCCCTCCGGATTCTTAGAAGAAACCACAAACGAATCCAAATATAATCTAAAGGTCTCGTTCTTATAGTCCATAAAAGAACAAGTGCATTAGTCAATCCGAACGGCATTATTTCCTACTCATAATGTCCGTATCGAGATCAAAAATGCAGTCTTGAATGTATCCCTATCCCGAATCCTGTTTTGGGTTAATCCAACCGCCAATCAATCTTAGCACTTTTCTACGTGTTCCTCCCATTTGACCATTCCCGATGGTACCATGTTATAAAGGCAGTAGAGATAGAATCAGCTTCAAGAATTAACTTGATTCCAAACTCTATCTCTTTGCTCAAGGGTGAACCTAACATCATTTCCTTCAACCAGGATTTCTTTAACCCCCTTTCTCCTTTAATATTGCTTCCCAGAAACAACATATGGGTTTATTGGATTCCCGATTCGAAACTTGGGAATCCCAATACAGGGTTGTTCTATCGTCATTAATCATGAGCACTTGATCCCTCGGCTCCCAAACCGTACTTAAGATCAAATGTAATCATGACACAGGTAGATAGACAAAGTCTAATACCTTAATAGAACGATTCAGACATACCTTGGAAACAACTACAAGATGATTTATAGGAGTCTCCACTTGAGATAGCAGATTGGATAAGGCATAGAGCAACTCTTGATCACTACCCTTATCCGAAAGGAACAAAAGAAAGGATAGCTTTAGAGTTTAACAAACTCAACAAGGTTGATCTTTAAGAAGATCACTGCCCTACACTCGGTCTGAAAAGTTGATTAACTTTAACACGAGTGAGAGTAAACACTCCTCCTCAGAGTCGAGGACTCAACTACAACTCCTTAAGATTTCCTTATCGCTGGTTCCTATGAGAACGGAATAAACCAACACTATGGTTTTAGGTTGACCACATGTCTAAAGAGAAGCATACGGCTATCATACTTCGACTTAGACCTCATAGAACACTTCTTAATAGCAGAATAAGCTACTTATCTAGAGCCATTACCCATAACCTTAGCTCTAGTTTGGAAGTATATGAAAGCAAACTTCCCAGGAAACATTGCAGATATCGATGACCAGCGTATTGGACCACACACCCAAGGACCAAGATTCAGGACCATTGCTCTGATACCATAAAAATGTAACATTCCTTGTATATCATCTTACTTTGTAAGAAAAGTAATAAGTTTAAGAATACTTGGACCTGTTATCGTTGGAGAAGGATCTGAAAATAAGAAATTATCCCTTCCCTGGAAAATTTATTTTCACAAACACTTGATTAATAATGAAGGTGACTCGTAAAATCAGAGTTTGCGGAAACATAGTAAAATCACCATATTACCCTCCCAAAATATATCAAGTGTAACAAGTCCATTATTATAAAATAAGTATTATGATGAAACTGAATTCCTTTTATGATACCTTTTTTCCAAAATATGTATCATATAAATTCTATTAAAAATAGAAATGTTATAGAGCTGGTCACTCGTCCCTTGTCCAAACATCCTTCTGGTCGGATCTTCGATATCTGCACAACGGGTTCCCAACCCACAGTTTCTACACTCTGCATGCACCTATGGGACATCTCCCCTTACTGATTCTTGTGCAAGCTAGATGCACGATCAACACCTAATAAGGGCATGGGGGTTAGCTATACATATTCGCATAATCAAATGAGAATAAAACTAACATCCACAAGTTAACATGCAGCAAATCATGATGCATAATCATATGAGCACACTCGGTTAATCGTAATAATTCTTTCAATGCAGGTGGCATGATGCATGATTTCCTTCCACAACTGAGGCCTATAAAAGTCCATCTTGGACGTCCATCCAATAAACCGTTGTGTTCCCGGAACACCGACATTCGTTCCCAGAACGTAATGCCGAACCATACTTGGATAATACGCATCAATCCCAGAGTGTGCACCACGTTCCCAGAACGTGTAGCAAACCATACTTGGAATAATAAGCACCACTCCCAGAGTGTGCACCACGTTCCCAGAACGCATAAAAACCAGGTCCCGGACAATGGCCACATATCTATAATGTGTCATCATGTAGGTTGCATATCAATGTGTTCCCAGAACACTAACATACGTTCCCAGAACGTATAAAACCAGGTCCCAGACACTGGCCACATATCTATAATGTGTCATCAAGTAGGTTACAATTTGGTACTCCCGGAGTACCCTCCTCATATTCCCAGAATATGATAAACGTTCCTACCAACCAAACTTCCATTCTATATGAATGCACAATCATCAAGGTTGGTTTTATCTTTAATTCCATTATTATAGCAATGTGTTCCCAGAACACTAACATACGTTCCCAGAACGTATCGCAAACCATACTTGGAATAAAATCAAGCACCACTCCTAGAGTGTGCATCACGTTCCCAGAACGTGTCCAAGAAACCACGTCCCAGACAATGGCCACATTCCCAGAATGTGTCATCAAGTAGGTTGCATATCAATTTGGTACTCCTAGAGTACAGGGTCATGATCCCATTAATTCCATTATTATGACTTAGAAAAACACAACTTCTGAATGATATCTTGAGGTATAGCTTTACTCATAAAATTCACCTTTGAATTTAAATTTAACTTATGCTCATAGACCTGGATTGAGAGAATATAATCATTGATATCAAAATCCTTACTCAAAACTCAACTTTTATTTTTAAGTTTTCAGGTACTAACCGGTTACATCATCACCTAACCGGTTAGAATTACAGACCTGAATATAAAACCACTGATTTTCCAAGAATCTTTTCTTAAATTATCTACTCAATCCAATAACAAGGTCTTAGCATAACAGAATACCTCAAGTTCAACACATAATATCATTCAAAAGATCTAAGTCATAATCCAATTTCATTTAGGCATAATTTCCTCTTGAAATTATCCTTTGATATTAAGGTATTAACTCCAAATTTTCAATCTGAATTATTACCACAAAATCAACTTCATTTCAGATTGAATTCCAGTGAAATTAGGGTCTAGATTTGAGTAACATTGATAAGACCACAGAACTGATTTCAGAAACTTATTTTCTTTAACAATTTTACAGTGTCTAACGGGTTACAATTATCGAGTAACTGGTTAGATTGTGTAGTCAGCACATTGAAATATGAAGTTTTGCAAACCATTCTTTTCATTACTGAAATCTAACCAATTTCAACATTCAAAAGAGTTCATATACCTTAAGTAAACATGTTTAACCACAAACACATTCACCTTGCATGCATTCAATTTAGATACTCACATTGCACATAATTGCACATATTTCACAACTTAATGCATCAATTCACATAATATCAAATTAAGTCATGAAATTGTCATCACAACAGCTTGCATGCATCATATTATGATTGCTCAAAAACAGAAATGAGCTTAAATTGGCCTCCAAGCCATAAAACTAATTCCAACTATGCCCTTAGAGTCTCTTGGTGACTCATCCTATTTACCAACATGTTTTTCCTCATTCTAGCAAATAGTAAGCTTCCCCCTTACCTTAGGTTCGTGCTTGATCCAAAACACTGCAGAGAGAAAGGCTCCAACACAGATTTCCATTAAATCCACAGTTCTGCTCTCAGCCACGATTTTTATCAACAGGGTTCAAAGACCAGAAGATTTGACATAGCAATTGGCCAAACAAATTGGGGAAATCAATTAGGACTCAATATAGGTAACATGCACTAGAGAATCAAAGAGGTTTGAGACTTAAAGGTTAACTATGCTTACCAAAATCGAATCTGGAATTCAGCTTCCAGAACCAGAACAACAGAGAACTCAAACTCAAACTCCTAGCTTCCAAGCTTGATTCCTCCACCCACACGAACACTCAACTTACAAGGTGTATATCACTGGAAAGCTCTTGATTTAAGCTTTCCAGAAAGGTGTGTTTCACTCTCTAACTCTCAAAGAAGGAGACGAATTGCTCAGAACGAATTTGGAACCCTAATTACCCTTCTTCAACAAGAATTGCAGCAATCAACCCTTGATCTTCAGCAATTCCACTATTTATAGAGAAATTGGCCTCTCATGCATAGCGACACGCGTCTCCCACCATGAATCGAGTGGGATTCGTGGCGAATTCTGGGTTAAACCGCGTGATTACTCATCAAACGCACTAACCCACTTTTCTGAGTTCATCGTGTAACCGGTTACAAAGCCCTTCTAACCGGTTACATGCTGATAAAATTCAAAAATTAATAATTTAATTACTCTTTCTTCAAAAACCTTTTTAATATTGCAATTAGGTCCCAACCCAAGGACTGAATTACAATATTCATATTTTTGTACAAAATAACCATATAAAAATATTTCTCATATTTTTATATATAAAAACACACAATGTTCAAAAACTAAAACTTTACAAACCAACATAAATCAATTATAAAATAATTGTTATAATTAATTTCTTGGTTATTTGGGAGACGAAAATTAGGGGTGTTACAGGTGTACCTAAGTCTCATGACTTAAAAGTGACTTCGAAGGACGTGTACGTGTGTCGATAGAAGGAAGAGACGGAAACAAGAGGTCTATGTCGAAGGAATGTTGGCGCAAGAAAAGAGGAAGTCAGAGCCAACATGTCAACATTGGGAACGGAAGAGTATTTATGAAGGCATTTAATGCTCCTTGTGGCTATAAAATCCCCCTTTCTGAAACCGGAAAAGCCGCCAGATAATATGGAAAAATACAAGGAATGCCTTCATGAATTCTGGAAAGAAGAAAAAAAGTTCAAATTCCACATAGCACGAGTTCATGAAAGATCAAACATGTGAGATTAAGGTGTTCGGGTGTTGAAAAGGAAATGAGGGAATCTTCACCCCGAATACCTCCTTTATCCTCATGAATAGTGAAAGACCAAACATGCGGGATTACATAGAACCCATTTCCGATGCATCAGATCAATGCAAATAACTCCGAATTGGAGGAAGCATTGAACTTGATACATAAGACTTGGTGGAACCTTTGTAACCCCATAGGCCAAGGTTTGTGCCTTGCTAGGGTCGACTGCGGTCGTCTTTCCTATTAAAGAGGTAAAGGAAAAAAGACTTCTCATGGCATTCTACTAGAAGTGTCGGAGGCATGCCTTTTGGTTGAATGCTGGTGAAACAGCAATTAGTCAAAATACATGCCGCCGATATCAATCGAATGCGTCTGAGGCCGATAGCAGGCCGGAAATCTATTCCGACAGAACGCCTGTTTGTCGAAAGGAACTTGATGTCGGTGGGCATCCCAGAACCAAGAGGCAGGAGCACAACAACGTCAATGCTTCGAGCAACAAAGACACTTAGACAAGAGTCAAATGGTTGCAGACGAAGAAGAGTGCTGGTCGAATGGGTCTCAGCAAAGATGTCACCACAGAGTCCGACAGAAGTATCCACTAAGCCCAAACCACGACGTGGGCTGTTACATCGTGGGGGATAGCGTAGAGGGTAGTTATCAGATCGTGGGTTCTGCAGTTATGCCGAACGTGCAAGTATGCTTTGTAAATAGTTTTCGGATTCAATTACCTATAAATAGGAAGTCCTTAGGTTGTAATCGGGGTCGGTTGCTAGGTTGACACACATAGGCCAAAATCCTAGACGTCTCACCAGAGCAGACAAACGGAGAAATGTCATTGTAAAGAACCTCAGCCTTCCACCCCTTTAAATTCAATGCAATTTTTATTCTTCCACGCACCTTTAATTATCTGCAATTTACTTTCACGCAATTTTACATTCCCAAGTCATTTACTTTACTGCAAATTTTAATCGCTTTCGTTTCGATTCCAAGTCATTTACTTTACTGCAAATTTTAATCTCGCCGCATCGTGTTCTTGGTGTCGGTTTCTATTTTCTTTCGCATTTTCAACGCTTTCCAACCCCAAATATCAAAAAACACCAAAAAATACGGTCAAGTTCCTTTTGCAAGATTACCACATAACCTGTCGTTACCCACACTCCTTCCATCACCGTCAGTTCGGCAGGCGTCGGACGAAAAACCCACAAACACAATCTTGAATAACAAAAGTAATTTTTTGTGCAGTCAGATGCCATGCTTTAGCATGTCTTGGATTTGTTGTTGGTACTGTGATGGGTGCTTGCCAAGCTGCTGTTGCCACTGCAAATCATCACTGAGTTGCAATTGTAGTTTTCCATCTCTAAAGTGCTCCTTACCAAAGTGGAGCTGTTGTAAAATTGGTTGTATTTCCCCAAGTTGTTGCAATTTTTGTTGTCCTTCTATTCCCAGTTGCAAATGCTCTTGCTTTTGCCCAAAGGTTTGTCAACGTAGCTGTTGTACAAAGCCCTGCTCGAGCTCTTGCAATCTATGTTGCTAACATAAAAGAAAGATTAATCTCTTACTGCCTTCAAATTTGCATTTTATAATGAGTTTTCTTAACCTATAAGTATCCGAAAAATAAATTAATTTTATGCAAAATAATGCCTTGAAAAATTCAAAAATTTATATCTTTAATTAGTTTTACAAGAAAACATAACTATTTATGGCTGTTTTTCAAATCCTTTCATAATAGCTTAGAGTATAAATTTTGGAAATATGTAAATGCTTATCAATGTTAGAATTTAGATTTTGCACCATGTGGATGCTAGAAGGAAATGTAATAATAGGGACAAGCAATTGTTGGTCAGATAAGTTAGATCCCTTGCTGTTCAAAATCTTCGGTATCACCTTTGAAATGAAACTACGTATGAGGACAACGTAGTACATGGTTTGATGGCAGATCAGTGTAAAAGAGGGGGAAAAACGTTTTATCTTGTAAAAGAGGGAACTATGAAAATATTTCCTCTTTTTTAGACAACTTTTTTTTAGGGGAATAAAGCGCAATCATCATTGTTTAAAACTATGGCTCACTAACATCACCCGTAGGTCTATTTCATCAACGGACTTACTAAGATGCAATCCAAAATTGGATGATTGCTATGCAACCTTTTCTTAACCAATAGGAAGTTGTTACCTATGCCATGTCATTATTTGAAGTAGTTAAAATTAGTTTTTGCAATATAGTCCAACATAAAAAGTAAATTAAAAATTTACTCCTTTGTACCTATAGACAAATTATACAAACAACTTTAATTTTTTTTAATTAAAAGTTATAATTTGTCTATTGGTACAAAGGACTAAATTTTTAATTTACATTTTATGTTGGACTAAATTGCAAAAAACTAATTTTAACTACTTCAAATAATGACATGGCATAGGTGACAACTTCTTATTGATTTAAGAAAAGGTTGCATAGCAATCTTCCAATTTTGGATTGTATGATAGAAATATACTTTCATTAATTAGTTGTCTGTTATGGATAATTTTCCTTATGTATTGGCTTTTCCTTTTTATAGTAATTATTTCTAGTTTTGTTACTATGTTCACAATTTTGGAACATGATACTCTAATAATAAACATGACTAATAACTAAGCGTTGTGTTATCTATCAAAATCGGTAAACTTTGTATCATGTACTTCAATTATAAGTAATTGTGATTAGTTGAGTTAATCATTTTCATTCACCAAATATGTTCCTATCTAGCGGAAATCTGTTTGATCAACTGACAAAGACATTGTTATGTTTTTTTTGGGACAAAATGATTGTTATTATCTGCTCGAATAACGAATCATTTTAACTTAATAACGAAACAAAATAGATAGACATTAATTTCTTTTCGTCTCAAGTAAGTGGATCTTGTCAATTGAAAAATCCCTTATATAGATAATACACATTCTAGTTGATCGAACCTAATTCTAATTGTTTTGTTCCGAAGCAAATTAAAGATATTCACAACCAAGAAGTGTTGAATTGTCTTTCTTTTCTTTTCGGATAGCCCCCTAAAGAGATCGAAGAAGGAGTGGAATGCTAGCCGGCATCATTTTCATTCACATAATGAATCATTTGATGGTATCATAATTGTTTTCTCGGCTTAAGAAATTTTCTCTCCAATTTTAAAGCAGAGGTTATGGGGACTTCATCTATCAAGCACATAATTGATATTTTTTATATTACAAGTGTTATCTTCTTGTTCTTTTTTCTTGAAGTGATTTGAAATGTTGGTTGATCCTTCTTTGATTTGTTAAGAACCTTTTTTCCTCGGGTTTAGTGTAAAATATATGCTTTTGCTTTTCCTTTATTATGTTCTTTTAGTGAGGTTGATGATTTTTTCCCTCTGGTTCATGTTATTTTCTTTTACTTGTCATTGTTGTTTTCTGTTCTGTATGTGAGCCAAATGATGATTTTTTTCCCTCTAGTTTTTGTTTGAATGATGTGTGTTTGGAATTCGATTCAGCTTAATTTAGATCAGTTGTAGATTGGTATTTGATTGAGTTAGGTGGTGATTCGATTTGATTTGTTAACTGAAGAAAAAAATTTGGAAGAAAGTGGTGAAATGCCTTTTGATTTTGGGTGTAAGTAGGAGCTGAGATATGTCATATTTCAATGGGGACCTTTTCTTTTCCAGTTAACATGAAGCCCATCTTGCTATCTTAATGAGTAAATTTCCTGACATAAATCTTATTTTTGTATCACTAACATTTTCTTTTCCTCAATCTTCAGAGGTGTTTTTGTTCTAATCTTGGTATGACTAATCAAGCTGTGAAAGCTGCTTAGGAAGCTGTTCATAAATCAGAAGAGTTGATATCAGGTAATTTTTAGTTTGTCCTATGTTTCCTTGGAGATTGAAAATATGAAATAGATTCCGCGGTTGAAGTTTTGCTTGTCATAGTGTTTACTTTTTTCATACTAATACAAGATATCCCTATTGTTATTTTTGATTTATGAATTCAAAAACTTGATGCCCTTTGGGTTTTTCAAGATATGTGCTGAGAAATTTTATTACTAACATGAAAAGTTGAAGACATGAAAAGTTGGCATTGCCCTTGACAGGAACCCATTGTCAATTTTAGTTTTCAGTATTGTAAACTTGCGGTCACTAAAAATGAAATTTTTAGTAGTGATTGTCGATATGCCACTGTGTTTGTTCATATGGTTGTGTGTTTTGGGTAATCAAAGAGATATGATTTACCCAATTATATATTTGTGTGAATTGTGATGAGTTTCAATTTTTACTTAATTGTTTTTGTCATCTTCCAACATTTGGTATTGGCAGTTATGAGGGTGCATTCAATACATTTGTGGATGAGATTAATGGTATAGCAGCTTATCAATGGTGAGAGGGAGCAATACATAGCATTCTTTCTGTTGTTGGTTATCCCCTTGCTTGTTCATGGCAACAATGTCGCCGGAGATTGAAGAAGATGAAGAAGCTCACAAGTATGAAGGGAGAGTTGGGTGATGAGGCATATGAAGCGGTTGTGATTTGGTGATGTAAACATTGATATTCATTCTAATGCTTATTATGTCTGTTTTCACAAGAATTTTTTTGGCTGGACTTGTGATCTTGTGATTTTGTAATGTAAACACTTATTATACTCATCATATTGATGTTATTACTATGCAGCTCTTTTAACGAAATTATTTTGTTAGATTAGATTATGTTTGTTTCATAATTTTATTTTTTTTTGTAAATCTTGCATAATTTTTTAAATAACATAAAAATTAAAAAAATTTACACGTTCTGTAATGGATAATTTCAAAAATTATTCAGGAATAAAAAAAACTTAAACATAAAAGAGGAAGCAGGCAACAAAAAGAATTTAAAAAAACATAAAAGAGGGCGGTTCAAAAAATCATAAGAGGGCGGTTAAAATGAAAGAAACAAAGGAGGTTATTTAAATAAAAAAGGACGGTTCGGAATTGCCCTTAAAAAAATTAAAGAGAGCGGTTCCGAACCACACTAAAAAAAGAAGTACTTACAAAGACGATACATTTAAGAAGGGTTCAGAACCGCCCTCTTTTATGCCCCTCAAAACGTTTTTCTGTAGTAGTGTTTCTACCCTTCCATTACTATTTTTCTTTTTCTCTTTACTTTGATCTCCTTGATTATAAAACTCCGTGACTGATTTTAATTCTGAAAATGATTGTTTAACGCTCGATTCATCTCAAAATCTTTTTACTTCATACTATCTTCATTGGCCTAGAGAAAATCCATGAGCTGTTCACCAGCTTTGGATGGTAGAAACTATCATGTGTGGTGCAGATGTATATGAAAAGAGCACTATAATTGAAGAACAAATTCAAGTTTGTCGATGATTCAATTTCAATTCCAACACTAACATATCTTATGTGTGATGTTTAGAGCAATGCAATACAATGGTGATTTTGTGAATCACAAGAGCATTACAACAACAAATTGCTTAAATCACCAATTATATAGATGGAGCTCAAGAACTTTTGGAAAATTTAAGAGAACGAATCTTTAAAGGTTATTATTTTTGAATTGCATATCAATTACAAGAAACTCATCCGATGAATCAAGGTGATTGAAATATTTCAAACTTTCTTTTTTACTGATTTGAAGATACTTATGGAAGAACTTGAATGATTGAGTTCGATATTTTATTCACATAATGATTATTTTAGCTACTAGCTGGAAAGGTTTTTCAATAAGGAAAATGTTCATTTCACATTACTTATGCTGACAACATTTTCTATACTTATTCTCTAATCATTGATAAAAAAAAAAAATATTGCAAAAAATTTATCAATGATTATAAGCTGTAACTATATACAATAACTTATTTAGTGTTAAATGATGTTTTTTTTATGTAGATTTAAATTGATATAAAAATTTGTAGTAAAAAGTAAAAACAATTTGCAAGTATCATTATCTCTTTACACATTGAAGACCTCGCCATAAATTAGAAGAAGGATGAAATAATCAAAATGGCAACAAAACTGACACAGCACACATGAGAAGTCATTTCCCATAGACAGATAGATTTGCCGAGGGTCCAAATTAAAGATCGTTGGATCTTGAGATGGACAGTTATATTTGACACTGACTAGGCATACAAAATTCAAAGGAAGTGTTAATTCAGAAAGTACACAAATTGTACTATGGAGAAGAAGTGGCTACACCTTCACTTGCCCAATTTATTGCACACATGTGCGTGAAAGAGAAAAAAGAAAAAGAAATTAGAGATGGCGTAGTACCCACTAGGGATGTAACGGTTCGGTCCGGTCCGGTCTTTCATGAACTTTAGGGACCAGACCGTTTAAATTAATGTGGTCCGATCCGGTCTGGACGTTTTTTATATGTAAAGACCGGACTGGACCGGGTCGTTTATGAACGGTCCAGTTCGGTCCGGTCCGGTCTATTTAGACCAAAAAATAAAAAATAAATTAAAAACCTGTGGAACAAAATAATAAAGAAAAAATGAAAAAACCATACAAGAGTTCAAGTAAAACCTGACGAAAATATATGTAATATATTCACTTTTCACTTCCATACTAACATGACGAAAATACCCTTAAAAATAAATGATATACTATAACGAATTAATTAGTAACGAATTAATAAATGATCTTTTCACTTTTCACTTTTCAACTATTTACCGTAACGAATTAATTAGTAATAATTTTGCCCAACAACATACTGCAGTCATCGCTTTAACAATAATAAATATGTAGGTTTTTTATTTTTTTATTTTTTAATTATTAACCTATCGATCCGGTCCGATCTCAGCAGTCTAAAAATATTTGGGACCGTGGACCGGATCGTTTAAGAATGGTCTGAATTTTTTGGGACCAGACCGGACCAGACTGCATTTTTGGTCCGATCCGGTCTGGTCCGAGCGGTCTCGCGGTCTCTGACCGGATCACTTACACCCCTAGTAAGCACAAGTATCCGTGGTGTGTTCCCATACTAGTGCAGTACCCCGTAGTATGCACGGGAATAAAATCAAATTTATTTGTATACATACCAAATTTAAATATTATTCAATAAAGTTATTTTACATTCTAAATTCAATTAAGATTATTGTGTGTTTTTTTACTTCTATTTCTCTGTATTCATATTATTCCTAGTTCATCCGTATTATTTTCATTTAAAAATTAATACTCTCTTCGTCCTTAATTATAAAGTTTTTTGGGCATTTTTACGTCTACCGATATTGTTGAATCCTATATTAAAATTGATATGTTCTTCCAAAAATACCCTTCTACCAATTATTAGAACATAACAAATTTTTTCATTTTTCAATAATTAATTTAATTCCTAGATACTGCATCATCTATTTTTAATGCAGTGAATCAATTTCCAAGTCATTTACAACATTAAACAAGCTCCATTAAACAAGTTTCATTTCATATTCCAATACAGTTTTATTTATTTCTTCTCACAAAAACCTAGACCACAATGATTAGATGTAAGGGTAATTTTGGAAAAAAATACAGGAGGGTCTTATAATTAGGACCAAATTTTTTTACCCAAGAGGACCTTATAATTAGAGACGGAGGGAGTAATCATTAACACAAATAATGAATGATGCACAAACAATATAAAAAATATTTACACAATCACCTTTTCATATAAAAATCAACTAATGAACTTAATATTAGTGGTATTACTTAATATACTACTTCCTTCGATCCTTATTATAAGCTCCTTTAACTAATTTATACACCCTTTAAAAAAATTAATTAATATTGTTAGTGGTATTGAAAATACCCCTATGATTATTATTGAGAATCTAAGAAGTATCGAGTAATAAATAAGGGTGTTTGTGGAAAAGAAGTAATTAATGTCATTGAAAGTTGAAAATGGGGCTTATATTAAGGACCAAAGAAAAGTCTTCAAATGAGGCTTATATATAAGACCGGAATGAGTATAATATAACACTAATGATAATATTTAGGATTTTCTTAACTTCAAGGGCTGAGGATAAGAACCCAAAAGTGGACATTTTTTTTGTTAAAAAACCAAATACAAAATCATTTTATTCTTTCAATGCACAACTTTTGTAACACCCTAACTTAATTTATACACTAATTACTCTGATTCAATTTAGTGACTTGAAAATTTCATTCTAAAATTCTTAGTTAATTACACTACTTTTGAAAATCTCCGTAAAATCGGACGGAGTTTACTTTGTTTTATTGACTTATCCAAAATACACTTTTCCTAAAAAACCTGTGCTAACACATTAAAATAAACAACAGAATGCCAACAGGGCACAATCTAAACATTTGTACTCATTTTTACATCATTTCCAAAATATAAATAAGTCTTTGGAGTAGTTTTGACTCCACAAGAGAAAATATTTATTTACATCAAAATTTTCCAAAATGAAACCCAGGACCCATCTAAGGTCCTGCCCCAAAATACCCACACTCCACAGTGGAGTGTGCTCCTTCTCGACCATGACTCGTGTAAGCTCCTTCTGTACCGGTAATAAAAATAACAAGAAGGGTAACATTACACAGAACTTAGAAAATAAATCCTAAAAAAACATAGCAATGAACTAAGTCGAGTACTACTTATCTAATTCCTTTCCTTATATTTATTCCCACTTTTAATTATATATCAGTATTAGATTCTCTTTATATTTCATCTTATTCTTACATTTCTTTTCTTCTCTGTCATTTCTTTTCATTCTTGCATTTCTTTCATATCCCTGGAGCACATGGGTCGTCCACGTTATGCTTTCCCTTTTTACTTCTCTTTTATTGTTCATTTTTATTCCTAGAGTCACATGGATCGTCTGGGTTAGGTTTCCTCATCCCTAGAGCACATGGGCCATCCAGGTTGAGTTTAATTATTCTCAGAGCACATGGGCCGTCCGAGTTATGTTTTCTTGTCCCTGAAGCACATGGGCCATCCAGGTTATTCATTAATTATTCCCAAAGCACATGGGTCGTCCGGGTTGCGCTTGGTTTTCCCTCGGAGCACATGGGTCGTCCGAGTTGCGCTTCGACAGAGTCACACAGATCATCTGCCGATATTATTTTTTCATTTTTAATTATCCCCGGAGCACATGGGCCGTTCGGGTTATGCTTAGTTACCCTCGGAGCACATGGGCTGTCCAAGTTGCGCTTCGACAGAGTCACATGGACCGTCTACCGATATTGTTCTTTATTTCCTCTTTAAGTCTTTTGTTTCTTTTATTACTTCTTACTTCTTAATTCATTTTCTTTAATTACTTATTCTTCTTCTTGCTTTTAAATTCTTGGTTCTCTTTCCTTTTTATTAATACTTATCTTTACTCTTCTTTTATTGCTGTCAATTGTTCTCTTCTTTCTTTCTTTTATTTGTGGCTTATTACCATATTCATAGTATTCCCTAAGGGTTAGCAAATCAAGGCATACAGTCCATAATACACATACAAACACAATCATCTTCATATTATCTAGCTTTACATTCTCTTCTGTCTTATTATTTATGATCTAGGCTTCCGTTCTTGCTTAACACCTCATATTAATCTCCCTAAATCCTATTTTCCTCGATTCCTCTTTAATTGATCCATCGGTGCCTAAGGCCTTTCAACTAATTCCTCAATTAATTACAACAAGTTCAACTCTCATTTTCTAACATCTAATACTCATCAATTACTTAGTTCCCTACACTAACTAATCCAACATACAATTACACCAAGTTCATATCTAAACCTTAACTATCCATTTATTATCTATTAAAATCCATCATCACACGACACTTGTATAACAATCACACAACATCACAAACAACATCATATATCATAAATATTCGTAGGTATAAATTCGGCTCTCTTTCTTTGTTATCATTATTTTACTTTTATCAACATTATCTACCCTAGGGTTCATTAACATATATCTACCTCTATCCTTAGCCAGCACTATGAGCATCCTATAATTAATTTCCTGAGCAAAGGTAATACTCCCTCCTTACCTCAAATGAAGATGGAGAGAGACACCCTTCAAAACTCTAGCCTTGTTTCCCTTGCTCTTGTGACTCCTTAAATGTTTTAGCTTCCTAACCCTAGCTTGCCGCCATGGAGTTAGAGAGAGAAGACTCCAAGCTTAATGATGATGGGGATGGGGGTCATGTGGTGATGATGATGTTATGAGGTTGTTCTTGGTCCTTGGCTCTTGGTTCTCTTTAAGTTCTAGGGCTTGAGAAGTGATGGAGGTTGATGATGATGTTTGGTGTAATGGTGATGATGAGCTCTTGATATGGAGAAGAAATGATGATGGTGAATGAGGGTTCTTGATTCTTAACATTGGTGGAGGTGATTGGTGATGGTGCTAGGCTGGTGGAGGTTGGGTGGTGGTGATGAAAAGGGGTGCTCTTGTCTTGAGAAGGGAAGAGGGAGTTGAAGAAGAAAAAGAGATGAAGGATAAATGGAATGAAGGAGTGTGTGATGTAGTGTTTATTTGTATGGAAATGGAATATGTGGTTGGGAGTGAATAGCTTCCTTGAGAAACATGGAAACTTGTGGTTGAAATGGAAAGCTTCTCCAAGAAGCGTCTTTTAAGTAACTTATTTTTTTCTTCAGCACACGACAGGTAATCGATTACCCTACAAGGTAATCGATTATCTCCCCTATTTCGCAATTGTTTGGATCCTCACAGAATGTAGGTAATCGATTACCTCCCCCAAGGTAATCAATTACTTCCTTCAATTCAAATTTAGGGGTTCTCACAGAATGATGGTACTATATTACCTCTATTACTTCCTCCAATGTAATCGATTATCTTGCCCAATTTTTCATATCTTGATGGTTTCTTACTCTAGGACATTCCCCTTAATTCCTACATGCATTTTGGCAATGATTATTTCATCTTAAGCTTGCTTACTCTTATTATTTCCCTTAGCTTAACTTAGAATTATTCTGATTAAGCTGAGGATTAAAATCAGGGATGTTACAATTCTGTGTGTTTTCACCTCCTTTCGTTGTTTTAACCAGATTGGCACATAATACGCGAGTGTTTGGTGAAATACTCGAGTGTACTGATGAACAACTTGAGTATTTTATGAAAGACTCGAGTATTCTAGGCAGTCTGAGGCACAAGTTCATAAAACTGATGAACTACTCGAGTCCCCAAACTAATACTCGAGTGTTTTTACTCAAAATATTGAAAAACACCATTTTTGGTCTAACCACTTTTAGGTAAACTAAATGACACCCAAGGGGATTGAAATAACGCTTTATTTTGATAAATTTTATTGTATATAGAGGTTGATATATTTCATTGATAGGATTATTTATTGCATGGGCACATAATGGGATTATTTATTGCATGGGCACATAATGAGATTAATGGATAATCTATAATGAAGTTATTCATGTGCATTCATGCATGGTGACAATGAGATAAGTTATCGTTATCATGTTAATGGAACATGAGGAGGGTACTCTGGGAGTACCAAATTGGACTATGACTTGCTTGATGTCGCATTATTGGTAATGTGGCCGGCATTGGGATGCTGTTAACGTGGATATTATGTCTTGGTGACGCGACGCACACTTTGGTAGTGGTGTCATGTGTAACATCCTAGAAATTAATAGTAATATAATAAATTTATAAAATAATATATATAAATAATTATTTAAGGATAGGATTAAGCCGTAGAAATTGTATAAGGGTAGTGAGGTAATAGGAAGCATAGGCTGACCTAGTTTGTAAGTTTTGGACCTCGGACCGATCCCGGCCGAGCTAAATGGGGTAAAACGTGAAGCCTGTTGTCAAGCTCGGATTATCCAACCTCCGCGCACCTCACATTATCATCCGAGAAGGAAGCTCGGACTACCGATGTTCCTCTATACCGAGCCGACATATCCTAGCTCCTCCGTGACAGCTCATGTTGAGCTGTTGGCCCATTGGGTTTCGCACCATCCGTACTATGTACTATCATTCACTTTATGTCACTATCATTGCTTTATGTCCTTTTCAAGTCACTATTCATGGCTTCCTTTAGAAGTCATTGAATCCTGTCCACACATTCTAGCTTCTCCAAGAAGCCTCCAATGAGAACCACACAAATGTTTCCCCTAAATGAATAAAAGAATATCCAAACACCACATAACACACTTTGCATTCTCTCTCTTTCTCCTTCGTCTCTCTCTTTTTTCTCCTCTGAAATTCCAACAACAACAACCCAACATAGTTCCCTCCCTCTCCTCACTCACGCATCTCCCTCTCTTCCACCAAGTGGTACCAACCGGAAAACCCTCCTTCTCTTCGTTCTCTTCCGTTTCGGACGTCCCTGGACCGTCGTGGCATTCGTGTGTAGCTTGGAGGAAAGGATCCAAGAGGTGTGAAGCTCACAAGGTCAAGCATCAAGGGAAAGCCATTCTCAACTCTCAACTCTTATCTCACACGGTTTGAGGTAAGGAGTGAGTGTTATCTCTACTTGAGTTTGGGTTTCTAGGGTGTTCATAAAGGGCAGTAAGAGTGGGTGTTAGATTAGGGAATGAACATAGGATAATATTAGAGAGGAAAGGTAAAAAGGGTAATGGGAACCAATGAATGAATTAGAAACATGAGTTTTAAGGGAAGAAGAAACATTATTTTCTGTGATATATTTTATTTACATGATGGTTTGGTTAAATGCTTTATTCATATTGTTGTTGTGGTATAAGTGTTTATGAGCTTTGATATTCATTGTTTATGTCTGTGGCCGAGCTGAGAGAGGTTGAGAATGGGTGTGAGAAAATGATAAATATGGAAAGTAGGAGAGATAGATTAAAAAGTCAGATAATGGGAAAGGTTAATGGAAAAAAAAAGGAATGATTAAAGGGGTGAGCCGAGAGAGGCCGAGCTAAAGAAATGGTTAAAAAGGTAAGAGGAATTAAAGAGAAATGGTTGTGTGATCGGATCATAGCAGACGCGTACTGGGTGCGTGCATTGATCGCGTCAGACGCATACTGGGTATGTGCAGCTGTAAGACGAGTACTGGGTGCTCGCAGTTATGATTCAGACAAGGTTCCGAGCACGGAATCGGTGGGATGTGTTCCTGGTCATGGCAGACATGTACTGGGTGCGTGCATTGATCGCGTAAGATGCCGAGATGCGCCGCTGTAAGACGGGTACTGGGTGCTCGCAGTTATGGACACTCCTTACTCCATAGAATGATCGGTAGTGCTCCTAGTCATAGAAGACGCGTACTGGGTGCGTGCATTGATCGCGTCAGACCTTAAATGGTGTAAGACATGCACTGGGTGTATGCATCCGAGAAGAGTAAAATATTATAAGCTATGTAAAAGTGGAATAATGAGTAATGAATCCGAGATAGAGATGGTTTGCCGAGGAAAGAGTAGTGGCCGAGAAACCGAGTGTAGGAAGTAAGAAGAGTATAAGGGGAATTAGTCGGATGATCCGAGGTATAACTAATAGGTAATAGATAAACTGGTTAATGATGTGAACCGAGCTAGATGAGATTGTATGATGTGAGCCGAGCTAGATGAGATCGTATGATGTGAGCCGAGCTAAATGAGATTGTATGTATGTGAACCGAGCTAAATGATGATGTATGCACGTGATATATGGTTTGACTAGTTATTTATATTCTAATTGACTACTTGTGTTTGGCTTGGTAGTTCGGTATGTCATGTTAGAAACTGCTTACTTAAGTTCTGTGTAATGCTCACCTCCTTACCATTTTTCAGGTACTGAGCCCGAGCAGACGCAGTCCCCGGCCGAGCAGGTTCACTCTCCCTCACAGGGAGAGTAAGTCGTTAGAGTCGGATAGCCTAGATGGGCCTCGGCCAATAGGCCGAGCTAAATATTGAACTTGTATTTTGAATATTGAACTCGGTGTAACTATGTTGATTCACTTTCACTTGTTGATGTATTAAAGTCTTCCGCATTATAACTCTGATGTTTTTGTATTAATGAAAGGAAATATTATTTTGGCAAATATCATATTAGTCTTAAAAGAAAATTTTAAATCCTAATTTTCGGGTTTAAGGATAATTATTATATAGGGTGTTATATTTTTGGTATCAGAGCAGTTTCTCCTCGGCCTATTGGAGTTGCAAAGGACTCCAGTGGTTACTCACCAAGAGAGTGACAAATAAGTAAAGTCTAGAAGTCTAAGTTAGACAATAGATCTTATAGATGTATATGTTTGTGTATATATATATATATATATATATATTTAATTATTCGGTGGTTAATTGGCTTTCTCTCCATGACCGAGCAGCATGGCTGGGAGAAGAGCTGATAACGACCGAATTGCTGCTGTGTTGGAAACGCTGGTTCAACTGCAGCAGAACCAAGCGCAGGCTCAGCAGAATCAGGCTGAGAACCTCGCTCAGAACATCGCCGCAGCCGCAGCAGCTGCAGCTGCATCCCTTCAACCTCAACCTCCGGCTCCGGTCGAGATCGACTGGATGAGCCGATTTAGAAAGAACGAACCACCTCGGTTTGAAGGGGATTATTATCCAGATGGAGCTCAGAGATGGCTCCAGGACATTGAGAAGATTTTCCGATCTCTGCAACCGCCCTATGAGTACAGGGTGAGGTTGGCCAAATTTGTGCTGGCGAGTGAAGCCGAGCACTGGTGGGAGCAGCAGATCCGCGGACTGGAAGCGGCTAATGAAGCCATTACTTGGGATTTGTTCCGAGCTCGATTTCTCGGAAAGTATTTTCCCGAAGATGTTAGGAGAGAGAAGGAGCTCGCTTTTCTCAAGCTGGAACAGAGGAACTTGAGTGTCGGAGAATATGCCACTCAGTTCAAGGATTTGATCCGCTACTCAGGAAGCTACAGAGATGCCGATGAGCGCACCAAGTGCATCAAGTTTGAGTCGGGTCTTCGTGACGATATTCGGCTCGCATTCGAATATCAGAACGTGGCCAATCTCTCGCAATTGGTAAACATGGCTAGCACCTATGAGAAGGGGCTCAAGAGGAAAGCCGACGGAAAGCGGAGCAGGTCGGCACAAAAAGCAGTGGGTCCAATCCGAGGAAAAGGAGTTGTTCCGAGATCTGCTCCCTATGTGAATCCGAGCTCAAGAGTGTCAACGACTCCGAGGAGCAGTGGTCAGATGGTGGTTGTCCCTGGTCCCTATCCGATATGCCAACACTACAGGAGGTAGCACAGGGGAGAATGCTGGAGTCTGGATCCAAGCAGAGCAAGAGGATCCTGTTTCCGATGTGGTAAGCCTGGTCATTTTGCAGCTCGGTGTACCGAGAACATTGTGAAAGAAGAGGTCAATGTGGCAAAGGCACAACAGGCTGGTGTTAACCGACCGATGCAGAGAGGCAAAGTCTATACCATGGATGGTGAAGAGGTGACTGATGCCGACGAGCTGATCCGAGGTACTTGTCAAGTAAACAGTATTCCATCATGTGCCGTGTTATTTGATTGTGGAGCCACACATTCTTTCATTTCCCTTGACTGTATGAACAAGCTAAAACTATCCCCAGTAGAGATGCCTTACAAACTATCCATTTCTACCCCAACCAATTCTTCTGTAATCACTTCTAAAATGTGCTTAGAGTGTCCTATCCAAGTATTAGGCAGAGAGTTTAAAGTCAATTTGATTTGCCTACCCCTAACCAAACTAGACATCATCCTCGGCATGGACTGGATGTCTCAACACCATGTCCTGCTCGACTGCCGAGAGAAAACTGTCATCTTTAGTGGCCCTTCTGTTGCAAAGTTAGAGACAACAGAGGAACCGACCTTAGACCGAATTTGTGTAGTCGGAGAATTCCCAGAGGTTTTCTCGGACGAAATGCCTGGCTTACCACCGAAAAGAGAAGTAGAGTTCAGTATAGACCTTATTCCAGGAACTGGACCGATCTCAATTGCTCCGTACAGAATGGCACCTCCCGAGCTGGAAGAGCTTAAGAAGCAACTGGAAGAACTCTTGGCCAAAAAGCTGATCAAACCGAGCGTGTCGCCTTGGGGAGCTCCGATCTTGTTCGTTAAAAAGAAAGATGGTAGCCTCAGAATGTGCACCGATTATAGAAAGCTCAACGCGGTAACGGGTGAAGAACAAATATCCCCTCCCTCGAATTGACGACTTGTTGGACCAACTTAAGGGAGCTTCGGTATTCTCTAAGATTGACCTCCGATCAGGATACCACCAGATCCGTATCCGATATGAAGATATTCCGAAGACAACTTTTAGGACGAGATATGGGCATTTTGAGTATGTGGTTATGCCCTTCGGACTTACCAACGCCCCTGCCATCTTCATGGACTACATGAATAGGATCTTCCGACCTTATCTAGACTCGTTTGTGATAGTCTTCATCGACGACATCCTCATCTACTCTCGGAGTCCGAGCGAACACGAGCAGCACTTGAGGACGGTGTTGCAGGTCTTAAGGGACAAGGAACTCTACACCAAGCTTTCTAAGTGCAGTTTTTGGCTCAAAGAGGTTCACTTCCTCGGACATGTGATATTCGAGCACGGTGTTGCGGTTGATCCCTCCAAGGTAGAAGCTGTACTCAAGTGGGAGAGACCCACCTCGGTGACCGAGATCAGGAGTTTCCTCGGTCTTGCAGGGTACTACAGGAGATTCATCGAAGGGTTCTCTAAACTGGCTCTACCCTTGACCTCGTTAACTCGAAAGGATGCACCTTACCAGTGGTCCGAACTGTGCGAACAGAGCTTCCAAGAGCTAAAGAAAAGGTTGACGAGTTCGCCCGTGTTGATTTTTCCCGATCCGACCAAAGCCTTTGACGTATTTTGTGACGCCTCGAAGCAGGGTCTCGGCTGTGTGTTGATGCAACAGGGAAAAGTGGTGGCTTATGCCTCTCGGCAACTTCGGCAACACGAGCAGAATTACCCCACTCATGATCTCGAATTGGCAGCTGTGGTGTTCGCCCTTAAGATTTGGAGACACTACCTGTATGGCACTAAATTCGAGGTGTTCAGTGACCACAAGAGTCTCGGCTATCTGTTCGACCAGAAGGAACTGAACATGAGGCAGCGTAGATGGGTAGAATTTTTGAAAGACTACGATTTCAACTTGCACTATCATCCCGGAAAAGCCAACGTGGTGGCCGACGCCCTGAGCAGGAAAAGCCTTCATCTGAGCAATATGATGGTCCGAGAGATGCAGTTGATGCAGGAGTTTAGCGATCTTAACCTCGGCATACAGAAGAAGGAGAATAGTGTGGTGCTAGAAATGCTGCAAGTAACAAATGATTTTGTGGGATTTATCAAGGAAAGACAGACTGTCGACCTAGAGCTCCAGAAACTACTAGAAAGAGCAGGAGATAAGGATGAACCCGACTTCACTAAAGGAACCGATGGCCTCGTACGATTTCGGGGCCGAGTTTGCATTCCTATGGATTTTGAAGTCCGAAGAGAGTTAATGGAAAAGGCTCATAAAACGAAGATGAGTCTTCATCCGGGAGCCACAAAGATGTACCAGGATCTGAAGAGGTTATTTTGGTGGCCGAAGTTGAAGACCGATGTAGCAGATTATGTGTCACGGTGTTTGTGTCACGGTGTTTGACATGCCAGAAAGCCAAGATCGAGCATCAGAAACCAGGAGGATTACTCAAATCCTTGGAGATTCCGCAATGGAAGTGGGACAACATTTCGATGGATTTTGTGTCGGGTCTACCGAGAACAAGGTCAGGGCAGGAAGCCATTTGGGTTGTGGTGGACCGACTTACAAAGTGTGCCCATTTCCTGCCAATTAGCATGAAGTATAGCCTGGAGAAGCTAACTCAACTGTACATAAAGGACATTGTCAGACTTCACGGTGTTCCGAGCAGCATAGTGTCCGACCGAGATCCTCGCTTCTTATCCCGATTTTGGCAGAGTTTACTTTAAGCCATGGGTACAAGGTTGAGGTTTAGCACAACTTATCATCCTCAGACCGACGGGCAATCCGAGCGCACCATTCAGACCCTTGAAGACTTGTTGAGGACATGTGTGCTCGAACAGTCAGAAAGTTAGGAAGCACTATTACCATTGGTCGAATTCACCTACAACAACAATTTCCATTCACGTATCGGAATGGCTCCTTTCGAAGCATTGTATGGTCGGAAATGTCGGACGCCGTTATGTTGGTTCCAGATAGGAGAAAACTTGTTGATTGGTCCTGACATTGTGCATGAGACAACCGAGAAGATCCGAATGATACAAGGAAAGATGAAAGCAGCACAAGACCGACAGAAGAGCTATGCCGACAAAAGAAGGAAACCCTTGAAATTAATTGAGGGAGATCATGTATTTCTTTGAGTATCCCCTGTAACCGGTATCGGCCGAGCTACCAAATCAAAGAAGTTGACCCCTCGGTTTGTCGGACCATACCAGATATCGGAGAAGGTCGGACCAGTAGCTTACAGAATTGCTCTACCTCCGCACTTGTCTAAGCTCCATGATGTGTTCCATGTCTCACAACTTAGGAGGTACATTCATGACCCTCACATGTGATAGCAGTGGACGAGCTGCCGCTAAAAGACAATCTGACCTTCGAAGTTCTTCCAGTCCGAGCTGAGGACAAACAAGTCAGACGGCTCAGAGGGAAGGAAATATCTTTGGTCAAGGTCATCTGGAATCGGAATGATATGGAGGAAGCTACTTGGGAACTCGAGGAGAAGATGAAGCAGTCATATCCGCAACTGTTCAATGCCGACTAAATTTCGAGGACGAAATTCCTGTAAGTGGGAGAGGAATGTAACATCCTAGAAATTAATAGTAATATAATAAATTTATAAAATAATATATATAAATAATTATTTAAGGATAGGATTAAGCCGTAGAAATTGTATAAGGGTAGTGAGGTAATAGGAAGCATAGGCCGACCTAGTTTGTAAGTTTTGGACCTCGGACCGATCCCGGCCGAGCTAAATGGGGTAAAACGTGAAGCCTGTTGTCAAGCTCGGATTAGCCGACCTCCGCGCACCTCACATTATCATCCGAGAAGGAATCTCGGACTACCGATGTTCCTCTATACCGAGCCGACATATCCTAGCTCCTCCGTGACAGCTCATGTTGAGCTGTTGGCCCATTAGGTTTCGCACCATCCGTACTATGTACTATCATTCACTTTATGTCACTATCATTGCTTTTTGTCCTTTTCAAGTCACTATTCATGGCTTCCTTTAGAAGTCATTGAATCATGTCCACACATTCTAGCTTCTCCAAGAAGCCTCAAATGAGAACCACACAAATGTTTCCCCTAAATGAATAAAAGAATATCCAAACACCACATAACACACTTTGCATTCTCTCTCTTTCTCCTTCATCTCTCTCTCTTTTCTCCTCTGAAATTCCAACAACAACAACCCAACATATTTCCCTCCCTCTCCTCACTCACGCATCTCCCTCTCTTCCACCAAGTGGTACCAACCGGAAAACCCTCCTTCTCTCCGTTCTCTTCCGTTTCGGACGTCCCTGGACCGTCGTGGAATTCGTGTGTAGCTTGGAGGAAAGGATCCAAGAGGTGTGAAGCTCACAAGGTCAAGCATCAAGGGAAAGCCATTCTCAACTCTTAACTCTTATCTCACACAGTTTGAGGTAAGGAGTGAGTGTTATCTCTACTTGAGTTTGGGTTTCTAGGGTGTTCATAAAGGGCGCTAAGAGTGGGTGTTAGATTAGGGAATGAACATAGGATAATATTAGAGAGGAAAGGTAAAAAGGGTAATGGGAACCAATGAATGAATTAGAAACATGAGTTTTAAGGGAAGAAGAAACATTATTTTCTGTGATATGTTTTATTTACATGATGGTTTGGTTAAATGCTTTATTCATATTGTTGTTGTGGTATAAGTGTTTATGAGCTTTGATATTCATTGTTTATGTCTATGGCCGAGCTGAGAGAGGTTGAGAATGGGTGTGAGAAAATGATAAATATGGAAAGTAGGAGAGATAGAGTAAAAAGTCAGATAATGGGAAAGGTTAATGGAAAAAAAAGGAATGATTAAACGGGTGAGCCGAGAGAGGCCGAGCTAAAGAGATGGTTAAAAGGGTGAGCCGAGAGAGGCCGGGCTAAAGAAATGGTTAAAAAGGTAAGAGGAATTAAAGAGAAATGGTTGTGTGATCGGGTCATAGCAGACGCATACTGGGTGCGAGCATTGATCGCGTCAGACGCATACTGGGTATGTGCAGCTGTAAGACGAGTACTGGGTGCTCGCAATTATGATTCACACAAGCTTCCGAGCACGGAATCGGTGGGATGTGTTCCTGGTCATAGCAGACGCGTACTCGGTGCGTGCATTGATCGCGTAAGACGCCGAGATGCGCCGCTGTAAGACGGGTACTGGGTGCTCGCAGTTATGGACACTCCTTACTCCATATAATGATCGATGGTAGTGCTCCTGGTCATAGAAGACGCGTACTGGGTGCATGCATTAATCGCGTCAGACGCATACTGGGTATGTGCAGCTGTAAGACGGGTACTGGGTACTCGCAGTTATGGACACTCCGATATCCGACCTTAAATGGTGTAAGACATGCACTGGGTGTATGCATCCGAGAAGAGTATAAGATTATAAGCTATGTAAAAGTGGAATAATGAGTAATGAATCCGAGATAGAGATGGTTTGCCGAGGAAAGAGTAGTGGCCGAGAAACCGAGTGTAGGAAGTAAGAAGAGTATAAGGGGAATTAGTCGGATGATCCGAGGTATAACTAATAGGTAATAGATAAACTGGTTAATGATGTGAGCCGAGCTAGATGAGATTGTATGATGTGAGTCGATCTAGATGAGATCATATGATGTGAGCCGAGCTAAATGAGATTGTATGTATATGAATCGAGCTAAATGATGATGTATGCACGTGATATATGGTTTGACTAGTTATTTATATGCTAATTGACTACTTGTGTTTGGCTTGGTAGTTCGGTATGTCATGTTAGAAACTGCTTACTTAAGTGCTGTGTAATGCTCACCTCCTTACCATTTTTCAGGTACTGAGCCCGAGCAAATGCAGTCCCCGGCCGAGCAGGTTCACTCTCCCTCACAGGGAGATAAGTCGTTAGAGTCGGATAGCCTAGATGGGCCTCGGCCAGTTGGCCGAGCTTAATATTGAACTTGTATTTTGAATATTGAACTCGGTGTAACTATGTTGATTCACTTTCACTTGTTGATGTATTAAAGTTTTTCGCATTATAACTCTGATGTTTTTGTATTAATGAAAGGAAATATTATTTTGGAAAATATCATATTAGTCTTAAAAGAAAATTTTAAATCCTAATTTTCGGGTTTAAGGATAATTATTATATAGGGTGTTACATCATGGACCACGCCCCAAGCATAGTCATGCGGCTTGCTCGATGACACACTATTGGTAGTGTGGGCAACACTATGGGATGTTGTTGATATGGATATTACATCTTGGTGACGCGACGCACACTTTGGTAGTGGCGTTATGGATTATGTTCCGAGCAGGTTCGCTATATGTTATGAGAACGTATACGGGTTGTTTAGATGGACGTTTGCTAGTGTGAAAACTAGAGAATTTCAGGAATTGAGAGTTAGATAGCATGCATCATGCCATCATAAAGAATTATAATTGAAAATGGCTCAAACATATGCATGTGCATCTTATTTGGTATCTGTTAGATATGAGTGCTTATATTCTTGTTACTCTTATTTGATTTGTGAATTGTATTTTCTTACCCCTTTGCCCCTTTTAGGTGATGGCGAGATTCCTAGCCTGCATCGAGCTGCGCCCGCTCCCTAATGGAGTGTGGTACTACGAGGACCATCGGGCCACGTATGAGGGGGAGGTGGAGGTGACAATCTTCCACCCTCATCCTCTGGTTCGTTTCAGTCCTCGTAGGTTCCGAGTCCTGATTGTCTACACCATGCATATTCCCCCTTTTTACACTTACTATGAACCACCCCCACAGAGAACTATTCGACGCTTTCATAGTTTTCATTTTAGGGCTGCCACTCGATCTCACCCTGCCGCCTCTCGTGTTGTTCGAGAGGATACTCCTGTCCCTGATCTGACTAGTCCGGTACATGGGTCTCCAGCTGCGGACTCGGTGCCCAATGGAAGGGCACGGACCCGTCGGATGAGATAGAGGAGGATCCCGAGGAGGGTTCGGATGAGGTCGAGGAGGACCCAGTCGAGCACTCCATTGGCAGCCAGTGGGGAGATGGGGACGCACCGGGAGATTCATGATGTGGATGGTGGGAACGAGGGACACATTTTTCCACTGCTGTAGTTTGGACCTGACGGACTGATGGAGGAGGATCATTGGACCATCTTTGAAACTCTCTACATTTTTGATTGTGATATAGTGTTTATAGTGTGAGGGAAAGTTTTATAGTGATGGTCTATCCTTATTTATTGACTTGTACTTTGGGCCTGTTACTTAGACCCAACTTTTATTATGCTGCTATCATGTACCCTTGAACCGCTTTTCTCTTATATATATAATACGTGTTTAGTGTGAAAAAGTTCAAAAGTACTACGATTTTCATTTTCTGCTTACTCTGATTTTGATCATAAAGAAAATATTTTCTTAAAACCTCAATTGAGATAGCAATAAATTGTAAGTAACTAATTTATTTGAATTAAAAGGAAACGCTATCTCAAAACCTTATCCGATTTCTCACGATTCAAATATTTTTCAGTTTCGATTTAATTACACCAATATTATTTTCGAATATAAATCAAGTCCATAATTATAAATTTAACCTTAACCTATTTATAAATCTTATATTAAATAAGAGTGTCACACCTTTTGTGGTATCAGAGCAAATGGTCCTGATTCTTGATCCTCAGAAGCATCCTCCAGCCTGAAGGTCAACTTTGTGCATGGTATTACTGTATGCTAAGTGTCTTTATGTTACCCTTTTTAGACTATGTTATGATTTCAATAAGGATCTATGTAGCATCGTGAGATGTTAGTACGATGTTTATAGCTTAAGTTAAGCTAGACAGATATGAGTATTCCCCAAATAGACCTAGTGTGTAACCCGAGTCCATAGTGCATGTAAACTATGGCATCAAGAGCCCCAAACCATACTGATGCCATGTTGGAAAGGATCATTGCTGTGTTAGAGAATATGCAGCAACATCGGCAACAACAAGCCAACCAGCCACAAGTTGATGTCGCAGCTGCTGAGGCAAGGACATTAGCTGATTTTCGAAGCTGCAACCCCACAAAGTTTGAAGGAGGATATAAGCTTGAGGAGGCTAGCAAGTGGGTCATGGGGATGGATAAGATTTTCATAACCTTGGGATGCACTGATGCTCAGAAGGTAGCTTATGCTATCTACATGTTGGAAGGAGAGGCTGAGCAATGGTGGGGCCACACTGCTCAACTCTTAGCTTTGAAAGGAAGGGCGGTGACATGGACTATGTTTATGGAGAAGTTTTTGAATAAGTATTTTCCAGAGGATCTTAGGAGGAAAAAGGAGGTAGAGTTCCTACAGTTGAAACAAGGAGACATGAGTGTGGGCGAATACACAGCTATGTTTGAGGAGCTGATGAAGTATTCCCCGTACTATATGCACAACCCATATGAAAGGAGTAAATGCATCAAGTTTGAAGGAGGAATAAATCCCTAAGACCACATTTCGACCTCGATACGAACATTATGAGTATGTTGTAATTCCGTTCGGATTGACAAATGCCCCAGCTATTTTCATGGATTATATGAACCGGATTTTCAGACCCTACTTGGATTCGTTTGTAGTGGTGTTCATTGATGATATTTTGATATATTCTAAGAATCCGGAAGAGCATGCAAAGCATCTGGAGATAGTGTTGAGGGTCTTGAAAGAGAAGCAGCTGTATGCCAAACTCTCCAAGTGGGAATTTTGGATGAAAGAAGTTAAGTTTTTGGGACATGTGATCTTAGAAGGAGGTATAGCAGTAGATCCAGCTAAAGTGGAGTCAGTTCTACAATGGGAACAACCTAAGACCGTTACTGAAGTTCGAAGTTTCTTAGGACTGGCTGGATATTACCGAAGATTTATTGAAGGATTCTCTAGAATCGCACTGCCTCTGACGAAGTTAACTTGAAAGGATGAACCCTTCTTATGGGATGAGAAGTTTGAAAGGAGTTTTCAGCAGTTGAAGAAGAGATTAACATCGTCTCCTGTGTTAATTTTACCAGATCCTGACAAGAGTTATGATGTGTACTGTGATGCGTCAAAGCAAGGACTTGGAAGCGTGTTGATGCAAGAAGATAAGGTTGTAGCATATGCTTCCCACCAGTTGAGGACGCACGAAGTGAACTACCCAACCCATGATTTAGAGCTTACTGCAATAGTATTTGCTCTAAAGATTTGGAGGCATCATCTCTATGGCACTACGTTCAGAGTGTTTAGTGACCATGAGAGCTTGAAATACTTATTCGACCAGAAAGAGTTGAATATGAGGCAGAGACGATGGATGGAATTTCTAAAGGATTATGATTTTGAGCTGCGATACCATCCGAGTAAGGCCAATGTCGTGGCAGACGCCTTAAGTCGGAAGCAATCCATATGAGCTCGATGATGGTTAAGGAGGCTGCTCTAATTGAAGAGTTCCGAGACCTAAGTTTGGTGATTCAAGTGGAACCAACAAGTATCAAGATGGGGATGTTGCAAATCTCTAATGAATTCATAACTCGAATCCAGAAATTGCAACAAGAAGATGAGGAATTAAAAGAGAAAAGAATGTTGATGATAGAAGGAAGAGAGCCTGATTTTTGTGAAGGATCGGATGGGATTCTTCGTTTCAAAACCAGAATCTGTGTACCAAGAGATTCAGAAGTGAGAAGGCTGATCTTGGATGAGGACACAAAAGTCAGATGAGTATACATCCTGGATCGACTAAGATGTATCAAGATTTGAAAATGATGTTTTGGTGGTAGGGTTTGAAGAAGGATGTGGCCGAGTATTTAGAATCGTGTTTGGTATGTCAGAAGGTTAAGGTGGAACATCAGAAGCCCGGAGGGAAGTTGCAGTCCTTGGATATTCCACAATGGAAGTGGGATAACATTTCCATGGATTTTGTATATGGATTACCAAGGACAGTGGTAAATCATGATGCAGTTTGGGTGATTGTTGATCGGTTAACAAAGGTAGCACATTTCATTCCAATGAATATGCATTACTCTTTGAAAAAGTTCACGCAGATATACATCAAGGAAGTAATTCGGTTACATGGAATACCCTCGAGCATCATTTCTGTCCGAAATTCAAGGTTTATGTCAAGGTTTTGGAACAGCCTACATCAAGCTCTTGGGACAAGGTTGAAGATGCGTTCGGCGTACCATCCTCAGACTGATGGGCAGATAGAAAGAACCATTCAGTCCTTGGAGGATATTTTAAGGGCTTGTGTATTGGAGGAACAAGGAAGTTGGGATCAGATTTTGCCGCTCGCTGAATTCACCTATAATAACAATTATCATGCGTGCATCAGTATGGCACCGTCCGAGGCTTTGTATGGAAGAAAGTGTAGAACCCCGCTATGTTGGTTTCAAGTGGGGGAGAACCTACTCATTGGTCCTAAGGTTGTACAGCAAACAACTGAGAAGATTCGAATGATTCAGGAAAAGTTGAGAACTGCACAAAGTCGTCAGAAAAGTTATGCTGATCAGAGGAAAAGATCGTTGAATTTTCTAAAGGTGATCATGTATTCCTTCGGATTGTCCCTGTGAGAGGAGTGAGTAGAGTCTTAAAACCCCGAAAGCTTTCACCTAAATTCATTGGTCCCTACCAAATTCTCAAACGAATTGGCCCTGTAGCTTATCAGATAGCCTTACCACCATCTCTTGCAAACCTACACAACGTTTTTCATGTGTCTCAATTGAAAAAGTATTTGCATGACCCATCCACGATTGTCCAAATTTGTAACACCCCGCATTTTTCCCGTACGTGCGTAAACGATTTCGTCGAAATAAATATTGAAGTTTGGGATATAAAGGATTTTAAGAAAAATATTTTGTGTGAAAAAGAATTAAAGTGAATGATTTTGTTGGTTTGATTTTTAAGAAATGAATTGTGATTTTTCTAGAAAGTGATTTTTGTTTGAAATAAAGTTTTTGAGCTGTTAACTTTAAAAATTCATAACTTTTTATCCGTAACTCGGATTTTTGCGAACTTTATATCAAAACGATCGTCTTGAAACGTAGATTTTTAAAATATAATTTTTGGAATTTTCTGGGTTGTTTTACAAAAATTTATTTTCTGAACAGTGAAATACGAGTTTTTGAAATTTTGCTTTGAAGAAAATGAATGGATTGATTTGGCATGAATTTTTATTTGAAATGTGCTTGATTTAATGTGTGTGGGTACTGTATGATGTGTGAAAATTATTGTGTGAATGTGATTGTTTGAATTAATTGTATTATTGTGTGAATTGATGTAAGTAGAAAATAAAAATGTGGAGCATGTATGTATATATGTGTGTATGATCTACGTGTATGTGTGTGTATGTATGTTAGGGGTATAATTGTTAGAAACTTAGTGAGTAAGTAAGCCAAAACTAAGAGGAAACCTAGTTAAAACCAAACTAAACTAAATGGCCAAACCCTAACTATCTCCTAACTAGTTTTAAGCCTAATATGACCCCTAAGACCTAGCCCACTCCACTTTGTCCCCTTGACTTGATGACCCTTATCCATGCAATTATTTAGAAGCCCAAAAACGCCCCTCCACTTGTGTGTAACCAAATCAAAGCTTAAGGGCAAAGAGGGAATTGTGAGTTAGCCTATTTATCAAAAAGCCTTAGTTCATCCACCACTCACTTCTCATTTCCCACTTCCACCGTAGCCACACTAGAAACACAATCTCTAAGAGTCCATTTTACACTTAGAGAAAGAAAAAGAAAAGAAAAGAGAGGGAGAGAAGAGAGAGGAATCGTGGACATGGAGGAAGTAAGAAGAAGGAGATCCAAGTTCACCCAAGCTTTTCCCTTGTAGATCAAGAGCCTTGGGAGCTAGAAGGCCAATCCCTTTTATGGTAGGAACCAAAGCTCAAGAAGAAGAATTTGTAATAGCTTAGTTTTCTTTTCTTAGTTTGTAGATTTTCTTCATTTTCTTTCTTTGCATGTTCATTTTTATGATTGAGAGATGATCTTTTGTGTTGATCTTCTTTAATCATGGACTTTAAGGACTCTAATTAATTTGTAATATGTGATCTTTATGCTCTATGTTTCGGTTGAGGATTTTCTTGCTTGATCTAATATTTTTCTAACTAAAATCTTAAAGATCAAAAGAATGGCTAAAGATTTTGTGAAAGCTTAAATTAAATCTCTTTGCATGTCTATGTTTCTTGCCTTAAACCGTGAATCATGTGTGTTTATGTGATGGTTTGATGACTAAATTCCTGATCTAAGTTTGTTTACTTGTAAGGTGAAATTTTTGGTTTGCATGTTAAACCTTTTGTGAGATCTTTTTGTTATACCATGATCTAGGTGCATTTTCATGTTTATGTGATGAAAAATTTCATGATCTAAACTTGATCTATAAAAAGATTTAAGTCTATGGTTTTACATGTAATTTTGTGAATTATCTTAGTTGATCTAAGTGTGTGTATGTAATTATTTTTGCTTGATGAATGAAAAATGTTTAAATCTTTAATTGCATGTTATTTTTTCAAGAGAAAAGAGTATGTTTCCTTCTCTGTACTGTTCGGTTTCAAGGAAAAAATTAAGGTAACAAGTTTTAAATAAATTTTTGAGAAAGAACATGTTTTGATCTAGTGTTTAAACTTGTGCATGTTTGGTTTTAATGAAAAGATCATGTTTTCTTTTATGTGTGCCACGGTTTCAAAAGGGAAGTAAAGAAGTGAGTTTTAAAATGATTTTCTTCAAGCATGAATATGTTTAGATCTATAAGTTGCATGTTAATTTTAAGAGAAAAACCAAGTTTTCCTTTTGTGTGTGTGTTACGGTTTTAAGAAGGAAATTAAAGAAACAAAGCTTTAAAATTGATTTTAAGTATACACTTTATTTGATTGAATATTTGAATTATGTGTACACCTTATTTCCTAGAAGGCCATTCGGCCATACTTAATTAAAAATGAAATTCATGTTTTTATTTTATGAAAAGTGGATGCATGTTTGTCCTAGGAATAGATCTAATGATTTTAAGTGTTTACATGTCACTTTTAAAGATTTAAAGTACAACCTTGATTTTTATTAAATAAGGAACTTGAGTTTATTTTATGCATGTTAAAGAAGATTTTGTTACTGCATGATGTTTTAAAAATAAACTCTAAATAATAAGATGACTTGATTGATTGTTGTGTGTTGAAAAATGAAAACATTGTCTTGCTGCATGTTGACTTTAAGCTATCCTAGGTACTAGGTAGAGACTATGTTGTCCCTCATGTAAGTTGCATTCATCATGAGGTTAAATGAATTTAAGATTTCAAAAATGCATGCATGTGTGATGTTTGGTGATTTAAAGTATTGTGTTGATTTTGTTTTAACAATGAAATTAAAAAAATAAAAAATAAAAAATAAAATAAAATAAAATAAAAATAAAAATAAAAATTTGTTGATTCTCCTACTGTATGCTCTTGGTTTTAATTATAAAGTACAGAAATAATTCCATGATTCTAAGTTTTATTTGTGCATCAAACTTTTGCAATATTATGTATGTATAATTCGGTTAATACATGTTAACATGATTGAAAAATGTGTCTTCATGAAAGTGATGTGTGTTTACTTTTACCTTTTGATTTTAAATAAATAAGTTAATCTGATTTGATAGAAAGGAATTTTTGTAAAGTTGATTTAATGATTTTTAGTTTTAAATCTAATTGTGATTAGGAAATTATTAAGCTGTGTAATTCGATTTTGTTTAATTAATTAAAAGGATTAAATTAAATTATTTTCTTAAGAGTAATTTAATTAATTTAATTTAGTTAATGATTTTGAATGATTATTGAAAATGTGACTTCCTGTGTGTGTCTGTGTATGCTTTGAATACTTTGAATTGTGTATATGATTGCTCTTTGTGCTGCTTGGATGTATTAGAATTGTTTTGGATACTGTTTGTGAAGTTTAGTCATGAACAATGTTTTACTTGAAAAAGAAATGATTTAAACAACTTAAACTAATTTGAAATTCTTAATTGATATTATTTGATCAGTGTGTGATAACGTTATGAAGCTTAGAAATTCAATAAATCAAGTTGATTGGTTTTGAAGTTTTGCCTTTTTGAATTTTTGTATTTGATTTAAGGAAAATGATTTTTTTTCAACCCAAGTGTTTTGAACTATGAGAAATAGACTCTGTTTTGGAAAAGAAATTGTTTTAAGAAGTTTTCCTTGGAAACGTTTTATAAAAGAAATGACTTGGAAATTAAAAATCTTTTGGATATTGGCAATGTGCCTTTAAAAAGGGAATTATTTCAAAGTGTTTTAAAACGAAATTAAGAATATACGTAAATCGTTTCTAACGCACGGGGAAAATGTCTAGTTCGGGTGTCGGACGCAAAGGAAGCGTGGCAAGGATTACGACTGGAAATCTCGGAAAGTCATTGGATGTGTCGTCATCCAGGTGAGTGAGAGTGCGGTGATCCCATAATGTGGTTGCTCGCAATTCGAATAGACGGATTGCGAGAGTACTGCGGATTAGGAGATCCAAATATGTGTGTGTTAGACGTTAGGTTGCATACTAAATGTTTACTGGTTGTGCATCCCTAAATGTTTACTTGCTGTGCAAAATTTATTTTGTTAGATATTGTGTAACTTTGTCTGGATAGTGAATGGCGATGATGAAACCGTGAAAGTAAGAGGATAAGGATGGAAAAGAGAAATAAATAAGAAGTATGAGAACTAAATGAGAAAGGAATAAGCAATGAGTAAAGAATAACGAGAAAGTTATAAGAACGATTGAGAAAGAGAGAAAGATGATGTGAGTAAAGGGATGAGGTACAGAGTGAGGATGATCTGAGAAAGTGAGAAAGTGGTCGAGTAAAGATGAGATTCCTCGTGCATGTTTTTGGGAAGAAGCTTAGTGTTGAGTTGAGCTTGCTCCTCCATTAACACTCACCCAAAAATGTGATCTTTGAAAAAGGTTTTGAAAAGAGATTTTTGAAAGTGCCTTTGTGAAAATGATACTTTTGTGAAAGTTTTGGAAAGATTATTTTTGAAAGAAAGCTTTGTGAAATCTTGTTTTCGAAAAGTTTTGTGAAAGATGTTTTGGAAAGACGAGGAAAGGTTGTTGATGATGTGACTGAGAATGTGATTGAGGATGAGTTTTGAGAATGTGGATGATAAGATGAGAAAGTGATTTGTGGCCTGGGGCCAATGAGATTTAGGGGGAATAGTTTACGATTAGTGGTCGGGCTTCGTTGAAGGGTTGCACCAAGGACGAGCCGACTGTTAGGATTAAGCCGCTAAATAAAAGCTAAAACTTTAAAGATTTTAAAAGACATTTATATACGCGGTGAGGTATGAGTGTCGTATTGAAGTAGTGGAGAGGAAGATACCCCGAAGTATCTGCGGATCTTCGGGTTGTGATTGCAATAGGGGAGAGTAAAGACGGTGATACGTCAAGAAGCCTTGAGTGCTATTCTAGGCGGAATGAATTCCATATGTGGTACGGGCAGATCGGTCCTATGCCGTGGTAAGTTCTGCACGATCAACTAGAACAGTGAGAGGGACTGGAACGGGGCATTTGTGATTGCCGCTGAGAGCGTGCATTGTGATTATTATGATTATGATTTGAGGCAGGGCCTCCTGGTCTGGGACCATTTATGTGTTGTGACAGCTTTCGTGCCCGCGTGGTAAAGGTCCTGTACTCCTGTTTGCTTCCGACTAGGTTGGGTGGTTGACCGAGGAGATGTAGACGTGTGTGAGCTCAATGATGTGTCCCCCTCATCATTGATGCTAACCGAGATGATAAAACTTAATAGATGAAGATGTTTCCAAAGAAAGTGCATCAAAATATTAAGCATCGAATAAGAGCTATAAGATGAGTATATGAGAAAGAGTTCACGAGACGGTTGGTGAAGAATTGAGAAAAGTTGTGAAAGCTTGTGAGAAGGATTCCGAGAATGTGAATGTAAGAGTTTAAGGAATTCATTGGTGTAGAATGATGGTATTGATGTATGTTTTATTCTATGTGATTCATATGTGCTATGTGCATTGCATGTTATAGTTATGTTGTTTTATTATTTGTATAATTTTATATTCAATTATCTCGAGACCATATGGTCAACCCGTTAGTGTTCGGAACACTGACTCTCTCCTACCATGTTGTCGTATCGGCAATTGCTGATATTGCAACTGGTAGATGGCGCAGCGGAAGCGTGGTGGGCTTCACCGACCAAGGTTCGGAGTTAGACGGCAAATACTAGGAAGCGTGACTAGAGGATAGGAAATTCCCCTCAGAGCATGGTACTCCAATGTAAGTTCTTAGTTAACCTAGCTCTATCATACTGTACCCCGGCACAAGTTGTATTTAATAATGATGTTTTGAAACGATTGAATGGGCTATGGTTTAAATGATGTTTTGAAAATGGGTTTCAAAGTGCGGTGTCTTGTGACACCTCGGTTTGGAACTTGAGAGAGTTTATGTAATGTGAGAATACGAATTTTAATTGTAACCATGTTTTAAAAGTCTAAGTGTTCTCACGTTCACATAACACTGGTTTTAAAAAAAAAATGGCCCTAATTTTCACTATATTTAAGTTAAGTTTTTAAGTTGCCGAATCGGGGTGTTACAAAATTCACCCTGATAATTTAGCTTTGAGAAAGAATTTAATCTTCGAAGCTGGTCCGATTTGAATTGATGATAGAAAGATTAAGCAGCTGTTGGGTCACCGGCAAGTATACCGGGTCATCAAGAAGTATAGTCAATAAGACCAGATATCATCCCTCAGGTATTGCAAATTGTCAATTAATTCTCACCAAAAAGTAGTTAGAAGCAAAATCTATTGGTTTCTAATTAATTAATTAATATTGAATTGAAATAAAATAAAAACAAAACATAAAATAAATTAAAGTGTTAAGCAATTTGAGAAAACGAGTTAGGAACATGGTTTCATTGTAGATGTTGTTTATTTATCATGAATCTTTATTTTTCCCTAAATCAAGAACAAATTCCTAAGGTAGTAATTACTAGATCCCTCTTATGCAATTATTGTTTATTATTCAATTTGATAACACTTAATCCCTTAAGTAATTAAACCATTGAATAACCATTAATTAAGAATAGTGGAATTCATAACAAGTTATATAATTACCCAAAAGTATCCCTATGAGTTGAATATTTATATTGTTTGATTGAAGGCCTATTCTAATCCTTAATCTCTCAATTGAAGAAATAGAGATCCAAAACATAGATTAGCTACTTCAATGCATAACACTGAAAACAAAATCAAACACTTGATTTAGAAACGGAAAAACATCAATTCATGAAATCAATAAACTAATCCATACAAATCCACCAATTCCTAACATGAGGGTTTTAGTTACACATTGAGAAAATAAGAACAGAAACAATAGAAGAGTAATCCATAATCATAGACAATTAGGATTATCGCGAAGAGATCTTCAATCTTCCAATCTTCAATCTTCTTCTCCTCTAAAGCTCTCCAAAATCATGTAATCTCCCTCTCTAAAAGATGCTAACCTAATTCTAATCCTCTAATAAATATATAATTACAAAACCTAAGAAAATCCCTCAAAAATGCATCAGATGTTAGCCCAACTGGGCCTGGACGGGGTTCGCGCACCTGGGCGGCGCACCAGGTCTGATTGCTGGTGGACAACGTGGGTTGCGCGCCTGGGTGTGGGGATTCCACGCCTGGGCGTGCCAGCCTACTTCCGGCTCCGTTTCGCTCCGTTCTTGCGCCATTTTCAAGGTCCTTTCGTCCTCTTTTCAATCCCATAATTATTTTCTTCAATTAAGCTCCAAAAGTACCTAAAACATACCCAAAATGGATCAAAACGTTCAAGGGATTCTGAACTAATAACAAAATCCTAAAACTAACAAAAAGTCCTAAATTTACAAGAGAAACAAGCCAAATCCTTAGTAAAAGGGAGTCTAAATCATGCTCACAACATCATATATTAGACCCAAATCAGCAGGTTAGAGGGAAAGGGATTACTTTGGTCAAAGTAATTTGAAAAAGTGGAGATATAGTTGAAGCAACTTGGGAATTAGAGGATAAGATGCGTAAGGAGTATCCTGAGTTGTTTATGTAAGATAGAATTTCGGGGACGAAATTCCTTGTAAGTGGGGGAGTAGTGTAACACCCCAACTTTTTAATCCCTGATTAATGAAAGTTTAATTATAATTAAATACTTTTATTTTTATTTTTATTTTAATCCTTGTTTAAAAGTTGTTTATTATGCATGTTTTTGGTAAGAGAAAATATGTAGAAATGTTTTGATAATTATTTTTCATGTAAAAATAAGATTTTTGCATATTAGTCCCTCTTTTAGGACCTAGAAGTAATATTAGGAAGATTTTGGAGGGAAAGGAAATAAAAATATTAATTTTTCAAAATTTGGCCAAAAGACTCGAGTATTCTGCTCAGAGTTGCTCAATGTTAGTGCGTTTGATGAGTCAACCGCCGAGTTACTCGTAAAAATGCCACAAAATCACTTTGAACCAAAGTGGGAAACACGTGTCGACGTGCATGCATGCTCAATTCGTGTATTTAAGCAAGTTCTAGCTGATCAATGATCCATTTCTTCAATTTCGGAGCTATTATTCTAAGTCAGGGTTCCTGAATTCGAACTCTTCGTTCATTTTCATTTCTGATCAATAGCCAACAAGTTATACACCATTGTAAAGTTCACATCTCGAGCTTTACAAAGACACCAAGATTTTGAGTTGAGGTTAAGTGTGTGAGGAGTTTCAAGTCTTCAAAGTTAAGCCAAGTTTTTGCAGAAAACGAAATTCGAGTCTTGGAGCTTACTTCAAGCTTCGATTATGGTAAGCACGAGTACACCCTTGGACTCAAATTCGTTTCATTCTCTAGTTAATGTTGCAGAAAACAAAACCTAATCTTTTTCCTCAATTTTCTTGCATATTTCGTGTGTCAAATCTTCTGGTCTGATGACCCTATCAAAACTGTCTTGCATGTTCTGCTGAGAAGAGGTTTTAGTAGATTTTGGTGCTCCAGTGCTTTTCTCTGTAGATTTTCAGTTCATACTCGACCTAGAGGTAAGGGGGAAGCTATACATTCACTAGAATAAGATTAACATGCTATAATTTGAGTAGGGAGTCACCATGAGACTCTAAGGGCTTAGATTGAAATAGAATTATGGCATGGAGGCCTCTTTGAGCTTAAAATTCAGTTTGAACAAGTTTAATATATTGCACGTGGACTATAGGGAATCTGAAATCATGATTAAAAGGAGAAAAATTTATTATGCTATGTTGAGTTGTGGTTTTTCATGATTTTTTTATGTATGAATGACAGATGGTTGGAATTCTCTTTGATTTATTATGAACTCAGTGTGGGAACAAGTTCACTATGTGGTAAATGAAAAGAATGAACACTAAATTCATGTTAATTATGGGTAGAATTGATTTTGGTGCCATAGGTTGTTTAAAATATGGTTTTTATGCATAATCAATGAATGTCTTTGATTCTTTGTGAATTGATGTAATCTCAATGTTGAGACATGTTTAAAATGGGTAAATGAAGCACTGTTGATCATTGGTTTAAGTTAAATTGGTTAGAATCGAAAATGGTATGTTAAAACCAAATTGTAGTGTATCTGCTGTAAAAAATACTCGAGTCTTTGGGACAATACTCGAGTATTTCCTGACGCAGGCTAACCAGATTGGCACATAATACACAAGTGTTTGGTGAAATACTCGAGTGTACTGATGAACAACTCGAGTATTTTATGAAAGACTCGAGTATTCTGGGCAGTCTGATGCACAGGTTTAGAAAACACCATTTTTGGTCTAACCACTTTTAGTTAAACTAAATGACACCCAAGGGGAATGAAATAACGCTTTATTTTGATAAATTTTATTGTACATAGAAGTTGATATATTGCATTGATGGAATTATTCATTGCATGGGCACATAATGAGATTAATGGATAATCTATAATGAAGTTATTCATGTGCATTCATGCATGGTGACAAGGAGATAAGTTATCGTTATCATGTTCATGGAACATGAGGAGGGTACTGTAGGAGTACCAAATTGGACTACGACTTGCTTGATGTCACATTATAGGTAATGTGGCCAGCATTGGGATGCTGTTAACGTGGATATTACGTCTTGGTGACGCGACGCACACTTTGGTAGTGGCATCATGGATCATGCCCCAAGCATAGTCGTGCGGCTTGCTCGATGACACACTATTGGTAGTGTGGCCAACACTGTGGGATGATGTTGATATGGATATTATGTCTTGGTGACGCGACACACACTTTGGTAGTGGCGTTATGGATTATGTTCCGAGCAGGTTCGCTATACTTTATGAGAACGTATACGGGTTGTTTGGATGGACGTTTGCTAGTGTGATAGCTGGAGAATCTCAGGAATTGAGAGTTAGATAGCATGCATCATGCCATCATAAAGAATTATAATTGAAAATGGCCCAAACATATGCATGTGCATGTTATTTGGTATATGTTGGATATGAGTGTTTATATTCTTGTTACTCTTATTTGATTATGTGAATTGTATTTGCTTACCCCTATGCCCCCTTTCAGGTGATGGCGAGATTCCTAGCCTGCATCGAGCTGCGCCCGCTCCCTAATGGAGTGTGGTACTACAAGGACCATCGGGCAACATATGAGGGGGAGGTGGAGGTAACCCTCTTCCACCCTCATCCTCTGGCTAGTTTCCGTCCTCGTAGGTTCCGAGTCCTGATTGTCTACACCATGCTTGTTCCCCCCTTTTACACTTACCATGGACCACCCCCACAGAGATCTGCTCGACGCTTTCATAGTTTTCGTTTTAGAGCTTCCACTCGATCTCACCCTGCCGCCTCTCGTGTTATTCGAGAGGATACTCCTGTCCCTGATCCGACTAGTCCAGTACATGGGTCTACAGCTGCGGACCTAGTGCCCAATGGAAGGGCACAGACCCGTCGGATGAGATAGAGGAGGATCCCGAGGAGGGGTCAGATGAGGTCGAGGAGGACCCAGTCGAGCACTCCATTGGCAGCCAGTGGGGAGATGGGGACGCACCGGGAGATGCATGAGGTGGATGGTGGGAACGAGGGACACATTTTGCCACTGCTGTAGTTTGGACCTGACGGACTGATGGAGGAGGATCATTAGACCATCTTTGAAACTCTCTACATTTTTGATTGTGATATAGTGTTTATAGTGTGAGGGAGAGTTTTATAGTGATGGTCTATCTTTATTATGGACTTGTACTTTGGGCCTGTTACTTAGACCCAACTTTTATTATGCTGCTATCATGTACCCTTGAACCGCTTTTCTCTTTTATATATAATATGTGTTTAGTGTGAAAAAGTTCAAGAGTACTACGATTTTCATTTTCCGCTTACTCTGATTTGGATCATAAAGAAAATATTTTCTTAAAACCTCAATTGAGATAGCAATAAATTGTAAGTAACTAATTTATTTGAATTAAAAGGAAACGCTATCTCAAAACCTTATCCGATTTCTCACGATTCAAATATTTTTTAGTTTCGATTTAATTACACCAATATTCTTTTCGAATATAAATCAAGTCCATAAATATAAATGTAACCTTAACCTATTTTCTAAATCTTATATTAAATAAGAGCAGCACAGAGCCAGGCCGGCTCATGGGGACTTATGACTCGAAACACTTAAGGCCTGACTCGACTCGGCTCGTTTAATAAAAAGGTCAGGTTTAAGCTTTTTAAAAGGCCTATATATTGTTTACTAATAAAAAAAGCCCAATATATTTGAGTAAGCCGGGCCCGAGCTTTATAAAAAGCATATTAGGCTCATCGGGCCGACCTACTTAATTTTTTAAATATTAATATATCATATTTTATTAGTGATTTAAATTAAAAGTAAAAATATAATTTGTTTAACTCTTTCTTAAACCTAATCCTAACATGTAAAATAAAAAAAAACGAATCCTAATAATTTCAGTCTCTGTAGTCACTTTCTCACGGCAACATATTCAAAGTAACGGCTTGGTGCACTCTTGTTTATTGCTTTTTAGGAGGCTTAGTTAATATTTGTTTATGTCATTGGCTTAGACTGTTTGATGTCATTTTTTATTATTAAACCGCTGGATTATACATATAATGATTTTATTTAGCTTTCAGTAATCCGAGGCATGATGTCTATAATATTTATAAATGATTCTATTATGTTGGTTTAATTTGAGTCTGAGACCGTTTATGTTTTTGTATGATTTTATTTTTGTTGATATAGAATTTGAGCCAACACTTCAACAATCAACAAATAAAAGATAAAAATTAAAAGAGGGAAGGGAACAACCAAGATCTAAGAAGAGTGAAGAAGGAACACCAGCCAACAGCCACCCTTCACCAGCGAACACGAAGGACGAACCAGCGAACCAGAGGCGGCGAAGGGTGATTCAGCAACGGCGGCGACTTTCGACGGCAACAAACCCACGAACCAGAGACGGCGAAGGGCGATTCAATGACGACGACGACTTTAGAACGGTGATTCAACGACGATGGCGAATTTTGACAGCAACAAACCCCGCGAACCAGAGACAGCGAAGGGCTATTCAACGGTGTTTTGGTTGTCTCGTCTGTAACGGACGAAAAACCGTCCCATCACAGTGTGTCGCGGTTCCGTTGCGGACGTTATTATGTGATTTCGATTCACACCGTTAAATCGTCCCATTTCAGTTTCGGTGTCGCGACCGCATCACGCGTAACGGAACATTTTTTAATACAATAAAGAATTGAAATCCAAATCGAAATCGAAAAAAGGAAGAAGGATGTTATTACTTATTATTACCTCATAAAGTGTAGTACGATGATTGGAATCGTGAAGGGCGACATCAGTGTTGAGATTATGGAGTCTGGAATGAATGTGATTGCGAAGGAGGAGAAGCTCTTGGCAGGAATCATTGAAAAGAGATAAGAGGTTATCGACTTGAGGGAATACAGGAGTAGTAGTTGAAGCTGTTGAATCAGTAGTTATAGTAGTAGCAGTGGTTATGTTAGGACTTAAGCACATGAGGAGAGCTCAACCCAAAAGTCTAGTCTATTAGGTGGGAGAACCTCATGGCTTAAGTACCACATTGAGTTTCCTAGACTACTCAATGTGGGACTCCTAACATTGCCACCTCCTTTAAGGGCCGACGTCCACGGCGGCTTTCACTCTATCGACACTGACCTGATGGTAGCCCTTTCTCTTTTGGCGGTTTCACTCACCTATCAGTATTTGGTAATATACCTTAATCCAGCCTACAGGTAGCCCTTTTCGTGGTTCAACCTCTCAATGAAAGCACCAATTGTTAGGACTTAAGCACATGAGGAGAACCCAACCCAAAAGACTAGTCTATTAGGTGGGAGAGCCTCATGGCTTAAGTACCACATTGAGTTTCCTAGACTACTCAATGTGGGACTCCTAACAGGTTGCATTGGAAGAAGAAGAGAAATCGAGAAGAAGATGGTTGACTAGGTTTCCAAACAATGCACCGAATGAGAATTCACCACCTTACAATACAACAACAACAATAATAATAATAATAATAAATTGTTGTAGATCTATGTATCAATTCAATATCTAAATTGAAAAGTGAAATGGAAGGAACCTTGAAGTCATCGACGTCCAGGATGAGAGGGAAAGAGGAGTTGTTGGTGTTGTTATTAGTTGCTGCTGCTGCACTCATATTCTTCCTGCTGCTGATCCTGATGCTAATGCTACTTACTTCTCTCATCTTTCTCTCTTTCTATCAATTAAATTCATATGAATGAAATCATATCATATGATATCATTCTAATTACAAATTCACCTTGTTTCTATCCTTCCATTGATTGTTAGTTAGTTCCCAAAGTAAAGGACAGGTATGTTACAAGGAGTATTTTAATTACTCTGTTTCATATGTACTTCATCCAGTCCATGTCTTTTGTTTTGTAAGGCTTTAATGTTCTAAGACAAGTTTATAGCTTATCCGATAGTTTTTAGCTTATTGATCCGGTCAATAAATTACTAGAGCTGTTTGGTGAACAAAAAATAAAAGAAGCTTATGGCTTTCAAAAAGGAAGCTTATGGCTTTTGAAAGCTAGATTTTAGAAAGCTACATCAGGTAGCTTTGAGGAAAAAAAGTTTTCAATAAATCATATCTCAATTTTACCCTTTTTTTTACTAAATTATATTATTATTTACTCTTTTCCATCGTTTAACATGTTTAAATTAGTTGCACAACTAGTTTTGCCAAACAGCTCTAGCTCAATAAGCTAGCAATACAACTATAAATTTCCAGCTATAAGTTATGTTCTTAGCTATCAGCTATAAGCTCAAAACTATTAGCTACAAGCTCACAACTATAAGTTAGTTTTGTCAAACGAACCCTATTTCTCATCTATTAAGGATGTATTGAATATTGTAAGTTTTGGTTTTTGTTTAAAATATTTTTATTTAATTTTTATTGAAAATTATAGTAGTATTTATTCCCTCATATTTTTATTATAGGACATACTTAACCGAATTATACATACTGAGGAAAGTAATTAGTCTTATGAATTCTATAAAATATAATGTAACATTACAATTTTACCCTCTCGGATCTTGTATTACTAAACAAATTTTTTGTTGATCATATTTTTACTCTGTCCTTATAAATCTCCTTTTAATTGAATGCGACGTTCTTCTTACCCATAATTAACAACCACTACGCTAATCTATCCCTTTTAATTAATTGATGTATATTAAAAACAATTGTATAGTATTATTAATTCATTTAATTATATATAAATATATTCTTCCATTTTGTAATTGAGAACCTCATATTGCAACTAGACTTTTTTCTTGACATTTATCTTGCAAAAAAAAAAATACAAAGCAAATCAAAATTTTGTAAATCCATTTATTTTGGATTGTCGAATAATAAGACATGCTATCATGCATGTCACATTATCCATTAAAAAAGCAAAAACAAAATCTTCATGATTTCTCATATTCAAGCATAATTAGTAGTCCCAAGATTCTCGCATTTTGTTAGGAATGCAAATTTATTTCAACATAGTTATGAGTGCAAATTTGTAGCATGAAATCTCGAGACACAAAGACTTTAGTCCTTCATGTCGATCACCACCATTTTGACCTTTAGTCGTCGTATTACGCTTTAATTTCAACTATTATTATTCATATCCCTATCACCATCAATACCATCACCACCATCATCAAACAATCACTGCTTGGATAATCATCACAACAAATATTGCCATCATTACCATCCCGACAGACACTGCAAACATCACCTTGACCATTACCATAATCACTATCACCACCCGACCCCTTTTCCAAGAACAGTGAAGGATGTCATAACATAATGATGGTATTAGAGGACTAACGGTGTTGATGACCAATTATATGATAGACAAGTACCTTTTAAGACTTAAAACCATAACAAATGTTGTAACAGGAATTATAAAACCGAAAGTCATTGTAATTTTTTCAAAACTTTCCAAAATTTAAAATTAAAAACCACCTTGAAAGAGGACTTAGATTTAAAAATTAGTGAATGTTTTGTTGTAATTGAAATTTAAGTCATTTGAATTTCATTCAACAACTCAGATTTTTTTAGGGTTATCAAATATAAATTCAATTCCAAAGAGAGAAATATGAGAACAAATTCAATGATTTACGGTTGGAAAGTCGTTGTGACTTTTAGTGGTGTATAAAGGTGAATAACTTAAATTTTGAGTTGTGTAGATTTTTTATGCTTGAGTTGGTGCAAAGGATGATAACTATAGTTGGAAAAAGAAAAAGTCTAACGAGGAAAAGACTTCCAAGAAACGACAAAGAGATGGTGACATTTCTGAAGCTTCTCTGAAGAAGTTGAAGGCATATATGAGTAGAAAGGAAAACGAATTTGTTTAAATTTTTAAGGTAAGGATGCATTAAGAATGATAGAAAGGATTTCCTATTTGCTTGTAATTTTGTAGTATGATTTACTATGTTGCATTACATGGAGTATAAAAGTACTCTTCACCCCCATTTTACTATTCGTCACCTGCTTAATGTATGTGGCTTCCTAGTTTACTACTTGGTATAAAGTTCTATAGAAGCATCTTTCATTTCAGAAGAGTACTTTTTCTCCGGTCATGCCACATATTAAAAACAATTATCCCTTTATTTACAAAGTAGTTTCTACCATCCAAAGCTGGTGAACAACTCATGGATTTTCTCTAGGCTGATGAAGATAGTATGAAGCAAAAAGATTTTGAGATGAATTGAGCGTTAAACAATTATTTTCAGAATTAAAATAAGTCACGGAGATTTATAATCAATGAGATCAGAGTATATAGAAAAAGAAAAATGGTAATGGAAGGGTAGAAAATTGGAGAGAAAATTTCTTAAGCCGAAAGCAATTTTGATACCATCAAATGATTCATTATGTGAATGAAAATGACACCGACTAGCAATCCAACCCTTCTTCCATCTCTTTAGGGGGCTATCCGAAAAGAAAAGAAAGACAATTCAATACTTCTTGGTTGTGAATATCTTTGCTTCGGAACAAAACAATTAGAATTAGGTTCGATCATCTAGAATGTGTATTATCTATATAAGGGATTTTTCAATTGACAAGATCCACTTACTTGAGACGAAAAGAAATCAATGTCTATCTATTTTATTTCGTTATTAAATTAAAATGATTCGTTATTCGAACAGATAATAACAATCATTTTGTCTCAAAAAAATCATAACAATGTCTTTGTCAGTTGATCAAATAGCTTTCCATTGGATACGAACATATTTGGTGAATGAAAATGATTAACTCAACTAACCACAATTACTTGTAATTGAAGTACATGATACAAAGTTTACCGATTATGATAGATAATGCAACGCTTAGTTATTTGTCATGTTTATTATTGGAGTATCATGTTCCAAAATTGAGAACATAGTAACAAAACTAGAAATAATTACTAAAAAGGAAAAGCCAATACATAAGCAAAATTATCCATAAGAGACAACTAATTAATGAAATAGACTTGCGGGATGAAGTTAGTGAGTCATCGTCAACATATTATAAAATAAGAGAAGTTGAGGGCATTTTAGTCATTTTAATTTTCCCTCCTTTATCTTTGCTTTTCCCTCCAAATTTATTTGTCCGTGCATTGCACGGGAATAAATATTTATCTTAAGCTATTTTTAGTAAATTTTTATTAGTACAATTTGGATTACACATAAATATAAAAATTGCCCGCAAACATACAATTTGCATTTCAATATTATTACAATTTGCACGGGTTATTAAATCCTTGTTTTTCCCTCCAAATTTGTTTGTCCGTGCATCGCACGGGAATAAATATTTATCTTAAGTTATTTTTAGTAATTTTTTATTAGTACAATTTGTATTACACATAAATATAAAAATTGTCCGCAAACATACAATTTGCAAAAAAAAAAAAACTAATGTTGTAATTTCAGAAATTCTAATACAAACAAGTCATAATATAGGCAAATTAAACATTTAAACAGAGCATCATTATGAATGATAAATTTTGGGTACAACGAAAAAAACGGATATATAAGTATTAAAGATGAGCTATAATTTTGTATAATGATTTAGCTTAATACAATCAAATATTTACTCAGTCATGAATTCAAATTTAAAAAAATCCAAAAATTTAGACAATATGTTGCAATTTAATTTTTGAAAAATAATGATGCGTTATTTTATACTTTAGACAATATACTTATTTACAATTATGAAGTTCTAATACAAGCAAGTAATTTGAAAGTTCGAATCTTATAAACACGAATTAATTAAAAGTGTGAAAACAGGTCTTATATTTTGGGACAGATGTAATAATAATAATGATGATGATGATAATATATATGGTAAAAAAATAGCTGCATTTGGACTTGCAAAACGAATTACTAACAAAATGTATTTGGAATGATGGATTAAATAAAAAAAAATCAAAATGAGTTGGATTTTTTTTAATATAAGAAATTATGTTGTTAATTAAAATTAGAAATTGCATAATTGATACATTATTAGTTAATTTTTATGAATGAAAAAGTTGGTAGCTGAAACTAGATTCAAAGGTTAATGTTTATGACTATTCATTTCTAAATACATGTAAATCATTTTTAGAAAAAGTTCAGATTAACTTATTATTTAAAAAGACATATTTCCAAAAGCTATAATCAAATTTTTAAAAAAAAAAAATTAAAATAGGAGAAGTTGAGGGCATTTTTGTCATTTTCATTTTCCCTCCTTCATCCTTGCTTTTCCCTCCAAATTTGTTTGTCCGTGCATCGCACGGGAATAAATATTTATCTTAAGTTTTTTTTAGTAAATTTTTATTAGTACAATTTTGATTAGACATAAATATAAAAATTGCCCTCAAACATACAATTTGCATTTCGATATTATTACAATTTGCACAGGTTATTAATGATCTTTTCAAAAGGAAATAATTTGAATCAAATATTGACATAAAAATATATAATGCCTAAACGGCCCGTCATATGATAATTAACCAGAAAAAAAAACGAATATAATGTTGTAATTTCAGAAATTCTAATACAAACAAGTCATAATATAGGCAAATTGGTATTAAACATTTAAACAAAGCATCATTATGAATAATAAATTTTGGGTGTAACGGAAAAAACGGATATATAAGTATTAAAGATGAGCTATAATTTGGTATAATGATTTAGCTTAATACAATCAAATATTTACTCAGTCATGAATTCAAATTTAAAAAAATCCAAAAATTTATACAATATGTTGCAATTTAATTTGTAAAAAATAATGATGCGTTATTTTATACTTTAGACAATATACTTATTTACAATTATGAACTTCTAATACAAGCAAGTAATTTGAAAGTTCAAATCTTATAAACACGAATTAATTAAAAGTATGAAAACTGGTCTTATATTTTGGGACAGGTGTAATAATAATAATGATGATGATGATGATGATGATGATATATATGGGAAAAAAATAGCTTGCAGCATATTCTCCCACACTCATGTTGCCTTGCTTGAGTTGTAAAAACTTAACTTCCTTCTTTCTACTTATATCTTCTAGAAAGTACTTGCTTAAAAACTTATCCATAAATGCTGCCCAAGTTATCTCTCTCCCCTCATGAGCCAATAACTGGGTAGTATGATTCCACCAATGTTCTTCCTCTCCTTCCATCATGAACACAGCATATGTTATCTTCTTGGCATCAGAACATTCCAAAGTTCTAAAGATCTTGTCCATCTCCAAGATCCACTTATTAGCTTTTTCTGGTTTGAACCCACCAGCAAACTTCGAAGGATTACAACTTCTGAAGTCCGACTAAGTCTTAGCCTCAGCAGCTGCTACATTAGCTGGTTGTGGTTGCTAATACTGATGTTGATTTTGCTGCATATTTTCCAACACAGCAGTAATCCTATCCAACATTTCGTTCGTATGGTTTCTATAGCGAGCTGCCATAGTAGACCTACACTATGGACTTAGGTCATTAAAGGTCTGTCTAATCTATGGATTGGTATCTAATTCTATTCTAAACAAAACATTAACAAGACTTAAGCTATATGAAATAAACCAAATAACAAAAGAGCTTTACTCATATGGAGAACTGTTCCGGCAGATCATGCTTGTGAGGATCAAGAATCAGGACCATTTTGCTCTGATACCACAAAAAGTGTGACACTCACTCTTACTCCAATATGTAAATCTTTATTTACTTTTAATAAAGATATAAGGTATTTAATATGGACTTGATTTATAAATATTAAAGAGGATAAATAAAATTTCTTAATACAAGTTAATCCAAAGAGTTTTCGAAACTCCAAATAACAAAAGATTTGTTAATATTGTCATACTTAAAAATAAAATATTCTCGAATAGAGTTATCATCAGAGTATGCGGAAGTAAAACATGAACCTTGAGCTATAAAACATCAAACCAGTAGGCATATGAATATATATATATATATATATATATATATATATATAAGATATATAAGATAAGAGTAGCCAAGGTACATCATAGTCGAGATAGCAAATTTTTGGGTAGTACAAGTCCATAATCAAAAGAAAAGACAACCTCTCTAAGATCTCTCAAAAATATATACAATATAACTACAGAGCAAAAGATGAAAGTCCCAGAGTGGTGGTCCGATGATCCTCTTCCACAACATGATCATCCTCCTCAAAGTCTCTAGCCAGAAGCTCCATGCATCCCACATACCAACCATCCATACTATGCATCACCCGGTGGATCCCCAACTCCCCACTAGCTCCCAGTGGAGTGCTCGACTGGCTCCTCCTCACACTCTACCTCCTCAGGGTCCTCCTCTACCTCGTCTGACTGAGTCGGTGCCCTACCACTGGGCACTGGGTCAGCAGAAGGAGTCCCATGATCTGGACTCATCGGACTAGCTAAAGGAGTCTCCTCTCGAATAACACGGGAAGCAGAGGGATGGGATCTAGTAGCTGCTCTAAAACGAAAAGAGTGAAATTGACGAGCTGGTCGAGCCGGGGGTGGTCCATGATAAGTATAAAACGGGGGTACATGCAGGGTATAAATAATAGGTATGCGGAACCTACGAGGACGGACACGAGCCAAGGGGTTGGGGTGATAGAGGGTAACCTCTACCTCCCCCTCAAAGGTGGCTCGATGGTCCTCGTAGTACCACACTCCACTAGGGAGTGGGTGCAACTCGATGCAAGCTAGATAGCGTGCCATCACCTACAATGGGCATAAGGGGTAAGCAATATAGTTCACATAATGGAATAAGCATAATATTAAGCAGGTACACAACATGTATAACAATGGACCAGAGATATGCACAACATATGAACAAGCCAAATTATTCAATAATCAAGTTCATAAATGATATGTCATGATGCTTGCACACAATCTTTCCAGTCCTGAGATTCTCCCACTAATGCTCTCAAGCATGTCCATCCAAACAACCCGTATACGTGCCTCAGACGTATAGTGAACCTGCTCGAAATACAATCCAAACGACACTACCAAAGTGTATGTTGCGTCACCAAGACGTAACAGCATCTCCTATGCTGCCCACATTACCAAAATGTGTCATCGAGCAAGCCACACGACTATGCCTGGAACGTGGTCCATAATACCAATATCGTTATCGATGTGCACATCTCGTCACCAAGACGAACACCCAACGTTCGCAGCAACCAATGCTGGTCACATTACCAAAATGTGACTACAGGCAAGTCGTAACCAAATTGGTACTCCCAGAGTACCCTCCTCATGTTCCTCGAACATGACAAATGATATGCTATCACCACATCTCCATGCATGAATACACACAAACATCCCGTCAAGGGTTATCCATTAATTTCATAATGTGCAAAATGCAATGTATATCCAAGAATACAAGCACTAAGGTATCATAGCCTCTTTTGGAATACAGGCACTAAGGTATCACAGCCTCTTTTGGAACATAATTGACTATTGAATTTGATTAAACTTGACTTAGTTGAAAATGGCATTGTTTTATCATTCTGTTTCAAAAGACTCGAGTGATTTTAAAAACACTCGAGTAGAGTTCTCACATATACTGAAATACTCGAGTGGTTCTTGGCAAGACTCGAGTGGATCTTAATTTTCTACAAAGTTAAAGTTTCATGTCTTTCTGGAATACTCGAGTAGTTCATCAGAAGAGTTTATTACAAGCATCAGTCAGTACTCGAGTCATGGGTCAGAAACTCGAGTGTTGGTGCCACCTGACGCACTGGTGCGTCTGAAATACTCGAGTCTCGAGCCAAAGACTCGAGTGTTGACAGACAGAATAGACTGAAAAATGAGTTTTAACATACCATTTTCATTTCTACTCAAATTTAATCAAAATCAAAGCTTAACAGAGTTAACATTACATAAATTAAACATGTTCCAACCCAAAGATAACATCATATCACACTGAATTGAACTTGAGAACCAATTATGCATAAAATCACGTTTTCAACAACTTAACATCTCAAATTCAATTCCAAACAGTTACAGCATGAAAATAACCTTGATATAGCTTGCATGCAACATTTAGAACTTGCTCCAAACAACTTTGACACTCAAATAGGCCTCCAAGCCAAGAATCTAATTCAAGCTATGCCCATAGAGTCTCATGGTGACTCTACACTTATAATACAATGAATTAAACTTATTATAGTGAACAATTAGCTTCACCCTTACCTCCAGGCCGTGAATCAACATGAAATTTGCAGAGAATTTGGTTGGAATACTCTAACCCCCAAAACCCTTTGCATGTAGCCACATATGAGCAGAGTCCAAAAACCAGGAATTTTAACATGCAAATTCAGTTTAAAAATTAGGGAATTTTGTTAAGAATTATTCTCTGCAACATGGACTAAAGGTAGGAATGAAATTGAGGGTCACAGGGTTCATGAACTTACGAAAATCAGAGTTTGAAGTAAGCTCCAGACTTCAGTTTCCAAGTTTGACAGCAAAAACTCCCTATCTTTCGAGCTTCGATTCTTCCTATACACGAACTCTTAGCTCTCAATCTTTATGTCTTTGTAAAGCTTGTGATGTGAGCTTTACAATGGTGTATAACACTCAACCTCACACTAAGAAATGAAAGAGAATGAAGAAGACGAATTCAAGAACCCTAACTCTTGATTTCCAGAGCAATTCGACCAAACGGTCGATTTTCGTCAACAATCAGGTTTATATTGCATGAATCGTTGATCATGCATGGCGACACGAAGGCCACTAACGATTCCTTGAGTGATTTCGTGTCAACGTTTGAAAATCGTTGAGTGCTGACTCATCAAACGCACTAACGAGTTCAACACTGACTAGAATACTCGAGTCTTTTTGGTCAATTTTGAAAAATAAATATTTTAATTCTCTTCCCTCCAAAATCTTTCTAATATTAATTCTAGGTCCCAAATTAGGGACTAATATGCAAAAACCCTATTTTCACCTATTATTAATTATTAAAATATTTCTAATGCAGAAACACTTATCACAAGCACACACATAATCACGTAATTAACTCTAAATTAATTATAAAAATAATATTTATAATTTAAGGGAATTATTTTGAATAACTTTCATAATTGTCATTTCATTACATCATGAAATGAAAATTTGGGGTGTTACATTTGATACATTATTAGTTAATTTTTATTAATGAAAAAGTTGGTAGCTGAAACTAGATTCAAAGGTTAATGTTTATAACTATTCATTTCTAAATACATGTAAATCATTTTTATAAAAAGTTCATATTAACTTAATATTTAAAAAGACATATTTCCAAAATCTATAATCAAATTTAAAAAAAAAAAAAATTTAAACCTGTGCGATGCACGGATAAAATTACTAGTTTTAAACAATGATGATTGCGCTTTATTCCCCTAAAAAAAAGTTGTCTAAAACAGAGGAAATATTTTCATAGTTCCCTCTTTTACAAGATAAAACGTTTTTCCCCCTCTTTTACACTGATCTGCCATCAAACCATGTACTATGTTGTCCTCATACGTAGTTTCATTTCAAAGGTGATACCAAAGATTTTGAACAGCAAGGGATCTAACTTATCTGACCAACAATTGCTTGTCCCTATTATTACATTTCCTTCTAGCATCCACATGGTACAAAATCTAAATTCTAACAATTATAAGCATTTACATATTTCCAAAATTTATACTCTAAGCTATTATGAAAGGATTTGAAAAACAGCCATAAATAATTATGTTTTCTTGTAAAACTAAAGATATAAATTTTTGAATTTTTCAAGGCATTTTTTCGCATAAAATTGATTTATTTTTCGGATACTTATAGGTTAAGAAAACTCATTATAAAATGCAAATTTGAAGCTTGAAGGTAGTAAGAGATTAATCTTTCTTTTATGTTAGCTACATAGATTGCAAGAGCTCCAGCAGGGCTTTGTACAACAGCTACGTTGACAAACCTTTGGGCAAAAGCAAGAGCATTTGCAACTGGGAATAGAAGGACAACAAAAATTGCAACAACTTGGGGGAATACAACCAATTTTACAACAGCTCCACTTTGGTAAGGAGCACTTTAGAGATGGAAAACTACAATTGCAACTCAGTGATGATTTGCAGTGGTAACAGCAGCTTGGCAAGCACCCATCACAGTACCAACAACAAATCCAAGACATGCTAAAGCATGGCATCTGACTGCACAAAAAAGTACTCATGTTATTCAAGATTGTTACTGGACAAGGCTTACTATGTACAGAGTTGCTGCTTAACGAAAATGAAAACAACTTCGTGTGCAACAAGAATGCAAATTAAAGCTTTTTCATTGTTAGTACATCATCCATCATGTGTGTATGACTTTAACTATATAGGCAATCTATCAATGATATTTAATATATAAATGATGAATAATGCATTAATACTTATTACTCCCTTCACTTTATAAGTTATGGTGATTTAAAAATTGTATATAGATTAAGAAATGAGTAAATGATATAAAAATTTGGTATACTTTGACTAAATTATCCCCATATAATAATAGAAAAAAGGATAATAATAAATGTATGAATGTTATATTGAAGAGAGATAGCAAAATAAGTGGTGAAAAAGATAATGTAACAAATAAGGGTATCTTTGAAAAAATAAGTATAAATAAATATTGGAATTCTAAAAATACATATTGGAGCCAAATTTTCCTTATTTCTAAAGCTGTCTTCAAGGCTGTGGACAGAAAATGTAGAGAATTTTTGTGGGGAGTTAATCATTCTGGTAATTATAATGTTGCTGTTTCTTGGCATTAGGTTTGTTCTGCTAAGAAGAATGGAGGGCTTGGTTTTAAAAACTGCATCATTTGGAAATATGCAGCTATAGGGAAGAAAATATGGCACCTTGCTGACAAGAAGAACATTTTGTGGGTCAAATGGATTAATTCCATTTATTTGAAAGATGCAGATATTTGGGATTATGATCAGAAGTCAAGTGATGGCTGGCACTGGCAGCAATTAATCAAGATAAAGGATAAATTGAAGATGCATTTTTCAATGACAAGTGGATGCATACCGCAGATGGCATATATACAATCAGTAGTGCATACAAAGTTCTTCAGGCTAATTCTCATTTTTTTCCCTGTTTATATATTAGTTTGGAGTTCTGTTAATGTTCCTAAACATAATTTTATTTTATGGCTAACTATGCAAGACAGGTTAAAGACTAAGGCTAGGATCAATCGTTTCATGCCGACATCTTTAGACTGCAACCTATGCAGTTCTGCCAGAGATCATTTATTTTTCGAATGTGGCTGGTCTAGAGACTTACTTGAAGCTGCTTGCTGCTGGATTGGCTTGGATAAATGGCATTTTCAGTTTCAGCATTGGTCTAGGTGGCTGCTCTATGACTTCAAGGATAAATTGAGAAGGAAATGTGTGCATGCTTTGTTTGGTTCTATTGTTTATCAAATTTGGATAGAAAGGAACTCTAGATTGTTCAACCAATCTTATCATTCAGTGGATTATGTTTTTAGAAAAGTGAAATCTGAAGTTGCTTGGAGAATAAGTCATTGTTACCCTTTGTTTACAAATTGGGCTAATAAAAGGCTCTTGTTAATCGATTATTGTTAGAGATTTGTAATTAGTTTCTATTAAGTGGGATGAACTCTTCCTAGAAGGTGGCATTTACTTATTAGATTTTGGACTTCCTAGAAGGTGGCAAAGAATAGGAGATTGGCCATTAGTTTGTGATTTAAATTTTATTCGTTTGGTTAATGAATTTTCGTTTATTATAAAAAAAAATATGGAAATTTCTATTATGCAACCTAATTTTGGGTTGTTGCTAAACAATCCTTTGTATGAACCAATGATGCATTGTCACCTCATGTATTGTTGTCATGTCATTTTTTAAAAAGTCAAAACTCATAAGTGTCAACCCAAAAATATGTGAGATGGCAAAGTATTATTGGTTAAACAAAAGATTGTATGACAACAACCCAAAATTAGGTTGCATGGAAGTAATGCCCAAAAAATATATAACTTTCGGTATCTGGCCTTTTTTGTAATTTCTCTTCCGCAGTATTTTATGATCTAAAAGGTCAAAAGGACTATATTATTGCTAGATACCAATATATATATGAGAAGTCATTTTTGCTCATGATATCATTTTTTATTTTTAATAAAACTCAGATTAATATTTATGTGGCAACCAAATAGATATACTAAAATTTGTAAATAGGACAAAAAATATTAGTATGCACATTCAATTAGAACTCCCAGTGTTAAACGATAACCTTCATAACACCTATAATTGAATCAATACTCAAGAAATAGTTGGTTACAAAAAATTAAATTTGTACCACATCCACTTCCAGAACCGACTTGACCGGTTGCTCTTCTTGTTCCTGCTTGAAAGAGAGAGGCATAATAAGAATTATGATCTCTTTTAAACTAGGCAAAGGAAGATTTAAAGGAACATTTCTTACATAGGTAACAGAGGTTCTGAGTTTGACATCACAAAATCAGCAATTCTGTAAAGTTGTTGGATTAAATCAACAAAATGGATTAAGCAAGCAATAATTAAAATATTTTATCTAAATGGCGTACGAGAGATTCCACTAATAGACATTTACATACTCTTGGCAGCATATTGAAGCTTGTTGAAGGCCTTCAGAAGATTTTAATTCATCCTGCCAAATTCAAAAATTACTATTTGTTAATTTGGTTTAACACACCAAAGAAGGCAGGAAAAAAGGTGTTTGACAATGTTGAAACTTGTCTAGGCACAAACTTTAGTGCAAAGTGGAAAGCTTGGCACAAGCATATTATCACGTTGCATGTTACCACCTTTCTTTTGATATTCTTATTTTTACTAACATTACTAACTTAATTAGTAACTTTATATATGAACATAAATAGATAATTTTGATTGATTAATATGATCAGCGCGATTTAGATGTAATCGAGATTGTTGGCTTATTAGGATCATCTTAAAATTTCTAAATAGTATAGTCACTATCCTCCATCCATAAGTACCGTTACAAAGATTATTGAAGTTAAAATAACGTTTCTACTTTTTTTACTCTCTTGGCTTATTAAATGCTAGTGGTTCTGGCAACCTTCTTGAGTTGTCTATTGTAATGATTGTGTAAGTTATTGCTGAAACTGTAACAATCCTTTGAAGCCAGAAGATAGCTGGAAGAGACAAATAAAGCAACTACACCCTAGTATCACAAATATAGGCGAAGAAAACTAATTTCACACTTATTAAAAATGTTAGATGAGTGTATTTTATTTTCTCAAATTCATATAAAAATTGACTATATTAGAAAACTTGTACTGAGAATGAAACAAAAATTAAATGTTACAAGCACTTTGAATTAATATTTTAGGAATTATTATATTAGAAATACAAAAGTTAGTTTAGTTTTACTAATATACAAGACCACTAATAGAATGCATATTTTCAGTTATATTTGAGACCGGAAGAGTACTTCTTAGTGTCCAAACCTAAAAAACTCTCTCACAAACTGAGGAACACAATTTGATTAAGTTGAAATCCTATCTACCCCATCATATATAACCAATGAACAGTGTCTTCATTTCCCTATTTTACTCTCCAAGTTCAATCTTGATCATGATATGTATGTGTACTTTGTTTATAAGTTATTTAGTGCAACCAGTTGTTACATTTTATATTTTTGAGAAAAATATAAGTTATATGACATGAAAGTTTTAAAGTTGACAAGAAATATGAGTATATTTAACTCTCTTTTAAGAGAACACACCTCAAGAAGACTTATCTCTCTTTCCATCATCTGAAGTCTGGCCACTTCACGGCGCTTCCTATACAACTCATGAAACCTGGGAGGAGTATTGGGAGATAGCAATAGCTGCGACAGAACCATAGAAGAGACTCTTGAGGAAGTGTCCATTATTATCACTACCCACAAAATTGAACTTAGCAACTGAAATGAACCAAGACAGAGAGGCTAAAAGACGAGAAGAACTTGTAGAGGGAGCAAGATATGACAGTGGCTTAACAAGGAGTAAAAGCAGGAGTCATTGCTGATGCAGAAGTTACATTGGAAGAGTCAAGTTAGTATTTGTAAATTGTAATGGTAGGTGACAAAGGAGAGGTGGAAAAATGAGGTTAGGTGTGAATGCCATATGAATAAGACTGTAGGCAGAGTAATAAATAAGCTCTCTGACAAGGGATAGTTAATAAAGACCCAGATGCAGCGGAAAGGAGAAAAAAAAAAAAAAGACAAAAGAGCAAAAATAAGGAAACGAGGGAAGTTATGCAGATGAAACAGCCATTCAAGTTTCAATTTCATAACTATTGGTTTCCCTTAAGGTAAATAAATAAAGGAGAGTTTAACTTGGAGGTAAGTGACAAGGGTAATAATGAGGATTGAAAGTTGTTACAAGAAAATATACCCTCCATTCCATTTTGTTTGGCTTTTAAGTCCGGATAAATAGATTAAGAAAGTGTTGATTATTATAAGTTTTATATGTACTTTATTTAAAATGTCTCTATTTAATCATTATTGAAAATTGTAATAACATTTAATTTTTATTAGAATGTATAGTGGTTTAGAGATGAAAGATGATAAAAGTATAATTAATGAGAAATAAATGAAATGATTGAATGAAAGGTTAAAATTGGCAATAAAATATGTTTATGCATTTAAATTGTAAAAAGACAATAAATATGGAATAAAAAAAATCCTAAAAGGCCAGACAAAATGGAAGAGTGTGAGTATTTTTTTTCCTGTTGCATTAAATTCACATCCACAGTAGTGCAACACACATTTGTTCTTAAATGGTTTCGCAACACAATATATACATCAATTATGTGACTATTGAAATTTGATATTTGGATCTAACATCTCACTTATTTAACATGTAGTTTTATTGTTTTTACATATAAAATAAGTCAAATATTAGACACAAATATCAAATCTGGTTATTGATATAAGATTACTTTTATTTGTTTGCAATTTGTAAAAATTTAAACATTTTACTCAGTTCTCTAGCCACCCTCGAAACATAAAAAAAGAAATTTATCATGATTCGAAAAACTCTTGGTGTGTTTGTATAGGTAAAAAGAGTTGCACAACAGATAATACTATCTTCGATTTTATTTTAAGACATACTTAATCGAATTACACATACAAGTAAAAGTAGTTATTTTTTTAATTATATAAGAATACATTATAACATTACAATAATTTTACCATTTCAACTCTTCTTTGAAAGTTTATATTCATTAATGAACAACAAAAAAACATATGGATAGACAAACATTTAATAAGGGCAAAAAAAAAGTAATAAATAATGCATAAAAAAAATATAAAATAACTTATAATTAGAATACATTTTTTTTCTAGAAGGTGATATATAATATGGACGGAAGTAAGTAATGGATAAGTTAAAGAATGGAGTAATATGTCAAATTGGTCTCTGACTTTATAGGCACCGGTCAATTTTGTCTATGATAATATCGAAATTGCAAATTAGTCCCTGAGATAGCAAGACGCGAGTCAAGTTAGTACCTGTTTGTGGAAAAGTATAAAAAAATCTTGCTAAGCCTTTAGTGCATTGCTTAATAAGAATCAAGAAATGAAATCATGTACTTCTTCCGTTAGTCCCACTACAAGAAAATATCTCGACTAAAAAATTATAATGATTGTATTGATTAATAATAGATATATATAGGCAAAATTTATGTTTTTTTTCCTTAAGTTATTTTCATTTTTTAGTTTTGTCTTTTAGATTTCTTTTTTCTCAATTTTATTCTATAAGTTTTTGTTTCTTCGATAACTCTCTTAATCTTCAACCAAAATCCATGATCTTGGTATCATTAAGTTTGTGAATTTTTAAATACACCTACAAAGTGCTAAATACACCCATAGTTTTATAATTTTTGCTATTGAATTTCAGATAATTACATACAAGCATCTATTCTCATTTCATTTACATCACATACATATATGCATCATTATGAAAGTTTCAGACTACAAGTTTTTACATAGCATAATTACATAAAAAAGGGTTGTGATAAAGTAAAGTTTATCAAAAGAGAGAATATTTAAATATCCTTCACAATCATCATTACATTATAATGAAAATTTACATCAAAAGAAACTATAATTTTCACTATAATGCATGCATATATGTGGTCCTAATAGCATGATAATGTATTACACTCAGTCAGGGGAAGTGTAATCGTCCTAGGCAGAGGGAACAGTAGGAAACTCCTCACTTTGGGTACCTAAAATCAACAACAAAGAGGTGAGTTATTTGAATTAAATTAAGAAAAGCACTTAATAACAATAATAAAGCATGTATAAGTGTATAAACATTCACAAAGTCACATATACATTTCCATCACAAAATGTGAAGCAAACATAAAAAAAATACAATTGTGAATAACTCAACGATTTCACAGTGATGCATGCTCGTCACTTACTTTGGTTCAATTATTAAATCCAATGTTATATTCTTCCATTTCATTCATTTCATTTAAATTTTCTTTTTATTGGATTCAATTATAGAAGCCTCATATGCATTTTCTTTTTACTTTTCGTTTCCTTGCACACTTTCATTTTCCTCACATCACCCTTCACTCTTGGGAAAAACCGATCAGGAGTAAACATCCCTCAACCATTGCTTGCACAATACTTCACCCCATTTCGGGGTTCCTCATACAATTTGGTTTGATTCGTCCAAATTGGCTATAGCAAGGGTCGCCCTTGACTGGCCACAAAGTATCCAAGTGACTGATGAATTATTATAGTTTTGCAAAACCGATCCCCGACGCGGGTAGCAAATCCGGCCCTTTTAGCGGATCAAGGTTTTTCCCCATAATAATTCCCGCAATTGTTTCAATGACACAATCTAGCAGTCACTATATACTCACGATATACTTATGTTTTTCTCATACCCTAACGTGCACCTTTTACACCATGAATGATGCATGTACTTATATCATTTCTAATTGAATTATTTGAACCCTTTGTTCTTTAAAATTTTGATTATTTGGTTTCAATTTCAATTAGAAAGTGTTTTATCCTAATTTGTGCCTAATTAACAATAATCAACTTCAATAATTAACAAGTACAAATAAATACATATTTGAATCATTCATGGATCAAGAATAAACATTCACATAACTACACATAAACTAACATATTCAATATACAATTCATAACACATAAAGAGAGCACACAAATAGGGCATAACTCAATAATTCGTATCAATTTGATTCTAATGCCTAACAAGCCATTCATATACATCTAAATATGTCCTTATTACTATCATTAAATCCTTTCCCTAATTTAAAACAAATAACCCCCTCTTACCTTGAAGAGGAAAGAGAAGGAATGGTGTGGATGGAGAAATTCCTCTCCAAGCTTTAATCAACAACTCTTAGTGCCTAATTTCTTGCTCTAGATAGATCACCTCTTAGTCTTTCAAATGCAACTATATGGCAAGATGAACTTGATTGGAGAAGTTAGGGTTCTTGGGTGTTGGTGGATTTCAGAGGAGAGGGAGTAAATATGGGTTTAAAGAGAGGGAAAGAAATGGATTTGTGATGGGAATTGATTATATGTTAGTGATTTGCTTGGCTTTTGTGTTGATTTTAAGATTGAATGGAGGAGTGAAGGTTCGGTTGAGAGAGTGTAACATCCCTAATTTTGATTCCAGCATAATAGGAAATTATGCCAACTATTTAGGATGAATTCCCAAGAATTAGGAAAGGTTTCAAGTATCAAACCAAGCCTAAAGGAGTATGGGGACTTAAGGAAATGAATTGGAGTTAGAAAATCATCAAATTATAACTTTTCCACTCAATAATCAATTACTAGATGGTCAGTAATCGATTACAAGGCCCCTGATGAAAACAATAAAAAGTTGCAGCAATTTAATCGATTACAGTAGTGGACCTATAGTAGACCGAGCTACGACCGACCAAAGGGCTCATTATTCCCACTACTTCGATACTGATACAGGGGCGTCGATCGGATATTTATACCGAGCGAACTGGGTTTCCACCGGTTACGTACTGATAAGGTTTTCAGCTAGCACTGGACTTCCAATCTAATCCTTATCGTTTACAGCCTTATCAAACCGTAACTATCACTGGATTCCCCACGACTCTTGGTTATATATAACAGCATTGGATAAAGTTTATCACTTACAGGGTTTAAGGATATGATCTTATCATATCCTATACAAATCCTACTTGAGTTCCACCTCCACAGAAGGCTTATCGGAACGGCCCAAAGAACACAGGTAATCTCCTATAAGAACCACCATGCTATAGGGGCTAAGGTACATCTTCTCATCCCTAAGTTGACACAAGCACACACATTGTTGACTAGGGAGAACCTGATTATCCCAACTGGATCTTCAGAAATCCTAAAGAGTCCTACATTAATACATTGACTGTGATCATTCTTCAAGGCTTTTCCATAGCTTTAAGGTTGATCTCGGTTAAGAACACGACATTGGCGCCGTCTGTGGGGAAGAATAACATATCATTCCCACCACCACCATGGTCACTACCAGAAGTCAGGTTGGTGATCTCCGTGAACGCATCGCTCACACCCGTGGCAGGCCCAGGAATGCAAATAATAATGAACCACCGCCTCACTCCGCAGGCGATCTGCGCGACGTCCTTAACCACAATCGGGGGAATAATGGACAACCACCACAAAGATCTCAATCTGGACCAGGGAATAACCCCCAGCCACCAAACCATTCACACAGCCAACCACCACACATCCAAAGCCAAAATCATAGTGGCGTTCACGCTGTACACCCCCAAACGCCACAATCTTCCCATCCAAGGGCTGGGAGCAATCCCCAACCCCTTCAGGTCTTACGTACCATGCAGCCTCCACCCCCTCCACCACCACCACCACCTACACCACCACCCTCTACCCATGGTGATTCAAGTAGCACAGCCCCTACCACACGAAATACTTCTAGAACCACTGGAACCCGAGCACACCATGGGCGAAACACCCAACGCACCCATCCTATCCCACATAACCCCGATCATGTAAGTACAACGCCTAGAACCAGACTGAATCCAAGTAGATCTGCCCCAGGAAACTCTCGTCATAGCCATTCCATTAGCAGATCCTATGCAACTACGGCTTCCGCTCGAGCTCGAGAACTAGAGATGATTAATATTCTTAATAGGCAAACCACGTTAATTGAACAGCAGGGACGTGCTATTGCCGACCTTCAACGGCAGGCTATGGCAAGGATTGCTCAAAATCAATCAACCTCTATTCCACCACAAAACCAACCAACTATGGACCCCCAACCAACACCAATAATGCAGCTTCCACCACCAAATTTCCATGTTAACCCTTCCATTAACCAGGATCAGGGTGATTTTCATCCTGGTCATCCTTTCACCCCACATATCATGGCGTTTCAAACCCCTCAAGGCTACTTGGGCCCTTCTAATGTCCCACAATATAACGGTCTAACCGACCCAGTGGACCATATTGTCTCTTTCGAGGGGGCAATGAACTATTACGGCGGAGGAGAAGAAATGAAATGCCGAGCCTTTTCCATGACCCTCGAACCTTCAGTATTACGTTGGTACTCATCTCTCCCTCGGAATTCTGTTAATTCTTGGGAAGAGATGAAAAAAGTATTTTTAAATAGATACACGGCTAGTTGTATCCAGCCCAGGTCCGACCACACCTTAGCAGCTGTAACCCAAAAGCAAGATGAGTCCTTGAAAGATTACCTTTCGCATTTCCATGCAGAAGCAAGCTCGGTCCCTCAACTAGCACCGGGGGTAGCAGTATTATTGTTCACTCAAGGTTTACAATCTGGAGATTTTAGAAAATCCTTGATTGGCAAACCTCCAAAAGATATGGCAGAGCTAAGGCAAAGATCAAACAAATTTATCAATCTGGAGGAATTCCACAAAGGGCAGAAAGTAAGAGAGGATAGACAGCGTGCCGACCCACCAAATCAAAACAAACAAAAACGTGACGAACGTTTTGGTGGCAGACAGGAAAGGAACGACCGAGATCGACGAATTCCTCCCCGGAATAAGTTTCAGGATTACACCCCTCTAACTGTTCCGAGGAGTCAGATTTTAAGAGAAACTATGCAGACCGACTTACGCTCTGCCCAAAGACCTCCATCTTTAAGAAAGGGCGCACAGCGTGATAGGTCAAAATACTGTGATTTCCATAGGGGTTATGGCCATACAACCGACGAATGCATATGGCTGCGAGACCTGATTGAGGAGATGATCAGAGATGGGAAGTTGCAACAGTACATCAGAGATGCGGCTGGCCGAAGGAGCAGACACAGATCTCAATCACCAGTAAAACCTAAACGCCAGAGAAGTAGGTCACCAGATGATCGAAACACGGGGAAGCAGAGAACCGACCCTACTCCGGTTCCCGAGTCAAACACCAATAAAAATGATTTTATGGTAAACACTATTGCGGGAGGTTTTGCTGGAGGTGGGGAGAAGAGAGCCGACAGAAAAAAGTACATCAACCAAATTTTGGCTGTTAGCCATAAACCAATTGCCAAGAGATCAACAAAAAACATTCCCATCGTTTTTGATGATGAAGATTTAGATGGAATCCTTCCGGGCCACAATGACCCCATGGTGATAATTGCTTTGATCGGCAACTATGAGGTAAAACGAGTTTTTATTGATCAAGGTAGTTCGGCAGATATAATGTTCTTCCCACTATTCAAAGCTTTAAAACTCAGGGAGTGTAATCTCACTCCCTTCGAGGGGGAACTGATTGGTTTTACTGGAGACACCGTTGAGCCAAAGGGTTACATTCAGCTCCCTGTGACCCTTGGACAACAGCCTTCGGCTAGAACTGAGATTGTGAAATTTTTGGTTGTTGATTGCTCGGCGGCCTACAATGCAATTCTAGGAAGAACTTCTCTGCAGGCTTTTGGAGCAGTTGTATCAACAGTTCATTTGGCTATGAAGTTTGTTGGAACTGACGACAGAGTGGTAACGGTCAAAGCCGAACATGATGCAGCAAGAAAATGTTACAATGCTAGCTTGGGGAAGGTGAAAAGTAAAGATCCGAGCAATCTGGAAAGAGTTCCTTTGGGTAAGGGAAATGTCAATCTGGCGGACCTGGATATGCGAGACCAGTCTGACAGAAATAGACCGACCCCAAAGGGACAGTGGGAGTTCTTGACACTATCTGATGACCCCCTCAAGCAAGTGAAAATTGGTTCAGATTTACCCGTATGTATTAAAGAAGAATTGGCTGCACTATTAATCGCGAATAAAGATTTATTCGCTTGGACATCAGCCGACATGCCTGGAATCGACCCCAATTTTATTTGTCATAAGTTGAGCATCATTCCGGGGTCGAAGCCAGTGGCACAGCGTAAAAGAAAAGTTAGTACGGAAAAGGCGATTGCAATTGAGGAAAAGGTTGCTGAACTACTCCGAGCTGGTTTCATTAGGGAAATTGACTACACAGACTGGTTAGCTAACACCGTCTGGTCAAAAAGCCCAATGGAAAATTGAGAATGTGTGTTGATTACACAGACTTGAACAAAGTCTGTCCTAAAGATCAATACCCACTCCCTGTTATTGATAAACTCGTCGACAGTTCAGCAGGATACAAACTCTTATCATTTATGGACGCTTACTCTGGTTACAACCAGATTCCAATGTTTCCTGCCGACCAAGATAAAACTGCATTTATCACCGATAGGGCGACTTACAGTTACAACGTTATGCCCTTTGGGTTGAAAAATGCGGGAGCTACTTATCAGAGGATGATGAACAAAATTTTTCAAGGTATGATCGGCTCGAACATGGAGGTGTACATAGACGACATCATTGCAAAAAGTAGACAACAAGAAAGTCATGCCAAGGATCTCACCACAATACTCGACCGAGTGAGAAAATACTCCATGAGGTTGAATCCGGAGAAGTGTGTATTTGGAGTCCCAGCAGGTTCTTTCCTCGGTTTTATGTTAACCGAGAGAGGAATTGAGGCCAATCCTGATAAATGCGAGGCAATCCTTGGTATGAGGAGCCTAGCTAATCTCAAAGAAGTTCAACAACTTACGGGTCGAGTGGCGGCACTGTCCAGATTTTTGTCCCAAGCCGCTCGGAAAGCCTTGCCGTGGTACCAGCTTCTCAGAAAAAACAAGGATTTCATTTGGGATGAGCAATGTGAGCAAGCCTTTATTCAGTTAAAAGAGTATCTCTCTAGCCCGCCGATCCTCCACAGTTCTTTTCCTGGTGAGAGCCTTATTTTGTACATGTCAGTGGCCGAAGCAGCGGTCAGTTCGGTTTTGGTAAGAGATGATTCAGGTATTGAAGCTCCAGTATATTTTGTTAGCCGAGCACTTCAAGGATCGGAGTTGAGATATCAGAAGCTGGAGAAACTTGCGTATTGTTTGGTCACATCGGCACGGAGATTGAGACAGTATTTTCAGGCACATAGAATATTGGTCAGAACAGCTCAACCCCTCAGACAAGTTCTCCACAAACCCGACCTAGCTGACAGAATGGTTTCATGGTCTGTCGAACTTTCTGAGTTCGACATCGCCTACGAACCAAGGAAAGCAATGAAATCTCAGGCGCTTGCTGATTTTGTTACGGAGTTCACAGACATCCCTTCTGACAACTCCCAAAGTCTTTGGTCAGTTTATGTGGATGGGTCAAGTAATAGAAAAGGAGCTGGGGCTGGAGTGATCATTGAAAACCCCGAGGGTTTGTGTATGGAATACTCATTGAAATTTGAGTTTCAAACATCAAACAATCAAGCAGAGTACGAGGCAGTTCTCGCAGGCCTCAAGATGGTTCAGGAGTTCGGAGCCGAGCAAGTGTCAGTGTTCAGCGATTCACAACTGGTAGTTTCTCAAATCAAGGGTCAGTATTCGGCAAAGGAGCCCATTTTACAGAAATATCTTGAAGAGGTAAAGCGAATCATCTCAAACTTCTCTGAATTTAACATCTCTCATGTGCCGAGAGATTCGAATTCTAGAGCTGACATTCTATCCAAACTGGCAAGTACAAAAGGCTCGGAAAATAATAAAACTTTGATATAAGAAACCATTCCCCGGCCTAGTGTTATTCTGACGGTCTCATTATCTCAGTCATGACTGGACCCAATTCTTACTTACTTGCAACATGGGTTTGTCCCTCAAGATCAATCCGAGGCTCGGAAATTAGTCAAAAAGGCCGCTCAATACACAATTCTAAATGGAGTCCTATACAAGAGAGGCTTTGGCTCCCCCATGCTCAGATGTGTCCACTTGTCCCAAGCTGAGGAAATATTGGAGGAAATTCACGGTGGAATTTGCAATAACCATATGGGAGGAAAGTCCTTGGCAAGAAAAGTAATCCGAGCAGACTATTTTTGGCCTACACTGCAGAAAGACGCTATGGAACATGTCAAAAAATGTACCCAGTGCCAATTTCATAGTGATGTCTATCAAAAACCTGCTGAGGAGTTACACTCTCTAGGTGCTCCTTGGCCCTTTTACCAATGGGGCATGGATATCATCGGAAAGTTTCCCTCTGCACCTGGCCAACTCAAATTTGCAGTAGTCGCCATCGATTACTTCACTAAGTGGATCGAAGCAATGCCGTTAGCAACAATCTCAACAGCTCGGATTCAATCTTTCTTTGTCAAGGAGGTAATTTCTCGATTCGGAGTTCCACATTCCATAGTCACAAATAATGGGTCACAGTTCGCAGCATCACACTTCCAACAATTAGCAGCCGACCTAAACATCACCCACTATTTTAGCTCTGTTGAACACCCACAAACTAATAGGTTAGCTGAGGCAGCCAACAGAACCATTTTAGATGGGATTAAAAAGAAGCTCGGAAATGTTGCTGGCACTTGGGCAGATAAACTTCCGAGCGTTTTATGGTCACACAGAACAACAGTACACTCGTCCACAGGAGAAACTCCTTTTCGTTTGACATACGGCTGTGACGTAGTCATTCCAATCGAAAAGCAAATTCCCACCTTCAGGACACTTGAACGTCCTTTAGAGGCAAATGACCATTTGATTATTGAGGAGCTGGTCTTGTTGGAAGAAATTCGAAAAAATGCGACAGTTCATGAAATCAAAATGAAGGAGCGACAAGCTCGGGAATACAACAAGAGGGTTCGTCCAAGAAGCTTTGAGATTGGCGACTTAGTCCTTCGTCGAGCTGATATTGGCAAAGGAAATGCTGGAGTTGGAAAACTCCAGCCAAACTGGGAAGGACCATATCGTGTAAAGGCCAAATCCGGGTCTGGAGCATACAAGTTAGAGTCTCTCTCGGGCACGGAAATTGGCAACACATGGAACGTCGCCAAACTCAGAACTTATTACAGTTAAGCTCGTATTTTGCTTTTTGCTCTTTATAGGATAGCTTTTCATTACTCAGAAATTTTTAGTTTGAATAAAACGAAGGGCAACAACCTTTTCAGCTTAGAAACATTTGTTAGGAATTGAGATGTTAGGAATTTGTTAGCAAAAGAACAACTTCATTTTTTGTATTCGTTTATCAATAAATGCATCGGTTTATTGGAAATCATTGTATGAACATTGTGAAGTAACACGCGACTCATTTGGATCGGCTAGCCACTGAGCTAAATCGAGGCCCAACTCTTTACGAGAGTTCAGCAACGTACTTATAGAACACCCGAACCCAGGAAACTACTTTCCTTACTTCGCGGTCCGAGGATCCCACTTTGGCTAAGGTCGGCGATCTGAGTTCTACCCACAATGAATTATACAGTCTAAATTCACATCAGTAACTATGAAAGCGTGACGAACGAAGTGAAAAATAACAATACGTCATATCATGATATCATTTCCAAAAGGTGCAAAGTAATATAAATTATCCAAAATATGCTCAACACGAGCAAAAGCAGGATAAAGTAAATTCTTCAGCAAAAGCGAAAGCAAGATAAAGTAAGTTGTTCAACAAGGCAGAATACAAAAGCATCAAGTTAAAGCGCTCAGAATACATTGAGCAAACGACAAAACGACAAAACAGCAAAGGGTGAAATATCATTCTTCAATATCAGATAAAACAACTTGAGAGTCATCAAAGTCTGGTGCCTCGGTCAGCTCCTCAAGGGGATTAGAAAGATCCTCGGCCTACAAATCTACCTCAGCCTTAGATGAAAGATCAATCAACTTCCCATCTTGAACAGCATGAAATGGGTGAGCCCCAACCACCCTGAATTCCAAATCAGGGTTCAGAAATTGAACTTGCTGAATGGTAGAGACAAAGGTATCATCAACCGCCTTCCCCCAGTTATAGAAGTTGGTCTCCGCCTTCTTCTTGTGAAACAGTGCTTTCTCTCTCAGTTTCCGAGCAACCACCGCCGACTTATCAACCTCAGCTTTTAATTCATCCACCCTCTGCTGATGTACTTGAAGTTCCTTTTTCAGAGTCTCTTCCGCTTCTTGCCTCTTGATTTCAGCTGCTTTTTGGGAAGCTTTTAAGGAATCTCTCTCCTTAACCAATTCCCCCTTATCAGCCATCAGGTTCTCCAATTCATTTTTCACTCGGAACAACTCATCCGAGAGACTGGCTTCTTTAGCAGCAGAAAGATCCCGAGCTCCTCTTTGTTCGGCGTTATAGCCAGTGAAAAGACCATCAGGATGTTTGGCCAAGAAATAGGCAAGGTTGGCTCCCCTGAGGAGATACTTAGCAAGTGTCATGTTGCAGCGTGACCACTCGTCGGTATTCAGCGTCCCGAAACGAGTGCAATCCGATTTGGGGCAGATGTACTTCCCAAATCTTTCATCAAATTGCACATCCCATATGGATGTGTCAGGAGGATTCTCAGTAGAAGTTGGAGCAGCAGTAGGTCGGGCACTTGGTTCCTCAGTCCTTGGGTTTACACCCTCGGTTAATTTTTCCTTTCCTTTGTCCACTCGTCGGCGTTGGCGAAGGGGTTGAAGAGGAAAAGTTGATTGAACTTGACCACCAGGGGCCACAGAAACAGTTGAAGCAACAGCAACCATATTGGCGGCTGGCCGAGGAGAAGCTTTGGCAGAGGGAGTTGGGCTAGAAGTACCCAAGCTTGGAGTACTCAGATTTGAGGATCCAGAAGTGGTAGGAGTTTTTCTCTTCTTACCACCTTGACCTTGAACCAGAGCTGCCAAGCGGGCGGCCATGTTTTCTGCAAACAAAACTTATAGACGTTAGAACCGATCAAACCACAAACTCAAAGAAAAACAAAACCAATAGTCGTCAGAGCCGATCAAACCACAAAAATTGAAAAGCGAAATAAATACAGTATACCAAGCTCCGTTTTAACTTCCGAAGAAGGGATATTCACAATATCCCTCGTCTCTATCATCCCATTTTTCTGCAAGTAACTTTCAACCGACCGACAAACCTCCTTCTCAAATTCAGCAAGCTCTTTCCAGTCGGAAGAGTATGAAGCGATTGGTCGATTGAAGAAACTGGCACTCCACTGAAGAGGAAACCGCGGAAGAGCCCGTCTTTCCCCAGGTCGGGTAAACCAGCAGACCCCCGTACCATTAAAGTTGTACTTAAAGAAAAAAGGTTTGAATCCCTTCCAGGACTCAGAATATTTGGTAAATAAAGCATATCCTCGGCGAGATTTCAATGAAACCCAGGGTTTCTTATCCGAACCTTTCTCAAATGAATTACACTGTGGAGCAAAAAGATGAAAAAAGATACGAAGATTACAAGCCTAATTCATGGCTGAGCAAACCTGTTCAAAAACCTTCACAAACGCCCATGCGTTCGGATGCAGCTGAGTAGGGGCCACTCTTAGGAAGTTCAGAACCCCCATCTCAAAATCAGTAAAAGGCAGCCTTATCCCAAGCCGAGTGATTACCTCTTCGTAAAAATAGAAGCCTGTACTACCCTCAGGAATCTTGGTGCAGACTCTCTCATTCTCACCCACTGGAGTAATGGAGTACAAATTCCCTGTGTTGTCTCCTGGACATGGCAGAATTATGGCTCGTGTTTGGTCTAATGAGCGATGTGTTGTAAGCTCGGATTGAGTGCCAAGAACCTCTCGGTCCACCCAATCATATTCATCTGAATCTGGTGGAAGAGGGTACAACTCGGGATTAGTAACACACTTTCTCTTCATACCTGAGGAAAAGGGGGCACACTTGGAGTCAGAACCACAAAAACTTGATCAAATACTTACGGTCGGTTTGGGAACACCTCCCTTTCTGGGTAGAGTTTCCCAAAACCGATTGAAACGTATAATACCTCTATAAAGCCTCCTTAACCTCCTTTGTTCTACCCTTTCGACGATCCTATACTGAATCACACCCTGCCTGAACTCTCTTAAAGTCCGAGGGAAATGCATGGCAATCGGTTTAACATAAACCTCTGGGTTTCCTCCTTTATGTGTTCTTGGCACATCAGAGTTTACGGATTCCTCACTCATGATAAACGATGCTCCAGTACCAACCCTAAGAATTTAAGTGCATAAAAACGTAAAGCAAACCTAAGAAATTCTACAGCGATCGCTCAATAGGAGGTAAAGCGGATAAAGAAATTTGAGGGGCAAGCGAGGTATCACAGCAACAACAACAAAACGATTTGGGGTTTTTCCTGAACCCAGAAAGTAAACCCCTCAACCCAGAAAAAATAACACTCGCAAAACCCAGAAAACCCAAAAACCCAGAAATGTGTAAAGTTTTTCAAAACCAGAAAAGTAAGTAAACCCAGAAATGTACGAATAAAGCGATTTCTTCAAAAATCTGGGACAAAGAAACAGTAGTGGAGCACGAACAGCAATAAAGCATTAGAAGCAAAATCCAACACTTGGAAATGCAGTAAACAAATAGCAACAACCACATGCAAGAACGAAGAAGACATCAAAATAGCAAAAATAGAAATGCTCTGAAGGAGAAAGTTCAGTTATCTGCTAGTAGCGAATGATCAAAAGCAAAGAAGACTGAGGTACACAAGGCAATAAGAAATGCAGAGGAAGCGTCAATCAAGGCCCTGACAAGAAGCTGTTGCAAGGAGGCCTTTATGCAGTTTCGCTTCTGAGTTCCAATTTCTCAGGAGAACGTACGAAGAAGAAAGAGAATCGGTGGAAAGGAGAAACCGCCTTTTGGTTTTCTTTTAACTTACCTCCACTATCTCAAAAAGTTTGGGCCTTAGGTGCAAAAAGCCCATTCCGCGTGGAAAAAAGACTACGTGGCACCTCTGATAGGTTTGAAATCATAACGGTACGCTTCCCGATAAGGTTAAAGACACGTGTAGATTCAGGGAGTAACGGAAGGTCATTCCGGGGTCAATCAAACGACAGCTCCGTTCGAAGCAAAAAGAGACTTGGATTTCTACTTTGATCACTGAAAATACGATCGGAATATGGTTCATTCGTCTCATAAGCTCGGCAGAAATCACCCAACCGAGCTTGGGGGGCTTATGTAGTGGACCTATAGTAGACCGAGCTACGACCGACCAAAGGGCTCATTATTCCCACTACTTCGATACTGATACAGGGGCGTCGATCGGGTATTTATACCGAGCGAACTGGGTTTCCACCGGTTACGTACTGATAAGGTTTTCAGCTAGCACAGGACTTCCAATCTAATCCTTATCGTTTACAGCCTTATCAAACCGTAACTATCACTGGACTCCCCACGACTCTTGGTTAGATATAACAGCATTGGATAAAGTTTATCACTTACAGGGTTTATGGATATGATCTTATCATATCCTATACAAATCCTACTTTAGTTCCACCTCCACAGAAGGCTTATCGGAACGGCCCAACACTACAACATTTTTTAGTTTAGGCAACACTGAAAGTTTCAACGGTTGAAAAACCGTTGCTTATATATGGAATAGGCAATGGTTTTTTTTCGTTGCCATTTAATATGAAATAAGCAACGGTTTTTAGTTTAGGCAACACCGAAAGTTTCAACGGATGAAAAACCGTTGCTTATATATGAAATAGGCAATGGTTTTTTTCGTTGCCATTTAATATGAAATAAGCAATGGTTTTTACATAGAATAAGCAACAGTTTTTTGTGTGTAGCCAATTAACACGAATGGGCAACGGTTTTTTACATAGAATTACAACATTTTTTACTTTAGGTCACACAGAATATTTCAACGGTTGGAAAACCGTTGCCTATGAACGAAAAAGGCAATGGTTTTTTAGTGTAGACAATTAGTATAAATAAGCAACGGTTTTTACTATTATTTGTAAATAACTTCGCAAATGTTGATAGAAAATGCCACATTTTCATAAGTGTTGCCTAAAATTTGATTAATAAAACCGTTCTTGAAGTTCTTTCACTTAGCTGAAAATAAAAAAAGAGGGCCTGAACACTCCTTACTTTTACAGTAACACCCTATTCTCTTCCTCAAAATCATGTTTTCTCTCCTCTCCGTCCACTTCTCAGAATCTTCGATCTCCGCACAAGGACTTCATCTCCGCCGTCCATGGCTAGTGTTTCCTCTCTTCCACGTAGCCGTCATTCACCGCTAGCGTTCCCCGCTCCGTCACTGCTCTCAATCATGTCCTCTCCGCTGCTCTCAATCGCAAACCATCTTTAATAGCCCAACGCCGCCGTCGTCCCCGTCTTCAATATCGAAACTCTGTTCCCCTTCTTCAGTCACTGCTCTAGTTGTCACCTTCAATCTCGAAACCGCAAGGCAGAATCCCAATCATCGACACTCTCATTGGTTAGTTTCTCGTAACCCTAATGCGTTGCTTTTTGTTCTTTGGTCGAATATGCTGCATCTCGCTAACGTTCTGCTCTCTTAAGTTAGTCGAATACCAGGTGTTCGATAAAGTGTGTAAAAGAGAAGGTGAAGCATTTGGACTCTGCATCTCATCTTCACACTGCTAGGAAGCATTGGTATTTTCATTTCCGTCATTTGCTTCTATTAGGTTTGAGTGATTGCTATAAGCCTCATGAATTCTCTACATGTCACTACTATTTGAAAGAATAAAATATGAGCAATTTGAATGAGTAAGAGTTTGTTAACTTTTGTTTGAATGAGTTGATGAGTTTGTTCTGCTCTGCTGAACTTGAGCTGGTTTATATTGACCTGTTATTGCATATAAATTCCTTGCTAAATGATGAATTTCTCAATGGTAGTATAATATCTCCGTTTGTGATGTCTACATTCTATATATTATACTAATATAGTTTCAGATTTTTTTTGGTATTATGTTATTCAATATGTGGTAAGAATTGGCTTTGAATCAGCTTGGAGACTTGGGCATAACTACTTTACTGTGCATATTTATTCCTTTTAATTATATCCAACTATAAGGAAGAGAAAACACATGACCCTACGTGTTTTGATTAGTTTGTTGAAAGGAATTATTCAGATTTGTTTTCTCTGAATGAAACTTATGGCTTCTTTTTATGTCCAGCCAAACAACTTGAGTCATATTCGATGCCTTGTACATCTTTAAAATTAACATATAACTTAAATTTTGAAGAATCATATAGAATTTAAATATTTATTTCAAGCTAGATAGCCAATTTTTTTTTCAATGTATGACTGTTCTGTTGGAAAGAAGTTCTTATTTCTTAAATTTGCACAGAAATGCTTTTATTTTTATTTTTTTTTAGAGTTAACCTAAGTTAGTTAAACTTTTTTCTTGGAATGCAGGAATTGTATCATGAATTGCATGCCTTAGATAGGTTTGATCAAGATTATCGACACAAACTTCAAGAAGAGGACAATTCAAATGGCACACAAAGAGGTAAATACTGACCTGCATTTACTTATACCAATTCAATAAATCATGTGCTCTTAGTTGTGTAACGAAAATTGTTATTCTGCATAGAATCAATATCTATGCATGGCAGTTTTGCACCATTATTGAAATGTGTTGATTGATGTCTGTCAATTTTAAGTTGTTGTAAACTTGATGAACCAAAGAGTAGAGACTATAAGAGGAAAGACTGGTTCAAGTACAGCAAGTTCTTTCTCAAAAGACTCGATAAAAAAAATAAAACAACAAATCAAATAATCTCATCTGTGCAATAAATCTCTTGAATCCCCCTTTGTACATGAGTGGGAGATTCTCTTAAAAAACCTCTGGCACAGCACTAAGGAGATGTCACAAAAACTAGTTTTTCCCCATAATAGTGATGAGTGATGGCTGATGAGGGTAGCGTTCGGAAATATTGCCATTGCTCTCCAACTAAATACACCAGATAATTGTCAAAAAATTATTATGTTAATTAGCAAGTACTTAATTTAGTCTTGTACTCTTTGGATTATAGAACAATATAATCTTATGTTATTTTGGTATGTATGTTATATTTAGATTTTCCAGAATAAAAACTAGTCTTTGGTTTGGTTCATGACTTTTATTAGTTGATTTTATACTTATGCTGAAATGTTCATGACGTTTTTATTGCTACTTCTCTGCTGTTTTACATTAAGTTCCTACTGCTGCTATTTTAGACTTAAGTTTTTCTTTCCTACTGCTTCTTGTTGGCCAATTTGCATTTGATAATGGTACTTCTTCCCCCTCTAAAATGCTTATTATCCTCCCCTTAGACCCAAACGAGAGCAAGGATCTTCTCTCATGGGCTATAAGAGCTTCTCTCATGTGGCCATGCATGTTCTTGGTTAGTCACTAATTTTCTGGTTAGCTATTTATCTGCATTGTTCCTTTATTATAGTGCTAACAAATAGCATGGAAAGTAGATTTCATAAGGAAGATGGAGGAGGAAATAGCTTGCAAAAACTCTATTGAATTATCATCTCAAATTTTGTTTTTATAATGTGTTCCTAGAAGTTATGACATGCATGGAAGTCCCATGCAAGTTCTCAAATGTTTCAACTTTCAAATTCCTATATGTGGCCCTCTGACTTAGAACTTGAATCAGCAGTACCTGTGGCATTCTTGCAAGTACTGCAGTTGTTGCCTCAAGCTTGCTACTTCTCTCTGCCAAAACTAGCAAGGTGAAATGCAGATATTAAACATATATAACATTAATAATATTAAAGTGAATTATTTTGAATTCAGTAATTGTAAGGAACTAGATTTGAATACTAATAGTAAGGGTGAAAGCCAACGTAAGGATGGTTTTAATACTACATTTATTCTATTTTGAATTGCCTAATTATATTGCTGCCTACATGTAAGTCTAGTCTGTGCTTCTCCTGTTTTTTTTAGTCTTAGATTATCACCCTGGTGAGTAGTGATCGACTTCAGTTAGCAGTAATAAGTTTTGCACGTGGGAATTGGACATCTCCTGGTTCTTAGTTACCAATTTGAATTTTTTAATTGCATACTTGTTATGAACCAACTTTCCTAAGTTAGGTGGAGATTTTTTGTCTTTAACATGTGCTCTCACACAAGGTATCTTTTCGCTTAGAGTGTGACAATGCATGTCCTCACTTTACCTTTTTCCTGAAAACTTAAACTAATTATAAAGAGTAAGGGAAACAAAGATTGAACTCTTGACCATATGGTCATACACAGAGTTTGATAGGATTTGGGTTTGCTCCTCTTGTTAAGCAACTATGGAAGTTCCTCTAAGAGAAAAAAAAAGATACAGTTACTTTGTAAGTACTGCACTTCATAACTCATAATTGTCGTTTTCTGCACAAAATATTCTCTCTTTCAGCCTTTAAGCTTTCCTGAACTTTGCTATATATACCTTTAGCCTTTGAGTATTTTTTTAATCTTTTTCTTTGCTTGTTACACTTGGTTCCATGGTTTCGGTTCCTAACGCAAAATATAAGAATCAACTGCTATGAAGAGGTATATATATATGTTATATATATATATATATATATATATATATATATATATATTGTAATGATGTTTTGATTCTATATTCTTAACATATATATATACTTTTTTTCATATTGCAGCAAAATTTGAATGTCGAGGAAGACCAAGCTGAAGATGAATGAGAAGGATACCGTTGGCAATGCAAGAATATATATATATATATATATATATATATGGATTATTTAAGCTTTGAGTTTTTTTTTAACTTTAGCAAAAAATTATTATGTTAATTAGGAAGTACTTAATTTTGTCCTGTACTCTTTGGATTATGGAACAATATAATCTTATGTTATAATCTTATGTTATTTTGGTATGTATGGTGATGATTATAATTTAATTGCATTATGTGTGTGTAAATATATATATATATATATATATATATATATATACACTACTCAATATAATTTTATTTAAAGTGTTGCATATAGATTGAACCTAAAATAAGTGTTGCCTATGTGAAGTTGGCAATAGTATATAAGTGTTGCTGAAACATAATGCAACGGTTTTATTAGTGCTGCATATGCTATAAATGAAAATAACCATTGCTGTTTTAAAGGAAAAGGCAACGGTTTTCCTAGCAAGGTTGTTGCATATTCTGAACAACGAAACCGTTGTTGTTTATAGTAAAACCGTTGTTGTTTATTAGGTAACGGCAACAGTTTTATTAACAAAATCTTTGCATATTCTGAACAAAGAAACCGTTGTTGTTTATAGTAAAACCGTTGCATATTATGTAAAAAAAACCGTTGCTGTTTATAAGTCAAAGGGCAACGGTTTTTATAAAACTGTTGCCAAATACAAAAAACCGTTGCCTTTGACAATAGGCAACATTCACCTAGAGAACAGTTTCAAAACCGTTGCATATACTTTCAGCAACGGTTTTTGGTCTTTAGGCAACGGTTTTGTGCCGTTGCAGAAAATTAAAAATGTTGTAGTGCAAAGAACACAGGTAATCTCCTATAAGAACCACCATGCTATAGGGGCTAAAGTACGTCTTCTCATCCCTAAGTTGACACAAGCACACACATTGTTGACTAGGGAGAACCTGATTATCCCAACTGGATCTTCAGAAATCCTAAAGAGTCCTACATTAATACCTTGACTGTGATCATTCTTCAAGGCTTTTCCATAGCTTTAAGGTTGATCTCGGTTAAGAACACGACAATTACAAGGGTAAAGTAATCGATTATTTTGAGTAATAATCGATTATATTCAGAGAGTTAATCGATTATTTAGGCTCTGGTGAATGTACTGAGAAATGTTGCATTGAAGGAATAATCGATTATCAGGTCAAGATAATCGATTATTTTAGGGTCTGTACAAAAAAAAAAAGAAAAGAAAAGAAGAGTGCACGTTGTGCACTCTCCACCACACAAAAGAGAATCTCTTTTTGTGGATTAAATCATAGCCACTCATTTTTCCTCCCCCAAACAAATAAAACTCTACACTCTCTCCCCCATAATCCATTCTCTCTCTCAAACTCATCTTCTCCTCTTTTCCTCTCATACGCGACTCCCTCTCTTCTTCATAGGGGTTTCACTTGCTCCTCCACAATCAAGCCAAGGCAAGTGATTTCACACTCATTCAATGATCAAATCTTGCTATTCTCCTCTCCAAGTAAGTATTATGTTGTGAGTTTCCATCTTTCCCTCTCTAAAATTCGTGCTTTCTCTCTCCTCTAGGGTTCAAGCTTCTCTCACTTCCATTTGACCAAGGATCAAGTGGGTGGCACTCATTCCATCATCAAGGGTTGTTATTATCATCTTCAAGTAAGTGTTTGATTGTGGATTCCTCTCTTTTCCTTTCAAATTCGTTTTCTCTCTCTCTACCTTCAATGGTGGTTTTTCAATGCTAGGCTTTGGAGGCACCATTTTTCTTTGATTCTTGACTTGATTCATGACATAAATGATGATTTCCTCTCTTTTGTAACTCTATATTAGGTACCATCCTTATCCTTTGGTTGGGTATCTTATTGGTGGGCAAACTCAAGCATAGGGCATTTGGGGATCTCCTTATCTCTAAGTATTTGAGGTAAGGGAGTGCATATAGTGAGCTTTGCCTTGTTCTAGGGAGTTGGGTCTAGTTAGTATATAATGCTTGTTAGGATTATGTGTTAGGGGAGAAAATTAGATTATAAAACCTGATGAGCATTTTATTTCCCATTATTCCTTGCATTATTTTACTCCTATTATTGATACTTGTTGCCTATTTGACATTGTTTAGCTTGATTTAGTGATTTAGAGTTTATTGGACTAATATTCTGAATATTGTTTAATTTGGGATTATTTAGCCTAATTAATTCTATTTCTATTTTCAGGTCATATTTGGCACAAGGGCTTTTTGGACATTTTGGGAGTGAAGATTTAATTTTGGGAATGAAGATTTAATTTTGGAAGAGAAGATATATGATGAAGTGAAGATTGTAATCTATCTTTAGGATTAGTTGAGATTTAGTTATATCTTTTAAGATTTAGATTTTATCTATAAGATATTTTTAGATTTAATTTAGAGATAAGCTTTCCTTAGGATTTGGGCCCATGATTTAGGCCCATTTTGTGATTTAAAAAGCCAAATTCGTGTAAACCCTGGGAGAGACCTTCCATTCACGTTTTTTTTACATTCTCTCTCATAGAGAAGACTTAGTTTTGCTCTCCAAGCTTGTGGTGGCTGCTAGGGTTTCTCTCTCTTCCCTTTCTACACGTTTTTTTGGTATTTTTCTTCATGGAAGGCTAAACTCTTAGGTTAAATCCCTTTGGTAATGTATCACATACTCTTGAGGTTTTATTCTTAATGCTATTTCGTTTTTATTCACTGTTTTCATGCTTATTGATATGTTATGGTTCGCTTAGTTCCATTATATAGAGATAATCCATGTGTATGAATGCTTAATTTATGCAAACTCGTAAAAACTCCATGCTTTGGCTTTTAATGCTTAATTAGAGGTTTGGGTTTTGGGGTGAGAATTGAATTTTCGCTTAGTATTTAATTCTCACGAGTTGGACAGTGAAGAGGAAAGAAATTGATCTTTTGTGACCAATGATAGAGTTGTGAACGCGAGCCAAAGGGGTTTATCCGCTTTTCCTTATCTGTTTCTTCGTTTTGATTTAATTCTGTTTTGATTTCAATTATTCAATATTCAATACAAAAAAAAACCCCCCTGTTTTCTATGCATACTATGTGTTCGACCTTTTGCTTGATAAGATATTCCTTGGGAGACGACCTAGGAGTCACTTCCTAGTACTATACTTAAACTGTTTTTATTTGTATCGGGTACGGCCTCGATCAAATTTGGCGCCGTTGCCGGGGAATATCGGTTCTTGCCAAAGGTCATTAGTAGTTAGTTAGTGTCGTAGTTAGTATAGTTATTATAGTGTGTCGTGTCTGATTTAGGGTCTAGTAGTCAATTCTGATAACCGGTTGAAGTTGCACTGTTTGCTGTTTTGCTATTTTGTTGCAATTAGTGTATTTGATTGATTCTGTGGTTGCTAGTTCACATAGTTGTGGGTGGAATTTTTGCACGAAAATTTATATCCACACTACTTTTATCATAGAAAAAGGTTTCGAGGCACCACGATCACTCAGATCATCACTGGTTGTGAGTTCCAGAAAAATTTTCCAAGTTTTAGCAGCACTTTCTTCAAATCGTCGCATCTTTTGACCCATAACTCGGAATTTGACGAATTTTATATCAAATCGAAGGGAATTTTCTGAATAATCTGATTTTTCTCACTTTGTTAGAAAACTCCTTCGTCTGGATCCTGAAAAAGCCGTTTTACTATTTCTTTTTTATTTTACAAGTTTTATTTTCTTAGTTTTTGGTCTCTGATTTAATTGTTTAACTTGGTTCCCTTTTGAATTTTGTCCTCAAACTTTTTGTGGTATGTTTTCATGATTTTAGGGTGCTGAAAAAAATAAAGAAAAAAATTTAAAAAAAAAATAAAAAATTTTGTTGCCTACTTTGGTCATGTATATTAGTGACAGTTTGCTATGCTACATGGTGTTCTGTTCATTACATGACTAGGGGCAACCCAAGCTACTTGCATCCATATAACCCTGAAATTGATAGAACTTATCACAGACTAGTTAGACAAAATAGGAACCAGTCCATAGGTAGTGAGTCTATTGAGTCTTTACATAGTGAGTCTGCTTCTTTTTCTTCTATTCCTATAAATTCTGATTCTTATTCTGATTATTCTGAAAATATGGCTCAACCTCCACCACGTGAGAGGACATTGAGGGAGCTGGCTGCACCTGATTTCACTATTGAAGATTTGTGCATCCAGTATCCCGATGACCCGTATGAGCTAAGGTCTGGACTAATTCATTTGTTGCCCAAGTTTAATGGTCTTGCAGGTGAGGATCCTCATAAACATCTCAAGCAGTTCCATATTGTCTGTGCTACTATGAAACCACATGATGTGCAAGAGGATCATGTTTGTCTTAAGGCATTCCCACACTCCCTAGAGGGGCTAGCCAAGGATTGGTTGTACGATCTGGCCCCTGGTTCTATCACAGTCTGGGATGACCTGAAGAGGGCATTTTTGGAGAAATTCTTCCCTGCATGCAGAACAACAGCAATCCGAAAGGATATATCAGGCATCAGGCAACAAGTTGGAGAAAGTCTCTATGAGTATTGGTAGAGATTCAAGAGACTGTGTGCGAGCTGCCCCCACCATCAGATCTCAGAGCAGTTGCTTATTCAATATTTCTATGAAGGTCTCAACCTCATGGAGAGAAACATGCTTGATGCTGCAAGTGGTGGTGCCCTAGGAGACATGACACCTTTAGAAGCCAGAGTCAAGATTGAGAAGATGGCTTCCAATTGTCAACAATTCCATGCAAGGGGCAACAACGATGCAATCATAGTGAGAGGAGTGAATGATGTTGGCACAAGTTCTGGTAAGGTTGAGAAGCTTGAACAGAAGATAGATTCACTTACAACTTTGGTCACTCAATTGGCCATCAACCAAAAGAAGTTGTCTCTGCCTGCTAGATTATGTGGCATATGCACATCCGCTGAGCATCCCACAGATGCATGCCCTTCTGTGCAGCAGCAACCAACGACTGGTGCTGACCAACCTGAGGCATATGCCGCCAACATCTTCAACAGTAGAAACCAGCAGCCACAGAACTTTGATCTCTCTACCAATAGATACAACCCTGGTTGGAGGAACCATCCCAACCTGAGATGGTCTCAGCAGCAACCTTCACAGGTTCAATTTCAGAACAATTCCAGACCACCATATGTACCTCCTCCAGTCCAGCAACAGAGACAACAACAGGCTAATTCTGCACCACCAGCTCCTACTACTGAGCAGCAGCCTTCATTGGAAGAGCTGATGAAACAGATGACCATGCAAAATCTCCAATTCCAACAGGAAACTAGAGCATCCATTCAAAGACAAGAGGCCTCCATTCAATCTTTGACCAATCAGATGGGACAGATGGCAACAGCAATCAACACTATGCAATCTCAGAATTCTAACAAGTTGCCATCCCAAACAGTGATCAATCCAAACCAGAATGTGAATGCCATTAGTCTAAGGTCAGGGAAGCAGATTGTCACACCCACACCAGAATCTGACCTCAACAAAGATGATCTAGTTTCAACCAACAAGAAGAGCCAAATGGTCGAGGAGAGTGAGCACACAAGTACCAGAAAATCCCATCCAGCTCAGCCTTCCACAAGCACAACACCTGCTGCTGCCCAACAACCACCCCCCATTCCTCTTCCTTTCCCACCAAGGGGGGTGACTCAAAGCAAGAAAATGGAAGAGATTGACAAAGAGATACTTGACACATTCAGGAAGGTGGAAGTCAACATACCCCTTCTTGATGCAATCAAGCAGATTCCAAGGTATGCAAAGTTCTTGAAGGATCTATGCACACACAAACGGAAGCTCAAGGGCAATGAGAGGATCAACATGGGAAGAAATGTCTATGCTCTTATAGGTAAACCCGTCCCTCATATTCCTGAAAAGTGTAAGGATCCTGGAACTTTCTCTGTGCCATGTATCATAGGTAATACTAAATTTGAGAATGCTTTGCTAGATTTAGGAGCATCTATTAATGTTATGCCTATGTCTGTTTTCAAGTCTCTTTCACTTGGACCCCTTCAACCTACGGGTGTGGTTATTCATTTGGCAAATAGATCTACTGCCTACCCCGCAGGTTTGATAGAGGATGTCCTGGTTCGGGTTGAAGAGCTTATCTTTCCTGCTGATTTTTATATTCTTGATATGGAAGAAGACACCTCTCGTAGTGCTGTCCCTATCATATTAGGGAGACCATTTTTGAAAACAGCCCGAACCAAGATAGATGTGAATGCAGGTACACTTTCCATGGAATTTGATGACAGTGTGGTTCGATTCAATATTTTTGATGCTATGAAACATTTTTCTGATGACCACTCTGTTTTTCATGTTGACTTGATTGATGATCTGATTGATGAGCATGTTCTAGACTTTTTGCATGATTATGATTTGCCATCTTTCACTAGCTCATTTACTTGTTCTGCATGTTCTGATTCCGAAATGTGCACTGCATGCATTGAAATTGACCAGTTTTTAAATTCTGCTACTGCATCTGTTGATTCATATGATATAGATTCAGATCATGCTAACCCCATTTCTGTTTTGCATGAGTCTAATTCACTTGTTCAGGTGCAGGCGGCAGAATCCAATTCTGCTGCTCCTTTAGTTCCATCTGTGATGCAGGCACCTTTATTGGACCTGAAGCCCCTTCCTCCTCATCTCAAATATGCTTACTTGGAGGCTGAGCAGAAACTTCCAGTGATCATCTCTACCTCCCTTTCTGTTGATCAAGAGAAGCAATTGCTGGATGTAATTAGAGCAAACAAAAAGGCAATAGGATGGACTTTGGCAGACATACCTGGTATTAGCCCCTCCATGTGCATGCATCGGATTTTATTGGAGGATGGGGCTAAACCAGTGAGACAACCCCAGAGACGGTTGAACCCCCAGATTCTTGATGTGGTGAAGAAAGAGGTCACCAAGCTGCTGCAAGCTGGCATTATCTACCCCATTTCAGACAGCACTTGGGTAAGCCCGGTTCAAGTAGTTCCCAAGAAGTCTGGGGTGACAGTTGTCAAAAATGAGAAGGATGAGCTGATTCCCACTAGAGTGCAGAACAGTTGGAGAGTCTGCATTGACTATAGGAAGCTCAACCAGGCGACCCGCAAGGATCACTTTCCTCTTCCCTTCATTGATCAGATGTTGGAGCGCCTGGCAGGTAAATCTCACTATTACTTCTTAGATGGTTTCTATGGTTATTTCCAAATCTGTATTGCACCAGAGGACCAACATAAGACTACATTTACCTGTCCTTTTGGTACATTTGCTTATAGGAAGATGCCTTTTGGCCTATGCAATGCTCCTGGCACTTTTCAAAGATGTATGATGAGTATTTTTAATGACTTACTTGAGCATTGCATAGAGGTCTTCATGGATGATTTTAGTGTATATGGTTCCTCTTTTGATGCATGTCTTGATAGTTTGTCTAAGGTGCTTAATAGGTGCATTGAGACTAACCTTGTCTTGAATTTTGAAAAATGTCATTTTATGGTAGAACAAGGCATAGTCTTAGGGCACATTATTTCGCATAAGGGCATAGAGGTTGACCCTACTAAGCTGCATGTAATATCACATTTGCCTTACCCCTCTTGCGTGCGAGAGGTGCGTTCTTTTCTTGGCCATGCATGTTTCTATCGCAGGTTTATTCAGAACTTTAGCAAGATATCCCTTCCACTATCCAACTTGCTTCAAAAGGATACCACATTTGAGTTTGGAGACCAATGCAAGAAAGCATTTGATGAGCTAAAGAGAGCACTCACCACCACTCCCATCATCCAACCACCTGATTGGACTATCCCATTTGAGCTCATGACCGATGCCTCGAATTATGCTTTGGGAGCAGTTCTCTCCCAAAGGGTTGGTAAGATGTCTCATGTGATTTATTATGCATCTAGGACTTTAGATTCAGCACAAGTTAATTACACCACAACTGAAAAAGAGCTGTTAGCCATTGTCTTTGCACTTGATAAGTTTAGATCATATCTATTAGGTTCTAAGGTTGTGGTGTATACTGATCATGCTGCTCTGAAGTATCTTTTGAAAAAGACAGATTCCAAACCTAGGTTGATTAGATGGATGTTGCTCCTCCAGGAGTTTGATCTTGAGATTCAGGATCGGAGTGGTGCACATAACCTTGTCGCAGACCACTTGAGTAGAATAGAGAGAGAGGAGGATGCATTTCCTATCCGGGATGACTTCCCGGATGAGCAGCTTTTAGTTTTGCATGTTTCACATCCCCCTCCCCTTATTCCTTGGTTTGCTGATATTGTAAATTATATAGTTGCATCTGTTTTTCCACCCTTGGCATCCAAAGCTCAAAGAGACAAATTGAAGAGCGATGCCAAGTATTATGTATGGGATGACCCCTATTTGTGGCGTTTTTGCAGTGATCAGGTCATTCGCAGGTGCATTCCAGATCATGAGATCCAATCGGTTCTCCAATTTTGCCATGCTTCACCAGTGGGAGGCCACCTTGGCACTCAAAGGACAACACGAAAGGTGTTGGATTCTGGATTTTATTGGCCTACCATCTTCAAGGATGCAAGCAAAATCTGCAGCTCATGTGAGCAATGTCAAAGGGCAGGAGGCGCCCTATCTTGGAGGCAACAGATGCTGCAACAACCTATGTTGTTCTGTGAGGTGTTTGATGTCTGGGGTATAGATTTCATGGGTCCCTTTCCTGTTTCTTTTGGTTTTTATTATATCTTACTTGTTGTGGATTATGTATCCAAATGGGTGGAAGCTAAGGCCACCAGGACTAATGATGCTCAGGTTGTTGTAGATTTTGTCAGGACTAATATCCTTTGCAGGTTTGGCATACCTAGAGCCATAGTCAGTGATCAAGGCACACACTTCTGCAATAGATCCATGCAAGCTTTTCTCAAGAAGTATGGGGTTGTGCACAAAGTTTCTACACCATATCACCCCCAAACCAATGGGCAAGCTGAGATTTCAAACAGAGAGATCAAGCGGATTTTGGAGAAGATGGTGAAGCCTTATAGAAAGGATTGGAGCACACGATTGGAGGATGCTCTATGGGCCCATCGGACTGCTTACAAGGCACCCATAGGGATGTCACCTTATCGGGTTGTTTTTGGTAAGGCATGCCACCTGCCTGTGGAGATAGAGCACCGTGCATATTGGGCTGTGAAGCAATGTAACTTAGCTCTTGATCAAGCGGGTGAGGAGAGGAAGCTGCAGTTGAGTGAGCTAGATGAGATCCGTTTGGAGGCCTATGAGAATTCCAAGTTCTACAAAGAGAAGACCAAGAAGCTCCATGATAGCTCAATTTGCAGAAAGGAGTTCTTGGTTGGTCAAAAAGTGTTGCTCTACAACTCTAGGCTTGGAATCATGAGTGGAAAGCTCCGCTCTAAATGGATTGGACCGTTTGTAGTCACCCAGGTGTTTCCTTATGGCACTGTGGAGATCAAGAGTGAGTCCACAGACAAGAGCTTCAAAGTCAATGGCCACCGACTCAAGCCTTTCCTAACCTCTCCTACTTTGGATGATGCACTTGTGGAGGAAGCCTCATTGGTTGACCCCATTTTTGACCCACCATGATTTAGGGAGTCTTCTTTTCTCCTTCTTTACTCTTTTTATTGCACTTGTCTATATCTGTCTGATTCTGCTATTTGTGTTCCATTGAGGACAATGTGTGATTTAAGTGTGGTGGGGAGAGTAGTTTAGGTTGCATATTTTTGCTTTGATTTTTTTAGGTTTTGCTAAGTTTTGGGCATTTTCTTGCATGTTTTTGCTTCATTTTAGTAGAGTCTTGGTATCTTGTGTCTGAATTCATGCATTTCTGTGTGTAAAGTTGCTTTTGATAATTAAGAGGTGGTAACACTGTGATAGAATTGTCCCTTTTGTGAGGATTTGAGCCTTAATTGTGGGTGGATTGCTATATATGCCACCTAATTTTTCTTTCATGTGTGATTGCACTCTGGATTACTTGCACTCTAGAACTTGACTTGACTCTTGTTGATACTTGATATTCCCATGCACATTTTGAAATGATTTAGGCATTGTTTTTTCTTGAATAAGCCACTAGCCATATGAGCCTACCTTGAATGAATTTATCCTTTGATAGCCCCTTTGAGCCTTTATATCCCTTTTCTTTGTTCTTTAGCTCATTACAAGCCTATGACTGAAAAACCATGATTGTCCTAACCTTAGGGAATGTTGGAGCTTTGGAATTGTTTTGGGAATGGGTATTAAGTAAGCGAGGGTGCTTTGTTCTTCATCTCTTGTGAGTTTTGGGTTTTGCCTCTATGGTCGGTGATGTAATTATGGCTTTATCTCATTATGCCATTTTTATTGTTTCTTTTTTTCTTTCGTTCATGAAGTTCTGCAATGTAATGCAATTCAAAAAAAAAAAAAGAAAAAAAAAGAAGAAGAAGAAAAAGAAAAAAAAAAGAATAAAAGGTTGATTGAGGCATGGAGGATTGGAATTAGAGGTTGTTGTTATGTTTACCATTTCATTCTGGGGTGGATTGTGCTTATTTTTTTTACTTGTTCCGCATTGCTCCTCTATTCCCTGGGTTTTAGCTACATTTCCCATATTTTTATCCTACCTTGTCCTTGGCCCCATTACAACCCTGAAAAGACCTTTTGATCTTAATGTGCATGTGTGTTGATTGTTGATGTTAGAGGCTTGTCAAGCCTATGGTTGTGTTTGTTTTTCATGACGTGTCTTGAGTGTAAACACTGATTAACCTTAAACACTTGAGTGTAAACACTATTGAGTGATCCTTGTGAGTTTCTACCATCTTTGTGACTACCCTCTTGATGTCATTGGTTTTCTTTGCATATTTGAAATAATTGGATGATGTTCATGAATGCCTTGATTCTTTGGTCCTTATTTTCTTCGTGTGCTCGATTTTGCCCATTTCTTTGCATTTCCTAGAATTAATTGTGAAGTATGTAATCTCTTAGGTTTGCATTCATTAGTTTTAGTAATCTTGTTACATGATTCACTTTGGTGCATATTGATTTTCTCAGTCCTAATTCTTAGTTTTGCCCAGGAGTGCAAAAGGATAAGTGTGGGGGTATTTGATGAGCATTTTATTTCCCATTATTCCTTGCATTATTTTACTCCTATTATTGATACTTGTTGCCTATTTGACATTGTTTAGCTTGATTTAGTGATTTAGAGTTTATTGGACTAATATTCTGAATATTGTTTAATTTGGGATTATTTAGCCTAATTAATTCTATTTCTATTTTCAGGTCATATTTGGCACAAGGGCTTTTTGGACATTTTGGGAGTGAAGATTTAATTTTGGGAATGAAGATTTAATTTTGGAAGAGAAGATATATGATGAAGTGAAGATTGTAATCTATCTTTAGGATTAGTTGAGATTTAGTTATATCTTTTAAGATTTAGATTTTATCTATAAGATATTTTTAGATTTAATTTAGAGATAAGCTTTCCTTAGGATTTGGGCCCATGATTTAGGCCCGTTTTGTGATTTAAAAAGCCAAATTCGTGTAAACCCTGGGAGAGACCTTCCATTCACGTTTTTTTTACATTCTCTCTCATAGAGAAGGCTTAGTTTTGCTCTCCAAGCTTGTGGTGGCTGCTAGGGTTTCTCTCTCTTCCCTTTCTACACGTTTTTTTGGTATTTTTCTTCATGGAAGGCTAAACTCTTAGGTTAAATCCCTTTGGTAATGTATCACATACTCTTGAGGTTTTATTCTTAATGCTATTTCGTTTTTATTCACTGTTTTCATGCTTATTGATATGTTATGGTTCGCTTAGTTCCATTATATAGAGATAATCCATGTGTATGAATGCTTAATTTATGCAAACTCGTAAAAACTCCATGCTTTGGCTTTTAATGCTTAATTAGAGGTTTGGGTTTTGGGGTGAGAATTGAATTTTCGCTTAGTATTTAATTCTCACGAGTTGGACAGTGAAGAGGAAAGAAATTGATCTTTTGTGACCGATGATAGAGTTGTGAACGCGAGCCAAAGGGGTTTATCCGCTTTTCCTTATCTGTTTCTTCGTTTTGATTTAATTCTGTTTTGATTTCAATTATTCAATATTCAATACAAAAAAAACCCCCCCTGTTTTCTATGCATACTATGTGTTCGACCTTTTGCTTGATAAGATATTCCTTGGGAGACGACCTAGGAGTCACTTCCTAGTACTATACTTAAACTGTTTTTATTTGTATCGGGTACGGCCTCGATCAAAACCCTAGGTTATGAAACATAAAATTCTAATTAATTAAATATGCATGATGATTTTATGTTAAGACTAGGAAAAGGAAACCCAATACCATAAGAATCAATCATTTGATAAATGAAATTTGGTTAATGATTATATTGAAATACATGAGGAATTGGGTAATGTGTTAATGAAGTGGACATAAAGGATTTCTATGATTGTTGCTTTTATTGGTAAAGTTGTGAATCAAATGATAATTAATTGCTATAGCTAATATAAGTATGTGTTGTGGAATAAATTGATATAGGAAGAAGATGGAATGAAAATGACTATATGAGATGAATGTGCGTAGTTGTTTCTAAATTCTAAATGAGAATAAATGTTAAGTATTATCAATTGTGAATAAGGGTTATGGTTTATGAATTGAACATGTGAAAATAGGAAATGGAAGTAAAAGGATTACGTGCAAAACAAAGTAAAAGATGATATATGTAAAATCTAAATGTTGGGCTATGAAAGAGAACACTATTTGGTATGAATGTGGTAACTAAGAAAGGAAATGAATACGGAAATTACACGAAAGATTATGTGTTGATTGTGGTTAAATGTGTTTATGAATGAATTGTTTATCATGAGATTAATGTTTAAGTATAATCTGGGTGGTTGTATGAGGTACCTTCCGGCGTGGAGGTGAAGTACCCACCGGCCAAATTGTATGAGGTACCTTCCGGTGTGGAGGTGAAGTACGATGGTATGAGGTACCTTCCGGTGTGGAGGTGAAGTACCCATAGGCCAAATGTATGAGGTACCTTCCGGTGTGGAGGTGAAGTACGATGGTATGAGGTACCTTCCGGTGTGGAGGTGAAGTACGATGGTATGAGATACCTTCCGGTGTGGAGGTGAAGTACCTGCAGGCCAACTTGTATGAGGTACCTTCCGGTGTGGAGGTGAAGTACAACGATATGAGGTACCTTCCCGTGTGGAGGTGAAGTATCCCTAGGCCACATTGTATGAGGTACCTTCCGGTGTGGAGGTGAAGTACAATGGCGCGAAATGTATTTTTAAGAATAAGATGTTAAAATGTGTTGACCTCTGACCTGAGGGGCACGAAATGAATAAAATGTTAAAATGTGTTGACCTTTGACCTGAGGGACACCTAATTTAAATAAGGAAATGTATGACGTACCTTCCAGTGTGGAGGTGAAGTACAATGGTGTGTGATGCATCTTAAAGAATGAAATGGAAAGAAAAAGGAAAGGGGTGTTGAAATGAAGAATGAAAATGGATATTGAAATGAAATAAGTATGTGAAATGAGTAAATTAATAAGGGAAATGAATGTTGAAATGAATAGTGAAATTGGACGTTGAAATGAATAATGAAGATGGAAATGTGAAATAAGTAACGAGTATGGAAATAATGAAATAAGTGTGGTATGCTATATGTGAAAATATGCTTATTTGCTAATTGTGCTTGACCTAGTGGGTTGTTATGTCTAGTTAGAAACTGCTTTCTATTTCATGTGCAATGCTCACTCCCTTACATTTTCAGGTACGGAGATTGAGTTGGCACAGCCCCCGGCCGAGCAGGTGTACTTTCCCTTACAGGGAGAGTAGGGATATTATGGGATTGGGTGAATATTATGAACCTAAGCCTCCTACACTATTTTTGATGTAAATTTGCTATAAAAATTTTTAAGTGAGGCTTAGGATGTGCTGTTTTGAGAAAATTTTATGTTTTAGTTTTTAATGATCAAACTCTGTACTTTCCGCTGAACTCTGAATATTTGATGTCTCTGTTGTATCTGGAGCCAATAGGGTCTTGTTATGATTTATTTATGTAATCTAAAGCCCTGCTGGCTATTAATTGTTTGTTTGAAACTATTTATAGCAGGTTAAATTTTGGGAATAGTCCTAAAAACAAACAAAACTCCGTCCGTTTGACGGTTGATTTTAATGTAATAAAAATGAATTTTCAAGTCCGTATTTTATTATAAGGGGGAATTAAGGGTATAAAATCCTAGGTGTTACAGAGAGCATGAGAAATCCTATGAGTTTTGGTTGTTTAGTGTGTTGCCAACACCATTTAAAGATAGTGCGTGCCTAGGCGCACCCTGATGTCCGCTCAGGCGCGCCGACGCTTGTGAGTCTGGTGCGTGTGGTACTCAAACTGGTGCGTGCTGCTGGCTGGGACTCCGGTGCATATGGCAGGTGCGATTTTCTTGATTCTGGTGCGCTCAGGCGCGTATGGCAGGTGCAGTTTTCTTGATTCTGCACCACTGCTAAAATTTTTCTATTTTCTTGCTTTTTTTTAATGCTTTCAAACTATTCCAAAACTTCTCTAAAAATAAATATGCACCAAAATATTAGAATTCTTTTTCCTATTATCATTTAACTATTTAATGCTTATAACTAATTTATAATCATAACTATTTAATGCATATAACTACTTAATAAATTTGAGGATGTTACAATTCTCCCCTACTTATATGAATTTTGTCCTCGAAATTCAATTCTCCTCAAAGGGATGGGGGTGAGATGCTTTGAACTTTTCCTCCAGCTCCCAAGTGGCTTCCTCCACATTGTTCCGATTCCAAATCACTTTGATTAATGGAATCTCCTTGCCACGAAGCTGCTTAATTATCCTATCTTCAAGTCTATGTGGTTGCATCTCAAAGGTTAGGATTTCTCTTAGAGGGACCTCTTCTTCCCGAATGACATGAGAAGGATCATAGACATATTTGTGAAGCTGGGATACAGGGAACACATTATGAAGATTGGACAATTGAGGAGGCAAAGCAATTCGATAAGCCATTGCTCAAATTCTTTGCAAAATATGATATGGCCCAATAAACCGTGGAGTGATCTTTCTGGGTTTCAATACCCTTCCAACTCCCGTTGTTGGAACAACCTTTAGGAATACATGCTTGCCTTCTGCAAATTCCAATGGGTTCCTCCGCTTATCTGCATAGCTTTTCAGTCGATCTTGAGTTACTTTCATTTTCTCCTAGATCATTTTAACTCTCTTTGTTGTCTCTAGGACAACACCAGGAACAATTAACTGGTTCTCCCCCACTTGGAACCAACATAGGGGAGTTCTGCACCTTCTTTCATAAAGAGTTTCATAAGGATCTATTCCGATGCTTGAATGGTAGGAGTTATTGTAAGTAAACTCCACCAAAAACAACAATTGCTCCCAACTCCTTTGCTGCTCCTGTAACATCACGCTCTTTTTAATACTTTTAGTAAAATAATTAAATAATTTAATATGATGTTTTCAAGATTTGAGTCTCGGAATTAAATTCTGATTTCATCATTATATTTGAAATATGTTTCCTAATCGAAATAAATATAAATTTGTTATCATACGTTTTCCAAAAATACTCAAGTGACAAGCTTTAGAGGCATTTTTATAAATAGTTTCTTCAGAAAAATATGTTTAACTTAATATTTTGAGTGTGCCTGTAAATTTTCATAGTGTTCGGAGGCTGTTTTATTTTTAGCTTCTGGACTGGTTTAATATATTACCTGTTTAAGTTATATATAATAATCTTCTATTTCAAAATTTTAAATATTATATATTATCAAGTTTTTATTAAGATTGAGAAAATATATTTACTTTTGAATTACGAAAATTTTTCTTACGCAACAGCTATCCGGAGGGACCGATAACTTTATTATTTTTCAATAAGTTTTGAGTAATTCAAAATACAATATTGTTTTACCTAAACGTATTTTATTTTTAGTACCATCCAACTTTTGGTTATAATCCAAAATACCTATACACATTGACTCACAAATAAGAGCAAATCATTAAAATATATATTTATTTCCTAATCAACTGTACCCGTAGTAGCAACCCCAGTTAAAATACCCCATTACCGAAGTAGCAACCCCAATTAAAATACAAAGGAAAGAAATAGAGAGCAGCGAAACAGAGAGAAGATGAGAGGCGACAGAGATGAGGAAACTTAAGGTTTCTTCAACTTCCCGATTCAATAATTCAAGATCTAACCGTTCAATCTCAAATCTTTCTTAGGTATATAATATTTTCGACTCCCTCTATCCATCTATATAATTTATTTGACGATCCGTTAATATTTTTATTATCCTTATATTTTCAAATAAAAAGATGTTTTGGGAAAAAGTGATATATCTTTATTGCATAATAATATATATTTATTGTTTTGACAAAAGTGAGTTTATTTGTTATATATTTTTAATGTTATAATTAGTTTTATCATATGTCCCTATTTAGATCCAACACGTTGTTTTTGACCTTGACCCTGGAGCAAGTTGCGGATATTAAAGTGGCTCTGTCGTTATTGCTTGGATTTCCAGGTAAGGGGAAACACTTTTCTACACTTTGAGTTAGGGATAGTTAGAGTTTATAATATGATTTGGGTCTAATAATTAAATTGGGTTGTGGGTGGCAAATTAATATTTGATTAGAAATGATTAGGGGAGATTGATGTAGATTTGTTTGATCATGTTATATTATTGGAAATGTTTATGTTAATTCTTTTTGTATGTTATTAAAGTAGAAAGTAAAGAACCCTAGGGAGCTGATTTATTTTAAGCACTCTAAGACAAATCTGAGTATGTCGACTGATTTGTTGATATATGATGACTGTTAAGTGCTATTATTATCTGTTGAGAATTTATATTTGTTGAATAGGTGCTAAATGTGTGTTATTTTGATTAATAATGGGACTAATGTTAACAATAATGTTGGAAAATGAATTGATTAAGAGCTTGGGAGAAAAGGGAAGTGATGGTTTGAGAAGAGAATTATGAATTAATGAATGAAAGAAAAGTGATAATGCGAGGTCGATTGCGATAAGCCACGAATCGACCAGGCGCGATAATTGAAACTTAATGCGAGGTCGAATGTGTTAAGCCGCACATCGACCAGACGTGATAAAATGCTAAGATTTGTTAATGCGAGGTTGATGTGTAAGCCGCACATCGACCAGACGCGATAAAAGGCTAATGGTTATAAATGCGAGGTTGATTGTGTTGAGCCGCACTTCGACCAGACACGATAAAAAGGCTAATACTTATTTAACTCTTGCAACCGACTGCGATGTGGCGCGAATCGGTTTGTAGGAGAAGTAAACTAATCACACCAAAGAAGATCAAGAGAAATAAGGAAAGTATATATATTTAGGAAAAAAATGATATTGAGGAATGAGAATATATTGGAAGTTTACAACATAAGAATGTTACCTTATCAAATAAATGTGATATATGTTGAAGGACCAATGCCTGATTTGACTATTATTCTTGAGTTTTTATTATGAGCTATTTACTATCTTTTGATTCACTATGTCGTGAAAAGGTCTCACCCTTAGTGGTTATCATTTTAGGTAAGTGCTGAAGGAGCTTGAGGATTAGAGTATCGCAGCGGAAGAATGGAAAGAAGGAAATTGTATGTTGTGCTAATTAAATTGCGATTGGAATACCCAAATTCTTTTGTAAACATGTTTTATGAAAAGGAAATTTTAAGTTCTTTGTTTTAATTACAAACTTTTAAATTGTTATTTTAATATAAAAAAATCGAGTGTTACAGCTCCAATGTGCAAGTCCTAAGAAAGTCTTCCAGGGATTGAATAGTATGTTCAGTCTGTCCATCAATTTGAGGATGGTAGGCAAAACTGAGCTTCATTTTTGTTCCAAGAGCTTGCTGAAGACTTTGCCAGAATCGTGATAGAAATCTTGGGTCATAATCTGAAATGATGTCAGAAGGAACACCATGCAACCTGATAATCTCCTTGACATGCAATTGGTCCAACTTCTCCATTGTATATCTTATATTTATGGGTATAAAGTGAGCAGATTTTGTCAATCTGTTCACTATCACCCACACTGCGTCGTGTCTAGTGGTAGTCTTTGGCAAGCTCGACACGAAGTCCATGGCTATGCTATCCCACTTCCACACTGGAATTTCCAAAGGATGCAACGCTCCACCTGGCTTCTTGTGTTCCACTTTAGCTTTTTGGCAGTCAAACACTTTGCAACATAAGCTGCTACCTCTCTTTTGATTCCAGGCCACCAAAGTAGTTTTTTCAAATCCTGGTACATTTTGGTTGTTCCTGAATGCAAGCTTAACTTGCTTTTGTGTGCTTCTTCTAAAATTGATTCCTTCAATTCTGGATTAGAAGGAACACATATCCTGTTTCTTAATCTCAGGACTCCATCAGCTCCTTCATGGAAATTAGGTTCATTCTTGCAGCTGTTCTTTTCCTTTCTTGCAATTAGACATCTTTTAAATGCTTCTGTCGAATCAACTCCAAGAAAGTATTAGTTATCTGAAGCATTCCTATGCTGATGCTCTCTTTCTTGAATTGGATTCCAATATTGAGGTTGTTGAATTCCTCAATCAATTCCAATTCCTTTACCATCATGCCGCTAATATAGAGGGTTTTTCGGCTAAGTGCATCTGCTACAACATTAGCCTTTCCTGAATGGTATTGCAAACTGAAGTCATAATCCTTCAGAAATTCCATCCATCTCCGCTGCCTCATGTTTAACTCTTTCTGGTCAAACAAATACTTGAGGCTCTTATGGTCACTGTACACTTCAAATCTCGTTCCATAGAGATAATGCCTCCATATTTTGAGAGCAAAGACAATTGCTGCAAGTTCCAAATCATGAGTTGGATAGTTCTCCTTATGTGGCCTCAATTGCCTGGATGCATAGGCAATTACTCTTCCTTTTTGCATGAGGACACATCCAAGACCTTGTCTTGAAGCATCACAATACACATCAAAGCTCTTCCTTGGATCAGGTAGAACAAGAACAGGAAAAGAAGTCAACTTATGTTTGAGCTCCAAGAAACTCTGCTCACATCTTGAAGTCCATTCAAAAGGTGTCTCCTTTCTTGTCAACTTGGTCAGAGGCAAAGCTATCTTAGAGAAATCTTTGATGAATCTTCTATAATAGCCTGCCAGGCCAAGAAAACTCCTAATCTCTGTCACATTCTTAGGCCGCTTCCACTGCAACATGACCTCAACTTTTGCAGGACCCACTGCAATGCCTTCTTTAGTGATTACATGGCCTAAGAAATTGACTTTCTCAAGCCTGAATTCACATTTGGCAAACTTGGCATATAACTGCTTCTCCTTTAGAATCCTTAGGACTATTCTGAGATGTTCCCGATGCTCATTTGAGTCCTTTGAGTATATAAGAATGTCATCAATGAAGACTACGACAAAGGAATCCAAGTAAGGTCGGAAAATCCTGTTCATATAATCCATAAAAACTGCTGGAGCATTGATTAGACCAAACGACATCACCACATATTCATAATGGCCATATCGTGATCTAAAAGCAATTTTTGGGATATCCTCTTCTTTAACTCTGATTTGTAGGTATCTAGATCGGAGATCGATCTTGGAAAACACTGCTGCTCCATGCAATTGATCCATCAAATCATCAATGCGTGGGAGAGGATATTTATTCTTGATTATCACCTTATTCAACTGCCTGTAGTCCACACATAGCTTGAGGCTTCCATCCTTTTTTTAACAAAGAGAACTGGAGCACCCAGGGTGAGACACTAGGCCTAATAAACTTCTTTTCTGATAATTCCTTTAAGTGCTTTTTCAATTCAGCCTACTCCACTAGAGCTATTCTATGTAGATCTATAGAAATTGGTCCAGTTCCTGACACCAAATCAATGCTGAATTCCACTTCACGCACTGGGGGTAAACCATGGATTTCATTTGGAAATACCTCCAGAAACTCATTCACTATGGGAATCTGAGGGAGAGAGGGTTCTTTTTCAGTTCCTATGTTGGTTAGTTCTAGGCTCGGTTCTTTAGGTTGGTTGAAGATAATAGTTTTTTTGTGGCAATCTATTATTATGTGGTTATCCGACATCCAATCCATTCCTAGGATGATGTCTAATTGGGTTAGGGGTAGGCATATGAGATTAATTTGGAAAGTATGGTCTAAGACTTTTAGGGTACAATTGGGACACATTTTTGAGGTAGATGTTAGGATCGGCCTCAAACCTCGAGAAGGGGGGTGAATCGAGTTTTATTAAATTTATTGGAAAATACTCGAACGTTTAAAAAATAGTTTTGAGGAGAGATTAAGATTTAGAATGTGAACGCGAAGCGATAGATAATGAAAATAAATATAGTTGCGCGAAAACGATTTAAACAAAAACAATGCAGAAAAATAAAGAGATAAGGGAAGAGGAACACACAAACCAATTTTTATACTGGTTTAGTCTTTCCTGCGAAAGACCTACGTCCAGTCCCCAAGCGACCAGCTTGAGCCTTTATAACCTTGAAATTGAGCCGCACCCAATTACAACCAAGAGCGCCCCACACACTATTAGGAACCTCCTTTCGCTAGGGACCTCAAATAATCACACAAGGGTTCCTCACCCTGAGAACGTGCCATACGTTCAACTAAGAGTTCCACTCCCTACAACTATGGTTGAATATTATGAATTTGTGAGTGATACAATTGATGTGTTCTTAATAACATGGATACAACATGAATGCTCTACTGATAATGAAGAATATTAATTCACAAGAACTAAGGCCAGTAGAATGTATCAACAATGAAGAATGTGTTATTGGAGAGGAGGAGGAAGAAGAACATGTTTCTTTTTTTTTTGTATCAGATGAGAAGAATAATGTTTTTCAAAATTAGGATTTTCTTCAAATAGATTTTTGAAAACAAAATAATTAAAGATTATATTTTGGATCAACAATAATAAAGAGAAATCAGAAAATAAAATAGAATAGATTTAAATCAGTTTTAAAATAAAAACAGAATAAAAAAGATTTAGAAAATAAATCCAAGATTTGATTCTTAAAACAAATAAGGAATATTTTCAAAAATAAAATCAATTTCGAATTTTGAAAAGATATCAGAATCAATTATGTAAAAACAAATTTGGAAACATTTAAGATTGATTCTGACACGAATTTCAAGAAAACTTAAAGGTAATCGATTACTTAAAGAAGGTAATCGATTATCTTCATTTTAAGAAAAATTTGAAATTAGATTTTAAGAAAGTAATCGATTATTCAAACCAAGGTAATCGATTATCGAGTTTATGTGAAAACAGTGAAATCAAATTTTTGAGAAAGTAATCAATTATTAAAACAAGGTAATCGATTATCTACTCCCTGTGAGAAAGGTAATCGATTATTAAAACATGTAATCGATTATTTTCAAATAAAACTCCCAGGTCACAACTCAGAGGCATGGTAATCGATTATCCAAGGAAAGTAATCGATTACTTCTGCTTATTTTCATAAAAATGATTTTCTAAACCTGAGTAAGTAACCATAGGTTTTCATAAAACACTTTTAACTGAAAAACTAACTTAAAACAATTTTCGCAAAAGTTCTTTTTCTTCTCCTTAAACAAAAACTTTTTGGCCTTATGAACTTGGAACAATTAACTCTTCATTACCTTACATTAATTCCTATGGACAAAGCTTAATCTATTAAATGCTTGAGCTTGAGCCTTGAGCTTGATGGAGCTTGTTTGTTATCATCAAAATAATGTTCTAGAAGTCTTCTAGCATAACTCCTTATGTCCTTGGGAAAGCTTGACTTCCAACAGTAGAGACTGAAGGGTTGGTAGGGGTTGAGATTATGAGTTTATAAGGAATATCTAGGGTAGATAGTTTCAATCTTTGAACACAATCCAAGGATATGAAGGAATGAGTTGCTCCACAATCAAACAATACTTTACAAGGTATTCCATTAAGATAACAAGTACCTTTTATAAGCTCCCCGGAGTTCTAGGTCTACTGTCTCCAGCTCCTCTTGGTTGCACTACATATTCACATCCTTCTTAGGAGCCTCCTTTGGACACTTTGCTGCAAAATGCCCAAACTATCCACATCTAACACAAGGACTCAACTGTCCTGGATACAAAATCCTCCAACAAGTGCCTCTATGAAACTTGCCACAATGCTGACATTGTTGGAAAGGTTTAGTAGAAGCAGGTACAACTTTTCCAGTAACTCCTTTAGCCTTGTTATCCTTGGCCTTAGGATTTGGGTAAGGATTCCTTTGAAGAGAGGGTCCTTTACCCTTGTCCCTTATTGGCCCATAATTCTTTTGAGCTGCTCTTGCATTCCTTTCACTTGCTTCCTTTGTCCTCAAATCATCCTCATATGTGCGACACATATTCACCAGTTGAGGGAAATTGCGAATGCTTTGATACCCAAAAGCTACCTCGATCTCGGGGCGGGGACCATTCTTTAACTTGATACATTTGGATCTTTCATTTGTATGGTGCTGATAATAGGGTGAGAACTTGATGAGTTCTTCAAATTTGGAAGCATATTCACCAACTGTCATGGATCCCTGCTTCAACTCTAGGAATTCTATCTCCTTCTTGCGCCTCACATCTTCAAGAAAATATTTCTCTAGAAATTTCTCCTTGAAAAGCTCCCAGGTAATTTGCCTTGCTTCAGCCTCAAGAAAATGTGTGGTGTCCTCCCACCAAGACTCTGCATCTCCAGAAAGCATAAAAATAGAGAATGCGACCTTTTCTGCATCCGTGCAAGGCATGGACCGAAAGATCTTCTCCAATTCCTGTAACCATTTCTGAGATCCTATAGGATCAAAGCCACCCTCAAATCTGGGAGGGTCCATATTTTTAAACTCAGCTATCCCATGAGTTTCAGCCTCCTGCTGATGTTGGTTGGCCTAATTGGCACTTGCTTGGACCAGATTCTCCAAAGCATTGGCCTGGTTAGCGTAACTCGAGAGAGGTTCTCCAAAACATCAGAAATTGTCTCGAGAACTCGATTGTTTCGAGCTGCCATTTTCTAAGTATGAAATTGAGGTGTGATTAGTAAGAATCACTAGCATTAACTAAAATCATAAACTACAAACTATTAATTACTTAGTACACTCTTAACTTCTAACTATATGCTAACTACTTTTAGGTTACTCTCATGTTGAGTAACACTTTAGGAGTAGGAAAATCCATACTCCACAGCCGAGGAATGCAACCACTGCTCTGATACCATAAAATGTAACACTACTCTTAATTTATGTTTATTTTAATGCAATTATTGAAAATTTCTAAAAAAAAAATTGCAATGTTCTGTTTAAAGTATGGATTTTTCCACAAAATAAAATTTAAACCTATCAGAACCAGAACAATTTCAGATAATTACATACAAGCATCTATTCTCATTTCATTTACATCACATACATATATGCATCATTATGAAAGTTTCAAAGTCCAAGTTTTTACATCGCATAATTACATTATAGTGAAAATTTACATCAAAAGAAACTATAAAGCATGCATATATGCGGTCCTAATAGCATGATAATGTATTACACTTCGTCAGGGGGAGTGTAATCGTCCTAAGTAGAGGGAACAGTAGGAAGCTCCTCACTTGGGGTACCTAAAATCAACAACAAAGAGGTGAATTATTTGAATTAAATTAAGAAAAGCACTTAATAACAATAATAAAGCATATATAAGTGTATAAACATTCAAAAAGTCACATATACATTTTTATCACAAAATGTGAAGCAAACATAAAAAAATACAATTGTGCATAACTCAACAATTTCATAGTGATGCATGCTCGTCACTCACTTTGGTTCAATTATTGAATCCAATATTACATTCTTTCATTTCATTCATTTCATTGAAATTTTATTTTTATTGGATTAAATTATTGAAGCCTCATATGCATTTTATTTTCCTTTTTCTTTTTACTTTTCATTTCGTTGCATACTTTCATTTTTCTGACATCACCCTCCACTCTTGGGAAAAATCGACCAGGAGTAAACATCCCTCAACCATTGCTTGCACAGTACTTCACCCCATTTCGGGGTTCCTCATACAATTTGGTTTGATTCGTCCAAATTGGCTATAACAGGGTTCACCGTCGACTGGCCACAAAGTATCCAAGTGACTGATGAATTATTATAGTTTTGGAAAACTGATCCCCGATGCGGGTAGCAAATCCGGCCCTTTTGACGGATCAAGGTTTTGCCTATAATAATTCCCGCAATTGTTTCAATGACACAATCTAGTCACTATATACTCATAATATACGTATGTTTTTCCCATACCCTAACGTGCACCTTTTACACCATGAATGATTCATGTACTTATACCCTTTCTAATTGAATTTGAACCCTTTGTTCTTTAAAATTTTGATTATTTGGGCTCAATTTCCATTAGAAAGTGTTTTATCCTAATTTGTGCCTAATTAACAACAATCAACTTCAATAATTAACAAGTACAAATAAATACATATTTGAATCATTCATGAATCAAGAATAAACATTCACATAACTACACATAAACTAACATATTCAATATACAATTCATAACACATAAAGAGATCACACAAATAGGGCACAACTCAATAATTCATATCAATTTGATTCTAATTGTAACATCCTGACTTTTTATTTTAAAATAGATTAATTAAAATCTTTGATTTTATTAGAAAATAATTGGGATTCCATAAAATTTTGGCGGAGTTTCGTTTGAATTACGGACTTTCCCCAAATGAATTTAAACCTGTCAAGTCCAGAACAGTTTTAAATAAAATAGAAAAGAGACCTAAAATTTTATTTTTGAAACCATTCAAAAGGGATGTCATTATATCCACTCCAAACACTAATACTTTCATGAAAATCATTATAGAGTCCCTTTTACAAAAATCCAAATACAAATAAAATTGAAAATACAACTTTAATTCGATAAAAATATTTTACATAATAGAATCTTAGCTTGGTTGCTAAAGTGATGCGACTAAGAGGTCACTATCACAATTATGCTCTCTTTAAAAGAGAGCGGGGATTCCCGGCATAGAAGTTGTGAACGTCTTTCTCCACAGGGTACCTAATATGGTCAACAAAAAGGGTGAGTAACTTGGATATAGATTAGAGAAAAACATTTGAAAGTAATAATAAAGCATAACTAGGTTCAATCATAACATAAAGGAACTAGAGAAAAGGAGAGTTACTAATCACACTCAATAAAACGATTCATAATTTTAATACTATAATTTAATACATAATCACATGATTATGATATGCACGTCACACTTATGAATTGGATTATTGAATCCGATATTACACAATTCATTTCATTTCGTTAACTTTAACAATTTAATCGGATTCAATGATCTAACTCAAATATGCAATTCCCTTCACACTTTCACTTTGACACTTGAACACTTTAACTTTTTACACTTTTACACTTTTAACGATAACAATTAACACTTTTAACGATTGGGTACATTGTGCTTCACATTATCCCCGAAGGAGGGTTCCTCACACAATGTACCTTAACACTTTTAACCCTTTTTCCAATAACAACACAACCTCCTCACATACCCCCCTCCACTCTGGGGAAAAACCGACCAGGAGTAAGTATTTCTCAACCTATAGTTGGATACTTCACCTCCTACTTAGGAAGGTCCCTCATATCCGCTAGCACAACACTTCACCTCCACTTAGGAAGGTCCCTCATGCGATTTGGGTTGATTTGTCCAAATCGGGCTTTAGCAGAAATCACCCTCGACTGGGCCAAAGAAACCAAAGTAAATGGAATTATTATGGTTTGCCTAGGACCAATCCGCAACATGGGAATCAAACCCATGTCCTGTGAAAGATTAAAGTCCTCCATAATAATCCTCCTAATTTACTTTTGTCCTCATCAATCAAAAGAGACGTGTGTTTTTCCCCTACACCTAGCGTCCACCTTTACACCATGAATGACACTAAATGCAAGTGCTATTCAAATGAGATTGAAATCCCTTTTTGTTCTCCTTTTTGAAATCACATTAATTTTATTCAAACTCAATTGAATAGTACTAGACCCTAAGGTATGCATAACTATTAATACTTTTAATCATATAATAGCAAACACATCATAATCACAGAGAAATCAACAATTATATAACCAACATAACATTTAGCACATTTAAATATAGAATCACTTGTGCAAAATCATAATCACCTAGGGTTTTTCACACTAAACTATTTTCTTTAAATCCTAATCTCAACTAAACATTCAAATATACCTAATCATGTCCCAATTACTAATTTCAAACCCTTCCCCTAAGCTAGACCCAATTTACCCCCTTACCTCGAAGAGAGAGAAAGAGGAATTGGGGTTTTTTGTTGGAGCTCCAAACCAAGCTCCAATCTATGCTCCATGACTCCTATTCCTTGTCCTTTGGCATCTCCTAAGACCAATTGAAGGATTGGGAAGGCTCAATTTGATGAATTAGAAAAGTTAGGGTTTTGAGGGTTTGATTTGGGGGATTTTGATAAAGAGTGATTTAATGGAGATTGAGAGAGGGAAAACATGAGGGAGTGATAGGGAGGTGATTTGGGGTGATTAATTTGATTCTCTATGGTGGAAAATTGAAGAAATCAAGAGCCCTAAGTGAGAAGAGAAGAGGGAGCTCGAGTGAGGAGAGAGAGACTTTGTGAAAAATGAGCCAAATTCACGTGTTCTTTGGCTGATAAAGTAGTGGTTAATCAATTAACACTTGATAATTTACAAAGGATAAATCGATTAACTTGAACCTTAATCAATTAGGGCCAGAAGGTGACCAAAAATTTAATCGATTAACCTAGCCCCTAATCGATTAGTGGCTGAACATTGCCAAAAACTTAATCGATTAACTCAGAGGTTAATCGATTAACCTGTTCAGTCCACTTAATCCCTTATACTTCGAATTGTCCTAACTTCTTCGTTAACCGTCGGATCTTGCTCAATTTTTGAGGCAAGCTTCTAAGACACTCATCTTCACATCCAACGGTGGGATTTGGGTTTAAAGCTATGGATATTTTATTCCTAATTTTCTAAGGTCCTATGTTCTTTAGGTTTCAAATAAATATTTTAAAACTCATTCTAAGCTAATTCTATCTCACCAAACATACCCTTACTAAATCCTACATCCTAAACCTATTCTAACCTATCCTTAACCCATGCCTTTTCACACTTAGCTAACTACTAACCCTAAGCACACCCTAATACCAATACTAATTAACACTTCTAATCGAATTCTACACTTAAGGATGCTCTAACACTTATGAAAATTCTACTAACTAATACTCCTAATGCCTTTATAAAATTGGGGATGGTATAATTCTCCCCCACTTATATGAATTTCGTCCCCGAAATTCGACTGAGTTCAAAGAACTAAAAGAGATATAGAGCTATGTGCTCTAGTGACATAATGAACCTTATCTTGGTCAATAAGAAGGTTATGACCTTTGGGGATTCACTCCCCCACTTAAAACACAACTACAGCTATGGTTTCACGCTTAGGAAAACTAACCTATCCACACAAATCAGAGAAGCAACAAGACCTCAATTCCCCTATAACATATAATCATTCAATAGAATATAGACTACAATATTTGGAAAACATTTTAAACAGATAATTATAAATAACATATTCAAAGAATCAAGATATAAAGCATTCATCAATAAAAAGGAATCCACATAACAAAACGTAATTCAGACACAAGCAAAATAGATAACAATGCGCATCAACAGCATTAAAATATTGTTTGCTTATCTAAAATTAAATGCAAAGGGCACCATGTTTTGAAATTTTATCAAAGAGTAGACTTTTGAAAGAAAAGGAAGACATCAACTAAACACAAGTAAATGAAAATAACTACTACACATTAAAGTAGCCTTGCATTGAACTAAATTGAATTTGATAGAAGTTTGAAAAGATTTGGTATGGCAAGACTTGCTTGGAACAAAATAGAATTGCGAATTATGGAATATCAAAATCAAGGTTTGAAGAAGAAATCATGAAATGAATAGAGTTTACAAACGATAAAACACATGAGTCAACATTCAAAATCAGGGGATAATTGCCACAACCTTAATACACCCTAATTTGAAAATTAGTTCGCAATCTTACTTATGAAAATAGATGTTTGATAATCATACTATGGGATATAGAAGAAATAAGGTTTGGAATGTCCTCATGAAAAGAGCACATTAGAAAGTTACAATTTCATTTTGCAACAAACATTTTCATAAAGAGATAAACAAAATTGTGGAATACTTTATATATAGACACAATTGGAAAAATAAGGGCTATGATAAACGATAGGTATAAGAGTTATCCTTAGAAAACTAAACTGGTACTTATAAAGATGATTGTAAATAGTGCATAATAGATATACTTTAATAATGATATACGAAGAGAAAATGAATTATCAATTATCCAAAACTTAGTTTATGAAAATTATAAGTTTTATCATGTGCAACACTTTCTTTAAGAAATAGGTTGCACTGAATATATATATATATATATATATATATATACACTAATGAAAGAATTGAAATTAGAAATTGCCATGCAAGGAACACAACAAGGTTTATAAAAAGCTAAACTTGAAACTTGGGTTAAAGGATTTTCATAAAAGAAATACGAGACACTTATTTTGGAAGAATTTGATTTGATAATTAGTTACTAAGGATTGGTATAATACTCTTTTAAAATCTTTCTCAAAAATGGGTAAAAATATTCTTTATCAAAAACTAACTTTGATTTGTAGACGAAGCATATGAAAATACTTAAAGGTTGGGAACTATCATAAAAAGATCCCAAATAATTTGATTGATAAAAATAGTTTAACTTAACATATAGTGTTAGTAAGTTTAAAAGTGTAAATACACACACATACATGTACAAGTCAATCATTCAGAAACACATAAAGCCTACTTCCTACATGAACATCTATACATCTATATGACTTAAAACTTAAACTCTAAGACTCCATCAAATCGGACCCAACTTCTACTACTTGATCTACGACTTAGAAACTATTGGGTGCTACACTCAACCTAATAGATAACTCCACAAAACCAAGCCTCAACTAATCCTAGGTTTATTGTTTCTATAAGGCTCAAGGCTTCCTATTCGGTTCCCAAGGTTAGGACTTTACACGATTATTTCTCGTCTCTAATCCTAATCGAGACTTAACTATTACAATCTAGGCTTCAACACTAAGACTTTCCCACCGGATGTTAAAATTGGGACTTTAACATTCAACAAGCTACATTCCTTGAAATAGTTCATAAGGGTTTTTGGAAAATTGTTTATAGTTCTCGGAATATTGCTTGTTCAATAATACCAACATATTTCCTCGGAGTTCTAAGTGAACTTAAAGGAAAAGACATAACATCCTTCACCTTGACTTAAGTTCTAACTTAAACCTTAACTCTAAGATAACATGCATTGCCTTTAACCCACCTTACTACCTTCACTTACATTCCTCAAATCCAAATCGTAGAAAAGTTATGAAATATTGACTTGCATGAAAAAGATTGGGTATTTGGTGATAAAGTACTTTTAAAGATTTGCATCTTATTCCTCATAAGGAAAACACTTTGTATTTGGAAAAACTAAACTTTGACAAAATTATTGGATAGGAAAAAGACATGTCAAGCGTTCAAAAGTTCAAAGTGTTTCTATAAGTTTTCCAAGGTCATTTCACATTAGCTTTGAAAATAATTCAGAAGCTTCGAGGACTCTTTGGACCAAGCAAACGTGAGTCCTCTATGATTCGTCAAACTCAAATAAAAGGAATGTATTTTTTTTTTCGATTAAAAATTTAATTTCGTTTGAATTTCCAAATCTTACTAAGTGAATTTCCTTTTATTTTAACTTTGAAGTTCAAGCTTTGATTTAAATTGACTTATATCGCATTCAGCGAATTCCTATTTAATCGGCAATTGGTGTAATTTAAGAATAAACTACACCATCATTCAATTAGTTAGGAATTCACAGTATTGACAATACGTTCTTAAAAACTGGCATTGCGACACTCAATCAATTATCAAAGTTGGAACCAATTCTATGCCTTGGAAAATATTAGAATACCAGTATACTTGACATTTATTTTCATTAATAATACTTGGATCTTTCAAAAAGAAAGTCTCAAAATAATCTGATGCAAAAACGATTTATACTTTATCAATAATAGTATGTTTATCACCAAATATAATGTGGGAATGTAGAAAAGGCACTTAGGTCTCACTAAGACGACACTTAGTGATTAAAGTGAAAGACACTTACAAAGGGGTAACACCTATTCACTTTCTCTGTGCACTCTAATAAAGAATGCCCGGAGTGTATAAAATTGGATGGTCTTTAATACCTTTCCTATTCCTAGGCAAAGAAAATAAACCTGGCAGTTATTTGATTGGATTCAAGGACGTAATGATCTTATCTTCCAACAAATGTAAATCTTGAGGTGGCCAATCTCGATTTCACATTACATTGAAGATAAAAGCACTTCTGGTACTACCTGAGTTCCAATCAAACAAACTAAAATAGAACAACACAACGACTCATCTTCAATTCAAATGAGGACTTTGAAACTTCACCATACAGAAAAGTTGCAGCCCTTTATCATATTCAAAATGGAACTCAATTTCAAAACTAAGGTTTAGTTCTGCCCGTTGGGGTAGCAATTTCATGCTCTGACCCGTTGGGAGTTTTCACTTCCCTTAGTCCCTACTTTCTGTCCACTTCTAAATACAACAAAGTAACAATTGAAAATTTAGTTTCAACCCCTCTTTAAATTGAATGTAGAAGCTTAATATTACTAAACTATAACTATCACTACCCCACACTACTAAACTATACCAACTTTAGCTAAAAATGCATGAGCATAGTACTAAAATATGCAACCTATCTAACTATCCTTAGTTACTCTCATGTGGAATAACTCTTTTAGGAGTAGGAAATCCATACTCCACAGCCGAGGAATTGCAACCATTGCTCTGATACCATTTGTAGCATCCTGACTTTTTATTTTAAAGTACATTAATTAAAATCTTTGATTTTATTAGAAAATAATTGGGATTCCATAAAATTTTGGCGGAGTTTCGTTTGAATTACGGACTTTACCCAAAAGAATTTAAACCTGTCAAGTCCAGAACAGTTTTAAATAAAATAGAAAAGAGACCTACAATTTTATTTTTGAAACCATTCAAAAGGGATGTCATTATATCCACTCCAAACACTAATATAGAGTCCCTTTTACAAAAGTCCAAATACAAATAAAATTTAAAATACAACTTTAATTCATTAAAAATATTTTACATAATAGAATCTTAGCTTGGTTGCTAAAGTGATGCGACTACGAGGTCACTATCACAATTATGCTCTCTTTAAAAGAGAGCGGGGATTCCCGGTATAGAAGTTGTGAACGTCTTTCTCCACAGGGTACCTAATATGGTCAACAGAAAGGGTGAGTAACTTGGATATAGATTAGAGAAAAAAAATTTGAAAGTAATAATAAAGAATAACTAGGTTCAATCATAACATAAAGGAACTAGAGAAAAGGAGAGTTACTAATCACACTCAATAAAACGATTCATAATTATAATACTATAATTTAATGCACAATCACATGATTATGATATGCACGTCACACTTATGAATTGGATTATTGAATCCGATATTATACAATTCATTTCATTTCTTTAACTTTAACAATATAATCGGATTCAATGATCTAACTCAAATATGCAATTCCCTTCACACTTTCACTTTGACACTTGAACACTTTAACTTTTTACACTTTTACACTTTTAACGATAACAATTAACACTTTTAACGATTGGGTACATTGTGCTTCACATTCTCCCCGAAGGAGGGTTCCTCACACAATGTACCTTAACACTTTTAACCCTTTTTCCAATAACAACACAACCTCCTCACATACCCCCCTCCACTCTGGGGAAAAACCGACCAGGAGTAAGTATTTCTCAACCTATAGTTGGATACTTCACCTCCTACTTAGGAAGGTCCTTCATATCCTCTAGCACAACACTTCACCTCCACTTAGGAAGGTCCCTCATGCGATTTGGGTTGATTTTTCCAAATCGGGCTTTAGCAGAAATCACCCTCGACTGGCCCAAAGAAACCAAAGTAAATGGAATTATTATGGTTTGCCCAGGACCAATCCGCAACATGGGAATCAAACCCATGTCCTGTGCAAGATCAAAGTCCTCCATAATAATCCTCCTAATTTACTTTTGTCCTCATCAATCAAAAGAGACATGTGTTTTTCCCCTACACCTAACGTCCACCTTTACACCATGAATGACACTAAATGCAAGTGCTATTCAATTGAGATTGAAATCCCTTTTTGTTCTCCTTTTTGAAATCACATTAATTTGATTCAAACTCAATTGAATAGTACTAGACCCTAAGGTATGCATAACTATTAATACTTTTAATCATATAATAGCAAACACATCATAATCACAGAGAAATCAACAGTTATATAACCAACATAACATTTAGCACATTTAAACATAGAATCACTTGTGCAAAATCACAATCACCTAGGGTTTTTCACACTAAACTATTTTCTTTAAATCCTAATCTCAACTAAACATTCAAATATACCTAATCATGTCCCAATTACTAATTTCAAACCCTTCCCCTAAGCTAGACCCAATTTACCCCCTTACCTCGAAGAGAGAGAAAGAGGAATTGGGGTTTTTTGTTGGAGCTCCACACCAAGCTCCAATCTATGCTCCATGACTCCTATTCCTTGTCCTTTGGCATCTCCTAAGACCAATTAAAGGATTGGGAATGTAACACCCCAAAATTTTAATCCCCGATTAATGAAATGTTAATTATAAATTAATTATAATTAATTATTTCTATATTAATCCTTGATTAAAATATGCGTTCATATAGTTAGTATATGTGTGTGAATTGATTTAATAAATATAATAATGCATACAATAAATGTTTTGCATATTAGTCCCTGGGCTGGGACCTAGAAGCAATTATAGGAAAGGTTTTGGAGGGAAAGTAAATAAAATAATTATTTTTCAAAAATGGGGCAAAATACTCGAGTATTTCTCGGAAAAGTCGAGTATTCTGGACAGAGTTGCACGAGTTAATGCGTTTGGTGAGTCACCACCACCGATTCCCCTTCGTTGACACGAAATCACCACCATGCCAACGCCATAGATGTCGTGTCAATCTGCATGAGCCCTCTCCCTTTCTATTTAAGCTCATCAACATCATTTGGCTGAGAATTTTGATCAATCTTGCAATAGTTGTTGAAGTTTGGGTTCCGAACTCGTTTTCTTCAATTCTCCTTCTCTGTTCAGATTCAAAACACAAACTATACACGAATACAAAGCTCACATCTTGAGCTTTGTATAGAGAGTAAAATTGTGAGGATTGAGTGAGTGTGTTGGGAGAATTGAAGATTGGAAGTGAAGCTGTTTCTGGACAAGCCTTGGTCTGGAGCTTACTTTGGGTTCAATTTCTGGTAAGCTCATGAATCCCTGAGTCCCAAATTCGGTTTCCTTAGTTAGTTTATGTTGCATAGAGTTTAGAAAATCTAATTTCTCCAATTTTATTCTCTGTTTCATGTGTGAACCAATTCCATTTTGGTGATGCACTCAAACTGCTCTGCATGTGATGTTTGAAGTTGTTCTGGGAGTTGTGGAGCCTTTTCTTTGTCAATCCTTTGTTGATTCACGTCTGAGAGGTAAGGGGAAGTAATTTCTTACACTAGATAGAGTTTAAATTCCATTAATTGTGTTAGAGAGCCATCAAGAGGCTCTAAGGGCTTAGTTTGAATAGGAACTTTGGTTTGCAGACCAATCCATGCTCTATGACTGTGTTGAGCAAGTTCTAAATCATGCATGCAAGCTTAAATGAATATTATTTCATGAGTATTGCGTTTATTTTGCAATTTGAGGTGTTGAATTGCTAAATTGTGTATTTTATGCATAAATGATTGATTCTCTGTCAAATTTGTTATTTGATATGAAATGAGTATGGTAACATGTTCAATATATGGTATATGAACTATTGTGATCATTGGTTTGGGTTAAAAATGTTTAGAAATTGAAATGGTATGTAAAAACCAAGTTTCAGTCTGTTCTGTCTGAAAATACTCGAGTATATGGCTTAACACTCGAGTATTTCGTGGTGCACCAGTGTGAAAATTGGCGCACCAACTTGAGAATTAGGCTCGGCACTCGAGTATTTCAGACGCAACAAGAGTAAAAATTGATGAACAACTCGAGTAATACATGAATTACTCGAGTATTCTGGGCAATGAACTACTCGAGTATCTCACAAATTACTCGAGTATATTTATGGAGATCTGAAAACTTAAGTCTCTAAAAAGACATGAAAGACTCGAGTCTAATTATGAACCACTCGAGTAAAATCTGGAAACTGATGAATTACTCGAGTATTATGGAAAACACTCGAGTATTTTTAGTCAGATATTGAAAAATACCATTTTCAATTCTAAGTTATTTTGTAACACTTAAAGGACAATAAACCAAGTGATCCTGGACTTAAAGGAAATTGATTGACGTCATGATGTTCTATTTGAATAATGACACGTTGCTCGGGAGGCACGTAATGTATTAATAAAAGGACAAAACATCAATCAATTCCCCTTTAAGTAAAGTAATGCATTCATTCTGGAGTTTGGATGGTAGGACGTATATCATGTTTTTGGTAAACATGTGGAGGGCCTCTGGGAGTGCCAATACGCTTGCTTGATGACACGTCGTTGACGTGGTCGACTGAGTGGATGCCGATATGGTTATACCGTTTGGATGACGGTCCGTTTGGATGACGGGATATGCTCGGGTGGCATGGATTCCAAGCTTGTCGTGTACATTCTAGGTGAATGTACGAATTGTTGTATACCTAGGAATACAACGCACTGTTGAGTGCTGGGTTGTCAGGGATGGACGTCAGAGAGTGACATAGAATGATGGAGATAGGCTTGAGAGCTAAATTCATGCATCATGCCAGTCATTTGCATTAATTGTGATAAATGAAACAAGTGTGAGCATCCTACTTGCATTCAATACTTGCTAAGTGCTAAATGTGATTGTTATTTATGATTGCATATTTACATATTCACATTGTACAATTTATTCTCTGTTGATTATGTGTATAGACATGCTTACCCCTATGCCCTTGTAGGTGATGTCTCGTTACATTGCTTGCATCGAGATCCGGCCACTTCCTAGTGGCACATGGATCTATGAGGACCATCGCGCGGTGTTCGAGGGAGAGGTAGAGATTACCTTCTACCACCCGAACCCGTTGATTCGATTCCGTCCTCGTAGATTTAGGATTCCCATCATATACACTATGCATGTACCCCCGTTTTACACTTACCATGGACCACCTCCCGCGCGACCAGCTCGCTCTTATCACAGTTTCCGTTTTTGACCTACCTGCTCACACCCTTTTACCTCAAGAGTCGTCCGCGAGGAGACTCCCCCTTCTGATCCGAGGAGCCCAGTCAGAGTTTCACCATCACCTGACCCGGTACCCAGTGGTAGGGTACACTCTCCCTCGGATGAGATCGAGGAGGATCCGGTGGAGGACGAGAGTGGGAGCGAGCCTGTCGTGCATTCTACTGGGAGTGATTGGAGGGATGAGGATCCCTAGTATGTGCATAGGGTATGTGATGAGGATCAGAGGATCCGATGTGTGGATGCTATGGAGGAGATCTTGCTGCTGCTGTGTTGATGATGATGCTACTACCTTACTACTTTTGCTTCTTGGAGACTATTGCTATCACTACTACTACATCTGATGATGCCAGATCGACGTGACCACCATTAGAGTTATATTTTGGTTATGTATATATGTTGTAGATATACTTTTGGAGTACTCTAGGGTTTGGTTACATTACTATGTAGATCTGCCTATGGACTTGTATTTCTGGATCTTGGAGACTTAATGATGGGACTATGTACTTATAACTCTTTTATATATATAATCTATGTTTATATTTCCATCAATTGCGTAGTCTGATAATTTTCGGCTTACTATGATTTAATCTATTTAAGAGTTCAGCTGAGAAAAGTATTCGATGGTATCAGTATTATCAAATCAAGCAAGAGTAGCTTCGTTTACTTTTTATTAAACAACTTTTGAAAAGGTTGTAGAAATCGCCGAATTCGAAACAACCGTTTGAAATGATTTAGTGTTTATTCTCCAAGAATTCCAAGTGTCGATTTGTGCACCCGCTTTTAAATGAAAAATTTTATTTCCATATTTTCTTAATACTCGCAAGTCCATATATCATCCAATATTATAGCTTAAGTACTATATTATATTTGGATAAGCAAGAAGGGTGTCACAGGGAAGGCTCAATTTGATGAATAGAAAAGTTAGGGTTTTGGGGGTTTGATTTGGGGTTTTTTGATAAAGAGTGATTTAATGGAGATTGAGAGAGGGAAAACATGAGGGAGTGATAGGGAGGTGATTTGGGGTGATTAATTTGATTCTCTATGGTGGAAACTTGAAGAAATCAAGAGCCCTAAGTGAGAAGAGAAGAGGGAGCTCGAGTGAGGAGAGAGAGACTTTGTGAAAAATGAGCCAGATTCACATGTTCTTTGGCTGATAAAGCAGTGGTTAATCGATTAACCACTTTGGTTAATCGATTAACACTTGATAATTTACAAAGGATAAATCGATTAACTAGAACCTTAATCGATTAGGGCTAGAAGGTGACCAAAAATTTAATCGATTAACCTACCCCCTAATCGATTAGTGGCTGAACATTGCCAAAAACTTAATCGATTAACTCAGAGGTTAATCGATTAACCTGTTCAGTCCACTTAATCCCTTATACTTCGAATTGTCCTAACTTCTTCGTTAACCATCGAATCTTGCTCAATTTTTGAGGCAAGCTTCCTAAGACACTCATCTTCACATCCAACGGTGGGATTTGGGTTTAAAGCTATGGATATTTTATTCCTAATTTTCTAAGGTCCTATGTTCTTTAGGTTTCAAATAACTCTTTTAAAACTCATTCTAAGCTAGTTCTATCTCACCAAACATACCCTTACTAAATCCTACATCCTAAAACTATTATAACCTATCCTTAACCCATGCCTTTTCACACTTAGCTAAATACTAACCCTAAGCACACCCTAATACCAATACTAATTAACACTTCTAATCGAATTCTACACTTAAGGACGCTCTAACACTTATGAAAATTCTACTAACTAATACTCCTAATGCCTTTATAAAATTGGGGATGTTACACTAATGCCTTACAAGCCATTCATATACATCTAAATATGTCCTTATTACTATCATTAAATCCTTTCCCTAATTTAAAACAAATAACCCCCTCTTACCTTGAAGAGGAAAGAGAAGGAATGGTGTGGATGGAGAAATTCCTCTCCAAGCTTTAATCAACAACTCTTAGTGCCTAATTTCTTGCTCTAGATTGTAAGTTCCATGGTGAATGTTTTGATAATGACAAAGTGTTTTTGAGCAAGCTATCATGTGTTGATCAAGTTCAAGTTCAACAAGCAACAACAAACATCAAATGAAGAAGAGATAAAGCAAGCTCATGAAGACTTAGTTTGAGTGTAATTGTAATTGTTTTATCTTTTGCCTCTCAAGCTTCTTAGGTCTTTTATTTGGGTAGATTATTTAGAGGGTAGTGAATCTCTTTCATAAGTCATGATTAAATCATAATTTGAGTTTTCACTTAACCTAGAATCAATAGGTGGCTTAAAGGTTTGAAAGGAAAGGTTTAGTTTTGAGAAAACAAGTTTCTAAAATGTGCAGTATGGATTTAATCGATTAAGGATGAATTTAATCGATTACTACTCGATTAAGCTGAAATTTAATCGATTAAATACTACTGAACTGGTTTTTTAAAATACGATTTTCACTTCTCAAAGTCTGTTTTCAAGTGCTACAACTTTTGGGTATTCTATATAAACCTATTCCTAACCTTTGTGATTAATATACCATTTTCATAATCAATTTTACAAAGAATCAAGTCACTCTATTCTCTCTCAATTTCAAAGATCAAAGCTTTCATATTTTCATATTCTTTGATCAAGAACCTTTGAATCTCTTATTGTGAATTGTCATAGCTATTGATTGAGATTCATAGGAGTGTCATGTGTATTCATTGAGTTGTAATCTTTGCAAGAAGGCAAGCCAACTACAACAAACAAGAAGCCTTGGTGTGTCGATTATCATCAAGCAAATCTCATTGGAGAAGAAGAAAGTCTTGGTTGTGAATCAAGCAATTGAAGCCTTGGTGTGTGGATTATCATCAAGCAAAGAAGACTTGTTGAGTGGATTATCAACAAGGGGTAGAGGTTAGATTAGAGAGAAGATCAATAGGATTACAAGGCAAGGGTGTGGTGTATCTCTTGTAGGCTAGCAAGAAGGGAGTCTTGTGAGGCATTTACTTGTAATTTGAGAACTCTAATTCCTCATAGTGAAGACTCTCTCTTGGTTGAAGAGGGGACTGGATGTAGCTTTCAAGCGGATGAAAGTGAACCAGGATAAATCACTGTGTCGTATCTCTAAACCCTTAACTCTTTACATTCAAGTCAATTCATTGTGTTCTTGGTTGAAAACCTAGAGAAAGATTGATTTTCATAATTGATTGAATTGAAACTTTATTGTTCAAATTAAGTTTGGGAAAATCATTTTCATAACCTAGGTAATCAATAAGAATATAGGTGTTAATTGTTTTCGCTGAATCTCTGATCTTAAGTGTTGATTGATTGATTTTCGTATTCGAATGAAAAATTGATTTTTCTGTTTTCTGTCAGATTTAATCGATTAAGCATATATTTAATCGATTAATACTCGAGTAAATTGCAGGTTAATCGATTAAATGCTGTAGATTTTGCAAAAATCATTTGTTTTGATTGTTTCGATTTGTTTCGTTCGAAAATCTTTCAAGGTTTCTTTTACACCTATTCAACCCCCCCTTCTAGGTGTTCTCCTAGGGTTCCTTAGTTGTTTCAACCACCAATTGCGGTTTCCTTAATTGGTATCAGATCTCTGTCGAAAGACACGAGCATAAGAGCTTTTTCGTAAAGATCCTTTAAGAAAATCGCAATGGGATTCGTACCCTTTGGTGGTGAAGGTTATTCAATAAATCGTCCTCCATTGTTTGCCGGAGAAGGCTATGCATATTGGAAAGTTAGAATGAAAATATTTATCCAAGCCATAGATAGTGAAATTTGGAAAGTAGTTGAAAAAGGTCCTCATATCCCCTCTAGTTTAGTTGAAGGTGTAGTACATTTAATCCCCGAGGATAAGTGGAAGGATGATGATAGAAAGAAAGTACAATATGATTATAAAGCAAAGAATATCATCACATCCGCTTTATCCTATGACGAGTTCTTTAGAGTTTCTCAATGTGCTAGTGCTAAGGAAATGTGGGACACTTTACAAGTGACTCATGAAGGAACTAGTGAGGTTAGGAGAGCTAGATTGAATGCTTTAATGCGTGATTATGAATTGTTTCAAATGCTTCCAAATGAATCTATTAATGATATGCAAAAGCGTTTTACTCATATTATTAACCATTTACTTGCTCTTGGTAAGACTTTCTTACAAGGTGAACTTTCTAACAAAGTGTTGAGATGTTTAGACAGGAATTGGCAACCAAAAGTAACGGCTATTGTTGAATCTAAGAATTTGGATCATATGGATCTAGCAACACTTTTTGGAAAGCTTCAAGAACATGAAATGGAGCTTGGACGATTAAGTATCAATGAAGAGTCGGATAAGAACAAAGAAAGAAAGGGACTTGCTCTTAAAGTAAATAGATCATACAAAAAGAAAGAGAGTTCCGATGATGATGATAGTGAAGATTCCGATTCGGATGTTGATGAAAAAGACATGAAACTTTTACTAAGGAAGTTTGACAAGTTTCTAAGGAGAAAAGGAAGGTTGAACAAAGACAAAGGTAAAGAGAAGGATTCCCCACACTTCAAGACCAAGACTTCAAAAGAAGGTGTAGTTTGCCATGAATGCGGAAAACCCGGACATCTCAAGTATTCGTTCTCTAGGTATCTCAAGAAGAAGGAGAAAGACAAGAAAAATTCTAAATCTAAAAGAGCATACATAGTTTGGGATAGTGATGAAGATAACAAGAAAAGCACATCAAATAGTTCTTCGGATGATGAAGAAGCCGCTTGTCTCAACTTGATAACTCCAGTAGATGATGAAGAACAAAGTTCAAATGATGAATCAAGTTATCAAAGCGACGAAAGCGATGTAAGTTTTACTAAATCCGAAATTTCTTCTAAATATGAAATGTTATATAATGCTTATGAAGAAATGCATGAACAACTTGAAAAACTAGCTTTGAAAAACATTGAAAGAAAGAAGCTCATTTTGAAACATCAAAAAGAGATTTTAGAACTTCAAAAACAAGTTGATGAGCTTAATCTTGAAAATGAAACTCTTGATCTTATATATGCTAGTTCTTCTTGTGATTGTTCTAGTAGAGTGAATATTGTGGTTGATTGTGAGAATTGCAAGTTGCTCAAGGATGAAAATGCTATTTTGAAAAATAAGCTTGCAAGTTTCACAAATGGTGATATTAGATTGCGCACATTGTTAAATTTTCAAAGAGAAAATTCAAACAAGTTTGGTTTGGGTTATACTAATGCTAAGAGTAAATCTCATAGAAATGTTGTTGATTTTTCTAAAGTTGATTTTTCAAATGCACCAACATGTTTCTATTGTGGTACTCATGGACATACTTCAAATGTGTGTTATATTAAAGTGCATGGTATACCTAAAGGAGATTTTGTTTGGATGAAAAAGGGTGAGAGTCCCTACACTAACAAAAATGGATCCAAAACCATTTGGATACCAAAAAGCAAAGCATGATTGTTTTGTAGGTATGATTGAAGAGAAAAGGGCTTACAAGTGTTATTCATACATTTGCATCTTCAATTGGTATTACATTTGCATCTCAAGTGAATGTCCTACAAAGTGGTAAAATGATATTGTTGAATATTTACAATTGTTTAGTCTTCTTAATTGGTATAATTGAATTGTTCTCAAATAGTATTACTTTTCTAAAGTTCAATTGATATCATTGAATGATGATTAGATGATTATCATGCTATTATTGTTGTGATATTTCTTTACATTGATGATATCTCAATTGGTATTATGACTTCTTAGTATTTCTATTGGTTCATAATTCATTGTTATATTTTCTTGCCAATTGGTATCACATTTCAAAGTATAGTACTTGTTATATTTCAATTGGTATCAATGTTGCGAAGAAATACATGTGAATTTCTCTATTCTGGCTTAGTATTTTATATTTCAATTGGTATATATATTACTTTTTGATAATGCCAAAGGGGGAGAAATAGTATGTTTTGAAGAAACGATATTTTGGGAGAAATGGTATGTTTTGAAAAATGGTATGTTTTGAAAAATGGGAGAAATGATATGTTTTTGTGGAGAAAGGTTGTTTTTTTCTTTTTATGTAGGTTGAGCTAAGTTGTTTAAGATAGGGGGAGAATCAAGCTTCTATCAATTGGATTTCAAATATCAAATGCATTGATTGAGGGGGAGCAAGTTTCTCACCAAGTGATCAAATTGTTAAAGCATCAACAACTTCAATCAAATTCAAAACATGGTTTGTCATTTTCAAAAAGGGGGAGATTGTAAGTTCCATGGTGAATGTTTTGATAATGACAAAGGGTTTTTGAACAAGCTATCATGTGTTGATCAAGTTCAAGTTCAACAAGCAACAACAAACATCAAATGAAGAAGAGAGAAAGCAAGCTCATGAAGACTTAGTTTGAGTGTAATTGTAATTGTTTTATCTTTTGCCTCTCAAGCTTCTTAGTTCTTTTATTTGGGTAGATTATTTAGAGGGTAGTGAATCTCTTTCATAAGTCATGATTAAATCATAATTTGAGTTTTCACTTAACCTAGAATCAATAGGTGGCTTAAAGGTTTGAAAGGAAAGGTTTAGTTTTGAGAAAACAAGTTTCTAAAATGTGCAGTATGGATTTAATCGATTAAGGATGAATTTAATCGATTACTACTCGATTAAGCTGAAATTTAATCGATTAAATACTGCTGAACTGGTTTTTTAAAATACGATTTTCACTTTTCAAAATCAGTTTTCAAGTGCTACAACTTTTGGGTATTCTATATAAACCTATTCCTAACCTTTGTGATTAATATACATCATTTTCATAATCAATTTTACAAAGAATCAAGTCACTCTATTCTCTCTCAATTTCAAAGATCAAAGCTTTCATATTTTCATATTCTTTGATCAAGAACCTTTGAATCTCTTATTGTGAATTGTCATAGCTATTGATTGAGATTCATAGGAGTGTCATGTGTATTCATTGAGTTGTAATCTTTGCAAGAAGGCAAGCCAACTACAACAAACAAGAAGCCTTGGTGTGTCGATTATCATCAAGCAAATCTCATTGGAGAAGAAGAAAGTCTTGGTTGTGAATCAAGCAATTGAAGCCTTGGTGTGTGGATTATCATCAAGCAAAGAAGACTTGTTGAGTGGATTATCAACAAGGGGTAGAGGTTAGATTAGAGAGAAGATCAATAGGATTACAAGGCAAGGGTGTGGTGTATCTCTTGTAGGCTAGCAAGAAGGGAGTCTTGTGAGGCATTTACTTGTAATTTGAGAACTCTAATTCCTCATAGTGAAGACTCTCTCTTGGTTGAAGAGGGGACTGGATGTAGCTTTCAAGCGGATGAAAGTGAACCAGGATAAATCACTGTGTCGTATCTCTAAACCCTTAACTCTTTACATTCAAGTCAATTCATTGTGTTCTTGGTTGAAAACCTAGAGAAAGATTGATTTTCATAATTGATTGAATTGAAACTTTATTGTTCAAATTAAGTTTGGGAAAATCATTTTCATAACCTAGGTAATCAATAAGAATATAGGTGTTAATTGTTTTCGCTGAATCTCTGATCTTAAGTGTTGATTGATTGATTTTCGTATTCGAATGAAAAATTGATTTTTCTGTTTTCTGTCAGATTTAATCGATTAAGCATATATTTAATCGATTAATACTCGAGTAAATTGCAGGTTAATCGATTAAATGCTGTAGATTTTGCAAAAATCATTTGTTTTGATTGTTTCGATTTGTTTCGTTCGAAAATCTTTCAAGGTTTCTTTTACACCTATTCAACCCCCCTTCTAGGTGTTCTCCTAGGGTTCCTTAGTTGTTTCAACCACCAATTGCGGTTTCCTCAATTGGTATCAGATCTCGGTCGAAAGACACGAGCATAAGAGCTTTTTCGTAAAGATCCTTTAAGAAAATCGCAATGGGATTCGTACCCTTTGGTGGTGAAGGTTATTCAATAAATCGTCCTCCATTGTTTGCCGGAGAAGGCTATGCATATTGGAAAGTTAGAATGAAAATCTTTATCCAAGCCATAGATAGTGAAATTTGGAAAGTAGTTGAAAAAGGTCCTCATATCCCCTCTAGTTTAGTTGAAGGTGTAGTACATTTAATCCCCGAGGATAAGTGGAAGGATGATGATAGAAAGAAAGTACAATATGATTATAAAGCAAAGAATATCATCACATCCGCTTTATCCTATGACGAGTTCTTTAGAGTTTCTCAATGTGCTAGTGCTAAGGAAATGTGGGACACTTTACAAGTGACTCATGAAGGAACTAGTGAGGTTAGGAGAGCTAGATTGAATGCTTTAATGCGTGATTATGAATTGTTTCAAATGCTTCCAAATGAATCTATTAATGATATGCAAAAGCGTTTTACTCATATTATTAACCATTTACTTGCTCTTGGTAAGACTTTCTTACAAGGTGAACTTTCTAACAAAGTGTTGAGATGTTTAGACAGGAATTGGCAACCAAAAGTAACGGCTATTGTTGAATCTAAGAATTTGGATGCTATGGATCTAGCAACACTTTTTGGAAAGCTTCAAGAACATGAAATGGAGCTTGGACGATTAAGTATCAATGAAGAGTCGGATAAGAACAAAGAAAGAAAGGGACTTGCTCTTAAAGTAAATAGATCATACAAAAAGAAAGAGAGTTCTGATGATGATGATAGTGAAGATTCCGATTCGGATGTTGATGAAAAAGACATGAAACTTTTACTAAGGAAGTTTGACAAGTTTCTAAGAAATGCATCTTTAAAAAGCTTTCCTGATTTTTAAAGTACACTTATAATGATGAGGTAAGTGAAATTTAAATATCTTCATTAAGCATTGAATTATTATTAGTTTTAAGTTCATGTATCAATTTTACATATTTTTGAGATTAAAGCCGATATGTTGAAGTGGTGTCAAAATATCGCAAGGGCTCATGGATTTGTTCTTATCAACATTAGATCAGATGAAGATGTTATGGGTAAGACAACAAGGGTTATTAATCGGTGTGAAATGAGCGGAAAATATATATGCTCCATTAAGACCTCAAAAGATAAAGTAGTCCTGGGCCAACCTGGTGCTATATTTTAATACCCAAAACCATATTTACATATTGTACAAAAAGTGTTATATCGTATCCCAAAATACTTGGCCCAGGACATGCTTCAGATCCTACAACTACATCTTACTCTCCCTGGAAGGGGGAGTATTCCTGCCCGACCTGTATATGTGTATGCTCAGTCTCGATACCTGTAAAAAAATAGCAGGAGGTGAGCATTACACAATACTTAGAAAATACATTCTAAAAAGACATAGAGAATAACTAAGTTACTTATAATTAGCTATTAACATAAGTTTCACCCTACTCATACATTCCCTTAGCTAGATTTCATTTTTATTTCCTGGCCTCATTATTCCTTATATTTTCTATAGTTCTTTCTATTCGTTTCCGACCTTTCTTATCATTCTCTCTTCTTGTGGCGGGTCTTTGTACTCCTAATTTTCGCACACCCTAAGGGTGGGTCCTATCATTATTTTCCTACGCACGCCATAAAGACGGGTCCTAATTCCAATTATTAAACACTCCTTATTGGAGGGTCATTATTATATATCTCGCTCCATTATGGAGGGTCATTATTATATATCTCGCTTCTTTCAAAGGGTCATTATTTATATATCTCGCTCCTTTCAGAGGGTCATTATCTCGCTCCCTTATGGAGGATCATTATTTATATATCTCGCTCCTTTTGGAGGGTCATTATCTCGCTCCATTATGGAGGGTCATTATTTATATATCTTGCTCCTTTCTGAGGGTCATTTTCTCGCTCCATTATGAAGGGTCATTATTAATATATCTCGCTCCTTTCATAGGGTCATTATCTCGCTCCATTATGGAGGGTCATTATTTATTTATCTCGCTCCTTTCGGAGGGTCATTATCTATATACATACACACACATAACCTATTCCTACACATTTTAATTTCCTATAATCACACACCCAATTGGGTGGGTCCATTCTCACATTAGTAGTTTAATTCCATTTTTTTTCCATTTATTATCACTCTGAATTGATTTGTTAGCTACTTAATTTCCGTTCCACTTCCATTATTGGTCCTAGAGGTCCTAACACATTTATTATTCAATTATATTACCGTTTATCATCTATAATTATCTACCCAATGTTTTCCTTTTCTTTATCTACTTCTCAACTATTTCTATGATCCCCTATTTTCTATTCATTATCACCCTATATATATATACACTCCATATCATTCATAACTTTGAAATTGGCCAAACATCTACACAAGCTTCATTACCTTATTTATCTATTCCAACTCCTATTATCATCAACTACCCTAAGGTTTATATTTCTATTCAATCTCCTATCCTTAGTTCCCACTATATACAATCTAGAATATACCCTCTAAATATAGGTAATACCCTCTCCTTACCTCTAATTTAAGGGAGAGAGCAACCCAACCTTAGCTTTCCTTAGCCTTGGAGCTTGAAGATCCAATTGAGATAGAGAGAGAGAGTCGAACTTATGAGGGAGTGATGGGGAGGTTTATGGTTATTTTCTTGCCTAGGATTTTATGGGGATGATGAATATGATGATAAGTGTTATTGGTTTTAGGGATTAGTTTGATGATGATGTTTGTTCTTGGTGGTAAGTGGAGGAAGTGAAAGAGATGGTGAAGTGTGTGTTGTGTTTGTTGTTTTTGTGTTTCATTTGTTTTTCATTGTTTTCTTGCATGAGGGGAAGAAGGTGTGTGGCTATTATTTAATGGCTTGTTGTGGAAGCCACAAATATGTGGTCCACACGCATTATATTTTTTTTTGCGGATCTGTTCGTAATACTCAAGTCTTTTACTAAAGACTCGAGTCTTTTCTAGTGTTTGCGAAGCTGGTGCGCCATTCTGGTGTAAATGGTGCACCATTTTTGGCTCCATTTTGTACAGAATACTCGAGTCTTTCATAAAAGACTCGAGTCTTGTCTGAGAGCAACATTTTCAATGATCGATTTTCTGATACAATACTCGAGTGTTTTCTCAAAGGCTCGAGTATTGCTTGACAGATTCACCTTCTAAGGCATTCTTACTTACTCCTACGTTATTTCTATACATTCTATGTAATCTAAACACTAAATTACTAATTTCTAGCATTTTTATACATATATAAAACTTAGGATTAAATTTAGGATGTTACATACAACGCGCGTCAAGATTCCAGGCTAATAAAAAGGTTTCCAAGGACAGAGATGCAACATTTTATGTATTTTTTTGGTAAAAGGTAAGTATGTCTATCGTCATAGGAAGAACGAGACTTGCCATATTGTAGAAGACTGAGCAAATCCACAATCGTTTGTTCTTTTGCATTCCTTTAGTATGATATTGCTAATGATAGCACATATAAAACTAATAATTATTAGATGCCTTTACTGCAGATAGTTGGTTAAACATCAACAATGAAGACACATGGTATCGCATTTGCGTATTTGCAGTCAAAGAAATTTGAAAACTACTTGTGGGCCTTGGAATGCTTAAGAAGCTTGTTTAATACTAATGATGTGCTTCTGCAAGTGATTGTGAACTACAAGGATGCAGCCTTAGGCAATGTTGTTAGAAACATTTTTCATTACTCTTCTCATTTAGTGTCTGTTTCCATGAATAAGAATGTTAAACACATTTGCTTTGCACATGTTATTGATAAGAAAATACGGGAAGAACTGTTAGCTCGTTGGAGTGATATTGTTAATTTCCAAAGTGTTGATTGTGAAAGAATTTGAGAAAGCACTTGAGAACCAAAAACCTGATTTTTTGAAATATGTTGAAGATAATTGGTTGAATGATTGTAAGAGAAAATTTGTAGCAGCACGAACAAACAAAGTTATGCATCTCGGGAACACGACTACAAACAGGTAAATATTATCACATTATCGTAACTAATAAAGGTCATAACCATGGCTACAAAGTGGACCACGAAATTGGTGGTAAATAAAGCAAGATTAATGTGAAATGGAGTGGAAGAATGAAGGCAGAAATAATGGCATCAAGTTGCATTAAAGTTTTGTAACCTACCATTAATTCCTAATCACGAGTCTTATTCCCTCATCATAATTATCTTAACTCCACCAAATTCAATTGGAATTCAGCCAAGGCATAAAGGAGGAGATACATGACCATTTTCAAGAGCTAAAGGAGAAGGAAGAGTCCTTGGAATGCCAAAGGAGTTATGCACATAAAGACACAATGAAAGCATCCATCAAAGCCACAAGTGAATGCATGAGAATATGGAAAATCAAGCTTCAAGGCATGGAAATGCAAGACAAATCCATGCACCTCTTGGGATACTTCATAACTATCTTATAATGAAGACATTAGTATTCATTAAGGCTTTTTTAATGTTTTTAAATGAACATATAATCTGTGTAACTTGGAGCCATATGAAAGATCACCGTGGCTTCCTATATATTGTTGAGTTCTTATCTTGAAAAAGGGGAGTTAGAAGTTGAATGAAGTTGGCTTATGCTATTTGGGAAAACTTTGCTTTCTGGGTTCTTGTTTAAGCCACCATGGACCTTATCAAGGGTACGATATCCTGGTGGTGTTATTCGACTTATCAACCTCATAGGTTGTGGCACCTCTAACCATTTTATTTATTTAATTTCATTTTGCATTCATAATACAAAAACCCATAAAAAATAGGCTAGGAATTTCCTTTACAACATCATTTTCATTTTCCATTTTGCCTAGTATTTTCTATCATCATTTTGTTGAGTTTTTTTCATCCTAACAATGTCATTTTCCCCTAGATGCATATGGGAACCCTTAGGAATCCTTTTCCTTTTTGTTTAGGCATCATATCCCCTCCATACCCACGAAACCATGTTCATCTTTATCCAAAGCAGCAACCATTGTTCATTTGGTTCCAATTGTTCTAGGAGATCCTTGCCTAGAAAGATCCATTCCCAACCCTCCCCAAGGAGGTTCACATCGTTTGAACATGTAGACTAGCTGAACATCTTTTGAAATGGTATAAGGCCATATACAAAGATTATTCTAGATGCTGTAGCAGGAGGAACAATGACGAATGTTGATGTTGAGGAAGCCACAACAATTATTAATGCGTTTTCTGCTACATGTAGGCAAACTCAAGACAATATGAGTGCAACGTAGAAAAAAGGATTTCTTGATCTTAACACTTATGATGCAATCCTTGCACAGAATAAGATCTTGACTGAACAAATTGAAGCTCTTACAAAGCAGATGACCAAACTGTCACAATATTTGCATGTGCTCAATTCTAATCCACGACCACATTAAAAACATAAGAAAGCCCCTCTGATTTATGCATACTTGTGCATTTTGAAATTTGAAGTTTAGATGAAAATAAAATTTATAGTAGCATGTTTCAAATGTGTGAAATTGAGAGATACACATTACCTTATACACTTGAGTGAAAAATATGAAAGTTCTCAAAGTGAAATAATGAGAATGTGTGATATCCTTTAGAGGATCTAAGGATATCACACTCGGGATCCCCTCCCATTCCAATGTGTTAACGATTCATTCATGTATCCCTCCCCTCAAAGCCTTCCAGGAGCCATTCTTTTTCTGTGTCTCTTGCACCAGCGATCACTCTCTGTCCTCGTTAGACCGGGTCTTACATGTGCTTCTAAATTTAGGAGCATTCACAAGTTACCTAGATTGTGGATTCTCTTTGGTAGATCTAAAATTTTTCCTTATGGTCATTGAATTGTTTTTTCATTATCTTTTGTTTCTTTTTACTAGTATTAAGCTTTATTACCTTTGTCTTGAGGACAAGCAAAATTCTAGGTTTGGGGGAGTTTGATCAGTGCCAATTTTAAGTGAAAATTAATTATAAATTTGGGCATTTATTATACTTTTTTTTTGTAAGAAAAATTCTATTACCACGATTCAAAATATTATACAACCTAAAGGCCATATTCATATACCTTGCCACTTTCTAGGAAGGGTTCAAGGATGATGAATATGCCTGAGAATTATTATAAGTAAGCCACCTTCTATGAAGGGTACTTACTTATCAATAACGTCGCCAAGCAATCTATACAAGGATTTATTAAAGTTCTATGCTAATCCTAATGGCCATTGTCTTATTCTGCCACTGAGTATACATAGGAAAACAATAAGCAACTCTACTAGCAACCTCCTTTCTAATTGTCCTGAATATGTATTCTAAAGGTAGTCTTTGGTCATTAAAGGTCCTTCTATTCCTTTCAGTCCATATGTGGTAGATGATAGCCACATACAACAATGAGACACATGTAACAGCTAGGATTTATACCCTTAATTCCCCCTTATAATAAAATACGGATTTGAAAATTCCTTTTTATTATATTAAAATCAACCGTCAAACGGACGGAGTTTTGTTTGTTTTTCGGACTATTCGAAAATTTCAACCTGTGGTAAACAATTTTAATTAAACAACCAATAGCCAGCAGGGCTTCAGATTATATATATAAGTCATATCAAGGCCCAATGGGCTCCAAATATATCAAAGTGCATCAAATAATCAGAGTTTCAGCGGAAAATACTAAGTTTGAGTATCAAAAACCAAAACATATACTTTTCTCAAAACAAAACATCCTAAGCCTCACTTAAAAAAGTTTATAGCAAATTTACATCAAAATAGTGTAGGAGGCTTAGGTCCATATTTACATCAAAATAGTGTAAGGGAAAGTACTCCTGCTCGGCCGGGGGCTGTGCCAGCTCAATTTCCATACCTGAAAAATGTTAAGGGAGTGAGCATTGCACATGAAATAGAAAGCAGTTTCTAACTAGACATAACAACCCGCTAGGTCAAACACAACTAGCAAATAAAGCATATCATCACATATTGCACACCATACTCATTTCATTATTTCTATATTCGTTATTCATTCCAGATTCCCATTTTCATTATTCATTTCAACATCCATTTTCATTATTCATTTCAACATCCATTTTCTTTACTTTTAATTCTTTTCATATACTTACTTTATTTCGGTACATCACCTCAAATCAGAGGCCAATGTACAAATTTCATTCAACACATTTATTACCTCAAAGCAGAGGCCCTCATACTTTTCCTTAATTAAATTATGTGTCCCTCAGGTTAGAGGTCAACACATAAACATTTTATTCATTTTGTGTCCCTCAGGTCAGAGGTCAACACTTAAACATTTTATTCATTTTGTGTCCCTCAGGTCAGAGGTCAACACACTATCGTACTTCAGCTCCACACAGGAAGGTACCTCATACACTTGGCCTATGGGTACTTCACCTCCACACCGGAAGGTACCTCATACCATTGTACTTCACCTCCACACCGGAAGGTACCTCATACCATTGTACTTCACCTCCACACCGGAAGGTACCTCATACAAGTTAGCCTGTGGGTACTTCACCTCCACATCGGAAGGTACCTCATACCCTTGTACTTCACCTCCACAACGGAAGGTACCTCATACATTTGGCCTATGGATATTTCACCTCCACACCGGAAGGTACCTCATACCATTGTACTTCACCACCACACCGGAAGGTACCTCATACAATTTGGCCTGGTGGTACTTCACCTCCACATAGGAAGGTACCTCATACCACCACATAGGTTATACTAAAACATCATTTTCATTATCAACAATTCATTACAATTTAAGGGTCGTCACCTCAAAACAGAGGCCAACATTTATACCACATTCTTGTTCAATCAATCATAACACATTTAATCACAACCAACCACAATCAACACATAATCATTCATGTAATTCCATTATTCATTCCCTTTCTCAACTATCATAATCATGCCAAGTAGTATTCTCTTTTATAGCCCAACATTTAGATTGCCCTTCATTTTAATTTACATATATCACCTTTTTCCTTTTGTTTACACATAATCATTTTGCTTCCGTTTCCTATATTTACAAATTCAATTCATAAGCCATGACCCTTGTTCACAATTGTTAATACTTAACATTTATACTCATTTCCCATATTAATTACCGAATCCTCTTAAATAGCATTCATGTTCTCAGTTAAACATATACCATACATTTAAGCACAATTGAACAAATTTAACATAAGGGGGCAAATATACACAACCAACTCATACTTGTCACATAATTAGTATCATCGTTTCACTTTTAATTTACATGTAATTATTTAATTCCCTTTTTCCTCCTTTATTTATATTTTCACATTTAGTGTACAAATATATTTAACCAAACATACATAATATCACCTTCTCATATTTTTGCTTTAACAACACATATATTCGTTTCCATTCCATTTTCTTCCTATATCAATTTATTCCACAACACATACATGTAAAATCAAATCTCCGATTAAGGTGGATTAATTTTGATGATGACAATGTAATTAAATTATGGACTTAATTTGAAGAATGCAAGCCCAACAATAAAGAAGATCAAGTGCTTAGTTTAATTATTCATTCTCATTTATTCTTAATGTATTTTATTTATGAGAGTGGGTAGTTTAGGTTTTTATTCTCACATAAGGTCAAATAATATTCATGCATGAAAGGTTGAGATTAAAACCAATCAGACTTGAGAAGAGAATTGAAAACAATGTTAGAAAACTTAATTTTTCCAACATTGACCAATTCACTCGAGTGATTCTCAATTCACTCGAGTGATTTATGAATTTTCAGTAATATAGCCGTTGGATAAAGTAAAAAGGCAACACTATAAGAGTTGACCGAAAAAACACTCGAGTGTTTCCAAAAAGACTCGAGTGATTTAGGTCTGACAGCAAATTTTTTAAATGTTAGAAGAGGACAAAAAGGAAGAATAACTTGGTTTTTCCTCCCCTTTTGTCCCCTTACTTATTTTCTGAATAGTGGCCATTATCCAGAACAACAAGCTTACATTCTATCATTGATTCTCTCTCTCTCAAGTGTTAAAATCATTTTCTCTCTCTAAACTCAACCAAGCATTCATCTTTATTATTTGTCTTAGTGAGTTAAGAGAGTGTGCTTCATTTGTAAGAGAATTATTTGTTGTAAAATTCTCAAACACTCAAACACTTTAGCTTGTTTAGAAAATCTTGGTGAGGTATCCAAGTACTTGGTGAGGTATCCAAGTTCTCAAGCCTTGGGAGGTTCTGAAGCACAAAGACTAAGAGGATTCTTAGCTTGGTGGGCTCTTGGAGGTTCCAAGGAGCTTAAGAAGAAGGGACTGTTCATCACCAAATCAAGTTGGGGTAGAAATTTCAAGAGTTTGGTACACTCTTGAAAAGGGTTAGGATTGAGTGAGGAATCTCAATTTATCCTTGTAATTTCTAACAATTTGATTACTAGTAGAAACTCCTAAGTTGATTAGGGGGACTGGATTAGCACTCTATATTGAGTGTGAACCAGGATAAAATTGGTGTTGTCTCTCTTTTATAGCTTTCTTAGTTTTCAAGTAAAACCAAACCCTAAGTTCTCTAGAAAGGGGCTTTTATAATTCTAGTAGCAATTGGTTGCAATTAACTTGTTTTCAACTTGTTTTAACTTAGTTTAATTGCCCTCTACTTTGATTTATATCTGCCCTGGATCAGTCTTTAAGACATTGAATCATTTTGCTAAATTTCTCTGAAACTGCTCCTTTCTGTTCTGCATAAAACACTCGAGTGTTTTACAATTCACTCGAGTATTTCATAGAATTTCACTCGAGTGTTCTTCATTTCACTCGAGTAAATTGCCCAGTTTCAGAAAAACAAGCTTTTGATCAATTATCTTTTAATTGCATCGAAAATTAGTCACTGTTGCTTCCATATTACTATTCACCCCCTCTAGTAATTGCTAAGCCCGCTTGTTGGTTTCCAACAAGTGGTATCAGAGCTCGGTCGAAAGATCGAGCGTAAAAGCTTTTTCGAAAAAGATCCTTTTGGAAACAATGGGCTCTAGCAATCAACAAGAAGGGTCTATGTCTCTTAACCGACCTCCATTCTTCAATGGTGAAGATTATTCTTATTGGAAGGTTAGGATGAGAGTCTTTGTAGAAGCAATAGACACCGATATTTGGGATGTAATTGAAAAAGGTCCTTATATTCCTAGAAGAGTGATTAATGGTGAAGCCATTGTTATTCCTAGGACAAGTTGGAATGAAGATGATAAAAAGAAAGTTTCATATGATTTAAAACCTAAAAATATCATCTTCTCCGCTTAGTCCAAAAATGAATTTCATAGGATTTCACAATGTCAATCGGCTAAAGAAATGTGGGATACCTTGCAAATTACTCATGAGGGAACTAGTGAAGTTAGAGACTCAAGATTAAATGCTTTAACTCATGAATATGAGCTCTTTCATATGTTCCCTAATGAGTCTATCAATGATATGCAAACAAGGTTCACACATATCATTAACCAATTGATTGGCTTAGGAAAGGAATTTAGAGATGGTGAAACTACTAACAAAGTCTTGAGATGTCTTGATAGGAGATGGCAACCTAAGGTGACCGCCATCAAGGAAGCTAAGGATGTAAAATCTATGGACTTGACCACCTTGTTTGGAAAGCTCCAAGAACATGAGATGGAACTATCCAGACTTCACCTAAATGAAGACTCGGACAAGAAAAAGAAGAGCATCTCTCTAAAAGCCTCAACCAAAATGTCAAAAGAGGATGAAGATGAATCTTCAAGTGAAAGCTCCGATCATGCTCTAAATGAGGAAGAGATTGGCTTATTTGCCAAGAGGTTCAACAAATTCCTCAAAGGCAAAAAGGGTAGTTCATCATTCTCTAAGGACAAGAGACCTCAAGACAAAAGATCCAAGGATAACAAGCAAAGAAATAAGAGCTCAAGTGAGAGTGTGAAATGTCATGAGTGTGGTGGGATAGGACACATAAAAATGGAATGTCCCACCCACTTGACAAAGAATGAGAAGAAGACCCATGATGGCAAGGGGAAAAGAGCTTACATTGTTTAGGATGAACCGGAAAAGGATTCCAAGTCATCCTCAAGTAGTTCGGATGATGAGGAAGCCAAGCTATGCCTCATGGCCAAGAATGACAATGAAGCCTCCTCAAGTAGTGAAAGAAAAGACAATGAGAGTGAGGATGAGGTATCATCTAATTATTCTTACACCTCCTCTCATACTATTTCTTATGATGATTTGCTAAGTGAATATAATGAAATGTTAACTCAATTTCAGAGACTTGCTAAAGTTAACAAAGAAAAAGGAAATAAGCTTTTGGAATATCAAAAGGAAATCAATGAATTAGAAAAATCTATTAATGATTTGAAACTCCAAAATGCATCCTTGGAACTTGCTAACTCTAGTCATGTTTGTGAGAATGCAAATCACTTATATACCATCACTCATTGTGAAAAGTGTTGTGTGCTTGAAAAAGAAGTTAATGATTTGAAAATCAAACTCAACACTTTTAACAAAAGTGATAAAAACCTAGATCGGTTAATTGGTTCTCTTAGACACAACTCAAACAAAACCGGTCTAGGATATGTCCACAAGAAAAAGAAAAATAAAGTGGTTGGTTCATTCTCAAAAATTGATTTTACAAAGAAACCAACTTGCTTTTATTGTGGAAAATTTGGACATACAAACAATAAGTGCCATATCAAATATTTTGGAATTCAAAATGGTACTTATGTTTGGATTAAGAAGGAAGAATCATCCAAGACTAACAAAAAGGGACCCAACATAATTTGGGTACCCAAAATGAGCAAGTGATTGTGTCTTGTAGGTGTTCCTTAGAACCGGAAAGCAACTTTGGATACTTGATAGTGGATGTTCTAGGCACATGACGGGAGATAAGCGACACTTCATTGAGCTTACTCCTAAGGAAAAGGGATATGTCACATATGGAGACAACAACAAAGGCAAAATACTTGGTATAGGTAAAATTGGTAATTCTTCCAACTTGGTTATTGATAATGTACTTTATGTTCAAGGATTAGAACATAATCTTTTGAGCATTAGTCAATTATGTGATATTGCTAACCATGTATTATTTACCTCTACTCATTGTCTCATAAAAAGTGACAAAGATGAATCTATCAAATTTGTTGGAAAAAGGTCTAATAACACTTACATGGTTGAATTGAATAATATCACTTCTTTACTTTCAAAATGTTTAGTTAGCAAAGAAAGTGATACTTGGTTATGGCATCGTAGGACCGCTCACATTAATGTAAATCAACTTAAGAAAATTCAATCCAAAGACTTAGTAGTTGGGTTACCAAAGCTCAATTTTCAAATTAAAGGTGATTGCACTCCTTGCAAGAAGTGGAAACAAACTAAAAATCATTTTGGTTCCAAAAATGATGTGTCCACAACAAGACCATTGGAAATGCTTCACATGGACTTGTTTGGACCCTCTCAAGTAAAAAGCTTTGGTGGCAACTACTATGCCTTGGTGATTGTTGATGATTTTACAAGATTTACATGGACATTGTTTTTAAGTGATAAGAGTGAGACCTACAAGTCTTTTAAACGCCATATTAAACTTGCACAAAACCAAGTAAATCAAAAAGTGATTATTATTCGAATCGACCATGGAGGTGAATTTGAAAACTATAAATTTGATAGATTTTGTGATAAGCATGGAATTGAGCACCAATATTCGGCACCTAGAACTCCACAACAAAATGGAGTTTTTGAGAGGAAAAATAGGGTGCTAGAGGAACTTGCTAGAACCATGTTAAATGATTCTCAAGTACCTCAATACTTTTGGGCCGATGCCGTTAATACGGCTTGTTATGTAATGAATAGAATTTTAATTAGGCCCATGATAAAGAAAACCCCCTATGAGCTTTACAAAGGTAGAAAACCCAATATATCCCATTTCCATGTTTTTGGATGCAAAGTGTACATTTTAAACAATGGAAAAGATCAACTTGGAAAATTTGATTCTAAATCGGATGAGGGAATATTTTTGGGTTACTCCTCTCATAGTAAAGCTTTTAGAGTTTATAATAAACGAACTATGACTATTGAAGAATCAATTCATGTTGTTTTTAATGAGTCTTCGAAAGAAGATAGTGTTTTTTGTGAGGGTAGTGATGATGAACTTGAGATTTCAAATGTTGACAAAGAGATGGAAAAATCAAAGGATGAAGGAGAAGTCAAAGATGAACTTGATCTGGCTTGAAAAACGGTGAAAGCTCACCCTATTGACAATGTCATAGGAGACCTTTCAAAGGGAGTACTAACTCGTAGATCAATTCAAAATATTTGTCATTTTGTCTCCTTTGTTTCTCAAATTGAACCAAAATCAATTAAGGAAGCAATTTTGGATGAACATTGGGTTATGGCCATGCAAGAAGAACTAAACCAATTTATTAGAAATGATGTTTGGGAATTAGTGCCTATACCCGATGATCATACCATAATTGGTTTAAAATGGATTTATAGAAATAAACTTGATGAATCCGGTTTTATTATAAGAAACAAAGCGAGACTTGTTGCCCAAGGGTACAACCAAGAGGAAGGTGTTGATTATGATGAGACCTTTGCTCCGGTTGCACGCCTTGAGGCAATCCGAATCTTGCTTGCCTTTGCATCAATTATGAAATTTACTCTTTATCAAATGGATGTCAAGAGTGCTTTCTTGAATGGTTTCATAAATGAAGAAGTGTATGTTAAGCAACCACCCGGTTTTGAAAGTCATGAGTTTCCAAACCATGTTTACAAGTTGAAAAAGGCACTTTATGGATTAAAACAAGCTCCTAGAGCTTGGTATGATCGATTAAGTACCTTTCTATTAGAAAATGGCTTTCAAAGGGGAAAGGTTGATAATACACTATTCATCTATAAAACCAAAGAGAAACATTTTGTTAGTGCAAATATATGTAGATGATATTATCTTTGGTGCCACTAACGTGTCCTTGTGTAGAAAGTTCTCTAATTTGATGAAAAAGGAATTTGAAATGTCCATGATGGGGGAGCTCAAGTTCTTCCTAGGACTTCAAATCAAGCAAGTCAAGGAGGGGATTTTTGTGCATCAACGAATATATTGCAAGGAGCTCCTTGGAAAATTCGGAATGGACAAATGCAAAGAAGCATACACTCCCATGAGCACAACATGCTACCTAGACAAGGATGACATAGGTAAACCGGTTGATGTTAGTAAATATAGGGGCATGATAGGTAGTCTTCTATATCTTACCGCATCTAGACCGGATATTATGTTTAGTGTATGCATGTGTGCCCGTTTTCAAGCAAATCCTAAAGAATCACACCTATCCGCAGTTAAACATATTTTTAAATATCTTAAAGGAACAATTAACACCGGATTATGGTATCCTAGTGATGCTAGTCTTAGTTTAGTTGGTTATTCGGATTCCGACTTTGCGGGATGCAAGCTTGATCGCAAAAGCACTAGTGGTACTTGCCATTTATTGGGAAGTTCATTAGTGTCATGGTTTTCTAAAAAGCAAGCTTGTGTTGCTCTTTCCACCGCCGAAGCGGAATATATCGCCGCCGGTAGTTGTTGTGCTCAACTCTTGTGGATGAAACAACAATTATCGGATTTTGGTTTGATATTAGAAAGTGTTCCAATAAAATGCGATAACACAAGTGCCATCAATCTAACTAAGAATCCGGTGTATCACTCAAGGACTAAACGCATTGAAATTAGACATCATTTCCTAAGGGATCATGTTCAAAAGGGTGATTGCACAATTGAATTTGTAAGTACCACAAATCAATTAGCGGACATTTTTACAAAACCCTTACCAAGGGATACCATCTATCATATAAGAGGGGAACTTGGTATTTTAGATGAGTCAAGTATAAACTAATTGATTTGTGCCATTTGAAAATCACCAAATGTGTCTAAATTTAGTGTGTGGTGATACTTGTTTGAAATTGCCTTGAGAGGTTCTGAATGTATGTCTTTAATTGTGTGTGATTATGTTTCCTATCTGTTGTTTTCATTACATGTGGTGAATTTTGTGTTTTGTGTCTTAAAACTGTGATTTTCAACATAACTGATAAAAACACTCGAGTGTTTCTTAAATCACTCGAGTAATTTTAATTCAAAATTAAATCAGTTTTAATTGGAAAAGTTTTTGAGCAGGTCTGATGGAAAATACGCGAGTCTTTTTGAAAAGACTCGAGTATTTTCGGCCAACACTCGAGTGAATCCCATTTCACTCGAGTGAACTACAGGTTTCTGAAAATCCATCTTTCGGCCAACACACGAGTGAATTCAATTTCACGCGAGTGTTTTTCAGGTTTTCTGAAAAACACGCGAGTGTTTTTAAATTCACTCGAGTGAATTCGTCAGTTATAGTCTGATGCTGCTGCGATTTTTCCAGATTGCTCGAAATTCTCTCTCTCTTCACTCGCGTTTTCTCTGCTCACTCTCTCACATCTTCACAAATCTCACCAAAAACTCAAATTTCTTTCATATTTCAACTCTATTTCTTCTTCTAAACTCATTTCTACACTTATTTCACAACAAATTCAAGTTTTTGAGCATCAAATTCATCATTCCCTTTCCAAAACCCTAACTCCCCAAAACCCCAATTTCTCAAAATTTCTTCTAGTTTTTCACTTATAAGTGCAAATGGCTTCATCTTCGGACAATAGAAGAAAAGGGAAAAAGCCAAGGGTGGAGGAACCTCAACCCATTGAGGAGGAGGAAGATGATTTCTATCAAAGGGCAAATTGCATTGAAAGGGAAAGGAAATTTGCTTCCAATGATTATGCAACACAAACTTGGGTAAGTGAAGCCTATCTCCTTAGTAGAGGATTTACCTTTGTTAATGCTCTTAAATCTCAAAAACTCATGGGTTTCCTATCCTATAATGGTCCTATCTACATTAGGTTAGATAGGCAATTTTATGCAAACTTTAGGCAAAATGGAAACTCCTATGAGACCTCTGTGTTAGGACATCATATTGAGGTTACCCCTAAGGCTTTATTCCAAGTCTTTGGGTTATCACGATCTGGAGAGGGCACTTCTAATCGAGACGTTGATCCAATTTTTCGAAACTTGCTCCGCCCTGATCGTGTTTATCTCAAAGGTGAGAAGAAAGCAAATCAAATGACTGCCAACAATAGAGTCCTCCACTATCTCGTTTGCCATATCCTGTTGCCCCAAACATCTCCAAACTACTCCCGCCCAATTCAAATTGAGCTTCGAGTTATGGATGCCATTCTTAATGGTACTGTCTTGAATTGGGCCTCCATCATCCTAGCCAAAATGAAACAAGCCTCTGACTCCAAACCTAAACAAAACCTACCTTACCCCATGCATGTTTGCAAGCTCCTTCAGCACTTTCAGATTCCTATTTCGGAAAGGAGCCTGTCGTTCTTCTTCCTGCAAAAATCCATGACTTTTCTGATAACTCTTTGGGTAAGATGGACATCGAGTACTTCGGTGATCGATGTATGTATTTTGATGAGGCAGCTGCTCTGAGAGGTGAGGGCAATGTTCAGCAGGCTGCAGATCAGTTGGGCGTTGACCCTCAGCAGTTGGAGGAGGAGCAGGCCACTTTTGATCAGCAGGCAGGAGGGAGTAGTGGAGTACCCCAGGATTATCCTACTGATGGGATCAACTTTGATATGCCGGGATCCTGGAACACCACATTTGCAGAGCACAGGGTCTATATGGATGAGCGAATGGATGGTTTTGATGGGAGGTTTGCCTCATTGGCTCATGAGGCTCAGGACTTTAGGACCTATATGACTGGGAGAGTTGATCGCATTGATGGGCGCTTGGATGCTATTGACAATCAACTTCTAGAGCAGCGTGCAACTATGTTTGATATGAGGACTCAGATGGACATCCAACACTCAGCTCTTCATGGTAGGCTTGATGCCCATTCTGCTAGTGTGGATGCGAACTTTGGACATGTGTGCTCCGATCTCAGTCAGATTCTGACAGCTCTTGGGAGATTCCAGCCCTATCATCGTGATGATGATCAGCAACCACCACCCTCTTGAGTCCTTGATGTTCATTTGCACTAGATTTTATGCTTTATAACTTTATTTAGTTATTTTGAGACTTTTGTTAATTTTGTTGGGAGTTGGATGTACCTATTTCAAACTCATGTTTTATGGTTTGTGTATGGTGGATTAATGATGTTTGTGCATTAATCATGTTTTCTTCATGGATTTCATGTTCCTTCATGGTTTTTCAATATTGCTTCATAGTCATATTTTGATTCTTATTTACTCTTAAGGGAAAGTTTTCTTATTGGTATCCTTCATTCTCCACCTTTGTTTCCAAAATGTTATCTTTGTTGATCATGACAAAAAGGGGGAGAAAGGATATTAAAGAGAAAAGAGCATATTTTTTTTCCGCTTTCTTGTTTACACTCTGATGATATATGCTCTTACTCTGATACCAATGAGCACTTGATTATGATTATTATTGTATTACGTTGTGCTTGGCATTTTCTGGATTGTACAGGTTAAAAAGGTTCCTAGATTGAGGGGGAGCTCTCAAGTGCTAGAGGTTTAATTATTTTGTCATCATCAAAAAGGGGGAGATTGTAAAATCAAATCTCCGATTAAGGTGGATTAATTTTGATGATGACAATGTAATTAAATTATGGACTTAATTTGAAGAATGCAAGCCCAACAATAAATAAGATCAAGTGCTTAGTTTATTCATTCTCATTTATTCTTAATGTATTTTATTTATATGAGTGGGTAGTTTAGGTTTTTATTCTCACATAAGGTCAAATAATATTCATGCATGAAAGGTTGAGATTAAAACCAATCAGACTTGAGAAGAGAATTGAAAACAATGTTAGAAAACTTAATTTTTTCAACATTGACCAATTCACTCGAGTGATTCTCAATTCACTCGAGTGATTTATGAATTTTCAGTAATATAGCCGTTGGATAAAGTAAAAAGGCAACACTATCAGAGTTGACCAAAAAAACACTCGAGTGTTTCCAAAAAGACTCGAGTGATTTAGGTCTGACAGCAAATTTTTTAAACGTTAGAAGAGGACAAAAAGGAAGAATAACTTGGTTTTTCCTCCCCTTTTGTCCCCTTACTTATATTCTGAATAGTGGCCATTATCCAGAACAACAAGCTTACATTCTATCATTGATTCTCTCTCTCTCTCAAGTGTTAAAATCATTTTCTCTCTCTAAACTCAACCAAGCATTCATCTTTATTATTTGTCTTAGTGATTTAAGAGAGTGTGCTTCATTTGTAAGAGAATTATTTGTTGTAAAATTCTCAAACACTCAAACACTTTAGCTTGTTTAGAAAATCTTGGTGAAGTATCCAAGTTCTCAAGCCTTGGGAGGTTCTCAAGCACAAAGACTAAGAGGATTCTTAGCTTGGTGGGCTCTTGGAGGTTCCAAGGAGCTTAAGAAGAAGGGACTCTTCATCACCAAATCAAGTTGGGGTAGAAATTTCAAGAGTTTGGTACACTCTTGAAAAGGGTTAGGATTAAATGAGGAATCTCAATTTATCCTTGTAATTTCTAACAATTTGATTACTAGTAGAAACTCCTAAGTTGATTAGGGGGACTGGATTAGCACTCTATATTGAGTGTGAACCAGGATAAAATTGGTGTTGTCTCGCTTTTATAGCTTTCTTAGTTTTCAAGTAAAACCAAACCCTAAGTTCTCTAGAAAGGGGCTTTTATAATTCTAGTAGCAATTGGTTGCAATTAACTTGTTTTCAACTTGTTTTAACTTAGTTTAATTGCCCTCTACTTTGATTTATATCTGCCCTGGATCAGTCTTTAAGACATTGAATCATTTTGCTAAATTTCTCTGAAACTGCTCCTTTCTGTTCTGCATAAAACACTCGAGTGTTTTACAATTCACTCGAGTATTTCGTAGAATTTCACTCGAGTGTTCTTCATTTCACTCGAGTAAATTGCCCAGTTTCAGAAAAACAAGCTTTTGATCAATTATCTTTTAATTGCACCGAAAATTAGTCACTGTTGCTTCCATATTACTATTCAACCCCCCTCTAGTAATTGCTAAGCCCGCTTGTTGGTTTCCAACAATACATATATTTGCAACAGTAATTAATTATCATTTAATTCACAACTTTACAAATAAAATCAATAATCATAGAAATCATTTATGTCAACTTCACTATCAAGTTACCCAATTCCTCATGTACTTCAATATGATCCTTATCCAAGTTTCATTTATCAAATAATTCATTATCATATCATTGGGTTTCCTTTTTCCTAATCCTTACATCCAACATCATACATATTTATTTAGTTAGAATTTCATATTCAATTACCTAGGGTTTTATAGTCTAATTTTCTCCCCTAACACATAACCCTAACAAGCATTATATACTAACTAGAACCTACTCCCTAGAACAAGGCAAAACCCACCCCCTTACCTCAAACACTTAGAGATAAGGTGATTTTGCTTGCTCCGAGCTTGAAAGCCTTACCACCAATTGAGTTAGTGTAACACCCTAATAATTTCTACCCTTTACTCCCAAGCATTGAAAATATGTACTTAAAAATTCCTTTTTAATATAATAAAATCACCTGTCAAACGGACGGAGTTTTGCCTGTTTTTCGGACTTTTCCAAATTTTAACCTGTGAATAACATCATCAATATAAACAATCAACAGCCAACAGGGCTTCATCTCATGCACATATCATATAACAGCCCCATGGGCATAAAATATAATATCCTGTATCAGTTATCAGAGTTTAAGCGGAAAATAAATACTAGGTGCAACTAGCATGATGCTCAACACATTGCTATGCCAAAAATAATATCCTAATCCCAATAATAACCCTACTCTCCCTGTGAGGGAGAGCACTCCTGCTCGGCCGGGGGCTGTGCTAACTCAATCTCTGTACCTGAAAAATGGTAAGGGAGTGAGCATTGCACATGAAATAGAAAAGCAGTTTCTAGATAAACATAACAACTAACCAGGCCAAACACAATTAGCAATTTAATTCACATAAGTACAATTTCATCGCAAGCATACCACATTTTCCAATTCCATCATTTTACAAGTGTCGGTTCCCTTTTATTTAATACATTTTCAACTTATGATTCCCTTTTAATTATTTCCCCGTTTCCAAAGAAATCCCTTTTTAATCCCTTACGTTTTCCCTTATTCTTTTCCTTATATTTACGGTGTATGTATGTCTCCACCAAATCGAAGGCCTACGTACATACACCAATTACGATGTATGTCTCCACCAAATCGAAGGCCTACATACATCGCTTTTCCATTACCATTATCTTTTCCAATTTTATCCCCTTTTTCCTTTATTCATTTCCTTTTACTTTCGGTGTATGTATGTCTCCACCAAATTGAAGGCCTACATACATACACCAATCACGATGTATGTCTCCACCAAATCGAAGGCCTACATACATCGCTCTTCCATTACCGATTACCTTATTTTATCCATCGTCATTTCCTTTTTCCTTTTACTTAGGGTGTATGTATGTCTCCACCAAATCGAAGGCCTACATACATACACCATCGACGATGTATGTCTCCACCAAATTGAAGGCCTACATACATCGCCCCAGTTACGTTGTATTGTCTCCCCCAAATCGAAGGCCTACAATACAACCCCCATTTACGATGTATTGTCTCCCCCAAATCGAAGGCCTACAATACAACACCAATTACGATGTATATCTCCCCCAAATCGAAGGCCTATATACATCACCATATTTATCCAATTTTAGTTATCCATATTATATGTCATTAATTAATCGACCAAATCCATTTCTTTCCACTTAGTCCTTTCACACACAAACATCATCACATATATAACCAAATAGCCACAATTCACTTTCCTAATTATCACCATTCCAATATTAAAGTAATGCCAAATATAACACATAAATACAACCACCACTATTCATGCATAACCACATTTTTCACATAAACAATTAGTGCAAGTAACCACAAAATTCACCTTTTCATATAATCATGCATAACCATATTTTTCACTTGTCTGAATTATATGTTTAAAATCCTAGCTTAGGGGTTCATGCCATTTATTTTCCTCAATTAAAATCTAACCTCATTCTCTACTTCTTAGAGTTCCATAACTAATAAATTAAGCCTGTTTTTACCCTTTTCCTTAGTTCTAAATTGGGGTTTCTAATTTCCTACCCTAACACATAAACTCCTAGCCAATCATTATATCTAAATACAAACCCTTTCCTAGAACAAGCCAATGCTCACAATATCCACCCCCTTACCTTAACCAAGGAGAGAGAGAGAGAGAGTGGAGAAACCCAAGCCTTAGCTTCAAGCGCTCCCAAAACCAAGAGCTCCAAAGGCAATCGAAGGAGGAGAGTGATGATGACCTTCCCTAAGCCATAGAAATGAGAACGATGAAGAGATTGTGGCACAATCAAGAGGAAATTCGAGTTTCACCAAGAGGTGGGAAGAGAGAGAGAGAGAGAAAATCCAAATTAGAGAGAGAGAAAAGGACTCAAGAACATGAACACTTACTTGGAGCAACAAAGAGGGACTTGATGGTGGATTTTGGAGTGATTCCCTTGAGGTTTGATGGATTTGGGATGAGAGATTTTGTGCCCTAGAGAGAGAGAGAGTTCGAATTTGTGGCAAGAACTAACACGTGAATGGCTTTATTTTTTTTCCACTGCAACAACCCTTAATCGATTAATAATCGATTAAGCCTTTCCCCTTCAGCAGACCTTAATCGATTATGTTGCAGCTTAATCGATTAAGCTGCACAATTTTGCAGCATCCATACTTTGGAAGGCCATAACTTCTTCGTTACCCGTTGGATCTTCCTCAAATTTTAACACAAGCTTCCTCACCTATCCTACTTGACATCCAACGGTGGAATTTGTAATCTAAGCTACCAATCTTGTTATTCTTATTCCCCAAAGTCCTATGTTTTAAACTTAAATTTGCATGTCTAATTGGCCAATTTCTAACTTATATCATAATTGCTTCTATCCTAAGACTATCAAAACATAATTTACACTAAGAATTAAATTTGGGATGTTACAATCCTCTCCCACTTACCAGAATTTCGTCCTCGAAATTCAACTGTCCTGAAACAACTGAGGATAAGACTCCTTCATCTTGCTCTCCAGCTCCTAAGTAGCTTCTTCTACGTTGTTTCTGTTCCAAATAACTTTCACCATTGGGAGTTCCTTACCCCTGAGCTGCTTAATCTGCCTGTCCTCAATTCTGATCGGGAGGACCTCAAAAGTAAGATTCTCCTTCAAGGGCAAATCGTCAGCTGCTACCACATGAGAGGGATCATGAATGTACTTCCTCAGTTGAGAAACATGAAATACACCATGAAGCCTAGACAAATGTGGAGGCAAAGCAATCCTGTAAGACAAAGGTCCAACTCTCTCCAGAATTTCATAAGGTCCAACAAACCTCGGAGTCAGCTTCTTTGACTTGATTGCCCGACCAATGCCAGTGGTAGGGGACACCCTAAGAAACACATGATCACCAACATCAAACTCTAGGGGTCTCCTACGCTTATCTGCATAGCTCTTTTGCCTATCTTGAGAAGTCTTCATCTTATCCTTAATCATCGCGATCTTCTCTGTGGTTTCTTGCACCAATTCTGGACCAGTCAACAAATTTTCACCAATTTGGAACCAGCAAAGAGGCGTTCTACACTTTCTACCATAGAGTGCCTCAAACGGTGCCATACCAATACTAGAGTGAAAACTGTTGTTGTAAGTGAATTCCATCAATGGTAACAACTGCTCCCAGCTACCAGCCTGTTCTAGAACACAAGCCCTCAACAGATCCTCCAAGGTCTGAATAGTACGCTCAGACTGCCCATCAGTTTGAGGATGATAGGCTGTACTAAACCTCAGCTTAGTACCAAAGGCCTATTGAAGACTCTGCCAAAATCTGGATAGAAACCGTGGATCACGATCAGACACAATACTAGAAGGCACACCATGAAGCTTCACTATGTCCCGAATATACAACTGTGTCAATTTCTCCAGTGTGTACTTCTTGTGAATCGGGATAAAGTGAGCACACTTTTTTAAACGGTCTACAACAACCCATACACCATCACAACCTGCAGTAGTTCTAGGTAGACCCATCACAAAGTCCATGGCTATGCTATCCCACTTCCATTCAGGGATGTCAAGTGATCGCAACGGACCACCTGGCTTTTGATGCTCAATCTTGACCTTTTGACAAGTCAAGCAGTGAGACACATGGTCGGCCACATCAGACTTCAATCCTGGCCACCAATAGATCCTCTTCAAATCTTGATACATCTTTGTTGTACCCGGATGGAAACTCATTTTTGTTTGGTGAGCTTCCCACAATATGTCTCTTCGAATCTCGAAGTCCATTGGAACACATATTCTACCTCTCAATCTGATGATTCCATCTGCACCCTTGATGAAATCAGGTTCCTCTTTACTTGCTGATACTTCCAACAGCTTCTAGAGCTCTTCATCATCTGCTTGCCTTTCCTTTATCAAATCCATCAACTCACTAGTGACCTGCAACATTTCCAAAACAAAACTCTTCTCTTTCACCAGCATGTTCAAGTTGAGATCACTAAACTCCTGCATTAGCTGCATCTCCTTCACCATCAAGTTGCTAACATGAAGAGTTTTGCGACTCAATGCATCGGCTACCACATTAGCTTTACCCGGATGGTATTGAAGATGGAAGTCATAATCTTTCAAGAACTCCATCCATCTCCTATGTCTCATATTCAGCTCCTTTTGATCGAAGAGATAACGGAGACTCTTGTGGTCACTGTACACCTCAAACTTTGTGCCATACAAGTAATGTTTCCAAATTTTCAGGGCAAACACCACAGCTGCTAATTCCAAGTCATGAGTCGGATAATTCTGCTCATGCTGCCGCAACTGTCTGGATGCATAGGCTACAACTTTGCCTTGCTGCATAAGTACACAACCCAAGCCTTGCTTTGAGGCATCACAATACACATCGAAGGGTTGGGTTGGTTCCGGCAAAGTCAGAACCGGTGAACTCGTCAATCTCTTCTTCAGCTCTAAGAAACTTCTCTCACACTGCTGTGACCATTGGTAAGGGACATCTTTCCTGGTTAACATTGTCAATGGAAGAGCCAGTTTGGAGAAGCCTTCAATGAATCTCCGATAGTAACCTGCCAATCCCAAAAAACTTCTGATTTCTGTGACCGTTGTGGGCCTCTCCCACTTTAACACTACTTCCACCTTGGAGGGATCCACAGCAACTCCCTGTGCGGAAATCACATGCCCCAGAAAATGGACTTCATCCAACCAAAAGCTACATTTAGACAGCTTGTCATACAACTGCTTTTCTTTGAGGACTTGCAGCACGATCCTCAAATGCTCCTCATGTTCACCTGGACTCTTAGAATAAATCAGGATGTCATCAATGAATACAATGACAAAAGAATCCAAGTATGGCATGAAGATCCTATTCATGTAATCCATGAATATTGCAGGAGCGTTGGTCAATCCAAAAGGCATCACCACATACTCAAAGTGCCCATAACGTGTCCTGAAAGCAGTTTTTGGAATGTCCTCTTCACGGATACGGATCTGATGGTATCCCGATCGGAGGTCAATCTTAGAGAACACTGATGCACCCCTCAACTGATCCAACAAATCATCAATGCGAGGGAGCGGATATTTGTTCTTTACTGTCACTGCATTCAACTGTCTGTAATCAGTGCACATCCGAAGGCTACCGTCCTTCTTCTTGACAAAAAGGATAGGAGCACCCCAGGGTGATACACTTGGCCTGACAAGTCCCTTTGCTAATAGCTCCTCCAATTGCTTCTTTAATTCTTCCAATTCCGGAGGCGCCATTCTGTAAGGTGCAATAGAAATTGGACCTGTACCAGGCTTCAGATCGATACTAAACTCAACTTCCCTTTTTGGAGGTAATCCGGGAATCTCCGTAGAAAAGACTTCCGGAAACTCACGGACCACAGAAATTTGACTTACGTCATATACTTCATCAACTTCTATGGCAAACAGAGAAGAATCACTAAAGATGACTGCTTTCTTACGACAGTCAATTAGAACATGATGCTGAGCCATCCAGTCCATACCCAGAATAACATCTAATCTAGTCAAAGGCAGACAAATAAGATTGATTTTGAATTCCCGCTCCAAAACTCGGAGTGGACAATCCAAACACATCTGAGAAGTAATTACTGAAGAATTTGTAGGAGTAGAGACCGACAATTTATAAGGCATTTCTATAGTAGACAACCCTAGTCTCTTCATGCATTCCAGAGAAATAAATGAATGGGATGCATCACAGTCAAATAAAACACCACAAGAAATGCCATTAACATGAAAAATACCTCTGATCAGCTCATCATCATCTGTCACCTCCTCGCCATCTAGAGTGTACACCTTGCCCTTCTGCATTGGCTGACTCCTACCAGATTTCTGTGCTCTAGCCACATTGACCTCCCTCTTGACAGTATTTTTAGGGCAGTTGGCAACAAAGTGACCGGACTGTCCGCATAAGTAACAGAGTCCATCTCTTCGACCCATATTCCAACACACCCCCTTGTGTTGCCTCCCACAATGTGGACAAGTAGGGACAGGACCAAGAGTTACTACAGATTGCCCTACTCCTCTAGGAACTGAAGGTCTGGGATTAGAATAAGGACCAGATTTCTGCATAGGACCCTTGCCCCTAATAGGACCAGACAATTTCTGAGATGCCTTGCTTCGATCCTCTGCTTGTTCCTGCTTGAGAGAATCTTCATAAGCACTGGTCATATTCACTAGTTGAGAGAGATTAGAGATCCCCTGATAGACAAAAAGAGTTTTGATCTTGGGATTGAGACCAGACTCAAACTTGATACATTTAGTACGTTCATCTGCATCTCGATAGCTGCCTGAATAGCGAATGAGATCCTCGAATTGAGCTGCATATTCTCCAACACTGAGACTCCCTTGTTTCAGCTCAAGAAAAGCCACTTCCTTCTCTCTCCTTACATTTTCCGGAAAGTACTTTCCCAGAAAACGAACCTTGAAGAGATCCCATGAAATGAGCTCATTACCTGCTTCCAAACCTCTCCTCTGTTGGTCCCACCAATGTTCAGCCTCACAGGTTAGAACATACTCCACTAGTCGCATATACTGATCACCCGGTGGCTGCAGTGAGTGAAGAACCTTTTCCATCTCCTGGAGCCATCTTTGAGCTCCATCAGGATTGTAACCCCCTTCGAACTTCAGCGGATCGCTTTTTCTAAAGCGGCCCATCCAGTCAATCTGGACTGGAGGTGGTGGAGGAGGTTGTAGTGCTGCTGCTGCAGCTGCCGCAAATAATGCAATGTTTTGGGCTTGATTCTGCTGTAGATTTGCCAGATTCTCAGCTTGTTGCTGCTGAGCTTGGGCTTGGTTTTGCTGCAATTGAACCATAGTTTCGAGAATTGCAGCAATTTTGTCATTGTCAGCCCGTCTCCCTGCCATGCTGTGGAGTCATGGAGGGACAACCAGTTAATGATAAAACAATTAAATAAAACTATTAATATCCTACAACTTCAACTTAGACACTTAAACTATGTACTTTGGTTACTCGCTCGGTGAGTAACCATAGGAGTAGTGAGTTCATACTCCAAAGACCGAGGGAAACTACTCTGATACCATAATGTAACACCCTAATAATTTCTACCCTTTACTCCCAAGCATTGAAAATATGTACTTAAAAATTCATTTTTAATATAATAAAATCACCTGTCAGACGGACGGAGTTTTGCCTGTTTTTCGGACTTTTCTAAATTTTAACCTGTGAATAACATCATCAATATAAACAACCAACAGCCAATAGGGCTTCATCTCATGCACATATCATATAACAGCCCCATGGGCATAAAATATAATATCCTGTATCAGTTATCAGAGTTTAAGCGGAAAATAAATACTAGGTGCAACTAGCATGATGCTCAACACATTGCTATGCCAAAAATAATATCCTAATCCCAATAATAACCCTACTCTCCCTGTGAGGGAGAGCACTCCTGCTCGGCCGGGGGCTGTGCTAACTCAATCTCTGTACCTGAAAAATGGTAAGGGAGTGAGCATTGCACATGAAATAGAAAAGCAGTTTTTAGATAAACATAACAACTAACCAGGCCAAACACAATTAGCAATTTAATTCACATAAGTACAATTTCGTCGCAAGCATACCACATTTTCCAATTCCATCATTTTACAAGTGTCGGTTCCCTTTTATTTAATCCATTTTCAACTTATGATTCCCTTTTAATTATTTCCCCGTTTCCAAAGAAATCCCTTTTTAATCCCTTACCTTTTCCCTTATTCTTTTTCTTATATTTACGGTGTATGTATGTCTCCACCAAATCGAAGGCCTACGTACATACACCAATTAAGATGTATGTCTCCACCAAATCGAAGGCCTACATACATCGCTTTTCCATTACCATTATCTTTTCCAATTTTATCCCCTTTTTCCTTTATTCATTTCCTTTTACTTTCGGTGTATGTATGTCTCCACCAAATCGAAGGCCTACATACATCGCTCTTCCATTACCGATTACCTTATTTTATCCATTGTCATTTCCTTTTTCCTTTTACTTAGGGTGTATGTATGTCTCCACCAAATCGAAGGCCTACATACATACACCATCGACGATGTATGTCTCCACCAAATCGAAGGCCTACTTACATCGCCCCAGTTACGTTGTATTGTCTCCCCCAAATCGAAGGCCTACAATACAACCCCCATTTACGATGTATTGTCTTCCCCAAATCGAAGGCCTACAATACATCACCAATTACGATGTATATCTCCCCCAAATCGAAGGCCTATATACATCACCATATTTATCCAATTTTAGTTATCCATATTATATGTCATTAATTAATCGACCAAATCCATTTCTTTCCACTTAGTCCTTTCACACACAAACATCATCACATATATAACCAAATAGCCACAATTCACTTTCCTAATTATCACCATTCCAATATTAAAGTAATGCCAAATATAACACATAAATACAACCACCACTATTCATGCATAACCACATTTTTCACATAAACAATTAGTGCAAGTAACCACAAAATTCACCATTTCATATAATCATGCATAACAATATTTTTCACTTGTCCGAATTATTTGTTTAAAATCCTAGCTTAGGGGTTCATGCCATTTATTTTCCTAAATTAAAATCTAACCTCATTCTCTACTTCTTAGAGTTCCATAACTAATAAATTAAGCCTATTTTTACCCGTTTCCTTAGTTCTAAATTGGGGTTTCTAATTTCCTACCCTAACACATAAACTCCTAGCCAATCATTATATCTAAATACAAACCCTTTCCTAGAACAAGCCAATGCTCACAATATCCACCCCCTTACCTTAACCAAGGAGAGAGAGAGTGGAGAAACCCAAGCCTTAGCTTCAAGCGCTCCCAAAACCAAGAGCTCCAAAGGCAATCGAAGGAGGAGAGTGATGATGACCTTCCCTAAGCCATAGAAATGAGAACGATGAAGAGATTGTGGCACAATCAAGAGGAAATTCGAGTTTCACCAAGAGGTGGGAAGAGAGAGAGAAAATCCAAATTAGAGAGAGAGAAAAGGACTCAAGAACATGAACACTTACTTGGAGCAACAAAGAGGGACTTGATGGTGGATTTTGGAGTGATTCCCTTGAGGCTTGATGGATTTGGGATGAGAGATTTTGTGCCGTAGAGAGAGAGAGAGTTCGAATTTGTGGCAAGAACTAACACGTGAATGGCTTTATTTTTTTTACACTGCAACAGCCCTTATAATCGATTAAGCCTTTCCCCTTCAGCAGACCTTAATCGATTAAGTTGCAGCTTAATCGATTAAGCTGCACAATTTTGCAGCATCCATAATTTGGAAGGCCATAACTTCTTCGTTACCCGTTGGATCTTCCTCAAATTTTAACACAAGCTTCCTCACCTATCCTACTTCACATCCAACGGTGGAATTTGTAATCTAAGCTACCAATCTTGTTATTCTTATTCCCCAAAGTCCTATGTTTTAAACTTAAATTTGCATGTCTAATTGGTCAATTTCTAACTTATATCATAATTGCTTCTATCCTAAGACTATCAAAACATAATTTACACTAATAATTAAATTTGGGATGTTACATTTAGAATCCAAAGGAAGAGGGAGGAACCTAATACAAGGGGTATAACAAAACAAATTGTTAAGCTTTAACCATAAGCTTGGAGAAATTCATGAACCAAACTAGAGTTCCCTAGGTGGATGATTGAAAACTCCAAGGGAGCAAGAGAGAGAGAGAGAGAATCGAACCAAAAGAGAGAGAAAGAGGAAATTAAGAACTTGGGAACTTACTTGGAGTTGAGAAGGAAAGAGATTTGATGATGGATTTAGTGTGATTTACTTGAATCTTGATGGATTGGAGTGAGTAAATTTGGTGCCCTAGGAGAGAGAAGAGTGAGAGAAACGAATTTGGCATGGAAGGAACGTGTGTTTTGCTTTTATTTTTTTCCTCAGCAGCAGTACTTAATCGATTAAGAGCCGATTAAGACTTTTCACCCAATCTGACCTAAATCGATTAAGCTACTGCATAGTTTTGCAGTAGCTTGACTTTGAAAGGCCATAACTTCTTCGTTACCCGTTAGATCTTCCTCAAATTTTAAAGCAAGCTTCCCTACATACTAATCTTCACATCCAACGGTGGAATTTGTGTTTAGAGTTCCCAATCTTTTATTTTAAATTTCCTAAGGTTCTATGTTTTAAACCTAGTTCTACATGTATTTTTGGCTAAATTCTAACTTATATCTCCATTTCTTCTACACTAAGACCATCCCAACATAGATTATACTTGGAATTAAATTTGGGATGTTACAATCCTCCCCCACTTATTGGAATTTCGCCCCCGAAATTCCGTTAGGTTCAGTAAATGGAGAATCACCCCGGTGATAGGACTTGCGATTCGTATCTTTAATTCCCTTTGGTTTCTTCCGTCAGTCTTTCGATTTGCCCTTACCTAGACAGAATTTAAATCAGGGTAGGAAGTGCTCCCCCACTTGGCATCGACATACCCAATTACCGCTATGCTAAAGGATGTGGGATCGGGTGAATCTGCTTCCGATCGTCCTTCGGATAGATGTAAGGCAGGTGTTGCATTAGCTAGAAACGGGAAAAATCGCAATATTTAGCATTCCGGAATAGTTTTAGAATCTTTCCCAGAATAGATACCCTGGGATCGTGGCATGCGAAGATTTTTGCAAGATAGAACGCCTTAGAGTTTGTCTTCTTACAAGGATTGTCTAGCACCGGTAAGGTTTAGAACCTTTCAAAAACACAAGCGTTCATGAACAAGAAGCACCCCAATGCTTAGTTGATTAGAGCAAGCACAATTCCTACTAAATACTCCACATTCAACTTCTTCCATGAATCGATTTAAAAAGAATAGGAAGGAAGAAGTCCACATTAGTTCCAAGATTTACTCAACTACCAAAGGTGAAGGGTACGACAACTTGCCGTTGGCTGAGTCAATTATTAAGATTGTTTGGTCTTAACGCAGGGATTTTACAAATTTGGCACACCCAGCTATTCTTACGAATGGTTATCTAAGAACCAGGAAAAGATTCGAAGCAATTGTCAAATTGCTTCAAGATTGGTTTAGTTGATATGATGGTTAAGAATAATTTTTGGAGAGTTTTCTTAACTCATCCAAGGGATTAGCACTTAGCTATACTACTTTGGAACAAGTAGCATACACCAAGACTTCCTTTCTTTAGAACTATTTTCTATCTACTCTCTAACTCTATATGAAGCTTTTGAACGAATGTTTCTGGGTTAGGTTGGCTTCACTTACAAGAATTATTTTCCTTGGAAGTCACTACTTTGGTTGTCTACTTTCACTTTAAAGGTTACAATGATAGCATTTATTGATAGATGCAAGAATTGAGGTGATCAATCTCATCCTCACGTCTACCAACAACACATCACTGTCGGGTTCTATCAGTAATGTCATCATTTACCAAATGCAAGGATTAGAGTGATCAATTCTAACCTTACATTACATCAAATAACAACATCACAACATAATATTGGTCACTTGATACTAGAATTCTCAAACTGAAGAATTCCTTATAAGGTCTTTCATACGTTCTCTATAAGAACAGGATTGTATTTGGAAAGGCAAATCCAAAGTGTTTTAAACACTTCTATCCTAAAACATTACTAGTTCAATATTTAGCTAACAGAAGAGCAAACTAACTTCACAACTTCGAATTTAAAAGCACTTCGTATGGACTTGCCAAACGTTAGTTACCTGCATCCATATAAGCTGCTTAGCCAGAGTGAACAGACCAATAAGACTCAAATACTAAGTAAATACATAGTACTATAATTATCTTATTATAATCCTAAACTATTACTATGAGCATCAATTACTCGCTAGGTGAGTAATCATTTGGAGTTTGTACAACTCCAAGGCCGAGGAGAAACTGCTCTGATACCAAAAATGTAACAGCTAGGATTTATACCCTTAATTCCCCCTTATAATAAAATACGGATTTGAAAATTCCTTTTTATTATATTAAAATCAACCGTCAAACGGACGGAGTTTTGTTTGTTTTTCGGACTATTCCAAAATTTCAACCTGTGGTAAACAATTTTAATTAAACAACCAATAGCCAGCAGGGCTTCAGATTATATATATATATAAGTCATATCAAGGCCCAATGGGCTCCAAATATATCAGAGTGCATCAAATAATCAGTGTTTCAGCGGAAAAATACTAAGTTTGAGTATCAAAAACCAAAACATATACTTTTCTCAAAACAAAACATCCTAAGCCTCACTTAAAAATGTTTATAGCAAATTTACATCAAAATAGTGTAGGAGGCTTAGGTCCATATTATACTCTAAATCCCATAATAACCCTACTCTCCCTGTAAGGGAAAGCACTCCTGCTCGGCCGGGGGCTGTGCCAGCTCAATCTCCATACCTGAAAAATGTTAAGGGAGTGAGCATTGCACATGAAATAGAAAGCAGTTTCTAACTAGATATAACAACCCGCTAGGTCAAACACAACTAGCAAATAAAGCATATCATCACATATTGCACACCATACTCATTTCATTATTTCTATATTCGTTATTCATTCCAGATTCCCATTTTCATTATTCATTTCAACATCCATTTTCATTATTCATTTCAACATCCATTTTCTTTACTTTTTATTCTTTTCACATACTTACTTTATTTCGGTTCATCACCTCAAATCAGAGGCCAATGTACAAATTTCATTCAACACATTTATTACCTCAAAGCAGAGGCCCTCATACTTTTCCTTAATTAAATTATGTGTCCCTCAGGTTAGAGGTCAACACATAAACATTTTATTCATTTTGTGTCCCTCAGGTCAGAGGTTAACACTTAAACATTTTATTCATTTTGTGTCCCTCAGGTCAGAGGTCAACACACTATCGTACTTCACCTCCACACAGGAAGGTACCTCATACACTTGGCCTATGGGTACTTCACCTCCACACCGGAAGGTACCTCATACCATTGTACTTCACCTCCACACCGGAAGGTACCTCATACAAGTTAGCCTGTGGGTACTTCCCCTCCACATCGGAAGGTACCTCATACCCTTGTACTTCACCTCCACAACGGAAGGTACCTCATACATTTGGCCTATGGGTATTTCACCTCCACACCGGAAGGTACCTCATACCATTGTACTTCACCTCCACACCGGAAGGTACCTCATACAATTTGGCCTGGTGGTACTTCACCTCCACATAGGAAGGTACCTCATACCACCACATAGGTTATACTAAAACATCATTTTCATTATCAAAAATTCATTACAATTTAAGGGTCGTCACCTCAAAACAGAGGCCAACATTTATACCACATTCTTGTTCAATCAATCATAACACATTTAATCACAACCAACCACAATCAACACATAATCATTCATGTAATTCCATTATTCATTTCCTTTCTCAACTATCACAATCATGCCAAGTAGTATTCTCTTTTATAGCCCAACATTTAGATTGCCCTTCATTTTAATTTACATATATCACCTTTTTCCTTTTGTTTACACATAATCATTTTTCTTCCGTTTCCTATATTCTCAAATTCAATTCATAAGCCATGACCATTGTTCACAATTGTTAATACTTAACATTTATACTCATTTCCCATATTAATTACCGAATCCTCTTAAATAGCATTCATGTTCTCAGTTAAACATATACCATACCTTTAAGCACAATTGAATAAATTTAACATAAGGGGGCAAATATACACAACCATAGAAATCATTTAATTCACAACTTTACAAATAAAATCAATAATCATAGAAATCATTTATGTCAACTTCACTATCACGTTACCCAATTCCTCATGTACTTCAATATGATCCTTATCCAAGTTTCATTTATCAAATAATTCATTATCATATCATTGGGTTTCCTATTTCCTAATCCTTACATCCAACATCATACATATTTATTTAGTTAGAATTTCATATTCAATTACCTAGGGTTTTATAGTCTAATTTTCTCCCCTAACACATAACCCTAACAAGAATTATATACTAACTAGAACCTACTCCCTAGAACAAGGCAAAACCCACCCCCTTACCTAAAACACTTGGAGATAAGGTGATTTTGCTTGCTCCGAGCTTGAAAGCCTTGCCACCGATTGAGTTAGAATCCAAAGGAAGAGGGAGGAACCTAATACAAGGGGTATAACAAAACAAATTGTTAAGCTTTAACCATAAGCTTGGAGAAATTCATGAACCAAACTAGAGTTCCCTAGGTGGAAGATTGAAAACTCCAAGGGAGCAAGAGAGAGAGAGAGGGAATCGAACCAAAAGAGAGAGAAAGAGGAAATTAAGAACTTGGGCACTTACTTGGAGTTGACAAGGAAAGAGATTTGATGATGGATTTAGTGTGATTTACTTGAATCTTGATGGATTGGAGTGAGTAAAATTTGGTGCCCTAGGAGAGAGAAGAGGGAGAGAAACGAATTTGGCATGGAAGGAACGTGTGTTTTGCTTTTATTTTTTTTCCTCGGCAGCAGTACTTAATCCATTAAGAGCCGATTAAGAGCCGATTAAGACTTTTCACCCAATCTGACCTTATTCGATTAAGCTACTGCATAGTTTTGCAGTAGCCTGACTTTGAAAGGCCATAACTTCTTCGTTACCCGTTGGATCTTCCTCAAATTTTAAAGCAAGCTTCCCTACATACTAATCTTCACATCCAACGGTGGAATTTGTGTTTAGAGTTTCCAATCTTTTATTTTAAATTTCCTAACGTTCTATGTTTTAAACCTAGTTCTACATGTATTTTTGGCTAAATTCTAACTTATATCTCCATTTCTTCTACCCTAAGACCATCCCAACATAGATTATACTTGGAATTAAATTTGGGATGTTACAACACACTTTCTTCTTGCTTTGGCTTTAAATGCATAAGTAATCCACCTTGCCCAATTTTGTATTATACTTAATTTTATGAAATTTTGGGTAAAATTATCTTAATCTAGAATAATTACGTTTACTTGCTTAATTGTGAAAAATAAATTACATTGGAATACATATGACTAAAAAATTTTCATTTTATAACACAAATTCAAGTTGCTCAAATTGGAAGAAAATTACCAAGCCAATGTGGCCAAAATTCATGGTAAAAGCAAAGGGTGAATTCAAGAAAATTACTTGAAAAATCAAGATAATTGCAACTTGCACCATTTGAAGAAAAAAGGCAAGTAATTCTAGAGCAAATTCCGTGTTCAATGAATCAAAATCAATCAAGAAACCAAATCAAATAGAGTTTGAAGATTTTGGGGAAAGTCATATTTACAACCCGTCATTTTCGCTCAATCGAAAATGTTTCGCTCGAGCGAAATAGCCTTCAGAATTGACTAGCTTAACTGGCGAAATCTTTCGCTTGAGTTCCATTTTTTATCAAGAGAGATTGGCTCGATTGAGCAAGAATGTCAGTTTCCAAACTCTATAAAAGGGTAACAATTGCATCCAGAAAAATATATACTTAGAAACTAAGATTGGAGAGGTTTAAAATACCTTTTTAGAGCAGAGATTAAGTCTTCTATGTGCAATATAATATACATAGAGAGATTGTGAGCAAGAGAGTTATATAGATTAATATTCATATTTTCCATTGATTCTTCTTGTTCCAACAAAGTCATGAGTGGCTAATTCTCTGATGGTAGCAAATGTAACCATCAATCTCGGATACCAATTTCATTTGTATTGGTATTGGTATTGGTATTGTCATTCTGCTCTTACTGTTCGAAGCTAATTAAACACTAGTTTCTTAATATTGAATCTAAATATTGTTTGAAGATATTTGTTTAGAATCGCTCCTAATCCTAATTTAATGAACTTACATGATATTTTGTTATGTGAGAAATAGATAGGCACATACCAATTGCTTATAAACACTTGATTTTAATGTTGAATAATTCGTTAAATAGGCAAGGAATCAATATTTAAGGAATTTAACTTATACGTGAGGAATTGATGTAAACGATTTAAGTGTGTTTCATCAATATTGTGAATTGAATTCTATAAATCACCGAATCATTAAGGTATAGAAAAGCAAGATTAGATAAATTCACTCCAAACGTTCCAATTAAAGTTCTAATTAACTAATTCTTAGTTTATCCTTGAAGTTATATTGTTAATTTAAATGAACATCATCATAATCATCAATCAATCCCTTGTACATATTCTTAATAAGCTATACAATTACAATAATCAATAAAAATTCACTTGTTCATTGTAAATCAATAGATTATTTTTATTATCTACAAGTTGTATTTTTGTTACATATGTATTAAGAGGCTATAATGAAGATTAACCTGTACTGTTTCTTTCTTCTTCTTGTTTTTTTTTTTAACGTATGAACAATGAAAGCATTTTTCTTTCACCTTAAAAAAAAGTCATCAATTGCATAAATCAACTGGTACAAAATTGTTTTAACATAATCACATGTGTCAATCAAATGTGTCAGATCCGAACTTCTAGCAATACAGTTATGTTAAAAACTAGGTAGAAAAACTTTGAAACCATTATGGTCTTGTTATATATATATATATATATATATATATATATATATATATATATATATAAACTTCCCTTTTCTGAAACAATGGCTGAATGTGCCAATAATTTGGTAACTTCCAGTTATTTCTAGAAGTCCTCTGCATTAAGTACATAAATTATAAATAGCAAGGTCGAATGCTAATTTCAAGCAAAGATGCTTCCAGTTCCAAATATAGAATTCATCTGGAATTCTCACCTAACCAAATAAAAGTTAAGGGAACAAATTTAAAACATTAGCAGATATAATTAACTCAAACAAAAGATTTCACAAAAAAGTTATGAGGAGTCAAGAAATGATAACAACTGAATACCTTCTTGATTGACATGAAAGTTGTAATGCATACACTTGTTCATTATGAGGAAAAGCAAATTTACTGTATACTCTGGCATTATCATAGCCAATTTTGGATACACTAAACAATATTTCAATGGATTTATAATGCATTGATGATAATGAGGATACAGTCAATTACCACAAGCCTATTTAAGAAAGTGTTCTTCCCCTCCAAACTAAGGTCACTCCCCTAAAACAAAACTATTCATCCCTCATCATACATTTGGCAATGACACATCATCAATGGAAGTAATGATCCTAAAGAAGAGGAACACTAAATAGATCGAAATCAAGCCAATTCCTAATGCCTTGTTAAGGCACATATTGTTTCTTTGTAGCATAAAAAGAGACCAAATAAGGGCTAAAACTAAGAATCCGACGGTATAAAATAAGCTACCATCCTTGGAAACTATGAATGATTCAGGCCTTGTAGACCAAGATCCAAGAAGCAATGATATCCCCAACCCAACGAGTGTGTTGAACATAGGACCAGCATAGCACCCTGACATTGCAATTTGTACCCCATCTTGACTATTCATTGCCATAGCAACATTTGACACCAAATCCCCTATTGAATTGCCCCATGCTAATATTGTCACTCCAAGAATTGATGGATTAATCCCAAAAATGATACCAAATGCAAGCAACAATGCAACAAGCTCATTTGCTATGATGTAGAACCACACGATGCTCATAAGAAATCCGCCAAAAACCCAAGGGAACAGAAACCTCTGAGGTGGCTGATCAGATGTGGTATACATATATGCAAGAACACCAAGTACACAACCTATGACAACACTAGCAACATACACAATCCCACCACTTAAAGAATCCAAATTATCATTAGAGTTCCATAGGAATGCAAGTAGTATGGGTGAGAATGAAGCACTAGCAACAGCGTAGCCTTTCGACCATCGCTCCTCTTGGACGATAGGTATTGTTAATCTTCTTGGAAATGTCAAGGGCACTTCTAACAATGAAAAATGTTTGAAAAATGAATAGGAACAACATCCTTCTTCGGCTTCTTCATCAATCCATCCCCATACAAACTTTTGGCCCTCTTGAGCATACGACAAATTATGATTTGAATAACTTGCTACATTTGGTGCCCATATCCATTGTGAAACTTCAACAAGCATCGACTCATCATTGTGAATCTTTGGGCCTTCTTCATTAAGATGAGAAAGCAAGCTTCCCTTTTCAGAAAGCAAAGGAGCCACACTTATATTTACACCACCTAACTTGATTTCCTGAGCACGTTTATTGAAAACTTCGATAGCAACAACAGCCGAAGCATACACAACATAGATAAATATGAATGCAACAGCACCAACAACATCAACCTTACCATTAATCAAAATAACTCCAAGGGACAAAATAGTACAAAGGAAAAAACATACATTTCGGATGAAATTTTTTTTATCAATTTGAACTCTCTTATCAGAAACAGAAATTGAGATAACACCAACAACCACACATGTAACAAAGACAGCCCCACCCAACACACTATTTAAACCAACCTCTCCAGCATTACCGTTACCCATAAAAGCAGCAATGCTTGAAAACACATCAGGGGCACCATTCCCAAAGGGCAAAAGGGTAACTCCGGCAATAGTTGGAGGCAAGTTTAAAAGTCCAGAAAGCTTCTCCAGAGAACAACAAAAGTAATCTGCAGCAGTGTTACCCAACATATAGAACAATGCAGCCAGCCATACAAACAAAACTACATATCCTAGAAAGGCGAAGTTCTCGCAATCACAATAAAGAAAGTTGATGTAATTGAAATAACCATTAGGCGTGCAACATGGGTTTACTTTCAAGAAATTACATTTGTTTTCGTCGATCTCACTCGCGAACAAATGGATGCATATTTTTGTATCAGTACTCATAATAATGGTCACATTGTTGTTATTGGAGAGTGGCAATGATGAAGGAATGGGAGCAATGGATTTGGTGTGAAGTTGTGCCATTTTACGATGGCGTGAAGACACACCGCCATTCCATTTTTTATTCAAATATGTATCACCACCAAAGTTTTTGTGAGTGAAGAATAAGAAAAGTAGCACCAATCCAGAAATGCCATTGAAAAATAAACGTGATTTGGAGCTTTTTGCATGGGAAAAAGCTTTGGATCTTATCATAAGTGCAATTTGGAATCACCAATGCTAATTTCTTTGATAATGAGGATAATTAGAATGGTAGAGGGAAGGAGAATAAGAATATGGATTCTTAAAATAAAACAACAAGAAGAGATCCTGATAGCGAGAAAGATACAAAGTGATTTTTAATGCAATAAATGGATCATATAATCAATTATAAATATCAATCATAATAAATAAATTTTTGTAGAATGAAAAATGTATCCATTATTCTCTAACAGGATACTCCTGTTAAGGTGAGAATCCCATCCTAATGGAGTGAATGGAATGCAACTTCCTCCAAATTTTGAAGATAATGATGGTGTAGTCATTTCTTGCGTTTGAGTAAACGTGTTCAACACACGTTGGCCTTCATAAATTATGCTCCAAAAAAAAATGTTATTCTATCTTTTTTTTCTTTAAATTTTTTTCATAGTATTTATAGTTAAATTGATTTATGATATTTATTAGTTTGATTGATGACTTAATTATGTGTCCATTCCTTGAAATTTAGGGTGATTTTGTCATAAGGCCCTTATTCTTTTATATTTTTTTTCAATGTTTGGCTTCCTAAAGTTACTTTTGGGTTTGTCATATACAATTTTTACTAATTCTGGCCAAATTTTGCTCACATGTTACATCAGAATCCTAGTCAAACACAGGGGTTAGCCATGGGGTGCCACGTGATGTTATGTAGGCGAAGATGACCTATTTCTCTCCAATCCTTTTTTTTAAACTAAAAACATAAAAATATTAGTTTTTCTAATTTTTTAATTTAAAAAAGATCTTCGTTCACGTGACACCAGATGACTAACCTCGAGTCTGATTCAAATTTCGGTGTGACATGTCAGCAAAATTTGGCCGAAATCGATAAGAGGGGTACACCCTCACAATTAATTAACCTAAGATAAGATTAGTTATCTAATTACTTAAAAATTTCGTTTAAAATTTGACAGAATTTCCTCTGCTTTTTGTACTTTCCAAAAATTTCTTTCTTAATAAATTAAACTTTCCTAGTTCAAACTCGGGGATTACATCAGTTCTCAGGAAGGTTGCCCTACAAGACTCAAACAAAACAACCTAGACCATCACTACACAAGCAGCTACAAGATCCTCATCATCATCTCTACACAGCAGGCGGTGCCATCTGAGCAGCATGAAAGTTGTTGAAACTCATGGTTTCCCTTTTGTTGTTTTGATGATGCACAACACAACTCATCCTGAGAGATGTTCTGAACAGGTTCAGGTACATTGAAGAATGCGAAGAGTTTGCTTGCCTGGTTGAAGATCTAGTCTTTAGGCTTAGTACTCTTTGTAAGGCAACTAATATTCTCTAAAGCACTTAATTATAACTATATGATGATGATATTTGTTTTATTCTTAAAAACCTAGAAGAAGCATTTTTAAACCTCTGCTCCAGGAAAAGTCTTTGTGAAAATGTTTTGCGAAAACCTTTGGTTACAACATTTTCATGAAAATCTGTTTTTATTGTGGAGTAATCGATTACCCCTTCTGGAATAATCGATTACTTGATGAAAATTGTAACCAGAGAGTAAGTAATTTATTAATTAGAATCTTGTAATGGATTACTTCCTTGAACTGGTCATTTAGGTGACAGTAATCGATTACTTGAAGTTGTTAATCGATTACATTCTAATGTTGCAACTTTTGTGAAAAACCTGAGAGCAAGTAATCGATTAATTTGACCAAAGTAATCAATTACTTAATTCAAATTTTTGAAAAACGTGCTGAAATCAAACTGATTCCCAGAATGATTTATTTCCTTTTCTGGATGATCACGTTTCTGATTTTTGGCTGCTTCTTCTACCTTTTTAAAATACTCTATCACTCACTTCACAACCTCCTTCTACTTCTTCTTCTCCTTCTCCTTCTCTTTCAATTTGAAAAATCTTTTGAGAAGAAAAATTCATCATCATCATCACTTTGTTATAGTTTTGCTATTGCTTAAGAATATTATCTTGTAATAGGACTCTATTGTAGTATCTGCTCTATCTAGAGAGCTTTATTGTTAGTTGCACACATTTCTTCGTTCAAATCATTGTTATTGTAAGGGGTGTGACAACCTTAGAATATTAAGGAGTGTTTTCCCTTAGGATTGAACGTGTGTCGCGTTCATAGGGTGAGGTAACCCTGTTGTATTGGGTAGAGCTATACGAACGGTGGGATTCCTAGTAGTTAGGCTATTGTGTTTGAGGTCCCTGGCGAACGGTGAGATTCCTAGTAGCTTGCGGGGCGCTCTGGATGTACTTGGGGACGCGTTGCGTCTTGGCTTAGTGAAAAGCTCAAGTGGATCGCTTGAGGACTGGATGTAGGCGTTGTTTGCCGAACCAGGATAAAAATCTCCGGTGCAAATTTTCCTATCCCTTATCTCTTTATTTTTCGCATGTTTATTTTGTGTTAATTATATTTTCGCGAATAAAAGTTATTTTACGTTTTAATTTATTTAACATGAGAATTGCGTTTTCCTTTGTGTTGATTTTTATCAATCTCGTGGATAGTATGATTTCAATATACATAGTAATATTATTTCAATTTTGCCCTTAAAAACGTTTTTAACTAGTTCTTTAAGTCTTCCGCTCGTTTTAATCTCTGTTAATCTTTCAAAGAACGTTTTATTGTGATTGAATTTTCAAGTTTTATAAACACCCAGTTCACCCCCCCTCTTGGGTGATTCTCGCCAATACCACCAATTATTCCAACAATTGGTATCAGAGCTTCGTGCTCTGGTAACAAGCTTAATTGCTTGAGTTAAAGATCCTTTGTGGATTGGCTTATTGGGATATTTGTTTTTGATTTTAAAATGGAGGGTAGTTCATTCAATGATGCACCAATTTTCAATGGAGAAAATTATTCATATTGGAGTGCGAGAATGAAATTTTATTTGCAATCAATTAATTATCGTTTATGGTTTATTGTGCAAAATGGTTTTGATTCAAACCAAAAAAATATTTTAAACGAATTTGACAAAAAATGTTTTGCCTTGAATATTCAAGCGATGCAGATTTTAAGAAATGTCTTAAACGATGATGCATATGCTAGAATTAAGGATTGTCTTAATGCTAAATGTATTTGGGATACTTTACACACATGTTATGCTACTGATGATCTTTTGGAAAGTGTAAGTGCTCACAGATACAATCAGGAAATTCAGCTAGAGGAAAGCTCAAAGGATGAGTTGACCATCTCCCATGACGAAGTTTTGAATGATGACACCAATAGCATGAGGAGCAATTCGTCAAATGAAGATGATGATTTAGAAAAGTTATTTGAAGTATTCTTGGAATCGTACTTGGAATCAAGTTCTTCAAATGAGGAGTCCCTAGACAATGAAAGTGTACCATTCTCTTACAGTCCTCACGAGGTAACTTTCATTGATTCTCATTCCCAAAATCCTCATATTACTCATAATGATTTGAGAGATGATTTGAAAAATACTTTTGAAAATAACACCTCTACAAGTAATGAAAAATGTAATTTTATTGAAAAATCTGTTGAGGCTGCTTCTTGTGATTCTCAGTGTATCTCAAAATCCATTTGCTCAAACTCCTTATTTGACAATTCTAATAAGATTGTGGAAATTCAAAAGTCATGTAAAGTGTTTGTCAAATGTGATTCTGAATACAAAGATCACAAGTCTATTCTTTACAAAAATGATTTTAGGAAATTCAAAGCATCTCCCAAACCCATTATTTGTAACTATTGTGGACGTTCGGGTCATATTTCTCATTTATGCATGTATAAGAAAAATTATCATATGAGAAATAAAATGAAATGGGTTCCAAAGGTTTCCGAGGAATCCAAATCTAATCCCCCTGGACCCAAAATAAGATGGGTACCAAAAGTTTCTCTTTGTAACAGGAATGTAGATCATATCTTACCCAAGGAAAAACCAAGAAGAAATCAAAGAGAGAAATACATCAAAATGACTCCGTGGATATCTAAAGATAGAAGGAGTGACCAAAGGAAAATAGCTTCAACAAGAACAAAAGCTTTCAGTGGAAGAAATGAAAAATTCATCTTGATGAAAAATCAGGAAAGAAAGCAATGGTCTCAGACAAAATATCCTTGGCACAAAATGGTTGAGAGAAGAAATCATTGGTCAAAGTCAAAATCTCCATGGCACACAAAGTTTGAGGTAAACAAGTCATGTTCTTATTATAACCATGATTATTCAAGAGCATACTTTGATTATTCCAAGTTATATTAAGTTTTGGAAAACAAATCATGTGTAACATTCTTTTTAATCCTCTTGGCACATGATTCTCATACCTTGGAATAGTGAAGCATCTCACTCATAACGTGCTACTTAGTGCAAACTTGAGTTAATCGAGTTGGCATCTAAATACATATTATGATTGAACTTGATATAACTCATAGTTATAAAGAAGTATATGATCTTGTGCTTTACCCTATATTCATATCTTTTACTTCAATAGCTCTTACGGTTTATCATGTCAAATTATCTAACTTGAGTGTTGGAGATATCCAGAACTATCTGTTTTGCAGGAAACAGGTTCCCCTAAAGGTAAGTTGACCACAAGCTAATGTCACTATTGATCCCTAGCATCAGAATATCGATTCGTAGAAGCAAAGAAGGTTGGTTATTCAGTGAAAGAGGAATTCTGGAAATTTATGCAGAAGTAATCGATTACTCTGCAACAGTAATCGATTACCCAGTGGTTTTGTGCAGCAGTTCTGATCAGTTATGGGGAAGTAATCGATTAGAAGTCTAAGTTAATCGATTAAATCTGCAGCATCATGTAACCCATCAGAGGCAAAGTAATCGATTAAGAGGTCCGAAGTAATCGATTATGATGTTGCATCAGGTTCTGACCAGAGGAGGAATAATCGATTAAAAGCATGAAAGTAATCGATTAAATAAGGAAGTAATCGATTAAAACTCTGCTAGTAATCGATTATCGGCTACAATATCCAAAAAAAAGGAAAAAGTGCAGAAATCATGTGGACCAAGTTGGGCCTTGTGGACCCGTTTTGACCACGTGAGGACCACATAAGTTGACCAAACCCTAGCCACCAAATTACCTCTCACTCTCACGTGCTCTCTCTCTCCTTCCAAACAAAAATCGGCCTCCCTCTTCTTCTTCCACGATACCCCCTTTCTTCTTCCTCCAACCACCAAACCTCCATAGCCTCCTTCAAAACTCCATAAAAACTCCATCATTCTCACTCATATCTCTTCCTTCACTCATAAACCTTCATATTCAACCTTCTTCCTCTCTAAAACTCGTCTCTCTCTCTCCTCTCACCATACCCATTCGGCCACCCCTCTAAAACCACCACAAACCACCATTAAAGCCACCTTTGTCAAACCTTTCCACCATAACATAATTAGCAAGTTCTTGGTTCATTGGTTCTTTGGTCTTCAAGAGTGAAACTCGGTTCATGCACACGGTTTGCTGTCTCTCTTGTTGGTTTTGGCCTCAAAATCTCGAGAGGGGGGGTGAATCGAGTTTTATTATGTATTGAAAAATTCGTATCAAATTAAAAAATTGATTTGAGATGGAGAGATTAAATGAATGAAACGGATCGCGAAAACGATAGAAATATAATAATTGAGTAGCGCGGAAACGTAAAAAATTAAATATGCGGAAAATAAAAGAGATAGGGATAGAAAAGCTTGCACCGGAGAATTTTATACTGGTTTAGCCTTACCGTCGAAAGGCCTAGTCCAGTCCCCAAGCAACCCGCCTGAGAGTTCTTATAACCAAGCAATAGAGTCGCACCCTATTACAACCAAGAGCACCCCGCACACTACTAGGAACCTCCGTTCGCTAGGGGCCTCAATCACACAGCAGGGTTCCTCGCCCTACGAACGCCTCAACGTTCAACTATGGGATTCTCTCCCTACCACTAAGGTTGAATACAATAGATGTGAGTGATTACAATAAGTATCACGTGTTCTCAAAAACACAGATTCTACAATAAGCTCTTATGATAATGAAGAAGAAGTTTGTCTTAGAGTTTACGCAGCCAACAAGGTTTGTTCTTCAAAAAAATTAGAACAATGAAAAGCAGAACACTTTGACAAGAAGAACAAGAGAGAACGAAAAAAAAATGTCTGAACGTAAAACTAAAAACTTCTTTTGAAATGTTGGAGTGATCTTTATTTAAAAAGAAAAACATTTTAGAATCAAAAACGATTTTGAATTAATAAAACAAAATCAAAAAGGAATAAACAAAGATTTGAAATAAGTTTTAAAATCAAAATAAAATCAAAACGATTTTTGAAATAAAATAAAGATTTGATTCTTAAAACCAAAAAGGAAATAATTCAAAATTAAAATCATTTTCGAATTTTATAAAATATATCAGAATCTTTTATATAAAAACAAATCAGGAAATAATAAAAATGATTCTGACACGATTTTCAATAAAACATGAAGTAATCGATTACTTTAAGGAATAATCGATTATTTCAACTAAAATAGAAATTCTTAAATACATTTGAAAATCATGTAATCGATTAGGCTAAGAATAGTTAATCGATTACATCACTCCTATTCATTGTATGATGCAACTTATGATAATCGATTACACTGAGGAGTTAATCGATTATGAAGCCTCTGATTTGCATATGATGCAACATCATGTAATCGATTACTACAAGACTTGTAATCGATTACTAAGCCTCTGAAAAATATATGATGCAACAATTATAATCGATTACTTGACTGTTGTAATCGATTACTTTCATAAGAAAGTAACTGATTAACAAAATTCAGTTAATCGATTACAGCTTCTCTGATTTTTCTATGATGCAACAGAGTTAATCGATTACTGCAAGAGATAATCGATTACTCTCTTTTGCAATCATATAAATATGCAGAGTTTTGTAACATCAACTATTTTTACTCCGATGAAATGCAGAAAAACATTTTATATGCAGAAAAAACATTTTTCTTCTTCTCTTCAAAAATAAAAACTTTGTTGGCTTTGAAACTTCTAAGTAAACAAAAACTTCATTACCTTACATTTGATCTAAGGAGAAGGTTTCTATTCTTAGGCTTGCTTGAGTCTTCAATCTTGACGCTTGCACTTGTGAGCTTGAACTTGAGTTGGCTTGTTATCATCAAAACATATATTTGCATTAAACTTGAAGTCCATAGAGAGTTTGAAGCATGCCTTCCAACCATCTTGACTTCCAACACTCCCCCTTTTTGATGATGACAAACAACCATTCTGATATGCTCTTTATTATCTGCATCACAAGTGTTACACAAGCAAAAATAGATATATAATAATAAAACCTTCCTTAGAATCACTAAATACAGGAAATATAATGGATTAATTCTTCTCCCCCTATATGAATGCTTAAATAACATATATCATTTTAGACAAAAAGCATCCTTCAGAGTATATCCCCCTGAATGTATTAGCCATGAACATGAAATATCATGAAATATCAGAATCTCTCTCCCCCTTTTGTAATCATCAAAAAGATGCGCAATCTCCCCCTGAAACACTAAGAAGATGCATCAATAATAACATGAGAGATAAAAAATTCACATATTCAAAAGAGGTGAGAGGCAGAAGTTAAACCAATTTCTCTACGAATAAAAAAGAAATTTTCTTTTGGAAGCGGTTTCGTAAAGATATCAGCCAACTTCCGCGAAGTATCAACATACTCAATAATGCAATCACCCTTCTGAATATGATCACGAATAAAATGGTGTCGAATCTCTATATGCTTCGTGCGAGAATGTTGCACTGGGTTTTTGGTAATACTAATAGCACTGGTATTATCACATTTAATAGGAATGTGATCTAGACTTACACCAAAGTCTAGGAGTTGTTGTTTTAACCATAAAATCTGGGCGCAACAACTACCCGCGGCTACATATTTAGCCTAAGCTGTAGATAGGGCCACACTAGACTGTTTCTTACTAGCCCATGATACCAATGAATTGCCAAGAAGATGACAAGTGCCGCTAGTGCTTTTTCTATCTACTTTGCAACCAGCAAAGTCAGAATCGGAATACCCAACAAGATTACAAGACGAACCTTTAGGGTACCACAAACCCATATCAGTTGTGCCAGACAGATATTTCATTATACGCTTGGCAGCAACCATGTGCGTTTCTTTTGGATTCGACTGGAACCGAGCACACAAACATACACTAAACATGATATCCGGCCTACTTGCCGTTAAATAAAGAAGTGATCCGATAATACCTCGATACTTTGTAGTTTCTACGGATTTACCTCCTTCATCTTTGTCCAAGTAACATGATGTGCTTATCAGTGTTGCTATTGCCTTGGCCTTATCCATGCCAAATCTTTTCAGTAATTCTTTGCAGTATTTGGTTTGACTAATGAAGATTCCGTCCTTCGCTTGCTTTATTTGTAATCCCAGGAAAAACTTCAGCTCGCCCATCATAGACATTTCGAACTCTTCCTGCATCATACTAGAAAATTCCTTGCAAAGGATTTCATTAGTAGCACCGAAAATAATGTCATCAACATAAATCTGAGCTAAAAGAATGTCCTTTCCTTTCTTTTTGATAAAAAGTGTGTTATCAACCTTCCCTTTTTCAAAGTTATTTTCCAACAAAAATTTGCTAAGACGGTCGTACCACGCTCTAGGAGCTTGTTTTAAACCGTACAAAGCCTTTTTCAATTTATAAACATAATCAGGGTGTTCATAACTTTCAAAGCCAGGAGGTTGACACACATAAACTTCTTCATTTATAAAACCATTAAGAAAGGCACTCTTTACATCCATTTGATATAATTTAAAATCTAGAATACATGCAAATGCTAATAGCAGTCTTATGGCTTCCAACCTAGCAACAAGGGCAAATGTTTCCTCATAATCTATCCCCTCTTCCTGGTTGTAACCTTGTGCAACTAACCTAGATTTGTTTCGAACAATTAAACCAGCCTCATCAAGTTTATTTTTATAAATCCACTTAGTTCCAATGATCGGATGAGTCTTAGGCCTAGGAACAAGTTCCCACACCTGATTTCTTTCGAACTGGTTTAATTCCTCATGCATTGCCAAAAGCCAATGCTCATCAAGCATAGCCTCAGAATAATTCTTTGGCTCTACTTGAGAAACAAATGCAAAGAAGTTACACAGATTGCTAATAGAGTTGCGAGTACTTACACCTTTTGAGATATCTCTGATAATCTGATCTATAGGATGGTGCCTCGATGTTCTCCATTTTTTAGGCAAATCAGCGTTGAGTTCCATAGATTGTTCTTGATTTTTCTCCTCAACAGTTTCAACTGAATTTCCATTGCTTTCGGAATGCTCCTTCCTTTTAGCATTTGGCTCCTCATCCTCGTCAATGAATAAATCTCCAAGAATACCTGAAATGTCATTAACAGATACCTTTCCCAGCCTTCTGGGATCGGATTCGTCAAATGATACGTGAATAGATTCTTCAATATTATTACGAGATTTGTTGTATATCCTATATGCTTTGCTCGAAGCAGAATATCCAAGGAATATACCCTCATCAGCTCTAGCCTCAAAATTTCCTAGATTTTCTCTACCATTATTATGCACATAACATTTACATCCAAAAACTCGAAGATGGGAAATATTTGGTTTTCCCCCCTTGAACAGCACATAAGGGGTTTTCTTTAAAATAGGCCTAATCAAAACACGGTTCATAACATAACATGCTGTACTTACTGCATCGGCCCAAAAATATGCAGGCAAATTCATGTCATTAAGCATTGTTCTAGAAAGCTCTTTTAATGAACGATTTTTCCTCTCCACAACTCCATTTTGCTCCGGAGTCCTTGGAGCGGAAAAATAATGCTTAACTCCATGTTTTTCGCAAAACTTTTCAAAAAGATGATTTTCAAATTCTCCACCATGATCAGTTTTAATGGATGCAATGCTCAAATGCAATTGGTTTTGAATAATCTTGGCTAGCTTTTTAAATTCATGAAATGCGTCATTTTTATGAGTAATAAAAAGCGTCCATGTATACCTAGAATAGTCATCCACAATAACTAAACAATAATAGTTGCCACCAAAGCTTTTTGTTTGACACGGTCCAAAAAGATCCATATGTAAAAGTTCCAAGGGCCTTTGTGTTGAAACAAGGTTTTTAGAAGGAAAATTTGCCCTTGCGAGTTTTGATTTTGAACAAGGATCACAATTTTCAGAAAAGGAAAAATTTTGCTTTAGCAAACCAACTACTAAGTTTTTAGAAGAAATTTTATTTAAATGAGCCATGTGGATGTGACCTATTCTACGATGCCATAGCCACGATTCATCCTCTTTAGATAATAAACATTTCGCATCATTTGAGGGAATTGAATCAAAATCAATAACATAAACATTGTTTATCCTGCGAGCAATTAGCTTAATAAGATTATCAATTTTTCCCTCGATAATACATCTATTAGAATCAAATATAACCCTATTGCCCTTATCACACAATTGACTAATACTTAGCAGATTGTGCTTTAGGCCCTCAACATGTAAAACATTTTCAATGCAAGGGTTAGGAGGTGTACCAATTTTGCCGATTCCGATAATCATTCCTTGATTGTTATCTCCGAAAGTCACATGTCCTTGGTCCTTAGGAACGAGATGCGAGAATTTAGATTTATCTCCAGTCATATGTTTTGAGCATCCGCTGTCCAAGTACCACCATGCCTTCCTTCCTTCCAGAGTAACCTACAAGCAAAGAATTCAAGGTTTCTTTTTAGGTACCCATATCTTTTTGGGTCCTTGAGTGTTAGTATAGCCATAGTTTAAATCATGCCACCTTCTAGCTTCATTGTTCGGTTTAACGAACTTCACTTTTCGGTGTATGCATTCATGTGCACCATGGCCCTTTTTACCACAAATATGACATATAATAAGAGGTTTCTTATGATTACTGGCAGGGACAAAAATGGTACTTAGTTTCTTTTGATGTCTACCGGGTTGATATCCTAAACCCGCTCTATTAAAGAAACATTTTTGTCTACCTAACATTAAATTTAAAGTATTTCTACCTTTTGTAAATTTAGCAAGGGTTTCTTTTAAATCTTCAACTTCTTTAACCAAGTCCTTGCAGAATTTACAAGAAGAAGAACTAGCTTTAAGCTTAATGTCGTTACACGAAGTGTTTGAAGAATTTTTTAAAGTCAAATTCAGCTCCTTATTTTGATTTTTCAAAACATTATTTTCCTTAGTAAGTTCTTTATTCTTTTCTAAAATGGAAGCTGAATTTTTCTTTTCTAGAGAAACCAATAAGGATAACCTCATCGATTCCTCATGTAACTCTTCAAATGCTTCTTGTAATTCATCATAAAAAAAGTTAAGTTCAGTAGATACCTCATTGTCGTGAGCCATCAAGCAGAGGTTGGCAGTCTCCTCTTGTTCGTCTCCGAACTTCCATCATTGTCCAGCCACGCCAAGTATGCTTGCTTCAGCCTTGAATGCCAAAATTTTAACTTTCTTGTTCTCTTCATGCTGAGCCAACCTTTTTAGTTCACTTTCGTGTTCTTGTAATTTTCCAAACAGAGTTGCCAGCGTTATTGTTGAGAGATTTCTTGATTCAGCAATTGCCGTCACCTTGGGTTGCCAATCTCTTCCCAAACACCTTAGAACTTTGTTGATGAGATCCTCATTGGTGAACTTCTTCCAGTGTATCCCACATTTGTTGTGCTGTCTCGCATGTCGATATCCTGAAAAACTCATCATAGCTCAAAGTAGATGTTATAATATTTTTCGCTTTCAAGTCGTATTGGACTCTACGTTCCTCCTCCTCCGTCCATTCAGCCATAGGCTTTTCGACGGTGTTACCATTAACCACATAGGTAGGAACATAGGGACCATTTACAACAGCATCCCAAACTTTTAATCCAACTCCTTGAATAAAAATTTTCATATGGGCTTTCCAATATGCGTACCCTACCCCATCAAACATGGGAGGACGGTTAATAGAACTCCCTTCACCTCCAAACAGAGAGTTTGAAGCCATACTCTTGAGACGGTTAAGTCTTAACACAGAGACTAGCTCTGATGCCAATTGTTGGTTTTGGCCTAAAAATCTCGAGAGCGGGGGTGAATCGAGTTTTATTATGTATTGAAAAATAATTAAAAAATTGATTTGAGATGGAGAGATTAAATGAATTAAACGGATCGCGAAAACGATAGAAATGTAATAATTGAGTAGCGCGGAAACGTAAAAAATTAAATATGCGGAAAATAAACGAGATAGGGATAGAAAAGCTTGCACCGAAGAATTTTATACTGGTTCAGCCTTCCCGTCGAAAGGCCTAGTCCAGTCCCCAAGCGACCCGCCTGAGAGTTCTTATAACCAAGCAATAGAGCCGCACCCTATTACAACCAAGAGCACCCCGCACACTACTAGGAACCTCCGTTCGCTAGGGGGCTCAATCACACAGCAGGGTTCCTCGCCCTACGAACGCCTCAACGTTCAACTATGGGATTCTCTCCCTACCACTAAGGTTGAATACAATAGATGTGAGTGATTACAATAAGTATCACTTGTTCTCAAAAACACAGATTCTACAATAAGCTCTTATGATAATGAAGAAGAAGTTTGTCTTAGAGTTTACGCAGCCAACAAGGTTTGTTCTTCAAAATATTAGAACAATGAAAAGCAGAATACTTTGAGAAGAAGAAGAAGAGAGAACGAAAAAAAAATGTCTGAACGTAAAACTAAAAACCTCTTTTGAAATGTTGGAGTGATCTTTATTTAAAAAGAAAAACATTTTAGAATCAAAAACGATTTTGAATTAATAAAACAAAATCAAAAAGGAATAAACAAAGATTTGAAATAAGTTTTAAAATCAAAATAAAATCAAAACGATTTTTGAAATAAAATAAAGATTTGATTCTTAAAACAAAAAAGGAAATAATTCAAAATTAAAATCATTTTTGAATTTTATAAAATATATCAGAATCTTTTATATAAAAACAAATCAGGAAATAATAAAAATGATTCTGACACGATTTTCAATAAAACATGAAGTAATCGATTACTTTAAGGAATAATCGATTATTTCTACAAAAATAGAAATTCTTAAATACATTTGAAAAACATGTAATCGATTAGGCTAAGAATAGTTAATCGATTACATCACTCCTGTTCATTGTATGATGCAACTTATGATAATCGATTACACTGAGGAGTTAATCGATTATTAAGCCTCTGGTTTGCATATGATGCAACATCATGTAATCGATTACTACAAGACTTGTAATCGATTACTAAGCCTCTGAAAAATATATGATGCAACAATTATAATCGATTACATGACTGTTGTAATCGATTACTTTCATAAGAAAGTAACTGATTAACAAAATTCAGTTAATCGATTACAGCTTCTCTGATTTTTCTATGATGCAACAGAGTTAATCGATTACTGCAAGAGATAATCGATTACTCTCTTTTGCAATCATATAAATATGCAGAGTTTTGTAACATCAACTATTTTTACTCCGATGAAATGCAGAAAAACATTTTATATGCAGAAAATACGTTTTTCTTCTTCTCTTCAAAAATAAAAATTTTGTTGGCTTTCAAACTTCTAAGTAAACAAAAATTTCATTACCTTACATTTGATCTAAGGCGAAGGTTTCTATTCTTAGGCTTGCTTGAGTCTTCAATCTTGACGCTTGCACTTGTGAGCTTGAACTTGAGTTGGCTTGTTATCATCAAAACATATATTTGCATTAAACTTGAAGTCCATAGAGAGTTTGAAGCATGCCTTCCAACCAGCTTGACTTCCAACATCTCTCCTCTCTGGTTCAGTGGCTCATCTGATCGGTTCAATGCTTCCTTGTTTGTATTCGGTTCAGTGATCTTCTGGTTCAGTGGTTCGGTTCATCTGGTTCAGTGAGTATCTGGTTGATTCAGTTTCAGTTCAGCTACGGTTCAGTGCATTCTCCGGTTCAGATTGCTGTTTTGTGAAGAATCTGGTTCAGGTTCAGTGCTTCAGGAACTGGTTCAGATTCGGTTCAGTTCTTCTCCGGTTCAGGTTTTTCTGTTCTGCATTGTTTTCTTCAGTATCTCTGTTCTCGTAGTTTGGTATGCTGCTTCAGGGATAGTTTTTCAGAATTTGATTAGTTGCATTGATTACCAATCTCAGTATAGCCTGGTTGCTTTTGTACTGTCCTGAAGAATCTCTACTTGCTGGGTTGTCTGTGCATAATTCTGTTGATTAGCTTGGTTGGTTCAGAATAATTCGTTTGAGGTTATCTGAGTTTATCTGTGATCATGACTACCCGTTGTACAAAAAGAAGAGCTCTTATTGATGAGTCTGATGAGGATGAGCCATCTCCTCCAATTGTTCAGAGTAGGGCTCAACCGTCGTCTAGTCGTGCTCCTAGGCCTCCTCGACCTACAAGAAACGAAGCTAGTTCTTCTGCTCCACCTCCTATAGTTCATCAACCTATTGCAGTGGAAAATTTAAATCGCTGGTTCTCAAATCCATCTCAGATTATGGATTATGCAAAATATTTTGAGGCTTGCTCTGTGATCTCTCCAAGATTTCTGGATGCTGATACATTCGATGGCGAAGATTGTAACCTCCCTGTCGTAGTGCTTCTAAAGGAAAAAGGATTATTTGAATTTAGCACTATCGGAGGCGACTTCTATGAAGATCTGGTCAGAGTTTTCTATACAAATCTCTCTTGGAATTCTGATGAAATGGTTCTATCTTCTAAAGTTAAGGGGAGGAGTATCAAAATCGATTTAGCCACTTGGATAAACATCACTCACCTACCCATGGATGGAATCACATTTACTGGTTCCAGTTCTGATAGTCTTTGGGGAGATGAGTATGATAAGAAAGTTGCTAAAGAAGAATTCATATATGATCGTATTCCTTCTGGAAAAGTGTTGATGTCTGGTAATCTGAAGTTTGTGTATCGGGTGCTACATTTTATTCTGAATCGTTGTCTGATTCCGAGCCAAGGGAACTTGTAGTGGACCGGACCCATAAGCCGACCGCATGCCTTCAATGCCGACCAACGACTCAACGGATAAGTTTAAAACTCCCTAGTACATGATAAGGATGAAGGACTCACCCTTCTTATCCTCTAAGAGCCACGTCAGCCCGATTGGGCCCAACAGGCCCATAAGGTATCACAACACACCTAACAGGTAATCCCCTATAAGAACCACTATGCTATAGGGGCTAAGGTATGTCTCTCATCCCTACTCTAAAGAACTACGTGTGGCTTGATCCCCTTATCACTGGGGGTACGTAGGACCGGGGTCACCCTCGTCAGCTGCAACAACCCAAAACACACATCGTGGTGTCTCCCTAGCAATGGAACACAACATTGGCGCCATCTGTGGGGATCGATAAACTACGATTCCCATCCAAAAAAAAAAAGAAATAATAAAGAAAAACACAAAAGCAACGACAAGGGGTTCGAGGCGTAGGAAGAAGGACGTTCTCGACGGTGGTGTTCTGGTGCAACGGTGCGACAGCCGACAGGACAAGAGAGGCACCGCAACGGTGCCAGCAAACGGACCGCACCGACCGAACTGCGTCGCGGTGGCCACCGTCTTCATGTTCTCAGACAGAACTTCACACGGATCGCCGGTTCTAACGCACCGCCCGATTCCGCCACCGCAACGACCGTCACCGACCTCACTCCGCTGCTGACCCTCCATCTCGCGCCGCCACCCCCATCTCCCTCCTACCGTGCTCGCCTCGCACCCTCCCTCTCATCTCCACCACCGTTATGCGAACCAACCACCGCCGTTCAAAACCAAAACCAGGGGAGGAGTCGCTCCTCTTTGTTGACGCGCCTACGCAGGGGTCAAACGACGACACGACCACCGGCGGGCTCCCATGGCTTCGTCATCGCGCCGTTACCAACAGTGAGCATGTCGCCCTCCCGCCGCTGCACAAATTTGCAACAATTAGCAGCACCAACCGCATAGTAGCACCAAACAGCTTCTGCTAAACCCTAAAGGGCCTCAACAGGCCCAAAAAAAAAAAAAGTGGGTCAATGGCCCACTATCTCTCCAAAAAAAAAGGGAGGAATGGACTATCAGCACTCATTTGGCCCAACTGGACGAATTCTTGACAAGGGATTTTTAGGGATATCAACAACGGGCCTCAACATGTCAATGGCCCAACAACAGCAAACTACTTCTAAATCAAGGAAGCTATTCTTTCTATTTTTTAATTATTTCACAAATATTTTATTGACTCACATGACTATTAGTTAACAGCAAAAATAAATTATACTTTTTCTAATTAATGTCATTACGTGTCACTTACTATTTTTATAGCAATATTATATATTATATAAATTACCAATAATTATTATTATTGTTTTTATAAATTGTCAAGCTTGGACGACAATCACTAATTATTCTTTTCATATACATACGCGAGGTACACGTATGATAGCCCGAGCCAGGGAGTAAACGTTCTAAATGACCCAACCTATACGGGCTTATTTGATACGGGCTAAACAAGCCCAAATTAATTTAAAGAAAATGAAGGTCAGGCCTCGATGCTCAACAAAAGCTCATTTGAAAAGGATTGGTAGAAGGCTTCAAACCGACATTCCTTACCTCACTGAATCAGGGAAGGAATTCTCATTCCAATATTTTTCTTCTATTTATTTAGCACCTTACGTGATTATTTGCACACATATTTCTGAAATGTGCTTTTAATACTTAGTTCCTTTTAAGTCCTTTACATGTCGCTTATTATTTGATATATATATCGCGCATTCTCATTTTTCATGCATAAGCTTTCATCACTTGACTTGTTGTCATTAAATGCTTTGACATATTTATAAATGTCCTTCAATTACAATTATTGCGCATGATATACCTGAAATTATGCGTCTTTTCATGGGCAATCCTGTCTATTTGCACGATATTTAACTATTGTCTTTTCAGTCACGATATTATTATATGATTACGTGTGATATTACTAAATCATACTACCTCTATACCGATATTATACATAGTATCTTTGCCAATAATTGTCATTATTGTTGTTTGATTGCTATAAATTGTCAATTTAACGACGATTACCAATTATTTTACATATGCGAGGTACGAGTATAATAGCCCACTTCTCTAAAAGGCCCATTTCGAGTAGTGACCTTTTTAAACAAAGCCCATTCCGAGCTTCAGACCGCCAAAAGATATCCTCAAAATTAATTGGTGCTAAACTGCTCAGTCACTATTGGCGTCTAATATTAGTATCTTCAACGTGCCAAAGCCTGCCACATCCTCGCACCCTCTGCCATGACACCCTTGCCTCTCACGGTTACTTACAACCAAAAGACATCCGTGTTAACATCCCTCCTCGGGATCCAGCGTTGCTCACACGAGTGCTACACAGTGATTTGCCCATAATGGCGTACAGGGGTTTTGGATGAAAAAGGGTGAGGAATACCGGCTAACCACACATTCTATTGATAGAAGAAGAAAGGCCTCAATGCCAAAAGGATGGTCGGACCTATCGAAAAGGAAGGCCAAGCAGCTAGGAATCTCTCTAGAGTTGACGAGGCCATCACGACCCCATGATAGAGAACAATCCAAAAGTCAGAACGGTTATTGTAAAAACATCTCGTGGCATGGATTACTATCGTCATCACTCCGAGATAATTACAAAGACTTTGTGGCCATCGCCCACGCAAACATGTGTTCCTGTAACAACCCGTCACGAGGCTAGCCTAGAACAGGCACTACACACCCACGATGGTCAAACTGTTACGAGTCATGTTGTCAAGGCCTCCGTCCACAATGAACTCTCGATCAACAAAACAACATGTGAAGCCACAAGTTACGGTCAATTAAGGGCATTACCACGACCAATCCAGGGAAGTTAATTTCTTTTACTTAAGTCATTTCAATGGTATTAATTATGTACACCATCGCATGCCAATGATACAGTTAATTACTATACTTATTAACATTATTTGGTTTAATACCACTAATTGCTCCGACACATTTTTGATACACGTATCGTTTATTATTATTATTACGTGTGATCTTTTTAGAATCATACTATTTACATACTAATATTTTATTCTGTAAACTTGCCAATAATTTTCATTTTTGCAATTTAATTATTATACATTGTCAGTTCAAATGACGATTACTGATTATTAATTTTGTATACATATACGAGGTACAAATATGGGTAAACAGTCCATCCCACCGGTTTCCTACCAGATCCCTACACCCGCAGTAGGATATCAGGCTATGATATCAACCGACCAATGACATCCTCGAATTGATCGGTCCCTTCTACCACGACACCCTTGCCTCTCATGGTCACTAAAAGCCCAAAGACGATCCCCGTCAACATCTCTTCTCGAGATCCCAGCATTGCTCACAAGGGCGCTATACAATAGTTCGCCCATAACGGCATACAGGGTGTTTGGGAGGAAGAAGATGAAGAGTACCGAGCAAGCACACGATCTAGCAGTAGAAGAAAAAATGTCTCTATGCCAAATTGATGCCGAGCATATCAACGTTCATGCCAAAAAGGATGTCGAACGCATCAAAATTCAAAAATAGTCTAACTATAAAGACAAACAGGGAAGGATCTTTCTCATTATCTCATTTATGTGATGTACATTGCATGGTTTAAACCTCACATTCATCATTATTGAATCACTTGTTGCACAACATTATATTATCTTAGATAATACTCATAATTAACAGTGAAACAGCTCATACTTCGCTATTAATGTCATTACATATCATTTACTACTTGATATTCTAATAGTTGTTTTCATACATCATGTAAAGGTACAAATTTGATGGTCGGAACTACCGGACGTGATAGCCCGAGCACGATGGCCAAAGAATGATGCGAGTGTTTCGCGCATAACCCAAGTCAGGATTCCTATCATCCGAAAGCATGCACAAGCAGACCACAGATCTCGTGCCTCTCAGACGCCTTCTCTAACCCCGCCCTCACAACTTGCAAACATTCAACCCCGTCACAATGCACTCCTTCACAGGTCTAAATCCTCAAGCCTCTCACACAGGTTTGGATGAATCTGATCTAATTGGCAAAGCATTCTCGGAGGGGGAATCCGATTTAGTTGGGGAAGTACACTCGGATTAGGCGATTCTGCTGCACATTCATTCTCTCAATCACCAATCCTTCTGATGTCTCCTCGGATAATACTCCTGTTATCGGGTTAAAGGTTTTGAAAAGAAAAAGACGAAGGCATGTCCGACAACTCAGAAAACAGCCGATCCAAATTAAAGGATATAACATTCCTCTCGCTTGATCAGGGAATTAATCTTTCCTTATCCTAAATTTAATTCATTACTCTTTATTACATTTATGTTTTATATCTTAATTACACATATTGGCTTCCTTGAGATGATTGTAATTGTTGGCCATGAGTGGTACACATGGTCGCTTTATTTATGCTACGAGTATCATACTACCTACATAGTCTCTGAATATGACTCATTGTTTATAAAGTGAATGCATCACTATTGTCTCATTTCTAATTTAATATTCTAATTGATATCTCTGTATTTGTGATGAAAGGTACAACTGGGGAGGTACAAGCAACTCAGGATCTCTAAAAGAGTCTCACATCATTCGTCCACCCTCATGTTCCGACAATTGCAAAGATCGTGTTTTATTGAACATTCATGCATCTACCGAACACAACAGGGCCTTATCAGACATCCTTTGATATTATGCAAGCAAGCTCCGTTTCGGCTTTGTTGTTCCGAGCTTCCCTTCGACGACCTTCTAATAAGGATCCGACAGACTATTCCGTTTTCCGAGGGGTTCAGCAGTTATAATTGATTAACATCATTGACGAAAGAATCAGTGCTACATCCTGTCCTATCCACAAGGAATTTTCTCAGATTGTTTTGTTGAATATGATCTCACTTTTCGCCCTCTCGGCTTAATTTCTCGGCTTCAACTTCGGCTTATTTCTCTAGCTCGACAACATTGTTCTCCGACATTGAGCTCATCTCAGCCAGCTGGGGTCTGAGGACTCCCTCTCAAGTAGCCATACTCTGCCACATCGTCCACTGCTCGGGAGTAGCAACATACTCTAAGTCCCCATGCTCGCCATACGCCAAGTATCATTGTCACCGATCAGTATCTCTGAAAACCTCCCGCCGAGCATCTCAATTCTTATGAATTCGGCACAAGCCCTTTCAAGCTTTACCGCTTTTCTCACTCTTTGTCTTCTCGGCATCCCCGGTATGCTCCTTCTGCTCGTCAAGAATCCGATCATGTTCTCCTATGTGTCAGCATATTTCCGCCAGCTGGGGAGTGAGCACTTCCTCCCGAGCGGCCATATTCCATCTCATTGCCCGCTGCTCGGGATCAGCAACTTACTCTAAGGCCTTGGAGTCATTTGGGAAGAACTTTAACAAGGAAGTTTCTATGCTCGCCACGCGTTGACGATCATTTTTGTCAACCAGTACCTTTGGAGATCTCCCATTGAGTTTTTGGGTTTATACTGAGTTTGAGGGTGCCTCGGACATCAGCATCAAGCATCTCAATTCTTATGAACTGAACACAAGCCTCTTCAAGCTTTATGGAGTGGGGGGCTTACGTTGTAATGGAATAGGTACATAGCCGACATAGGCCGACCTAGACACTGGTAACATATGATCATCTCCCTGTAAAGGATGTTGCAACATTTCCGCCTATCGCCATCAGATTTGGTATCCACCTCTCTCATCGAGGGCTTACTTTAATTCAATCACTCACTTTGGATCACGTTCCTACACACTTGCATGCCCACGATCTCGGTTAGCCGACCAGGTCGGCATTGCTACAAGTGGAAAGGAGGACTGCGACCCGATACTTGACCACAGGTCGAATACATCGCGGGCAGAGGAATACGCCTCGGCTAAGGTGCTCATTCCGACAGCATGAACCCGTAAAGCTTACGATCCAATTGGTGATGAGACTCTCGACACACCTCAATACAACGGGGTGTAAGAGTCTCCTTTAGGTTTATTCTTTCAGTGTCATTATTTGAGCATAAAGAATGCTATCAACCATTTGCGATACTCTTCCAGGAAAAGGGTCTTAGATTTAAACAGTCTTCTATGTCACCTCCAACCTCAGAAATCGGACGTCTGATCTGCCCAGCACAGAAAGGATCTAAACTCGGCTCAGAGTCTATATGACACTTCCCGAGCTGGGGGGCTTATGTAGTGGACCGGACCCATAAGTCGACCGCATGCCTTCAATGCCGACCAACGACTCAACGGATAAGTTTAAAACTCCCTAGTACATGATAAGGATGAAGGACTCACCCTTCTTATCCTCTAAGAGCCACGTCAGCCCGATTGGGCCCAACAGGCCCATAAGGTATCACAACACACCTAACAGGTAATCCCCTATAAGAACCACTATGCTATAGGGGCTAAGGTATGTCTCTCATCCCTACTCTAAAGAACTACGTGTGGCTTGATCCCCTTATCACTGGGGGTACGTAGGACCGGGGTCACCCTCGTCAGCTGCAACAACCCAAAACACACATCGTGGTGTCTCCCTAGCAATGGAACACAACAGAACTATTTCAGGCTGCTGGATTCAGATTATATCATCTTGTGGGCATGGTTTCACGACAAACCCATCAATTGGGGTTGGTTTGTCTTGAATCACATGATTGAGACTGCTGGCAAAGTTCGCCGATCGATTGATAAGGATATGAAGCTTAAGACTTCTAAGCTTCCATATGCGACTGTAATAACCAACATCCCCAGGCGGTTCCGAGTTCCCTTGAATGGTGAAGCTAGAACTACTCCTAACGCTGATATGCGTATGGATACTAATTTCTTGGGAAACATGGGTTGGGTTAACATAGAAGATAGAGGTTGGATGCCAAAGACTCATCGTCGGGAGCGCAAGTCCAATCATAATTATAACCCCGATGAAGAAGAAGAACAGCAGTAGCAGCAATAGCAAGATGATGCACCGGCTCATGATCCTGACTTTACACCACTACAAGCTATTTATCCTCATGATCACATACCACCGTACATGCATCTCTTCATGGACGATGTTAGAGGATATATGAGGCGTTCTGATGATCATATGCGTTCAGTGGATTCTTCGATTGCTCAGCTCACCTCCGGCATGGAACAGATGCATGTTGACATGGAGGCAGTGCAGCAGGAGATTTATCACTTGAGGCATCAAAATCGACCTCCTTTCCAGTGATCATTTAGCTTGTGGCTCCACTCTCTCATTATCTTATTATTATTTGTTATCTGGATAATTTTTAGTATTTGCTATCTTAACCCCCGAGTTCCCTTTATTCATCATGTTTAACTGTTTCTGGATTTCATTTGATTTTATCTGTCATATTTTGGATATTATGGTTTGAAGTATCATGACAATATGTTTAATTGGTTTTGATATTTATTTATGTTGTCATGTGCTGATTTTCTTTAGCTTTCTCACCTTTTTGATAATGTCAAAAGGGGGAGAAATATGGAGAAACATGGAGATATATGCAGAGAAATATTTCATGAGCAAAATAGGTTGAACAGGTTAACAGGTTCATGATTATTCATGATTATTCATGAATTCAGGGGGAGTCTTGATAAAGACTTAAGCTTGTCTTGAGCTTGAGTTATGATATGATGTGCTCTTATGTTTTAAAGAGCTGAATGCTTTAACTGTTATATATTACGTACTAACCTTTGTTTTGCAGGTAGTGTTTGTCATCATCAAAAAGGGGGAGTGTTGAAACTCATGGTTTCCCTTTTGTTGTTTTGATGATGACACAACACAACTCATCCTGATAGATGTTCTGAACAGGTTCAGGTACATTGAAGAATGCGAAGAGTTTGCTTTCCTGGTTGGAGATCTAGTCTTTAGGCTTAGTACTCTTTGTAAGGCAACTAATATTCTCTAAAGCACTTAATTATAACTATATGATGATGGTATTTGTTTTATTCTTAAAAACCTAGAAGAAGCATTTTTAAACCTCTGCTCCAGGAAAAGTCTTTGTGAAAATGTTTTGCGAAAACCTTTGGTTACAACTTTTTCATGAAAATCTATTTTTATTGTGGAGTAATTGATTACCCCTTCTGGAATAATCGATTACTTGATGCAAATTGTAACCAGAGAGTAAGTAATTGATTAATTAGAATCTTGTAATGGATTACTTCCTTGAACTGGTCATTTAGGTGACAGTAATCGATTACTTGAAGCTGTTAATCGATTACATTCTAATGCTGCAACTTTTGTGAAAAACCTGAGAGCAAGTAATCGATTAATTTGACCAAAGTAATCGATTACTTAATTCAAATTTTTAAAAACGTGCTGAAATCAAACTGATTCCCAGAATGATTTATTTCCTTTTCTGGATGATCACGTTTCTGATTTTTGGCTGCTTCTTCTACCTTTTTAAAATACTCTATCACTCACTTCACAACCTCCTTCTACTTCTTCTTCTTCTTCTTCTCCTTCTCTTTCAATTTGAAAAATATTTTGAGAAGAAAAATTCATCATCATCATCATCACTTTGTTATAGTTTTGCTATTGCTTAAGAATATTATCTTGTCATAGGACTCTATTGTAGTATCTACTCTATCTAGAGAGCTTTATTGTTAGTTGCACACATTTCTTCGTGAAAATCATTGTTATTGTAAGGGGTGTGACAACCTTAGAATATTAAGGAGTGTTTTCCCTTAGGATTGAACATGTGTCGCGTTCATAGGGTGAGGTAACCCTGTTGTATTGGGTAGCGCTATACGAACGGTGGGATTCCTAGTAGTTAGGCTATTGTGTTTGAGGTCCCTAGCGAACGGTGGGATTCCTAGTAGCTTGCGGGGCGCTCTAGATGTACTTGGGGACGCGTTGCGTCTTGGCTTAGTGAAAAGCTCAAGTGGGTCGCTTGAGGACTAGATGTAGGCGTTGTTTGCCGAACCAGGATAAAAATCTCTGGTGCAAATTTTCCTATCCCTTATCTCTTTTTTTTTTGCATGTTTATTTTGTGTTAATTATATTTACGCATCAAGTCTCGAAGCACAAGCCGAATCTCCACGCGATCGGTAGCTACTCCACGCAATATGTGATATGGGTCCTCAAAACTGAGCCTCGTAGGTCCTTCCCATAACCATCCTCTAGCTGTCCTAGTCCATTGGCCTCCCATGAGAGGCGGCATGACCAGACTCGTAGTGTTGTCCGCCATCTAATTTCCAACCATTGAAGAAAGATAGACCAGAAATAAAGAAGAAGAGAGAGTAAGCGATCCGAATGAATTAATCGTTGACGGTATGGGCTTACTCTAGGGGATCACATTAGGATTCACACACAAACAATAATAAGTGGCTAATTTAAATATAGCACCAACATTATCATATTTTCTCATGACATAGCATCTCCTCTCAACATAACACATTTCCATACACTCTTATTAATTTCTTCACATCTTTCACATCTTAAAACACTACATGGTCATAAATGATTTAGGGAGGAAAATCAATTGAGGCAGGGAAACATAAGTCAGCACACACGTTAGATACATCTCCTCTTCATTATCCAACCACGACCTAGTTCAGAAAGAAGATGAAACGCGTAGGAATCCTAACCACACCGGCATAGAGTGTCAAAGGGTACGTACCAGCTCAAACCACGCACTGTTGGCCAGCAAAGAAAAATAAGTGGACCACGCACGGTTGGTCATAAAAAAACAGTGACCTCTAGCCTCGATTCAGATTCCCTCTCGACCATCTCTGATTTGCTCAAGGGGGCGAAAGCTCTATCCCTAGTTCGCGTTGCAGTCCTTGTTACGATCAATGCCCAGCATGTGACCTTGATCATTGCAGTGTTGTCCCGCCTAGGGAAGCGCTCAAGGCCTCTTGACGTTCACCATCCTTGCCCTCCCCTATTGCAATCACCACTCGAAGGGATGCACTGACCTCCAAGTATTCGGTATTTTTCCTCTCCACTACTTCTCTCTCAACGCAGAGTTAGGAAAGATTAAGCTTTTAAGTCTTTTAAGCATTTTAAGTCTTTTAGAAAAAGATTAAGATTATTATCCTAGCATTGGTCGACCCATTCTAAGCCACGCTTCTAACAGGCCTCGACCTCTAAAAGAAAACGAACAAACACCTCCCTACATACAGTGGAATCCACAAAGCTCGCAACCATGGCACGTCATTCACATGGCCAGCTACTTAAAATCAAGCAGGTCCGAGGACAGTGCGATTGGGATATACATCACAAAGTTATCCGTGCTACGATGCACCATCACTGTATACTAACTTTAGACGATACGATTACAGCTCATATTTCAGATCTTAAACATAATTCCCAGATCATAATTTCTTTTCCGAATAATCAACAATTCATCACATAAATATTCCAACATCATTATATCATCAGGTATTCCATAAGGATACATATCTCTTCAAATAATCCCATGATTATAATCATTTCATAACTTGCTCAGAATACAATCATAATTCAAAGCAAATAATATAATGCTCATAAAATATAATACAGATAAATAATAACATACAATCACACAAACAAGAGTTATCGTCTCAACGTCCGATCGGCCAAACACACGCACAAACAATTGTCGTCACGTATATTGACAGAGAACTACGGAGTTCTGATTTTTGAGATGATCAAGAACATCCTAAGGTTACCCAAAGATGCCATTATGCCTTAGGAAAGCTTCTCTCTCACCTGGGTTTGAAGCTAGATACAAATGATTCTGATTATCCGAATATGCTTCACTCGAACCTTAAACATTTGGTAAACATAATTCCAAGGACTAATCAACACATATTTAATTTAATAACTTAAACGAAATTATTTCATTTTCAAAAGTACTTTGTAAAATTTTAAGAACACAAACAGTATCAGTAACTTAAAACCTTTTCCAAAACTCAAAAACATATTACTGTTTTAGTAAAAACACTTTTTATTTTTAGATTTTAAATCATGAAATACTTTTCCAAACATAAAATAACTTTTAGAGCTTAATTATAACATCTCAAAAATAATTCTCAAATCTTCATTTTTCGAAAAATCCATTTTCAAACACCTTATAACAAATACCATTATCAGACAAATCATACAGGAGGAGTCAAAATCATTTGCTTTTGATGCAATATTTAAACCAACTTAAGCAGTAAATAAAAATCACAACACCACATTACAAGCACACATAATTCATATAGAACATAAATTCATGTATTATAAACTCAAAATAATTTTTCTAGAGTTGATGCAACTTATTTACAGATTCTAAACAACAAAGGACTTTTTAAGCATCAGTACACATATTCGTGCACCTAAATTTCTAACACATAAAATCACATATTTTATCATATCAGAACAATTTCTAAGATTAATGAAATCAAATTAAAAATTCTTGGACAGCATTAGCTCTAAATATTAAAAATCACTTTTCTCTTAAACAATTAATCCAAAAATTATGCCGCTTTTTCCTATAGCTTAATTACAAGCTCTATTATAAAAATATCATAAAATTTGATTCAAATAAACAATTTAGGCTTGCTGGACAGCCACTCAAAACAGGTTGCAGTCACTCAAAAAAAATCATTAATGTTCAAGTTCTAACAGTTATACATCAAGGATTATAATCTACAACTCAAAAATAAACTTAACTTAGGAAAATAATCACATTTTCTAAATCACATCAAATCTGGACAACAACATCATTTTCCATAAAATAATAATTTTATTCACTTCGGAACTTATGTTTTCATACTATATATTATACTAAACACATATATACATAAACACATCACAAATACATATAAAAATACACCTTTAAATCATACGCCCTAGTTAAAATAAATTTTTCCAGAATTAAAATAAATTTTCCAGAATCATTTCTTTTCATCAAAAATCATTTATTCAATTGTTATTTCATGAAACCACAACAAAGAATTAAGGTACAAACATCATATAATCACATAAACACTTAGAAAAATCAAAATCATACACCTATCCTATGATCATAATACTTCGGCCATACCAAAATAATAAGAACAGTAACCAAATTATTTTTCACATATACTCACCATAATCTTTATAATCATTTACAAATTAAAACAAACAAAGAATGAATCGTGCACATAAACATCAAACAATTATAAAATTTTCCTTTTTGAAACCATATAGGCCTCACGGCCTACCCAGTAAGATAAAATAATTTTTGCAGAAATTTCCAAATACAATTTTGTTTATTCATCAAATGATTATTTCCTTTAAAAATTCATGATAAAACATCAAACATTCATTATTCAAAAATTCCAAAAATCATTTAAACATGATCATATGACTTATATAAAATTTTTCACTTCCTTATTTCATCCTCAAATAATCGGCCATCATAAGAAAAATAAAAGGGGAAACTTTGTTTCTTTAAACCTCTTTACAAGTCCCTTTTAATCCTTATTCACATGACCATAAACAAAAATTCCCAAACACTTAAAATAATTTTCAAACTTTATGTTAGGGTTCATAAAATAGAAAAATAACTTCAAGAATAGAAAGCTTATTGTTTGTCTTAAAAAAATCCCAAAAAGAAAACTTAAAACAAAATAAAAACAATAGATTATAAGATAATAGAAATACCTTTCTCCTAAGCAAAGAAAAATACTTCAATGATGTGCAAATCTTCTCCTCCTTTGCTCATGGATGCCACACCCAACTCCTCTCTTTCTTAGGTTTCTCGTAATTTTTTCCTCTCTTATTTCTTAAGTTCGATTTTGTGTAAAATGCCAAAGGTGTAAGACCTCTTTATATAGGAAGTAAAAATTGTATTCACACCCCAAAAATATGGTAGGTCACACGGTTTTAGGGCTGGGGTAAGAAGGAAAATTTTGCTTCATATGCTTGGCCATCAAGTTGAAATCATGGAAAATGTAAGTTGTATTAAAGCCTTTTCACAAAAACTATGCACTTTCGAATTTCAAATATTCTTCACATATTAAAATTGAAATTCATCCCCTCCTGGACTGAGTTGATAGTGTTGGAACCTACAATCGGTGGGTGAAATAACTAGGAGACACTAGGCAAACACCTAGAAGGGGGGGTTGAATAGGTGTTAGATAAACCTTGAAAGATTTTCGAAAGAAACAAATCGAAACGATTAAAACAAATGATTTTTGCAAATTTTCCAAATGTTAATCGATTAAAAGACTAACTAATCGATTAATGCCGAAAGCTTGTTTTGAATTAATCGATTAATGAAACCAGTTAATCGATTAATCTCTGTTAAAACTGAAAAATCACTTTTCAATCAAATACGAAAATCAATCAATTAACACATATGATCCGAGATAAAGCGGAATTGATTAACACCAATATTCTTATTGATTACCTAGGTTATGAAAATGACTTTCCCAAATCAATTTACACAATTAATATTCAATTCAATCAATTATGAAAATCAATCTTTTCTAGGTTTTCAACCAAGAACACAATGAATGACTTAAATGTAAAGAGTTAAGGGTTTAGAGATACGAAACAGTGATTTATCCTGGTTCACTTTCATCCACTTGAAAGCTACATCCAGTCCCCTCTTCAACCAAGAGAGATTCTTCACTATGAGGAATTAGAGTTCTCAAATTACAAGTAAATGCCTCTCAAGACTCCCTTCTTGATAGCCTACAAGAGATACCACACCCTTGCCTTGCAATCCTATTGATGCTCTAATCTAACCTCTAACCTTGCTTGCCGATTCCCCACAACAAGTCTTCCAATTGCTTTGAGATACTTCAAAGTCTTCCACTTGCTTGATGATGCCTCACACCAAGACTTCCAATTTGCTTGTTATCACAACAAGACTTCCAATTGCTTGTTTGCTTGATTCACAACCAAGACTTCCTTTGTTGTAGATAGCTTGCCTTCTTTGCAATGATTACAACTCAAATGAAAAACAATAACAATCCTATGAATCTCTTTCAAAAGCTATGAAAATATCAACATGAGAGATTCAAAGATTCTTGATCAAAGAATGTAAAAGTTAAAGCTTTGATCTATGAAAGTGAGAGAGAATAGAGTGGCTTTTAGAAATTGATTTGATCTAAAGTGTAATAATGATTCACAAAGGTTAGGAAAAGTTTATATAGAATACCCAAAAGTTGTAGCACTTGAAAACTGATTTTGAGAAGTGAAAAACGTATTTTAAAAACCAGATCTGTACGTGTTAATCGATTAACAAAGGTTTTAATCGATTAATACATGAGTTAATCGATTAAGTGCGCAAGGCATGAAAATTCTAATCGATTAGTCAAAGTGCTTAATCGATTAGTTAAATTAAAACCACTTAAAAACTTGTTTTTCAAAAACTAAACCTTTTCTTTCAAACCTTTAAGCCACCTATTGATTTTAGGTAAAGTGAAAACTCAAAATATGATATAATCATAACTATGATAGAGATTCACTACCCTATATTAACTCTACCCAAACTCATAAACTAAAAGACTTGAGAGGCGAAAGATATTACAATAAAACATAAACTACCAAACTAAGTCTTCATGAGCTTGCTCTCTCTTCATCACTTGATGTTTGTTGTTGCTTGATGAGCTTGAACTTGATCAACACATTTGTAGCTTGTTCAAAACCTTTAGTCATTTATCAAAACATTCTCAATGGATCTTACAGATAGGCCTGTACATCCTTGGAGAAGAAGGAATTTTTTTTGCTTTTTTATCCATCATTAAATTGCCACCTTTGTCAACCAATCAAATAATATTCTAACAAATAAAAATTCCAAAAATAAAAGAAAAATAGCAGGTCTGAACGGTGCATCCAATGGGAGCTCAGAAAATAAGCTTTTCATGAAATTAAAAATATATCTTGGTCAAAGAGTCCATTAATGACTTAAAACTGCATTCCCAAGCTTATTAATAACAAAAATCGAATTCTACAGTAGTAGGAATAAAAATTCGAAAACCCCAGAATAAAATCTAAACTTTACATTTTCATAAACTACATTTCAATACGATCGTTTTGACATAAAGCTTTTAATTTTTGGACTTAGGGTTAAAAAAATATGAATTTTTGAAGATATAACACTATAATCCTTCAAAAATCATTTCATATTCTAATATTATCAAAAATAAAATACTATACCTTATAAAAATATTTTCATGCTAAAAATACAATTTAAATTCATTAAGGAAAACATTGATATGTACATATATGTATATATATATACCCCACGTGTATATATATATAAATAAACATACAAACTTCAAACTATATTTTTATAAATCAAGGTACCATAAATCATCATCAAATAATTTAATTAAAAGAAAATAGAAATAAAATAAAATATCACAAATAAATTGGGTAAAATTGTGGGTCTCACCGGTAAGGTTGACAACACTGTTTTTATCAAAAAGAAAGGAAAGAATATTCTTTTAGTTCAAATATATGTTGATGATATTATATTCGGTGCTACTAATGAAACCCTTTGCAAGGATTTTTCGAGTATGATGCAGGAAGAGTTCGAGATGTCTATGATGGGTGAACTCAACTTCTTCCTTGGACTTCAAATTAAACAAGAAAGGGATGGATTTTTCATAAGCCAAACAAAGTGCTGCAAAGAATTATTGAAAAGATCTGGCAAGGATAAGGCCAAGGCAGTGACAACACCAATGAGCACTTCATGCTACCTAGAGAAAGATGAAGGAGGTAAACCCGTTGAACTTACAAACTATAGAGGTATGATCGGCTCCCTTCTTTATTTAACGGCAAGTAGATCGGATATTATGTTTAGCATATGCATAAGTGCACGATTTCAAGCGAATCCAAAAGAAACGCATCTAGTTGCTGTCAAAAGGATAATGAAATACTTATCTGGAACAACTGATATGGGTTTATGTTCCCAAAGGTTCCACTTGTAATCATTAACAAACATTGTGTTAATCAATTCCGCGCTATCTCTGATATTCTATGATATTTGGTTGATTTTCAATTGAAATTGAAAAGTCATTTTTCTGTTTTATACAGTGATTAATCGATTAACCTGTTGCTTAATCGATTAACTCATGTTGTGTTGTCAGGTGTTAATCGATTAATTTTTCCCTTAATCGATTAAGAGCTGCATATTTTGTGAAAATAATTTATTTTAATTGTTTCAATTTGTTTTGTGCGAAAATCTTTCAAGGTTTCTCTAACACCTATTCAACCCCCCATTCTAGGTGTTCTTTAGTGTTCATACTTCTTCACTTGTATTCCAACAAAAATGACTAAAAAAAAGCTTTTCAATTGTGTTTTTACTTTCCTCTTTCATGTGAGCTATTTTTATCAAGTTAATCTCATTCAACACCATATTCAATAATTCATTTACTCAACTAAGATTAATCCTAAGCTACCACCCCACTCTCATATGCATTAAAAATAATAAAACTAATATATACAATATATGAGGTAATAATAATAAAAGTAATATTTGGTGTGGTTGCTTAATCTTTGACATGGTTGTTGTTGTAACATCCCGAATTTTAATTCCAAAAATAATTAGAATAATAATAAGATTAGAAAATGATAATTTATTCTCAAAAGGAGCTAAGGTGATGGATTAGGATCCCTTTGAGCGCCATGAAGGAGCTAGGAAGCATTGGCATCGGATAGGAGAATTAAAGATGAGCAAACGAGTGTAGGAAATAGTGTTGGAAACACCCTATATTAGGAAATTATAAATAAAATATTTACAACTCCAAATACAAATTCGACCGTTGGATATAAAGATTAGTATGTAGAGAAGCTTGCTTTCAAATTTGTGCAAGATCCGACGGGTAACGAAGGAGATATGGTACTAAAAGAAGCAGTGTACTAACCGGTTAGTATGAGATAGACAGGAAAAAAAAGAAGGAACTTGGGGGCCACGAATTGGCCCTTAAGTGGAAAGCTTCTTGGGCAAGCTTGTTCATCACACACACATATTTCCAATCCAATTTCCTCCATAGCAAACACCTCCATCTTCATCTTGGTTTCCTCTCCCTCTCAAGCTCCCTACAACCACCATCATCATCACCTACCACCTCCATCAAGTTCTCTCCCTCTCTAACTCAACATCACCCATGGATTCACTCTTTCTCTCTCTCTTCCCCCATCACAACCAAACTTCCTCTTGAAGCTAAAGCTCCATAGCTCACATCCGAAAGAGTTTGATTCAACATCCAAGGCACCCACACCATCAAGCTTCCTTCCTTTCTCTCTTTCATGGTGGTGACTCCATAACCACCAAGATCCATAATCATCTCTTTTCTTTGGTTTTCTCTCCCTTGTTTCTCTCTCCTCATCTCAAGCAAGTTCTAGTGGATAATGGCTCTCTCTCTCTCTCCTTCATGGCTCTTGAAGCTTTGTCTTTCAACACCAAGGCTAAGTGAAATCAAGATCTCTTCCTTTTTCTCACCACACACTTGGTAGCTACTTGGTTGAAGTTCTAAAGGGGACTCAAAGAGTTAGGGTTTGGTATTCCCTTCTTCCTCTACAAGGTTAAGGTAAGGAGGTGGTGTTACCATTTCTTAGGGAATGGGTTTAACTAGTGTATAGTGATGGCTAAGAGGGATGGGTAGAGATAGTGTTAAACCTTAGGGTAATGTACTTGAATAGGGCTAAATAGTTAGAGTTGAGATTTTGGAACTTGTTGTGATTATTGTTGAATGTATGTTGTGTGATGTTGTGTACTTGTGAATGCTCTAGTTACTTGTAGGAGATGAGGTGTAGTATAAAGACATTAGTAAATCCCTACGTAAGCTAGGTTTATGATAGAGCTAGGTAAAAGCTTGAGTAAACCCCTAAATAAGATAGGTTAGGTTAGTGATAAAATAATGTAAAGCTAAAAGATGAAAAACTTAATAAAACGATAATAATGAGATAATTAGGGTTGTTGGACTAGGGAGTAGCTAGTAAGTGAGATAGGAACACTTAAGAAACAAACTTAAAGAGTAAGTGAGAAATAGACAAATCAATTGGAACAGGTGAATAGTTAAAGATGTAAGAATAGGATCGAGTCTTAGGGTAGTAGAAAAGGAACACTATAAGTGGATAATAGGAAAGTAGGAAGTTAAATAAACTGTTTATTGAAATGTATAAATTAATGGAGGTTAGAATAAAAGACTTAAGTATACTAGAACTAGACAAGGCTAAATAAAGTGAGATAAGACATGAGGGAAATTAATAGAACATAGAATTAATTTAGGATTTTTCGAAAAAGACTTAAACACAAATGAATCACTAAGATAGATTAGATGGAATTAAGAATTAATAGAGATTAGAATAAAGAACATATGCATGAAATATGGTTTAATTTACTAATAGGAAAAACATAAGAGAAACTAGAAAATGGTAATAAAAAGTGAATGATGGATTAGTAAAAAATAAGTTACGAAATGACAAGAGTAACAAGTAAGAAATTAACGATGGAAAATGAAAGAGAATCAAGAATAATTAATAAAGTAAAAAGGAAAGAAGAATAAGAATTAAAAGAGAATAAGGAATGAGTAGTTATTAAAAAAGAGTTAATAGTGCAAGAGAATAGAAAAAGGAAATAAGGATTTAGATGGAAAGGAAAGAATAAATAATAAAAGTAGAATAAGTAAGTAACGAAATAAGAATAAGAGTAAAGAGAAGGAAAAGATAAACACATCACAGGTTGGTCAGGTGACCTATGAATAGAAAACACATCGCAGGTTGGTCAGGTGAACCTGTGATTTGAGATAGTACCCAGGTTGGTCATGTGACCCTGGGGACAGGATAATAGAGACACATCACAGGTTGGTCAGGTGACCCTGTGAATAGAAAACATGTTGCAGGTTGGTCAGGTGACCCTATGACTAGGAACACATCGCAGGTTGGTCAGGTGACCCTGTGATTAAAGATACTAATCCCAAGTTGGTCAGGTGACCCTGTGGACAAGAGAATTAAGAAAAAGAAAATGTAAATATGAACACATCACAGGTTGGTCAGATGACCCTGTGGATAACTAATAAGACGAGAATAAAGAGAATGAGAGATAAGAAGAAAAAGGAAATGAAAATAGAATTAATTAATGAGAATATGATTAAGATTGATGTTGGATGATACTACCAAGTATACTAGATCACAAGTAATAAAGAGTAAGTAAATTATCGTTCCACTCGGGGATTGTGAGTTGTTTTCTATTAATTCTCACCAAAGGGATAATTAAATTAGAAATCTATTAACTTTTTATTATTTAATAAACAAACCATTAAAAATAAATAATTAAAATAGGATTTGTGAGACAGATAGAGAAAGGTGTTAGGAACTAGTTTCATTGCAAGACTTGTTTATTAATTATGAATTGCTATTTATCATTAAACCCACGACATGTTGGAAACCAACAAGCGGTCTAACAATCTACTAGAGGAGGGGGGTGAATACTAGTTTGAAGCAAAGATACCGTGTAACACCCCGCAAATTCCTCATATTGTTTTAAAATACTAAAAAGATTTATTTATGAGAAAGTGTTTTTGAAAGAGTGTTTTCTTGAAGGAATTTCTTATTTTATGATTTTAAGTGGTGAATGATTTTTAAAGAAATGATTTTCATGGGAAAATATTATGAGCTTTAAAGTTGAATTTTTAAGAAATGACTATGTATTTGATATTTTTGTGTTTTAAGGAAATTGTGATTTTTGTGCATGAATGATTTTATAAAAAAAAAAACTATTTTCTATGTGTGTGCATGTATATGTATATACGGACTTGCCATGTGTGTATGCTTAGGATTACATGGGAATTAAATTAATGGAAGAATATGATGATGATGTATGTGTGTATGTGTATTTCGTGTATGTATGGTATGTATGTGTATGTATTTACCTAAGATGAAATTGCATGAGAGCCATTACTTAATGACTAAGCTAAAGGGAAATATAATAAAAAGAAATGAAAATAGAAAACTTGGTCCCCAAGTAGGTATTTTAGAATTGCTAAAACTACCCCTCCCACTTGCACCTATGTCCGAACAAACTAAGGGCAAAGTAGTAAGCTCACGTTTTGCCTATATAAACCATAACCCTTAGTTCATTTCCACTCTTTTCCCTTCACTCTCATTTCATTTCCAAACACACACTTTGTTGAGAGCAAAATTAAGCTCTCATCACAGAGAGAGAGAGAGAGAAACCGTGAGGAAGAAAGGAAGAGAAAGAGGAGATCAAACCAAAACCTAGAAGCTTTCCTTGAAGATCCAAGAACTTAGAGCTAGAAGACTTGGATTTGGTGGGTGATTCGAAGAACCCTAGAAGTTTAGAGTAGCTTTTATTTTTCTAAGCCTTTTTGATCTTCATTTCTTCTTGCATGTCTAATTTTATGGTTGATCTATGGTTGCATGTAATGTTTAAGCTTTAATCTTGAATTTCAAGAGTCAAATGAACTTGTAATAAACTAAACTAAGGACTTTATGATTCGGTTAAGGTTTTCCATGATAGATCTTGATGTTTTTCAAACTAAATCCTAAAGATCTAAAAAGTTGTTTAATATTTTGTAAATCTCTTTGCATGACAAATTTCCTAGCTTAAACCGTGAACCATGATGTTTCTATGGAATGATTTGATGATTAAATGTATGATCTAAGCTTGTTTGATGATAAAGTTGCGATCTTTGACTTTGCATGTCGATTTGATGATGATCTTGGTGCTTTGTGTACATGCATGTGTTATTTATACCTTGATCTTGAATTTTTAAGAGTAAAGGAACTCATAAAACACTAGATCCTAAGCTTTATAATTCGGCCATGACTTAAAGTTTAGGTCTTGATGCTTTTTAATTTGATCTAAGTCCTTGCATGTTAACTTTATGGTTAGAGAAATTGATTTGAGTTGTTAAAATGTTTTGATTTTTGATTTGATCTTAATAAAGCTTTGATTTTGTCTTGATCCTTGAAAAAGTTTTGTTCTTGGACTTTGCATGTGGTTTTTGAACAAAAAGCCTTGATTTTCTTATTGCATGTCACGGTTTTGATAAAGAAACCAAAGAAATAAGCTTTTGAAAAGTGATTTTCGTTTTGATTTATGTCTTGTGTCCTTGCATGTTAGAGATTTGAAATTTAATCTTGATTTTTAGTGATGAGCATTCGGTTTAAGTCTAGAACCCAAAAGATTATATTTTGTTTTTCATGAAAAGGGTGCATGCATGTTAATTTCTATTTGATTCAAGTATTTCTAAAAGTGCATGTAAGAAAATTAAAATGAAAACATGGTTTGAAGTATGACGATGATTTCGGTTTTTGAACTTCAAAAAGAAAATGATATTTTTAAAATTGTGTGTAGAAAAGTGCATGATTTAGTTTGAGAATCTTGAAGTTTGCATGTTAAAAAAATGAACCCAAAAACCTTGTCTTGACCATGAAGAGTATTCGGCCAATGCATGCTAACTAGACTAGGTTCCTTTTCCATGAAGTGACCTAAAAGTAATGAGTGTGTTTTGTAAAATAATGCTAAGTTAATATGTTTGAAATTGTGTTATGATTATTTATTTTATTCGGTTTTAATTAAAAGATAAAGGAAACAAATGAATTAAATAGTTTGGGAAAAAGTTTTTGTACTTAAATGTATGTATGTGTGTGTATTCGGTTTTAAGAGAAAGAAAAGGGTAAATAATTTTGGTTTCATGAAAAAGAAAGTGGAATTGAAGTGTTTGAAATAAATCAAGTTAATTTACGTGTTTTGGATTGGAAATTTTTGATTTGTTTACTTGGGTTCCATTCGGCCATGAAGTATAAGTAAGTCTAGGAAATTTATTTTCATAAAAATAAATCTACTTAGTGATTTTTGAAAGTAATTAAGTTGTTTAAAGTAAGAAAATTAAATGTGTTTGGTTTGCATCTTTGGTTCAATTCGGTTTGTTAGTACATGTATGTCTAAGTGTTTTTGTTTTATGAAAAAGAAATGGTTTTGAAAGTAATCATGTATTGAATAAGTGATTAAGTGTTTGACTGTAAAAGTATTTGTTTGAAAATGAATATTTGGTCTATAATTAAGTAAGTAATTATATGACTTAATTTGTCTAAGTGTTGTTGTGATTGTGTGTTAGTTGATGTTTGAAAATATTTGAGTACGTAATTGGTTTGAAATTAATTGATTTCGGATGAGTTTGATTTAATTTATTTGAGATTGTTGGATTGTATTCGTGGCTGTTCAAGATTTTTTTTATGATAAAAACTTGATTTTTAAAGTATTAATTTGAACTAAAGAATTATTTAAAGCGAAAAGTACTTTTACGGTGTTTTCGAGTTTTTATTTAATTGATTTTGTGGAAAGACTCTTTGCTGTCTAGAATTATTTAAAGTTGTTTCTTAACTTTAAAAACGTGTTCAAGAGATTTAAAGTATAGTTTTCAAGTGGTAATTAATTTGAGAAAAAGCCGGATTAAAAAAAATGAATTTTTCGGTGTTTTCGGACGTGATTAAGGTGCTGTCCAAGACGGACCAGCAACCAAACTAAATAGTTTAAATTATTTTATACGATGTTTTCAAATGGTTTTGAAATACTTAAAGTGCTAGGAAAATGTTAGTGTGATGTCCTAGACTATGAGATCCTCAAGGTTAGGGAAGAAGACCTTAAGGAAGCCTCTGTCTAGGGTTAATCTGTGATGTTTATGGGAGTCCTCAGATGGCAAGATAAAGAGCCAAGAAGTAACCCTAATCACTGGTGTGTGAAGGTGATAATTAGGGTTAGAGGACGTACTTGAGCCTCATGTAGTACGGAGCTACTTATAGGGGGGAGTTGGTTGCCCTAATGGGCTTGCTTGAGGCCCAAGTAGGGCCAGCCTGTACTGAGCTATGAGTGGATGAGTTGTCCTTGTGGATAAGGTGAGACACGTCATCCTGTGCTTGGTGTCAGAATATCTGGGAGGTGTCGGACTCTGGGAGGTGTCGGAATATCTGGGAGGTGTCGGACTCTGGGAGGTGTCGGAATATCTGGGAGGTGTCGGACTCTGGGAGGTGTCTGACAAGGAAGTCGGACCTTGGTAGGAGAATGAGGTCGGCCCGTATCTGGTGTCTGTTCGGCCGTTGAGCTTTGAGCTCGGCCAAGCACACAGAGGCCTTCTTATAGGGCCGTGAGGCCTTGAGCGAGGGTCCTGAGGACCTCGGCTAGGCCGAGTCCACCACATAAGCCCCCCAGCTCGGTCAAGGCTATTTGAGCCTTGTTTCGAGGTCTTGGTTTAGGTCCTTTTCCCAAGTCCACCACATAAGCCCCAATGCTCGGTCAAGGCTATTTGAGCCTTGTTCCGAGGTTCTAGGGAGTTCGGGCGATGTGCTGCCGAGAGTTGGATCCAGCTGTCTCTGACGTCCTCTCATTATGACGGAGCAGGTCTGAAAATTGTCCTTTCACCTGCTCCGATGTGATGTTTGCCTTTCCCGCATCTGACACGTATCAGAAATTACGTTGACCAAAGCGTTGCCATAATTGCAACGTCGCTCGAGGTCCAGCGCTCCACCTACCCAGCGCCACATGTCCCGGCATGTGTGGCTGCATGTTGGGTTGGGCCACTTGGGCCAGGCCCAGATTTCGAAAATGGGGGGAAAACAGTTTCCCTTCTCCCCCTTTGACAAAACTGATCCTCATTCTCTCTCCCATCAGTTACCCTTTCTCTCGCTCGTACGGATTCCTTACTCTCTCAACCTCTTTCTCAGATACAAACTCCATTCCCTTTCCTCCTTCACCAAACTCCTCTTCCCTTGCTTCCTTCTCCAACAGCGAATCCAATCAACGAATTTGTTCAAGATCCATTTTCCTTCACTTCGATACTCTTAAGGTATTGATCTCTTTCCCATTTTTCCTTCTTCATCACTGCCTTTTCTCATTTGTTTATTGTTTCACGATTCATACGGGAGGGATTAGCATTTTTGGTTTCTGCTTCTGCTTTCATGGTGGTGGGGTTTTCTCCTTGGGTTTTGAGGTTTTGAATTTGGTGAATAATTTTGGGGTTTCTAGTGTTCTCTAGGTTGGGAGTGTGTAGGCCTTTGTAGAGTGTTTGATTTTTGCTTTCGTTTTTACCTTTCAGAAACCCAGAAGAGTGGAGTAGGGAGATGAGTAGGGAGTGGTTTAGGAGATGGGTAGGGGTAGTTTCACTTTCAACCAGCAGTAGTGAGGAGGAGGACGGCTCCTCCTCCTCGTCCTGCTCTTCCACAGAGGTTGACGAGGCGATTTTCAGTCAAAAGGAGTATAGGCAGAGGTACGAGAAACGAATCTTGGAGGTCGATCCCGTTGAGGTCGTCTATCCTCGGGATTGGGTAGAGAAGAGAGAGTGGATAAGGCAGTATGCTTGGGCCGAATTCGTCGATGGTAGGGAGCATGCCGACTTTGAAAGGATGGAGAGAGAGAGGATGTACGAACGGGGGGTTTCTGTGGTAGAGGGGAGATGCTCGCCCCTCGGAACAACTTCGAGGGGGTTTTTTGGGGGGTTATTTTTTGTAACCCGTAGGACTAACACCGAGCTCCCCTGTTCTTCCACAGGTAAAATGCCTCCCCGGAAGTGCATCGGCCGACCTGATCTCTACCCAGCACCTTCTGATGCCGATCAGTACCAGTGGGTCGACGTGGAGCCTAAAGGAGTTCGGTCCAGTTTGGACTCCGAGGACAAACTAGACGGAGTGAAGAGGGCCGTGCTGCCCTGTTCGGGGGATGCTACTGGGACCTCTTATGAAGTACTCCCCTGATCGGCAAACAACAGAATATGCACTCGTACTGATAACAACTCTTTCTTCTTCTATGCCGACCTGATCCATACCCTCGGCGTGACCCTCCCATTCACTGATTTGGAGATGAGGGTTTTGAACGAGCTCGGATTGGCCCCTTCGCAACTTCACCCCAACACTTGGTCATTCCTTCGTGCATTCCAAAAGTATCATGGAGCCAAGAGGTTGGTTTGCACACTTCAACTCTTCTTGTGGATGTACAACCCTTTTGTAAGAAATAAAGACGATGTTACTGGTCGGCTCTGGGTATCGACCAAGGCCCGAGGTCACTATGGGCTCTTCGGCATGTTTACGGATTCTTGGAAACATTTCAAGCCCAGATTTTTCAAGTATAAGTATGTAGGCAGAGGGCGACCTTGGTTCCGAGACGAGACGGGGCCGAAGTTCCCTTTGGAATGGACTGATGAATTCATCACGCGTCACACCAACACGCCGCAGAGATGCTCGGGTGCGATGCTTGATGCCGATGAAGCTGTGACCGCTTACCACTTCCAATCCGAGTACCGAGCTCGGAAATTTCAGCTTGACATCGGCGTTTTCATGAAGTGTCCCGATGATGCCATTGTTGCAAAAATTGGTAGTTAGCTTTACTCTTACACTTATACATTTTCCTTCAACTTTCTTACTGATTTTTTTTTTAACTTTCTGAACGGATTTTATTCTTTTATTTTTAGACAAACATTGGTCAGAGATGTCGTCCAAGGCGATGAAAGCTGCAATGGAAGCCCGCAAGAGAAAGAGGTCGGACAACACTTCTACTGGAATAGCACCTGCTGAGGTCTCTACCGACACGGCTTCAACCGACTCGGCTCCTCCTCATCCTACTCCTCCTGTGGTGATTATCGCCCCCCCTCCTCCTCGGTCTCCGAGCCTTAACGCCGAGGTGGTGATTGCTGCTGAAACTTCCCCTTCATCAGGAGGTACGAGGAGGGGAATTGATATACTTCCGAGGCCCCCGACCACCACTGCCAAACCCTCGGTCAAAGAGTCTTTGATCAAGATGTCGGGGGCTGAATGGAAGAGAATGGCCGAGGAGCTGGTCTGTCAATTGAAGAGGTCAACAACCATGTTCAATGTGTTGGCCGAGGTTGCTGATGATGTGGCGGAAGGTGTGTCACCTGCCAAGAAGAAGGCCCGAGCTGATATGGCGGCCGAGGTGGCTGGTCTCAGGATTAGCAAAGACTCTGCCGATCAGAAGCTGGCTGAACTGGAAGAGAAGCATCGCCAACAAATGGAAGAGCTTCTTAAAAGTCATGAGGAGGCCCTGGCCCAAGTAAAAGCTGATGCTAAGGAAGCTGGTCGGCAGGAAGGCCTGGCCGAGGTTGAAAAGGTCCGAACTTTACTGAGGAGAAGAGCTACTCAAGCTCTTAAGCATAAGATAGCAGCGGCCGAGGCCACCTTCGACTTTGAGAAGGGAGGAGGCAAAATCTTTGCCAATGCTGTTGAGCAGATCCTGCATCTGAACCAAGGGCTCCGAGTTCGGGTCGCCGGCGCCTGTGCCGGGTTTGAGGTGGAAGATGGGAAGATGGTGGACTTTGAGAAGGATGGGGCCGAGGTTGACCTCGACCAACCTGAGGAGAATCTTCCTAACCCCCTGGAGGAGAATCCGGATGAGGAGTTCGATCCGAGAAAGGTTGTGCTCTCCGATGTTGAAGACGATGCAGCGTATGCCCCTTATGCTGGGCGGCTTGCAATTTGTCTATGTTTGTGTGTAACATGTTTGACAGTCTTGGACCTATTTTATTTTGCTGTCTTTGTATAACAGTTGTCTTTGTAATGCAAGTTTTATTTTGTTTCACTTGTTGCACCATGCTATCATTTTTATGCAAGTTTTTTATTTTAACTTGTTGCATACATCTGGTGTTCGAGGTCATTTTTATGCAAGTCTTTTCTTTGACTTGTTGCACAAATGCGAGTTTATTTTATTAACTCGTTGCGCGTTTACTTTTTAGACCTCGGATCCGAACTCGTCTTCAGAAATGCAAGTTATCTTCTGTTTAACTTGTTGCATGACGTCATTTTTATGCAAGTTTTTATTTTAACTTGTTGCATATGTACTGTGTCCGAGGTCGTTGCTACACAAGCCCTTTCTTTAACCTGCTGCACAACGCGAGTTTATTTTATTAACTCGTTGCGTGTTTACCTTGTACACCTCGGATTCGAACTGCGACTAGGTGTAGGATTATCAAGGAAATTTGTTCTGTTGACAAAAACGCAAGTCGTTGAGGCTTGTTGCGTTTTGTTTAAAGAACCAAGTAAAAATATTTTTGAGAATACAAGTCCTTTCTTGCTTGTTGTATTCGGATCCAATCGGACTTAAAAAACTCATCATAAAAACATAATGTAACTAATTAGGTTAAGCTCGGACAACTCAGTAAGTGCAGTAATCTTATAAGTTTTCCTCTGAAAAAAGGTACTGTATATAAGTGCATACGGTAGGGATCTCGGATTCACCCACCTTAGCCGAGGTGGGTGTCCTCGTCCCCGATGTGAAAGAGGTTGTTGAGTGAAGTTATGTGAGAGCATTTCACAGCAAGCTGTACTTTACCGGGTGTCCCTTGTACACTGTGCATATGAGCCGATCTTATTTAGAAGAATATAGCGCCATGCAACATTTAGGTGGCTAGCGCTAAATGAGAAGCTAGTACGTACGTATATAAAACTGTGGCACTTGAGTATGGCAAGTTTGCATTTTTCATTAATCATGAACGTGAGTACATTGCTTTTCAGGGAATTGAAAAAGTGAATATATCACAATGGAACAGAATATGACTAGAGGAAGCAGATGTAAAAATATTAACAGAAATTAAAATTAAACTTATCCTTTAACTGGAGGTGTTGGTGACTGCTGATGATTTCCGAGGTAAACCCAACTGAAGTAGGTTCTCGGTTTTTAAACTTATCCTTTAGCTGGAGGTGTTGGTGACTACTGATGATTTCCGAGGTAAACCTAACTGAAGTAGGTTCTCGGTATTTCCACGTCCCAGGAATCCCACTCTCAGTTTTGAGGGGAAGGCCTAAGATCGTCCTGCTTGGCCCGAACATGCAGCTCGACCAATAGTAAACTCTTCTTGTTTTTTCTTTATTTCCCGTAGACTCGCGTTGTAGCAGAGTCGGGCCCTCACCTGGTCGGCTTTGACTGTGACGACCTTGTCGTCAGAGCCGACAAATTTCATGGCCAAATGCACCGTTGAAACCACTGCCCCAAAGGCTTGCAGGCAGGTTCTTCCCAGTATCACATTGTAAGGGGAATCAGAATCAACAACTAAAAACTTGATGATCTCCGTTCGGGCCGAAGGCTGTTTACTTGGTGAGGCGAATTGCCTCACCCGTGAAGCTGATGAGATTGCCTTCAAATTCGACGAGGTCGGTGGACCTCAGCTTGAGTGCTTGAAATGTGAGGAGGAAAAGAATGTCGGCCGAGCTTCCTTGATCAATGAAAACTCGGGCGACCTCGAAATTACCGATCAACGCCGTGATCACCATTGGGTCATTTTGATCCGGGATGATGTCTTCCATGTAACACCCCAAAATTTTAATCCCCGATTAATGAAATGTTAATTATAAATTAATTATAATTAATTATTTCTATATTAATCCTGGATTAAAATATGTGTTCATATAGTTAGTATATGTGTGTGAATTGATTTAATAAATATAATAATGCATAAAATAAATGTTTTGCATATTAGTCCCTGGGTTGGGACCTAGAAGCAATTATAGGAAAGGTTTTGGAGGGAAAGTAAATAAAATAATTATTTTTCAAAAATGGGGCAAAATACTCGAGTATTTCTCGGAAAACTCGAGTATTCTGGACAGAGTTGCACGAGTTAGTGCGTTTGGTGAGTCACCACCACCGATTCCCCTTCGTTGACACAAAATCACCACCATGCCAACGCCATGGATGTCGTGTCAATCTGCATGAGCCCTCTCCCTTTCTACTTAAGCTCATCAACATCATTTGGCTGAGAATTTTGATCAATTTTGCAATAGTTGTTGAAGTTAGGGTTCCGAACTCGTTTTCTTCGATTCTCCTTCTCTGTTCAGATTCAAAACACAAACTATACACGAATACAAAGCTCACATCTTGAGCTTTGTATAGAGAGTAAAATCGTGAGGATTGAGTGAGTGTGTTGGGAGAATTGAAGATTGGAAGTGAAGCTGTTTCTGGACAAGCCTTGGTCTGGAGCTTACTTTGGGTTCAATTTCTGGTAAGCTCACGAATCCCTGAGTCCCAAATTCGGTTTCCTTAGTTAGTTTATGTTGCATAGAGTTTAGAAAATCTAATTTCCCCAATTTTATTCTCTGTTTCATGTGTGAACCAATTCCATTTTGGTGATGCACTCAAACTGCTCTGCATGTGATGTTTGAAGTTGTTCTGGGAGTTGTGGAGCCTTTTCTTTGTCAATCCTTTGTTGATTCACGTCTGAGAGGTAAGGGGAAGTAATTTCTTACACTAGATAGAGTTTAAATTCCATTAATTGTGTTAGAGAGCCATCAAGAGGCTCTAAGGGCTTAGTTTGAATAGGAACTTTGGTTTGGAGACCAATCCATGCTCTATGAATGTGTTGAGCAAGTTCTAAATCATGCATGCAAGCTTAAATGAATATTATTTCATGAGTATTGTGTTTATTTTGCAATTTGAGGTGTTGAATTGCTAAATTGTGTATTTTATGCATAAATGATTGATTCTCTGTCAAATTTGTTATTTGATATGAAATGAGTATGGTAACATGTTCAATATATGGTATATGAACTATTGTGATAATTGGTTTGGGTTAAAAATGTTTAGAAATTGAAATGGTATGTAAAAACCAAGTTTCAGTCTGTTCTGTCTGAAAATACTCGAGTATATGGCTTAACACTCGAGTATTTCGTGGTGCACAAGTGTGAAAATTGGCGCACCAACTTGAGAATTAGGCTCGACACTCGAGTATTTCAGACGCAACAAGAGTAAAAATTGATGAACAACTCGAGTAATACATGAATTACTCGAGTATTCTGGGCAATGAACTACTCGAGTATCTCACGAATTAATCGAGTATATTTATGGAGATCTGAAAACTTAAGTCTCTAAAAAGACATGAACGACTCGAGTCTAATTATGAACCACTCGAGTAAAATCTGGAAACTGATGAATTAATCGAGTATTATGGAAAACACTCGAGTATTTTTAGTCAGATATTGAAAAATACCATTTTCAATTCTAAGTTATTTTGTGACACTTAAAGGACAATAAACCAAGTGATCCTGGACTTAAAGGAAATTGATTGACGTCATGATGTTGTTATTTGAATAATGACACATTGCTCGGGAGGCACGTAATGTATTAATAAAAGGACAAAACATCAATCAATTCCCCTTTAAGTAAAGTAATGCATTCATTCTGGAGTTTGGATGGTAGGACGTATATCATGTTTTTGGTAAACATGTGGAGGGCCTCTGGGAGTGCCAATACGCTTGCTTGATGACACGTCGTTGACGTGGTCGGCTGAGTGGATGCCGATATGGTTATACCGTTTGGATGACGGTCCATTTGGATGACGGGATATGCTCGGGTGGCATGGATTCCAAGCTTGTCGTGTACATTCTAGGTGAATGTACGAATTGTTGTATACCTAGGAATACAACGCACTGTTGAGTGCTGGGTTGTCAGGGATGGACGTCAAAGAGTGACATAGAATGATGGAGATAGGCTTGAGAGCTAAATTCATGCATCATGCCAGTCATTTGCATTAATTGTGATAAATGAAACAAGTGTGAGCATCCTACATGCATTCAATACTTGCTAAGTGCTAAAAGTGATTGTTATTTATGATTGCATATTTACATATTCACATTGTACAATTTATTCTCTGTTGATTATGTGTATAGACATGCTTACCCCTATGCCCTTGTAGGTGATGTCTCGTTACATTGCTTGCATCGAGATCCGGCCACTTCCTAGTGGCACATGGATCTATGAGGACCATCGCGCAGAGTTCGAGGGAGAGGTAGAGATTACCTTCTACCACCCGAACCCGTTGATTCGGTTCCGTCCTCGTAGATTTAGGATTCCCATCACATACACTATGCATGTACCCCCGTTTTACACTTACCATGGACCACCTCCCGTGCGACCAGCTCGCTCTTATCACAGTTTCCGCTTTCGACCTACCCGCTCACACCCTTTTACCTCGAGAGTTATCCGCGAGGAGACTCCCCCTTCTGACCCGAGGAGCCCAGTCAGGGTTTCACCATCACCTGACCCGGTACCCAGTGGTAGGGTACACTCTCCCTCGGATGAGATCGAGGAGGATCCGGTGGAGGACGAGAGTGGGAGCGAGCCTGTCGTGCATTCTACTGGGAGTGATTGGAGGGATGAGGATCCCTAGGTATGTGCATAGGGTATGTGATGAGGATCAGAGGATCCGATGTGTGGATGCTATGGAGGAGGTCTTGCTGCTGCTGTGTTGATGATGATGCTACTACCTTACTACTTTTGCTTCTTGGAGACTACTGCTATCACTAATACCACATCTGATGATGCCAGATCTATGTGACCACCATTAGAGTTATATTTTGATTATGTATATATGTTGTAGATATACTTTTGGAGTACTCTAGGGTTTGGTTACATTACTATGTAGATCTGCCTATGGACTTGTATTTCTGGATCTTTGAGACTTAATGATGGGACTATGTACTTATAACTCTTTTATATATAAAATCTATGTTTATATCAATTGCATAGTCCGATAATTTTCCGCTTACTCTGATTTAATCTATTTAAGAGTTCGGCTGAGAAAAGTATTTGATGGTATCAGTATTATCAAATCAATCAAGAGTAGCTTCGTTTACTTTTTATTAAACAAATTCGATTTCAAAAGACGAATGTTACCCAACTTTTGAAAAGGTTGTAGAAATCGCCGAATTCGAAACAACCGTTTGAAATGATTTAGTGTTTATTCCCCAAGAATTCCAAGTGTCGATTTGTGCACCCGCTTTTAAATGAAAAATTTTATATCCATATTTTCTTAATACTCGCAAGTCCATATATCATCCAATATTATAGCTTAAGTACTATATTATATTTGGATAAGCAAGAAGGGTGTCACACTAAGTGGTATCAGAGCAAAAGTCAGATCCTGTAGTAGTGGAAGTAGTACCAGAAAGGTAGCCATCAACATCAAGCAGGTATCTCCAGGGCATGTACATTATTTTGAATGTTATTATTTTGCTTGTTGTGCTTTAGATACCCTTGATTTGTTTGTATCTTGTCTCTTTTGAGTATAAGACACAATTGATTGTAGATTTAGAAGTTTAGGTAATAGTCTTAGTATAGGTGGTGTAATGGAAGTTTCTTTAGTTCAACATATATGACCATAAGCCCACAGCGCAGGTCTAATATGGCAACTAGAAACCAAAATCACACCAACGCGATGTTAGAAAGGATCACCACGGTGTTGGAAGCCATGCAGCGACAAACTCAGCAACCATCTCAACCGGTTAACCCGTCTCATCAGGGTAATGTGGGTAACGCTGAGGCGAAGACTCTGGCTGATTTTAGGAGTTGCAATCCGCCAAAGTTCGAAGGAGGATTTAAACCGGAAAAGGCCAATAAATGGATTCACACCATGGATAAGATTCTGAGAACGTTGGAGTGTTCTGATGCTCAAAAGGTGGCGTATGCAGCCTACATGTTGGAGGATGAAGCTGAGAATTGGTGGAATCACACGGTGCAACTTTTGCAATATGAAGGAAGAGAGGTAAGCTGGGGAGTATTTATGGAAAAATTTCTCAACAAATATTTCCCTGAGGATCTAAGGAGGAAGAAGGAGGTAGAGTTCTTGCAGTTGAAGCAAGGGAATATGAGTGTGGGTGAGTACGCAGCCAAGTTTGAGGAGCTAATGAAGTACTCTCCGTACTATCAGAACAACCCGGATGAAAGAAGCAAGTGCATAAAGTTTGAAGGAGGCTTGAGGCCCAAGTTGAAGTCGATCTTCAGCTACCAGCGAATCCAAAACTTTCCTGCACTCGTGGACATGTGTAGGATGTATGAAGACGACACAAAAGCTAAGGAGTTGCAAGTTTCAGAAAGGAAAGACCCTTAAGGTTTTGGACCGCAGAGGCGTAAGGGTTTCAACAACCGAGGCAAAGGCCCGTATGATCGCCGAGGGAAAGGCAAGGGAAAAGCTGGTGGTTTGGATGGAAAGAATTTTCGGAGTGATGCACCATTCTGTGACAAGTGCAAGCGCAATCACTATGGCCGTGTTTGTTGGGGGACAAGTGGATGTTTCAACTGTGGGAAGCCGGGACATTTTGCTAGAGACTGCAAGGAACCGGTCAAGGCTAACACAAGAGGAGCTGCTGATAGACCTATGGCTCAAGGAAGGGTCTTCACCCTTAGTGGTGTGGATGCAAACCGATCCTCTGATCTGGTGCAAGGTAAATACTTGCTTAATGGTCAGCCTTGTCTTGTTTTGTTTGATTCTGGTGCAACGCATTCATTTGTTTCATATGAATGTGTAGAACGTTTGGGTTTGAGTATGTCTGAGATGCCCTGTACCCTCAAAGTAGAAACCCCTACTAATGCTCCTGTAGTTGTTTCTAGAGCATGTCTTAACTGTTGTATAGAAGTGTTAGGACGAACCTCTAAAGTGGATTTGATCTGCTTACCCTTGGCACAATTAGATGTGATCTTGGGAATGGACTGGTTAAGTCAAAACCAAGTAGTCATTGATTGTAATAGAAAAGTAGTGACGTATAGAAATTCAAAACCCTCCGTCTACGTGTGCCTGTTCAACTCTGAGGTGGAGGAGAATGGTCCAAGGATGGAAGAGATCCCTATTGTCGAAGACTTTCCGGAAGTTTTTGCTGATGAGATCCCTGGTTTGCCACCAAGAAGAGAGATTGAATTTGGTATTGATCTAGTTCCGGGAGCCAGTCCCATTTCTATCGCTCCCTATAGAATAGCACCACCGAAAATGGTGGAAATGAAGAAGCAGATTGAGGAACTATTCCAAAAACAGATGATCCGACCAAGTGTGTCACCTTGGGGTGCTCCAGTTTTGTTTGTCAAGAAGAAAGATGGTAGCATGAGGATGTGCATCGATTATCGGCAGCTGAATAAGGTGACCATCAAGAACAAGTATCCGTTGCCGAGGATAGATGACCTTATGGATCAAGTTCGTGGGGCTTCAATATTTTCCAAGATTGATCTGAGGTCAGGATACCATCAGATCAGGATTAGAGAAGAGGATATCTCTAAGACTGCATTTCGATCTCGATACGGACATTATGAGTATGTCGTGATGCCGTTCGGATTGACTAATGCACCAGCTATCTTCATGGACTACATGAATCGAATCTTTAGACCTTATTTAGATTCATTCGTGGTTGTGTTCATTGATGATATCCTTATTTACTCTAAGAGCCCAGAGGAGCATGCTGAACACTTGAGGATAGTGTTGAGTATCCTGAAGGAGAAGCAGTTGTACGCCAAACTTACAAAATGTGAGTTCTGGCTGAAGGAGGTTAAGTTCTTGGGGCATGTGATTTCAGACAAGGGAATAGCCGTTGATCCGACGAAAGTGAGCTCGGTTTTGTAACGGGAGCAACCGAAGTCAGTCACGGAGGTGAGAAGCTTTCTGGGTTTGGCTGGTTACTACAGAAGATTCATAGAAGGTTTCTCGAAGATCGCACTGCCTTTGACGAAATTGACTCGGAAAGATCAACCATTTTTATGGGATGAGAAATGTGAAAGGAGTTTTCAAGAGTTGAAGGAAAGGTTGACATCATCTCCTGTATTGGTTCTGCCCGATACACAGAAGAGTTTTGATGTGTATTGTGACGCATCGAAACAAGGTCTTGGGAGTGTTTTGATGCAAGAAGGGCAAGTCATCGCCTATGCCTCGAGACAGCTAAAAGTTCATGAAATGAACTATCCAACTCATGATCTCGAGTTGGCAGCGGTTGTTTTCGCTCTAAAGATTTGGAGGCACTACCTCTATGGCACTACATTCCGGGTATTTAGTGACCATAAGAGTTTAAAGTACCTCTTCGATCAGAAGGAGTTGAATATGAGGCAGCGTCGATGGATGGAGTTCTTGAAAGATTATGAGTTTGAGCTCCATTACCACCCTGGGAAGGCAAATGTAGTGGCAGATGCATTGAGTCGAAAGGCAATGCATATCAGTACGATGATGGTTAGAGAAGCTGCACTGATAGAGGAATTTAGAGATATGAGTCTGACGATGCAAGTGGAGCGAACCAATATCAAGATGGGGATGTTGCAGATTACTAATGAATTTCTGCAAAGAATTCGTGAATTGCAACATATAGATGAAGGACTTAAAGAAAAGAAGAAACTTATGGAAGAAGGCGAGGAGTTGGAGTTTCAAGAGGGGAAGGATGGAATCCTTCATTTTCGAACAAGGATTTGTGTTCCTAATGATCTGGAAGTAAAGAGGATGATTTTGGATGAAGCACATAAGAGCAAAATGAGTATGCATCCGGGAGCTACCAAGATGTATCAGGATTTGAAGAAGGTATTTTGGTGGCCTGGTTTAAAGAAGGACGTGGCTAGGTACGTGGCATGTTGTTTGGTGTGTCAGAAGGCGAAAGTGGAACATCAAAGGCCAGGAGCAGAGTTACTTTCCTTGGAAATTCCGCAGTGGAAATGGGATAGTATCTCGATGGATTTTGTGTCGGGATTGCCAAGGACTGCTACTGATCATGATGCAATCTGGGTGATTGTGGATCGTTTAACCAAGTCGGCGCATTTCATTCCCGTTAATATGCGCTATTCTTTGGAAAAGCTCACTCAGTTGTATGTCAAGGAAGTTGTTCGTCTGCATGGGGTACCATCAAGCATCGTGTCAGATCGCGATCCGAGGTTTACATCGAAGTTTTGGGAAGATCTGCATAGAGCCTTGGGTTCAAGATTGAAGTTGAGTTCTGCATACCATCCTCAGACTGATGGTCAGACGGAGAGGACTATTCAGTCGCTGGAGGACATCTTACGAGCCTATGCTTTGGAAGGACAAGGGAATTGGGAGCAGATGTTGCCACTCGTGGAGTTCACTTACAACAACAGTTATCACACGAGTATTGGAATGGCACCATTTGAAGCTTTGTATGGAAGAAATTGTCGGACGCCGTTATGCTGGTTTCAAGTGGGGGAGAGTTCTCTGGTTGGACCAGATTTTGTGCAAGAGACGACTGAGAAGCTCAAGATGATACAAGAGAAGATGAGGGCAGCTCAAAGTAGGCAGAAAAGCTATGCTGATAAAAGAAGAAAACCTTTAGAGTTCGCCGAAGGAGACCATGTATTCATTAGAATAGTACCAACCAAAGGTGTTAGTAGAGCCCTGAAAACCCAGAAACTATCACCTAAGTTTATTGGTCCCTATCAAATTCTCAAAAGAGTCGGCCCAGTAGCCTATCAATTGGCTCTGCCCCCGTCATTGGCTAACCTTCATAATGTATTCCATGTGTCTCAATTGAAAAGATATGTCCATGACCCCACCATTGTCCTTAGAATCCAACCGGATGACTTAGAAATTCATGAGAACCTAACCTTCGAAGCTAAGCCTGTGCGCATTGAAGACCGAAGGATCAAGCAGCTTAGAGGGAAGGGTATTCGTCTGGTCAAAGTTGTCTGGGTTTGTGGTGATGTGATATAAGCATCTTGGGAATTAGAGGATAAGATGCGTCAGGATTATCGTGAGTTGTTTGTATAAGTTGAATTTCGGGGACGAAATTCCTTGTAAGTGGGGGAGTAGTGTAACACCCCAAAATTTTAATCCCCGATTAATGAAATGTTAATTATAAATTAATTATAATTAATTATTTCTATATTAATCCTTGATTAAAATATGTGTTCATATAGTTAGTATATGTGTGTGAATTGATTTAAAAAATATAATAATGCATAATACTCGAGTATTTCTCGGAAAACTCGAGTATTCTGGACAGAGTTGCACGAGTTAGTGCGTTTGGTGAGTCACCACCACCGATTCCACTTCGTTGACACGAAATCACCACCATGCCAACGCCATGGATGTCGTGTCAATCTGCATGAGCCCTCTCCCTTTCTATTTAAGCTCATCAACATCATTTGGCTGAGAATTTTGATCAATCTTGCAATAGTTGTTGAAGTTAGGGTTCCGAACTCGTTTTCTTCGATTCTCCTTCTCTGTTCAGATTCAAAACACAAACTATACACGAATACAAAGCTCACATCTTGAGCTTTGTATAGAGAGTAAAATCGTGAGGATTGAGTGAGTGTGTTGGGAGAATTGAAGATTGGAAGTGAAGCTGTTTCTGGACAAGCCTTGGTCTGGAGCTTACTTTGGGTTCAATTTCTGGTAAGCTCATGAATCCCTGAGTCCCAAATTCGGTTTCCTTAGTTATTTTATGTTGCATAGAGTTTATAAAATCTAATTTCCCCAATTTTATTCTCTGTTTCATGTGTGAACCAATTCCATTTTGGTGATGCACTCAAACTGCTCTGCATGTGATGTTTGAAGTTGTTCTGGGAGTTGTGGAGCCTTTTCTTTGTCAATCCTTTGTTGATTCACGTCTGAGAGGTAAGGGGAAGTAATTTCTTACACTAGATAGAGTTTAAATTCCATTAATTGTGTTAGAGAGCCATTAAGAGGCTCTAAGGGCTTAGTTTGAATAGGAACTTTGGTTTGGAGACCAATCCATGCTCTATGAATGTGTTGAGCAAGTTCTAAATCATGCATGCAAGCTTAAATGAATATTATTTCATGAGTATTGTGTTTATTTTACAATTTGAGGTGTTGAATTGCTAAATTGTGTATTTTATGCATAAATGATTGATTCTCTGTCAAATTTGTTATTTGATATGAAATGAGTATGGTAACATGTTCAATATATGGTATATGAACTATTGTGATCATTGGTTTGGGTTAAAAATGTTTAGAAATTGAAATGGTATGTAAAAACCAAGTTTCAGTCTGTTCTGTCTGAAAATACTCGAGTATATGGCTTAACACTCGAGTATTTCGTGGTGCACCAGTGTGAAAATTGGCGCACCAACTTGAGAATCAGGCTCGGCACTCGAGTATTTCAGACGCAACAAGAGTAAAAATTGATGAACAACTCGAGTAATACATGAATTACTCGAGTATTCTGGGCAATGAACTACTCGAGTATCTCACGAATTACTCGAGTATATTTATGGAGATCTGAAAACTTAAGTCTCTAAAAAGACATGAACGACTCGAGTCTAATTATGAACCACTCGAGTAAAATCTGGAAACTGATGAATTACTCGAGTATTATGGAAAACACTCGAGTATTTTTAGTCAGATATTGAAAAATACCATTTTCAATTCTAAGTTATTTTGTAACACTTAAAGGACAATAAACCAAGTGATCCTGGACTTAAAGGAAATTGATTGACGTCATGATGTTGTTATTTGAATAATGACACGTTGCTCGGGAGGCACGTAATGTATTAATAAAAGGACAAAACATCAATCATTTCCCCTTTAAGTAAAGTAATGCATTCATTCTGGAGTTTGGATGGTAGGATGTATATCATGTTTTTGGTAAACATGTGGAGGGCCTCTGGGAGTGCCAATACGCTTGCTTGATGACACGTCGTTGACGTGGTCGGCTGAGTGGATGCCGATATGGTTATACCGTTTGGATGACGGTCCTTTTGGATGACGGGATATGCTCGGGTGGCATGGATTCCAAGCTTGCCGTGTACATTCTAGGTGAATGTATGAATTGTTGTATACCTAGGAATACAACGCACTGTTGAGTGCTGGGTTGTTAGGGATGGATGTCAGAGAGTGACATAGAATGATGGAGATAGGCTTGAGAGCTAAATTCATGCATCATGCCAGTCATTTGCATTAATTGTGATAAATGAAACAAGTGTGAGCATCCTACTTGCATTCAATACTTGCTAAGTGCTAAATGTGATTGTTATTTATGATTGCATATTTACATATTCACATTGTACAATTTATTCTCTGTTGATTATGTGTATAGACATACTTACCCCTATGCCCTTGTAGGTGATGTCTCGTTACATTGCTTGCATCGAGATCCGGCCACTTCCTAGTGGCACATGGATCTATGAGGACCATCGCGCGGTGTTCGAGGGAGAGGTAGAGATTACATTCTACCACCCGAACCCGTTGATTCGGTTCCGTCCTCGTAGATTTAGGATTCCCATCACATACACTATGCATGTACCCCCGTTTTACACTTACCATGGACCACCTCCCGCGCGACCAGCTCGCTCTTATCACAGTTTCCGCTTTCGACCTACCCGCTCACACCCTTTTACCTCGAGAGTCGTCCACAAGGAGACTCCCCCTTCTGACCCGAGGAGCCCTGTCAGGGTTTCACGATCACCTGACCCGGTACCCAGTGGTAGGGTACACTCTTCCTCGGATGAGATCGAGGAGGATCCGGTGGAGGACGAGAGTGGGAGCGAGCCTGTCGTGCATTCTACTGGGAGTGATTGGAGGGATGAGGATCCCTAGGTATGTGCATAGGGTATGTGATGAGGATCAGAGGATCCGATGTGTGGATGCTATGGAGGAGGTCTTGCTGTTGCTGTGTTGATGATGATGATACTACCTTACTACTTTTGCTTCTTGGAGACTACTGCTATCACTACTACTACATCTGATGATGCCAGATCTACGTGACCACCATTAGAGTTATATTTTGGTTATGTATATATGTTGTAGATATACTTTTGGAGTACTCTAGGGTTTGGTTACATTACTATGTAGATCTGCCTATGGACTTGTATTTCTGGATCTTTGAGACTTAATGATGGGACTATGTACTTATAACTCTTTTATATATAAAATCTATGTTTATATCAATTGCATAGTCCGATAATTTTCCGCTTACTCTGATTTAATCTATTTAAGAGTTCGGCTAAGAAAAGTATTCGATGGTATCAGTATTATCAAATCAAGCAAGAGTAGCTTCGTTTACTTTTTATTAAACAAATTCGATTTCAAAAGACGAATGTTACCCAACTTTTGAAAAGGTTTTAGAAATCGCAGAATTCGAAACAACCGTTTGAAATGATTTAGTGTTTATTCTCCAAGAATTCCAAGTGTCGATTTGTGCACCCGCTTTTAAATGAAAAATTTTATTTCCATATTTTCTTAATACTCGCAAGTTCATATATCATCCAATATTATAGCTTAAGTACTATATTATATTTGGATAAGCAAGAAGGGTGTCACATTCCACGTCCTGATCGGAAAAGATGATGGGGATGTTCCGAGATGGTTTTTTACTGATGGGTTTGGAATGAATAGTTAACACTTGGTTGACATACCTTTTCCTTTCTGATCTCTTTTCACCGCCACCGGCAAAACCTCCCGAGATGGTTTCAACTCGGAAGTTTTCCGGTGACTTCTCCAAATCCTGCACCACAACCATATTCACTCGTTGTGGTTCTTAATTTTTCTTTTCTGGAGATGGGTCAGCCTTGGCCTTCCCTTTGTCTTGATCCGAGCTCCAAGATCGTCTCCGACCTCTTCTCTCTACCGCTTCTCGTACGTACTGTTGCAACTTACCCCTTCTCACCATGTCTTCGATGACATCTCGAAGCCAGGTGCACTGGTCGGTATGGTGTCCATACCCATTGTGGAAGTTGCAGTACTTAGATCTATCTCTGATGTTATTTTGATTTCTGAGGAAAGGTGGTCTAGTTACATGCCTGAGTTCGGTCTGCATGGTTTCCCTCCATACTTGCGACCTCGGAACCGTCAGGGGGGTGTAAGTATCATACTTGGTGATATAAGGACGTCGGCGGTCATCCTGGTGGCCGGCATGAGGGCGACGTCGGTCCCCTTGGTCCGTTCTTCCTCCTCTATCTTCCCTGTTTCCTCGAGGGAGACCTCGAGGAAGGGCATTTTGTGAAGCAGCTTGAACATTCTCCATTCTACTTGTTTGACCTTTGTTAAATTCCTCCAGGTTGATGTATTTGTTGGATCTTTGTCTGAGCTCGGCCATATCTCTTGGTGGTTTTCCTATCAGTGAGTCTTTGAATCCTCCCTCGGCCAGACCTTGAGTCAAGAGGAGGATGGCCACCTCGGGAGATAAGTTAGGAACCGAGCTGGACTCATTGTGAAACCTGTGTAGGTAAGCACGTAGCGACTCGTCTGACTTTTGTGTCACTGTTGCTAGTGTGTGGTCGGATCTCGGTTGCACACAACTAGCAGTGTACCTATTGAGAAATGCTCCTTTCATCTCTGGCCAACAGTTAACAGAATTCTTGGGTAACATTGAATACCATCGGAGAACCGGAGCTTGGAGGGTCATGGAGAAAGCTCGGCACTTGAGCCGATCTCCACCGCCATAGAAGTTCATGGCTCCCTCGTAAGAGAGTATGTGCTCTTGGGGATCGGTCAAGCCATTATACCTGGGTATGTTGCTAGGTCCGAGGTATCCAGGAGGTGGTTCATAGGACATGACAGCTGTCGTGAAAGGGTGTCCAGGGTGAGAATCGTCTAGGTCGAGCTGTTGAAAGTCACGGAGAGGTGGTGTTTGTGTCAGTTGTGTGATGACGGTATGTGGTGTTGTTAATGTTTGTGGTGTTAACGGGGGAGGTGGTGGTAAGTTTTGAGTTGGAGGTACCGCCATGTCTCGTTCAGCCGGAAGTCCCACAGATTGTGGAAGTTCGTTTGGGGCTGGAGTTTGTATGGTAGCTTGTTCAGTCAAGCGCCGCATGGTAAGCTGCTGGAGATCAGCTATGGCTTGGCCTTGCTGCTCTATGATCCTCATTTGTTGTCTCATCATGGTTAAATCTCATCATCACGAGAGCGTGAAGAGTGACGTGAGTGAGAACGATGTGTAGTACTGACGGAGTGAGCACGTTCGCAGCGCCGGCGGTGCTGCTCTGTGTTGGTTTCTCCAAGTTGGGAGCGTAGCTGCATGCGCCGACCTTCCTCCTAGTGCACGCGCCGACCTTCCTCCTGGTGGTGAGTTGGATTCGAGTTATCACCCGTGTGGATGGTGTAAGGTCCACTGTGGGTATGGGTAAACTCTGGTGGTGGAGGAGGAGGTGGCGGTGGTGGAGGTGGTGGCGGGGGAGGAGGTGGAGGTGGTGGAGGGGGTGGTTGTGGGGACCTTGCTACCCTGTTGGCTTCGAGATGGAGGCGCAGGTCCTCTGCTGTTGGCACCCTCCTTGGACGATCTCTCCCCCTCCTCTGCACCGGTGGTACGTCAGTCATGGTAGATTCTTCTGGTGGGGATGAAGTTTCTCTCTCCCCACAGACGGCGCCAATGTGATGTCCTAGACTATGAGATCCTCAAGGTTAGGGAAGAAGACCTTAAGGAAGCCTCTGTCTAGGGTTAATCTGTGATGTTTACGGGAGTCCTCAGATGGAAAGATAAAGAGCCAAGGAGTAACCCTAATCACTGGTGTGTGAAGGTGATAATTAGGGTTAGAGGACGTACCTGAGCCCCATGTAGTACGGAGCTACTTATAGGGGGGAGCTGGTTGCCCTAATGGGCTTGCTTGAGGCCCAAGTAGGGCCAGCCTGTACTGAGCTATGAGTGGATGAGCTGTCCTTGTGGATAAGATGAGACACGTTATCCTGTCCTTGGTGTCGCAATATCTGGGAGGTGTCAGAATATCTGGGAGGTGTCGGACTCTGGGAGATGTCGGACAAGGAAGTCGGACCTTGGTAGGAGAATGAGGTCGGCCCGTATCTAGTGTCTGTTCGGCCGTTGAGCTTTGAGCTCGGCCAAGCACACAGAGGGCTTCTTACAGGGCCGTGAGGCCTTGAGCGAGGGTCCTGAGGACCTTGGCTAGGCCGAGTCCACCACAGTTTGAGTCGTTTTGAGAAAACAATTAAGTTTTTAAGCTTTCCAACGAGGAACGGAATGTGAATTGAGGTAAGGAAAGATTTTCTTAATACAAGTTAGTAACGTAAAAGTGTTTTCTTAATACGAGGAATATTAAAGACGAGTGATTGGGGCAGCTGGCAGTGACAAGGATCCGCGGAGATCGAGTACGTTTAATTGCTGGACCTCAGGTGAGAGAGAAGCTTTCCTAAGACACCGTGGTATTTAGGTGACATATTAGGACGTTCCGTATCATCTCAAAGATCGGAACTTAGTGGTTCGGCGTCAGTAGTATAGTGGCAATTGTTTGTGTTGTGTGGCCACTTATACGAAGGTGACAAAGACCACATTGCTGTTGTGTGATGATTGTATGTTGATTATGTGAAATAGCATGCTTTTATTTATTTATTTAATTATGCATGATAAAGTTTAATGCTGTTGATTAAAATGAGTAACCTGCTGATGGACGTCTGTTACGTCCTGAAAACGAAAATGAGATAAGTAAGTTGATGGAAATAAAGATATAATGAGAAAGGAATAATGACAAAAGATATAAGATGGATTAGAAAGAGATGAAGAGTTGAGATTGGGGAGAGATTCGATGATAAAGATGAGATTAAGCCAAAGCTGGGAAAGTGATGTTGTTATTGATTATTGAAATGAGATGTGATCTGAGTGGAGTTTGGCTCCTTTGTTGACGTTTTTGGAAAGAGACTAGTGTTGAGTTGAGCTTGCTCCTCCATTAGCGCTCAGTACAAATGGGATTTTTGAAAAGGTCTTTAAAACGAGATTTTTGAAAGATTTTATGAAATGAGATTTTTAGAAAACTTGTAAAATGTTCATTTGAGAAAATTTGTGAAAAGAGGTATTCTGAGAAAAGTTTTTTTTTTTGAAATAAGACTTTGTGAAAAATTTGCGAAATGAAATTTTTAGAAAAATTGTGAAATGAGGTTTTTAGAAGGATTGTGAAATGAAATTTTTTTAGAAATCTTGTGGAATGTGAATTTTTAGAATTTTTGTGAAACGAAGTTTTGTGAAGTAAGATTTTTGAGAAGGTCTACAAAATGAGATTTTTTTGAGAAAGTTTGCGAAATGGTATTTCAAGAAAATTTTATGAAATGAGATTTTTAGAAAGTGATGAAAGGAAATTTTTTAGAAGGTTTGTGAAATAAGAACTTTTGAAACTTTGTGAAATGAGACTTTTGAGAAAATTATGAAAGGAAATTTCGAGAAAGTTAAGAAATGAGGTTTTGTGAAAGTTTATGATGTGAAATTTTGGAAAAAATGATGAAATGAGGTTTTGAGAAAGATGATGAAATGTTATGTTGAGAAAGATCGTGAAATGAGAATGTTGAGAAAGAGATTGAGAAATGAGATGCAAGTATGATGATGCGAACCCAGCTCTGTGCTCTGATGAGAAAAGATCGTTCAAAGTTAGTGGTCGGGACTCATTGAAGGGATGCACGAAGGATGGGCCGACCTTAGGTTAATTAACAAAGATAAAAGACTTTAAAAGACACTGCGCGGTGAGCTATGAGAGTGCGAAGTAGTGGAGAGGAAGGTACCCCGGATATCAGGGATATTCGGGTTGTGAATGCAATAGGGTAGGCTAGGGCGGTAAAACATCATGAGGCCTTGAGTACTATTCTGGGCGGAACGAATTCCATATGTGGTAACCAGACATGGTGGGGACTGGGTCCTAATGTCGTGGTAAGTTCTGCACCCGGAACCGGAATAGTGCTGTCACCCCTATGGCATTTCGAGAACAGTGAGAGGGACTGGAATGGGGCATCTTGATTGCCACTGTACCCGAGTTTTCTACAGTGAGCCTTGATTATATGAAATGAATTGATATGATATAAATTGATTTGAGACTGTACCCAAGTTTTCTACAGTTCTCCTGGCTTGGAGCCAATTGATGTTGAGACAGCTGTCGTGCCCGCGTGGTAAAGGTCCTGTACTCCTGTTAGCTTCCAACTAGGTTGGGTGGATGACCGAGGAGATGTAGACGTGTGTGTTGAAGATAACGTAATGAGTGCCTCGATGATATTCTCATTTTCCCCAATCATCGATGGTTGTAAGTTAATAAGATATGATAAGGAAAGTTTGAGAGAGACAAAAAGGTTCATGATTATGAGGAGTGCAATCTCTATGGAAGGATGATGTTAAGAAAAGAATTGATAAATAAGGAATGATTATGTTGAGGATAACAATAAGTTTGATGGGATAATAATAATAAGGATAAGGATAATGATTGATAATGATAGTGGTAATGATAATGATAATAATGACAATAATAATGATATGCTTGATTGTTGTGTTGTATGGATGTTGTTTGTTGTGTGTTTGTATGGTCTTGATATCTCGCCTACTGTAATTCCACACCGTCGACGATGCGTCGTTCGGATCGCTTACTCTCTCCTGTTCGTTGGCATATCGGTGCTGCTGATATCTCAACGGGCAGATGGAGAATCGGATGGAGATCATCTCTCTAGATGAATTGGAGTTGGAGCTTAACGACAACAGGAAAGCAGCGATAGAGGTGGCTCCATCCTTGGGAGCGAAGAAAGGGCGCAAGAAGAAAAGGAAAACGCAGCCGATTGTCTTCATCAGAAGGAAGCGAAAGTAGTGTGTTTAATTTAAGTTTGTTGTTTGTGTCTTGAGTTAAGGATTACCAAGCAATGTACCATTGATGTAATTAAGCTAATCCTTTACATTCTGTATTGTTGTCTACATTACTTTGGAAGAGCGAACAATGTAATTTTTTTGAAATCAGTTATGAATAATAATGTTCTTGGAACTAAGACATTTTATGATGAGAAAAGTTTTATGAAAAGAACTGTTTTAGTAACAACTCGGTTTTCAGTAAAGAGTGTTATGTACACCACTGACACTTCAACAATGTTTTACAAAAAAAAATTTGCCTCATTTTTGGCAACTTTAATAAATAAAAGTTAATTATTTTGAGTTACGAAAATCGGGTTGTTACATACCGAATTTTCGAATTTGATTAAAAATGGATAAAATATACTTGTTGGTTTTATTAAAAATGCCGATTAGGTGCCGAGCAGAAACCGATTAAATAATCGATTTCCGAGTTCAATCACACACAACCGAGTTTGCAGCGGATCACAACAAATATATTTCAATCGAATGTGAAGTTATGTGAAAAACCGATTAAATGCCAATAATGCAGAAATAGAAAATGCAAAAATGTAAAAAGATGAACACCAGGATTTTTATACCGGTTCACTCTCCACCACTTAGAGCTACGTCCAGTCATCCCTAAACCTTAGGGAGATTTTTACTCAAGATCAAAAATGGGTTTCAATAGGATTATAGAACCTCTCTAACTACACCTATATGTCAGATAGTGTACCAAACTATCGACACTACCCCAAACACAATGATCTTGCTGCCGGTTGAAGAACGTCTTCAACTCGTTGCACTGGAGACTTCCTTAAAACCTTTAAGGACTCCTTCTCTACCACAAATGAACACGAGATCAGTAAAGTTGGTTGGCTCCAAAATTCTGAACACCAGTTACTTGAGTATGACAGTATGGATGCAACTTGGTTTCAGAATAAGCAAGAATTGGCACATAGAATATGTTCAAAGGTTTTTGCGTTCAATGTCTAATTCTGTTCATTGTCCCCTTCTCTGAATTTCTTCTTCATATTTATGTTGATAGAGATAATTCCTTCCAATTCAAAATTTCAAATCCCATGAATCAGGGAGGGAAGAAGATCACAACGTGAGGAAATGAAGATTGCGAAATTTCCTCTCCAATAGACATATTCTGATTTTGTCTAATTTTGAATCAGATCTTTCATTTGTTGCCAATCCTTTTATAGATAGATTTTGATGGTTAGTGGGTTCCGAGCTTCAGGTTGAACAAAGCTTCTGCAACTAATGACTTGATGTGAACCGAGCTTTAACCGAGCTTGAATTGAGCTGATTGCGTCCATACCGAGTCGCTGAGCTTGCGCTTGAACTTGATGATGCTTAGACTGATGTTGACCAAGTATGAACTGAGCTTGAGCTTGAACTTGATGATGCTTGCACTGTTGTTGACCAAGTATGAACTGAGCATGAGCTTTCTACTATGACTTCCGAGCTGTCGCTGAGCTTTGCATTCGAGCTTGAGTTTAACTCTGACATCCGAGCTTTGACCGAGCATGTGCATTCTGGCTTGAGTGACCTTGACGTCCGAGCTTTGGCCGAGCTTTGTAATTTATCTTGAGTTTGACTCTCAGCCGAGCTCTGGCCGAGCTTTACAGACTAGCTAGAATGCGAGCTTAAGATCCGAGCATGAGTCGAGCTCCAATATTCGAGCTTGAACTTAAAATTGATATCCGAGCTTCTGACTTGCCGCTGGTTCGTCTACATTTGCTGAGCATATTCGATCTTGCATCTGAGCTTTTTGACGAGCTTAATATTTCAATTTCGAACTGAGACTTTAGCACTTTACTTGTCCACAGCGAATGCTGAGCTTGACTTCGGTCGAGCTGATTATATAAGATTTTACTCTACTGTACCAAAGGCCGAGCTGATGGTTCTGCCGAGCTGAAGCTTTACTATTTTACTCGGACGGCACCGAAAGCCGAGCTGAACATCTAACGTGCTGATGCTTTACTATTTTACTCGGATGGCACCGAAAGCCGAGCTTTTACTCGTCTGACTGCTTCTGGTTCTGTAGGGTCTGCCGACCAGACACGGATTCAAGCCTTGTCAGAGGGATTCTCTAAAGGCACTTCCCTCGGTTCATTTAACATGAACGTCCCTCGCTCGGACTCATGGACTCCTAGCATACCCAAAGGACCAGGCTCGGACTTGATGGAACCGAGCCTCATCATCGGTCCTCAATCCATCAGGCTTGAGACTCTAGGCCGAGACATACCGTCGGCTCGCGGATAAGCTCAGACCCACCGAGGCTTCTTATCCCTTCCGCAAATCACTCCTAGATTCTCGCAACAGCCTAGACATGAGATCTTCAGCTGATCCTATCCGGATTCTAAGAGCATAATCCTCCGATATTATCTCACAGAATCCTGGTTCAGCTCAACCCTGATACAGGGCCCAGACGGCCCATATCAGCCTCCTCCGAAACCCTATAAAAAGCTCACTATAGCTAGGGTTTCAGGTATGTACGCTCATCCCTAAGTTGACACTCTGCACACACGTTGACTAGGGAGAACCTCTCTAGGGCTCCTGATTCCATAGTCTTGAGCACTTAGAGGGTTAAGGACATCTAGTGTTCCAGGACACTACATTGGCGCCGTCTGTGGGGAACGACTAACCAGTATTCCCATAACCACTATTCTCATGGCAAACGATAACCATGACAATAACCAGGGGGATCTCCGCCGTCGCATCCGGGGAAGGCCGCCTAAGAGCGGGGGAAGAGGAAACGTTAGGGACATAATTGCTCCGGGAGGACCCACTGGAGGCGATCATGCTAATACCCCACCAGTTCCTCCAGTGGATCAGCCAGTTGCTCCGCCAGTTCCTCCGGTTCAGGCTAATATTCCTCCAGTCCCTCTAGTTGTTCAAGCACAAGTCATAGTTCCTCCTCGCGTTGAAGGCGGCGGAGGACGATCCAACCCTCATACTGTTCCTGATGGCCATGTTTCAGAATGGCATGACACTGCAGATTCTGGACCACGTCAATCTCAGAGGGCCTAGCTGGGTCACGAACTGATGGGGATCGGCAAGTTGAGCGATCCGCTGGTCGTGACCACTCCCGTGCCGAGCGATCCAACAGGGAAGTCCCTCAATTCACTAGGGGTCGTTTTGGAACACTTCAAGGAGGTGAACGTTCCGAAACACAAGGTAGATCTTACATGACTACTTCGTCGGCCCGTAGGAGAGAGGAATCAATCATGGATATCTTGAGGGCTCAAACTTCTTTGATCGAAAAGCAGAATCAGGCTATCGTTGCCCTTCAGCAGCAAAGCATGGCAAGAATAGCCGAGCAAGGCCCTTACGTGGCTCTCGGCAACCCTAATAACCTTCCTCCACCCCCACCCCTTAATCCGGGATTGGTTCCTGGGCGTGTTACTGGGTAACCCCATCCTGGACATCCTTTCATAGCTAAGATAATGGCATTTCAAACCCCGCAGACTTATGTGGGTCATCAAAATATCCCTCGGTATAATGGGACGACTGATCCGATGGACCACATCGTGGCTTACGAATCCTCCATGATGTTTTATGGAGGAGGGGATTTCATGAAGTGCCGAGCATTCTCAATGACTCTGGGATCAGCACCTTTGAGATGGTTCAATTCCCTACCTGCCAACTCGATTCACTCATCGGCCGAGCTGAGGACAACATTTTTTAACCGATATACAGCCAGTATGTCACAACCCAAGTCGGACCATTCATTGGCTGGAGTCGCACAGAGACCTGACGAGTCTCTTCGCGATTACCTGGCTCGGTATCAACAAGAAGCTAGTGGCATATCAGGCCTGCAATCGGGAGTATCTGTCCTCTTGCTCACTCAAGGGTTGCGAGATGGTGATTTCAAGGATTGTCTGATTGGAGAACCACCAAGGGACATGGCCGAACTTAGGGAAAGATCTAGGAAGTTTGTTAATTTAGAGGAATTCCATAGAATCAGTACCGCGGCTCGGGGTCAGGAACAACGCCCTCGTCAGAACGATTCCCGTCAAACTGATCGTTTTCGAGAGAATAGGGGGAGGAAGGACAAGAGGGAGAAAGGAGAAAGAGATAAACTGCCTCCCAAAGGCAAGTATGATGTATACACTGAGCTTACAGTCCCGAGGAGTCAAATCCTCCTAGAGACTATGCACACTGAAATGCGCAACATTACTTGGCCTCCAGCTTTGAGAAAAGCTGCCCAGAGGGACAGGACGAAGTACTGTGACCATCATGGTGGATGGGGGCATACGACTGATCAGTTACGATGCTGAAGGACTTGATTGAAGAAATGGTTAGGGATGGGAAGCTTCAACAATACATCGGGGAAGCGATGCGGAAGCGTTCAAGGAGAAGAAGTCATTCACCACCCAAAACCGAAGAAAAAAGGAATAAAAGCCCTACACCACCTACAGGGGGAGCCTCCGCCCTACCGTCCGAGCAGGATAAGGGTCAAGAGTCGTTTCTGATCAACATCATTGCTGGTGGATTTGCGGGTGGTGGGGAAAAAAGAAGTGATCGAAAAAAGTATATGGGATAGGTCCTTTCGGTGGCTAGCCGACCGATCCAAAAGCCCAAAAAGAAGAACATTGTCATCAGTTTCAATGACGATGACTTTGCTGATATTATTCAAGACCACAATGATCCAATGGTGTTCACGGCCAGGCTCGGCAATTACGAAGTGAAGAGGATTCTTGTTGACCAGGGGAGTTCAACAGACATTATGTTTTTGGACCTGTTCGAAGCTTTGAAGTTGAAAAGATCTGATCTTACTCCTTTCGAGGGAAGTCTGATCAGCTTCACGGGTCATTCGATTGTTCCCTTAGGCTACATCCATCTCCCAGTGACTATGGGGGAACAACCTTCGGCCCGAACCGAGATAGTGAAGTTTTTAGTTGTCCAGGCCCCATCAGCGTACAACGCTATTCTCGGCCGTACGACACTTCAATCTTTTGGTGTGGTGGTATCGATCGTCCATCTAGCCATGAAGTTTCCAGGATCTGATGACAAGGTGGTCACGGTACGCTCTGAACAAGAGTTGGCCCGAAAATGTTACAACATCAGCCTAGGGAAGTTAAAGATTGAAGATGGGGAGATCATGAAGGAGCCACTCAACAAAGGAAGTGTTAACTTGGCAGATCTCGATGTACGAGAAGAGGATGAAACTAGGCCAACCCCTCAAGGGGACTTTAAAAAGGTAATTCTGGGTCCCGATCCGTCCCGTTGTGTCAAGATTGGTGTCGGCCTTGCTGAGGAATTAGAAAGAGAACTGACGAAACTGCTGGTAGAAAACAAAGACTTGTTTGCTTGGACTTCGGTAGACATGTCGGGGATCGATCCGAATTTTATCTGCCATAAGTTAAGTGTGTATCCTGGCGCCAAGCCAGTGTGTCAGAAGAAAAGACGGGTCGGAACCGAGAAGGCACAAGCAACTGAAGAAAAGGTGTCCGAGCTACTGGAGGCAGGGTTTATCAGGGAGGTGGTGTATACTGATTGGCTGGCTAATCCCGTGCTAGTCAAGAAATCCAATGGAAAATGGAGAATGTGCGTGGATTACACAGACCTGAACAAGGTCTGCCCCAAGGATCAATACCCACTTCCCTGCATAGACAAACTAGTGGACAGTTCGGCAGGCTATCAGAGATTATCATTAATGGATGCTTACTCAGGTAACAATCAGATCCCGATATATCCTCCGGATCAGGTAAAAACCTCGTTCGTCACAGAAAATGCTACATATTGTTACAACGTCATGCCGTTCGGACTGAAGGAACAAGGTGTTCGGTCTGCTCATTGGGCCGAAAATGGAAGTATACATCGACGATATGATTGCAAAACGTCTGAAGGAGGAGCACCATGCTAAGGATTTGAAGGTTATCCTTGATAGAATTCGGCAGTTTGACATGAGGTTAAACCCAGAAAAATGCACTTTTGGAGTTCCTGTTGGTTCGTTCCTTGGATTCATGCTCACCGAACAGGGAATTGAGGCAAACCCAGAGAAGTGCTGAGCCATCCTTGAGATGAAGAGCCCTTCTGACATCAAGGGAGTACAACAGCTAGCAGGTCGGGTAGCAGCTCTCTCCAGGTTTCTATCTCAGTCAACTCGGAAGGCCTTGCTATGGTACCAACTGCTGAGGAAGGAAAAAGAAAAGACGTTCGAGTGGAACGAGGCATGTGAAAAGGCCTTTACTAACCTTAAGCAATACCTAGCATCTCCTCCAATCTTATCTAGTCCGGCAGCAAGAGAGGTTTTGTTCCTGTACTTATCAGTGGGAGATTCGGTGGTCAGTTCGGTTCTGGTTCGGGAAGAATCAGGCAAAGAATCTCCTGTTTACTTCGTTAGCCGAGCACTTCAAGGACCAGAGCTGAGGTATCAGAAGGTTGAAAAGTTGGCGTTTTGTTTGGTTGTTACGGCTAGTAGGCTACGTCAATACTTCCAAAGCCACCATATCACGGTCAGAACTGCTCAGCCAATCCGAAAGATCCTTCAAAAACCCGACTTGGCAGGCATAATGGTGACATGGGCTATTGAACTTTCTGAGTTCGACATCACTTTTGAACCTCGAAAAGCAATGAAGTCTCAGGTCTTAGCTGATTTTCTCACCGAGTTTACTGAGCCATTGACGAGCTCAAACTTGGATTGGAGCATTTATGTCGATGGGTCAAGCAACAAGCTCGGAGCAGGGGCGGGAATAATCCTGGAGAACTCCAAGGGAGTTACCCTTGAATATTCATTAAAGTTCGGCTTTCCCACGTCAAATAATCAGGCTGAGTATGAAGCCGTAATGGCTGGACTAAGGATGGCAAAAGAAGTAGGAGCCCAAAAAGTGAATATTTTCAGCGATTCTCAGTTGGTGGTATCGCAGATTAAAGGTGATTATCAAGCTAAGGAACCCATCCTCCAAAAGTATCTCGAGAAGGTGAAGTTCCTATCTTCAAAGTTTGCCAAGGTCGAATTCTGCCACATCCCGAGGGAAAGCAATGGCCGAGCGGACATTCTTTCCAAACTTACTTCAACAAAGGGTCCTGGAAATAATAAGACGTTGATCCAAGAAATGGTGCATGGACCTAGCGTTGTCCTCTCCGTTTCGGTGGATCCAAGTTGGACCTCTCCGATAATAAACTTCTTGGAACAAGGAATCTTGCCGACAAATCCAGTCGAGGCCAAAAAGCTTGTCAGAAAGGCATCCCAATTCGCTATGATCGATGGAATTTTGTTTCGCCGTGGGGTCAGCGGCCCTATGCTCAGGTGCTTAGACCCCGCCGAAGAAAAGCAGGCACTGGAAGAAGTCCATGGAGGTGTCGGAAGACATCATGTCGGAGGGAAATCACTAGCCAAGAAGATTCTAAGGGCAGGATACTACTGGCCGACCCTACAATAGGATGCAATCAGTCATGTAAAGAGATGTGAAAAATGTCAGTTTCACAGTGACGTCTACCAGAAGCCGACCGAGGAACTTCATTCACTTTCATCTCCCTATCCCTTCTATCAATGGGGAATGGATTTGATTGGCCAGTTCCCCACCGCACTAGGACAACTCAAATGGGTGATAGTGGCTATCGATTATTTTACCAAGTGGATCGAAGCCGAGCCACTAGCAACTATTTCGTCGGCCAAGGTTCAGAAGTTCTTTGAGAGACAGGTTATAGCTCGGTTTGGAGTGCCAAGAGTCTTAGTAACTGACAATGGAACTCAATTTGCGGCAAAGGCATTCCAGGACTTGGTCAACTCTTTGAACATTGAACACTATTTTTCCTCGGTCGAGCACCCTCAGACCAATGGACAAGTAGAATCAATGAACCGAAGTATCATTCAGGGAATCAAGAAAAGACTCATCGGTGCTAAGGGAAATTGGTTGGAAAACCTGCATGAAGTGCTTTGGTCGTACCGCACCACCATACAGACTTCGACGGGAGAAGCCCCTTATCGTCTTACTTATGGTTGCGACGTTGTCATCCCGATGGAAAGGATCATCCCATCTTTCCGAGCCTTACAACAACCGAACCCCCTCAACAACACTTTACTGTGTGAGGACCTAGTTTTGTCAGAAGAAGTCAGAGACTTAGCTGCCGAACGGGAAAGACATGCCAAGCTTATGCAAGCGAAAGGGTATAACCGCTCAATAGTACCCAGAGAATTCGAGGTAGGTGACCTCTTCCTACGAAGAGCTGACATCGGCCTCAAAAATGCTAAGGATAGGAAACTGGCTCAGAATTGGGAAGGTCCATACCGAGTAGCTTCCAAAACAGGAACAGGAGCCTACAAGCTCGAAACTCTCTCGGGTTCCCTCATCAACAACACATGGAACGTGGCAAAACTTAGAGCATATTTCAGTTAGAAATTTCTATCCATTTCAATTCTGTTTTCAATTGTTTTTGTTTTACTATTTCCCTTGCTGTGATAGGACTGTTTATTTTTAATGATGGTGTACGCTCGGTGGAACTCCGAGCCCATTGTACTTACTGTTAATGCTTTGAATAAATAAAAGTGTTGTTATTGAATTCATTGTATTTACGTACTTTTCCTCATAACCGACTAGCCACCGTTTATGACGCGAACGATTATAAACAGCTCAAACGAGAGCTTATAACTCGTCAAGTACCTTAAAAGGATTCCCGATTCAAACATGATTTGTTTTAAAAATCATTTATGCATCGCGGATAGAGGAACCCACCTCGGCTAAAGTGCTGGAGTTCCGAGGTCTTAACACTTGAATTCTTAACAAAAAGTTCGGAAAGAAGCATAAAATAAAAATGGATATTATAAATATTCCAAACCAGTTATAGCAAAAAAGATTTCAACCCATCTATTGGGGTAGATACAAAAGTAAAAAAGCAAAATAAAAAAACTACTCAATATCAGACAGTACTACGCTGTCAGGGTCGAACTTCTCCTCTTCTTCTTCACCTTCGGCCTCTTTCTCGGATTCCTCGGCGAAATGGTCAGGAAGATCATTGCTGCTCATGTCAATAGGAACCCCATTCGCACCCACAATCTGACCATTCTTGGCAGCAAAGAGGGGGTCGACACCCTTTGTCACGAGGTTGGGGTTCAGGATGCGAAGCTGCTCGGCTGTGTTAAGGAAGGAATCTTCAACTGCGTGACTCCAGTTGTACAGATTCTCCTGGGCCGCCTTCTTATGCTTAAGAGCTTTCGCTCTCATCTTGTCCATAGAAGCTCGGAGCCCTATAACCTCATCCTTAGCATATTCAAGTTGTTCCTGAGCCACAGCAACATCCTCCTTAGCCTTTCTCAGGGTTTCCTCAGATTGCCTCAACTTCTCTTCAGCCTCTTGACAAGTCTTTTCGGCTGCTTCTTTATCAGCCTCGACTTTAGCTTTGGCACCTTCAGATTCCTGCATTCCCTTTTGCAGTCTTTCATTCTCGGCCACAAGAACCTGAAGTTTTTTCTCAAAGCTTTCCACTTGAAGCTGCAAGTAATCCTCCCGATCATCAGCTTCTGATCTTTTCTTCTTCTCCTCGGGGGCCACTCCAGCGTAGATATTGTCACCACGCTGACCGAGGTAATGGAGAATGCTTGCACCTTATAGGAAGCTCCTCACCAAGGCCGAGCATTTACTTTCCCAGGTGCCTGGACCCCGGGGACTTATCACTTCAGCGTCTTCAGGAGGAAAGAGATTTGCGGTGAAGGAATCTAACTTATTCTTACCCCACACAGTTTTGGCGACGGCGTCGTCCATACCCTCAGTAACTTGAACTCCTTTGTGGGGCTTGCTCAGGTGAAACCAGTCGCCAGCCAATCCTTTCCCTTTCTCCATCTGAGGTCTCTTGGAGGGACGCGCAGGAGTACCCTGAGTACTTGGTTGCACTTCTACGGGAACTGTTGGCTCAGCACTCTTGGTGGCCTGAGATACCTCGGAAGGAATAGCACGAGGAGCAACAAGAGGACTAGTTGTTGGAGTTGGTTCGGGGGTTTGGCTTTTAGCCGAGGATCCCGACTCTCCTCTCACAGCAGCCAGTTGAGCCATCCTGGCCGAAGCAGCAGCACTCTTCTTAGCTTTTGATGCTTTCTTCCCCATTTTTTCTGCAACAAGGAAATATGCTTTAGACCGAGTAAAAAAAAATTGTATATATACCCAGCTCGGCCTTCACTTCGGCCCGTGTTGTCTTCAGCAATATCTTGTTGGTATCAATTTGACCATTCGCCTTGAGGTATTCCCAAACTCGGTCACACAACTGTCTCTCGGCCATCGTCAAATCGACCTTATAGTCAAATTGATACAAGGAGGCCCCTCGGTTATAGATACCGTTCGACCAACCCAGAGGGAAGCGAGGTACGACTTTGATTTCTCCTTCTTCCTCAACCTGCTCCATAAACCAGCACACACCAGCCCCATTGTACTCATACCGAAAAAAGAGAGGCTTGAAGGACTTCCAAGAGTCGGTGACTTTAGCGAAAAGTGCGTGGTCCTTCCGAGCTTTCAGTGACACCCAGAGTCCTTTGGAGTTGCCGAACTTGTTCACTTGAGGGGCATATAGCCAAAAGAAAGCTCGAAGTGTGACAACTAAACCTTCGGCGTCGGAGAACTGTTGAAATGCTCGTACAAATGCCCATCCACTCGGGTGTAGCTGACTCGGGGCTATGCCTAAGTGGTTGAGTACTTCGATTTCAAAAGTCGAAAAGGGCATGCGGATTTCGACCTTTGTTACTATTTCTTAGTAGAAGTAGAAGAATTGTTGATTTTGCGGCACTTCAAAGCAGATCCGGTCGTCGATGTTCACGTGCCTTAACTCAAATTTCGACGTATTCCCATCTGCGCTTGGAGGGGTTAGGAGAGAACGAAGGTGGTTCAAACTGTTACTCATCAGCAATGAAGGCCTCGTTCCAAGCACCTCCCGATCAAAGACTTCATCGTACTGCGCATGATTGGGCGGTAAAGGATATTCTTCAGGATTGGTGTCACACCTGCGCTCCACCATATCTGGGGAAAAAGTAAAAGGCTCGGCATTAGGATTTTTTACAGCAGATGTTTTAATTCTAAAGTTAAGGTTGAACCTTGGACTTTTTCCCCCCTCTTTCCTCGGATCTCCCAAAGGCTCTTCCTCTATTGCACATCGCTCGGGGCTAATCCTAACCTGAGCTCTACGTTCAGCAAACCTATAAGCCAACAGCCACTTACTGTCCTCAGCGGGATCTGATGGGTATTCTACGGCTAACGGTTTTGTCTCGGTGGATCCCTGGCTGATGGGGGGTGGAAGGATCTACTGCGTCATCGGTGTCAAAATTTCCAACATCCCCAGAACTCCCAAAAAACGTTGAATCAATATCACTAGAAGGCTCTTCTCCTAATTTTCTACAGAGTTCGCGATAAATTCTCCTTAAATCCCTCCACCCTCTCATGACTAGCTAACCCCTTAATACTACCTACCCAGAAATCCCAGAAATCCAAGATTTCTCAAACCCCTGAAAAACCAATACGGATTACTCAAATCTCAAACCCCTGCAAAACCCAGAAACCAAAACCCCTTTTATGAAAAAAGAAGAAACCACAAGAATAAAAACAGAAGGAGTGGAAAAAATTACCTGTGTTTAGTGGTTGGTTTCTCTGAAAAAGTTGATAGTAATGGATGATCGTGAAAAGCATGGAGAAGAGCAGAAGAAGTGTACGGGAAAAGGAGAAATGAGTGAGAGCTTTTTCTGGATTGAGTGAGAAATGCTGGTTTGAGAAAGGATGGAATGAAATAAGCATGGGATATGAATAACCCCCAACAAACGGTTCAGTTTACTCCCCTGATGTACGTGTGGGCTGAAAGCCCATTATCTTACTCAGCCACTCACACGATGAAACGTGGCAGTTACAAAGAGGCGCTTTTTCAAATTTCAAAATTTGCAATGATGTGGCACAACTCTCAAGGACACGCGCTGTACCTAGAGAACCTAAAACGTCACCTCGAACAGGCTACCTGGGTACAACTGTCACACACTCCCGAACTAAGGCATCCGAAAAGGTTAACCCTAAACACTTGCTACCTCGTCACAGACTTCTCAAAGTCTTACGAGTTGGGGGGCTTGTAGGGTCTGCCGACCAGAAACGGATTCAAGCCTTGTCAGAGGGATTCTCTAAAGGCACTTCCCTCGGTTCACTTAACATGAACGTCCCTCGCTCGGACTCATGGACTCCTAGCATACCCAAAGGACCAGGCTCGGACTTGATGGAACCGAGCCTCATCATCGGTCCTCAATCCATCAGGCTTGAGACTCTAGGCCGAGACATACCGTCGGCTCGCGGATAAGCTCAGACCCACCGAGGCTTCTTATGTAGACTCACAATGCAGAATCAAAGAGCTTTTGATGATGTCAAATAAACAGACTCGGCTTGTGCTTAGCGTTAGACGAGTCAGACTTATCAGCGCAAGCGTTCAGCTAATGGTACAAGCTCTGTAGAGGCTCGGAATCTTTGTTTTGCGTATGCGTTCCGCCAAAGGCAGAGGCTCGGCAGAAGCTCAGAAAACTAGGGTTCTTCGCTACCTGCATCAAGTCAGCTTTTGTAGCTCAAGCTCGGCTTTGAATCGGCCCGTGATCAAGGCCAAAGTTCATCCAAGTTTGCAAGCTCGGTTCTTCATTTCAAGGCAGTAAGCTCGGGTGATGATTTGCTCGGTACTCGCTCGGATTAAGCTCGAAACAGCCACAACATCTGATAGGGTAAATAAGCTCAGGTTGATCGTTCTAAACTTGACTATTTGCCGACGCTCAGATCAAGCTCAGAAACACCAAGCTCGAACAAAGCCAAAAGCTCGGCAATCTCTGTTCATCGTCTTCAACAATGCATCGTCTTCAACCTTCGGACTCTGCTCAACTGTCCCGTACTTTTTATTACCGTTGAGTCTGGGTAGAAGTCCTAGGTTTAGCTCCTATGCTCTGACAAGTTTGAAATTCAAAATGATTTAAATCAAGGTTGGTGAACTGTCACCATCACTGCTCTGCTGTCTAAATGTTACCGTTGGAAACCCCATCTCCGTACAGCTCTCTTTCTCTCTTTCTCTGCAGAAAAGAGGAGACTATAAAAGAGGAGGTTTTCAACGTTAGCACATATGATGATTTATTGATTCTTTTACAACCATTTTTCTCAGAACTTAAACTTTCATTTTTACTTCAAACAGAGCAGAAATCAAAAACTCACAGAGAAGAAGAACATTCGATTTTCATACGAACTTAGAGAGTTAAAACTTTCAAATCTTAACTTTAAGTTCAAATCAGTTCTTCTCTGTGAAATCCTTCTAGAATTGACTCACTCTTGTTATTCAATCTTTCATCATATTCGAAGACTGTTTCGAATTGGAGCCATACACTTTCATCATCTTCTTCGTTGTATTTGCTGTTGTGAGAAGCTGGTCTCTGATCGAGAAAGCTTCGATTTGTAAAGGTTCCAAAGAGGTTCTTTGGTCGTCGATTTGTTGTGGGTAGTTTGTCACGAGTTTGGTACACTCGTTTGACTGGATAGGTCTAGAGGGGTAGGCTCTTGTAAATCCTTTGTAACTCAGAAAATTGATTTTTAGTGAAAGCTCTCTGAAAGGTTTTCAGAGGGGACTGGACTAGCTCTCAGGGTGAGAGTGAACCAGGATAAATCTCTGGTGTTCTTTCTTTACTGCTTATCTGTTGCTGCCAAGCGTAACGTTAATTTCGCTAATCTTCATTTATCTAAGTTCGAACTGTTATTCTTCTTAGCTCGACTCTTTGAGTGTTGTTCTTCGAACTTAAGTCAAAAACCAGCTCTACCTTGAAGCAGCTCGGTTAACTGATTAACCATTTTGTTCATCTGATTGGTTAATCATTTAACCTTGTTTGCTCGGAAAGAAGCTCGGGTTTTCTTTTAAAACCGAACAACATCAGTTTAATTTTCAATAAATCGAAAAATTGCCTTATTAGCTTCAATCTCCTATTCACCCCCCTCTACTCGATTGTTAGGCCTCTTGTTGGTTTCCAACATCTTATCCCTTCCGCAAATCACTCCTAGATTCTCGCAACAGCCTAGACATGAGATCTTCAGCTGATCCTATCCGGATTCTAAGAGCATAATCCTCCGATATTATCTCACAGAATCCTGGTTCAGCTCAACCCTGATACAGGGCCCAGGCGACCCATATCAGCCTCCTCCGAACCCTATAAATAGCTCACTACAGCTAGGGTTTCAGGTACGTACTCTCATCCCTAAGTTGACACTCTGCACACACGTTGACTAGGGAGAACCTGCTTTTCCCAACTGGAACTGCAGAAATACCATAAGTCACACATTAACTCTTGATCCTCTTTAGGGCTCCTGATTCCATAGTCTTGAGCACTTAGAGGGTTAAGGACATCTAGTGTTCCAGGACACTACATTGGCGCCGTCTGTGGGGAACGACTAACCAGTATTCCCATAACCACTGTTCTCATGGCAAATGACAACAATGACAATAACCAGGGGGATCTCCGCCGTCGCATCCGGGGAAGGCCGCCTAAGAGCGGGGGAAGAGGAAACGTTAGGGACAGAATTGCTCCGGGAGGACCCACTGGAGGCGATCATGCTAATACCCCACTAGTTCCTCCAGTGGATCAGCCGGTTGCTCCGCCAGTTCCTCCTGTTTAGGCTAATGTTCCTCCTCTTTGAAAGTCGTGTTTTAGAAGAAAGGTGCTTAACCTATCGTACCAAGCTCGAGGAGCTTGTTTCAATCCGTAAAGTGACTTTTTCATTTTGAAAATGTGATTTGGAAAATCATGGCTCTCGAAACCGGGAGATTGTTTTACATACACTTCCTCATTTATGAATCCATTTAAAAAAGCACTTTTGACATCCATTTGATATAATGTAAAATTCATTAAAGATGCAAAAGCGAGCAAGATCCTAATTGCTTCAAGCCGAGAAACCGAAGCGAAGGTCTCATCATAATCGATACCTTCCTCTTGGTTGTAGCCTTGAGCAACCAGCGTTGCCTTGTTTCTTATAATTAACCCTGATTTATCCATTTTATTTCGAAAAATCCATTCAGTGCCGATTATGGTATGATCATCGGGCCGAGGAACTAAATCCCAAACATCATTTTTGATGAACTGATTTAATTCCTCTTGCATAGCCATAGCCCAATGTTCATCCATAATTGCATCAGTTACTGAATCAGGTTCAATTTGAGAAACGAAATAAACAAAATTGCATAAGTTCAGAATTGACCGACGAGTGAGGACCCCTTTTGAGATGTCTCCGAGCACATTATCTATCGGGTGATTTATGTTCGTCTTCCAAGCTGGAGGAAGCTCGGAAGCACCTCGGTTAGTGATTGAGTCCATGCTTGGATGATGCTAGTCCTCTTGTGTTCGTACCTCGGATGAGACCGGATCTGTACTAACTCTTTTGCTTGGAGTGAGATCGTCCTGCCGAGCTCCGACTTTACTTGTTTCGAGCTCCGAGATCCGAACTTTGTTACCACTTGATGATTGATCAGCCTCTCGAGATATGTTTTCAATTTTGCTCGATTTTTCCTTGCTGACCTCGGCAGAGTCCGAAACCTGTATACCTGCAACACTAACAGTGTCTCCTTTCGAAGACTCATCAAATACCACGTGGATAGATTCTTCCATAGTGGAAGTTCGTTTATTGAAAACTCGATATGCTTTACTGTGAGTTGAATAACCCAAAAATATACCCTCATCTGCTTTTGAATCAAATTTGCTAAGATGTTCTTTTCCATTATTTAAAATAAAAACTATACATCCAAAATCATGATATATTTGGTTTTCTACCCTTGTAAAGTTCATAAGGAGTTTTCTTTAAAATTGGTCGGGTCAAAATGCGGTTCATCACGTAGCATGTCGTGTTAACCGCATCAGCCCAGAAATAATGCGGTAGATGATATTCATTTAACATTGTTCGGGCAAGCTCTTCAAGAACTCGGTTTTTCCGTTCAACAACCTCGTTTTGCTGGGGAGTTCTTGGAGCCGAGTACTGATGATCAATGCCGAACTTAGAACAAAATTTGTCAAATTTGTGGTTTTCGAACTCACCACCATGGTTGGTTCGAATTATAATCACTGTTTGGTTGACTTGGTTTTGGATTCGTTTGACATGATCTTTAAAACTTTGAAAAGTATCACTTTTTGAAGTTAAAAACAAAGTCCATGTAAATCTAGAGAAGTCATCTACAATCACCAAAGCATAATGATTGCCACAGAAGCTTTTAACCTGAGAGGGTCCGAACAGGTCCATATGAAGTAACTCTAATGGCCTTGTCGTGGACACCACTGGTTTGGAAGGAAAATTATCTTTATTTTTAGTGGGTTTGCACTTCTTGCAATCGGTGCAAACACCATCAATTTCAAAAGTTAGCTTTGGTAAACCAATCACTAAATTTATGGATTGTAGCTTCTTCAATTAATTTACATTTATATGTGCTGTCCTACGATGCCATAGCCAAGTATCACTCTCTTTGTTGACCAAGCAAGTGGATACCAAAGAGGTGATTTCATTTAAGTCAACCAAGTATGTGTTGTTATGCCTTTTACCAACAAATATAACAGCATTGTCCTTGTCACTTTTAATGATGCAGTGAGTGGATGTAAATACAACGTGATTACCGATATCGCATAATTGGCTAATGCTTAAAAGATTGTGCTCTAGCCCTTTTACGAAAAGAACGTTATCAATAATCACATTGGAAGAAATTTCTATTTTACCTTCACCCAAAATCTTACCTCGATTGTTGTCTCCGTAAGTGACAAAACCTTTTTCTTTGTATGACAATTCAGTGAGTTGGCTTTTGTCCCCCGTCATGTGCTTCGAGCAGCCGCTGTCCCGATACCATCGATTTTCCCATGCTCGGAAGCACACCTCATTTCTTTGCTCGGTTGATTTGAATAATATGCTCGGTGAGGCTTCCTTATCATTTCTGCCCATCAAGCACAGGGTCGGATGTTCCTCGTCACTGTCCGAGCTTGATTCGAAAATATCAAAATTTTGAACGGCAGAGCCGAACGCTGAACTCGGCGAAGCTTTAGTATGATATCGTCCCATTAAACATAAGTTCGCCTCTTCCTCGTCATCTGTCGAGCTTGAATCAGTTTGATCACTGTTCTTGTAACACCCCTAATTTTCGTCTCCCGAATAATAGGAAATTAATAATAAAAAGTTTTATTATTAATTTATAGTATTTTTCAAGTTTATGTTTTGTATTCAATTAGCCTTAAATATAAAAATAAGTGGAAATATTTTTATATGGCAAATAAATGCAAAATATAAGAAAATTGCATTTTGGTCCCTGGATGAGGACTAAAAGGCAATATTAGAATAGTTCTTGGAGGGAAAGATTTAAAAATAATAATTTTTAAATTTTGAACTGATCTAACCGGTTAGACGATGAACTCAGAAACTGGTTTAGTGGATTTTGATGAGTAATCACTCAAATTACTCCGTAATCGCCACGATTACAGCCTTGGATTAGTGGCAACACACGCGTCGCCCTGCATGCAAGTGTGATTTGTCTATAAATAGAGGAAATTCTGAGGATTTGGGGGTTGTTCATCTGATTTCTTGTTGAAGAAGCTGATTTAGGGTTCCAATTTCGTGAGGACGAATTCTCTTTCGTTCCTGAGTTTTGTTGAGCGATTGATACACATTCACAAAGCTCACATCAAGGGCTTTGTGTTGATACCAAATTTGTGAGTTAAGAGTGAGTGTGGAAAGAGGAATCAAGCTTGGAAGCCAAGAGATTGAGTCTGAGCTCTGTGCTGTTCTGATTCTGGAAGCTGATTCTAGAAGCTGATTCCCAGACTCGATTTTGGTAAGCTTAGTTGACCTTTAAGTCTCAAACTTCTTTGATTCTCTAGTGCATATACCCTACTTTGAATTCTGATCATTTTTCCTAATTTCTTTGGCCAATTTCTATGTCAAATTTGGTGGTTTCTGGACCCTGTTGCTGGAAACCGAATCTGAGAGCAGACTTGGGGAAATTGTGGGAATCTGTGGTTTTTCTTCAAATCCAGTGATAACCTTCATCAAGATCGTCTTAGAGGTATGGGAGAAGTTTATACTATACTAGATTTAGACTAAAAATCGAATGATTTAGGATTTGAGTTCACAAAACTCAAATGGGCATTATGTGTTTTTAAGCACAAAGGCTTGGAAGCCAAAAACTTGCTCACTGTTGTTTTGAGCAACTTTAATTTGATGCATACAAGCTATATAAATGCTGAATTCTGTGTTTGAGTGCTTAATCTAAGTTTTGTTGTGTTAAATTGTGTTTATGTGAATTTTCATGCAATTAGATACAATAAACTTGATGCATGCAATATGGATGTGTTTCTGGGTGTAAACATGTTTATTTTAAGGCATATGAACTTTGTGCATAATGAAATTTGGTTAGATTTGAGAAAGGAAGAAATTGAGTTGTTAAAACTCTTGTTTTAATGGTCTGACTGCATAATCTAACCAGTTACACGATTTTGATAACCGGTTACACACTGCAGATTTTCAAAGAAAATGAGTTTATTAAACAGTCCTAAAATATTAATGGTTTCTGTTCAAATTTAAGCTTTAATTTCATTATACATGATCTGAACTTGAGTTGTCAAAGTTCTGATTTGAAAGATCAAATTTAATGCCTTAAGTTAATGAAATAATTTCAGGAGGAAATTATGTTCATTGGAAAAGGAAATGTGATTTGGACTTTTGAATGTTGAAACAATGGTTTTTGAGGTATAAAACAATGTTAAATGTGTTTTGGATTGGGTATAGAATTCAAGAAAAAGGGTTTTTCTGAATTGCAATGGTAAACAGTTCAGGTCTGTAATTCTAACCGGTTAGCCTGAAACTGTAACCGATTAGTACCTGAATCTGAAAAATAAAAAGTTAAGTTTTTAAATACCATTGAAGTTGTATTACTCAATCTAAGTTTAAAAAGGCATGTTTTGAGGAAAATTCAAAGGGGAATTTTATGCCAAAGGTTATACCTCAAATAAATCATTCAAAAGGAGAAATTGGGATATTTCTAAATCACATTAATTAATTCAAAGATAAAAACCAACCCTGATGTTTTGCATACATATAGACTGGAAGTCTGGTTGGTAGGAACGTTTATCATATTCTGGGAATATGAGGAGGGTACTCCGGGAGTACCAAATGATAACCTACTTGATGACACATTATAGATATGTGGCCAGTGTCCGGGACCTGGTTTTTATGCGTTCTGGGAACGTGGTGCACACTCCGGGAGTGATGCTTTTTATCCAAGTATGGTTCGGCATTATGTTCTGGGAACTAATGTCGGTGTTCTGGGAACACAGGGGTGTACTGGATGGACGTCCAAGATGGACAGTTAGAGGCCTCAGTTGTGGATAGAAAATCATACATCATGCCACCTGCATTATAAGAGTTATAATGTTGAAAAATTGGTGTGCTCATATGTATTTGCATTATGATCTGTCCATGATATATTTGTGATTGTAATTTTAGTCTTTATCAATTATGTATATGTGTATACTTACTCCCTGTGCCCTGTTTAGGTGATGGCCAGATACCTAGCCTGCATCGAGATACGCCCTATCCCTAGCGGTATATGGACGTATGAGGAGCACCGTGCCACTTTTGAGGGGGAGGTTGAGATCACTCTCTACCACCCTAACCCTCTGGTGCGTGTGCGACCTCGTCGATTTAGGATCCCATTGGTCTATACTATGCATGTTCCACCTTTTTATACTTATAGAGGACCACCCCCGGCTCGACCTATGCGTCGTTTTCATAGTTTTAGATTTAGAGCTGCCACTCGTTCCCATCCTTCATCCCATAGAGTTGTCACTGAGGAGACTCCTTCTTCTGGTCCGACTGAGTATGATAGGACTGCTTCTGCGCATCCTAGACCCAGTGGTGGGGTCTCTACACCGTCGGGCGAGGTCGAGGAGGACCCTGTGGAGGATGAGAGCGAGGAGGAGGTGCATGTTGAGCCGACTGTTTCTGCTAGAGGTGGACCCGCTGGTTCATAGGAGCCTGCATAGCATAGGTGTTTTGGATCCTAGACCTAGGGGTAGAGCTGTGGAGGATCTGAGGAGCTGCTGAGGACATGGAGGACTTGCTCTGGGACTTCTGCTTTTGGACTATTATATATTGTATATATTGAGAGGTCTTAGAGTGAGCTTTTATTTTAGTGCAGCTGGTCTGTATATGTCTTATCAAAACTTGCTATCTCGACTTTTTATCACTTGCTACTGTACTGATGGGGTTTTATTTGATGGTATGATCTATATATATATATATATATATATATATGGTGTTTATTTTCCTCAGCAGTGCCCCATAAGTATTATTTTTGTTCCGCGAACTCTGATTTCAGTTTATAAAGAATTCGGCGAAATGTATACATTTTATATATTCAAATCCCACTCGAGAGGCAAATAGTGTATTCAACTGATAAATACTAGTAATGTTTTTTTTAAACAAGAAAATGCGTTCTCGAGAGTTTTTCTCAATTTAAGATAGTACTATGCCGAATTTATGTAATGGTTTATGTCGAAAAAAGGTTTTTGATTGAGCAAGTAATAATATTAAAAAGGAAAAATTTTCTAGTCCTAATTTTGATAGCAAGTAGTAAACTATTTGGAAATATTAATTATTTTCAAGTCAAAAAGAGAGCGTCACACCCTTTGGTGGTATCAGAGCATTGGTCCTGTTCCTCATGGCCCTGAAGATGCAGCTAAGTATGATATTCAATGTTGATTGAATATGTTTGAGTAAGTTAGTGGTAGTATTTATGTTTCAAAGACCTTTTTAGTAACCCAAAGCCCATAGTGCAGGTCTTTCTATGGCAACCCGAAATCGAAATGTTACTAATGAAATGTTAGAACGAATCACGACTGTGCTGGAAGGCATGCAGCAGTAGCAGAGGCACCAATCATCTCAAGGGAGAGCTGGTAATCCATCTGCTGGCAACATGGCGAATCATGATGCTAAGACTCTGTCGGAGTTCAGGAAGTGCAATCCACCAAGATTTGAGGGAGGATATAGACCTGATGAGGCGAACAAGTGGTTGTATGAGATCAATAAGATCTTCCGAACTCTGGAGTGTTCTGATGAACAGAAGGTGACCTATGCAGTTTACATGCTTCATGGGGAAGCTGAAAACTGGTAGGATCACACGGTCCAATTGCTGAATTTTGAAAGGAGGGCAATCAACTGGGGAGTATTTATGGAGAAATTTCTTAATAAATATTTTCCAGAAGATTTGCGGAGAAAAAAGGAAGTGGAATTTATGCAATTGAAGCAAGGGGATATGAGTGTAGGGGAGTATGCTGCTAGATTTGAGGAGCTGATGAAGTACTCTCCCTATTACTTAAATAACCCTAATGAAAGAAGTAAGTGTGTGAAGTTTGAAGGTGGGCTAAGGCCGGAGCTGAAGTCTATCTTCAGTTATCAAAGGATTCAGAGTTTCCCTGCACTGGTGGACATGTGCAGAATGTATGAAGATGATAAGAAGGCGGAGCTGATAGGAAGTCAAGTGAAAGGGGTTGGACAGAACTATGGACCACAGAGGAAGAAGAAGTTTGACCATCGGAATAATGGTCCATATTCTAAGAACAAAGGAAAGGGCAAGGCAGTGATGGATAACCGGAACAAGCCTCGCGATAATGCTCCTTATTGCGAGAAATGCAAGCGTTATCATCATGGTCAGTTTTGCTGGTCCACAGGAGGATGTTTCAAGTGTGGAAAGCAAGGTCACTTTGCCCGTGAATGCAAGGAATCTGCAAAGGGGGATGCAAAGGGATCTGTTGAAAAGTCTGTGGTTCAAGGACGAGTATTTGCTCTTAGTGGTAGTGAAACAACCCAAACCCCGAATCTCGTGCAAGGTAATTTTTTGCTCAATAATCAACCTTGCAAAATCATGTTTGATTCTGGAGCTACACATTCTTTTGTTTCCCCTGAATGTGTAAGTAGGTTGAGTCTTATTGTTTCTGATTCACCCTGCTATCTTAGTATAGACACCCCTACGGGTATACCGATCTACACCGCTAAAGTCTGTTTAGGGTGTGAGGTAGAAATTCTGGGTCTTTCATCCAATGTAGACTTGGTTTGTCTTCCTAAGTTACAATTGGATGTGATCTTGGGAATGGATTGGTTGATGAGGAACCAAGTGATCATTGATTGTGAGGAAAAGACAATTCAATATAGGACCCTTGAACCGGAGGGCTATATGTGTTTATTCTCGGCTTCTGGGGAAGAAGAGTCGATGCCGTCGAAGAGATACCCGGATTACCTCCGAAGCGAGAGATAGAGTTTGGGATCGACTTAGTCCCTGGAGCTGGTCCCATCTCTATTTCTCCTTATAGAATGGCACCACCAGAAATGGCAGAAATGAAGAAGCAAATCGAGGAGCTGTTGCAGAAACAAATGATCAGGCCAAGTGTTTCGCCTTGGGGAGCTCCATTACTGTTTGTAAAGAAGAAAGATGGAAGTATGAGGATGTGCGTGGATTACAGGCAGTTGAATAAGGTCACTATTAAGAATAAGTATCCTTTGCCAAGGATTGACGAACTTATGGATCAAGTGAGGGGAGCTGCAGTATTCTCCAAGATTGATCTGAGATCGGGATATCATCAGATCAGGATAAAGGAGGAGGATATACCAAAGACTGCATTTCGATCGCGATATGGTCATTATGAGTATGTTGTGATGCCGTTCGGATTGACAAATGCACCTGCTATTTTCATGGATTATATGAACCGGATCTTTAGACCATATTTGGATTTGTTTGTGGTGGTATTCATTGACGATATTTTGGTCTATTCTAAAAATCCGGAAGAGCATGAAGAGCATCTCAGGATTGTGTTGAAGGTCCTGAGGGAGAAACAACTATATGCCAAACTTACGAAGTGTGAGTTTTGGTTGAATGAAGTGAAGTTTCTGGGGCATGTGATCTCTAAAGAGGGAATTGCGGTGGATCCAGCGAAAGTAAGTTCAGTGCTAAGTTGGGAACAACCTAAGACGGTGATGGAGGTGAGAAGTTTCTTAGGGTTGGCTGGATACTATCGTCGATTCATAGAAGGATTTTCTAAGATTGCATTGCCTTTGACTAAGTTGACTCGGAAGGATCAACCGTTCTTGTGGGACGATCGGTGCGAAGTTAGTTTCCGTGAGTTGAAGGAAAGGTTAACATCGTCTCCTGTGTTAATCTTACCTGATCCTCACAAGAGTTTTGAAGTTTACTGTGATGCATCTAAGCAAGGACTGGGTTGTGTATTGATGCAAGAAGGAAGAGTAGTGGCGTATGCATCGAGGCAATTGAAGAATCATGAGGTGAATTACCCGACGCACGATTTGGAGTTGGCTGCGATCGTGTTTGCCTTAAAGATATGGAGACATCATCTCTATGGCACTATATTCCAAGTATTTAGTGACCATAAGAGTTTGAAGTATCTGTTCGACCAGAAAGAGTTGAACATGAGGCAAAGAAGATGGATGGAGTTTTTGAAGGATTATGACTTTAAACTCCATTATCACCCGGGTAAAGTGAATGTGGTTGCGGACGCGTTGAGCCGGAAAGCAATCCACATCAGTGCGATGATGGTTAAGGAAGCAGCGTTGATTGAAGAATTCAGAGATTTGAGCTTGATGACACAAGTGGAACCATCAAGTATCAAGTTGGGGACGTTGCAGATCACCAATGAGTTCTTGGAAAGAATTCGGGAGTTGCAACGAACAGATGAGGAATTGATGGAAAAGATGAGACTAGGTTCGGAAGGAAAGGAACCTGATTTCAAGTTTGGGAAGGATGGAATCCTTCGTTTCAGGACAAGGATTTGTGTACCAAGAGATCAAGAAGTTAGGAGACTAATTCTTGATGAAGCCCAAAAGAGTCGGATGAGTATGCATCCTGGATCAACCAAAATGTATCAGGACTTGAAGAAGATATTTTGGTGGTCAGGATTAAAAAGGGATGTGGCAGAATATGTGGCGGCGTGCTTGATTTGCCAAAAAGCGAAGGTAGAACATCAGAAACCGGGAGGGCAGTTGCAACCTCTGAGAATTCCCCAGTGGAAGTGGGATAGCATCTCGATGGACTTTGTGTCTGGTTTGCCAAGGACCGCAGCAAATCATGATGCAATCTGGGTGGTTGTGGATAGGTTAACCAAGTCGGCGCATTTTATTCCGATAAATATGCGCTATTCTTTGAGCAAGCTTACCCAGATCTATATCAAGGAGATAGTTCGTCTTCACGGAGTGCCTTCGAGCATTGTGTCTGATCGAGACCCGAGGTTTTCATCGCAATTCTGGAAGAGTTTGCATGAAGCGATGGAGACAAGGTTGAAATTGAGTTCTGCGTATCATCCACAGACGGATGGCCAGACGAAGAGAACAATTCAATCTTTGGAAGATGTGTTGCGAGCGTGTGTACTTGAAGAACAAGGAAGCTGGGATCAAGTGTTACCTCTTGCAGAATTCACATACAACAATAGCTACCATGCGAGCATTGGAATGGCACCGTTCGAGGCGTTGTATGGAAGGAGGTGTCAGACCCCGCTATGTTGGTTCCAAGTGGGGGAGAACCTAATGGTTGGACCAGAAATGATACAGCAGACATCTGAAAAGATCAAGATGGTTCAGACTAAGATGAAAGCGGCTCAGAGTCGACAGAAGAGTTATGCGGATAAGAGGAGGAAACCATTAGAGTTTTCTGAGGGCGATCATGTGTTCCTTCGGGTGATTCCGATGAAAGGAATTAGTAGAGCCTTGAGAACCCGAAAGCTTTCGCCTAAGTGTATAGGTCCATACCAGATTCTTAAGAGAGTTGGTCCTATTGCTTATCAATTGGCCTTACCACCCTCTTTATCCAACTTGCATAACTTCTTTCACGTTTCGCAGTTAAAGAAATATGTTCATGACCCATCCGTTATTCTAAAACTCCAACCTGATGACCTAACTCTGAAAGAAAACCTGACCTTTGAGACCAGACCGGTTCAGATAGAAGATCGTGAAGTCAAGCGGCTCAGAGGGAAGGAAATACCCTTGGTCAAGGTAATTTGGGAGAATACTGACGTATCGGAAGCTACATGGGAATTAGAGGAGAAGATGCGTCAAGAGTATCCGGAGTTGTTTTTGTAATCTAGAATTTCGGGGACGAAATTCCTTTTAACTGGGGGAGTAGTGTAACACCCCTAATTTTCGTCTCCCGAATAATAGGAAATTAATAATAAAAAGTTTTATTATTAATTTATAGTATTTTTCAAGTTTATGTTTTGTATTTAATTAGCCTTAAATATAAAAATAAGTGGAAATATTTTTATATGGCAAATAAATGCAAAATATAAGAAAATTGCATTTTGGTCCCTGGATGAGGACTAAAAGGCAATATTAGAATAGTTCTTGGAGGGAAAGATTTAAAAATAATAATTTTTAAATTTTGAACTGATCTAACCGGTTAGTAATGCCCTGTAACCGGTTAGACGATGAACTCAGAAACTGGTTTAGTGGATTTTGATGAGTAATCACTCAAATTACTCCGTAATCGCCATGATTACAGCCTTGGATTAGTGGCAACACACGCGTCGCCCTGCATGCAAGTGTGATTTGTCTATAAATAGAGGAAATTCTGAGGATTTGGGGGTTGTTCATCTGATTTCTTGTTGAAGAAGCTGATTTAGGGTTCCAATTTCGTGAGGACGAATTCTCTTTCGTTCCTGAGTTTTGTTGAGCGATTGATACACATTCACAAAGCTCACATCAAGGACTTTGTGTTGATACCAAATTTGTGAGTTAAGAGTGAGTGTGGAAAGAGGAATCAAGCTTGGAAGCCAAGAGATTGAGTCTGAGCTCTGTGCTGTTCTGATTCTGGAAGCTGATTTCCAGACTCGATTTTGGTAAGCTTAGTTGACCTTTAAGTCTCAAAATTATTTGATTCTCTAGTGCATGTACCCTACTTTGAATTCTGATCATTTTCCCTAATTTCTTTGGCCAATTTCTATGTCAAATTTGGTGGTTTCTGGACCCTGTTGCTGGAAACCGAATCTGAGAGCAGACTTGGGGAAATTGTGGGAATCTGTGGTTTTTCTTCAAATCCAGTGATAACCTTCATCAAGATTGTCTTAGAGGTATGGGAGAAGTCTATACTATACTAGATTTAGACTAAAAATCGAATGATTTAGGATTTGAGTTCACAAAACTCAAAAGGGCATTATGTGTTTTTAAGCACAAAGGCTTGGAGGCCAAAAACATGCTCACTGTGGTTTTGAGCAACTTTAATTTGATGCATGCAAGCTATATAAATGCTGAATTCTGTGTTTGAGTGCTTAATCTAAGTTTTGTTGTGTTAAATTGTGTTTATGTGAATTTTCATGCAATTTGATACAATAAACTTGATGCATGCAATATGGATGTGTTTCTGGGTGTAAACATGTTTATTTTAAGGCATATGAACTTTGTGCATAATGAAATTTGGTTAGATTTGAGAAAGGAAGAAATTGAGTTGTTAAAACTCTTGTTTTAATGGTCTGACTGCATAATCTAACCGGTTACACGATTTTCGTAACCGGTTAAACACTGCAGATTTTCAAAGAAAATGAGTTTATTAAACAGTCCTGAAATCTTAATGGTTTCTGCTCAAATTTAAGCTTTAATTTCATTATACATGATCTGAACTTGAGTTGTCAAAGTTCTGATTTGAAAGATCAAATTTAATGCCTTAAGTTAATGAAATAATTTCAAGAGGAAATTATGTTCATTGGAAAAGGAAATGTGATTTGGACTTTTGAATGTTGAAACAATGGTTTTTGAGGTATAAAACAATGTTAAATGTGTTTTGGATTGGGTATAGAATTCAAGAAAAAGGGTTTTTCTGAATTGCAATGGTAAACAGTTCAGGTCTGTAATTCTAACCGGTTAGCCTGAAACTGTAACCGGTTAGTACCTGAATCTGAAAAATAAAAAGTTAAGTTTTTAAATACCATTGAAGTTGTATTACTCAATCTAAGTTTAAAAAGGCATGTTTTGAGGAAAATTCAAAGGGGAATTTTATGCCAAAGGTTATACCTCAAATAAATCATTCAAAAGGAGAAATTGGGATATTTCTAAATCACATTAATTAATTCAAAGATAAAAACCAACCCTGATGTTTTGCATACATATAGACTGGAAGTCTGGTTGGTAGGAACGTTTATCATATTCTGGGAATATGAGGAGGGTACTCCGGGAGTACCAAATGATAACCTACTTGATGACACATTATAGATATGTGGCCAGTGTCCGGGACCTGGTTTTTATGCATTCTGGGAACGTGGCGTTCTGGGAACGTGGTGCACACTCCGGGTGTGATGCTTTTTATCCAAGTATGGTTCGGCATTATGTTCTGGGAACTAATGTCGGTGTTCTGGGAACACAGGGGTGTACTGGATGGACGTCCAAGATGGACAGTTAGAGGCCTCAGTTGTGGATAGAAAATCATACATCATGCCACCTGCATTATAAGAGTTATAATGTTGAAAAATTGGTGTGCTCATATGTATTTGCATTATGATCTGTCCATGATATATTTGTGATTGTAATTTTAGTCTTTATCAATTATGTATTTGTGTATACTTACTCCCTGTGCCCTGTTTAGGTGATGGCCAGATACCTAGCCTGCATCGAGATACGCCCTATCCCTAGCGGTATATGGACGTATGAGGAGCACCGTGCCACTTTTGAGGGGGAGGTTGAGATCACTCTCTACCACCCTAACCCTCTGGTGCGTGTGCGACCTCGTCGATTTAGGATCCCATTGGTCTATACTATGCATGTTCCACCTTTTTATACTTATAGAGGACCACCCCCGGCTCGACCTATGCGTCGTTTTCATAGTTTTAGATTTAGAGCTGCCACTCGTTTCCATCCTTCATCCCATAGAGTTGTCACTGAGGAGACTCCTTCTTCTGGTCCGACTGAGTATGATAGGACTGCTTCTGCGGATCCTAGACCCAGTGGTGGGGTCTCTACACCGTCGGGCGAGGTCGAGGAGGACCCTGTGGAGGATGAGAGCGAGGAGGAGGTGCATGTTGAGCCGACTGTTTCTGCTATAGGTGGACCCGCTGGTTCATAGGAGCCTGCATAGCATAGGTGTTTTGGATCCTAGATCCTAGGGATAGAGCTGTGGAGGATCTGAGGAGCTGCTGAGGACATGGAGGACTTGCTCTGGGACTTCTGCTTTTGGACTTAACTATATATTGTATATATTGAGAGGTCTTAGAGTGAGCTTTTATTTTAGTGCAGCTGGTCTGTATATGTCTTATCAAAACTTGCTATCTCGACTTTTTATCACTTGCTACTGTACTGATGGGGTTTTATTTTATGGTATGATCTATATATATATATATATATATATTTGATGTTTATTTTCCTCAGCAGTGCCCCATAAGTATTATTTTTCTTCCGCGAACTCTGATTTCAGTTTATAAAGAATTCGGTGAAACGTATACATTTTATATATTCAAATCCCACTCGAGAGGCAAATAGTGTATTCAACTGATAAATACTAGTAATGTTTTTTTTAATCAAGAAAATGCGTTCTCGAGAGTTTTTCTCAATTTAAGATAGTACTATGCCGAATTTATGTAACGGTTTATGTCGAAAAGAGGTTTTTGATTGAGCAAGTAATAATATTAAAAAGGAAAAATTTTCTAGTCCTAATTTTGATAGCAAGTAGTAAACTATTTGGAAATATTAATTATTTTCAAGTCAAAAAGAGAGCGTCACAGTTCTCGGGAGCGTCCCAGACAATGTACGCTCTATTCGGTTTGTGTTCCTTGCTTTTCTTTCTGTCAGCACTGCTGTTCTTTTGTATCTTGGGACAGTATGCTTGGATGTGCCCTGGTTCACCACACTCATGACATTTTATCGTTTCTTTTGAGCTCTTGTGATGATAGTCCTTTGTCTCTCTTCCTTTGTTTTTGAAGTTTCTATTATTTTTAAAGAATTTGCCAAACTTCTTCACCATGAGACCGAAGCTTTCTTCGTCCATATCCGAGATGGAGTCTGTAACATCCCAAATTTATTTAATACAAAATACTTATCAAAATATAATTTTATTATTAAAATTTCAAAAGTATCGGGATTTTACAATTTGATATTCAGAATGACATTATATATTCTCCCTTTTAGCCTGCTTTGCTGCGGAATCTGTAAGGCCCTATATTTTCATAAATAAGTAAATATTAAAGTATTTAAAATAATAATGTTATTATATTAAATAAAATAATGAATTTTCTGAAATTAGGTTAAAGTACTCGAGTGTTTTGGGAAGGACTCGAGTATAATCTTTAACTGTTTGAAAATTTTGAATTTTGAGCCGAAAGACTCGAGTCTTTCATGGAAGACTCGAGTGTTATTTGATGTGCTGAAAAAGACTCGAGTACTGGGGAAAATACTCGAGTATTCGAGCAGTGGTGCTGAATCTATAAGTCGGTTTTGATTCAAAACTCGCACCAAAACGCGTTTTCTCGAGGTTCCAAGCACAGAGCTGGACCTTACTTCACAGGAGGGTAACCTTAGGCTATAAATAGAGGCTTGGGGAAGTCCCAAACTCATTCAAATCCTCCTAACCCGAATTTATATTCACATTTTCTCTGTTTTCTGGTGCTCTCTTGGTTCCTTCGATCCTTTCTCTTTACCCAACCAAATTCTGTGAAACCAAGACACAATCCGAGTTCTAATTCCAATCTTGAATTAGAATCAAGAACCACTCGTTTTGGTCTCCTGAAGATCGAGTTACAAGCCTTCAAAGTTGGGCGTTCCAAAGCTGAAAACAGAGTGCAAATAAGCACCTTCAACCCTTCTTCGTCGAATTGGTTTGGTAAATCCAGGAACCCTCTTGATCCCAAATTCGTTTCTGATTAAAGTTAACATTCCCTAGTTTCTTAAGCTAACTTATTTCGTTCTTTTTTATGCCTTATTCGGGGCGAAATTGGTCGCCAAAGTTCGTTGTTCAAAGTGCTGAACTTGAGTGTTGGAACTCAAGGTTTGATCCTGATCGTTTCCCTCTCAATCAACTGTTTCTTTAGCTTCTCTAAGGTATGGGAGAAGTTATCTAATCGCTAGAATGATAAACAATAAGCTAAATTCATAGGAACCATTCGAGGTTCATGGGCAACATAAGTTAGAAATGGGAATCTGACTTGGAGGCCAGGAACCCATAGTTTTTGTATTCAAACAACTTAAATTGAACCTAAGGAAGCTCACTGGATTGATTTTCGAACTTAAAATCAAGTAGAAATCAAAGTCATATCTTGAAATGGTTTTTTCCAAGTTGTATTGATTCTGTGATTTGATGTTGATTTATGTTATTATGTACTTGTTTATGTGTTCCAACCTGTTCATTATATGTGTTTATGCCTCTGTTTTGCATAAGAATGGAAAAACAATGCATAGAATTCGAATTGAAACTTAAAACGCAGAAACTGGTGCTGTTGCAGTAAAAACACTCGAGTCTTTTGAGAAACACTCGAGTATTCTGGGGAAAATGAAGAACAACTCGAGTTTTTCTTCAAGGACTTCAAGTATTCTGGAAAACAATGAAGAACACTCGAGTATTTTATAAAATACTCGAGTATTTTGACCAACACTGAAGGAAACACTTATTTTTCTTAAAGAATATTAAATATCTAATTCTTATACGTTTTTCCATTGGTCGATTATTATCCTGAAAGAGTCCTATTGGAATTTCCTCCAGTGGTTGATATATTCGGACAGGAGTCCCAATGAATAAATGTATAAGTTTACTTAATTCCCATTGGTTGATTTTTATCCTGGATGAGTCCTACTGGAATTTTATTCAGTGGTCAACATATTCAGACAGGATGTCCCAATGGAAGTGCGTACACCCATTTGGTTGATTATTTTCCCATGTCCCAGTGGAAGTCTTTACCCACTTGGTTGATATTTTCGAAGGGAGTCCCAATGGGGTCGTTGCAATAAATATCCGCCAATAGGAGGCTAGGCCCCGACGGATTATTAAATAATGATTAACCACTAATTCTAAAACCATCACAAAGTGGCTGATGGATTTTTCTATGAAAACAACAGCACCAGCTAAAAGGAAGATGAAAGGAATTATTAAGGATGAGATTAATGAATGGAAAGATAGATGGTGGATCATGTCCTTGATGGAAATGATAATGAATGTGATAAGAAGGATTGGTAATAAATTATGTATGCATACATGCATTGATTGCTCCAGTTTGCGAGGGTTTTCCCTTTCATACTATTAACGCTGGGCGGTTGAAGCCTATAAGTCGTGAGTGCGAGGCTAAGCCTGTGAGTCCTACAATGCCGGGAGATGGGAACCCGTAAGTCGTGAGTGCAGGGCTAAGCCCGTAAGTCCTATGCAGAGCGAAGCTCGTAAGTTCTACCACCTCCAAACTGTGATGCCCCGGGAAATTGTTGAGGTCAGCATGCATCATGCCATTAATAATAAAGATAAATTGCATGGATAAAAAGGGGTTTGACATGTGTATATGCATTTGTAAATTGTTACTACTTGAATACTTGTGTTTGTTGTTTTTAGCCTCTGTTATTTATTATTCGTTTTAACGTGATTAGCTATGACTTACTCCCTTGTTGCCCTTGTAGGTAACAAAGGTCCTGTCTTCCAAAGGGAAGAGTAGCGTTGGCAAGGGATTTGGGATTCCCTTTCCAAAGGATGGAGTTTGAAGAACCATGCTCTGGGTTACGATTAGTGTCTTAAGTAGCTCAGAGTCTATTTGCTTATAAAATAAATTAGTTGAACTATTGTGTCTTGTTATTGGACAAGTTCTGTTCATTTGCTTCCGCAATTGAATAATAAAGTTTTGAAATTTATTTGCGAAAAAATTATTCTCTATTTTCATTATAATAAATAAATCAAGGTTAGAGAGTCGGGATGTTACAGAATCCGTTGTCCCAATGATACCTAAAATGTTAAACCACGAGGAGTGAGACATTTTCAAAATTATTTAAGCAAAAGGATTAGAAGAGAGCATAATGGAAATCAGAGAACGCAAAAAATCGATATAAAAATATATTTGCCTTACATAGCCTCATTTTCAAAATAACATTGCATCAGATCTTTAATCCCGCATAACACAACGACTAATTCATAAAAAAAAATATTAAATACATTATCTAGATTAATAGTATAGGAAATGATTCTATAATATAGCGTTAATTATTTTATTATAGTCTTACCGGTTATTAAATTCATCTAACCGGTTAAGTTAGGAGTAAAGTAAATTCTAAAGCTTATTACGAACACACACAACCTTCTCAAATTACTCTTACTTAATTTCAAACTCGGTACTTTCTATAAATTCATAGTCTAATTTATCATTCGATATTAGTTTACTTATTAATTACGTTTCTTTCATAATTAATTATATAGATATATATATCACAATCATAAGAGCACACTCCACAATAATAATACCATTCAAATAACCATTCACAACAATAATTATCACCAATCAATCAACACCCTCAGGGGTGTCTCAGTATTAAAATAATTTAAATTCACTCCCTAGGGTTCTCCACTTCCTACTTTTACGTTAAAAGGACAATTAACAATATAAATCTTCATTATATACTGTATTAATTATACTCTAATTTTAAATTGAATTTATAAAGTAGATTTTTAGTTCTAACTTACTACCTTTCCCCAATCTCACAATAAACCCAATAATCCCTGTGCTTAAACAATAGAAAATGACTCCTCCTTACCTTTAGGGTTCCATTAGAACTTGGTTTAAAGCACCTCAAGAAGACTTTTATCTGGCTCACGACGATCCGGTTGACCCCGAACCAAACCACGGTGGCACCGATCCGACACGGTTCATGGACGAACCGATTCAGATTACACCCATCAACATCTATAGCTTCAAGCTCCTCCATGGCGGTGTTCTCCAAGGCCATTGGCAGCGGCGGCCGTGACTTCCATGACCGGCGGCAACAACGTCTCACGAACCAGGGAGGAACAGCGGCGACCGTGGTCTCTTCATGGCGGCAGCAACAACTCTGAGCGACGGCGGCACACAATGGGGCAAAAAGAGGCGAGGAAGTCGCGATCTCCCTTCGTGGTTGCGGCGGTCCGATCTGAGCAAGGAGGAAGTCGCGATACGCAACTGGACGAAGAGGCTTCGAGCTCGAGACGGCGGCGGTGATGGCGTACGACAGCTCCAGGGAGAAAGAGAAAGAGAAAGACCGGAACGGAGAGAGAGAAGAAGACCGATTGAAGTAGCAGAGAGAGAAGGGGGGTGGCGGCGGCGAGAGTGCCCCCCTGATCCAGGAACCTCTTCTTTTAGGGTTTACCCCCTTCTTCTCACTTTTATCACATTATTATTATTATTTATTTTCATTATTATTATTCTTTCTTTATTATTTGTTTATTTATTTACTTTAAGTAAAAAAAATACTAATGGTAATAATAATTAAGCATCATCTAAATTCATTTAGGAAAACTACAAAGTTAGAACTTAGTTAAATATTAGAAAATATAAAATAACAAATTTTCATATTATCTTGAATATATCAAAAACAAGGTAAAATATAAACAATGTATTTTTCAGATAGGGTAATTACTATAAAGAGTATCAAGAAATAGAATTTAATCATCAATTAAATTATTATTTATATATATATATATATAAGAAAACCATAGAGTCACAAATTTGAAATTACTGAATATAATTCATTTTTAAGTATATGAAAAGCTAGACAAAGTATAGAAAGTATACACATTTATTTTAATATGAAATTTTTCTTTTAAATGAATTTGCTTGAAAATATATAAATAAAATAATGCAAGGCATTTTATGAAAATACCCAAAGATTGACTAATCATTTACAATGAATTAATTATTTCATTCAATAAAGAAAAACTGAAATTAATAAGGTAGAAAAATCAGGGCGTTACAATCCTTCCCTCCTAAAAGAAATTTCGTCCTCGAAATTTGATTTGCGTAAATCTTGAAGGTTAAAATTCATGAATTCTTGACTGTCAGTTCAACTAAAATATACAAACATAAACGTAAAAAACAAACAAAACATTCAACGCCAAGATCTTTGACTAATTTATTAGCGAAAACAAATACTTCTTGCCTTATTGGAGAAAAACTCAAACCTTTTTTTTTGGTAAAGAAAAAATTCTATTACCACGAGCGAAAAAAATACATCAAAAACAACACACCAAATCTAACAATACTGCCACCTTCTAGGAAGGGTTCAACTCATTAGACAGGTGCACAACAAAAAATCAATGAGTACAAATATGGACCTCATTACAAATTCTATCAACTAAAGTCTTGTTAGGCCAATCTCTAAAATTTTTAACAGAAAAAAATACCCTGTAAGCAATTTCTCTTTTTATTAAGTTGAATCTATGTAGAGGAGATCTAGCCACATTGTTGAAAGTCCTTTCATTTCTCTCTTGCCACGTGTTATATACACACGCTGCCATAACTGCCCAAAGGAGACTTCTGGTCCTTCTCCTTCCTCCAGCCAGCATTACCCAGTGCATCCCTCTTCTCAAAACCAACGGAATGCTGCCCAGGCAAAACCAGTCCCGACACAAGCTCAGAAAATCCTTGCTCCAGCTGCAATCGAAGAATAAATGATGGAGGGACTCGCCAGAACGCATGCACAAGCTACAATGATTCGGTAAGCAATTCCATCTCATCTTATCTCTAGTTTGAAGTTTTCCATGTGCAAGTAGCCAGGCTATGAACCGATGTTTAAGAACACTAAGCTGATTCCAAACAAATTGGGACAAAGGGAATCTAGGTTGGTTTCCCTTAAGGAACCTATACCCAGATCTAATGGTGTAGACACCATCTGGACTCTCTCTCCATCTATTATTCACAACACCCAAACCAATCTTGTCCCTAACTTTCAAAAGCCTCTTCCAGTGCCAGCTCTGTCCTTGCTTCCAGTCACACTCCCAAATTGAAGTCTCTTTTAGGTAGTAGCTATGAACCCATCGCACCCATAGAGAATCTTTTTTCGCTGCAATATTCCATACCTGAGTTCCTATAGCAGCCACGTTCCAAACACCACAGTCCTGGATACCAAGGCCTACAGCTATCCTAGGTGTACAAACAGTAGACCACGCCACCTTAGCTTGATAATAACCATTGTCCTTAGCTGCCCAAAGGAACATACGACACTGTTTTTGAATTTCCTTAATAACAGCAGTAGGGATTATGAAAATAGAACCCCAATAGACATGAAAACTCATGAGCACAGTGTTAATGAGACACACCCTAGCTTGATAAGAAAGGTTCCTTGATCTCCACAAATTAATACGCTTCATAACCTTGTCCACCAATACCTGACAAGTATTAGCATTCCATTTCCTAGAAGATAAAGGAATTCCCAAATACCTTCAAGGGAAGAAACCCTACTTGAAACTGGTCATAGTTAGCAGCCTTTGTTTAGTAGATTCATTAATACCAGCCATAAATATGTAGGATTTTTCTTGGCTGACATACAAACCTGACCATTTAGAAAACTCTTTAAGATATTGAATCACAATTGACACACGAGTTGGATGTGCTTTGCAAAAAATCATTAGATCATCTGCAAAAGCCAAATTAACTAGCCTTAAATCCTTACACCCTGGGTGATATCTAAAATTCCTTTCACCTGTGGCCAGACTTAGACTTCTTGTTAGCATCTCCATAGACAGCACAAAAAGTAAAGGGGACATGGGGTCACCCTGCCTGATCCCCCTAGAACCCCTAAATCTTTTGCCTTGATGACCATTGACTACGATAGAATATGAAACAAATTTTACACAAGCCATAATCCACCCAACAAATTTTGTAGGAAATTTTAGAGCCAGTAACACACCTTCAATGAAATTCCATTCCAGTGTGTCATAAGCCTTTATGATATCTAACTTCATCATACATCTAGGGGATATCCTCCTTCTACCATACATCCTGACCATCTCCTGAGACAGAAGTATATTATGCAATATACTTCTATCCCTAATGAATGCTGTTTGATTATCATGAACAAGAAAAGGCAACACTAAAGCAAGTCTACTGCTAATGATTTTTGAAATGCATTTGTAGATTGTAGTGCAACAGGCAGTAGGCCTAAATTGATGCACCATAGAAGGGTCATCAACTTTAGGAATCAGAACCAAATTAGTGTGATTTGCCTCTCTCAACATGTGCCCTGCTGTGAAAAATTGCTTAACTGCTAAGCATAAGTCTTGGCCAACAATATCCCATGTAGCCTGGAAAAACCCCGATCCAAATCCATCAGGGCCAGGGGCCTTGTTCTTATCAATAGAAAACAGAGCCATTTTGATCTTCTCTTCTGATACTGGTCTGATGAGACTGAGCTGTTGATCTAAAGTGAGTACATTTCCTTCCTCAACCACCTGCTGATTAAACATAGTATCTCTGCTCCTGGATCTAAATAGATTCTGATAATAATCTTCAAACAAATGCAGAATTCCATCTTGATCCCTTACCTGTTCATTCCTATCATTAAGCAAAGAAGAAATCTTGTTCTTATAGTGTCTCTTCCTTATTGAGTCATGAAACAACTTTGTATTACTATCTCCATCCTTCAGCCACTCAATTTTTGACTTCTGTTGCAAAAACAACAAAGCATCCTGCTACACCTTCTTGTATTGCATTGAAATTTCCCTCTCTGCCTCATGCAACACATGATCCATAGGATTCTGCACCAATTTCACTTGAATGATGTCTAGTTTGTCCCTGAGCTCAACCTCTCTAATGTCTATGTTAGAGAAAAATAACTTGTTCAATTTAGCCAAAGGAGTTTTCAACTGATTTAGCTTCCTGAACACCTTGAACATACAACTCCCCTCACCATTTCTCTGCCACACATCTTCAATAATGCTAGTAAAATCTGAATGATTAGCCCACATATTGAAGTATTTGAAAGTGTGTCTTGTAAGAGCAGTCTAAACCCCCCAATCTATAACAACAGCAGAGTGATCAGATAAACCAGGATTAGTAAACACAGCAACAGCCTCAAACCAATCCCTGCACCAAGCCATATTCACCAATGCCCTACCCAGCTTAGAAATAATTCTATCAGCCTCTACTTGCTTGTTTGACCAGGTATAAAAACACCCTGATTGTCTCATATCAATTAAGCCACACTCATCAATGCATTCTTGAAAATCACCAGTAGTAGTAATATCAATATGATTCCCTCCAATCTTCTCATGCTGATGTAAGCATGCATTAAAATCACCTAGGACAATCCAAGGAATAGTGACACAAGTCTGAATACCACTTAGCACCTTCCACAGCTCTCTTCTATCATACAAGTCATTCTCAGCATAAATGAAAGTGACAAACATCTGCTTCTGGTTCTGCTTGATAGTAACATGACAGTGAACATACTGAGAGGATCTAGCAATAACCACAACATCAAAGATATCTCTTCTCCATATAATCCAAATTCTTCCAATAGGGCAAACATCCAAATTAATGAATGACCCCCAATCAGCTGCAATTTTATTCTGTACTTGTTGAAAATTTGACATTCTCAACTTATTTTCCAAGATAGCTAACAAACCTACTGTATTCTTAATGTACAACTCCTGAACCTGTTTTTGTTTTCGAGGGTGGTTCAGCCCTCGAATATTCCACACCCCAATCCTATCCATGAGGAGGATGAGATGAAGACTCTCCCCTAAACAATTCAGCAACTCTAAGTTGGGCTTTGCTTCTAGTGGTTACAGTTGTCCACCCCTCATTATCACCCCCTTCTGCCCATGCTTTGTGAAACTTCTGTCTTCTTCTCCTTCTCTAACAGTAAGCTTTTTAATAACTGAATCTACCTCCAAGATGGCCTTTTCCACATTTTCCTGGGGAATCATGCCACTATCAATGTTAGTCTTCAATTTTAAAGCTTCATCCAATTTTGTTGTCTCCTGCTGAGTTGGTTTCTCCTTTACCACCCACTGCTGCTTACCCTCTTGCTTTGCCCCTTTCCTACACATCTTAGCATCATGCCCATAACAGGAGCAAGTAGAGCATAGAGTAGGCTTCTGTAACATCCTGAAAATTAATATTAATATAATAAATTTAAATATATATATATATATATATTTAAGAATAGGATTCAGCAGTAGAAGTTGTATAAGGGTTGTGAGGTAATAGGAAGCCTAGGCCGACCAGATAAGTAAATGTTGGACCTCGGACGGATCCCTGCCGAGCTAAATGGGAACAAACGCGAAACCTGTTGTCAGCTCGGACTAGCCGACCTCATCATACCTCGCAGTATTAACCGAGGAGGAGACTCGGACTATTGCTGTCTCTCCTTGGCGAGCCGACGTCTCCTTGCTTCTCCGCAACAGCTCATGTTGGGTTGTTGATCCTTTGGTTATCGTGCCATCCGTACGGCTATCACTGTCAATCACTTTATGTCCTTATCGAGTCACTATTTATGGCTTCCCTTAGAAGCCAATAAATCCTATACACATATTCTAGCTTGTCAAAGAAGCCTCCAATGATAACCACACAAACAATCCCCCTAAAAGAATAACAGAAAGCCCATGCACAACACAATACATTTTACATTCTCTTTCTCCTCCGTCTCTCTCATTTCTTCTCTGAAACTTCAACACACAAATCCAACATATTCTCTCTTCTCACTCACGCATATCTCTCTTCACTTCTCCTCCACCAAGACTCACCAACTGGAAACCCTTCTTATTTCCGTTCTCTTCCCGTTTCGGACGTTCCTGGTGCATTCGTTGTGTTGGGTGTGCAGCTAGGAGGAAAAGGTTCAAGGATTTCTAAGCTCTCAAGGTCAAACAACAAGGAAAACCATTCTCAAGCTCTCAACTCTTACTTCTCACGGATTGAGGTAAGGAGTGAGTGTTACCTCTATTTGAGTTTGGGTTCCTAGTGTGTTCATAACGGGTGCTAAGAGTGGGTGTTAGATTAAGGAAGAGACATAGAATAATATTAAGGAGAAAGGGTAAATGTGTGATAGAAACCAATGGATGAACTAGAAACATGAATTTTGAGGAAAAAGGGAACATTGTTTTCTGCTATATGTTTTTTTAATTACATGGTGGACTGGCTAAGTGTTTCATTTATATCGTTGTGGTTGTATAAATGTTTATGATGTTTTGATATTCATTATTTATATCCCACATTTAAAATCTGTCTGTGGCCGAGCATGAGAGGGTGAAAGTGGGTATGAGATATGGTTAGATATGACAAGTAGAAGAGATAAGTAAATGAAATAGATAATAAGAGAGATTAATGGAAAAAGGAAATGGTTAAAAGATTGAGCCGAGAGAGGCCGAGCAAAGAAATGGTTAAAAGAGAGGAGAAATTAAAGAGAAATGGTTGTGTGATCGGGTCATAGAAGACGTGTACTGGGTGCATGCATTGATTGCGTCAGACACATATTGGGTATGTGCAGCTGTAAGACGAGTACTGGGTACTCACAGTTATGACTCACACAAGGTTCCAAGCACGAAATCGGTGGGATGTGCTCCTGGTCATAGAAGACGCGTACTGGGTGCGTGCATTGATCGCGTAAGAGGCCGAGAGGCGCAGCTGTAAGACGGGTACTGGGTGCTCGCAGTTATGGACACTCCTTAACTCCATAGAAGAATCGGCGGTAGTGCTCCTGGTCATAGAAGATGCGTACTGGGTGCGTGCATTGATCGCGTCAGACGCATACTGGGTATGTGCAGCTGTAAGATGGGTACTCGCAGTTATGGACACTCCGGAATCCGACCCTAAATGGTGTAGGACATGCACTGGGTGTATGCATCCTAGAAGAGTAAAAGATTTTGAACTATGTAAAAGATGAATAATGAGTAATGAGACAGAGAGATAGAGAGAAAAAGGGAATACCGAGAAAGGAAAGTAACGACCGAGCAGACCCAATGTAGGAACTGAGAAATGAGTACAAGGGGAATCAATCGGATAAGTAGAGGTATAATTGGTAGGTAATGGATATGTTGGATAATGATGTGAACCGAGCAAAATGAGGATGTATGCATGTAATATGTTCTGCTCGATTATCTGTTATATATGCTAATTGACTATTTGTGTTTGGCTTGGTAGTTCGGTATGTCATATTAGAAACTGCTTACTTAAGTTCTGTGTAATGCTCACCTCCTTACCATTTTTCAGGTACTGAGCCCGAGCAGACGCAGTCCCCGGCCGAGCAGGTTCACTCTCCCTCACAGGGAGAGTAAGTCATTAGAGTCGGAAAATTAAGTTAGTCCTCGGCCAGTTGGTCGAGCTAAAACACTGTTCATGTATTTTGTATTTTGGATAACTGATTCGGTGTAACTATGTTAACTCACTTTTATGTCTTTTGTAACACCCCGATTTGGAAAACTCGAAATAAACACTTGCAAATACTAATTAATTCTTTATATGAAAAATAGGGTAATTTTTTTTTAAAACAAGAGTGTACTCATCGGTCAAGTTTCCCAAAACAAGGTATTACTTTTAAATCCTTTCTCTCAAAACGTTTACCAAATTTCCTAAAAACAATTTGACATTGGCGACTTTATTAAATAAATATTTTGTGCGTGGAAAACGTATTTGATTTGGCTAAAATAGTTTATCTGTCTTATTTAGACAGTCCTTAGAAAACAGTTTGGAAATAGATCATAAAGGTCTTTTGAAAAGCAGTCACCATAGTTCAGCGGTGCCATTCTTACATAAACATTTACCTTAGCAAAACATTTCAAATGATAAGGGGTACACTTGATACATATCAGCAAGGGTCCATTAGAACCTAATTGCAAACTACTAAGCAGCGTCCCCTTCTGGATCCGGAACGTAAGTTCCAAAAGCAGTCCCCGTCGTCCAACAGTAGCCCTCTCGTCAGCTCATCACGATCAGTAAGTCCTTCTTCCGGGAGAAGCATCACCAGCTCCGCTATCTTTTAGAACCAGAGGTTCATCGTCACATGTGCACAAGAAGTTGAGAGAGTAAGTTATCCGAATGGAATTACTCCCATCGACTTCTTGGATTTACACTAGCGACGTATACCAGAACATAACAAGTGATACAAGCAAACAATACAACAAATAATTATGCAAGATGCATGAGGATGCAATGCAATCGTCGCATTATCTAACACTTTATCTTTCACTTAAGGGAATCTCTTAATTAATTCATCTCGCAAAGTCGAAGTCTCTTGATCAGTTTGTTTCGTAAAGTCGAAGTCTCATGTCCACGTTTTCCGAATCCATAGTATCGGAAATTCAGGCTTTATGGTTTTAGGTTTCGGGTCTACATCTCCTCGGGATCCATCCACCTAATTCGGAAGCAATCAGGAGTACAGGATCTCTAACCACACCGGCTTTTACTGGATGGCAAAACAAATGAATATATACAATGCCCGGGAAATAAGCACATCCGGCCGTGTTCGAGCATCCCTCTCACTGAACAAGATTTGGTCAAGGGGGTGTCAGTCCTCTGTCTAGTGATCATGTGGTACTTCGTCCACACCACTAAGTGACCAGCTCCGACCGGTTCAGCCAAGGCCCCTATGGTTTTTCCCACCTAGACAGACTTCTCAAGGCTTCTTGACGAATCACCGTCATTGTCGTCCCCTATCTCAATCATCCAGCTGAACACCACAAGGGTAATTCAGGTGTATCTTCCTCTCCACTACTTCGGGTTAGGGTTTTATGTTGTGAGGTTATACTTGTTCGTTCTAACGTCGACCCATCCTAAGTCATCTCTGTCATACAGCTCCGACCATATGCGGAATGCTTCTATGGGACTCGACCACTAAGTCCGACGGGCTCCGACCCATCTTGAATCACACTCGGCATACGGCTCCGACCAGTATGCAAGATATCAACAGCTATTCTGAAGGGCTCCGACCCACTCAGAATCATTCCCGGCATATAGCTCCGACTATATGCGGAATATCAACAATCCTCGATAGATAGGCTCCGACCTATCTTAACTCACTCTCAACATATGGCTACAACCATATGGAAACTATCTCAACATATGGCTACGACCATATGGAAACTATCTAATCATATGGCTACGACCATATGGAAACATTCTTTGTAGAATTCAGCAACCGTTGCGTCTGGTCCAAAAGCATCGTCGTCGTCCAGGCACTAATCCACTAGCCATGTCGTCAGCTCGATCCACGTACTCGGTGCATCAGCATCATCCGGTTCCATCGCGTGTTCCATCCCTTAGAGTTTCTCTCTATTCATTGGGGGGATTTCTTATAGTCTTCTATGTATTTTCTATTCTTATCTTATATCGCGGGATGATGCATTATGCTCATGCAATGACAATATAAACAACAATATATCTCAACATAAACAAATATATCAATCAATCAATACCATGTGATGGTATAGGTTTGAGTCTTCGTATACCGCGATACAAACAAGGCACACAATTTATCGGGTATACTACTAGCTGCAATAGACATTTACTCCGACTTTGAGCGAGTACGGAGTATCCTAGCATACTCACTAGACACCAAAGCGTCTTAGGATAACTTCTCTCTCACCTGGGTTTGCAGTTACCGAATCTACCAGTTCCGAACGATCTGCTTCCTTCCTAGTCTGCCCGACTCCAACTTCTTTCAAGTCCCATAAGATAGACATATGAGTATTAAACTTTATTTATGTATTACTCTTAAAATTATTCTTCAAGCAACTTAAGAAAATCCAAACTTTTGTCTTTATTTAAAATCAAAACATCAATTCTTTTTGCTCAAACTTGTCCAAAATCAAACACTAACTTTTATACTTTAAAACCATGAGAAAACAATCAAATAAATTAATTTAAATCAAAAGTTTCTTTGCTGGTCCCTCTTGGACGACATTGAATTTAACTCCAAAAACACCGAAAAATAGCACTTTTCAAACTAATTTTATCTTATGTTAAATACTCATAAAAACTGAACTTTAAAACACCTTGAAAACATTTTTAAAACAAGAAATACAACTTAGAAAATTCTGGACAGCATTATATCCTAAGCTTTAAATTCATTTTCCATTGTTCAAAACCAATTTAGACACATGGGTAAACCAAGCATCTTGAAATCAATCAAATAAACACTTAAATCAACACTTTCTCAAACTAACGGTAAATTAAGTAAAGGAGCCAGTCTTGTAAGACGTTGTCCGGGTTGTGGGACTGCTCGCATAGACTGGTGTGGTTTGAAGTCGTGTAAGACGTTTTGTTCGGGTTGTGAGACTGCACGCATCAACTGATTTTATATAAAGTCTTGTAAGACGTTTTGTCCAGGTTGCGGGACTGCACGCATAGACTAGTTTGAAGTCGTGTAAGACGTTTTGTCCGGGTTGTGGGACTGCACGCATCGACCGATTTTATATGAAGTCTTGTAAGACGTTTTGTCCGGGTTGTGGGACTGCACGCATAGACTAGTGTGATCCAGATCTTGTAAGACGTTTGTCTGGGTTTTGGGACTGCACGCATAGATCACGTAAGTCGCATGTGGTGCGCAGCTGTAAGACGTTTTGTCAGAGTTGTGGGACTGCACGCAATGATGGATCCACGTGAATAATTTTCTAAATTGATAAAGAACAATAATGGATATGAAATGAGCAAGGAACCATGAAGTTATGAAAATAGAAAAGATATATTTGTGAATGAAGTGGAAAAAAATTCATGAAGTAAAAGAGTTGTAGCATGATGAAAAGAATGAATTGTTATTAATGCGAATGTAAATGATTGAATTGGGCATGCTATATTTGATTGTGTGAAATATATGATTAATTGTGTTTGGCTTGGTAGTTCATTATATCGTAGTAGAAACTGCTCTCCTATTTTATTGTGTAATACTCACATCCTTACAATTTTTCAGGTACTGAGCTGGAGTATACACCAGGACCGGCCGAGCAGGATTACTCTCCCTCACAGGGAGAGTAGGGTTGTTAGGGGTGTAACACCCCAATTTGGACTTAGAATTTTCACTAAAAATTTGCGCTTTTTTTTTATATAACATTATCAAAATCAATTCAGTTTAATTCTTTTACAAAAAAAGGTTTTCATAAATACAATTTGATTCATTTGGTTTACAAAAATGTTTTGGTACTTAGACTCGCGTCATAAAATTCTATTTCCAAAAAGAGATGTTACCATCCAACACATTTCCAAAAGCTCATTTTCTCAATGTCATATTTAGTCGATGGTTAACTTGCGGAAAATAGTTTAATTACTATATGAACATGATATATAACAAAAGAAACTTCTTTTATTTCATTTCAAATAATCATTTATTACAACAGGGGTTACATTCAGGATAGAGTAATCATGTCCTATCCATCTGAAGATAGAATACAAAACAAGAACTTTACTAACTTAGACTACTAAACTTCATTGCTATCCTTCATCACAAGTATCTGAAAGATTCCTCGGCGAGTAATATGTCAGATTAGTCCCTGACTTTGTAAGCGTCGGTCAAGTTAGTCCCTGACTTTATCGAAATAGCAATTTAGTCCCTGAGATTTTATTTTAATTCACATACGTCCCTATTTTTATCCCATTTTAAAGCAAATACATCCCTGCGATAGTGACGGCAGGGACTAACTTGATCGACGTTCTCCTATCTCAGGGACTAAATTGCTATTTCGATAAAGTCAGGGATTAACTTGATCGACGATGACAAAGTCAGGGACTAATATGACATATTACTCATTCCTCGGCTTGCCGCTTTTGCATCCTCCTCATAAATATACTTCATCTCACGATCATCTTCCAACTTAAGCAACCATCACTTGAAATGCTACATGATCTGACATCTGTGAACATTGTCCAATGTTCACAGGGAAAGGAAAGAAGAGAGAGAGTCAATGATCCGGACGGAATGTTCGTCGACGGCATGGTCTTAATCCAAGGAATCACATTAGAACTCACACACATACAACTTTAACAAAGCATAAGCTTTACATTATAACATTATCCCATTAACATCTCATAGTTATCATGGGTTCACCATAATCATAACATTACCACGTTATCCTTATCATATCATCAAAATTTAATCTCATTATTCAAGTGTTCCATACTCATAACTTTCCACTAAGTCTTTTCACAACCATCAATGATTTAGGGAGGGAAATCATTGAGGTAAGGGTAGATTAGCACACACGATACATCTCCTCCTTCAATATCCAACCACATCCTAGTTCGGAAAGCAGACGGGATGCACAGGAATCCTAACCATGCTGACATCAAAGCCAAAGGGTACGTACCAGCTGAAACCACGCAAGTTGGCCAGCAAAACAAAATACAGTATCAATTCATAATTTCTCATTTCACAAAACAATGGCTTCTAGTCCCATTTGGATTCCCTCTACACCATCTAAGATTTGCTCAAGGGGGCGACAGCTCTATCCCTAGTTGTACGTGCAGTCCTCGCTACGATCAACGCCCAGCAGGTGACCTTGATCATTGTAACATCGTCCCGCCTAGGGAAGCGCTCTTAGGCTTCTTGACGAGTCACCGTCATTGCCCTCCCCTATCACAATCACCACTTGAAGAGACACCTACCTCCAAGTATACGGTATCTTTCCTCTCCACTACTTCTCTCTCAACGCGTAGTTAGAAAGGATTTAAGCTTAAAGTCTTTTAAGTCTTTATTAACCTACATTGGTCGACCCATTCTAAGCCGCGCTTCTAACAGGTCTCGACCTCTAAGGGACCACAGCAAACACCTCCCTATAGTACAGTGGATTCCACAAGACATGAAACCACGGCAAAGTCATTCACGTGGCCAGTCACTTAAGGGGATATAATAAAGTCATTGTGCCGCTTGCACCATCACTGTACACAAATAACGATCCTCAAATTTCCACAAAATACAAATAATCATTTCTCATAATTTCTTTTCACAATAATACTTCCAAGTTTTCCAAGTCCTTTTCATAGGACAACAATTCGCTATACATTGAGCATCCTTCCATAGGATAAATCATTATCTCAAAATAATCCCAACGTATTTGTCATCTCATCACTTATCATTTTATCATTTCCAAAATCATTAAGGCAATATACCATATACAACTGCAGAATATACAACATGATATAATAATTTTTAACCGACATACGATTAATATTGAGGAATCGTATTTTTCGTAAGGACGGCGGAACACACACACATTTGCCGTGTTACTACTCAACCTATAGATTCCTGGTTCCGACCTTTGAGATGATACGGAACGCCCTAATGCTACCTCAGTGCCATTATGTCTTAGGAAGGTTGCTCTCTCACCTGAGCTCCACGCTTACTCTGATTTTCAACCTTTGCGTTCACAGCTCCAGCAGCTCGTTCACTTTTAATTCTTTTTATTTCTTAAATGATGAACGACATAAAATCAATATCCAATAAATACCTTATACCATCTATCTACTTAAGTAAAGACTAAACCCAAAGTACCAAAGTACCTTAAAACAGAAATCCTTTTTAAAACAGAGGTCCTTTTTAATCAATTAACTTAAAGAATTCCTTTTTTAAAATTCAAGAAATCCTTTTTGCAAAACATAATTTAAAACTCATTCCAATACTTGAAAATCATTAAAATACAATTTTATTTCTACAAAAACCATATTTTATTTCTTTAAAAGATAACTCAATATTATAAAATCATACATGAATTTATTTAATCCCTATAGTTACACATAGATCATTTAAGGAATAAAGAAGCACCTTATCAGTCAGACATCAATATTTATTCATCTAAAATACTATGGCCTAACTAACAACGCTTAACCATATAGTTTCACCTTAATATACAAAACATCTCACAAAATCAAACAACATGACACATACACACATACATTTAGTAAACTAAATCATTTTTGGAATTACTTAAATCAAATTTGTAGAGCACTTACATACAAACTTTAATTTCTGTTTTCTCTTAAACTATATCTCTAAAAATTAATCTACTTTTTCCTATATACCACATACAAGTCCTATTATCTACTTATCATATAAATAGCATATAATCATATTCGAAACAATTCTGGACAGCTAAATAAAATAAAGTTGCATTACCTGAAAACTCGTTATTTTTCAAGTTCCATTAATTATATAAAAGGCTTATGATCTATAAACTTAAAATACAACTTAACCTATAAAAATAATCATGTTTTCTTAATTAATTAAATTCTGGACAGCATAGTGTCCTTTTGCAAAAGTTCATTTTTTTTAATTACATTCATACTAAACATCTTAACAAATAGTCATTTACACATTTAAATATGAAACCAAACTTTAAGTAAATAAATATGGGCCTCACGGCCAAACTTACATTTTTTTTATCATATTACTTTTAAAATACAAATAGCATGTATTCAAAACTTATAATCAATTACTTTAAACACCAAGTGAATTAAAAATAAAGCTTTTTGGGCAACCTAATTTTTTTATAGCACTTAATCATAACATATACCTATCAACTAAAAGTCAAATAATCATATAAGTATAAAATAATCACATCCTATTTCCATTATAAATTTTGGTCCAATCCAAAACCAATTTTTTATATAACAACACTCTCTTCTTAAAATCTATACAAATATGTATATTTTTCCAAGGTAAAGAACACAACTTAGTTTATTATTATTATAATTACTATCATTATTATTATTATTATTATTATTATTATTATTATTATTATTAGGGCCATTCGGCCACTGCACACAACAACCTATTTTTTTTTCAATTATAACTATAATTACTATTATAAAACAAGTATACATGCATTCATGCTTACACATATCATATACCATATTATTACTAACACTTAGGAAAATTTAAATCAAAACCTTAACCAAATATATGTGTATACATTCGGCCAACACTAAAGAAAATGGCAGCAATTATATTTTATTTTTATACCCAAATATAACCATATTAACCTCATAAGATCATTGCAAAATTTCAAACCATGAATTTTAGTTTCCAATGCAAAAATGCTTTGGCCAAAATTCCAGAAATAAAAATCAAACAAAACAATGATTTCTAAATAAAAACTCAACACATTAAATCTTTCATTAATCCAACAAAGTTTCAAACAATTATACACATATGAGAATTTAACTTTTCATTTCATTTTCTTACAAAATTCGGTCATCACCAAAATAAAAAGGGGAAACCTTAGTTTCTTTAAACCTCATTTTGAGTCTCTTTCATTCCTTGTTCATATGACCACTTAACACCATTCATATACATAATTTAAAATTCTATATCAAAAGAGTATTTAGAGATTTAAACTTGTGAATTACATAACCATAAAAGAAGATCATAAGAATAACAAATACCTATTCACATAAAAAGAATAAATTACCATCAAATAAAATTTAAATATTTATTCTTTTCTTCTCTAACATATTCGGCCATCTGAGGATGAAAAGGGGAGATTATTTCTCTTTAAACAATTTTTGTCCCTTTTTATTTCTTTTTCATTTGACCAACAAGACAAAAACTTATATACATATATCATAATTCATTCATTTTTTTTATTGTAGAATAATATATCAAAGAAGAGATTAGAGATTTAACTTTTAAGAGATTCATAGCCATAGAAGAGTATTATAATTTTAGTTATAACAAAATAATAGCTTAAAAATAAGAAATTAAAATAAGATTATAGAGTTACCTCTCTTCCTTAGCAAAATGAACTTCAACTGAGTATGTAAATTTTTCCCCTCCTCCCCTTGTTGCTTCGTCCCCCTCCCTCTCTCTTTCAAGGATTCTCAAAAAAAATTTCTCTCTAAAAGAATGGTGTGTTGTGTGTAAAAAATGAGGGGGTTTAGGCTTCTATTTATAGGCTTAACAAAGAGTGGATTTTTTTTAATCTAGGTTCATGCTCTAGGAGGAAGAGAATGTAGTCAAAATTTCAGATTTTCACTCTAGGAACATGCACTCTTCATTATGGCAATTTTTCCATTTCCTATGAAAGATTCCTCACATAATTCCCATAAGTAATTTTTCAGAAAAATATCTCACTCCTAGTCAGAGATTTGGACGGTGGAGACTAGCAAAAGTGGGGGAGAAAATTTGCATTCAACTCACTTAATTACACCTCTTTTTAGTCCACTAAAAATCAAGACTTTTTGTTTAAAATTCAAAAATAAAAAGGAAAAATCTGGAACTTTGGACGGTGCAGCCAATAATAATTTAGATAAATACCTGAATATATAACAAAAATATTTTGAGGTCCAATAATTAACTCTAGGCTTTAAAATAATTTTTCCAAGCTTTTAAAACACAAAATTCGTACTACCTACTGTACAGATAATTTTTTCGTAGTTGTCAAAATTAAAATTTATTTTCACATATTTAAATACTACATTTCGATACGATCGTTTTCATGTAAAATTCGTAATTTTTGGACTTACGATTTGAAAGTTATGAATTTTTGAAGTTCTAAGATTATTCCCTCCAAAAATGCACTTCATAAGCTTTCAAATAAGTTATAATAATAAAAAATACGAAAATTATATTTCTTTGGACGGTGGTCCAATAGAGAACTCCAGAAATGTATTTTTGTTTTCAAAATAAAATACACTTGAGTCAAAAGGTCATTAAATGCATTAAAACCACACATTTACACTTAAAACTCAAAAATTCGTTCAGTACTGTAGCAGTGATAAAATTTCGAAAACTCAAAAATAAAAATCAAAACTTTACATTTTCATAATCTATATTTCGATACGATCGTTTTGATATATCATTTGTAATTTTTCGATGTACGGTTTAAAAGATATGAATTTCTGAAGATAGAACATCTTAATCCTTCAAAAACATTTCATTTTCTAAGATCATTTAAATCAAATGCTATACCTTAAAATATTTATCTTAAGAATATAATTTAAATATATTAGAGGAAACATTGGTATGCATATAGTATATATATATATCACGTATATATATGTATATATATATAAATCATACGATTTTAATTAAACCCGGTATCACAATTTATCAAAAATAAAATATAATATTTTAAATTCAAATATAAATTCTCAAATAAATTGGGTAAAATTGGGGGTCTCACAATCCTCCCCAACTTAGATATTTCTCGTCCCCGAGAAATACGCACAGAGACAAGCAATGAAACAAACAAGGTTACCACTTTTTCTTTCTTCAAGAGCATCTCCTTCCCTCGATGTCTTTGTCGATTACTACTGGTAACGCCGCGCGGGAGTCGAATTGAGTCAAGTTCAAGGGTAGGCAATAGATATCAATTGTGTCTTGTTTCAATAGTAGTTTGGGTCAGACCAGGAGCATTAAAGGTAAGTGGGTACGAATTGTTCATAAGGGATATTGGTATTTACATAATAGACTTGATAATAAGAGTTTTTTATTTTCGAACTTGGTGTCAATCCAGAAGTAATTTCTTGTATGCATATCAAAACCAAAATCATCAGCTGAGTTACTACTTATTCTCAAACCACTTATGTCGTACGGGAACTTGTCACTACACTTTTCTAACATAGACTCTACTTAACCTTTTTCTCCCCAACTTTGATCAAGCTTATACCATCTATTACACAACCTTACATCAAAGCCCACCCTAAGACTATGATTACCTTCTAACTACTCGACTTTTGACTCACTAATTTCTTTCTTAGCACCACTTAGGGACCGACTCTAAACAAATATTCCCAAAATTCCTAGGTTTGTACACACTTATATCATCACCTTGTCCCTTCAGCCTCCTAAAATTCATGTGTTATGCATACAAGGGTTACTTCCTTCATAACTTTATGTGGTAGGGTTATGTTTTAGTCACGAGGATTCGAGAAAAGAACTTTGAATTTTACTGATATTTGGTACTTGGTCCAATTGTTTGACGGAATGTGATCATTAGATTGGGTATTTTCTGATGAAAAGGAAGTCTTTTTAATTTGAAAGGGTCGAATTATCGCAAAAATGCGGAATTAAAGCTTAATAATCAGACGAAAGTGTGATTGGGTCTTCTCAAAAATTGACGGCACCCTTCTTGGACGCCCCCTCCTCCTTCTCTGGACCGGCTGCTCTTCTTCAGACATGGTGAAATCTTCTGAGTGGGGTTACAGTTTATCTATCCCCACAGACGGCGCCAATGTGATGTCCTAGACGGTGAGGACCTCCAAGAGTGTAGGAGATGACCTTCAAAGGTACCTCTGTCTAGGGTTGATCTGTGATGTTTGGGGGAAGTCCTTAGATGGCTAAAGGAAAGAGCCAAGAAGCAACCCTAATCACTCGTGTGTGAGGATGGAAATTAGGGTTAGAGGACGTACCTGAGCCCCATGTAGTACGGAGCTACTTATAGGGGGGAGCTGGTTGCCCTAATGGGCTTGCTTTAGGCCCAAGTAGGGCCAGCCTGTACAGAGCTAGGAGTGGATAGGCTGTCCTTGCGGATAAGGTTGTGAGCTGTCCTTGTGGATAAGGTTGTGAGCTGTCCTTGTGGATAAGGAAGGGGGACGTCATCATGTCCTATATGTCGGACTCGGGGAGGTGTCGGACCTGGATGGGAACACGAGGTCGGCCTGTATCTGGCATCTGTTCGGCCGTTGAGCATTGAGCTCGGCCAAGCGCTTAGAAGGCCTCCTGAAGGGTCCTCAGGACTTCGGCAAGGTGGTTTGAGGACCTCGGCTAGGCCGAGTCCACCACAAGTAGGCATCTTTCTCCTTTGATCGACCCATTTAGTTATTCTCCTCTTAGGTACCACCCTTGATAGTTTCTCCTTTTCTCCTCTACTCGGTTCATGCCATCGCTTTTTGTTTGAGGTCCTCAATCTTATGATTTCACCTTTTTGCATGTGAGAAGCTTTGGTTGTGAACATCTTTCTCTTTCGACCACAACGCTTATTTTTGCACCAATGACCCTTTGACTTCATTGACTTCCCCTTATGTTGTCCAATTGGTTCACCCTTTGATTTAATTTCCTGCACAGTTAATAGACTAGGAGAACCTTTTGGTACCCATTTCATCTTGGGTCCTTTGGGCTTAGTTTTAGGTTCCTTAGTAGCCTTTGGAACCCACACAAGTTTATTTCTCATATTTAAATTTTACGATATAAGCATAAATGAGAAATATGTACCAAACAGCCACAATAATTGCAAATAATGGGGCTGGATGATGGTTTGACTTTTTCAAAATTATTTTTATGAAACTTGGAATTTTTAATTTCACATTGAAAAATTTCATTGTCAAACACTTTGCTTTATCTTTTAATATCAACATCATTTTTAATTTCACATTCAAGCAAGGAATTTGAACAAATGGATTTTTCAATGTTACTATATTCAAAGAGTGCATCCTCAACTTGTTTTTCAATATCAATGAAATTTTCAAAAATAGATGAGGAGCTATTTTATAAAAACATCTCTTTATCAAAAATATCTCCATTTTTCAAAATATCAATTTCATTTTCAATTAGAGATAATTTTTGTAAAGATTCCAAGTTTCTATTTTCCAAAGTTATCAAACCATCATTCAAATCATTATATGCAAATTGTAGAGATTTAGAAAAAGGACTATTTGAAATTACCTCAAGGTTTGTATGAACCATGTAGTCAGATGTTTCATTTTCACTTTCCATTGATTCCTCGCCCGAGCCACTTGATTCCTCCAGTGAGTCCATAAAGGTTTCAAATATCCTCTCTAAGTCATCACAATCACTTGTTGAGTTACTCTTCACGCTTTCACTTTCATCATTGGAATCTTTTTCCAGGGAGTTTGTCAATCCATGCTCAACATTTATACTATCATGCTCAAAGATACCATTAGTAACATAGTATGTGTTTAGAAAATCCCAAATATCTTTAGCACATTTAAAATCCTTAATGCTAGCATATGCATCATGGTTCATAGCATTTTTCAAAATATGCATAGCTTGAAAATTCAAGGAAAAAGATGTTACATCAAAACCATTAAGAACAACATGAAATAAACGAAGGCTAATAGATTGTAAAAATATTTTCATTCTCGCACTCCAATAGTAGAAATTATTTCCATCAAAAAATGGTGCTTCATCGAATGAAAATCCCTCCATATTAAAACAAATAAAATATCCCAACGTTGCCAACCTACAAGGATCTTTGAACTCAGGCTGTAAGGCCTTTACCAGAGCACGAAGCTCTGATACCAATTGTTAGGATTGACAGCTGTCACCCAAGAGGGGGGGGGGGGTGAATCGGGTGTTTACCAAAACATTGGTTTCAAATCGTTTTCAACAACCTTAAAGAGATTTTGCAGCAGAAAATAATATAATGAATAAAAAACGATTTCGCGGAAGCTTTAATAATAATAAAAATAAAAACTAATATGCGCAAAACACAAATAAATTAATAACAACAAATACCGTTACCGCCCTAATTAATTTAAAACCCTTTAAATTAATTATTATGAAAATAGATGTTATGATGCACAATAAATAAGTATAACAGCGAAATATAAAAGAGATAGGGATAGATGATTGTGCACCAGAGATTTTATTGTGGTTCGACAAAACAGCCTACATCCAGTCCCCAAACGACCCGCTTGAGCTTTTCACTAATAAACCGAAGACGCCCCCCGTCCCCAAATACAACCAGAGCGCCCCGCAAGCTACTAGGAACCTCCTTTCACTAGGGACCTCAATAAACAACTAGGAAGACCCTTCCTAGATTTTTCCAGATAGCCTAACTACTAGGTGGCCCACCGTTCGTCTAACACTACCCAACACAAGGGTTATTCCTCACCCTACAAACACGAACGCCGCACGTCCGCACTAGGAGATTCACTCCCTAGTCTCTAAGGGTCACACACCCCTTTACAACACTGGTTACGATATGGATGATTGGGTACAAGACCTATAGTGCTCTCTTAATAGTGCAGATACAACAATATAAGGTTCTAACAATATTGTGTTCTAAATAACACGGATACAACAATTAAGCACTATAGCAATGAAGTTAAATCACAAGTGTATAGGCCAAAGTAAAGTTTTTCTTCTCAAAAGATATGAACGTAAAAACTTGTTGGAGAAGAAGAAGAAGAAGCGTTCAGAAGAAAAAGGTTGGAGAGAAAATAAGATTGATTCAAATTCCTTGTAAAAACACAAATAACACATGTTTAAAATCAAAAAAAAATCTTAAAGATTTAAGAAATAAAAATAAAGATTTGAAAATATTTGAAATTCAAATTTTGAATTTGAAAATAGAATCAGAATCAAATCAAAAATGATTTTGGAAATAAAATAAAATAAATCAAATTTAAGCTAGAATTAAAATCAGAATAAAAAAGATTTAGAAAATAAATCAAATATTTGATTCTTAAAACAAATATGGAAATAATTCAAAAATAAAATCAAATTCGAATTTTTGAAATAAATCAGAATCAATCAGGTAAAACCAAATCAGGAAATAAATCAAAATGATTCTGACACGTTTTTCAATAAAACTTGAGGTAATCGATTACTTCAAGAAGATAATCGATTATCTCTTTAAAAATAGAAACTTTGAAATTCTTTTGAAAAACCAGTAAGCAATTATCACATGCATGTAATCGATTACTTCACTTCTGTTTAATGTAAGATGCAACTCATATAATCGATTACCACTAATCTAATCATCAATTACTGAACCTCTGATATTTGTATGATGCAACATCATGTAATCGATTACTACAAAGCAATAATCGATTACTTTGTCTCAGGAAAATATATGATGCAACAATTTTAATCGATTACAAACTCTCTGGTTTTTCTATGATGCAACAAAGTTAATCGATTACTTTAAGAAGGTAATCGATTACTCCTTCTTGAACTTGTAAAAATAGATTTTCATAACATAAAAACATCCAGAGTTGTTTCATTAAACATTTCCACAGAAACTAAGTTAAAAACAGATTTTCACTAAAACACTTTTTGCAAATAAAAACATTTTTCATAAAAAGTTCTTTTCTTCTCCTTAACATGAAAAACTAATTTTGGCCATTAGAAACTAGTAATAAAAATTCGTTACCTTACAAATTTCCTATGGGCCAGACTATACTAAACTTGAACATGAAGCTTGAGCCTTGACTTTAGCCTTGAAGCTTGATGCTTGAACTTGATGCAGCTTGATGCTTGAAACTTTGAATCTTGTTTGTAATCATCAAAACATTATCTTCTAGAATTCTTCTAGCATTACTCTTTACGTCCTTTGGGGCAAGCTTAATTTCCAACAAGTTGGTCATAAGACCCTGTGGTTTAATAAAAGAGGAAATCGAGCGCAGGTTGGTCATAAGACCCTGTGGTTCAATAAATGAGAAAATAAAATAATGGAAAAGAAAGGAAAAGAAAGGAAAGAAAAAGAAAAGAAAGAAAAATACCATAAAGATAAAGAGAATAAAATAAAGAAAAGAAAGAGAACAAAAGAAATATGAGATAAAATGAAAAGTGAATTAAGAATGAAAATAGAGGTAAGAAATTGGGAAAAAGTAATAACATGAGATGAAATAACGAAGAACTATGTAAATTGTTAGAACTAAGTATGTACATAGTAGTTGGGTAGTAAATGTGAATGATTAAGTTAAGTGTTAGGGACTTAGTTTGTTACTATACTTTTTAGAATTTATCTTTCTAGGTTCTGTGTAATGCTACCCTTCTTGCTATATTTTACAGGTATAGAAGCGGAGCTTAGACCAGTTGCAGGTCGAGCAGGAGTACACTCCACCACGTGGAGTGTAGAGTTGTCAGGAGTGGACCATATTTTATGTAGTGAACATCAATTTGGGAAATTAAAATTATGTAGTAATTATGTGCCCTGAACATGTACTAATCGGGCGTTAGGATTGATCTGGCTGTACTACTACTATGTTTTAAGTTTTTAAATAATTTTGGACTGACAGGTTTAACAGGAAATTTTGGGAAAGTCCGAAAAATAGAGGAAACTCTACCGGATTTTCGTAAAAACTTTTATAAGTAATCAAGTTTTCAAAGGAATTTTTTTTTCAAGCACCAAGTTTATTAAAACTTAAAATTAAATTATTAAATGTGAGGGTGTTACATAGTCTACTGAAGGTTAGATACAACAAGCTACCTATCATACCCCTATACTTTGTTACTTCTACCGATTTGCCGCGTTCATCCTTATCCAAGTAGCAATTTGTAGTCATAGGTGTTGATGCATGTTTAGCCTTGTCCATCCCAAGCCTTTTTAATAGCTCCATACAATACTTTGATTGATGAATGAATATTCCATTGTCCACTTGCCTCACTTGCAATCCTAGGAAGAATGTCAACTCTCCCATCATGGACATTTCAAACTCACTCGTCATTAAATATGAAAATTTCTTGCATAGAGAATTGTTAGTAGCACCAAAAATAATATCATCAACATAAATTTGGACTAACAAAATATTGTTACGAACTTGGTCAATGAAAAGTGTTGTATCAACCAACCCTCTTTTGAATCCTTTTTCTTGCAAAAAAGATCTTAACCGATCATACCAAGCTCTAGAGCTTGTTTCAAACCGTAAAGTTCCTTTTTGAGTTTAAAAACATGATTTGGAAATTCAAAATTTTCAAAACCGGGTGGTTGTGACACATAAACTTCTTCTTAAATGTATCCATTCAAGAATGCACATTTCACATCCATTTGGTAAAGTGTGAAATTCATGATATATAGAAGCAAAGGCTAAAAGCATCCTAATGGCTTCTAATCTAGCTACGAGGGCATAAGTTTCATCATAATCAATTCCTTCTTCTTGACTATACCCCTTAGCGACTAGTCTAGCATTATTTCTAACAATTAGACCGGATTCATCAAGCTTGTTTCTATAAACCCATCTAGTTCCAATCACTGGACGATCATCGGGTTTTGGCACTAACTCCCAAACTTTGTTTCTTTAAAATTGATTCAATTCTTCTTGCATGGCTAAAACCCAATGTTCGTATTAAATTTCTTCATGAATGTTCTTAGGTTCTAATTGACCAACAAAAGCAACAAAATGACAAAAATTATTAAGAGAGCTTCAGGTTACCACTCCCTTAGTTATATCACCTAATATTTTAGAAATCGGGTGATTCTTATTTGTCTTCCAAGCGGTAGGTAGTTAATTTTTTTGAGGTTGTACTAGCTCATTTCCTTGCAATTGTATTTCTCCTTCACCATGTTTCATCTCTACTTCCTTTTCCTTTGACTCTTCAACTCCATTTATGACACCTACACCATCATCACAAAAAACACTTTTCTCTCCTTTTGGAGATTCATCAAATACCACATATACGGATTCCTCCATAGTTAAAGTTCTCTTATTAAAAACTCGACAAGCTTTGCTTTGCATAGAATATCCGAGAAAGATGCCTTCATCGGCCTTAGAGTCAAACTTCCCGAGATGGCTCTTACCATTGTTTAAAATAAACACCTTACAACCAAAGGCGTGAAAATATGAAATGTTAGGTTTTCGCCCTTTATGAAGTTCATAAGGAGTTTTATTTAAACGCGGTCGGATAAGTATGCGATTAATAACGTAACAAGAAGTGTTAACCGCGTCGGCCCAAAAATAAGAGGGAACTTTAGACTCTTTGAGCATTGTCCTAGCAAGTTCCTCCAAAACATGATTCTTTCTCTCTACAACTCCATTTTGCTCCAGAATTCTAGAGGCCGAAAATTGATGATCAATCCCAAACTTTTCACAAAAAACATCAAATTTAGAATTTTCAAACTCACCACCATGGTCACTTCTAATAGCCACGATTTTTAAATTTAATTGATTTTGGATGAGTTTGGCAATTTTTTTAAAACATTTATAAGTTTCACTTTTAGCGGATAGAAACAATGTCCATGTAAATCGCGTAAAGTCATCTACCATAACAAATCCATTGAAAATTCCACCAAAACTTCTAACTTGTGATGAGCCAAACAAATCCATGTGGATCAACTCCAATGGTTTTGTTGTGCTAATCACCTTTTTAGGTTTAAAAGAGTTTTTGACTTGTTTGCATTTCTTACATGGATCGCAAACACCGTCAAGTTGAAATTTAATTTTTGGTTAGCCAATTACTAGGTCTTTGCGTAGTAGCTTGTTTAGCTGATTTACATTAACATGTGTTATTCGCCCATGCCAAAGTCTAACCTCATAATCATTGGTTTTAAAACAAGTAGAAATCAAGGAGGTTATCTCATCTAAATCAACTAAATATGTGTTATTAGAACGCTTCCCTACAAATTTAATGCTTTGATCTGTGTCACTTTTAATTAAGCATATATCGGAGGTAAAGGTGACATTATTGCCCATATCGCATAATTGATTTATACTTAACAAGTTATGTTCCAGGCCTTCTACATATAAAACATTAAATATTACAAGATTATACATGTTACCAATTTTACCAATGCCGAGTATCCTTCCTTTGTTGTTATCACCATATGTGATGTGACCCTTCTCCTTGATAGTAAGCTCAGTGAAGTGGGACTGATCACCCGTCATATGCCTCGAACATCCAATATCAAGATACCACCTTTTGTCCTTGGTTCGAAGGCATACCTACAAATTGAATTAATTTGAAGATTTAGGTAACCAAACTATTTTGGGTCCTTGTTGGTTAGTTTCCGGATTTTCTCCCTTCACACTCCAAATATAAACCTTCTTAGGGACACCATAGTTTTTAATGTTACAAAATTTTGAAGTGTGTCCAAAAATTCCACAATAGAAGCAAGTTGGCTTATTGTAATGTCCTCAATTTAATTTCCCGTTAATGCATTTAATTAATTGTTATGGAAATATATTAAAATTAATTAAGAAAAACTAAGAAAAATAATCCAACGAGTATGTGAGGTGCTAGAAAGGAGTTATGAAGTGTAGAATCGAAATTGGAAGTGAATCGGGTTAGAAAGTGCAAGTTTATCTAAGTTAAAACACCTTTCCAACAACCCTAACTTGGAAAATTGTAATTAAATAATTACAACCCCAATCAAGATTTCCACCGTTGGATATGAAGTTAAGGATTTTAGGAAGTTACTCGTCAAATTTGAGCAAGATCCGACGGTGAACGAAGAAGTTATCTCGAATTGAAGCAGGAAGAAAATATGAGGAAAATAGGAAAATGAATAAATGGGTACTGGGCAATAATACTCGAGTCTTTTAGAAAAGACTTGAGTGTTCTCAGCCTCTACTCGAGTCTTTGTGAAAAGACTCGAGTGTTTTACAGAACCTGAATCAGGGAAAGGCAAAGCCCTCAGATTCACTCGAGTCTTTTAGAAAAGACTCGAGTATTTTATGGATTCACTCGAGTGATTAGTAAAAGACTCGAGTATTTTTCAGGGATTCACTCGAGTGATTTGGAAAAGACTCGAGTGTTTTTATCAGATCTGCAAAAAAATAAAAACACGAGTTGGGCTCATTTTAACCCCAAATCCCACTTTCTCACTCTTCTTTTCTCCAACTTCTCTCTAGGGTTTTCAACCCCAATTCAGAAATCAAACAAATCTCCCCAAATTAATCATCATAAATCATCATGGATCATCATTAAGCAACCCTCTTGCACTATTCATCATCATCAAGCTCTTGGATCTCTCTCTCTCTCCACGTTTTCTCTCTCATCCAGCCAAGCGGATCTTAGCTAAACTTGGTATTTTCTCTTTTAATCTTCAAAATCAAGGTAAGGGGGTTGATTCATGGGCTTGGGAGTTGAATTTTGGGTGTGTATAATTATGATTAAGTTTAGGGTTAGATAATATGATTTTCCCTCTTTAATATATATGTTATTGCTCATGAAATTGCTTGACCCTATTTGCTACATGAAATAAGCATGATTATGAGTTGTATTTGTGGTTTGTTTTGTATTAGTTGTTTACCTTGCAATTAGTTGAGGAATCTATGGACATTGTAAGTAATAAGTTGAAAAAGGAATTTATGAGAATAAGGGGTAAGAAATTGGCTATGTTAGTAAATATGTAATTATGTGACTTCAAGTGAAAGAAATGAGATGTTTTGAAAAGTTTATATGAATTGGAAATGAGAAGTGTTACTTTGCAAATTATGAGTATGAGAAATGAAAGAAACAAAGTGGTAATGCAAAGTAAGGAAAAATAAGAAGTTCTGCAGCTATTAATCGCGTTTTGGGATCCACACCCATTAGGTGCACACGGTTAGGACAGGGTCCTACTAGCAAAGTAGGCCCGAATTAGCCCCAATAGGTACAAAGCTCGCTCAGGAAAAATCCCCATAAGATCAAAGGCTCGTTAGGTTACGTGGATCCTACGCGATGATTAATAGCTGCATTACCAAATATAATCATGAAATATGAATAAATGAGAATATATGAAAGAGAGTGAAGAAAAGAAAATAAAGAAAAGGCCCTAACGAGGGAAAGGTCTTATGGGTCAAGAAGTCCTGAGTGAGAAGAAGTCCTATTGGGTGAAGATACCATCCTAACCAATTGTGCAATCAAGAATACCTAATGGAATTTATATTGCTAGCAAAGCAAAAGACAAAGTTAAAAGGTAAAGTTAAAAGTATATGAAAGCAAAAGACAAAGTTAAAAGGTAAAGTTAAAAGTATATGAAAGCAAAAGACAAAGTTAAAAGGTAAAAGTTAAAAGTATATGAAAGTAAAAGACAAGGTTAGAAGTTAAGAAAAACCAAGAGTATTTACTATTGTTATATGATTTTAAATTTGAACCAATAAGGTATGCAATGAAATATGATTTATGTATGTGAATGAATTGATTGTTGCATGCCTTAGTTGTTCTTATGCCTCTTTAAAATGACATTTCTGGGTTCGTGGATTTCTCACCCCTTACGCCCATTTTTCAGGTTCAGAGTTAGATTCCGAGGTCCCAGCCGAGCAGGATCACTCTCCCAACTAGGGAGAGTAGTGTTTCATGCCATTTTACTAGTTTGGAACTTAGGTTATTTTGAGATTGTATATATACAAAACCACCTTGATACTTTCTCTATAACTTATTATTTTTGTGGTGCAATGTGTAGGCACCTTTGGGCCGGATTTCCTCCGTTATGACGGGGATGTTCCGTGCATATTTTGTTGTTAGTAATACCTAATCTTTTTGGTGAATCTAAGCCATGCAGGTACATAGAATGAACTAGGGAAACACCCTAGTGATGCATAGAGGTTATATGAACTGGATTGGAAAAATATAAAATGAACTTGCAAGCAGGTAACAGGTTTTCAAGAAATATGGGAAATATCCAATAAACAGAGGAGACTCTGTCGGATTTTTCCTAGAATTCCCTATAACTAAATATTACTAAATGTACTTTCTAAATAAGTATAATTAGGTAATTCCGCGTGTGAGCCCTATGTTTTGAAAGGTTAGGAAAAGAAAAATTTTAGACCACTATTTTTAGTATAGAATTAGGCTTCCCCACTCTGATAATGGAGTTAAAAACTAAATAAGTAAGCAAAACTCACAAAAATATTTGTTTAATTTTATTATAAAACTTAGGGTGTCACATTTATGGTATCAGAGCAGTTTTGTCCTCGGCTATGGAGTTTCATTACTCCTTGATTTCTCATCAAGCGAGAAATTGTTCAAATGTCAATGTTTAGGTTCATCTTTAGAAATTCTTAAATAATTTCCTTTAAGTCTTTCTTCTGTAAATTCTTCTTGGCATACTAATTTAGTTGTGATCTTCATCAAGGTAGATACCCTTCATGGCTCGTCGACAAAACGAGAATGATCGTCTTACAGCTATTCTAGAGAATCTGGTTCAAGCTAACCAGAATCAGGCTCAGATTATTGCAAATGCTGTTACCGCTGCCGTTGCTGCTATGCAACCACCTCAACCTGCTCCTCCTGTTATTGATTGGCTTTCAAGGTTCAAGAAACAGGATCCTCTAAGGTTTGATGGAGGACACAATCTAGATGGAGCCCAAGATTGGCTCCAGGACATTGAGAAAATCTTTGCTTCTCTTCAGCCTCCACAGGACCAATGGGTTCGTCTTGCAGAATTTATGCTGATCAGTGAGGCCCAATATTGGTGGCAACAGGAACGTCGCGATCTTGAAGCGGCTAATCGGGAAATTACTTGGGAACTTTTCCGCACTCACTTTTTGGGCAAGTATTTTCCGGAGAATGAACGCAGAGAGAAAGAGCTGCAATTTCTGAATCTTGTTCAAGGTGACATGAATATTGGTGAATATGCTGCAAAGTTCCGGGAGTTGATGCGCTACTCGCTTGGTTACAGAGATGTTGAGGAGAGGGCAAAATGCATTAAATTTGAAAGTGGCCTACGCCCTGAGATCAAGGTGTTGTTTGAATATCAGAATATTGCCAGCTTAGCTCAACTGATTAATATGACCAGTGCTTATGAAAGGAGCTTGAAGAATATGCAAGGGACTGATCGGGGTAAAAATGTGCAAAAATCTGGAGGCCCGATCAAGCGTAAAGCGCCTATGAATAAATCTGGTCCCTATTCTGCTAGTGCCAACAGAGGTCCTCCACGGTCCAATTCTGGTCCCACAGGAGTTGCTTTTCCTAGCTATCCTACATGCACTCATTGTGGAAAGCGTCATCTTGGAGAGTGCTGGTTCAAAAATCAAGACTCAAAACCCAGGGTTTGTTTTACTTGTGGTCAACCTGGTCACTTCTATTATCAATGCCCAAAGAAGAATATGAAACAGGAAGTTAATGTGACTCGGGCGCAACCCGCCAAGGGAAAGAAACCCGTCCAGAAGGGTAAGGTGTACACTATGGATGGCGAGGAGGTAGAGGAAGGTGATGAACTTATCCGAGGTATTGGTACTTTAAATACTCTCCCTTGTAAAATATTGTTTGATAGTGGTGCATCGCATTCCTTTATTTCATTATCATGTGTCAATAGAATCGGAATGTCTACGATAGAGATGCCGTATGTGCTCTCGGTGTCTACACCTACCAGCCCCGCAGTAACTACGTCCCTCGCATGTCTAAACTGTTCTTTGCGAGTACTTGAGAGAGAATTCAACTTGAATCTTATTTGTTTACCTCTCAAGGGGCTTGATATTATCCTCGGCATGGATTGGATGGCGAAGAATAAAGTTCTTATTGATTGCCATAGCAAGGCCATCCTATTCCCTGATGCAACCTTGTCAAATCTAGAAATCAGAACCGATCCGGATGTTAACAAGATTCCAGTGGTGCAGGAGTTTCCGGAGGTATTCCCGGATGATATTCCTGGTTTACCGCCACACAGAGAAGTAGAATTTAGCATTGATTTGGTTCCCGGTGCAGGACCAATATCAATTGCCCCGTATCGGATGGCCCCTCCAGAATTGGCCGAGCTAAAGAAGCACATCGAAGAGTTATTTGCTAAACAATTCATTCGGCCTAGTGTGTCTCCGTGGGGAGCCCCAGTACTATTCGTTAAAAAGAAGGATGGCAGTTTGAGAATGTGTACTGACTACCGCCAGCTGAATGGGGTAACAATTAAGAACAAGTATCCACTTCCCCGAATTGACGATTTGTTAGATCAACTGAAGGGAGCATCCATATTCTCTAAGATCGATCTTCGATCAGGCTATCATCAAATCCGAGTTAAAGAGGCCGACATCCCCAAAACAGCTTTTCGCACCCGTTATGGGCATTTTGAGTATGTTGTCATGCCCTTCGGCCTTACTAATGCACCAGCAATCTTCATGGACTACATGAATCGGATTTTCAGACCTTTTCTGGACTCTTTCGTCATTGTCTTCATCGACGATATTCTTATCTATTCCAAAACTCCAAGTGAGCATAATGAGCATTTGAGGACGGTGTTGCAGGTCCTCAAGGAGAAACAGTTGTACGCTAAGTTCGCCAAATGCAGTTTCTGGTTAAATGAAGTGTACTTTCTGGGTCATGTCATTTCAGAAAAAGGAGTGGCAGTTGACCCATCGAAGGTAGAAGTAGTGCTCAAGTGGGAGAGACCCACTACAATCACAGAGATCAGAAGCTTTTTAGGCATGGCCGGTTATTATAGAAGATTCATTGAGGGTTTTTCTAAGTTAGCACTTCCGCTAACCAAATTGACTCGCAAAGAGGTACCCTATCAGTGGACAGTGGAGTGTGAGCATAGTTTTGAAGAATTAAAGAAGCGACTCACTAGCTCACCCGTTCTAATTTTGCCAGACCCATCTTAACCCTTCGATGTTTATTGTGATGCATCTAAACAAGGGTTAGGATGCGTACTGATGCAACAAGGCAAAGTCGTTGCATATGCTTCTCGGCAACTTCGCCCACATGAACAAAACTATCCTACACATGATCTCGAATTAGTAGCCGTGGTATTTGCATTGAAAATTTGGAGGCACTACTTGTACGGCACTCGATTCGAGGTGTTCAGCGATCATAAGAGCCTTAAGTATTTATTTGACCAGAAGGAGCTGAACATGAGACAAAGGAGGTGGATAGAATTCCTTAAAGATTACTACTTCAGTCTCCAAAATCATCCAGGCAAAGCAAATGTAGTGGCGGATGCTCTAAGCCGCAAGACACTTCATGTTAGCAATATGATGATAAAGGAGATGCAATTGATGCAGGAGTTTAGTAATCTCATGTTGGGTGTGCAGGTGCAGGAAAAGAGTATTATTCTGGAAATGCTGCAGGTACATAATGAATTCATCGACTTGATCAAAGAAAGGCAGGTTGATGATCCAGAATTGCAAAAACTCTTAGAAAGAGCCTCTGACGGAGAAGAGCCCGATTTCATCAGGGGTTCAGACGGAATCATTCGATTTAGAGGAAGGGTATGTGTTCCTAAAGATTTTGAAGTTCAAAGGGATATTCTTCACGAGGCACATAAAATTAAATTAAGCCTCCACCCAGGTAAAACCTATCAAATCCATAAAACTTGACCAAATATTTCCTCGATTCCAATAATATCCCATAGCATATTCTATCTAACCACCATCTGCAGGTACCACCAAGATGTAACAAGATCTTAAAAGATTATTTTGGTGGCCTGGAATGAAGAAAGCTATCGCAGATTTTGTATCACGATGCCTAGTATGCCAAAAAGCCAAGATTGAACATCAAAAGCCCGGAGGCTTGCTAAGGCCTTTGGAGATTCCCGAGTGGAAATGGGATAGCATCTCTATGGATTTCGTATCTAGTCTTCCAAGGACCCCTTCTGGCTATGAAGCTATCTGGGTAGTAGTCGATCGGCTTACTAAATGTGCTCACTTTATCCCGATGAATATGAAGTATAGTATGGAGAAGTTGACACAACTATACATTCAAAATATTGTGAGACTACACGGAATTTCTTCAAGTATCATCTCTGACCGTGATCCCAGATTCCTCTCTCGTTTTTGGCAAAGTCTTCAACAGGCTTTGGGCACAAAACTCAAGTTCAGCACTGCATATCATCCCCAAACTGATGGGCAAACAGAGCGAACCATTCAATCGTTGGAGGATTTACTAAGGACTTGTGTTATTGAGCAATCGGGTAGTTGGGAACGTCTCTTGCCACTAATTGAGTTCACTTATAACAACAGCTTCCATTCCAGTATTGGGATGGCTCCTTTTGAGGCTCTCTATGGCAGAAAGTGCCAGACTCCATTGTGCTGGTTTCAAATCGGTGAAAATTTACTTCTTGGTCCAGATATTGTACAGGAAACCACCGAAAAGATCAAAATGATTCAGCAAAAAATGAAGGCATCACAGGATCGCCAAAAGAGCTATGTGGATAGACGTAGACGACCCTTGGAATTCGATGGTGGTGATCACGTGTTCTTAAGGGTAAGTCCTACCACCGGTGTCGGTCGTGCAATCAAGTACCGGAAGCTATCTCCCAGGTTTATTGGCCCCTATCAGATAATTGAGAAGGTTGGACCTTTAGCGTATCGAATTGCATTGCCTCCTCATCTAGCTAAGTTACATGACGTATTCCATGTATCACAACTTCGGAAGTATGTGCATGAACCTTCGCATATAATTGATGTGGATAATATACCTTTGAAAGAAAATCTGACTTTTGAAATCCATCCCATTCGGATTGAAGATCGTCAGATTAAGCAACTCCGAGGCAAGCAAATTTCCTTGATAAAAGTTATTTGGCACCGCAATAATGTTGAATAAGCTACTTGGGAGCTAGAAGAAAAGATGAGGGAATCTTATCCACATCTTTTCAGCACTTAGTGAATTTCGGGGACGAAATTCTGTTAAGTGGGAGAGGATTGTAACGTCCTCAATTTAATTTCCCGTTAATGCATTTAATTAATTGTTATGGAAATATATTAAAATTAATTAAGAAAAACTAAGAAAAATAATCCAACGAGTATGTGAGGTGTTAGAAAGGAGTTATGAAGGGTAGAATTGAAATTGGAAGTGAATCGGGTTAGAAAGTGCAAGTTTATCTAAGTTAAAACACCTTTCCAACAACCCTAACTTGGAAAATTGTAATTAAATAATTACAACCCCAATCAAGATTTCCACCGTTGGATATGAAGTTAAGGATGTTAGGAAGTTACTCGTCAAATTTGAGCAAGATCCGACGGTGAACGAAGAAGTTATCTCGAATTGAAGCAGAAAGAAAATAGGAGGAAAATAGGAAAATGAATAAATGGGTACTGGGCAATAATACTCGAGTCTTTTAGAAAAGACTCGAGTGTTCTCAGCCTCTACTCGAGTCTTTGTGAAAAGACTCGAGTGTTTTACAGAACCTGAATCAGGGAAAGGCAAAGCCCTCAGATTCACTCGAGTCTTTTAGAAAAGACTCGAGTATTTTATGGATTCACTCGAGTGATTAGTAAAAGACTCGAGTATTTTTCAGGGATTCACTCGAGTGATTTGGAAAAGACTCGAGTGTTTTTATCAGATCTGCAAAAAAATAAAAACACGAGTTGGGGTCATTTTAACCCCAAATCCCACTTTCTCACTCTTCTTTTCTCCAACTTCTCTCTAGGGTTTTCAACCCCAATTCATAAATCAAACAAATCTCCCCAAATTAATCATCATAAATCATCATGGATCATCATTAAGCAACCCTCTTGCACTATTCATTATCATCAAGCTCTTGGATCTCTCTCTCTCCACGTTTTCTCTCTCATCCAGCCAAGAGGATCTTAGCTAAACTTGGTATTTTCTCTTTTAATCTTCAAAATCAAGGTAAGGGGGTTGATTCATGGGCTTGGGAGTTGAATTTTGGGTGTGTATAATTATGATTATGTTTAGGGTTAGATAATATGATTTTCCCTCTTTAATGTATATGTTATTGCTCATGAAATTGCTTGACCCTATTTGCTACATGAAATAAGCATGATTATGAGTTGTATTTGTGGTTTGTTTTGTATTAGTTGTTTACCTTGCAATTAGTTGAGGAATCTATGGACATTGTAAGTAATAAGTTGAAAAAGGAATTTATGAGAATAAGGGGTAAGAAATTGGTTATGTTAGTAAATATGTAATTATGTGACTTCAAGTGAAAGAAATGAGATGTTTTGAAAAGTTTATATGAATTGGAAATGAGAAGTGTTACTTTGCAAATTATGAGTATGAGAAATGAAAGAAACAAAGTGGTAATGCAAAGTAAGGAAAAATAAGAAGGTCTGCAGCTATTAATCGCGTTTTGGGATCCACACCCATTAGGTGCACACGGTTAGGACAGGATCCTACTAGCAAAGTAGGCCCGAATTAGGCCCAATAGGTACAAAGCTCGCTCAGGAAAAATCCCCATAAGATCAAAGGCTCGTTAGGTTATGTGGATCCTACGCGATGATTAATAGCTGCATTACCAAATATAATCATGAAATATGAATAAATGAGAATATATGAAAGAGAGTGAAGAAAAGAAAATAAAGAAAAGGCCCTAACGAGGGAAAGGTCTTATGGGTCAAGAAGTCCTGAGTGAGAAGAAGTCCTATTGGGTGAAGATACCATCCTAACCAATTGTGCAATCAAGAATACCTAATGGAATTTATATTGCTAGCAAAGCAAAAGACAAAGTTAAAAGGTAAAGTTAAAAGTATATGAAAGCAAAAGACAAAGTTAAAAGGTAAAGTTAAAAGTATATGAAAGCAAAAGACAAAGTTAAAAGGTAAAAGTTAAAAGTATATGAAAGTAAAAGACAAGGTTAGAAGTTAAGAAAAACCAAGAGTATTTACTATTGTTATATGATTTTAAATTTGAACCAATAAGGTATGCAATGAAATATGATTTATGTATGTGAATGAATTGATTGTTGCATGCCTTAGTTGTTCTTATGCCTCTTTAAAATGACATTTCTGGGTTCGTGGATTTCTCACCCCTTACGCCCATTTTTCAGGTTCAGAGTTAGATTCCGAGGTCCCAGCCGAGCAGGATCACTCTCCCAACTAGGGAGAGTAGTGTTTCATGCCATTTTACTAGTTTGGAACTTAGGTTATTTTGAGATTGTATATATACAAAACCACCTTGATACTTTCTCTATAACTTATTATTTTTGTGGTGCAATGTGTAGGCACCTTTGGGCCGGATTTCCTCCGTTATGACGGGGATGTTCCGTGCATATTTTGTTGTTAGTAATACCTAATATTTTTGGTGAATCTAAGCCATGCAGGTACATAGAATGAACTAGGGAAACACCCTAGTGATGCATAGAGGTAATATGAACTGGATTGGAAAAATATAAAATGAACTTGCAAGCAGGTAACAGGTTTTCAAGAAATATGGGAAATATCCAATAAACAGAGGAGACTCTGTTGGATTTTTCCTAGAATTCCCTATAACTAAATATTACTAAATGTACTTTCTAAATAAGTATAATTAGGTAATTCCGCGTGTGAGCCCTATGTTTTGAAAGGTTAGGAAAAGAAAAATTTTAGACCACTATTTTTAGTATAGAATTAGGCTTCCCCACTCTAATAATGGAGTTAAAAACTAAATAAGTAAGCAAAACTCACAAAAATATTTGTTTAATTTTATTATAAAACTTAGGGTGTCACATTTATGGTATCAGAGCAGTTTTGTCCTCGGCTATGGAGTTTCATTACTCCTTGATTTCTCATCAAGCGAGAAATTGTTCAAATGTCAATGTTTAGGTTCATCTTTATAAATTCTTAAATAATTTCCTTTAAGTCTTTCTTCTGTAAATTCTTCTTGGCATACTAATTTAGTTGTGATCTTCAGCAAGGTAGATACCCTTCATGGCTCGTCGACAAAACGAGAATGATCGTCTTACAGCTATTCTAGAGAATCTGGTTCAAGCTAACCAGAATCAGGCTCAGAATATTGCAAATGCTGTTACCGCTGCCGTTGCTGCTATGCAACCACCTCAACCTGCTCCTCCTGTTATTGATTGGATTTCAAGGTTCAAGAAACAGGATCCTCTGAGGTTTGATGGAGGACACAATCCAGATGGAGCCCAAGATTGGCTCCAGGACATTGAGAAAATCTTTGCTTCTCTTCAGCCTCCACAGGACCAATGGGTTCGTCTTGCAGAATTTATGCTGATCAGTGAGGCCCAATATTGGTGGCAACAGGAACGTCGCGATCTTGAAGCGGCTAATCGGGAAATTACTTGGGAACTTTTCCGCACTCACTTTTTGGGCAAGTATTTTCCGGAGAATGAACGCAGAGAGAAAGAGCTGCAATTTCTGAATCTTGTTCAAGGTGACATGAATATTGGTGAATATGCTGCAAAGTTCCGGGAGTTGATGCGCTACTCGCTTGGTTACAGAGATGTTGAGGAGAGGGAAAAATGCATTAAATTTGAAAGTGGCCTACGCCCTGAGATCAAGGTGTTGTTTGAATATCAGAATATTGCCAGCTTAGCTCAACTGATTAATATGACCAGTGCTTATGAAAGGAGCTTGAAGAATATGCAATGGACTGATCGGGGTAAAAATGTGCAAAAATCTGGAGGCCTGATCAAGGGTAAAGCGCCTATGAATAAATCTGGTCCCTATTCTGCTAGTGCCAACAGAGGTCCTCCACGGTCCAATTCTGGTCCCACAGGAGTTGCTTTTCCTAGCTATCCTACATGCACTCATTGTGGAAAGCGTCATCTTGGAGAGTGCTGGTTCAAAAATCAAGACTCAAAACCCAGGGTTTGTTTTACTTGTGGTCAACCTGGTCACTTCTATTATCAATGCCCAAAGAAGAATATGAAACAGGAAGTTAATGTGACTCGGGCGCAACCCGCCAAGGGAAAGAAACCCGTCCAGAAGGGTAAGGTGTACACTATGGATGGCGAGGAGGTAGAGGAAGGTGATGAACTTATCCGAGGTATTGGTACTTTAAATACTCTCCCTTGTAAAATATTGTTTGATAGTGGTGCATCGCATTCCTTTATTTCATTATCATGTGTCAAGAGAATCGGAATGTCTACGATAGAGATGCCGTATGTGCTCTCGGTGTCGACACCTACCAGCCCCGCAGTAACTACGTCCCTCGCATGTCTAAACTGTTCTTTGCGAGTACTTGAGAGAGAATTTAACTTGAATCTTATTTGTTTACCTCTCAAGGGGCTTGATATTATCCTCGGCATGGATTGGATGGCGAAGAATAAAGTTCTTATTGATTGCCATAGCAAGGCCATCCTATTCCCTGATGCAACCTTGTCAAATCTAGAAATCAGAACCGATCCGGATGTTAACAAGATTCCAGTGGTGCAGGAGTTTCCGGAGGTATTCCCGGATGATATTCCTGGTTTACCGCCACACAGAGAAGTAGAATTTAGCATTGATTTGGTTCCCGGTGCAGGACCAATATCAATTGCCCCGTATCGGATGGCCCCTCCAGAATTGGCCGAGCTAAAGAAGCACATCGAAGAGTTATTTGCTAAACAATTCATTCGGCCTAGTGTGTCTCCGTGGGGAGCCCCAGTACTATTCGTTAAAAAGAAGGATGGCAGTTTGAGAATGTGTACTGACTACCGCCAGCTGAATGGGGTAACAATTAAGAACAAGTATCCACTTCCCCGAATTGACGATTTGTTAGATCAACTGAAGGGAGCATCCATATTCTCTAAGATCGATCTTCGATCAGGCTATCATCAAATCCGAGTTAAAGAGGCCGACATCCCCAAAACAGCTTTTCGCACCCGTTATGGGCATTTTGAGTATGTTGTCATGCCCTTCGGCCTTACTAATGCACCAGCAATCTTCATGGACTACATGAATCGGATTTTCAGACCTTTTCTGGACTCTTTCGTCGTTGTCTTCATCGACGATATTCTTATCTATTCCAAAACTCCAAGTGAGCATAATGAGCATTTGAGGACGGTGTTGCAGGTCCTCAAGGAGAAACAGTTGTACGCTAAGTTCGCCAAATGCAGTTTCTGGTTAAATGAAGTGTACTTTCTGGGTCATGTCATTTCAGAAAAAGGAGTGGCAGTTGACATTCGAAGGTAGAAGTAGTGCTCAAGTGGGAGAGACCCACTACAATCACAGAGATCAGAAGCTTTTTAGGCATGGCCGGTTATTCTAGAAGATTCATTGAGGGTTTTTCTAAGTTAGCACTTCCGCTAACCAAATTGACTCGCAAAGAGCTACCCTATCAGTGGACAGTGGAGTGTGAGCATAGTTTTGAAGAATTAAAGAAGCGACTCACTAGCTCACCCGTTCTAATTTTGCCAGACCCATCTCAACCCTTCGATGTTTATTTTGATGCATCTAAACAAGGGTTAGGAGGCGTACTGATGCAACAAGGCAAAGTCGTTGCATATGCTTCTCGGCAACTTCGCCCACATGAACAGAACTATCCTACACATGATCTCGAATTAGCAGCCGTGGTATTTGCATTGAAAATTTGGAGGCACTACTTGTACGGCACTCGATTCGAGGTGTTCAGCGATCATAAGAGCCTTAAGTATTTATTTGACCAGAAGGAGCTGAACATGAGACAAAGGAGGTGGATAGAATTCCTTAAAGATTACTACTTCAGTCTCCAAAATCATCCAGGCAAAGCAAATGTAGTGACGGATGCTCTAAGCCGCAAGACACTTCATGTTAGCAATATGATGATAAAGGAGATGCAATTGATGCAGGAGTTTAGTAATCTCATGTTGGGTGTGCAGGTGCAGGAAAAGAGTATTATTCTGGAAATGCTGCAGGTGCATAATGAATTCATTGACTTGATCAAAGAAAGGCAGGTTGATGATCCAGAATTGCAAAAACTCTTAGAAAGAGCCTCTGACGGAGAAGAGCCCGATTTCATCAGGGGTTCAGACAGAATCATTCGATTTAGAGGAAGGGTATGTGTTCCTAAAGATTTTGAAGTTCAAAGGGATATTCTTCACGAGGCACATAAAATTAAATTAAGCCTCCACCCAGGTAAAACCTATCAAATCCATAAAACTTGACCAAATATTTCCTCGATTCCAATAATATCCCATAGCATATTCTATCTAACCACCATCTGCAGGTACCACCAAGATGTACCAAGATCTTAAAAGATTATTTTGGTGGTCTGGAATGAAGAAAGCTATCGCAGATTTTGTATCACGATGCCTAGTATGCCAAAAAGCCAAGATTGAACATCAAAAGCCCGGAGGCTTGCTAAGGCCTTTGGAGATTCCCGAGTGGAAATGGGATAGCATCTCTATGGATTTCATATCTAGTCTTCCAAGGACCCCTTCTGGCTATGAAGCTATCTGGGTAGTAATCGATCGGCTTACTAAATGTGCTCACTTTATCCCGATGAATATGAAGTATAGTATGGAGAAGTTGACACAACTATACATTCAAAATATTGTGAGACTACACGGAATTTCTTCAAGTATCATCTCTGACCGTGATCCCAGATTCCTCTCTCGTTTTTGGCAAAGTCTTCAACAGGCTTTGGGCACAAAACTCAAGTTCAGCACTGCATATCATCCCCAAACTGATGGGCAAATAGAGCGCACCATTCAATCGTTGGAGGATTTACTAAGGACTTGTGTTATTGAGCAATCGGGTCGTTGGGAACGTCTCTTGCCACTAATTGAGTTCACTTATAACAACAGCTTCCATTCCAGTATTAGGATGGCTCCTTTTGAGGCTCTCTATGGCAGAAAGTGCCGGACTCCATTGTGCTGGTTTCAAATCGGTGAAAATTTACTTCTTGGTCCAGATATTGTACAAGAAACCACCGAAAAGATCAAAATGATTCAGCAAAAAATGAAGGCATCACAGGATCGCCAAAAGAGCTATGCGGATAGACGTAGACGACCCTTGGAATTCGATGGTGGTGATCACGTGTTCTTAAGGGTAAGTCCTACCACCGGTGTCGATCGTGCAATCAAGTACCGGAAGCTCTCTCCCAGGTTTATTGGCCCCTATCAGATAATTGAGAAGGTTGGACCTTTAGCGTATCGAATTGCATTGCCTCCTCATCTAGCTAAGTTACATGACGCATTCCATGTATCACAACTTCGGAAGTACGTGCATGACCCTTCGCATATAATTGATGTGGATAATATACTTTTGAAAGAAAATCTGACTTTTGAAATCCATCCCATTCGGATTGAAGATCGTCGGATTAAGCAACTCCGAGGCAAGCAAATTCCCTTGATAAAAGTTATTTGGCACCGCAATAATGTTGAAGAAGCTACTTGAGAGCTAGAAGAAAATATGAGGGAATCTTATCCACAGCTTTTCAGCACTTAGTGAATTTCGGGGACGAAATTCTGGTAAGTGGGAGAGGATTGTAACGTCCTCAATTTAATTTCCCATTAATGCATTTAATTAATTGTTATGGAAATATATTAAAATTAATTAAGAAAAACAAATAAAAATAATCCAACGAGTATGTGAGGTGCTAGAAAGGAGTTATGAAGGGTAGAATCGAAATTGGAAGTGAATCGGGTTAGAAAGTGCAAGTTTATCTAAGTTAAAACACCTTTCCAACAACCCTAACTTGGAAAATTGTAATTAAATAATTACAACCCCATTCAAGATTTCCACCGTTGGATATGAAGTTTAGGTTCTCATGAATTTCTAAGTCATCCGGTTGGATTCTAAGGACAATGGTGGGGTCATGGACATATCTTTTCAATTGAGACACATGGAATACATTATGAAGGTTAGCCAATGACGGGGGCAGAGCCAATTGATAGGCTACTAGGCCGACTCTTTTGAGAATTTGATAGGGACCAATAAACTTAGGTGATAGTTTCTGGGTTTTCAGGACTCTACTAACACCTTTGGTTGGTACTATTCTAATGAATACATGGTCTCCTTCGGCGAACTCTAAAGGTTTTCTTCTTTTATCAGCATAGCTTTTCTGCCTACTTTGAGCTGCTCTCATCTTCTCTTGTATCATCTTGATCTTCTCAGTCGTCTCTTGCACAAAATCTGGTCCAACCAGAGAACTCTCCCCCACTTGAAACCAGCATAACGGCGTCCGACACTTTCTTCCATACAAAGCTTCAAATGGTGCCATTCCAATACTCGTGTGATAACTGTTGTTGTAAGTGAACTCCACGAGTGGCAACATTTGCTCCCAATTCCCTTGTCCTTCCAAAGCACAAGCTCGTAAGATGTCCTCCAGCGACTGAATAGTCCTCTCCGTCTGACCATCAGTCTGAGGATGGTATGCAGAACTCAACTTCAATCTTGAACCCAAGGCTCTATGCAGATCTTTCCAAAACTTCGATGTAAACCTCGGATCGCGATCTGACACAATGCTTGATGGTACCCCATGCAGACGAACAACTTCCTTGATATACAACTGGATGAACTTCTCCAAAGAGTAGCGCATGTTAACAGGAATAAAATGCGCCGACTTGGTTAGACGATCCACGATCACCCAAATTGCATCATGACCAGTGGCTGTCCTTGGCAATCCCGACACAAAATCCATCGAGATACTATCCCATTTCCACAACGGAATTTCCAAAGGAAGTAATTCTCCTCCTGGCCTTTGGTGTTCCATCTTGGCCTTCTGACATACCAAACAACATGCCACATACTCAGCCACGTCCTTTTTCAAACCAGGCCACCAGAATATCCATTTCAGGTCTTGATACATTTTGGTCGCTCCCGGGTGCATACTCATCTTGCTCTTATGTGCGTCATCCAGAATCATCCTTCTTACTTCCGGATCATCAGGCACACATATCCTTGTTCTAAAACGAAGGATTCCGTCCTTCCCCTCTTGAAATTCCAACTCCTTACCTTCTGCCATCAGTTTCTTCTTTTCCATGATTCTCTCATCCTTACATTGCAATTCCCGAATCCTTTGCAGAAACTCATTAGCAATCTACAGCATCCCCATCTTAATACTTGTCGGCTCCACTTGCATCGTCAGGCTTAAATCCCGGAACTCCTCTATTAACGCAGCTTCTCTGACCATCATTGCACTGATGTGCATTGCCTTTCTACTCAATGCATCCGCCACGACGTTTGCCTTCCCAGGATGGTAATAGAGCTCGAACTCATAATCTTTCAAAAACTCCATCCATCGACGCTGCCTCATATTCAACTCCTTCTGATCGAAGAGGTACTTTAAACTCTTATGGTCACTAAATATCCAGAACATAGTGCCATAGAGGTAGTGCCTCCAAATCATTAGAGCGAAAACAACCGCTGCCAACTCGAGATCATGAGTTGGATAGTTCATTTCATGAACTTTTAGCTGTCTCGAGGCGTAGGCGACGACTTGCCCTTCTTGCATCAAAACACTCCCAAGACCTTGTTTCGATGCGTCACAATACACATCAAAACTCTTCTGTGTATCGGGCAGAACCAATACAGGAGATGATGTCAACCTTTCCTTCAACTCTTGAAAAATCCTTTCACATTTCTCATCCCATAGAAATGGTTGATCTTTCCGAGTCAATTTCGTCAAAGGCAGTGCGATCTTCAAGAATCCTTCAATAAATCTTCTATAGTAGCCAGCCAAACCAAGAAAGCTTCTCACCTCCGTGACCGACTTTGGTTGCTCCCATTGCAAAATCGAACTTACCTTCGTCGGATCAACGACTATTCCTTTGTCCGAAATCACATGTCCCAAGAACTTAACCTCCTTCAGCCAAAACTCACACTTTGTAAGTTTGGTGTACAACTGCTTCTCCTTTAAGATGCTCAACACTATCCCCGAGTGTTCAGCATGCTCCTCTGGGCTCTTAGAGTAAATGAGAATATCATCAATGAATACAACCACGAATGAATCTAAATAAGGTCTAAAGATCCGATTCATGTAGTCCATGAAGATAGCTGGTGCATTAGTCAATCCGAATGGCATCACACCATACTCATAATGTCCGTATCGAGATCGGAATGCAGTCTTAGAGATATCCTCTTCTCTAATCCTGATTTGATGGTACCCCGACCTCAAATCAATCTTGGAAAATATTGAAGCCCCACGGACTTGATCCATAAGGTCATCTATCCTCGGCAATGGATACTTGTTCTTGATCGTGACCTTATTCAATTGTCTGTAGTTGATGCACATCCTCATGCTGCCATCCTTCTTCTTGACAAACAAAACCGGAGCACCCCAAGGTGACATGCTTGGTCGAATCATCTGCTTCTGCAACAGCTCCTCAATCTGCTTCTTCATTTCAGCCATTTCCGGTGGTGCCATTCTATAAGGAGCAATAGAAATGGGACCAGCTCCCGGAACTAGATCGATACCGAATTCAATCTCTCTTCTTGGTGGTAGACCAGGGATCTCGTCAGCAAATACTTCCGGAAAGTCTCTGACAATAGGGATCTCTTCCATCCTTGGACCATTCTCCTCCACCTCAGAGTTGAACAGGCACACGTAGCCGGAGGGTTTTGAATTTCTATAGGTCACTACTTTTCTATCACAATCAATGATTACTTGGTTTTGACTTAACCAGTCCATTCCCAAGATCACATCTAATTGTGCCAAGGGTAAGCAGATCAAATCCACTTTAGAGGTTTGTCCTAACACTTCTATATAGCAGTTAAGACATGCTCTAGAAACAACTACAGGAGCATTAGTAGGGGTTTCTACTTTGAGGGTACAGGGCATCTCAGACATACTCAAACCCAAACGTTCTACACATTCATATGAAACAAATGAATGCGTTGCACCAGAATCAAACAAAACAAGACAAGGCTGACCATTAAGCAAGTATTTACCTTGCACCAGATCAGAGGATCGGTTTGCATCCACACCCCTAAGGGTGAAGACCCTTCCTTGAGCCATAGGTCTATCAGCAGCTCCTCTTGTGTTAGCCTTGACCGGTTCCTTGCAGTCTCTAGCAAAATGTCCCGGCTTCCCACAGTTGAAACATCCACTTGTTCCCCAACAAACACGGCCATAGTGGTTAAGCTTGCACTTATCACAGAATGGAGCATCGCCCCGAAAATTCTTTCCATCCGAACCACCAGCTTTTCCCTTGCCTTTCCCTCGGCGATCATACGGACCTTTGCCTCGATTATTGAAACTTTTACGTCTTTGAGGTCCATAGTTCTGATTGTCCTTCTTTTCTGAGACTTGCACCTCCTCAGCCTTTGTGTCATCTTCATACATCCTACACATGTCCACAAGTGCAGGAAAGCTTTGAATCCGTTGATAACTGAATATCGACTTCAACTTGGGCCTCAAGCCTCCCTCAAACTTAATGCATTTGCTTCTTTCATCCGGATTGTTCTGATAATATGGAGAGTACTTCATAAGCTCCTCAAACTTGGCCGCGTACTCACCCACACTCATATTACCTTGCTTCAGCTGCAAGAATTCTACCTCCTTCTTTCTCCTTAGATCCTCAGGGAAATACTTATGGAGAAACTTCTCCATGAATATACCCCAACTCACTTCCCTTCCTTCATATTACAGAAGTTGCATCGTGTGATTCCACCAATTCTCAGCTTCATCCTCCAACATGTATGTTGCATATGCCACCTTCTGAGCATCAGAACACTCCAACGTTCTCAGAATCTTATCCATGGTGTGAATCCATTTATTGGCCTCTTCCGATTTAAATCCTCCTTCAAACTTTGGCGGATTGCAACTCCTGAAATCAGCCAGAGTCTTCGCCTCAGCGTTACCCACATTACACTGGTGAGGCGGGTTAACCGGTTGAGATGGTTGTTGAGATTGTCGTTGCATAGCCTCCAACACCGTGGTGATTCGTTCTAACATCGCCTTGGTGTGATTTTGGTTTCTAGTTGCCATATTAGACCTGCGCTATGGGCTTATGGTCACATATGCTGAACTAAAGAAACTTCCATTACACCCCTATACTAAGACTATAGTTTAAACTTTTAAATCTACAATCAATTGTGTCTTGTACTCAAAAGAGACAAGATACAAACAAATCAAGGGTATCTAAAGCTCAACAAGCAAAATAATAACATTCAGAAGAGTATACATGCCCTGGAGATACCTGCTTGATGTTGCTGGCTACCTTTCTGAAACTACTTCCACTACTACAGTATCTGGCTTTTGCTCTGATACCACTCAGTGTGACACCCATCCGAATTACCCAAGTTTAATATAGTACTTAAGCTATTATATTGGATCATATATGGACTTGCGAGTATTAAGAAAATATGCAAGTGAAATTTTTTTTTACTTTTTAAAGCGGGTGCACAAATCAACACTTGGAATTCTTGGAGAATAAACTCTAAAGCATTTCGAAACAGTTGTATCAAATTCGGCGATTTCTAAAACCTTTTCAAAAGTTGGGTAACATTCGTCTTTTGAAATCGTGTTTTTACCATAGAAAATAACTAAAGCTACCCTTGCTTTATTTGATAAAACTGATACCATCGAATAGTTTTTACAGCCGAACTCTCAAATAGATTAAATCAGAGTAAGCGGAAATTATAGGACTTTTCAACTAATAGTAATATAACCATAGGTATATACATATATATGAAAAGAGTTATAAGTACATAGTCCCAACCTCAAGTCTCCAAGATCCAAAATACAAGTCCATAAACAGATCTACATAGCAGTGCAACCAAAACCCTAGAGTACTCCAAAAGTATATCTACAACATATATACATAACCAAAATATAACTCTAAGGGTGGTCACGTAGATCTGGCAGCATCAGATGTAGTAGTAGTGATAGCAGTAGTCTCCAAGAAGCAAAAGTAGTAAGGTAGTAGCATCATCATCAACACAGCAGCAGCAAGTCTCCTCCTCAGCATCCACACACCGGATCCTCTGATCCACATCATACACCATACGCACATACCTAGGGATCGTCGTCCCACCAATCACTCCCAGTAGAATGCACGACAGGCTCGTCTCCGCTCGCGTCCTCCACCGGATCCTCCTCGATCTCATCCGAGGGAGAATGTACCCTACCACTGGGTACTGGGTCAGGTGATGGTGAAACCCTGACTGGGCTCCTCGGATCAGAAGGGGGAGTCTCCTCGCGGACGACTCTAGAAGTAAAAGGGTGGGAGCGGGTAGGTCGAAAATGAAAACTATGATAAGAACGAGCTGGTCGTGTGGGAGGTGGTCCATGGTAAGTGTAAAACGGGGGTACATGCATAGTGTATATGATGGGAATCCTAAATCTACGAGGACGGAATCGAATCAACGGGTTCAGGTGGTAGATGTAACACCCTCAAAATAACCCAAGTAATTAATACAAAATGAATACTATTACTTGAGAATATATGGACTTGTAAAAGGTTAGAAAATACTGGATTCAAAATTTTCTTTTATATTTTCCAAATAGTCGGGTGCACAACAAAAACATAGGATGTTTGGAGAATTGTTCACGTATTACTTTTAAAATCGAATTCGGCATTTACTTTGCTCAAAAGGTAATTTCGCAAATCTTGGATAGCATTCTCTTTGAGGATAAATGTACTCTATTTCATATAAAGGAACTCAAGTATTGCCATCCAGTTTTCGTCTAGCCAAGTGATACCATTTCCAAAATGTCATAGCCGAATTCTTTCAAATGAATATCAGAGTAAGCGGAAATATCAGGACTATGTAATAGACTTTAGTATAAGCATGGATATTATTTATATCAAAAGGTACGTAATACATAGTCCGACGGTAAGGATCTCCAAAATCCCAGAACAAGTCCATAAGGCTATGTATTTATATGTACATCAAAATAGACCATGGCTCTAGAGTTTTCAAAAGAAATTCCCACAATATATAAAACTCTCAAAGCTGGTCTCATAGCACCGGTCGCGGCAGTAGTAGTAGAAGTCTCCAAGAAGTAGCAGCAATCATCATCCAACATCATCATCAACAGCTAATCTCCTCCACAGCATCCATCACACTGGATCCCTGATCCTCATCATTTACCTTATGCACATACCTAGAAGTGATCATGATTATGCACATATAACCCCAAATCAGTTAACAGCCATGGTTAATACTTAGTAGCACTTAATGCAGATACGACATTCATACTCATTCTTAATATCAAACCTTAGCTCAAATAAGGTTAAGTGGCATGATGCCTGACCTTCTTCTCTTTCTGAGATTCTCCATCTAATGTCCTCACGGACGCCAATCCAATACCACAAAGCATTTCAAAATCACGAATGCGTTACCAAAACGTATGGCGTACTAGCTCGAAAGTGATAAAAATGTCACACTATCTGGTGAACGTCACGTCGCCCAAGGACGTAAACCTATCACTTCTCAACATACAATGGGTGTGATAAAAAACGTCACCACATCTGATGAACGTCACGTCACCTAAGGACGTAAACCTTATCACTTGTGATACACGATAGAGGTGATAAACAACGTCACCATGTCTGATGAACGTCACGTCGCCTAAGGACGTAAACCTTATCACTTGTGTGCACCACACCCTTCTCAACAAACAACGGGTGTGATAAAAAACGTCACCACATCTAATGAACGTCACGTCGCCTAAGGACGTAAACCTTATCACTTGTATAGCACAATAGAGGTGATAAACAACGTCACCATGTCTGATGAACGTCACATCGCCTAAGGACGTAAACCTTACCACTTGTGTGCAACACACCGTTGAACCATCAAATCAACAGTATACCACATACTGTCCACATTACCAAAATGTGTCATCGAGCTAGCCACACGACTATGCCTGGAACGTGGTCCATAATACCAACATCGATGTGCACAATTCGTCACCAAGACGAACATCCCACGTTCGCAGCAACCAATGCTGGTCACATTACCAAAATGTGACTACAGGCAAGTCCTAACCAAATTGGTATTCCCAAAGGTCCTTCACATGTTATCATAACATGGTAAACGATCTAGCATTCAAACTCTTCACTTAAAGAATTGATTGGGATATCTCAATTGTATAACGTGCCACCCGAGCAACGTTATGACGTGCCACCCGAGCAACGTCCCGTCATCCAAACGGAATAGTCACATCATCAATCAATTTCTTTCAAGTTTTAGATCGCTTGGATTTTTGTCATTTAAGTATTGATCAATGGTTCAGAATTGAAAATGGTATTTCTAATAGTTTGAGTAAAACTACTCGAGTGTTCTTCAATTTCCAGAAATTCATGTTTCAGTTTTCACCAAAATACTCGAGTGTTCTACATAGTACTCGAGTGTTCTTCAGATTTTACCAAATTACTCGAGTGTTCTTCATGATACTCGAGTGTTCTTCATTTTCCAGAAATTCATGTTTCAATTTTTGGGTCGAATACTCGAGTATCAACCCCAATACTCGAGTGTTTTCAGACAGAGAACACTGTAATTTGCATTTTAACATACCATTTTCAATTCTAGCCAATTCTAATCCAATCCAATGATCAACAAAGCTTACATTATACATGTTAAACATGTTCCAACACAGAAACCACCAATTATTACATTGAATCAAATCTGAGCAACAATTATGCATAAAACACATTTTTAACAACTCAACATATCAAATTCAGTTCCAACCACTTTTGGCATGAAAACAACTTGCATATAGCTCACATGCAACATATAGAACTTGCTCAGAACCATTTTAGAGTGAAGGTTTGTCTCCAAACCAATTTCCCTATTCCAACTAAGCCCTTAGAGCCTCTTGGTGGCTCTCTAATCAAATGCATGCAATTTAAACTCTATCTAGTGAATAGAGAGCTTCCCCCTTACCTCTTAGATGTGAATCAACAGAGACTTTACCCCAAACTTAGCTTCCAAGCTGAATTCCCCAAAACCCACACTGAAACAGAGCAGTTTCAGCAGAGCACCAAGATTGAATTGGTTGATGCATGAAACAGCCATAAAAATTGGGGAAATTAGTCTCTATATACTCTTTACAATTCATACTAACTAAAGAAACAAGATTCACATGAGGAGGTTGTCTGAGCTTACCAGAATCAAGCTCCAAAGTAAGCTCCAGAAAACCTGAGACAACAAACAGACTCCACTTCCAAGCTTCGATTCTTCCAATCTACTCACTCTCATCTCACAATCTTGGTGTCTATACAAAGCTCGAGATGTGAGCTTTGTATTGGTGTATGATTTGTGGTTCGAATCAACCCAGAGAGGCAGAATCGATTGAATCAATTCAGAAACCCTAACTGAAGCAAAACTCATGAATTGAGCAAAGGGGTTGATTGATTCATCAACCATGGCTTAAATAGCCATTCATGGAGCTCATGCAGCTCGACACGAAAGCCATGGATGTGTTGAAGGCTTGATTTCGTGTCAAACGGCGGTGACTCGTTGGTGGTGACTCACCAAACGCACTCACTCGTCAACTCTGACCAAAATATTCGAGTACTCCCAAAAACACTCGAGTATTTTGCCCAGTTTTTGAAAAATATTAATTTTATTTTCTTTCCCTCCAAAATCTTTCTAAAATTACTTCAAGGTCCCAAACAGGGATTAATGTGCAAAATACTTATTTTCTCATATTAAAACTCTCTAATATTATCATTCATAATAAATTACTTTGAAACCAAGAATAAAAATGATTAATTATAAATGAGCTTTATAATTAACATTTTATTAAACAGGGGTTAAAAATCTGGGATGTTACACTCTTCCCCACTTAAAAGGAATTTCGTCCCCGAAATTCTTCTTTAAAAGTTCTATAATTTCCAAAGTTACACAAAAAGTTGTTCTGGTGTTATATATATATATTTTCAAAATATAGTTAGGAAGAACCCTTCCCCACTTAAAATGAATTTTCTTATACTTTTTCAAACTCTCTGTCCCAAAATGTTTCACAAAATATTTCACTGAACTTTTTCTCAAATAAAATTTTTGCATTCTAAAGCATATACAAATCCTTGTTCACATAAAAGGGTTTTTCTAAAATTTCCTCAAGATTATCTTGTAATTCCTTAAAATGAAATCTTATGACTAAAATTTTTTTTCTTCGAATAACACCTTTAAAATATACATATATACTCCTCAATTAAAACATTTTCCAAAGATCCTTTTTGAGGAAAACCCAGTCCCGTTGCGCACTTTGATCACTCGGCACGAGTAGGGAAATATTCGTATGACTTCATTTCTTAATAGTTGTAAACATCAGGGTGATCAGTCCTAATATTTAAACTATCAGTAATGAGATCATCCCTTTCAGATATAATCTTTCTCAAGAAAGACTATACGATTTACCTTTAAGTTAGATGAACTTAAAGATTAAGAGTATTATTGTCACTATCAGACTTATTCAGATAGCCAGGTTCTAGAGAAACTTCCGTTGGGGAGACAAATACTTGTCTTATCCCGGTGGTTCTTAATCTCTCTAGTCTTAACTGATCTTCCTCTTTCTGTAGTGCCCAAAAACATTTATCACATCCAACTGTGATAAGGGTTTTGATCACAGAAATTCAAGTTAAAGACTTGTTCAGATAATCGAATTACAAAATGATTTAATTAACGCAATCGAAAACATTTGACTACGTTAATTCAAATCGACAAAGGGATAACTCAGACTACCTATATCCGAATCTAACTCGCATCCTAGCAGGATGGAAAAACTCTTGATTTGCTGGTTGACCCTTTCCTTTCTTGAATTTCCCCCTTCAAACAATCCGGCGAGTAAGGCTTCATTTCCTTGCGACTGTAATCAAATATCCCTTTCAGTACATCACTATATCGTCCGTGATGATGCACCTTACCTTCTCAACTGAAAATTGGCAACTAAATCCTTTCCGTCGAATTTTTAGTTACTTTTATGCAATTGAGGTTTCCTTAACCTCCTATGCATGAAATTCTGGTTCCCATCATCAATTCACTTATAAGCTTCCTATGCTTTCCTCATCCTCCATACAATTCTACACATACTTGCTAGTGTCAGGAATCCCTTGTTCCTCAATGATTGACAACTGGTTTGAAGTTCAAACATCATTCTTTTCCCGACTCCGCATGTTTGAATCTTCTATTAAAATTGCAACGAAACATACTTCTCCGATCCTTTGAACTTGGCAATGTTTTCCCTGAGATTCGTATTGCCCTACCTTATTTCCAACAATTTAATCTCCTTGATCTTTCAAAACTTCATCCTTGAGTGATTCCCAAGTGACATGCCAATCCTTTGCTTCTAATATCATATTCACAAAATTCCATTGTGATTTGCAACCTTCCCTTCTTACTTATCGTCGGTCTATTTGTATCATCAAGCTCGAATCTATTAGACTCCTTAAATCCACTTTTCTTAAACTCCGTAGAGCTCACATGAATTGCCTTTCGGTCCAATTGTAATTGCTACCTCCTTTGCTTTGTCATGACGACGACAGAGTCTCCGATCATGAGCCTTAAAAATTATGTCCATCGACATTGTCCCTTGTTCAACTCCTCCTCTCGGTTGAACAATTACTTCGACTCTCCAGGGTCATTAACGTTTAAAGCATAGTGACGCGAGGAAAGGCCTCAAGCCCTCATAACAATCATGATCGTTGCAAAGCTCAAGTCATGCGCCAAATGTATCACCTTGTGTGTATTCAATCACCTTGATACACACACATCTACCTTTCTTTCATAAAACTACCTCCTTCCAAGTCCCGTTCTTGACACATGAAAGTATGCTCCAATACTTTGGCATGAATCAAGTAGGAGTAACAAAGGAGGAAATGTTATCCTTCCCCAGAATCACGTCCAAATGTGATAAAGGATAATAGATTGAATTTAACTTAGTGTCGCGATCAAATATCTCGACACTATAATCTAACAACTTTAGAAACATGTTTTGGGTAGTTTCATAGGGTCTCTAATGTTAAAACAATTAGGGAAATCCGACTTCAACCTATTCACACATTTACAATAAACAAAAGAATGGGTAACTCCCGAATCGAACACAATCATGCAAAGTTGGTTTTGAAATAAATGGTTACCTTGCACGAGATCGGAAGATTGGTTCTTTTCTACTCTATTCAGGGTAAACGCTTTTCCTTGAGTCTTTGGTTTGCTAGCAAGTCGGGTGTGGTTACTTTTCACAGATTCTCTGCAATGACGTGCAACATGACCCTGCTTTCCACAGTTGAAGCAATTACTCGTTGCCCAACAGATCCTTCCATAATGATGGTGCTTACACTTCTCACAGTAAGGAGCATTACTGCGAGACTTAACCCCATCCTTAACTTCAACTCTTCCTTTGCCTCGATTCTGATCCCAATATGGACTCGTATTCCGAAGATCAAATCTTTTCTTTCTTTGTGGTCCATAACTCGGCTGGTTACTCTTTGCCTGATCAGCTAATGCTTCAGCTTTCTTATCATCCTCATACATCCGACACATATCTATCAACGTAGGAAAACTTTGAATCTTTTGATAACTGAAAACAGATTTCAGTTCAGGTCTCAGACCGCCTTCAAACTTGATGCATTTGCTCCTCTCATCAAGATTGTTTTGATAGTATGGAGAGTAATTCATCAGTTCCTCGAACTTAGCCGCGTACTCACCCACACTCATGTCTCCTTGCTTTAATTGCAGAAACTCAATTTCCTTCTTCCTTCTTAAATCTTCCGGGAAGTATTTATTGAGAAACCTCTCCATAAACACATCCCAATTAATATCCCTTCCTTCATAGTGCAGGAGCTAAACTGTGTGATTCCACTAGTTCTTCGCCTCGTCTTCTAACATATAAACTGCATATGCCACCTTCTGAGCCTCAGTGCAGTCTAATGTTCTGAAGATCTTTTCCATAGTATGAATCCACTTATTAGCCTCCTCAGGCCTAAATCCTCCTTCGAACTTAGGTGGATTACAACTTCTAAAATCCGCCAAACTCTTAGTTTCCGAATTACCAACGTTATATTGATGAGGCGGTTGTTGAGATTGCTGTTGCTGCCATTGATGCATTGATTCCATCACAGCGGTGATTCTTTCTAATATCGCATCGGTGCGATTTTGATTTCTAGTCGTCATAATAGACCTGCGCTATTACCCATGGTCACATACGATGGACTAAGAAACATTCTCCACACAACCTTTCCTAAGGTCATAACAATATTTTTCAACAATGCATACAATTTCCACAATGTATCAATTGCTCCATTTGAGCAAGATAATAGTATTCAAAACAATAAATATTCCCGATGGATACCTGCTTGATGTTGATGACTACCATTCTGGAGCTATTTTCACTACTACAGGATCTGACTTTTGCTCTGATACCACTAAGTGTAACACCCTCAAAATAACCCAAGTAATTAATACAAAATGAATACTATTACTTGAGAATATATGGACTTGTAAAAGGTTAGAAAATACTGGATTCAAAATTTTCTTTTATATTTTCCAAATAGTCGGGTGCACAACCAAAACATAGGATGTTTGGAGAATAGTTCACGTATTACTTTTAAAATCGAATTTGGCATTTACTTTGATCAAAAGGTAATTTCGCAAATCTTGGATAGCATTCTCTTTGAGGATAAATGTACTCTATTTCATATAAAGGAACTCAAGTATTGCCATCCAGTTTTCGTCTAGCCAAGTGATACCATTTCCAAAATGTCATAGCCGAATTCTTTCAAATGAATATCCGAGTAAGCGGAAATATCAGGACTATGTAATAGACTTTAGTATAAGCATGGATTTTATTTATATCAAAAGGTACGTAATACATAGTCCGGCGGTAAGGATCTCCAAAATCCCAGAACAAGTCCATAAGGCTATGTATTTATATGTACATCAAAATAGACCATGGCTCCAGAGTTTTCAAAAGGAATTCCCACAATATATAAAACTCTCAAAGCTGGTCTCATAGCACCGGTCGCGACAGTAGTAGTAGAAGTCTCCAAGAAGTAGCAACAATCAGCATCCGACATCATCATCAGCAGCTAATCTCCTCCACAACATCCATCACACCGGATCCCTGATCCTCATCATTTACCTTTTGCACATACCTAGGGATCATCGCCTCTCCATTGACTCCCGATAGATTGAACGACAAGCTCGCTTCCGCTCTCGTATTCGACAGGATCCTCCTTGATCTTATTTGAAGGAGTATTTACCCTACCACTGGGTACAAGGTCTGATGAAAACGTGACCTTAATAGGAATCCTTGAAATAGACGGGGAAGTCTCCTCTCGAATAACTCTAAGAGAAAAAGGGTATGAGCGGGTAGGTTCGAATTGAAAACTATTATACAAGCGAGCTGGTCGAGGGAGAGATGATCCATGGTAAGCATAAAAAGTAGATACATGCATAGCGTATATGATGGGAATCCTAAACCTACGAGGATGTGACCGAACCAGTGGATTAGGGTGATCGAAGGTAACCACTATCTCACCCTCATACACTACTCGGCAATCCTCGCAGATCCATATGCCACAAAGAAGTGGGCGGATCTCGATGCAAGCGATGTAACGCGACATCACCTATAAGGGCATAGGGGTAAGCAAATCTATACACATAATCAATAGAGCTTAAATGTAGAAGTGATCATGATTATGCACATATAACCCCAAATTAGTTAACAGCCATGGTTAACACTTAGTAGCACTTAATGCAGATACGACATTCATACTCATTCTTAATATCAAACCTTAGCTCAAATAAGGTTAAGTGGCATGATGCCTGACCTTCTTCTCTTTCTGAGATTCTCCATCTAATGTCCTCACGGACGCCAATCCAATACCACAAAGCATATCAAAATCACGAATGTGTTACCAAAACGTATGGCGTACTAGCTCGGAAGTGATAAAAACGTCACACTATCTGGTGAACGTCACGTCGCCCAAGGACGTAAACCTATCACTTCTCAACATACAATGGGTGTGATATAAAACGTCACCACATCTGATGAACGTCACGTCGCCTAAGGACGTAAACCTTATCACTTGTGATACACGACAGAGGTGATAAACAACGTCACCATGTCTGATGAACATCACGTCGCCTAAGGACGTAAACCTTATCACTTGTGTGCACCACACCCTTCTCAACAAACAACGGGTGTGATAAAAAACGTCACCACATCTGATGAACGTCACGTCACCTAAGGACGTAAACCTTATCACTTGTATAACACAACAGAGGTGATAAACAACGTCACCATGTCTGATGAACGTCACGTCGCCTAAGGACGTAAACCTTACCACTTGTGTGAAACACACCGTTGAACCATCAAATCAACAGTATACCACATACTGTCCACATTACCAAAATGTGTCATCGAGCTAGCCACTCGACTATGCCTGGAACGTGGTCCATAATACCAACATCGATGTGCACAATTCGTCACCAAGACGAACATCCCACGTTCGCAGCAACAAATGCTGGTCACATTACCAAAATGTGTCTACAGGCAAGTCCTAACCAAATTGGTATTCCCAAAGGTCCTTCACATGTTATCATAACATGGTAAACGATCTAGCATTCAAACTCTTCACTTAAAGAATTGATTGGGATATCTCAATTGTATAACGTGCCACCCGAGCAATGTTATGACGTGCCACCCGAGCAACGTCCCATCATCCAAACGGAATAGTCACATCATCAATCAATTTCTTTCAAGTTTTAGATCGCTTGTATTTTTGTAATTTAAGTATTGATTAATGGCTCAGAATTGAAAATGGTATTTCTAATAGTTTGAGTAAAACTACTCGAGTGTTCTTCAATTTCCAGAAATTCATGTTTCAGTTTTCACCAAAATACTCGAATGTTCTACATAGTACTCGAGTGTTCTTCAGATTTTACCAAATTACTCGAGTGTTCTTCATGATACTCGAGTGCTCTTCATTTTCCAGAAATTCATGTTTCAATTTTTGGGTCGAATACTCGAGTATCAACCCCAATACTCGAGTGTTTTCAGATAGAGAACACTGTAATTTGCATTTTAACATACCATTTTCAATTCTAGCCAATTCTAATCCAATCCAATGATCAACAAAGCTTACATTATACATGTTAAACATGTTCCAACACAGAAACCACCAATTATTACATTGAATCAAATCTGAGCAACAATTATGCATAAAACACATTTTTAACAACTCAACATATCAAATTCAGTTCCAACCACTTTTGGCATGAAAACAACTTGCATATAGCTCACATGCAACATATAGAACTTGCTCAGAACCATTTTAGAGTGCAGGTTGGTCTCCAAACCAATGTCCCTATTCCAACTAAGCCCTTAGAGCCTCTTGGTGGCTCTCTAATCAAATGCATGCAATTTAAACTCTATCTAGTGAATAGAGATCTTCCCCCTTACCTATTAGATGTGAATCAACAGAGACTTTACCCCAAACTTAGCTTCCAAGCTGAATTCCCGAAAACCCACACTGAAACAGAGCAGTTTCAGCAGAGCACCAAGATTGAATTGGTTGATGGATGAAACAGCCATAAAAATTGGGGAAATTAGTCTCTATATACTCTCTACAATTCATACTGACTAAAGAAACAAGATTCACATGAGGAGGTTGTCTGAGCTTACCAGAATCAAGCTCCAAAGTAAGCTCCAGAAAACCTGAGACAACAAACAGACTCCACTTCCAAGCTTCGATTCTTCCAATCTACTCACTCTCATCTCACAATCTTGGTGTCTATACAAAGCTCGAGATGTGAGCTTTGTATTGGTGTATGATTTGTGGTTCGAATCAACCCAGAGAGGGAGAATCGATTGAATCAATTCAGAAACCCTAACTGAAGCAAAACTCACGAATTGAGCAAAGGGGTTGATTGATTCATCAACCATGGCTTAAATAGCCATTCATGGAGCTCATGCAGCTCGACACGAAAGCCATGGACGTGTTGAAGGCTTGATTTCGTGTCAAACGGCGGTGACTCGTTGGTGGTGACTCACGAAACGCACTCACTCGTCAACTCTGACCAAAATACTCGAGTACTCCCAAAAACACTCGAGTATTTTGCCCAGTTTTTGAAAAATATTAATTTTATTTTCTTTCCCTCCAAAATCTTTCTAAAATTACTTCAAGGTCCCAAACAGGGATTATTGTGCAAAATACTTATTTTCTCATATTAAAACTCTCTAATATTATCATTCATAATAAATTACTTTGAAACCAAGAATAAAAATGATTAATTATAAATGAGCTTTATAATTAACATTTTATTAATCAGGGGTTAAAAATTTGGAATGTTACAGTAGAAGGTAATCTCTACCTCTCCCTCGAACATCGCGCGATGGTCCTCATAGATCCATGGGCCACTAGGAAGTGGCCGGATCTCGATGCAAGCAATGTAACGAGACATCACCTACAAGGGCATAGGGGTAAGCATGTCTATACACATAATCAACATAGAATAAATTGTACAATGTGAATATGTAAATATGCAATCATAAATAACAATCACATTTAGCACTTAGCAAGTATTGAATGCAAGTAGGATGCTCACACTTGTTTCATTTATCACAATTAATGCAAATGACTGGCATGATGCATGAATTTAGCTCTCAAGCCTATCTCCATCATTCTATGTCACTCTCTGACGTCCATCCCTGACAACCCAGCACTCAACAGTGCGTTGTATTCCTAGGTATACATCAATTCGTACATTCACCTAGAATGTACACGACAAGCTTGGAATCCATGCCACCCGAGCATATCCCGTCATCCAAACGGACCGTCATCCATCCAAACGGTATAACCATGTCGGCATCCACTCAGCCGACCACGTCAACAACGTGTCATCAAGCAAGCGTATTGGCACTCCCAGAGGCCCTCCACATGTTTACCAAAAACATGATATACGACTTATCATCCAAGCTCCAGTATGAATGCATTAACTTCACTTAGAAGGAATTGATTGATGTTTTGTCCTTTTATTAATACATTACATGCCTCCCGAGCAACGTATTATTATTCAAATGAAAACATCATAACATCAATCAATTTCCTTTAAGTCTGGGATCACTTGGTTTATTGTCCTTTACGTGTTACTAAATGGTTTAGAATTGGAAATGGTATTTTTTTAAGTTTCTGACTAAAAATACTCGAGTGTTTTCCATAATACTCGAGTAATTCATCAGTTTCCAGATTTCACTCGAGTAGTTCATAATTATACTCGAGTCGTTCATGTCCTTTTAGAGATTTAAGTTTTCAGATCTTCATAAATATACTCGAGTAATTCATGAGATACTCGAGTAGTTCTTTACCCAGAATACTCGAGTAGTTCATGTATTACTCGAGTTGTTCTCAATTTTTACTTTTGTTTCATCTGAAATACTCGAGTGCCAAGCCTGACTCTCAAGTTGGTGCGCCAATTTTCACACTGATGCACCACGAAATACTCGAGTGTTAAGCCATATACTCGAGTATTTTCGGACAGAACAGGCTGAAACTTGGTTTTTACATACCATTTCAATTTCTAAACATTTTTAACCTAAACCAATGATCACAATAGTTCATATACCATATATTGTACATGTTACCATACTCATTTCATATCAAATAACAAATTTGACAGAGAATCAATCATTTATGCATAAAATACCCAATTTAGCACTTCAACACCTCAAATTGCAAAATAAACACAATACTCATGAAATAATGTTCATTTAAGCTTGCATGCATTATTTAGAACTTGCTCAACACAGTCATAGATCATGGATTGGTCTCCAAACCAAAGTTCCTATTCAAACTAAGCCCTTAGAGCCTCTTGATGGCTCTCTAACACAATTAATGGAATTTAAACTCTATCTAGTGTAAGAAATTACTTCCCCTTACCTCTCAGACGTTTTCCAACCAAGAATTGACCAGAAAAAGGCTCCACAACTCTCAGACCAACTTCAAGCACCACATGCAGAGCATTTTGAGTGAAACACCAAAGTGGAATTGGTTTACATATGAAACAGAGAATAAAATTGGGGAAATTAGATTTTCTAAACTCTATGCAACATAATCTAACTAAGGAAACCGAATTTGCGACTCAAGGATTCATGAGCTTACCAGAAATCAAACCCAAAGTAAGCTCCAGAAACAGTTTTGACAGCACAAGCTCCAACTTCCAGCCCTTGAATCTTCCACTACACTCACTCAATCCTCACGATTTTACTTTCTATACAAAGATCAAGATGTAAGCTTTGTATTCGTGTATAGTTTGTGTTTTGAATCTGAACAGAGAATGAGAATCGAAGAGAATGAATTCGGAACCCTAACTTCAACAACTATAGCAAGATTGAGCAAAATTCTCAACTAAGAGATGTTGATGAGCTTATATAGGAATAGAGAGAACTCATGCACGTCGACACGCCACCCATGGCGTTGGCAAGAAGGTGTTTTCGTGGCAGGAAGAGGAAATCGTTCATGGTGACTCACCAAACGCACTCACTCGTGCAGTTTGACCCAGAATACTCGAGTATTTTGCCCAATTTTTGAAAAATAATTATTTTATTTTCTTTCCCTCCAAAACCTTTCCTATAATTACCTCTAGGTCCCAATCCAGGGACTAATATGCAAAATATTTATTTTATGCATTATTATATTTATTAAATCAATTCACACACATATACTAACTATATGAACACATATTTTAATCAGGGATTAATATAGAAATAATTAATTATAATTAATTTATAATTAACATTTCATTAATCGGGGATTAAAATTTTGGGGTGTTACAGTTATATATTCGTTTCGCAACAAAACAACTAATTTCATAATAATCTATTTTAAATGAATTTAAATTAATAAGCGCGTAACGATATTTGTTGTTATTAATTTATTTGTGTTCCGCGCATATTAGTTTTTTTTATTATTATTATTATTATTAAAGCTTCCGCGAAAATGTTTTTATTCAATATATTAGTTTTCCTCTGAAAAATTTATTTATTTTATTGAAAACGATTTAAATCGAATATTTTCCAATGATTTTATAAAAACCTAATTCACCCCACTCTTGGGTGACGGCTGCCAATCCTAACAATTGGTATCAGATTTTCGTGCTCTGGTAAAGGCCTAACAGCCTGAGTTGAAAAGATCCTTGTAAATTGGCAGCTTTTTGGATATTTTTATTTGTTTTAATATGGAGGGATTTACATTCGATGATGCACCATTTTTTTATGGAAATAATTTTCATAATTGGAGTGCTAGAATGAAAATATTTTTACAATCTATTATCATTTGTTTATGGCATGTTGTTTTTCATGGTTTTAAGCCAAAACATGTTTTAAATGATTTTGATGAAAAATCTTTTTCATTGAATATTCAAGCTATGCATATTTTGAAAAATTCTTTGAACATTGATGCATATGCTATTATTGAAAATTGTTTGAATGCTAAGGGTATGTGGGACACGTTGAATACACACTATGCTACTAATGATCTTCATGGAAGTGTTAGTGTCCATAGGAAAAAGAAGGAGAAGGAACAAGAAGAAAATGATATTGAGCATGAGATATCAAACTCCCTGGACGAAGATTATGATGATGAAACAGAAAGCGTGGGGAAAGCGTGGGGAGTAGCTCATTATGCGATGAAGATGAATTAGAGAGGCTATTTGAAAGCTTCATGGACTCAATGGAGGAATCAAACTCTTCGGATGAGGAATCAATGGAAGATGAAAATGAAACATCCGAATACTTGGCCCATGAGGAACATGAGGTAATTCAAAATAGTTTATGTTCTAAAATTCTACAATTTGCATATAATGATTTGATATCTTTAGAAAATAGAAACTTGGACTCTTTTAAAAAATTATCCTTAATTGAAAATAAATTTGATATTTTGAAAAATGGAGATATTTTTGATAAAGAGATATTTTTGGAAAATAGCTCCTCAACTATTTTTGAAAATTTCTTACATATTGAAAAACAAGTTGAGGATGCACTTTTTGAATATGATGAAATTGAAAAATCTATTTGTTCTAATTCCTTGCTTGAAAGTGAAATTGAAAATGATGTTGATATTCAAAAATCAAGCAAAGTGTTTGACAATAAAAATTTTCAATGTGAGGACAAAAATTCCAAGTTTCATGAAAATCATTTTGAAAAAGTCAAATCATCATCTAAACCAATTACATGTAATTATTGTGGTTGTTTAGGACATATTTCTCATTTGTGCTTTTATCGTAAAAATTTTAATTTTAGAAATAATTAGCAATCGGTTCCAAAGTTACCCAAGAAACCCAAGACTAACCCCAAAGGACCCAAGATGAAATGGGTACCAAAGAGTTCTTCTAGTGTTATAATTGTGCTGGAATTGAAACAAAGAAGAACTAAGTGGTCAAGAGAAATTCTTAAGGGGTGTACCTAAGAGGACAAGAAGTGTATGGGTTGAGAAATGAAGCAAGTCTACTAACACCAAAGCTTCACATGAGGAGAATGGAAGAACCAATATGTTCAAAAATCAAAAGGTGAAGTAATGGGTAAAGTCAAGTACTTCCTCGATCATCAAGTGTAACACTCTCACTTTTATTAGCAAATTTTAGGTTCTATTGAAATTGGAGTTAGAAAATTCCTTTTTTAAAACTTAATTTCTTTAAAAGTTTTTACGAAAATCCGGCAGAGTTTCCTCTGTTTTCCGGACTTCCCAAAAATTCTCTTCTAATAACCTGTCAGTCCAGAAATATTTAAAACATAAACCATAGCAGTTTAATAGATATAATAAATCCTAACGCCCGATTAGCACAAGTTTCAGGGCAACTACGAATTCCATATTATAATTTACAAAAGTAATGGTCCACTCGAAATAACATATATTATATATATATATATATATATATATATATATATATATATATTCACTCCACGTAGTGGAATGAACGTCCTGCTCGGCCATGTCCCATGTATGCTCCACTTCAGTACCTGTAAAAATATAGCAAGAAGGGTAGCATTACACAGAACTTAAAAAGATAAATCCTAAAAGAGGCATAGTAATAAACTAAGCCTACCCAATTCTTAGCATACATTATTCATATAATTAATCTCTTTTAGTCCTTTACGTATTCTCATATTCGTTTGATACCTGTTCTCTTGTCATTCTCTCATTTCCACTCTTTATCCATTTCCCATTAGCCATTTTATTATTTCATTTCTCGATTCCCATTGCATTATCCATTTTTACTTCCTTTATTCATTTTCCATTAGGTGTAGCCTCAATCAGGGTTCTACACAATTTCCCTTAGCATTATGACAGGGTCTACCGACCTCCCGCCGTTCTATATTATGGTGATAGGGTCTAACAACCTCCTGCCGTTTATCTCATGGTGACAGGGTCTAATGACCTCCCGCCGTTTTACATTATGGTGACAGGGTCTCACGACCTCCTATCGTTTTATCTCATAGTGACAGGGTCTAACGACCTCCCGCCGTTTTATCTCATGGTGACAGGGTCTAACGACCTCCCGCCGTTTTATCTCATGGTGACAGGGTCTAACGACCTCCTGCCGTTTTATCTCATGGGGACAGGGTCTAACGACCTCCCGCCGTTTTATCTCATGGCGACAAGGTCTAACGACCTCCCGCCGTTTTATCTCATGGTGACAGGGTCTAACGACCTCCTGCCATTTTATCTCATGGCGACAGGGTCTAACGACCTCCCGCCGTTTTACGTTATAGTGACAGGGTCTCATGACCTCCTGTCGTTTTATATCATTTCCCCTTTATTTTTATTCTCGTCTATTTAAATATTTTCTGTTCACTAATGATTCTCATTCTTCTCTAGCGTTGCTTAATTAGGCCATATACATTATATTTCAATTCTCATTACTAGCTCTTTATTATTTCTATTTTCCCTTTCTTTTCTTTTCTTTTTCTTCTTCTCTTCCTTTTTCTTTTTCATTATACTTCTTATTAATTACTATAGATTACCTCTAACTCCATTCTACTACACTACCATACTCACATTCTCTCTATTTGTCTTATCATCTTTTCACTCAATTCTTTTACCAATTACCCTCTTGGATTTGGAATTCTAGTTTATCATTTTCGTTTCGAATTCATTACTACCTGACCACTCTTAACTAAGTTTACCCCGTGATTTCTTATTGCTTTCATACTTTAACTCCTCTTTTACCCCACCTTTAGTTTTAATCATTCTAATCTCCTTGCCTATTACAAATACTCCTTTACTCTCACGCTTCGCTAATTTCCCTTAACTAATTTCCCTTGGTTTTACTTTGTGTTTTCCTCCACTTTAATTCCATATTAACTCTTTTAATACCCTATTACCCTCATTTACTCCGGAACTCATTCTATGCACGTTCAATTTATTCCATTATCAATTTAAATAAATCATTTATATTAGCGGGGAATACCCTAAGGTTCACTAACTTATTCCTTAATTACCCTATTCCTAGTCACCACTATAAACTCCTAGAATTTACTTTTTAAATAGAGGTAATATGAACCCTTCTTACCTCGGGTTTTCTTTTAAACAAAGAACCTGGGTTGTGGCTCGATGTCGATGACGGCGTCGGTGTTGCTCCTCGTTATTGAGAACGATTACGGCCGGATCGAGGCCCAAGCTTCAAACCTCGGAGTACCCAACACAAGCCCGGTGCGAATCACGATCGGTAACGACGCCGGTGAGATCCGATGAGGAGAGAGAAAGCCCAAGAGGAGAGAGAAACATCAAGGGAGGAGGAAGAGAGGAAGGGAACTCAAATCAATAGGGAGAGAGAGGGGAAGGGGTGTTCATAGTGGTGGTGGTGGGTGGTGGTTCGTGGTGGTGGCTGGAGTGGTGGCCACGGTGGTGGGTATGGTGGTGGAGAGAGAGATAGAGATGGGGTTCCAAGAAGAGAGGGAAAGCAATCAAGAGGGAGGAGGAAGAGAGTAGATCTATGGGGAGGAGGAAGGGCCAAGGAGAGGGGTGGTGGCCTTGGGGCTGCTCCGGTGGTGGTGGCTGGTGTTTGGGGCGGTTTTGGGTGAGAGAGGAGGCAAGTGGTGCGGAAGAAATGAGGAGAGGGAGGGGCTGGTGCGCAATTTATCACGCTGGTGGGGGTCCGATTCGCGCCACGCGCCTGGGCGCGGTGCTGGTGCGCCTGCGCGGGTTCTGGCACCAGCTGGTGCTGCTGGTGCACCTGGTGTGTGAAAGTGGTGCGGTCAGGGGGGGTTTTGGCGCGCCACACGCAAAACTGGTGCGGCTGGTGCGCATCACCGCTCGCCTGGGCGGATTGGTGCCTCTCCTGGGCGGGTTTTTCACTGTCTGGTGCACGTATGAACAGTGCACCCGCCTGGGCGCATGGCTGGTGCGCCTGGGCGAGAAACAGGGTCTTCAACCTTCGATTCGCCGTAACGTTTTCGTTAACCGTCGGATCGGGTCCAAATTTTAGATAAGCTTCTTCACCCCATAAACTTCATATCCAACGGTGGAATTTATTTTCTTAACATCCTATAACAAATTTCTAATTTTCTCTTTTCGGTCGATTTCTAACATCTAAAACGCCGATTTAACTCCCGATTTCGCTTAGTTAACTCTGCTCGAAGCCACAATTGCTTTCTATACAACCCCTAGGACTTAAAATCACCACTCACCTATCTACCAAAATTCTTTAAGCCATTAATCTACCCATTCTTTCCATTTTAATTCTATTAATTCATTAATTATTGCTTGGAATTAAATTAGGGATGTTACAATTCTCCCCCACTTATTAGAATTTCGTCCCCGAAATTCTGTTCAATTCCTTCAAATGGAGAACCATCCCATTTGTAAACTTCTAACCACGGATTTCCACTTTCCTTCTGTTTTTACTTTCCGCTCCATACATGGTTAGGGTCATGCCCATTTCAACGCTTGTCTCCTAACACTCTGTGTCATCTCTATCTGCACAAGGCCGTCAGTTCTTATTATTAAAGCTCCATCTCCCATTCCTTGGATTGAAATCCTCCCCCACTTATTATCAACATACCTAAGTAAGACGAAGGCAGGGAGGAAACTGAGTTGATTCCAGGAATTGATGAGCTGGGTTCTTAATTGGTTGGCGAGGTGGTACATGGAATTAAGTTGACCGCTAATCGATCTTATCGGTGTGGTTTCGAATTTTCTACGATATGGTGACTCTTCTTTACTTACGCATACGGCTAAGTTCTTATACAAGTTAGAGGGGTGGCTCGATCATTTAGTTGGATGTTCTTGGTGGAAATATATAATATGAGTGTCTTTAATGGGGTTGGTTTGCGAATCACCACTTACGAGTCTTGGTAAAGATCCTATAGGATTAAAGTTCAATCGGGCTTTCGACAGGGATAGAATTACTAGATGGTTTACTCGGATCTCAACTAGATAATTGCAATAATATAACATGTCAATAGACGCAAAGACCAAGGTGGTCAGTCCCAATCTCGCATTTATCGACTGTACATCACTGCGTTATTGAATGTTAGCATTATCTTTTAACAGGTGCAAGAGAAAGGATGACCAATCCTGACCTTACACTCTATTAGAGGACGACACTATCACAAGGTTTTTGGTTAGATTTCTTGTTACGGTCTTATAACTAAGTAAGGTTTTAACACTTATCGACTTCTTCTAGATTACACTACCCACACTTAATCTAGACAAAGACGCTAAAGAAATCAGTTGATGCAGCATTAACATAAAAGAATACCTTGGGTTAGCTTATTTGCTTCCTTCTCCGATACGTCCAGGACAGTTCGCCCCAATGTGTCCCGGTTGTCCGCATATATAGCAGAGGCCCTTGTTTCTGTGCTGCTTCAACAACCGACATAGACGCCTGTGGGGCTTCCCACATAGCGAACATGGTTGCCTAACTCCTGGGGTATCCCCATACGGGGCCACGTCTCTTGGCACTACTGCTCTAACGCCCATGTCGGTGTATGGATCTCCTTCCTGAGCCGGTTCCCTTCCTCGGCTGGAACCTTCTGACCCATGCGTTAATTTGTTCCGCTTCTTAGCTGCACGTTGTTTCCGACTCTTTTCATAAGTACTAGTCATGTTGATCAACTGAGACAGGTCGACGATGTTTTGATACTCAAAAGCCATCCTGATTTCAGAACGAAGTCCGGTTTCGAACTTGATGCACTTGGTCCTTTCATCAGCATCTCTATAACTCCCTGCATATCGGATCAAATCTTCAAATCTAGCAGCATATTCACCAACGCTCATGTTCCCTTGCACGAGCTACAGAAAGGTTATCTCCTTCTCTCTACGAACATCCTCAGGAAAGTATTTGCCCATAAAACAGTTCTTAAACAAATCCCAAGTGATCGCCTGATTGTTCGCCTCCAAACCCCTCCGCATCTATTGCCACCAGTGTTCTGCTTCACTAGTCAACATGTATTGTGCCAGCAGAACCTTCTGTTCCTCCGGTGGTGCCATGGTATTCAGGATCTTTTCAATCTCTTGCAACCAAAGTTGTGCCCCATCGGGATTGAACCCTCCTTCAAATTTTTGCGGATCATTCTTCCTGAATCGTGCCAACCAATCAATCGCAATTGGAACTGGGTGTTGAGAATTCATTGCTGCAACTGTTGCGGCTACTGCTGCTGCGGCTGCTGCTGCTGCGATGCTTTCCGCTTGATTCTGTTGCATGTGTGCTTGATTCTGATTCATTTGAATTAGGTTCTCCAGTATAGCAGCCATCCGATCATTTTCGGCACGTCGCCCAGCCATACTGTTCGGTCATGGAGGGAACAACCAGTTAAAGACTGAATACTTAATCAATAACCTAAATATCCTATTCTTAGACTTAGACTCTTACTAAACGAATCAGTTACTCGCTTGGTGAGTAACCATCGGAGATGTGAGTCCACACTCCAAAAGCCGAGGAAAAACTGCTCTGATACCAAAATTGTAACATTTTCACTTTTATTAGCAAATTTTAGGTTCTATTGAAATTGGAGTTAGAAAATTCCTTTTTTAAAACTTAATTTCTTTAAAAGTTTTTACGAAAATCCGGCAGAGTTTCCTCTATTTTCCGGACTTCCCAAAAATTCTCTTCTAATAACCTGTCAGTCCAGAAATATTTAAAACATAAACCATAGCAGTTTAATAGCTATAATAAATCCTAATGCCCGATTAGCACAAGTTTCAGGGCAACTACGAATTCCATATTATAATTTACAAAAGTAATGGTCCACTCGAAATAACATATATTTATATATATATATATATATATATATATATATTCACTCCACGTAGTGGAATGAACGTCCTGCTCGGCCATGTCCCATGTATGCTCCACTTCAGTACCTGTAAAAATATAGCAAGAAGGGTAGCATTACACAGAACTTAAAATCCTAAAAGAGGCATAGTAATAAACTAAGCCTACCCAATTCTTAGCATACATTATTCATATAATTAATCTCTTTTAGTCCTTTACGTATTCTCATATTCGTTTGATACCTGTTCTCTTGTCATTCTCTCATTTCCACTCTTTATCCATTTCCCATTAGCCATTTTATTATTTCATTTCTCGATTCCCATTCCAATATCCATTTTTACTTCCTTTATTCATTTTCCATTAGGTGTAGCCTCAATCAAGTGATTAAATTCACATTGATTAGACTAGTATTTAGGAGAGCGAAAAATAATGTTTAAAGTAAAGCAATAGTTGGTTCCATAGCTAATCTCGATTCAATTAACTGTGACCTCAAATGTGAAACAAGCATTGAGTACTGACCAATTGAATTTGAACCGCACCAATTTCATTTGCGAATATAAAAGGACTTTTGCCTAACTTGGGGAAGCAGTTCAGATTCATTTGAAAGGTTCTCACAATATGATTATATGCGGAATAGTTTAGCATTAAAGCAAGGGGACGGAAATTAGAGGTGGAATCAGGAGAATTGAAATAACTTCTTGCCTGATTCTAATCTAAACGAGTGATTTATTTCAAATCGCTTAAATTAGAATCCACGAAGAACAATAACAACTTTTATATCAGATTAGTAGTTGACTCCACCACTAGTTTAGTTTCGATAACTTTAATACTAAACAAAAGATAAGTAGGCAGTCCTAGCAATTCCTATCGATTGAACTTAAGCCCCCAAGTGACAACACTTGGATTTATACATGACAAGAGATTCTTTTTTTTTACTCAAGCAGAACTAAGGGTTTAACTTTAATCGGGAGGTCTTTGCTCAATGTTTTGGGTTAGGTCCATAATAGTATATGTGTGTACCTATATACATATGTATTGTGTTGTTCTACATGTATATGTGTATACATAAGACACTTGATGGTACTATTATAAATACTAGGTGTTGTACTAAATGATCGTGGTGCATTGCATATGTTCGTTTATTCGTATGTTGCGTTCATGCATACTTTTGCTTAATGCTACTAAGTTATTTGCTTATTTGTATGTGCAGATGGCCACACTATAGTATTAATATTTCTTGGTTGTTATTGTATTCGGCTGTTGTATTTTGTGGCGGATATTTTTACAACCCAAGTTATTAAACTTTTTGCAACATGATTCTAAACCATTTCTAAAACTAATTTTGTTGCAATTTCCATTCAATTTCAAAAGACTTCCCGATAGAAGGGGAACTCCTATTTTCAGACCCAAGCTTATTTTTGTATATTTGAATGAATATATCTACATATTTGAATATACCACAAAGTTTATGTTATGATTGAGATGGATCCAAACTTTCGAAAATGCTATCATACGATAATTTGGGACTAAGAGCTTCTCAAAATTTCCATCCCCATATTTAAAAGTCCCAAATCCATTTCAATCACAACAACGACTAAAAGTATTGTTTTCGGGGTTTGTTTTTGAAATAAAAACTTGACCATATTGGTGTATGGGTATATCAATATATGTACATGTATATATTTTATGTTTAGGTTTGGATGGTTTCAAATTTTGCAAACGCTTTCAAATGACCTTTGAACTATGAGCTTTTGTGTTTTGTCCTAGAATTAAGGACCCTAGTTAGTCCTTAGCGAATTGCTAGGATTACAAGTCTAGTTAGTGGTTGTGAATCCTAGGATAAATAGAATTATGATTTGTGCATAGCTGTGTTTGTCTGAATGATGCATGTGCTTGATGTTTGGGAGTGAAAAGTATTACGATTGTTTGTTTGATTAAATGAATGTTAAAAATGAATTCCAAAAGGGTGCACCGAACCACAATCATCCCAAATGGATTGTGAGGTTACACGGCAAATTTTTAAGAAAATAATAAAGGATGGGAGGATTTCTAAGTAATCGATCGGTGAACTAATGCATTTGCTTTAACCAAGTCACTAGTTTATTAAATAGGAATTCTCCATATACAAACCCAAGTCCACTTGGAACAAAACTCAATTTTCAAACTTGAAGAAGAAGGGAATGTAATTGTTCTAAATTTTGAAAACTTACTAAACTAATTTTGTTTAAAGTAACAGCATATCCCTTTTCTTTAAGTCTGACGAATCGGAACAAGATTACACTTCCTCATCTAGATTCTTATGAAACTAGATGAAGGTAGCTCTTTATGGTGACGTGCACGATTCAAAGTTTCATTGAATGTTCAAGTAAAACTCAATGTTCCCCTCATCAAGGGAGGAACCCGATTTCAAGGGATTTTGTTTTATAAATGCAAAACTGTTTTTCTAAAAGCATCACTAGTATGGAATCTTTTTATTAAATTCTAAATCTCCATATCTATTTCTTGTTTAAATCAAAGATTTACAAAGTAAGAGTTTCCGGTTAGCTGTTTGCAATGTATTTATGATTTTAAATCATACAAGTCCTTTTTCCCCGAACCCTTTTTTTTTAACCGGTTTTCAAAAATGTGGTGATCGTTATGTATAGGTGTGTAGAGGTAGGGGTTAGCCCTAAGTTATGTAAGGTAGACAAGAACTAACTTAGGAGGAAGTAGGGTTGAGCCATGTGTCTGTTTGTAATGCCTAATTGCTAGGAATGTTGTATGTGTGCTCAAACTAGGTATGGCGTTTGTACTTGAATTATATGTTATTGGGAGTTTTTGTTGTGTATGCTTTAACTTTGAATGACTTTTACATGATCTATGTTTGTTTGAATAATGAAATGTGGTTGTCTAGGGCCTAAGAATAGCGAAGAGGTTGTAAGTTTGGGATTAGACTATAATTAGACCCTTGAGGGCATTAGTGGGTATAAGTGTTAGTACCCTTTTCAACCTGTGACGTAGTATCCTGGAAGGAACCCAGCTAATCTTAGAAATCATTTCTGACTTCCTTGGGAAGTTAAATCTAATTCTTGAGAGTCTAGGACCCTTTGAGAGTTTTATTAGTGAGACTCTCGAAACATTCAACCATAATAGGAGTAAACCGTAAGTAGACCTAATAGAGTCTCCACGTCGAGACTAACCCAGTTGAACCATAGTCTGTACCCTGCACCGAGTGCAAGAAGCATAGCGGCGTAATAATGCAGAGAGGTATGCCGAATGTAACACCTCAAATAAATATTACCCTTAATTCGCAAGTATTAAAAATGTGAACTTAAAAATTCCTTTTTAGTTTAGTAAAATCACCCGACAAATGGACGGAGTTTTGTCTGTTTTTCGGACTTTCCAAAATTTAACCTGTATATAACATAATCCATATATATAATCAACAAACAGCAGGGCTGCACCACGTGCACATAACAGATAAAAGCCTCATGGGCACAAAATACAACGTCCAGTGTCAGTTATCAGAGTATAAGCAGAATATGTGTACTAGGTGCAACTAGCATGATGTTCAAAATATAGTTATGCCCAAAAATAATATAATACCCTAGCCTCAAAAAAATATATGAACACCACATATACATCAAAAGAATAGGGAGGCTTAGGTCCAATATAATCCTAGTCCCCAAATATAACCCTACTCTCCCTGTAAGGGAGAGCACTCCTGCTCGGCCGGGGGCTGTGCTAACTCAATCTCTGTACCTGAAAGATAGTAAGGGAGTGAGCATTGCACATGAAATAGAATTGCAGTTTCCATATAATCATAATAAATCCACTAGGCCAAACACAAGTAGTAAAGTAACAACACATATCATTTACAACCTATTCACAATCAACGTTTTCCAACATGCTCATTCCTTATCACAATTACATATTTACATTCTATTTACATGACCTTAACCAATATAAATGTTCCTTTCCCTTTCCTTTATACCTTTTCATATTCATTTCCATTGCTTTTATCCATTTTCCATATTTATTTCCATTGCCTTTATCCATTTTCCATTATCCCTTTTTCCTTAACTAAAACCTTTCCATTACCATGTTCATTATTTATTCCCTTTAATTCCTTTATCAATTCCATTTTTATTTCCTTTATTCATTTTCCATTATGTGTAACCTCAACCAGAGATCTACACCTTACCATCGCGTGTAACCAGAGATCTACACACGGTGTATGCAACCACAAACAGTGATCTGCATACACTGTGTATGCAACCACAGACAGTGATCTGCATACACTCCGTCTCGTTTATGTAACCTCAAAGAGAGATCTACATAAGCTTCCCTTTTCCTTTTTACCTCTCCATTATTCATTTTCCATTAATGTGTTTAACCCCAAACAGAGATCTACACACACAGTGTAAGCAACCACAGACAGGGATCTGCAGACACTTCCATTTTTACCGTACACCACTAGGATTTGGATACCCGCTAGGTAATTGGCACACCTGTCTAGGGACTTGGAACACCTGCCCAGGACTTTACACCCATCCAGACCATCACCTGTAGGACTATGTACTTTTACCAATCCATTAATTATTCCAATTATTGGTGTGGAAAACTTATCCTGTGGGTCACCCGGCGCCTACAGGGTGATTTGGCCTGATGGGTAATTGGCCTGGCAGGTAATTGGCCCTAACAGGTAATTGGAACACCTAGCCGGGTACCTAGTGTTCCGAGCCCCACTGATCAGTTTCCATTTTAGTTACCTTTACCATTTTCAATTAATCAACAGTCCAGTCCATTAATTATAAACCATAATCAAAATTCCACCAACAATCACAAATATGCACTTTTTTATCAACAATCAAAATCATAATCCATTCCAATTTCAGTAAACACACATAATGCACACTATCCATGTTGTCATTTTTCATTTCCAACCAATAAATCCTAATTTAGCCATGACCAAGTATACATGTATTGCACAATAATTATTTTATCAATTACTCAACATCATTTCACATTCAAAGTTCACATTACCTTCCCTTTTCAAATTATGATTTCTAAGTTCCTTTCTATTATATTCACCATTCCCTAAATTACTATCCAAGATTCTACCCTTAATTTTTATAAACACATAACTCCTAGAAAATCATTATAACCATAGGGATACCCAATCCTAGATCAACCCAATGCTCACTATATCCACCCCCTTACCTTAAACCAAGATAAATGGGGAAAAATCTTCCAAGCTTTAATACCCACAATAATCCTTGAAAATGTGCAAAGAGATGGCAAGAGTCAAGAGTGTAGAGATGATAGAGCTCCCCTAGCTCTTAGAAAGTGAGAATCCCAAGTGATTAGAGAATTCCATGCCCTTTTTATTGGAAAATAAGAGGAAAAACTCTATCTTAGAAAAAGAACACAATAATCAACAATCAAAGAATGAAAAGGGAAATGAGTGATTTAATTACTTACTCAACCCTTTAGAATCAAAAGAAGCAAGATTGAGAGATGAAGGAGCTTGAACCAAGAGCTCAATCCATGGAGAAAAAGAGGGAAACACACTTGGTGATGATGCTTGATGATGAATCTTGAAGCTTGGAGCTCCAATGGAAGGGAAAGTGCTAAGAATCAAAACCCTAGGCTTGGGGAAGAAGGACCTTCGAATGGAGAGAAGAGGAGGATGACTTAGATTATGTTTTTCCCCCTCCTTGGTCGAATGGTGTAGCTTATAAGGTGTTTTGGGTGGAGAAATCCCCAAAATACCCCTAAAAATTCGCAAAACGTGTTGCAGAAAACAGACGTTTCGCTTGAGCGAAATTTATTCGCTTAAGCGAATCCAGTTCAGTAATGGCACGAATCATTTTCGCTCAAGCGAGAGCTTTTCGCTTAAGCGAATTGCTCACAGTGGGGAAAATTCAGGTTTTCGCTTAAGCGAGCGATTTTCGCTTAAGCGAAACAGGCAAACACTGCTGTTTCAGTTTTATATTTTCTAATTATTTTTCTCCTAACTTCAAACGGCTATAACTTCTTCGTTCACCGTTGGATCTTTCTCAAATTTGACGAGCTACTTCCTAAAAATCCTACCTTCACATCCCACGGTGGAAATTTTGTTTTGAGTCCTAAATCTTTTATTTTGATTTTCTAACCTACGTTATGTTTTAGTACCGAAGTATCTATCTTTCTGGCCTGTTCCTAACTTCAATTTAATGCTCCTTTCTTTTCTAACCTTATTATTATTATTGTCATCTTTTCCTAATATTAAAATACTTCTTTTAAATAACTATTGTAGTTTATTATCATTATTTCCTTTATTCCAGCTATTATTTACTTATTCGTCTTCGGTTTTAAAATGTGGGATGTTACATTTCTCTCCCACTTACGAGAATTTCGTCCTCGAAATTTAGCTGTCCTGAAACAACAGAGGATAGGACTCCTTCATCTTGCTCTCCAGCTCCCATGTAGCCTCTTCTACGTTGTTTATGTTCCAAATCACCTTCACCAATGGAATCTCCTTGCCCCGGAGTTGCTTAATCTGCCTGTCCGCAATTCTGATCGGGAGGATCTCAAAAGTAAGATTCTCCTTCAAGGGCAAATCGTCCGCTGCTACCACATGGGAGGGATCATGAATGTATTTCCTCAGCTGGGAAACATGAAATACACCATGAAGCCTAGACAAGTGTGGAGGCAAAGCAATCCTGTACGCCAAAGGTCCAACTCTTTCCAGAATCTCATAAGGTCCAACGAACCTCGGAGTCAGCTTCTTTGACTTGATTGCCCGACCAATGCCAGTGGTAGGGGACACCCTAAGAAACACATGATCACCCACATCAAACTCTAGGGGTCTCCTACGCTTATCTGCATAGATCTTTTGCCTGTCTTGAGAAGTCTTCATCGTATCCTTAATCATCGCGATCTTCTCTGTGGTTTCTTGCACCAACTCTGGCCCAGTCAACAAGTTCTCCCCGATCTGGAACCAACAAAGAGGCGTTCTACACTTTCTAACATAGAGTGCCTCAAAAGGTGCCATGCCAATACTAGAGTGAAAGCTGTTGTTGTAAGTAAACTCCATCAATGGTAACAACTGCTCCCAACTACCAGCCTGCTCTAGAACACAAGCCCTCAACAGATCCTCTAGAGTTTGAATAGTACGCTCGGACTGCCCATCAGTTTGTGGGGGTAGAAACTGACAACTTATACGGCATATCTACAGTGGACAACCCTAGTCTCTTCATGCAGTCAATAGAAATGAAGGAATGAGATGCACCACAATCAAACAAAACACCACAGGACATGTCATTCACAAAACAAGTACCTCGTATCAGCTCATCCTCATCAGTCACCTCTTCTCCATCCAGTGTATACACTTTGCCCTTCTGCAGTGGTTGGCTGCCCCGTGCTTTCTGCACCCTAGTATCATTAACTTCCTTCTTCATTGTGCTTTTGGGACAGTTGTTTGCAAAGTGTCCAGGCTGACCACATAAAAAGCAAAGCCCTTCATTCCTGCTATGAGCCCAGCATACACCCCTGTGCGGCTTCCCACAATGTGCAAAAGTAGGAACAGGACCAAGTGTCACCGCAGGTTGCCCTGCTCCTCTAGGGACTGAAGGCCTAGGATTAGAATAAGGACCAGATCTCTGCATCGGACCCTTGCCCCTAATAGGACCAGACAATTTCTGAGATGCCCTGCGTCGCTCCTCTGCTTGTTCCTGCTTGAGAGAATCTTCATAAGCACTGGTCATATTCACTAGTTGAGAGAGATTAGAGATTCCTTGATAGACAAAAACAGTCTTGCTCTTGGGATGGAGACCAGCTTCAAACTTGATACATTTAGTGCGTTCATCCGCATCTCGGTAGCTGCCCGAATAGCGAATGAGGTCCTCGAATTGAGCTGCATATTCTCCAACACTGAGGTTCCCTTGTTTCAGCTCAAGGAAAGCCACTTCCTTCTCCCTCCTTACATTTTCCGAGAAGTACTTTTCGGAAAATGGACCTTGAAAAGATCCCAGGAAATAAGCTCATGAGCTGCTTCCAAACCTCTCCTCTGTTGGTCCCACCAATGTTCCGCCTCACCCATCAGAACATACTCCACTAGTCGCATATACTGATCACCCGGTGGCTGCAGTGAGCAAAACACCTTCTACATCTCTTGGAGCCATCTTTGAGCTCCATCGGGATTGTAACCCCCTTCGAACTTCAGTGGATCGCTTTTTCTAAAGCGGCCCATCCAGTCAATCTCCACTGGTGGTGGTGGAGGAGGCTGAAGTGCTGTTGCAGCAGCTGCTGCAGCTACAGCAATGTTCTTGGCTTGATTCTGCTGCAGATTTGCAAGATTATCAGCTTCTTGCTGTTGAACTTGGGCTTGGTTCTGCTGCAACTGAACCAGAGTTTCGAGAATTGCAGTAATCCTATCATTATCAGCTCGTCTCCCTGCCATACTATTGAGTCATGGAAGGAGAACCAGTTAATGATAGAACAATTAAATAAAACTACTAATATCTCACAACTTCACTTAGACACTAAACTAAGTACTTGGGTTACTCGCTTGGTGAGTAACCATAGGAGTAGTGAGTTCATACTCCAAAGGCCGAGGGAAACTGCTCTGATACCATAAATGTAACACCTCAAATAAATATTACCCTTAATTCCCAAGTATTAAAAATGTGAACTTAAAAATTCCTTTTTAGTTTAGTAAAATCACCCGTCAAACGGACGGAGTTTTGTCTGTTTTTCGGACTTTCAAAAATTTAACCTGTATATAACATAATCCATATATATAATCAACAGCCAGCAGGGCTGCACCACGTGCACATAACAGATAAAAGCCTCATGGGCACAAAATACAACGTCCAGTGTCAGTTATCAGAGTATAAGCAGAATATGTGTACTAGGTGCAACTAGCATGATGTTCAAAATATAGTTATGCACAAAAATAATATAATACCCAAGCCTCAACAAAATATATGAACACCACATATACATCAAAAGAATAGGGAGGCTTAGGTCCAATATAATCCTAGTCCCGAAATATAACCCTACTCTCCCTGTGAGGGAGAGCACTCCTGCTCGGCCGGGGGCTGTGCTAACTCAATCTCTGTACCTGAAAGATAGTAAGGGAGTGAGCATTGCACATGAAATAGAATTGCAGTTTCCATATAATCATAATAAATCCACTAGGCAAAACACAAGTAGTAAAGTAACAACACATAGCATTTACAACCTATTCACAATCAACGTTTTCGAACATGCTCATTCCTTATCACAATTACATATTTACATTCTATTTACATGACCTTAACCAATATAAATGTTCCTTTCCCTTTCCTTTATACCTTTTCATATTCATTTCCATTGCTTTTATCCATTTTCCATATTTATTTCCATTGCCTTTATCCATTTTCCATTATCCCTTTTTCCTTAACTAAAACCTTTCCATTACCATGTTCATTATTTATTCCCTTTAATTCCTTTATCAATTCCATTTTTATTTCCTTTATTCATTTTCCATTATGTGTAACCTCAACCAGAGATCTACACCTTACCATCGCGTGTAACCAGAGATCTACACACGGTGTATGCAACCACAAACAGTGATCTGCATACACTGTGTATGCAACCACAGACAGTGATCTGCATACACTCCATCTCGTTTATGTAACCTCAAACAGAGATCTACATAAGCTTCCCTTTTCCTTTTTACCTCTCCATTATTCATTTTCCATTAATGTGTGTAACCCCAAACAGAGATCTACACACACAGTGTAAGCAACCACAGACAGCGATCTGCAGACACTTCCATTTTTACCGTACACCACTAGGATTTGGATACTCGCTAGGTAATTGGCACACCTGTCTAGGGACTTGGAACACCTGCCCAGGACTTTACACCCATCCAGACCATCACCTGTAGGACTATGTACTTTTACCAATCCATTAATTATTCCAATTATTGGTGTGGAAAACTGATCCTGTGGGTCACCCGGCGCCTACAGGGCGATTTGGCCTGATGGGTAATTGTCCTGGCAGGTAATTGGCCCTAACAGGTAATTGGAACACCTAGCCGGATACCTAGTGTTCCGGGCCCCACTGATCAGTTTCCACTTTAGTTACCTTTACCATTTTCAATTAATCAACAGTCCAGTCCATTAATTATAAACCATAATCAAAATTCCACCAACAATCACAAATATGCATTTTTTTTATCAACAATCAAAATCATAATCCATTCCAATTTCAGTAAACACACATAATGCACACTATCCATGTTGTCATTTTTCATTTCCAACCAATAAATCCTAATTTTGCCATGACCAAGTATACATGTATTGCACAATAATTATTTTATCAATTACTCAACATCATTTCACATTCAAAGTTCACATTACCTTCCCTTTTCAAATTATGATTTCTAAGTTCCTTTCTATTATATTCACCATTCCCTAAATTACTATCCAAGATTCTACCCTTAATTTTTATAAACACATAACTCTTAGAAAATCACTATAACCATAGGGATACCCAATCCTAGATCAAACCAATGCTCACTATATCCACCCCCTTGCCTTAAACCAAGAGAAATGGGGAAAAATCTTCCAAGCTTTAATACCCACAATAATCCTTGAAAATGTGCAAAGAGATGGCAAGAGTCAAGAGTGTAGAGATGATAGAGCTCCCCAAGCTCTTAGAAAGTGAGAATCCCAAGTGATTAGAGAATTCCATGCCCTTTTTATTGGAAAATAAGAGGAACAACTCTATCTTAGAAAAAGAACACAATAATCAACAATCAAAGAATGAAAAGGGAAAGGAGTGATTTACTTACTTACTCAACCCTTTAGAATCAAAAGAAGCAAGATTGAGAGATGAAGGATGTAATACCCCAATTTTTATTCCCAAATAAATAAAAGCAATATTTAAATAAAACTAATTATATGGAATTAGTTAGTTTTATTTATTAATTTATTGTTATATTAAAAGAATTATCCAAGGAAAGATAAGAGAAAATAATTTGGGTTTTAAAAATAAGGATTTTTGCAGTTTAGTCTTTGGAAAGGACCTAAGAGGTAATATTGGAAAGATATTTGGAGGGAAAGTGAATAAAATAATAATTTTTGAAAATCTGGGTGTGTTACTCGAGTAGCCCAATCAGTTACTCGAGTAACAGTGGTGCTGAAGCTGAAGATAGTGCGTTTGATGATTCAACAAGTTGAGTAATTAAAATTTTAACACATGGCACCGACTGAATTCATGAATAACACGTGTTAGCATGCATGGAGAAGGATTTAGGCTATAAATTCATGATCTTGGTTGAGGAAAATTGGTGGAAATTGAGAAAAAGAAGGGGAAACTCTGTTGAAATCTTGTTTGAACCCTCTCTGTTCTTCATCTTCGTTCTTAATCCCTACCCATACTCTGTGGATGAGCTTTATAACTTATTAAAGCTTGTCAAAAGACCTTCAAAACCGTACCATGATCACGAATTTTGGTTACCTGAGTGAGGAGATATTGTAGTTGGAAGTTGGGCTCTCAAAACTGAAGTTAGAAATTTCAGTGGTGAGGAGCTAAGTTGGAGGCTTCGATTTAGGTATGCATAGGACTCCAAATCGTGCCATTTTGATTTCTGTTTAGATTTTGCAATGTCTAGTTTCTATATTGACCGAATTTGCTCATTTTCATGCACGTTTGGTTTGTCAAATCATCACCCGAACTGGCTCTGCTGAACCTTTCTTGAAACCGAAAACAGAGCATTTGTGGCTTGGTGATTCAGTGAGTTTCTTTGCTACCTTTGCATCCAAAAAGCTTCATTGAGGTAAGGGAGAAGCTTTACTAATGCTAGAATAGATTGAGGTATTGATTTGAGTATTCGCTGAACCATCATGAGGTTCAAAGGGCACTAGGTTAGGGGACAATGGCATGGAGGACAATTTGATCATAAAACCGAATTGGAACATGTTAGATGTTGATATCTAAAGCTAAATGAACCTTCAATTTGATCTGAAATTGAGTAATTAATGAATTGGTTTGTGAGGTTGTGTTTTAGGTCAAAATTGGGGGAAATTGTGATGATTCTGTAATTTTGATGTTAATTCCTGAAATTGATGCTATGAACAAGTTTGGTATATTGTATTTAAGTTGGTTTGAAGCTTAGTTTTGGTAAAAATTGGATTTGCATGAGTTTGACATATAAAAACCAGTTCAGCAGTGTTTTTCTACACAATATACTCGAGTAACCCGAGCTGTCACTCGAGTAATGCGTGAAAATTCTGATCAGTCTGAAGGGTTCAAGAGGATTACTCGATTAATCTGATGTATTAATCGAGTAACACCTTAAAACTCTGAATAATTTGAAATATACACAGTAATACTCGAGTGATAGATTTTGTTAATCGAGTAATGCGAAAGGTACAAAAAGATTAATCGATTAATCTGATGCAATACTCGATTAATGGACTCTGTTAATCGATTAGTTATTGAATTTTTGTAAAAAGGATCAGAATTTACTGATGTGATTGATTATCCAAGGGTTTTGAATCAATTAAAGGTTGAACTTGAATTTGTTAAAGTCAGTGTATGTTAAATAAAGTTCAACTATGCCAAGCCCCAACTTCAAACAACTTAAATGACACTGAATTGTATTGATGGTCAGAACCATGCATAGCATCTGCATTATGTGAGTTCCCACATTAGTGGAGACACGTCCGAGAGGCGTGGGCATATCCTTTCGGTTGAACTCGAGGGACCTGAGTGTCTGCTCCAAAGGGTTCACGGGGGAGTGTCGATGACCGGGGTTGTACCTTCTGTTTCCGGAAATACACACGTGCGTGTGGGCATGTCATTTGGTGCCGGACTCGATGAGGCGTAGTCCTACGGGATACGTCGGCAACATTTCTAAGAGCTCTAGAGGTGTTGATTTTATTTGTGGGCCGAGTTCGATGAGGTACTCCGTATGGGTATCGGGCATGTTTATTTTAAGGTGCCACGGAAGCCTATTTGTTGTAGTTGGCCAACAATCATGCATTGATAAGATTAGATACATCATGACTGCATATGCTATTTATTTATAATTAAGTCTCGATGTTGGTGTTTAACATGGATGATTATTTGATTAAAGCTTTACCCTGTCTATTTTATTATGCGTTAGTATTTGCTAACTCCCTATGCCCTTGCAGGTGATGGCTCGTTACCTGACATACGTGGAGTTACGCTCGCTCCGTAGAGGAGTGTGGGACTACGAGGAGCACCGAGCAGTGTTCGAGGGTGAGGTTGACGTGATCTTTCGTCATCCTAACCCCCTTGCTCGAGTGCGACCTCGTAGGCTTCGCATCCCCATGATCTACATACTGCACATTCCACCAGCTTATACTTATCGTTTTGGTTCTCCACCCCCACATCATGGACGTCGTTTTTATAACTTACGTGTCCGACGCCCGGCCACCCGTACACGTCCCTCTACTTCTGATGAGGCTACTGCTACGGCCACTCCTCGTCCTGGTCCGGCCACCAGGGTACGCTTTGCACCCTCCTCGGAGCCAGTGCGTCGCGTTGCTACCCCTGTGGTGTCGGACGAGGAGGAGGAGGAGGACCCCGTAGAGGACGTGGATGGGCCAGCTGCGGACAGTCAGTGATGTGGTGTTTGTTTTGATAGTATGTGCAGTATGGGGACCATGTTAGGATGTGGTGTTTAGCTTTTGGAAGACCAGGGATCAGACATCAGCGTGGGTGGATCATGGCTCAGCTCTCGAAGACTCTTTTATTTTGATTTGTATTATATTGTATATAGTTGAGAGGGTCTATGAGAGTTGTTATTTTATATCTGCTGGTCTGTATCCTTATATTTTGCTACCTCGACTTTTATCTCTGATACTTGGGTACCTGAGCTTTTATTTATATATGTATATGGGCTATGGTTGTGTAGTTAATATGATCTTTAAAATTATTCCAATTACAGCCACAGTAATCATTTTGAAAATCGTTTCCGCTGAAAGTACAAAACAGGTACTCAACCGTTTATTTTTGAAAGTAATGTATTTTCGAATCAAAGTTTTTGGGAGGTGGAACTTGTTGTATAATATGAAAAAGTCTTTCCATAAAGTTCCTATACGAATAACGTTTATTATATATTCAAGCTTTCTTTATTTAATATAAATAAAGCTACGTTTTGAGAATAGCATATAATTTGTTATTATACATCGAGTCGCCACACTTGTTGGTATCAGAGCTGTGATCCTGCGAACTGATGTTGATCTATGATCTCCAAAAGGTAATATCTGTTTTAGATGCTTGCTTCAGCGTCTATTTTGGTTAGTTTTAGAATTTAAAAGAGGTGTGATATGCATGCTTCTTTTAGGGTGTTAGCCTGATGCAGAATCTTCAGTGCAGGTTTAAGATGTCTACTAGAAACAATAACAATCATATGGCCGAGGCCATAGAGAGGTTGACTGATGTGTTAGTTAGTATGCGTCAGCAACAATCTAATCCACCCCCTCAGCCTATGCAAGCAGAGAACCAGGAGTCGAAGACTTTCTCGGAATTTCGACGCTTTAAACCTTCAAAGTTTGAAGGAGGTCACAAACCTGAGGAAGCGAATCGTTGGATTCAGGAGTTGAACAAGATCTTCCGTACTATGGAATGCACCGATGCTCAAAGAGTGAAGTTTGCAGTTTTCATGTTGTGTGGTGAAGCTGAGAATTGGTGGCATCACACCATGCAACTTCTGAATTATGAAGGAAGGCTGATTACTTGGGAGGTGTTCGTTGAGAAATTTCTCAATAAATACTTTCCTGAGGATCAAAGGAGGAAGAAGGAGTTGGAATTTATGCAATTGAGACAAGGAGACATGAGTGTAGGGGAATACGCAGCAAAGTTCGAGGAGCTTATCAAGTATTCTCCGTACTATCAACTCAACCCGGACGAGAGGTCCAAATGCATCAAGTTTGAGAATGGGCTCAAGCCGGAGATAAAGTCTGCTTTTGGATATCAGAAGGTGAGAAGTTTTCCTGCTTTAGTAGAGATGTGCCGAGTTTATGAAGATGATAAGAAAGAAGAAGAGGCTCAAAGGAGGAGTCAATCAGGGGTTGGACCCATCAGGAAGAAGAATTTCAACAACCGGAGTAAGGGTCCTTATTATCATAAAGGAAAGGGGAAAGAAATGAATGGTGGTAAACGTACTTCTCCAGCAAGCAATCATAAGTGCGAGAAGTGTAACCGTTTCCATTTCGGAACAAACTGTTATGCTGCTCAGCATGGTCTTTGCTTCAATTGTGGGAAGAAAGGGCACTATTCCCGTGAATGCAAGGAGCCGATAAAGAAGGAGGGTGTAAGCAAGCCCACTGTTGCTGGAAAAGTGTTTGCTTTAGGTGGAATTGAATCAACCCCATCACCTGGCCTAATCCAAGGTATCTATCTTCTTAATGACCAGCCCTGTGTTGTTATGTTTTATTCCGGAGCCACACACTCTTTCATGTCTTATGAGTGTGTAAATCGTTTAAAGTTAGTAGTATCTGAGTCACCCTATCATCTACAGCTTGAAACCCCCACCAACAACCCTTGTGTTGTTTCTAAGATTTGCAAAGACTGTAAGATAATGGTCTTAAACCATCTATCCTCGGTAGATTTAATCTGTTTACCCATGCTTAAAATAGATGTGATCCTAGGAATGGATTGGTTGAACCGAAATCAAGTTATCTTAGACTGTGATGAAAAGATGATCCAGTTCCGAAACCATGAATCCCTAAGTTTCGAAACTAAGGGGTATGTTTGTCTGTTTTCCTCAATTGTGGAAGAGAAGAAGGAAGTGGAGATTGAGGATATTCCTGTGGTTAGAGACTTTCCGGAAGTGTTTCCAGAAGAAATTCCAGGGTTACCGCCAAAGCATGAGATTGAGTTTGGAATCGATCTCGTACCTGGAACCGGACCTATCTCTATTGCTCCGTATAGGATGGCACCACCGGAGATGGCCGAGATGAAGAAGCAGATTGAAGAATTGTTGTAGAAGCAAATGATAAGGCCGAGTGTTTCGCCATGGGGAGCCCCGTTGTTGTTTGTTAAGAAGAAGGACGGTAGCATGAGGATGTGTGTGGACTATCGTCAGCTGAATAAGGTCACGATCAAGAACAAGTATCCTTTGCCAAGGATTGATGATCTTATGGATCAAGTTCGAGGAGCTTCAGTGTTTTCTAAGATCGATCTAAGGTCGGGATATCATCAGATTCGAATTCGGGATGAAGACATTCCGAAGACGGCTTTCAGATCAAGATATGGTCATTATGAGTATGTGGTTATGCCGTTTGGGCTAACGAATGCTCCTGCTATCTTCATGGATTATATGAATCGGATTTTCAGACCCTATTTGGACTCGTTCGTGGTAGTATTCATCGATGATATTCTTATCTACTCCAAGAATTCAGAGGAACATGCTGAACATCTCAAGATCGTGTTAGGGATCTTGAAGGAGAAGCAGTTGTATGCCAAACTTGCCAAGTGTGAGTTTTGGTTGGACAAGGTGAACTTTTTGGGACATGTTATCACCAAGGAAGGCATTGCTGTAGATCCAGTTAAAGTTGGAGCTGTGCTGAAGTGGGAACAGCCAAAGACTGTGACGAAAGTTCGTAGTTTCTTGGGTTTAGCTGGATACTATCGAAGATTCATTGAAGGATTTTCGAAGATTTCCTTGCCATTGACTAAGTTGACTCGTAAAGATCAACCTTTCTTGTGGGATCATAAGTGTGAGGAAAGTTTTCAGTTGTTAAAGGAAAAGTTAACATCCTCACCAGTATTGGTATTGCCTGACCCACATAGAAGCTTCGATGTTTATTGCGATGCTTCGAGGCAAGGACTTGGATGTGTTTTAATGCAAGATAGAAAAGTGGTAGCATACGCATCCAGGCAGTTGAAGGTGCATGAGGTCAACTATCCGACGCATGATTTAGAGCTCGCTGCTATTGTCTTTGCTCTGAAGATTTGGAGACACTACCTCTATGGCACTACCTTCAAGGTATTTAGTGACCATAAGAGTCTGAGGTACCTGTTCGACCAGAAAGACTTGAATATGAGGCAAAGGCGTTGGATAGAGTTTATTAAGGATTATGATTTCGAGCTCCAATACCATCCCGGTAAAGCAAATGTAGTAGCCGATGCTTTAAGCCGGAAGACTCTCCATATAAGCTCAATGATGATCAAGGAATTTTCTCTAATCGAGAAGTTTCGTGATCTAAGTATGACGATGCAAGTGGAAAGAGAATGTATTATGCTTGGTAAGTTGCAAATTACCAATGAATTCCTGATTCAAGTTCGGACATCTCAGTAGATAGATGAAGAACTGCAAGAGAAGAGAAGGCTCATGTTGGAAGGGAATGAACCAAACTTCCAGGTTGGAAGTGATGGAATTCTCCGATTCAAAAATCGGATTTGTATTCCAAAAGATCTAGAGATAAGAAGACTGATCCTAGACGAAGCACATAAAAGTCAGATGAGTATTCATCCGGGATCAACCAAAATGTATCAAGATTTGAAGAAGCTGTTTTGGTGGTCTGGGTTAAAGAAAGATGTTGCTTCGTATGTTGCTTCTTGTCTGATTTGTCAGAAGGCGAAAGCTGAGCATAAGAAGCCAGGCGGTGAATTAGAACCATTGGACATCCCTGTGTGGAAATGGGATAGCATATCAATGGATTTTGTGTCTGAATTACCAAGGACTGTTGGAGGGCATGATGCGATTTGGGTAATCATTGATAGATTGACCAATTCGGCGCATTTCATTCCAGTTAATATGTGCTATCGCATGGATAAGTTTGCTGAATTGTACATCAAGGAGATTGTTCGTCTGCATGGTATACCTTCAAGTATTGTTTCGGATCGAGATCCGAGATTTACTTCGAAGTTTTGGAAAGGTTTGCAGCAATCTCTGGGATCGAAGTTAAGAATGAGTTCTGCTTATCACCCTCAGACTGATGGTCAGTTAGAGAGGACTATCCAGTCTCTTGAGGATTTGCTAAGAGCTTGTGTGTTGGAAAGTCAGGAAGGTTGGGATAAACTCTTGCCTCTGATAGAGTTTACCTACAATAACAGTCATCATACCAGTATTGGGATGGCACCGTTTGAAGCATTGTATGGAAGGAAGTGTCAAACTCACCTATGTCGGTTCCAAGTGGGGGAGCAAACAATTATTGGACCTGAGCTTGTCCAGGAAACCTCTGAGAAGATTCAGATGATCAGAGAAAAGATGAAGACAGCGCAAAGTCGACAGAAAAGTTATGCGGATAAAAGGAGAAGACCCTTGGAGTTTGGAGAGGGCGATCATGTTTTTATTCGCGTAAGACCGACAACTGGTGTTGGGAGAGCTTTGAAGACAAAGAAGTTGTCAGCAAGGTTTATTGGTCCTTATCAGATACTCAAGCGTATCGGTCCTGTCGCTTATCAGCTCACTTTGCCTCTGTCTTTGTCCAATCTTCATAATGGTTTTCATGTTTCGCAATTACGGAAATTTGTGCCAGATCCTGATTCAGTAATTGAAGTTCAACCTGATGATGTGGTTTTGAGAGAGAATCTCACTTTTGAGACAATCCCTGTCAGAATTGAAGATCGAAGAATGAAGCAGTTGCGGGGAAAGGAAATTTCATTAGTCAAAGTTGTTTGGGAAAATGCTGATGTATCAGAAGCAACTTGGGAATTAGAAGATAAGATGAGAAAGGATTATCCTGAGTTGTTTTTGTAAGCGGAATTTCGAGGACGAAATTCTTGTAAGTGGGGGAGAAATGTAATACCCCAATTTTTGTTCCCAAATAAATAAAAGGAATATTTAAATAAAACTAATTATATGGAATTAGTTAGTTTTATTTATTAATTTATTGTTATATTAAAAGAATTATCCAAGGAAAGATAAGAGAAAATAATTTGGGTTTTAAAAATAAGGATTTTTGCAGTTTAGTCCTTGGAAAGGACCTAAGAGGTAATATTGGAAAGATATTTGGAGGGAAAGTGAATAAAATAATAATTTTTTAAAATCTGGGTGTGTTACTCGAGTAGCCCAATCAGTTACTCGAGTAACAGTGGTGCTGAAGCTGAAGATAGTGCGTTTGATGATTCAACAAGTTGAGTAATTAAAATTTTAACACATGGCACCGACTGAATTCATGAATAACACGTGTTAGCATGCATGGAGAAGGATTTAGGCTATAAATTCATGATCTTGGTTGAGGAAAATTGGTGGAAATTGAGAAAAAGAAGGGGAAACTCTGTTGAAATCTTGTTTGAACCCTCTCTGTTCTTCATCTTCGTTCTTAATCCCTACCCATACTCTGTGGATGAGCTTTATACCTTATTAAAGCTTGTCAAAAGACCTTCAAAACCGTACCAAGATCACGAATTTTGGTTACCTGAGTGAGGAGATATTGTAGCTGGAAGTTGGGCTCTCAAAACTGAAGTTGGAAATTTCAATGGTGAGGAGCTAAGTTGGAGGCTTCGATTTAGGTATGTATAGGACTCCAAATCGTGCCATTTTCATTTCTATTTAGAGTTTGCAATGTCTAGTTTCTATATTGACCGAATTTGCTCATTTTCATGCACGTTTGGTTTGTCAAATCATCACCCGAACTGGCTCTGTTGAACCTGTCTTGAAACCGAAAACAGAGCATTTGTGGCTTGGTGATTCAGTGAGTTTCTTTGCTACCTTTGCATCCAAAAAGCTTCATTGAGGTAAGGGAGAAGCTTTACTAATGCTAGAATAGATTGAGGTATTGATTTGAGTATTCGCTGAACCATCATGAGGTTCAAAGGGCACTAGGTTAGGGGACAATGGCATGGAGGACAATTTGATCATAAAACCGAATTGGAACATGTTAGATGTTGATATCTAAAGCTAAATGAACCTTCAATTTGATCTGAAATTGAGTAATTAATGAATTGGTATGTAAGGTTGTGTTTTAGGTCAAAATTGGGGGAAATTGTGATGATTCTGTAATTTTGATGTTAATTCCTGAAATTGATGCTATGAACAAGTTTGGTATATTGTATTTAAGTTGGTTTGAAGCTTAGTTTTGGTAAAAATTGGATTTGCATGAGTTTGACATATAAAAACCAGTTCAGCAGTGTTTTTCTGCACAATTTACTCGAGTAACCCGAGCTGTCACTCGAGTAATGCGTGAAAATTCTGATCAGTCTGAAGGGTTCAAGAGGATTACTCGATTAATCTGATGTATTAATCGAGTAACACCTTAAAACTTTGAATAATTTGAAATATACGCAGTAATACTCTAGTGATAGATTCTGTTAATCGAGTAATGCGAAAGGTACAAAAAGATTAATCGATTAATCTGATGCAATACTCGATTAATGGACTCTGTTAATCGATTAGTTATTGAATTTTTGTAAAAAGGATCAGAATTTACTGATGTGATTGATTATCCAAGGGTTTTGAATCAATTAAAGGTTGAACTTGAATTGGTTAAAGTCAGTGTATGTTAAATAAAGTTCAACTATGCCAAGTCCCAACTTCAAACAACTTAAATGACACTGAATTGTATTGATGGTCAGAACCATGCATAGCATCTGCATTATGTGAGTTCCCACATTAGTGGAGACACGTCCGAGAGGCGTGGGCATATCCTTTCGGTTGAACTCGAGGGACCTGAGTGTTTGCTCCAAAGGGTTCACGGGGGAGTGTCGGTGACCGGGGTTGCACCTTCTGTTTCCGGAAATACACACGTGCGTGTGGGCATGTCATTTGGTGCCGGACTCGATGAGGCGTAGTCCTACGGGATACGTCGGCAACATTTCTAAGAGCTCTAGAGGTGTTGATTTTATTTGCGGGCCGAGTTCGATGAGGTACTCAGTATGGGTATCGGGCATGTTTATTTTAAGGTGCCACGGAAGCCTATTTGTTGTAGTTGGCCAACAATCATGCATTGATAAGATTAGATACATCATGACTGCATATGCTATTTATTTATAATTAAGTCTGGATGTTGGTGTTTAACATGGATGATTATTTGATTAAAGCTTTACCCTGTCTATTTTATTATGCGTTAGTATTTGCTAACTCCCTATGCCCTTGCAGGTGATGGCTCGTTACCTGACATACGTGGAGTTACGCCCGCTCCGTAGAGGAGTGTGGGACTACGAGGAGCACCGAGCGGTGTTCGAGGGTGAGGTTGACGTGATCTTTCGTCATCCTAACCCCCTTGCTCGAGTGCGACCTCGTAGGCTTCGCATCCCCATGATCTACATACTGCACATTCCACCAGCTTATACTTATCGTTTTGGTTCTCCACCCCCACATCATGGACGTCGTTTTTATAACTTACGTGTCCGACGCCCGGCCACCCGTACACGTCCCTCTACTTCTGATGAGGCTACTGCTACGGCCACTCCTCGTCCTGGTCCGGCCACCAGGGTATGCTTTGCACCCTCCCCGGAGCCAGTGCGTCGCGTTGCTACCCCTGTGGTGTCGGACGAGGAGGAGGAGGAGGACCCCGTAGAGGACGTGGATGGGCCAGCTGCGGACAGTCAGTGATGTGGTGTTTGTTTTGATAGTATGTGCAGTATGGGGACCATGTTAGGATGTGGTGTTTATCTTTTGGAAGACCAGGGATCAGACATCAGCGTGGGTGGATCATGGCTCAGCTCTCGAAGACTCTTTTATTTTGATTTGTATTATATTGTATATAGTTGAGAGGGTCTATGAGAGTTGTTATTTTATATCTGCTGGTCTGTATCCTTATATTTTGCTACCTCGACTTTTATCTCTGATACTTGGGTACCTGAGTTTTTATTTATATATGTATATGGGCTATGGTTGTGTAGTTAATATGATCTTTAAAATTATTCCAATTACAACCACAGTAATCATTTTGAAAATCGTTTCCGCTGAAAGTACAAAACAGGTACTCAACCGTTTATTTTTGAAAGTAATGTATTTTCGAATCAAAGTTTTTGGGAGGTGGAACTTGTTGTATAATATGAAAAAGTCTATCCATAAAGTTCCTATACGAATAACGTTTATTATATATTCAAGCTTTCTTTATTTAATATAAATAAAGCTACGTTTTGAGAATAGCATATAATTTGTTATTATACATCGAGTTGCCACAAAGGAGCTTGAACCAAGAGCTCAATCCATGGAGGAAAAGAGGGAAACACACTTGGTGATGATGCTTGATGATGAATCTTGAAGCTTGGAGCTCCAATGGAAGGGAAAGTGCCAAGAATCAAAACCCTAGGCTTGGGGAAGAAGGACCTTCGAATGGAGAGAAGAGGAGGATGACTTAGATTATGTTTTTCCCCCTCCTTGGTCGAATGGTGTAGCTTATAATATATAACTTAAACCAGTAATATATTCACATATGTGAGTAATTGGTGGTGTATGTGTATAAATACTGAAAATGGAAATTTGTTGTAAAAAGAAATAATAAATTGGAATTTGAAATGAATTTATATTTAGATATAACTTGAAAATGTTTGTGTGTGAAGAGTGTTTGGAAATATGTGATTTGTGAAATACTTGATGAATGGTATGTTTGTGTACTTGACTTTTTGTGAATGAGTTTTGATATGGAATAAAAGGAGTGCAGTGTGATTTGATTCCTTGGGCAAGCCGGCACACTAGGTGCCCTGCTAGGTGGTGAATTGCCTGCTAGGGCCAAATTCCTGTCAGACCAATTGCCCATTAGGTCCTAAATTACCGTTAGGCGTCGGTGCGCCAAAGGATCAATCCCACTGCATAACCACCTAAATAATAATAATAATATGTGAATTGGAAATTTATGGGAAATGAATATTAATTAAATTAACCGGCATTGTCCTAACGTGTGATGCCTAATGGGTGTCTCAGTCCTGACATGTTTAAAGTCCCTAGTAGGTGCCGAATTGCCTAGCAGGTGCGTTAATTCCTAGTGGTGCAAAGGTAAATGGAAATTAAGGAAAGGCAGATGGTATATCTAATGGATAACGGAAATGAGCAATGGAATTAATCAATTTGGAATTTTATGTGTGTTGAATTATGAATTGAATGTGTTGTATTTTGGTTACTTCATTGCCTGATTTAGTTATTTTTCTCGAATTTCTATTATGACTATTTACTATCTTATAATCCACTGTGTTGTGAAAAGGTCTCACCCTTATGTGGTTAACATTTTAGGTACTTGAGCAAGGAGCTTGGAGATCAGAGTGCTCAGCGGATCAGTCGAAAGAAAGGAACTCAAGTGTATTTTATTATATTGTAATTGAAAGCCCCCAACGCTATTTGTGAACTCTGATTTATAAAAGAAAATTTAGAGTCCTATGTTTCATTTTCAAACGTTCATTGTTTATTATTCATTATATTATGGGGTGTTACAATTTGTGTTTTTAAAAAGGTTTTTGAATCAATCTCATTTTTTGCTCTCTCCAACCTTTTTCTTCTGAGCGCTTCTTCTTCTTCTCCTTCTCCAAATTCTCTGGTTTTATCGTTGATATCTATTTGAGAAGAAAACCTTATCTTGGCCACAGTACTTGTGATTTAAATTCAGCACCACTAGAGCTTATATTGTTGTATCAGTGTTATATAAAACACACTTTTGTTAGAGCCTTATATTGTTGTATCCGCACTATCAAGAGTGCATCATAGTGGTTGTACCAAATCTCCATATCCATAACCATTTGTGTAAGGGGTGTGTAACCCTTAGAGACTAGGGAGTGAATCTCCTAGTGCGAACGTGCTGCTTTCGTGGTTGTAGGGTGAGGAACCCTGTTGTACTGGGTAGTGCTAGACGAACGGTGGGGCACCTAGTAGTTAGGCTATCTGGTTGTGTTTTGAGGCCCCTAGCGAACGGAGGTTCCTAGTAGCGTGCGGGGTGCTCTGGTTGTACTTGGGGACGCGAGGCATCTTTGGTTTAGTGAAAAGCTCAAGCGGGTCGCTTGGGGACTGGATGTAGGCCGGGTTTGCCGAACCAGGATAAAATCTCCGGTGCAATCTCTTCTATCCCTCATCTCTTTATTTTGCGTTGTTATATTTATTTGTTGTGCATCAAAGCGATTATTTTCATAATAATTAATTTAAAGGGTTTTAAACTAATTAGCGCGGTAACAGTTTTCGTTGTTCTTATTTTAATTGTATCCGCGCATATTAGTTTTTCTATTATTATTAATATTATTCGCTTCTGCATAATCGTTTTCATCCTTATTATTGTTTTCCACTGCAAAATCTCTTTAAGTTTATTGAACACGTTTTAAAGCGAATATTTTCCAATGTTTTTATAAACACCCAATTCACCCCCCCCCCCCCCTCTTGGGTGACGGCTGCCAATCCTATCAATAATTCTAACAATTGGTATCAGAGCTTCATGCTCTGGTAAATGCTTAATAGTCCGAGTATAAAGATCCTTGTAGATTGGCAGCATTGGGATATTTTATTGTTTTTAATATGGAGGGATTTTCATTCGATGAAGCACCATTTTTTGATGGAAATCATTTTCATTATTGGAGTGCTAGAATGAAAATATTGTTACAATCTATTAGTTTTCGTTTATGGCATGTTGTTCTTAATGGTTTTGATTTTAAGCCAAAACTTGTTTTAAATGATTTTGATGAAAAATCCTTTTCATTCAATATTCAAGCTGTAACACCCCACATTTTCCCGTGCGTGCATAAACGAATTCGCTAAAAATAAACGTTGAAATTTTGTTTTCTAAAAAGGATTTTCTAAAGAGATGATTTCTTTATGAAATAAATTTGCATTTTTGGATTTGTGAACTTTGAAAGTGTGATCTTTTAAAATTTTGATTTAATTTACAAAATTATTTTTGAAATTTGTGAAGGATGCATTTTAATGAAACTATGATTCTTAGAAGTTAATGACCTTAAATAAATTTATCTTTTGGAAATTTCTCATTTTCATGAAAGTTGATTTTTAATTGTGTGAACTATATGTAGATAATTATTTTACTTTTAAATAGCCTAAGTTTTCTTTATAATAAAATGTGTTCTTGTAGGAAATTAAATTAATTGCTATTATATGAAATTAATTATGCTCAACATGATGTATAGTTGTTTGTAAATGTTATTGAAAAGCAAATGTGCATATATATGTGCATGTGCTACGGTTTGGGTGTGTGTACATATGATCCTTGAAATTACTTGCATATCCATGTGAAATGGTGATCATAAGTATCTTAAATAAATATGATTAGAAAAACATAGGCTATGTGTATGTGCATATGGTGTTACGGTTTTATTAGGTGTGTGAATGCATGTATGTGATTCTTGAGTTGATGATATCTTAAAATAGAAAATGAAAATGAAAAATTGCATGAATGTGTGTATGTGTGTGAATGCTACGGTGATGAGTGAGTGTGTGTGTGTGTGTGTTGGGGTAGATTTCAAATTGAGAGGAGATACTTGGAAGGCTTAGAAGCCAACAAGTGGATTAGAAGAGTGTAAAATGGTAGCCTTGAAATGACTAAGCATGATGAAGCCTAGCCCTAGACTAAGCACCATGTTCCCTCTTTGATTTAACCCCTCCCATGCAAACTTTGAGAAACCCAAAACTACCCTTCCATTTGGTGCCTTGGCCGAAACCCCTCCCAAGGGCAAAGGAGGCAATTTCGGTGCCCTTATATTCAACCATGCCTTAGTTCATTTCCTTACTTTCTTTCATTTCTTTCACAAACCCAAACCAAACACTTTCTAAGGGACTATCCAACCCTTAGAAGAAATAGAGAGAGAAGAAAAGGGAGAGTGTGGCCGTGAGGATTACCAAGGAAGAAGGAGGAGATTTGACCCAAGACCTCACACTTTCTGTAACACCCTAACATTTATATAACTTATTTACTAATAATTATGTTGGTTTTAAAATAGGACTTGAAAAATTTCTTTTTAAATCTTAACGAAAATCCGACAGAGTCTCCTCTGTTTATCGGACTTCCCAAAAATTTAGAGTTTCCACCTGTCAAACCAGAATAATCCAAAAAAAAACATTTCAACATTTCTATATATATTAATTAACTTCACAAGCCCTAATAACGTACATATGCTAAATTCGGCCTTGCAGCGATTAAATTATTTCAAACACCCAAAATAGATTAATTATAATACAATAACTAGAGTACACCTTTAACTAAATTACACTCCACGGTGTGGAGTGCACTCCTGCTCGGCCAGTGGTATTGCAAGCTCAAACCTCAGTACCTGTGAAGATAGTAAGGAGTGAGTATTACACATAAAATGGGGAGGCAGTTTTCAATTAAGACATAATGCAACACTAAGCAATACACATACCACAATTCAATCACATCATAAATAAGAGTCAATGTATCACAATTCATTTTCAAGTATTCATTAACTTCTCAAGTCAACTTTATCTCTTTATTCTCATACATTAATCTCATAATGCCCTTTATTCTCATTTCACAATTTATAATCACATTTCTCATTCAGTGTATTCCAGTCACGACTTTATTGCGTTCACACCACATGCGCGATCACGACTTACCACGTCTGGACAACACTCCCGGTTAGAACCGGTTTGCATCACTAGGAATTTAACGCTCCTGCCAGGACTTTGGCACACCCAAGGGTCTCTCGCTCAACCAGGTCTCTATCTCACCCAATAGGCTTCACCTGTTAAGCTATGCTATCATATGATTTCCACATTCCAATATACATTCAGTTATTTGAATTCATTAACTTTTCACATTCTCAACACATTTTATGTCTTTTATTTTGGCAGTGAATTGAGTCTTGGTGCATCGATGCCTAACAGGAATTTGTACCTAATGGGAATTTCATGCCTGGTTGAGAACGTAGCCCTTGGGAATTTGAAACACCCGGCAGGGGCACCTAGTCTACCAATGCACCAATTCTCAATTCAACTGCACTTTCCATTATTATTTACTCTATACATTATCATCATTCATTGCCTTGGATTTTAATCAACATCATTTCTCAAATCATTTAACAACATAGCATTTAAATCATCAACATCACCAAATATCAAGATTAAACATATCAACATCAACATAATTTCCCTAAGTCACAAATTCTATTCTAACAATTATTCTATATCAAATATACTCACTAAACAATTAACACTTAGTACACATTATATGCATATCGTAAACTAAACCCCAGAGTAAGGTAATACTCACTATAACCCACTCCTTACCTTGCTTTAACTCTTAGTTTTGTCAAATACCGATTCGTTCCACGCGATGAGATCCCTTGTTTTCACGTCGTGGCTGAAATTAGTGCCTTCAAATAAAAAGTGTACAGCATCTAAGTTAAACTCTTGTTTTTCAAACGCTTAAAAATCCAATCATCTCAATTTAGCTTAACTTTTGAAAACAAGTCTCAAAATAACAACTAATAATCAGATTACAACTTATACTTTTCTTTAAATCACATTCCTAATCTTACTTTATATAAGTCAATGATTCGAGACAAAAAATCAATTAAATCTTAAAACTTACTCCAACCAAACACTTAACACAAACTTGACAAATTCCAAATCATGTGCCCAAAACCGAATTATGCTCCAATAATCCATTACTCAATATCACTTAAACCAAAACTTAACCTCTTTTTAAAACAACCTCATTCAAATTACTCATAAAACAATTTTAAAACAAAAACAACATTTTTCATAAACACTTATTAAAATTCCAAATCTCAATATCAAAGTACGTTCATTAACTACATTAACTATTTGACACTAACTCTTTTTAAAGAAATGACAAGTAAGCATAAAATAAATTAAAGATCTACCTCTTTTCCCCCTTTTTTTTTTTTGTTTTCTTTAAATTCGGCCAGCACCCAAAACCAAGAAGAAAAATCACTTTTTAATCCCAAAAGCTCTTTCTTTTCATATGTAATTAAGGGAATCAATAATAGTCCTACAAAATAAAGAAATCAAATACTCAAGACAATATCATTTTCTATTTCCTATGCCTCAGTCAATTCGGCCAAGTTAAAGATCAAGAGAAAAATCAATCTTTGGTTCAAAACTCATTATCACCTTATAAGATTGCATGAAATTGGAGGTGTATACATGCCCAAACCAAAATACATACGTGCATAAACATTACTCTTTTATTTTCATAAAAAGTGATGACTTTTCATTATTTCCATATCAAAACAGCATATGCAAGGAAAAATCTCACTTCTGTTGTTGAAAATATTAACATGTAACAACTCAAGAGTTTTTCTTTCAAACAAAATCAAAGCTTTTTGACATAACTCAAGTAAATCAACCTGTACAGTAAAGAGATTAAAATCAATATAAATTATAATACAAGTTTAATTTCCAAAACAGTTTAATATTAAATAATTATAATCAATAACATTAAAATTAGTATTAATATAAGAATTAAAACACAATATAGAGCAATTCGAAAGTATTAGGGATTTACCCTCAAATATGGTTTGAAGCAAGATAGGGGGAAGACCGGTTCGGTTCGGTTCAGCAAACACGGCAGTAGCAACACCTTCATCATCGCACCTTATGGCTGGGGCGAGTTTTGCAACCAGGGAAGAAGGCACGTCGCGAGCTCCAAGGTCCTTGTTCGGTTCAACGGCGGCGCCGGTTCATGGGTTGCGATTCGCGACCAAACCAAGAGAGAGAGAGAGATCACGACTGGAGAGAGAAACCGAGGAAGAAGCCGACCGCGAGAGAGGCTGCAGCGGCGGTCGTGGTTGAGGGAGGAAGAGAGAGAGTCTGGCGGGGAGAGAGGGAACACGAAGAGAGAGAGACATTGGGGATGGAGGGTGGCGGCTGAGTACACCAAAGGAAGGGAGATAGGGTCTGAGTACACCAAAGGAAGGGAGATAGGGTTTCAGACCCTTTGCATGATCCAAGTTTATTTGAGAATAAAATAGGGATTTTTAGTCTTGCATGTTGATTTGTAATTATTTTTGGTTGATCTTGTATATGTGCATGTTTTAATCCATGTGTGTGTTAACTCAAATTAAGAATTTTGAGGTTTGCATGTCAAATTTCCAAGAAAAGAAATTAAGTTCTCCTATATATATTACGGCCTAGTAGAAATAATAGGGTAATGGTCTTTAAAATGATTTTCTTATGAACATGATTTGATTTAAAGGCTTGTTTTAAATTGGTGGTATTGATATGAAGGCCATTCGGCCATGAATGCTAAAAATGTTTTGATGCATGATTTTTAGGTGCATGTATGTATTAGGAATAGACTTAGTGGTCTTAAGTCCATGCATGCCATTCTTTTTAGAAGATCAAGTCATAAACCATGTTTCTATTTAGGAAAAATTATAAGTTTGAGTTTTGCTAAAAATCTAAGGAATCTCATGATGACTTTAGTGCATTGAAAATTAAACTAAGATTTTTGCCCTATGCATGCTAGTATTAGGTCTTGAGATAGAAAATAGGAAAGTGTGCTTAATCATTATTTGGATTGCATTTAGACCAAGATTAGCCTCATTTAGGAACCTAAAAGATGTACACATCAAGTAATTTGTGGTTGTGATTATTACCTTGAATCAAATTGATAATAATGAGATTGAAATTTGTTGAATGCTTCTATGATGCTCACGGTTTGGTCTTGAAAGAAATAAAATCATTCCATGGTTTTATGTCTTTGAAGGTGTGTAGCATTTTGCAAGATTTTACTTGAGGAAATTCGGTTTTGTGTGTTTAGGGGCTTAGAAGGACTTTCTTTTGAAATGACTATGGAGAGTGGCTACATTATCTGTGTATTCTATTTTATATTTGATGAAGTGATGTGTTAAATTCCTTTCTTCTTTTCGGTTTAGGGCTGAAAATAAATAAATTGATTTTCATAATGTGATTCTATGATTTCAAGGTTTAGAAATTATTAATAATTAGGAATTGTTGAGTATAGACAATTCAGTTTTGCCATGATCTAATTAAGAAATAAGATTAAATTATCTTTTGGTGCATAATTGAATTTGTGTGTTAGTGTTGTAATTTAATTAACTGTTTTCTTAAACCTACGTGTGTTTTGCAATAAGTGAATGATGAATGTTTTGGATTTTACGAACTAGCTAATGGAGTTCTAGAGTCTTATCCTTAATTCTTGCATTTGATAAGTGTTTTAACCTAACATTTTCAATTAAGGAAGTTTATTGGAATAAAAGAGTGTTTTTGAATTGTTTTCAAAGATTTTCTTAAGAATTGTTTTAATCATGAATTTGAATTGAATTCGGAAATCTTGGATAATGATAACAAGTTTTCAAAAAAGATATTATTTTCAAAACAAGCTAAAAGAATGTATTGAATCGTTTCTAATGCACGGGAAAATGTCTTAGTTGAGCGACGGACGAAAGGATAAGAGGCGAGGAGAGATGATCGGGAAACTTTGGAGAGCTATAGGACGTTCGTCATCGAGGTGAGAGAGGGGCATTCCCTTAAGACATCGTGGTAATTAGGTAACATATTAGGACGTCCAATCATCTCAAAGATTGGACTCCAATCTCATTTAGCGTAGTGGTGTATGTGATAGCGCTCGTTTGTTTGGTCTAGCTATCCACCCGAACGACTGAGATTGGTTTATAAGAATGATGATATGTTTTCTGATTGTTCATGTTGTGCTATTTACTTATTTTATGATTCGCTTATTTGTTATAGTTATGTGATATTGTTGGGAATCGTTCAATTGTGCGTTAGTAATAAAATTATGAAAATCATAAGCTAAGAATGATAAGAAAAGAATAATGGGTTCGAATAATGAGAATAAAAGAGAGAAAGAGAGGGACAAGTTACAATGAGAATGAAGCATGAGGAAAGTAGATGATGATTGGAAATTTGGAGCCACTGATGCTGTTGAACCCGAAGTGGTGAGAAAGGACACCAGTGATGTTGCTGAGTTACAATGGGCAAAGAGGACAATGATGGCATGCTAAGTGACAAGTTGATTTGAAATAGTGATACTAACGTTGATGAGAGCAATGTGCTGTGATTTGAGAAAGAGAAAGATGATGCGATGATGTTGTGATGATTCAAGCGATGCTATGTGAGTATTAGGGGGATTAGATGCGTACGATTAGCGATCGGGTCCCATTGAAGGGATGCACCAAGGATGGACCGATCATTAGGACTAAGCCGTAACGTAAAATCTTTAAAAGACTATTAAAAGACATTTATAAATGCGGTGAGACTAGAGTGTCGAATTGAAGTAGTGGAGAGGAAGGAACGATAAGTATATGCGGATACTTAGGACGAGATTGCATTAGGGGAGGACGATGACGGTGAAACGTCAAGAAGTCTGGAGTATGTTTCTAGGCAGAACGAACTCCACAGGTGGCGCACTAACGTGGTGGGGACTGGGTCTAATGCCGTGGCAAGTTCTGCGGGCCCACTAGAAACATACTGTCGCCCCCTAGATTGCAAATCGAGAACAGTGAGAGGGATTGGAACGGGGCATTGTGTTTTGCCACTGCGTGGATAGTGAGCCTTAATGTTATTGATATGATTTGAGGATGAGATCCTCCTGGTCTGGGACCATTATGTATTGTGACAGCTGTCGTGCCCGCGTAGTAAAGGTCTTGTACTCCTATTTGCTTCCGACTAGGTTGGGAGGTTGACCGAGGAGATATAGACGAGTGTGAGCACAATGATATTTCCCCCTCATCATTGATGCTAATCGAATTGATAAGACTTAATAACCAAGATATTCCAAAGATATTTGTGATGATGATCAAAATAATAATGATAATGAAAATGCTAAAAACCAAGAGTGGAAGTGGATATGGTTACCCTTGAAACATTTGATGAGTTTGAGGAAAGGAGAGAGAATGGAAGAAAAGTATCATGGTGAAGGATGCGATTGTCTTGAGCTTGCAAATACTAAAATGAGTAATTGGGTGATTATGTAAGGGTACATCATGATGATTATATATGTTGTTTTGATTTACCTTATGTTACTGCTGGATTTATGTTTGCCTTTGTATTTCTTTTGTCTTAATATTTACCTAATATAATCCCACATAGTCGACATTGCCGTTTTGGGTTTCTCACTCTCTCTCTACTCTACCTATTCTGTCTTGTGTAAAATTGTACGGGTTTTAGATGGCCAATATGGTACGATACCAGCAGTTGTGGGAGATAGAAGCGATTCCCAGAAGAGGCGCCAACAACATTATGTCTGTTCTCGAGATGTTCTACATAACGATTCCGCGTAGAAGAGCTGAGTTACAGTTAGCAGAAGAGGAGGCTGCTGCAGAGGAGGAGACGGATTGTGAGGATGACGACGCTGAGGTGGAGCTTACTAGGGTCGTAGAGGAGGAGGATCCTGACCTCTGGTCTGACGAGGATGCAGAGGTGTACTCTAGCGACGAGAGCTGGATCATTAGTCCTGAGGAGTTACTGATGGATGATGACGAGTGGTATGGCAGATTTGGAAAGCAAAATTAGGGAAGGATTTAGGAATATGACTAGGGAGTAGATAATTTCCCCTTTGAGTATGTAATTACCCATGAGTTCTTAGCAACCTGGTCCTGCTGTAACCCCAACAATTTAATCTTTGTATGGATATTTGACATGAAATCAAATGGGCTATTCTATTCTAGATAATGTTTTAGATGGTGAGTTTCAAAGCATAATGTCTTGTGACATTCCGGTTTGGGACTTGGAAGAGTCGGTGCAACTTGAGAACATGAGTATGAAACTATGTTTTGTAAATAAGAGATGTTCTCAGTTTGTACACTACTCATCAAAAAAAAATGGCCCCTAATTTTCACTCAAAATGACTATGGTTTTCAAGTTGTCAAATCGGGGTGTTACACAAGCTATGCATATTTAGAAAAATTCTTTGAATGTTGATGCATATACTATTATTGAAAATTGTTTGAATGCTAAGGATATGTGGGACACTTTGAATACACATTATGCTACTAATGATCTTCATGAAAGTGTTAGTGTCCACAGGAAAAAGGAGGGGAAAGAAGAAAGTGATGTAGAGCATGAAAGAACTAAATCCATGGAAGAAGAATACGATGATACTAAAAGCGTGGGGAGTAGTTTAACATGCGATGAGGATGAATTAGAAAGGCTATTTGAGAGCTTTATAGACTCATTGGAAGAATCAAGTTCTTCGGATGAGGAGTCGTTAGAAGATGAAAATGAAATATCAAATTACACGGCTCATAAGGTAACTTCAAATAGTCGTTGTTCTAATAATCTACATTTTGCATATAATGATTTGAATGATGATTTGATATATTTAGAAAATATAAGCTTGGACTCTTTACAAAAACTCTCCTTGATTGAAAATGAAATTGATATTTTGAAAAATGGAGATATTTTTGATAAAGAGATATTTTTTGAAAATAGCTCCTCAACCATTTTTGAAAATTGCTTACATATTGAAAAACAAGTTGAGGAAGCACTTTTTGAAAGTAACATTGAAAAATCAAATTGTTCAAATTCTTTACTTGATGAAATTGAAAATAATGTGGATATCCAAAAATCAAGTAAAGTCGATGACAATAATATTTCTCAATGTGAAATAAAAAATTCCAAGTTTCATGACAATAATTTTGAAAAAGTCAAATCATCATCCAAACCCATTATTTGCAATTATTGTGGTTGTTTGGGACATTTCTCATTTATGCTTATATCGTAAAAGTTTTAATTTGAGAAATAATTTGCAATGGGTTCCAAAGGCTTCTAAGGAACCTAAGAATAACCCCCTAGGACCCAAGTTGAAATGGGTACCAAAGTGTTCTCCTAGTATTTCGAATATGCAGAATTTTATTCAAAAGGATGAACCAAGTGGAGAAGAAAAGGGGAAAATGTCAAGGCTGATTTCCAAGAGGCCAAGAAATAGATGGAATGGTCAAAGGAGGAAGATGCTCCCAACCAAAGCTTCTCACATGTCTAAAGGTGAAATGAAATGGTCTAGAACTTCAAGAAAGAAGCAATGGGTAAGGACAAATGCCTCCTTGATCAACAATAAGTCCAAGGTATCAAATTATCATTCCTACTATAACAACGACTACACAAAGGTATACCTGGACTACTCTATTTTTTGTGCATACCAAGGTGTATCATGAGTGCTGAAATCTTTTTGAAAATCTTTTATTTCTCTTGATCACTCCTTGGATAAAATAAATCATGTGTGCCTTGTTTTTTTTTGAAAATCTTTTTAAGCACATGATTATATTTTTTTTGTTTGTGCATTGCATTATTTTTCACCATATATTGAGTTGCATCATGTGTGTTAAAATATTTTTAAATATCCTTTTATCACATGAATACACTCTTTATGTGTTGATGTCATGTCATGACATACTAGAGATACATTTTGATATAAGGACATGCATTAGTGTACATCAGCATATTTTTAAGTGCATTTGACTATGTTGTCCTTCATGTGCTTCAATTTTTGAAAAGTCAAAATGCCTATTTATGCTTGTGCTACTAATCTATATGGATCCAAGTTTTTGGATACCAAAAGAAATGTTCCTATGTATTTTTACAGGCAACGCCTCAAGTACGAGAGAAAGTATGCGCATTGAAATTAAATGAAAGAATTCTAAAGGAGGAATTACGACTCTCTTTCGTCATGATGCTTGAGGAAAAATACTAAAGAAGGGGAACATATTAAAAAGGTGGAGACTTCCTTCAAGGCAAAGAATGGAAAAACTCTTTGGGGAAGAATATCACAAGTGCACAAACATCCCCTATAACATGGAAAATTAGCACACTCGATAAGTATCACTGTCCCTTTATTATTTTATTTATCATGTGATACTTGTTTATGTGATATATGCCTTATATGACAATATGTGCTATCATGAATTATATGTTATTATTGTCATGACATATAGGAGTTTAAAGTTTTGATGATAGTGAGCATTCACATGTTTTTATGTTTTTATGATGCATTTTTCATCTCCCTTCATGTTATGCTTATTTTGGAAAAACCTTTTAGAAAGGGGGAGAAAAATAATTTTTGATTATTTGCATTGAAAACATGTTTTGCTTCTTCATCCCATTTTGACATCATGCGGTCTTTTTTTGTGTATTGGGAAGAAATTGTTTTGTGTCCCATACTTACGTTTGATGATGTCAAATAGGGGGAGAAATTGACTATGTGTCTATGTGTATTTGCTCCCTTGTTATTATTAATGTATCTATTCAGTGTTTCAGGGGGAGTATAGTACAAAGGGGGAGAAGAACCCTAATCCTGCTAAAGTCTTCTCACCACCTTTTTGATGTTGACAAAAGGGGGAGAAGAATTCTGAGCTTCATTGTGTATACTAACCATATATGCAGGGGGAGGTTATGAGAATGAAGAGAAAATATTATCATGGCTTAATCAATTATTCTCTATATTCTCTACTTGTATTTAAATTTCCTATGATATTATGAGACTATATTGTGTTATACTTCCTGCTTAACGCTTGTGATGCAGAAACTCAGAAAACGGTTTGTCATCATCAAAAAGGGGGAGTGTTGGAAGTCAAGCTTGCCCCAAAGGACATAAAGAGTAATGCTAGAAGGATTCTAGAAGATAATGTTTTGATGATTACAAACAAGATTCAAAGTTTCAAGCATCAAGCTGCATCAAGTTCAAGCATCAAACTTCAAGGCTAAAGTCAAGGCTCAAGCTTCATGTTCAAGTTTAGTATAGCCTGGCCCATAGGAAATTTGTAAGGTAATGAATTTTTATTACAAGTGTCTATTGGCCAAAATTAGCTTTTCATGTTAAGGATAAGAAAATAACTTTTTATGAAAAATTTTTAATTGCAAAAAGAGTTTTAGTGAAAATACCTGATGTTACAAAACTCTGAATATTTGTATGAATGAAAGAGAGAGTAATCGATTACTTGCTTGAGTTAATCGATTAACTTTGTTGCATCATAGAAAAATCAGAGAGGTTGTAATCGATTAAGTGAACCTTGCTAATCCATTACTTTCTTATGTGAGTAATCGATTACCTTGTTCAAGTAATCGATTATATTTGTTGCATCATATATTTTCCAGAGGCACAGTAATCGATTACAGGCTGTGTAGTAATCGATTACATAGGTTGCATCACATAATGATCAGAGATTCAGTAATCGATTATTTGACCAGTGATAATCGATTATATCAGTTGCATCATATATTAAACAGATGTGAAGTAATCGATTAAATGTTATGTCGTAATCGATTACTAGTTTTTCAAAAGAATTTAAAAGTTTCTATTTTTAAGGGAATATTCGATTACCTTCCCTGAAGTAATCGATTACCTCAAGTTTTATGGAAAAACGTGTCAGAATCATTTTGATTTATTTGTTTTTACATAATTGATTCTGATTTATTTTCAAAATTCGAATTTGTATATTATTTTGAAATATTTCCTTATTTGTTTTTAAGAATCAAATCTTTTATTTATCTCCTAAATCTATTTTATTTGTTTCTGATTTCAAAATTGATTTTATTCTATTTTATTTTATTCTTTAAATCTATTTGATTTGTTTTGGATTTCAAAAACTTATTTTATTTATTTGATTTCAGAAAATCAATTTTGAATATTTCCGGATTTGATTTCATTCTTATTTTAAATTTGATTTATTTCCAAAATCGTTTTTGATTTGATTCTGATTCTTTTTTCAAATTCAAAATTTGAATTTCAAATATTTTCAAATCTTTATTTTTATTTCTTAAATCTTTATGATTTGTTTTTGATTTTAAACATGTGTTATTTGTGTTTTTAAAAAGGCTTTTGAATCAATCTCATTTTTTGCTCTCTCCAACCTTTTTCTTCTGAGCGCTTCTTCTTCTTCTCCTTCTCCAAATTCTCTGCTTTTATCGTTGATATCTATTTGAGAAGAAAACCTTATCTTGGCCATAGTACTTGTGATTTAAATTCAGCACCACTAGAGCTTATATTGTTGTATCAGTGTTATATAGAACACACTTTTGTTAGAGCCTTATATTGTTTTATCCGCACTATCAAGAGTGCATCATAGTGGTTGTACCAAATCTCCATATCCATAACCATTTGTGTAAGGGGTGTGTAACCCTTAGAGACTAGGGAGTGAATCTCCTAGTGCGAACGTGCTGCGTTCGTGGTTGTAGGGTGAGGAACCCTGTTGTATTGGGTAGTGCTAGACGAACGGTGGGGCACCTAGTAGTTAGGCTATCTGGTTGTGTTTTGAGGCCCCTCGCAAACGGAGGTTCCTAGTAGCGTGCGGGGTGCTCTGGTTGTACTTGGGGACGCGAGGCGTCTTTGGTTTAGTGAAAAGCTCAAGCTGGTCGCTTGGGGACTGGATGTAGGCCGGGTTTGCCGAACCAGGATAAAATCTCCGGTGCAATCTCTTCTATCCCTCATCTCTTTATTTTCCGTTGTTATATTTATTTGTTGTGCATCAAAGCGATTATTTTCATAATAATTAATTTAAAGGGTTTTAAACTAATTAGCGCGGTAACAGTTTTCGTTGTTCTTATTTTAAGTGTATCCGCGCATATTAGTTTTTCTATTATTATTAATATTATTCGCTTCTGCATAATCGTTTTCATCGTTATTATTGTTTTCCGGTGCAAAATCTCTTTAAGTTTATTGAACACGTTTTAAAGCGAATATTTTCCAATGTTTTTATAAACACCCAATTCAACCCCCCTTCTTGGGTGACAGCTGCCAATCCTATCAATAATTCTATCAGGGACGAGTGAAGTTAGACGAGCCAGATTGAATACTCTAATGCATGAATATGAGCTTTTTCGCATGCAAAAGAATGAATCCATTAATGACATGCAAAAACATTTTACTCATATCATAAACCATTTAAATGCTCTCGGTAAAATATTTTTAAACTCTGAAATTATTAACAAAGTGCTAAGATGTTTGAGCAGGGAATGGCAACCCAAGGTGACAGCGATCATGGATTCAAAAGACTTGGACTCCCTGGACATTGAAACATTATTTGGAAAACTTCAAGAGCACGAGATGGAGCTCGGACGCTTGACCATGCATGAAGAGCCAGATAAAAAGAAGAAGAAAATTTCTCTCAAGACCTCTGCCAATACATCCAAAGCAAATAAAGATTCCTCGGACAGTGACTCAAGCTCGGATATAGACAAGGAAAGTTTCGGTCTCATTGTGAATAAATTTGGTAAATTTTTTAAAAATAAAAGAAACTTCAAAAACAAAGGAAGAGAGACAAAGGACAACCATTACAAGAGCTCAAAAGAAAGGATAAAATGTCATGAGTGTGGTGAACCAGGGCACATCCGATCATACTGTCCCAAGCTAAAAAAGAACGGTAGCACTGATAGAAAGTAAAGCAAGGAACACAAACCGAAGAGTGCGTACATTGTTTGGGATGCTCCCGAGGACAGTGAACAAACTGGATCAAGCTCAGCAGATGACGAGGAAGAGGCGAACCTGTGCTTAATGGGCAGACATCATGTGAAAGCTTCGCCGAGCTCAGTGTTCGGCTTGACCGAGCAGGAGTTTGACATGTTCGAATCAAGCTTGGACGATGACGAGGAAAATTCAACCATGTGCTTAATGGGAAGAAATGACGTGGAAGCCTCGCCGAGCACAGTATTCAGATCAACCGAGCAAGGATATGAGGTAACTTCCTATTCTGATTCTGATATAGAGTCAAAATTTGATGATATTGAAGAATTATATACTGCTTATCATGAAATGCAAACCGAATTCAAGAAAATTGCCAAAAATTATATCAAAATCTGAAAACAACTTTTGCAACTTTTTCAAAGAGTGATAATATGTTAAATCATATAATTGTTGAACAAAGAAACAATTCAGGACTTGGTTACACAAATGCCAAAAATAAAATTTTTAAAAAGGTTGGCTCATTTTCGAAAATTAATCATTCCAAACAGCCAACATGTTTTTATTGTGGCATTCATGGACATACTCCGAATGAATGCAAAATTAGGCGTTATGGTGTGGCCAAGGGATCTTATGTTTGGATTGTTAAAGAAAAGGACCCTTATGCTAACCCTCAGGGACCCAAAACTGTTTGTGTTGGATTTGGTCTCAAAATCTCGAGAGAGGGGGGGGGGGGTGAATCGAGTTTTATTAATTTATTGCAAAAGCACTTAATTTTAAAAATTATTTTTGCGATGGAGAGATTGGACGTTTAAGAAGGAGAGCGAAATCGATTGATAATAGAATAAGAGTAGCGCGGAAACGTAAATAAATGAAAATGCGGAAATTAAAAGAGATAGGAATAGAAAAGCTTGCACCAGGAAATTTTATACTGGTTCATCATTCCCGTCGAAAGGCCTACTCCAGTCCCCAAGCGACCCGCTTGAGATTTCTATAACTAGCAATTGAGCCGCACCCAATTACAACCAGAGCACCCCGCACACTACTAGGAACCTCCGTTCGCTAGGGGCCTCAAATAACACAGCAGGGTTCCTCACCCTACGAATGTCTCACACGTTCAACTATGGGATTCTCTCCCTAACCACTAGGGTTTCAAACAATATGATGTGAGTGATTACAATAGTATAGTGTGTTCTCAACAACACAGATACAACAATAATATCTCTATAGAAATGAAGTTCTTTTGTGAGAAGTTACAAGGCCAACAATGTTTTGTTCTTCAAAAAATGTATGCACGTGAAAACCAGAGAAGAGTTGAGAAGAAGAGAAAAGAACATGAAATGATCACAGTATCAGGAATGTTGAAGTGATTCTTAGAATAAAATAAAAATCTGATTTAGAAATAAAAAGAATAAAGTTAAATCAAAACCAAATCATAAAATAGAATAGAATAAGTTTTAAAATCAAAATCAAATAAAAAAGATTTGAAAATTAAAACTAAAAAGGAATATTTTCAAAAATAAAATCAATTTCGAATTTTGAAAATAAATAAGAATCAATTAAGTAAAAACAAATCTGGAAATAAATCAAAATGATTCTGACACGTTTTCAATAAAAATTGAGGTAATCGATTACTTCACGAAGGTAATCGATTTTGATCTAATCTGAAATATCTGCATCACAAGTGTTACACAAGCAAATATATATACAAAATAAATATATAACCTTCCCTAGAACAATATTTGTCAAAATAAATACAATATGTAACACCCCAAATTTTTAATCCTGGATTAATGGAATATTAATTATAAAGTTTATTACAATTAATTATTTCTATTTTTAATCTTTGATTAAAACCTGTGTTTATATTATTAGAATTTATTTTAATAAATATATTTATGCATGAAATAGGTATTTTTGCATATTAGTCCCTGGGTTGGGACCTAGAAGCAAATATAGGAAAGATTTTGGAGGGAAAGTAAATAAAATAATTATTTTTCAAAAACTGGGCAAACTACTCGAGTATTTTTTGGAATACTCGAGTATTCTGGACAGAGTTGCACGAGTTAGTGCGTTTGGTGAGTCACCAACAACGATTCTCGTGTGTTGACACGAAATCGTCTTCCTCAACACTTCAATGCCTTCGTGTCGAGCTGCATGAAGGTTTTGGCCAAGTATTTAAGCCGTGGTTGACGGATTACGCGACCCATTTTGCCAAATTGAAGAAGAGTTAGTGTGTTAGGGTTCTTGAATCGTTTCATTTGATTCTTCCTCTGTGTGCTGATCTGAGTGATAAATTATACACCAATACAAAGCTCACATCACGAGCTTTGTATAGACACTAAAATCGTGAGGATTGAGTGAGTGTGGTGGAAGATTTGGAGCTTGGAAGTTGAGACTGTTATCTGTCAAAGTGGTTCTGGGGGCTCACTTTGATTCCGATTTCTGGTAAGCTCACGAATCCTATGAGTCTCAATTCGATTTCTCTAGTTAGTTTATGTTGCATAGAATCTAGGAAAACTAAAATCCCCAATTTTTATCTCTGTTTCATGTGTGAACCAATTCAATTTTGGTGCTGCACTCGAAACTGTCATGCATGTGAAGCTCAAAGTGATTCCTGGGGTTGAAGAGCTTTCTCTTGGAAATTCATGGTTGGAACACGTCTGAGAGGTAAGGGGAAGTAAGTTTCGTACACTAGATAGAGTTTAAATTCCATTAAATGCATTAGAGAGCCACCAAGAGGCTCTAAGGGCTTAGATTGAATAGGAACTTTGGTTTGGAGACCAAGTCATGCTCTAAAACTGTGTTGAGCAAGTTCTAAATCATGCATGCAAGCTTAAATGACCATTGTTTCATGAGTGTGATGTTTATTTTGCAATTTGAGGTATTGAGTTGCCAAATTGAGTATTTTATGCATTAATGGTTGATTCTCTGTCAAATCTGTTATTTGATATGAAATGAATGTTGTCGCATGTTCAAATTATGATATGTTAACTCTGTTGATCCTTGGAATGGACTGGAAATGAGTAGAAATGAAAATGGTATGTTGAAACTAAGATTTCAGTGTTGTCTGCTGCGAAACACTCGAGTATTAGACCAGGTACTCGAGTAAAACGTTTGTAAAACAATGTAATTTGAGCAAGAACACTCGAGTATTGTGTCTGGTACTCGAGTATCGAGCAAGACCTGAGGACATGTTAAGGCAAACCACTCGAGTAATGCAGGAGTGACTCGAGTATTCTGGAAATCATGATGAACACTCGAGTAACCCATGAACTACTCGAGTAATTTATTGAATTTGAAACCCAAATCCTCAGAAAGTCATGAACACTCGAGTAACCCTAACTACACTCGAGTAATCTGGAAAAGTTGAAAAACACTCGAGTATGCTGACTTATACTCGAGTAATTTACCCAGAACCTGAGAAACACCATTTTCAATTCTAACTCAATTGATTAAGGATTTCATAACCATAATCCAAGGGATCTGAACTTAAGAGGAATTGATTAATATGGATACACCGTTTGGATGACGGTCCGTTTGGATGATGGAATGTGCCTAGGTGGCATGTAATATATTAATCAATTTCCTTCAATCTTAAAAATGATGCATTCATTTGGAGTTTGGATGGTAAGTCGTTTATCATGTTTTGGTAACATGAGGAGGGCCTCTGGGAGTGCCAATACGCTTGCTTGATGACACGTCGTTGACGTGGTCGGCTGAGTGGATGCCGATACGGTTATACCATTTGGATGATGGGCCGTTTGGATGATGGTACGTTTCTCGGGTGGCACGTTATAACATTGCTCGGGTGGCATTGATTCCAAGCTTGTCGTGTACATTCTTGGTGAATGTACGAATTGTTGTATACCTAGGAATACAACGCACTGGTGAGTGCTGGGTTGTCAGGGATGGACGTCAAAGAGTGACATAGAATGATGGAGATAGGCATGAGAGCTAGATTCATGCATCATGCCACTCATTTGAATTAAGTGTGATAAATGAAACAAGTATGAGCATCCTAATTGCATTCAATAACTGCTAAGTGCTAAATGTGATTGTTGTTCATTGTTGCATATTTACATATTCATATTGTGCAAATTTATACTCTGTTGATTATGTGTATAGAAATACTTACCCCTATGCCCTTGTAGGTGATGTCACGTTACATCGCTTGCATCGAGATCCGACCACTTTTTAGTGGCATATGGATCTACGAGGATCACCGAGCGGTCTTCGAGGGATAGGTAGAGGTTATCTTCTACCATCCCAACTCGATGGTCCGGTTTCATCCTCGTAGATGTAGGATTCCCATCATGTACACTATGCACGTACCCCTCTTTTATACTTACCATGGACCACCTCCCACACGACCAGCTCGCTCATATCATAGTTTTTATTTTCAACCTACCCGCTCACACCCTTTTTCTTCTAGAGTCGTCCGCGAGGAGACTCCCCCTTCTGATTCGAGGAGCCCAGTTAGGGTCTCCCCATCACCTGACCCTGTACGCAGTGGTAGGGTACACTCTCCCTCGAATGAGATCGAGGAGGATCCGGTGGAGGACGAGAGCGGAGGCGAGCCTGTTGTGCATTTTACTGGGAGTGATGGGAGGGACGATGACCCCTAGGTATGTGCATATGGTATGTGATGAGGATCAGTGGATCTGATGTGTGGAGGCTGTGGAGGATACTTTGCTGCTGCTGATGCTTTGATGATGATGCTACTACTACCTTACTACTTATGTTCCTTGGAGACTACTGCTATCACTACTACTACATCTGATGCTGCCGGATCTACGTGACCACTCCTAGAGTCCATATTTTGTTATGTATATATTATGTATATATACTTTTGAGTACTCTAGGCTATGGTTATATGAGGATGTAGATCTGTGATGGACTTGTATATGGTTCTTGGAGACTGATGATGGAACTATGTAGACATGGCTCTTTTCATATATAAAATCTATGTTTGATATTATTACTAGTTGCATAGTCCTATAATTTCCGCTTACTCTGATTTAATCTATTTAAGAGTTCGGCTGTGAAAAGTATCCGATGGTATCCGTTTATCAATTAAAGCAAGGGGTAGCTTCATTCATTTTCTATTACATAAATATGATTTCAAGATACGAAGGTTACCCAATTCACTAAAAGATTTTAGAACTTGTCGAACTCGATATAATTGTTTAAAATGATTTCGAATTTCTTCTCCAAGAATTCCAAGTTTTAGTTTGTGCACCCGCTTTTCAGATATAATTGTATTTTCACATTTTCTTAATAATCACAAGTCCATATATTATCCACTATTATAGCTTAAGTACTATATTATTTTTGGATAATCAAGAAGGGTGTCACACTGAGTGGTATCAGAGCAAAAGTCAGATCTTGTAGTAGTGGAAGTAGTTTCAGAAAGATAGCCATCAACATCAAGCAGGTATCTCCAAGGCATGTACATTGCTTTGAATGCTAGTATCTTACTTGTTGAGCTTTAGATACAATTGATTTGTTTGTATCTTGTCTCTTTTGAGCACAAGACCCAATTAATTGTGGATTTAAAGGTATAAGCTATGGTCTTAGTATAGGTGGTGTGATGAAAGTTTCTTTAAGTTCAACATATGTGACCATAAGTCCATAGCGCAGGTCCATTATGGCAACTAGAAACCAAAATCACACCAATGCGATGTTAGAGAAAATTACTGCGGTGCTGGAGGCTATGCAACAACGGCAATCTCAGCAACCACCGCAACCGTTTAACCCACCTCATCAGTGTAATGTGGGTATTACCGAGGCTAAGAGTTTGGCGAATTTTAGGAGTTGTAATCCACCCAAGTTTGAAGGAGGATTTAAACCTGAGGAGGCTAATAAGTGGATTCATACCATGGATAAGATCTTTAGAACGTTGGGCTGCGCAGAAGCTCAGAAGGTGGCGTATGCAGTCTACATGTTAGAAGATGAGGCTGAGAACTGGTGGAACCATACGGTTCAGCTCCTGCATTATGAAGGAAGGGAGGTTAATTGGGATGTATTTATGGAGAAGTTCCTCAATAAATACTTCCCTGAGGATTTGAGGAAAAAGAAGGAAGTGGAGTTCTTATAGCTGAAGCAAGGAGACATGACTGTGGGAGAGTACGCAGCCAAGTTCGAGGAATTGATGAAGTACTCTCCATATTATCAGAACAACCCCGATGAAAGGAGTAAGTGTATCAAGTTTGAGGGAGGATTAAGGCCCAAGTTGAAGTCTACTTTCAGTTATCAAAGGATCCAAAGTTTTCCTACATTGGTGGACATGTGTAGAATGTACGAGGATGACAAGAAAGCAGAAAAACTGCAAGCATCAGAGAGGAAAGATAGTCAAAATTATGGACCTCAAAGGCACAAAGGTTTCAATAATCGAGGCAAGGGTCCGTATGATCGCCGGAGGAAGGGCAAAGGAAAAGTTGGAAGTAGTGATGGAGGTAACTTGCGAAGTAAGGCTCCTTTCTGCGACAAGTGCAAGCGTCGTCATCATGGCCGTTTTTGTTGGGGAACAAATAACTGCTTCAATTGTGGGAAACCGGGACACTTTGCGAAGGATCGCCAGGAACCGATCAAGGCTAATTCACGAGGGGCAGCTGACAAACCCATGGTGCAAGGGAGGGTTTTCACGCTTAGGGGTGGAGAAGCAAGCCAATCCTTCGATCTTGTGCAAGGTAATTACTTGCTAAATGGTCAGCTTTGTGATGCGTTGCCTGGTTGTGGTGCTACTCATTCATTTGTTTATTATGAATGTATGAATCGTTTGACCTTGACTGTATCTGAAGTATTCTATATAGAAACCCCTACGAGCGTTCCTATAGTTGTTTCTAAGGCAAGCCTTATCGATTGTATGGAAGTGTTGGGATGAGTCTTTAGAAACAAATTGATCTGTCTACCTTTATCGTATTAAGACGCGATTTTGGGAGTGGACTGATTAAGCGCTAATATAGGACCATCAATATACTCCCTTAAGTCAAGTACCTGTAACCAAAGTAACCCGAAAAGATTAGCCTTTCATATGAAATAAGAATGCAACGAGGATTTTCAGTCAGTGAAGTGAAGGTTAACAACCCCTCTTACATTGCTCTTACTCGATTCATACGGGAGTATTAAAGAATAATTTCCTGTGTCGAGACAAGGACTCGGAAGAGAGAGTAGTCTTAAGGAAGGAAGGTGGGGGTGTATGCATCTAAGTGATCGAATACACCCGGGGTGAACTCTTGTTGTATGACTTGAAACTTGCAACAAGTATGTTCCCTCTAAAAGATTCAAAGGTTTTTGTCTTTAGGGCACTTTGTCTTGGGAATTCGGAGATCAAAGGAGTATGAAGGAATTAACTCGACTAAAAGAAGAGGTTGAATTGGAGTTATCATCAATGGTTGGGTCTGAAAAGTTTTGATTTCGAGCCTCGATACTTAATCAGTAAAGTGAAAGGTAATGACAAATATTGAGTCGAAGAACGATTCATGGAAAATTTAAGGTGATCAAGAGGCTATCCTAAGTAGGGAAGTTGAAAGGAAGTAAGAGATTGACTGATAGAAGATAAGAGAACCAATTTACATCAGTGGACGAAAGAAATTCTTCTTTATACAAGAATTTATATCTTGAACGATTCATGAATTGGGAGTGAAAATTTTGGATTCACACACACAAGAGATGAGTAGATAAAATGTTATGCTACTTCTATATTAAGTGATGTAGCAAGGAACTTGTGGGAACCGTGTAAGATGAATGTTGGAACCAAAGATTGATACATCGTTTGAATAGCATTCGAAAAGACGACTTGGGGAACTGAAGAAAATTCTCAAGAGGCATGGGAAGGATGTAAGGGGTTGAATTGCTAAACATAGAACGAGAAAATGTTAGTCTCAGAAAAGGCTTTTCCAAGTTCAAAGGATCAAGGAAGTATGCTGCAGTACGACCCGGCGGAAGGTTCAAACATGTGAAGTTTAGAATGGATTAGGTCCGAACCTCTAACCAGCTATCAAGTATTAATGCATAAGGAATTTTCTCAATATTGGACAATGTATGTGGAATTTATAAGTACAATGGATGAGCATAAGAGGTTGGTAGAATGAGTGACCAAAACCAGTATAAGAGGGACTTGGGAAAAAGGAAGTGAAAGGTAGTTAAGAAAATTAATTATGGAGGAATGACAAAATTAAGGGAACCCCGGTCGTGAGAATTATAAATTATGTTAATGAGAAGTAAGAGTTGCCCAACTCCGTGTGTAGGAAATGAAGTGCGTTACTTTGGACTAGATAGTGGTATACCTGGGACATTCGGTGGCAGCTGTGAAAGACTGCGAGTTTAATTCACCAGATTCAGCAAGGGTTAAGAGTAAGAAGGGAATGGTCGTCAAGCGAGTTGAGTTTGGACGGGTGTCCAACCTTTTAGGATGAGAGTTAGATTTACGTATAGGTAATCTGAGTTATCCTTTCTCTGATCGGAATTAACGTAATCAATGTTTTCGATTGCGTTAATTAAATCGTTTGTAATCTGGAAACCTCAGCAGATCTTTAACTGGAATTTCGGTGATCAAAACGCTTATCACAGTTGGATGTGATAAATATCTTTGGGAACTACGGAAAGAGGAAGATTAGTTAAGATTAGAGGGATTAACAACCACCGGGATAGGACAAGTATTTGTCTCCCCAACGGAAATTTCTTTAGAATTGACAATCTGTCTAAGTCTGATAGTGGCAATAACACTCCTTATCTGTAAGTTCATCCAACTTAAAGATATATCGTATAATCTTTCTTGAGAAAGATTATATCTCTAAGGAATGATTTTATTATTAATGGTTTGAATATTAGGACTGATCACCCTAATGTTTGTAACTATTAAGGAATAAAGTCATATAAATGATTTGTTGATCGTGCGTGAGTGATCAGAGTGCGCAGCGGGAAAAGTTTTTCATCGACGCATGTATTGCAAAATGTTTTAAATTTAAGATATGTAGTTGAAATGTGTTTTTCAGAAAAGTTTTCCCTCAAAAAGCTTATGTAGAAATGTTTTTTTTTTAAAAAAAAAAATATGTATGTTATCCGGAAAGGTTTAGCCTAAGGTTTTTCTTTGAACTGATTATGAAATAATTTTCGAGGAAATTTAAGAAAACTCTTTCTGTGGAAAAGTTGCGACATGCTTTCAAACACAAAGGTATTATTCGAGGAAAGTTTTATTTTTAAATGTTTAGTGAAACATTTTGAGACGGGAAATTTAAAGGAACATAAGAAAATTCTTTTAAGTGGGGAAGAATTTTCCTAAAGGATATTTTGAGAAAAGATAAGATAGACTTTATTTAATTTTAAAAAAGTGTAATTTTGAAGAGTGAATTTCGGGGACGAAATTCCTGTTAAGTGGGGAAGTAGTGTAACACCCCAAATTTTTAATCCTGGATTAATGGAATATTAATTATAAAGTTTATTACAATTAATTATTTCTATTTTTAATCTTTGATTAAAACCTGTGTTTATATTATTAGAATTTATTTTAATAAATATATTTATGCATGAAATAGGTATTTTTGCATATTAGTCCCTGGGTTGGGACCTAGAAGCAAATATAGGAAAGATTTTGGAGGGAAAGTAAATAAAATAATTATTTTTCAAAAACTGGGCAAACTACTCGAGTATTTTTTGGAATACTCGAGTATTCTGGACAGAGTTGCACGATTTAGTGCGTTTGGTGAGTCACCAACAACGATTCTCGTGTGTTGACACGAAATCGTCTTCCTCAACACTTCAATGCCTTCGTGTCGAGCTGCATGAAGGTTTTGGCCAAGTATTTAAGCCGTGGTTGACGGATTAAGCGACCCATTTTGCCAAATTGAAGAAGAGTTAGTGCGTTAGGGTTCTTGAATCGTTTCATTCGATTCTTCCTCTGTGTGCTGATCTGAGTGATAAATTATACACCAATACAAAGCTCACATCACGAGCTTTGTATAGACAATAAAATCGTGAGGATTGAGTGAGTGTGGTGGAAGATTTGGAGCTTGGAAGTTGAGACTGTTATCTGTCAAAGTGGTTCTGGGGGCTCACTTTGATTCTGATTTCTGGTAAGCTCACGAATCCTATGAGTCTCAATTCGATTTCTCTAGTTAGTTTATGTTGCATAGAATCTAGGAAAACTAAAATCCCCAATTTTTATCTCTGTTTCATGTGTGAACCAATTCAATTTTGGTGCTGCACTCGAAACTGTCATGCATGTGAAGCTCAAAGTGATTCCTGGGGTTGGAGAGCTTTCTCTTGGAAATTCTTGGTTGGAACACGTCTGAGAGGTAAGGGGAAGTAAGTTTCGTACACTAGATAGAGTTTAAATTCCATTAAATGCATTAGAGAGCCACCAAGAGGCTCTAAGGGCTTAGATTGAATAGGAACTTTGGTTTGGAGACCAAGTCATGCTCTAAAACTGTGTTGAGCAAGTTCTAAATCATGCATGCAAGCTTAAATGACCACTGTTTCATGAGTGTGATGTTTATTTTGCAATTTGAGGTATTGAGTTGCCAAATTGAGTATTTTATGCATTAATGGTTGATTCTCTGTCAAATCTGTTATTTGATATGAAATGAATGTTGTCGCATGTTCAAATTATGATATGTTAACTCTGTTGATCCTTGGAATGGACTGGAAATGAGTAGAAATGAAAATGGTATGTTGAAACTAAGATTTCAGTGTTTTCTGCTGCGAAACACTCGAGTATTAGACCAGGTACTCGAGTAAAACGTTTGTAAAACAATGTAATTTGAGCAAGAACACTCGAGTATTGTGTCTGGTACTCGAGTATCGAGCAAGACCTGAGGACATGTTAAGGCAAACCACTCGAGTAATGCAGGGGTGACTCGAGTATTCTGGAAATCATGATGAACACTCGAGTAACCCATGAACTACTCGAGTAATTTATTGAATTTGAAACCCAAATCCTCATAAAGTCATGAACACTCGAGTAACCCTAAGTACACTCGAGTAATCTGGAAAAGTTGAAAAACACTCGAGTGTGCTGACTTATACTCGAGTAATTTACCCAGAACCTGAGAAACACCATTTTCAATTCTAACTCAATTGATTAAGGATTTCATAACCATAATCCAAGGGATCTGAACTTAAGAGGAATTGATTAATATGGATACACCGTTTGGATGACGGTCCGTTTGGATGACGGAATGTTCCTAGGTGGCATGTAATATATTAATCAATTTCCTTCAATCTTAAAAATGATGCATTCATTTGGAGTTTGGATGGTAAGTCGTTTATCATGTTTTGGTAACATGAGGAGGGCCTCTGGGAGTGCCAATACGCTTGCTTGATGACACGTCGTTGACGTGGTCGGCTGAGTGGATGCCGATACGGTTATACCATTTGGATGATGGGCCGTTTGGATGACGGTACATTGCTCGGGTGGCACGTTATAACATTGCTCGGGTGGCATTGATTCCAAGCTTGTCGTGTACATTCTTGGTGAATGTACGAACTGTTGTATACCTAGGAATACAACGCACTGGTGAGTGCTGGGTTGTCAGGGATGGACGTCAAAGAGTGACATAGAATGATGGAGATAGGCATGAGAGCTAGATTCATGCATCATGCCACTCATTTGAATTAAGTGTGATAAATGAAACAAGTATGATCGTCCTAATTGCATTCAATAACTGCTAAGTGCTAAATGTGATTGTTGTTCATTGTTGCATATTTACATATTCATATTGTGCAAATTTATACTCTGTTGATTATGTGTATAGAAATACTTACCCCTATGCCCTTGTAGGTGATGTCACGTTACATCGCTTGCGTCGAGATCCGGCCACTTTTTAGTGGCATATGGATCTACGAGGATCACCGAGCGGTCTTCGAGGGAGAGGTAGAGGTTATCTTCTACCATCCCAACTCGATGGTCCGGTTTCATCCTCGTAGATGTAGGATTCCCATCATGTACACTATGCACGTACCCCTCTTTTATACTTACCATGGACCACCTCCCACACGACCAGCTCGCTCATATCATAGTTTTTATTTTCAACCTACCCGCTCACACCCTTTTTCTTCTAGAGTCGTCCGCGAGGAGACTCCCCCTTCTGATTCGAGGAGCCCAGTCAGGGTCTCCCCATCACCTGACCCTGTACGCAGTGGTAGGGTACACTCTCCCTCGAATGAGATCGAGGAGGATCCGGTGGAGGACGAGAGCGGAGGCGAGCCTGTTGTGCATTTTACTGGGAGTGATGGGAGGGACGATGACCCCTAGGTATGTGCATATGGTATGTGATGAGGATCAGTGGATCCGATGTGTGGAGGCTGTGGAGGATACTTTGCTGCTGCTGATGCTTTGATGATGATGCTACTACTACCTTACTACTTATGTTCCTTGGAGACTACTGCTATCACTACTACTACATCTTGTGAGACCCACAATTTTACCCAAATTATTTGTGATTTTATAATTGAAATTAGGAAATTATGCTTGATTGTGATGTCTGGATTTAATATATATATATATAAATAAATATATGTATATCTATATATATACGTGACATATATATATATATATATTATGTGCCAATATTTTCCCTAGCTTATTTAAATGAAATATTTTAAGGTAAAGTATTTGATTTAAATGATTTTAAATAAGATGAAATGATTTTTGATGGATTAGAGTACCCTATCTTTAGAAATTCATATCTTTTCAACCGTACGTCGAAAAATTACAAATGATATGTCAAAACGATCGTATCGAAATCTAGATTATGAAAATATAAAGCTTTGATTTTTATTTTTGAGTTTTCGAAATTTTATCACTGCTACAGTAGTGAACGAATTTTTGAGTTTTAAGAACCAATGTATGGTTTTAATGCATTAAATAACCTTTTGACTAAAAGATATTTTATTTTGAAAATGAAAATACATTTCTGAAGTTGTATAATGTACTATTATTCAAATTAAGTGTATTTTCGTATTTTTAATATTTTTAAATTATTTGAAAGCTTAGAAAGTGTATTTTGAAGAAAAATGACTTTAGAACTTCAAAAATTCATAACTTTCAAACCGTAAATCCAAAAATTATAAACTTTATATGAAAATGATCGTATTAAAATGTAGAATCTTAATATGTAAAAATAAAATTTTTATTTTAATATTTACGAAAATTTTTGTATAGTAGGTAGAAAATCAAATTTTGATAGTTAATATGATAGGATAATTATGTAGGCACCTCCACAATGAACCAATGAAAAATTTTCTCTCCTATTTTATTATATATAAACCGTCCAAATTAGAAGGGAAAGAGGGGAGGAACAGTTATGAAGTTTGTGAGAATAATCCATGAATTAAAATGCTTTAGGAATCAACAAAATCCCATTTAATGCTAGTTCATGTTCCAAGTAGTGTTTGAAAATTTTTGAATGGAACTTGATGAAGGGGGCACGAAATTTAGGTCTGAAAATGAAGGGAAATGCATCTCCAAACACCTATAAATAGATAGCCTTAGTTCCACATTTTTCACACACCAACACTTGATAGTTTTACAAGAGAAAAAAATAAAATTCTAAGAGAGAAATAGAGAGAGAGGGTCGAGTAAGCTAGGAAGAAGGGAAGGAGTTGCTTTGTTGCTTGAAGTTTTCTAAAAAGCTTAAGGAGTAGAGGTAACCCAAAATCACTTATTTATTTAAGTTGTTTTTAAATTGTATTGTTTATATTTTGTTTAAATCTTCTTAATTTCTTCTATAATCAAGTTCTAAATTTTCCTTTTCATTTTAAAGTTATTTTTGAATATATGAAATTGTTCTTAAGTCATATGAATTAAGAATGAGAAAAGGGACACAAAAAGGGTGTTTAAAGGGATTTATCTCCCCTTTTCTTAAATTCTTAAGATGGCTAATAGTTTTGATGAGTTTGAGTAATTTAATTTCTGGGTTTATTTTAATTTTTAGATTATGAGGATTGTAGAGAATTTTGTGTGAACAAATAAGTTTTATTCATTGTCTTTTTAATTGTTTTGTTCTTTGTTTTAAGAAATGAAAAAGAAACAAGTAAATAACAATGGAAAAATAATAATTTCTAATATGTATATATGTGAACCGTGACATATATTAATTTGAGGATTGATTTGTGTATTTTAATATGTGTATTGTGTTGTTGTCTAATATAATAAAAGAGAATAGAAATGGATAAAAAGATTAAAATGGATTTTTATTTTTGCTTTTCTTTTCTTCTTCTTTTCTGGACCGTATACATATACATATAATTTGTATGATAATTGTTGTTATTTTATGTGTATTTGAGTTATAATTAAGTCTCTAAAAAAGAATAAAAACAAATAAGTACTTTTCTTTAAAGTAGAATGAAATGAAAATGATTTAAAGGAACTAAAATTGATTTTTGGGAATAAAGTGAATTCTGGAAATTTTTGATGTTCTTGAAGTGTATGGAATTATATGTCATGAAAATTTTTATGTAATTGTTATTGTTTGTTTGTATTTGATTTTCTTTTGTTAGGATTTAAGTTTAATAAGAACAATGAATTAGGATAATAAGCAAAAAAATAAATTTTCTGGAAAAAAAAATAAAAAGAATAGGCCGTGAGGTTTATTGCATTATTTTAAAATTATTTTTGTAATTTGTTTGATTGTTTGATGTATAGTTAAATTATTTTTGTTTGTTTGTTGTATGGTTTGTAATTAAATTATAGTAGATTATTTAAAAGAAATAGGAACAAATGGTAGTTGTTATAAACTTATAATAACATGTATTTTTGAATGATTGTATGAGTATGTGATTAATGTGTTTGTAAATATTAGTTGCTGGAAAAATTGTGAATTATTCCTTAAAGAAATCTACTTTATACTTTGTTAATGATTTATAACTTTTGTTTTGAGTATATAAAGTGAGGTAATTATATTATATAGAGGTTTTAAGAAATTAAAATGTTTTTGCCTAATGTTCTAGTAATGGTCGAAATTTAGAGGAAGAAATAAAGTTAATTGAATTTTTATAAGTTATTTGATAATTGTTTTAGTTTGTCTATGGAATGAAATTACATGTTTTATGGAAAAGGTTTATTTCTGAAAATTTATTTTTGATTCTGGAAATTTAGTTTTATTCTGGAAAATTTATTTATTTAAGACCCCAAATGATTATTTTTAAGAGTGTTAATGATACTTTGTTTGTATGTGCAAACATAATGTAGAAACTAATAGAAATGAGTGTTTTTAAGTGAGTAATTCAATTTTATAGAAAATATAATTTGCTGTCCAGAAAAGTATAAATAATAAGAAAGTACTATTTTTATTTGAAATATTAAGTGTTTTACAGATTGTAGCATAAGTAGGAATTGTGCATAATTGTGTATGATTGTTTGGATTGTTTTACTTGAAATTCTTGAATTGATGCAACTTTTTCAGTGGCTGTACAGCAGATGCAACTATTTTATTTTGTTTGAATTTAGTCATTTTATTATAGTAGAAGTTGTAATAAGAATTTAGGAAATATCGGCATATGTTTTCGATGTTCTATTTAAGAGGAATTGAATTTTTAAGTTTGTATATGTATGCTGTCCAAAAATGAGGAATGTGTAGTATTTATGTATGATTTGTTATTGGATGATTAGATATGTAGATTTTATGTTGATTTTAAAGTATAAGTGCTAAGGATTAGAAAATAATTTTTTAAAGTAATTTTTAATAATTATAAATAACGTAGTACATGTGTTGAATGAAATATTGTCTGTACTTGTATAAAATGTAAAGAATGATTGAAGGATATTCTTGAAAAAGAAATATTGATTTAATATTTAATTTTAAAGTTGTGTTAGTGTTTGTTTTAAAAATGATTTATTTTCTAAGTATTTACATGATTCTAAAACTTCAAGGACTTTGAGAAATTGCTGTTTTCAAAGGTTATATTTGGTTAATTACTTTTAAGTTGGTATGAATATCTGTAAAGGTTATGGTGTAAAAATAATTATGTGAATGTACTGATGTTTGAGAGTGAATCTTCTGTAAATTGGTTTTGGTCTGTAACTTAATTTAATTAATGATAGAGAAAGTATTCTGGACTTTGAATGCTTGAGTTTACTTTCTTATATATGCTTATAACATGATTTTTGCAAAACTTGTTTACTGCTTGATCTGATTAAGATTTGCATCAAAAGAAAAATACCTTAAAGTCATGCTGTATGAATAGTCTGAACATGGTAGTTGTTATAAGGTGCTTAGAAGTAAGACTATTAGTAAAAGAAAAATTTAGATTTATTCTTAAGATGTTATGATTATGTTTTTAAAGTTATATTTCAATTAGAAAAGTTTTATGATTTAAAGGCTAAAAAGAGAAAAAGTGATTTTATGATACTGTAGTCTATGATTGATTTTCAAAAAGTTTTGGATTTTTAAAAGAGTAATTTAATTTCTAAGAGTTTACGTATATTTTTAAAGATGTCAAAAGATTTTAAGAAAACAGTATTCATTCACAAGCTATAGCAATAATTAATTTTAAGTTGATAGAGTTATTTTGTAAATATGGTTTGATTAGAAGTTTTGCAATCGGGAAGCGATAGCCAACTGCAATTTCAGCAGATTTTGATCCCTGCACAGCATACTAAGGTGAGAGAGCAACTTCCTTTAGACATAGTGGCACTAAGGATTACAGTAGGATGATTTCGACCATCTCAAAAGTCGGAATCCGGGTTACAAGTCGATATACGAGACGACGATTGAGTGTAGAATGTGTTTAGTCGTCCTTCGTTGAGACAGTGACTCTATTTTATTATCTGATATATTGTGATTATATTATATTATGTGTGCATGAGTATATGAGAAATGTCGTTAAATGATTTTGAGAATGTTGAAGGTTATGTTGTAAATATTTTAAAAGAAATGTATCATCGAGAAATATTGGAGTTGATGAGAAATGATAGTTATGGGAATGTGAAAGAACCCTTGGAGCAAGTTGTAATGCGTTTGAAAGAAATACGAAATGATTAAGTTTGATAATATGCGATAATGATGTTTTGTACAGTGATGGTGCATCGTGGCACAATGACATTGAAATTATTTACCCTTTGAGTGACTAATCACGTGAATAAGTATGCCGTGATTACGTCTTGTGGATTCCACTGTACGATGATGATGATGAACTTTGTTGTAATCCCTTAGAGGTCGAGGCCCGTTAGAAGCGCGGCTTAGAATGGGTCGACCAAACTTAGGAATAATAAAAGATTCTAAAAGACTTAAAAGACTTTAGGACCCAATCCTTTCTAACTACGTTGAGAGAGAAGTAGTGGAGAGGAAAGATACCGGATACTTGGAGGTCGTGCATCCCGCCAAGTGGTGATTGCGATAGGGGAGGGCAATGATGGTGATTCATCAAGAAGCCTAAGAGCGCTACCCTAGGTGGAACGAAGCTACAGTGATCAAGGGCACCTGCTGGTCGTTGGTCGTAGCGAGGACTACACTCGAGAACTAGGGATAGAGCTGTCGCCCCCTTGAACAAATCATGGATGGTGTAGAGGGAATACGAATGGGACTAGAAGCCATCGATTATTTTTGATGAACTTATGAATTGATGATTGATTTTATTTTGCTGGCCAACTTGCGTGGTTTCAGCTGGTACGTACCCTTTGGCTTCGAGGTCAGCATGGTTAGGATTCCTGTGCATCCCATCTGCTTTCCGAACTAGGATATGGTTGGATATTGAAGGAGGAGATGTAACGTGTGTGCTAATTCTACCTTAAGCTCTATAACTCTGTCTCCCTATAATAATCGTAGTAGATATCATTTGGAAAGATATAATAATTCTTGAATAATAATGTGTGTGACGTCATAGTAAAAGTCATGGATATAAAACCCTTGCAAAAATAACGATAACCTTGATAAAGTATGCAATATGGAAAGTAAGTAATTATGTCTTGTTATTGTATGTGAATGGTCTTATTGTAATCCCTTAGGTTAAGACCATGCCGTCGACAATCTATTGTCTGGATCGTTGACTCTCTTCTCTTTTCCTATCTTTATATTCTCTGTGGTCATTTGGGTAATGATCACAGATGGCAGACCCAATAGCTTGCTATATAGAAGTATCGAACAACGGAATTGTGCATGCTGATGCTCTCGGACACTGGGAGGTAAATCGAGAAGGATGGATTTGGACCGGACCGGCTAGAGTGGAAATCTTGGACCCAAATCAGCTAATCAATGGAAATATAAACGAAGTCTTTACCAGCTCTATGTTTATGAAGGATAGTGTGTATGGTGGACCAGTTACGTATCACGACGTTCATCCAACTTTGAGGCAGTTCACCTTTGAGGATATCCCCGATCCCGAAGATTTCCTTTTAGGCTTTATAGACGAAGAAGAAGAGGTTCTGGAAGTCTTTGAGGTGGATCCAGATAACGAAATGGAAGAAGACCGAGAAGAACAGGAAGCAGAAGACATTCCTGAGGAGTCTGTTGAATGTGTAATTAATCCTCCAGTAGAAGACAGTGACGATGAATAGTATAGTAGTTTTTATATTTTTAGGATGACAACCACTGATGATCTTGATGTAACCCCGATGAGGAAGTCATGTAAAAATTCGTTTTGATATTTGATATTTGGGAAACCTTTTTGTAATGATCAATTTAAAGATATATAACAACAACTTATTCGAATTTCAATTGCAAGTTTTATTTTGAGGATGAGGATAGATTGTAGCACTTCTTTTTGGAAAATAGAATGGAGTTTGGAAAACCTTTTTATGAACCAAGTTATTGATAGAAGCTAAGAAACTAAGTTAGTCATGTAACCTTTTCAAAAACTAAGTTGAAAAATATTTTGGACACTAAGTTAAAATGAAAACCCTCTTTCAAATAATTATAACTTGTAATGTTCACCTTTATATATATATGTTTCATGTTTATATAAAAAAAAATGGGGCAAATTTTTTAGTGAAAATTCTATTTCCAAATTGGGGTGTTACATTTGGTGGTATCAGAGCGATGGTTGTCCTTAGTGGCCTTAAGCATAGCCTTATATGCTTTCCTTGTGTGACTCTGGTTGTGTTTGTTTATGTTTAGATTATAGTGGTCTTAGTCTTAGGATAAACTAAGAATTAGAATTGGTGCAGGGATGGAGAAGCATGGATATTTCGCAAGTCAAGGAAATGGTAACAACGACGCACACCCCGAATTTCAAAGAGGTCTGAGGTTAGGACTACAGATAGCTTTTCCACAGTTGGGGATTCCCAAGTATGGACCTGCAAAAGAACCAAACAACCTAATAGGAGGAGTTCTCCCAAAAGATGTGAAGACGAAACCGGTCAAGAACTCTGCTAATTATGACTTTGCTAGGAAATTCCGATACAATCAGGTGACGCGTAGGAGGAATCAGAAGTATCATGGTCCTTATCAGCAAAAACCTAGAAATGGAAGGAAACAAGTCAGAAGTGTGTGGATTACCAGTAACTCTGGAAGCAATCAATGTCAAGGTGGAAACAACAACAGTAACAGTGGAGGAAATCAAGGAGCATGGGACATCGACAACATCAGCAATAAGGATGCCCAGAATAGCGGAAACGGTGAAAAAGGTCAAGGGGAATTAATTCCGTTGTGCAGCCAGTGTAACAAGAACCATTATGGACCGAAATGCCCTTATAAGAATCCCAACTGCTTCAACTGCGACAAACCAGGACATATCTCTAAGGATTGCCTAGAGCCAAGACGCGAATTAGGTTCCAATCGCCCGACTGGAATATGGAAGGGTCTTCGTTATCGCCAGAAGTAGGAAACATTGATGTCTGTGTTTTAACGAGTAGTTTTCATTTCCGTTTTGTTGAGTGATGTTTGAACCATATGGATCTATTCCCTAGTTATATTTGTCTCATTGTTTGAATTGGTTATTGTCTCTTGACTGATTTTGAAGGTCTATTCCTTCTTTTTCCTTTCTTACAATGCAATGATTATGAATTCGATGAATGTTTGTGTTTAAAGTATATAGTATAGTGGAAATATAGTAGCAAATTCTTGGGAACGTGGAGTACTTCAAAGATTTCGGAGGAGAATTGAGTTCAAGACAAGGCATTACCCTACATAAATTCCAACTCTTGTGAATGACCCAATTACCCTTACACCGAAATTATTGAGCTTGATTTTCGCATCTTTGTGGTAATCGACCATCCAAAACTAAAAAGATTTCCTATTTTTCAGAAAATACTCAGCTTAATACCCACATTTTCTTCAAACTACCAACCAAGTGCTAAATTTCGGCAAATTCAAACGTTCTTTTCTCAGATTTTCATGACTGAAACATAACCTTACCCTTAAGATAGGAAGGAAGTAACAATTGTATGCATAAACCATAAAATTGTAGGAAGATAAAAAGATAAGGTGACGGTACCACTGTGTGAAAACATAGGAGTTTTGGGGAGTATAAGTTTAGAGCCAACCCTAAGTGATGATAAGGGAGGAGTTTAGTGAAAGAAAAGACAAGAAGTTAGAGAGTGATCGTAATTTTTAAGGTGTACGGAGATACAAGGATAGATGAGATTTTATAAGTTGGGGAGAATAAGGTAAGTAGAGTCTATATTAGAAGAGCATAGTGACCAGTAACCATGAAGTAATGGAGTAAGCAGTAACTTAGCAAATGATTGTAGTTTAGCGTGCATCTAAAATAAAATAAAATAAAATGTTATAGAGTAGCACCAAAATTGAAAACTGTCCGTACCAATTTCCTTATTGTAAATACGAAGAGTCCCTTACGACTAATTCCTTACTCTTAAAACCTATGACCTGACCAAACCACCAATGTGATGGCTAGTATCTATTGCTTACCCTTGAAATGTGTCTCAATTCAACTCCCGCACGGCATTACGACAGAGGATGAACAGTAAAGGAATGTCGATCAACAAGGAAACCAAAAAGAAGAGTATGTTATGAAGTGAATGACAAGGTAAAAGATCATGAGAGTATCTTGGGGTGTTTTCGCGCTAGTTCCGTTTGTATTTCTCGGGGACGAGAAATCTCTAAGTTGGGGAGGATTGTGAGACCCACAATTTTACCCAAACTATTTGTGATTTTATAATTGAAATTAGGAAATTATGCTTGATTGTGATGTCTGGATTTAATATATATATATATATAAATAAATATATGTATATCTATATATATACGTGACATATATATATATATATTATGTGCCAATATTTTCCCTAGCTTATTTAAATGAAATATTTTAAGGTAAAGTATTTGATTTAAATGATTTTAAAAAAGATGAAATGATTTTTGATGGATTAGAGTACCCTATCTTTAGAAATTCATATCTTTTCAACCTACGTCGAAAAATTACAAATGATATGTCAAAACGATCGTATCGAAATCTAGATTATGAAAATATAAAGCTTTGATTTTTATTTTTGAGTTTTCGAAATTTTATCACTGCTACAGTAGTGAACGAATTTTTGAGTTTTAAGAACCAATGTATGGTTTTAATGCATTAAATAACCTTTTGACTAAAAGATATTTTATTTTGAAAATGAAAATACATTTCTGAAGTTGTATAATGTACTATTATTCAAATTAAGTGTATTTTCGTATTTTTAATATTTTTAAATTATTTGAAAGCTTAGAAAGTGTATTTTGAAGAAAAATGACTTTAGAACTTCAAAAATTCATAACTTTCAAACCGTCAATCCAAAAATTATAAACTTTATATTAAAATGATCGTATTAAAATGTAGAATCTTAATATGTAAAAATAAAATTTTTATTTTAATATTTACGAAAATTTTTGTACAGTAGGTAGAAAATCAAATTTTGATAGTTAATATGATAGGATAATTATGTAGGCACCTCCACAATGAACCAATGAAAAATTTTTTCTCCTATTTTATTATATATAAACCGTCCAAATTAGAAGGGAAAGAGGGGAAGAACAGTTCTGAAGTTTGTGAGAATAATCCATGAATTAAAATGCTTTAGGAATCAACAAAATCCCATTTAATGCTAGTTCATGTTCCAAGTAGTGTTTGAAAATTTTTGAATGGAACTTGATGAAGGGGGCACGAAATTTAGGTCTGAAAATGAAGGGAAATGCATCTCCAAACACCTATAAATAGATAGCCTTAGTTCCACATTTTTCACACACCAACACTTGATAGTTTTACAAGAGAAAAAAATAAAATTCTAAGAGAGAAATAGAGAGAGAGGGTCGAGTAAGCTAGGAAGAAGGGAAGGAGTTGCTTTGTTGCTTGAAGTTTTCTAAAAAGCTTAAGGAGTAGAGGTAACCCAAAATCACTTATTTATTTAAGTTGTTTTTAAATTGTTTTGTTTATATTTTGTTTAAATCTTATTAATTTCTTCTATAATCAAGTTCTAAATTTTCCTTTTCATTTTAAAGTTATTTTTGAATATATGAAATTGTTCTTAAGTCATATGAATTAAGAATGAGAAAAGGGACACAAAAAGGGTGTTTAAAGGGATTTATCTCCCCTTTTCTTAAATTCTTAAGATGGCTAATAGTTTTGATGAGTTTGAGTAATTTAATTTCTGGGTTTATTTTCATTTTTAGAACATGAGGATTGTAGAGAATTTTGTGTGAACAAATAAGTTTTATTCATTGTCTTTTTAATTGTTTTGTTCTTTGTTTTAAGAAATGAAAAAGAAACAATTAAATAACAATGGAAAAATAATAATTTCTAATATGTATATATGTGAACCGTGACATATATTAATTTGAGGATTGATTTGTGTATTTTAATATGTGTATTGTGTTGTTGTATAATATAATAAAAGAGAATAGAAATGGATAAAAAGATTAAAATGGATTTTTATTTTTGCTTTTCTTTTCTTCTTCTTTTCTGGACCGTATACATATACATATAATTTGTATGATAATTGTTGTTATTTCATGTGTATTTGAGTTATAATTAAGTCTCTAAAAAGGAATAAAAACAAATAAGTACTTTTCTTTAAAGTAGAATGAAATGAAAATGATTTAAAGGAACTAAAATTGATTTTTGGGAATAAAGTGAATTCTGGAAATTTTTGATGTTCTTGAAGTGTATGGAATTATATGTCATGAAAATTTTTATGTAATTGTTATTGTTTGTTTGTATTTGATTTTCTTTTGTTAGGATTTAAGTTTAATAAGAACAATGAATTAGGATAATAAGCAAAAAAATAAATTTTCTGGAAAAAAAAATAAAAAGAATAGGCCGTGAGGTTTATTGCATTATTTTTGTAATTTGTTTGATTGTTTGATGTATAGTTAAATTATTTTTGTTTGTTTGTTGTATGGTTTGTAATTAAATTATAGTAGATTATTTAAAAGAAATAGGAACAAATGGTAGTTGTTATAAACTTATAATAACATGTATTTTTGAATGATTGTATGAGTATGTGATTAGTTGCTGGAAAAATTGTGAATTATTCCTTAAAGAAATCTACTTTATACTTTGTTAATGATTTATAACTTTTGTTTTGAGTATATAAGTGAGGTAATTATATTATATAGAGGTTTTAAGAAATTAAAATGTTTTTGCCTAATGTTCTAGTAATGGTCGAAATTTAGAGGAAGAAATAAAGTTAATTGAATTTTTATAAGTTATTTGATAATTGTTTTAGTTTGTCTATGGAATGAAATTACATGTTTTATGGAAAAAGTTTATTTCTGAAAATTTAGTTTTGATTCTGGAAATTTAGTTTTATTCTGGAAAATTTATTTATTTAAGACCCCAAATGATTATTTTTAAGAGTGTTAATGATACTTTGTTTGTATGTGCAAACATAATGTAGAAACTAATAGAAATGAGTGTTTTTAAGTGAGTAATTCAATGTTATAGAAAATATAATTTGCTGTCCAGAAAAGTATAAATAATAAGAAAGTACTATTTTTATTTGAAATATTAAGTGTTTTACAGATTGTAGCATAAGTAGGAATTGTGCATAATTGTGTATGATTGTTTGGATTGTTTTACTTGAAATTCTTGAATTGATGCAACTTTTTCAGTGTCTGTACAGCAGATGCAACTATTTTATTTTGTTTGAATTTAGTCATTTTATTATAGTAGAAGTTGTAATAAGAATTTAGGAAAAATCGGCATATGTTTTCGATGTTCTATTTAAGAGGAATTGAATTTTTAAGTTTGTATATGTATGCTGTCCAAAAATGAGGAATGTGTAGTATTTATGTATGATTTGTTATTGGATGATTAGATATGTAGATTTTATGTTGATTTTAAAGTATAAGTGCTAAGGATTAGAAAATAATTTTTTAAAGTAATTTTTAATAATTATAAATAAGGTAGTACATGTGTTGAATGAAATATTGTCTGTACTTGTATAAAATGTAAAGAATGATTGAAGGATATTCTTGAAAAAGAAATATTGATTTAATATTTAATTTTAAAGTTGTGTTAGTGTTTGTTTTAAAAATGATTTATTTTCTAAGTATTTACATGATTCTAAAACTTCAAGGACTTTGAGAAATTGCTGTTTTCAAAGGTTATATTTGGTTAATTACTTTTAAGTTGGTATGAATATCTGGAAAGGTTATGGTGTAAAAATAATTATGTGAATGTACTGATGTTTGAGAGTGAATCTTCTGTAATTTGGTTTTGGTCTGTAACTTAATTTAATTAATGATAGAGAAAGTATTTTGGACTTTGAATGCTTGAGTTTACTTTCTTATATATGCTTATAACATGATTTTTGCAAAACTTGTTTACTGCTTGATCTGATTAAGATTTGCATCAAAATAAAAATACCTTAAAGTCATGCTGTATGAATAGTCTGAACATGGTAGTTGTTATAAGGTGCTTAGAAGTAAGACTATTAGTAAAAGAAAAATTTAGATTTATTCTTAAGATGTTATGATTATGTTTTTAAAGTTATATTTCAATTAGAAAAGTTTTATGATTTAAAGGCTAAAAAGAGAAAAAGTGATTTTATGATACTGTAGTCTATGATTGATTTTCAAAAAGTTTTGGATTTTTAAAAGAGTAATTTAATTTCTAAGAGTTTACGTATATTTTTAAAGATGTCAAAAGATTTTAAGAAAACAGTATTCATTCACAAGCTATAGCAATAATTAATTTTAAGTTGATAGAGTTATTTTGTAAATATGGTTTGATTAGAAGTTTTGCAATCGGGAAGCGATAGCGCGACTGCAATTTCAGCAGATTTTGATCCCTGCACAGCATACTAAGGTGAGAGAGCAACTTCCTTTAGACATAGTGGCACTAAGGATTACAGTAGGATGATTTCGACCATCTCAAAAGTCGGAATCCGGGTTACAAGTAGATATACGAGACGACGATTGAGTGTAGAATGTGTTTAGTTGTCCTTCGTTGAGATAGTGACTCTATTTTATTATCTGATATATTGTGATTATATTATATTATGTGTGCATGAATATATGAGAAATGTTGTTAAATGATTTTGAGAATGTTGAAGGTTATGTTGTAAATATTTTAAAAGAAATGTATCATCGAGAAATATTGGAGTTGATGAGAAATGATAGTTATGGGAATGTGAAAGAACCCTTGGAGCAAGTTGTAATGCGTTTGAAAGAAATACGAAATGATTAAGTTTGATAATATGCCATAATGATGTTTTGTACAGTGATGGTGCATCGTGGCACAATGACATTGAAATTATTTACCCTTTGAGTGACTAATGACGTGAATAAGTATGCCGTGATTACGTCTTGTGGATTCCACTGTACGATGATGATGATGAACTTTGTTGTAATCCCTTAGAGGTCGAGGCCCGTTAGAAGTGCGGCTTAGAATGGGTCGACCAAACTTAGGAATAATAAAAGATTCTAAAAGACTTAAAAGACTTTAGGACCCAATCCTTTCTAACTACGTTGAGAGAGAAGTAGTGGAGAGGAAAGATACCGGATACTTGGAGGTCGTGCATCCCGCCAAGTGGTGATTGCGATAGGGGAGGGCAATGATGGTGATTCGTCAAGAAGCCTAAGAGCGCTACCCTAGGTGGAACGAAGCTACAGTGATCAAGGGCACCTGCTGGTCGTTGGTCGTTGGTCGTAGCGAGGACTACACTCGAGAACTAGGGATAAAGCTGTCGCCCCCTTGAACAAATCATGGATGGTGTAGAGGGAATCCGAATGGGACTAGAAGCCATCGATTTTTTTTGATGAACTTATGAATTGATGATTGATTTTATTTTGCTGGCCAACTTGCGTGGTTTCAGCTGGTACGTACCCTTTGGCTTCGAGGTCAGCATGGTTAGGATTCCTGTGCATCCCATCTGCTTTCCGAACTAGGATATGGTTGGATATTGAAGGAGGAGATGTAACGTGTGTGCTAATTCTACCTTAAGCTCTATAACTCTGTCTCCCTATAATAATCGTAGTAGATATCATTTGGAAAGATATAATAATTCTTGAATAATAATGTGTGTGACGTCATAGTAAAAGTCATGGATATAAAACCCTTGCAAAAATAACGATAACCTTGATAAAGTATGCAATATGGGAAGTAAGTAATTATGTCTTGTTATTGTATGTGTATGGTCTTATTGTAATCCCTTAGGTTAAGACCATGCCGTCGACAATCTATTGTCTGGATCGTTGACTATCTTCTCTTTTCCTATCTTTATATTCTCTGTGGTCATTTGGGTAATGATCACAGATGGCAGACCCAATAGCTTGCTATATAGAAGTATCGAACAACGGAATTGTGCATGCTAATGCTCTCGGACACTGGGAGGTAAATCGAGAAGGATGGATTTGGACCGGACCGGCTAGAGTGGAAATCTTGGACCCAAATCAGCTAATCAATGGAAATATAAACGAAGTCTTTACCAGCTCTATGTTTATGAAGGATAGTGTGTATGGTGGACCAGTTACGTATCACGACGTTCATCCAGCTTTGAGGCAGTTCACCTTTGAGGATATCCCCGATCCCGAAGATTTCCTTTTAGGCTTTATAGACGAAGAAGAAGAGGTTCTGGAAGTCTTTGAGGTGGATCCAGATAACGAAATGGAAGAAGACGGAGAAGAACAGAAAGCAGAAGACATTCCTGAGGAGTCTGTTGAATGTGTAATTAATCCTCCAGTAGAAGACAGTGACGATGAATAGTATAGTAGTTTTTATATTTTTAGGATGACAACCACTGATGATCTTGATGTAACCCCGATGAGGAAGTCATGTAAAAATTCGTTTTGATATTTGATATTTGGGAAACCTTTTTGTAATGATCATTTTAAAGATATATAACAACAACTTATTCGAATTTCAATTGCAAGTTTTATTTTGAGGATGAGGATAGATTGTAGCACTTCTTTTTGGAAAATAGAATGGAGTTTGGAAAACCTTTTTATGAACCAAGTTATTGAAAGAAGCTAAGAAACTAAGTTAGTCATGTAACCTTTTCAAAAACTAAGTTGAAAAATATTTTGTACACTAAGTTAAAATGAAAACCCTCTTTCAAATAATTATAACTTGTAATGTTCACCTTTATATATATATGTTTCATGTTTATATAAAAAAAAATGGCGCAAATTTTTAGTGAAAATTCTATTTCCAAATTGGGGTGTTACACATCTGATGCTGCCGGATCTACGTGACCACTCCTAGAGTCCATATTTTGTTATGTATATATTATGTAGATATACTTTTGAGTACTCTAGGCTATGGTTATATGAGGATGTAGATCTGTGATGGACTTGTATATGGTTCTTGGAGACTGATGATGGGACTATGTAGACATGGCTCTTTTCATATATAAAATCTATGTTTGATATTATTACTAGTTGCATAGTCCTATAATTTCCGCTTACTCTGATTTAATCTATTTAAGAGTTCGGCTGTGAAAAGTATCCGATGGTATCCGTTTATCAATTAAAGCAAGGGGTAGCTTCATTCATTTTCTATTACATAAATATGATTTCAAGATACGAAGGTTACCCAATTCACTAAAAGATTTTAGAACTTGTCGAACTCGATATAATTGTTTAAAATGATTTCGAATTTCTTCTCCAAGAATTCCAAGTTTTAGTTTGTGTACCCGCTTTTCAGATATAATTGTATTTTCACATTTTCTTAATAATCACAAGTCCATATATTATCCACTATTATAGCTTAAGTACTATATTACTTTTGGATAATCAAGAAGGGTGTCACACTGAGTGGTATCAGAGCAAAAGTCAGATTCTTTTAGTAGTGGAAGTAGTTTCAGAAAGGTAGCCATCAACATCAAGCAGGTATCTCCAAGGCATGTACATTGCGTTGAATGCTAGTATCTTACTTGTTGAGCTTTAGATACAATTGATTTGTTTGTATCTTGTCTCTTTTGAGCACAAGACCCAATTAATTGTGGATTTAAAGGTATAAGCTATGGTCTTAGTATAGGTGGTGTGATGAAAGTTTCTTTAAGTTCAACATATGTGACCATAAGTCTTTAAGTTCAAAAAGGGGGAGATTGTAAGTTCCATGATTAATGTTTTGATAATGACAAAGTGTTTTGAACAAGCTATCATGTGTTGATCAAGTTCAAGTTCAACAAGCAACAACAAACATCAAATGAAGAAGAGAGAAAGCAAGCTCATGAAGACTTAGTTTGAGTGTAATTGTAATTGTTTTATCTTTTGCCTCTCAAGCTTCTTAGGTCTTTTATTTGGGTAGATTATTTAGAGGGTAGTGAATCTCTTTCATAAGTCATGATTAAATCATAATTTGAGTTTTCACTTAACCTAGAATCAATAGGTGGCTTAAAGGTTTGAAAGGAAAGGTTTAGTTTTGAGAAAACAAGTTTCTAAAATGTGCAGTATGGATTTAATCGATTAAGGATGAATTTAATCGATTACTACTCGATTAAGGCAAGATTTAATCGATTAAATACTGCAGATTTGGTTTTTTAAAATACGATTTTCACTTCTCAAAATCAGTTTTCAAGTGCTACAACTTTTGTGTATTCTATATAAACCTATTCCTAATCTTTGTGATTAATATACATCATTTTCATAATCAATTTTACAAGAATCAAGCCATTCTATTCTCTCTCAATTTCAAAGATCAAAGCTTTCATATTTTCATATTCTTTGATCAAGAACCTTTGAATCTCTTATTGTGAATTGTCATAGCTATTGATTGAGATTCATAGGATTGTCATTTGTGTTTTCTATTGAGTTGTAATCTTTGAAAGAAGGCAAGCCAACTACAACAACAAAGAAGCCTTGGTGTGTCGATTATCATCAAGCAAATCTAATTGAAGAAGAAGAAAGTCTTGGTTGTGAATCAAGCAAAGTGAAGCCTTGGTGTGTGGATTATCATCAAGCAATTGAAGACTTGTTGTGTCGATTATCAACAAGGGGTAGAGGTTAGATTAGAGAGAAGATCAATATGATTACAAGGCAAGGGTGTGGTATCACTTGTAGGCTAGCAAGAAGGGAGTCTTGTGAGGCACTTACTTGTAATTTGAGAACTCTAATTCCTCATAGTGAAGAATCTCTCTTGGTTGAAGAGGGGACTGGATTTAGCTTTCAAGCGGATGAAAGTGAACCAGGATAAATCACTGTGTCGTATCTCTAAACCCTTAACTCTTTACATTCTTGTTATTCATTGTGTTCTTCGTTGAAAACCTAGACAAAGATTGATTTTCATAATTGATTGAATTGAATCTTTATTGTTCAAATCAACTTGGGGAAAATCATTTTCATAACCTAGGTAATCAATAAGAATATAGGTGTTAATTGTTTCCGCTGAATCTCTGATCTTACGTGTTGATTGATTGATTTTCGTATTCGAATGAAAAATTGATTTTTCTGTTTTCTGTCAGATTTAATCGATTAAGCATATATTTAATCGATTAATACTCGATTAAATGCTGTAGAATTTGCAAAAATCATTTGTTTTGATTGTTTCGATTTGTTTCGTTCGAAAATCTTTCAAGGTTTCTTAAACACCTATTCAACCCCCCCCCCCCTTCTAGGTGTTTTCCTAGGGTTCCTTAGTTGTTTCAACCACCAATTGTGGTTTCCTCAATTGGTATCAGAGCTCGGTCGAAAGACACGAGAATAAGAGCTTTTTCGTAAAGATCCTTTAAGAAAATCGCAATGGGATTCGTACCCTTTGGTGGTGAAGGTTATTCAATAAATCGTCCTCCATTGTTTACTGGAGAAGGCTATGCATATTGGAAAGTTAGAATGAAAATCTTTATCCAAGCCATAGATAGTGATATTTGGAAAGTAGTTGAAAAAGGTCCTCATATCCCCTCTAGTTTAGTTGAAGGCGTTGTACATTTAATCCCCGAGGATAAGTGGAAAGATGATGATAGAAAGAAAGTACAATATGATTATAAAGCAAAGAATATCATCACATCCGCTTTATCCTATGACGAGTTCTTTAGAGTTTCTCAATGTGCTAGTGCTAAGGAAATGTGGGACACTTTACAAGTGACTCATGAAGGAGCTAGTGAGGTTAGGAGAGCTAGATTGAATGCTTTAATGCGTGATTATGAATTGTTTCAAATGCTTCCAAATGAATCTATTAATGATATGCAAAAGAGTTTTACTCATATTATTAATCATTTACTTGCTCTTGGTAAGACTTTCTTACAAGGTGATCTTTCTAACAAAGTGTTGAGATGTTTAGACAGGAATTGGCAACCAAAAGTAACGGCTATTGTTGAATCTAAGAATTTGGATGCTATGGATCTAGCAACACTTTTTGGAAAGCTTCAAGAACATGAAATGGAGCTTGGACGATTAAGTATCAATGAAGAGTCGGATAAGAACAAAGAAAGAAAGGGACTTGCTCTAAAAGCAAATAGATCTTACAAGAAGAAAGAGAGTTCCGATGATGATGATGATAGTGAAGATTCCGATTCGGATGTTGATGAAAAAGACATGAAACTTTTGCTAAGGAAGTTTGACAAATTTCTAAGGAGAAAAAGAAGGTTGAACAAAGACAAAGGTAAAGAGAAGGATTCCCCACACTACAAGACCAAGACATCAAAAGAAGGTGTAGTTTGCCATGAATGTGGAACGCCTGGTCATCTCAAGTATTCGTGCTCTAGGTATCTCAAGAAGAAGGAGAAAGACAAGAAAAATTCTAAATCTAAAAGAGCATACATAGTTTGGGATAGTGATGAAGATAACAAGAAAAGCACATCGAGTAGTTCATCGGATAATGAAGAAGCCGCTTGTCTCAACTTGATAACTCTAGTAGATGAAGAACAAAGTTCAAATGATGAATCAAGTGAGCAAAGCTACGAAAGCGATGTAAGTCATACTAAATCCGAAATTTCTTCTAAATATGAATTGTTATATAATGCTTATGAAGAAATGCATGAACAACTTGAAAAACTAGTTTTGAAAAACATTGAAAGAAAAAAGCTCATTTTGAAACATCAACAAGAGATTTTAGAACTTCAAAAACAAGTTGATGAGCTTAATCTTGAAAATGAAACTCTTGATCTTATATATGCTAGTTCTTCTTGTGATTGTGCTAGTAGAGTGAATATTGTGGTTGATTGTGAGAATTGCAATTTGCTCAAAGATGAAAATGCTATTTTGAAAAATAAGCTTGCAAGTTTCACAAGTGGTGATATTAGATTGCGCACATTGTTAAATTTTCAAAGATAAAATTCAAACAAGTTTGGTTTGGGTTATACTAATGCTAAGAGTAATTCTCATAGAAATGTTGTTGATTTTTCTAAGGTTGATTTTTCAAATGCACCAACATGTTTCTATTGTGGTACTCATGGACATACTTCAAATGTGTGTTATATTAAAGTGCATGGTATACCTAAAGGAGATTTTGTTTGGATGAAAAAGGGTGAGAGTCCCTACACTAACAAAAATGGATCCAAAACTATTTGGATACCAAAAGGCAAAGCATGATTGTTTTGTAGGTATGATTGAAGAGCAAAGGGCTTACGAGTGTTTTTCTTACATTTGCATCTTCAATTGGTATTACATTTGCATCTCAAGTGAATGTCCTACAAAATGGTAAAATGATATTGTTGAATATTTACAATTGTTTAGTCTTCTTAATTGGTATAATTGAATTGTTCTCAAATAGTATTACTTTTTTAAAGTTCAATTGGTATAATTGATATTGATCACTCAATGCTACTAATTTTGATGATTAGATGATTATCATGCTATTATTGTTGTGATATTTCTTTACATTGATGATATCTCAATTGGTATTATGACTTCTTAGTATTTCTATTGGTTCATAATTCATTGATATATTTTCTTGCCAATTGGTATCACATTTCAAAGTATAGTACTTGTTATATTTCAATTGGTATCAATGTTGTGAAGAAATACATGTTAATTTCTCTATTTTGGCTTAGTATTTTATCTTTCAATTGGTATATATATTACTTTTTGATAATGCCAAAGGGGGAGAAATGGTATGTTTGGAGAAATGGTATGTTTTGAAAAATGGGAGAAATGATATGTTTTTGTGGAGAAAGGTTGTTTTGTTGTTTTTTTTATGTAGGTTGAGCTAAGTTGTTGAAGATAGGGGGAGAATCAAGCTTCTATCAATTGGATTTCAAATATCAAATGCATTGATTGAGGGGGAGCAAGTTTCTCACCAAGTGATCAAATTGTTAAAGCATCAACAACTTCAATCAAATTCAAAACATGGTTTGTCATTTTCAAAAAGGGGGAGATTGTAAGTTCCATGATGAATGTTTTGATAATGACAAAGTGTTTTGAACAAGCTATCATGTGTTGATCAAGTTCAAGTTCAACAAGCAACAACAAACATCAAATGAAGAAGAGAGAAAGCAAGCTCATGAAGACTTAGTTTGAGTGTAATTGTAATTGTTTTATCTTTTGCCTCTCAAGCTTCTTAGGTCTTTTATTTGGGTAGATTATTTAGAGGGTAGTGAATCTCTTTCATAAGTCATGATTAAATCATAATTTGAGTTTTCACTTAACCTAGAATCAATAGGTGGCTTAAAGGTTTGAAAGGAAAGGTTTAGTTTTGAGAAAACAAGTTTCTAAAATGTGCAGTATGGATTTAATCGATTAAGGATGAATTTAATCGATTACTACTCGATTAAGGCAAGATTTAATCGATTAAATACTGCAGATTTGGTTTTTTAAAATACGATTTTCACTTCTCAAAATCAGTTTTCAAGTGCTACAACTTTTGTGTATTCTATATAAACCTATTCCTAATCTTTGTGATTAATATACATCATTTTCATAATCAATTTTACAAGAATCAAGCCATTCTATTCTCTCTCAATTTCAAAGATCAAAGCTTTCATATTTTCATATTCTTTGATCAAGAACCTTTGAATCTCTTATTGTGAATTGTCATAGCTATTGATTGAGATTCATAGGATTGTCATTTGTGTTTTCTATTGAGTTGTAATCTTTGCAAGAAGGCAAGCCAACTACAACAACAAAGAAGCCTTGGTGTGTCGATTATCATCAAGCAAATCTAATTGAAGAAGAAGAAAGTCTTGGTTGTGAATCAAGCAAAGTGAAGCCTTGGTGTGTGGATTATCATCAAGCAATTGAAGACTTGTTGTGTCGATTATCAACAAAGGGTAGAGGTTAGATTAGAGAGAAGAATCTCTCTTGGTTGAAGAGGGGACTGGATGTAGCTTTCAAGCGGATGAAAGTGAACCAGGATAAATCACTGTGTCGTATCTCTAAACCCTTAACTCTTTACATTCTTGTTATTCATTGTGTTCTTGGTTGAAAACCTAGAGAAAGATTGATTTTCATAATTGATTGAATTGAATCTTTATTGTTCAAATTAACTTGGGGAAAATCATTTTCATAACCTAGGTAATCAATAAGAATATAGTTGTTAATTGTTTCCGCTGAATCTCTGATCTTACGTGTTGATTGATTGATTTTCGTATTCGAATGAAAAATTGATTTTTCTGTTTTCTGTCAGATTTAATCGATTAAGCATATATTTAATCGATTAATACTCGAGTAAATTGCAGGTTAATCGATTAAATGCCGTAGAATTTGCAAAAATCATTTGTTTTGATTGTTTCGATTTGTTTCGTTCGAAAATCTTTCAAGGTTTCTTAAACACCTATTCAACCCCCCCTTCTAGGTGTTTTGCTAGGGTTCCTTAGTTGTTTCAACCACCAATTGCGGTTTCCTCAACTACATCTGATGCTGCCGGATCTACGTGACCACTCCTAGAGTCCATATTTTGTTATGTATATATTATGTAGATATACTTTTGAGTACTCTAGGCTATGGTTATATGAGGATGTAGATCTGTGATGGACTTGTATATGGTTCTTGGAGACTGATGATGGGACTATGTAGACATGGCTCTTTTCATATATAAAATCTATGTTTGATATTATTACTAGTTGCATAGTCCTATAATTTCCGCTTACTCTGATTTAATCTATTTAAGAGTTCGGCTGTGAAAAGTATCCGATGGTATCCGTTTATCAATTAAAGCAAGGGGTAGCTTCATTCATTTTCTATTACATAAATATGATTTCAAGATACGAAGGTTACCTAATTCACTAAAAGATTTTAGAACTTGTCGAACTCGATATAATTGTTTAAAATGATTTTGAATTTCTTCTCCAAGAATTCCAAGTTTTAGTTTGTGCACCCGCTTGTATTTTCACATTTTCTTAATAATCACAAGTCCATATATTATCCACTATTATAGCTTAAGTACTATATTATTTTTGGATAATCAAGAAGGGTGTCACACAATACGCAATCGCTTCTCCACCTGTATTGATGCATAAAACATCAATTATTTCTCATATCATCATCAAAATATTTCTCCCCCTTTGTCCTCATCAAAAAGAATCGAATGGGAGATCGTGGACTGTCTCCACCTTTTGTCCTTCTATATGAAATATATGAATATTTCTCCCCCTGAATGTGATAACTCTCCCTGAAACACCAAGTAAAGGCATTAATAATAACAAGAGAGTAAACATGCATGATCACATATTCAATTAAGGTGAGCGGCAGATGTTAGACCGATTTCTCTACGAATGAAAAAGAAATTTTCTTTAGGAAGCGGTTTCGTGAAGATATCAGCTAACTTCCTTGTAATGTCCACATACTCAATAATGCAATCACCTTTTTGAATATGATCACGAATAAAATGGTGACGAATCTCTATATGCTTTGTGCAAGAATGTTGCACTGGGTTTTTGGTAATGTTTATTGCACTGGTGTTATCACATTTAATGGGAATGTGATCTAGACTTACACCAAAGTCTAGGAGTTGTTGTTTTAACCATAAGATTTGTGCACAACAGCTACCCACAGCGACATATCCAGCCTCAGCTGTGGATAGGGCTACACTAGAGTGTTTCTTGCTAGCCCAAGACACTAAAGAACTACCTAAGAGGTGACAAGTGCTGCTTGTGCTTTTCCTATCTACTTTGCAACCAGCAAAATCAGAATCGGAATACCCAACAAGGTTACAAGTGGAACCTTTAGGGTACCATAAACCCATATCAGTTGTGCCAGATAAATATTTCATTATTCTTTTGACAGAAACCATGTGTGTTTCTTTTGGATTCGCTTGAAAACGTGCACAAATGCATACGCTAAACATAATGTCCGGTCTACTTGCCGTTAAATATAAAATGGATCCGATCATACCTCGATACTTTGTAATTTCAACGGATTTACCTCCTTCATCTTTATCAAGATAACAGGATGTGCTCATTGGTGTTGCTACTGCTTTGGCCTTATCCATGCTGAATCTTTTCAACAATTCTTTGCAGTACTTTGTTTGACTGATAAATATTCCATCCTTTGCTTGTTTGATTTGCAATCCAAGAAAGAATTTGAGCTCGCCCATTAACGACATCTCGAACTCTTCCTGCATTAAACTTGAAAATTCCTTGCAAAGGGTTTCGTTAGTAGCACCGAATATAATATCATCAACATAAATTTGAACTAAAAGAATGTCCTTTCCTTTCTTTTTGATAAAAAGTGTGTTGTCAACCTTTCCTCTTTCAAAATCCTTTTCAAGTAAAATTTTGCTCAATCACTCATACCATGCTCTAGGAGCTTGTTTGAGTCCATAAAGAGCCTTTTTCAGTTTAAAAACATAATTAGGATGCTCAAAATTTTCAAAACCAGGAGGTTGACAAACATACACTTCTTCATTTATAAAACCATTAAGAAAGGAACTCTTTACGTCCATTTGATATAATTTAAAATCTAAAATGCATGCAAATGCCAATAATAATCTAATAGCTTCCAACCTAGCAACAGGGGCAAAAGTTTCATCATAGTCTATCCCCTCTTCCTGGTTGTAGCCTTGTGCAACCAATCAGCTTTGTTTCGAATAAATATACCAGTCTCATCATGTTTGTTTTTAAAAATCCATTTTGTTCCAATAATTTGATGAGAATCAGGCCTAGGAACAAGTTCCCAAACCTTGTTTCTTTCGAACTGGTTTAATTCTTCTTGCATAGCCAGTAGCCAATGTTCATCAATGGTAGCCTCGGAAATATTCTTTGGCTCCACTTGAGAAACAAAAGCCATATGATTACACAAATTACTAAGAGAATTACGAGTACTTACACCTTTGGTTATGTCACCTATAACCTGATCTATTGGATGGTGTCTTGATGTTCTCCATTCCTTAGGAAGATCTGCATTAGGCTCGGTGGAATTCCCTTGATTTTGCATTTGATTTTCATTTATTTCATTTGCCTTTTCGTTTTCTTGGGATTCCTTCTTTTCTTCCAGGATTGGCTCAAGATCCTCATCAAGACATAGATTTCCTAGTATACCTGCAAGATCATCAACAGATACCTTTCCCAACTTTCTGGGGTTAGATTTATCAAATGTAACATGAATAGATTCTTCATCAATAGTATTACGAGTCTTATTGAAAATCCTATATGCTTTGCTCGAAGCAGAATAACCAAGGAATATACCCTCATCAGCTCTAGCATCAAAACTTCTTAGATTGTGTCTACCATTATTATGCACAAAACATTTACATCCAAAGACTCTCAAATGGAATAAATTGGGTTTTCTCTCCTTGTACAGCTCATAGAGGGTTTTCTTTAAAATAGGCCTTATTAAAACACAGTTCATAACATAACAAGTTGTACTCACTGCATTGGCCCAAAAATATGCAGGCAAAATCATGTCACTAAGCATTGTTCGAGAAAGTTCTCTTAAAGATCGATTTTTCCTCTCCACAACCCCGTTTTGTTCCGGAGTTCTTGGAGCTGAAAAATAATGCTTAATGCCATGTTTTTCGCAAAACTTTTCAAAAAGATGATTTTCAAATTCACCGCCATGATCAGTCTTTATGGATGCAATGCTCAAATGCAATTGGTTTTGAACCACCTTAGCTAGTTTTTTGAATTCATGGAATGCATCATTTTTATGAGTAATGAATAAAGTCCATGTATACCTAGAATAGTCATCCACAATAACCTAACAATAATAGTTGCCACCAAAGCTTTTAGTTTGACACGGTCCAAAAAGATCCATATGTAAAAGTTCCAAGGGCCTTTGAGTTGAAACAAGATTTTTAGAAGGAAAAGATGCCCTTGTGAGTTTTGATTTTGAACAAGGATCACATTTTTCAGAAATAGAAAATTTTTGCTTTGGCAAACCAACTACTAAGTTTTTAGAAGAAATTTTGTTCAAATGATTCATGTGGATGTGACCTATTCTACGATGCCATAGCCAAGACTCATCCTCTCTACTAATTAAACATTTAGCATCATTTGAGAGAATTGAATTAAGATCAATTAAATACACATTGTTTAACTTTTTACATTTTATACATCAAAACCACTATATCATAATATCAAAAGGGCCCAGGACATGACACCATGTCCTACTAAATAAAGACCTACTCTCCCTGTGAGGGAGAGTACTCCTGCTCGGCCAGGATCTGTGCTAGCTAAGACTCAGTACTTGTGGAAAATTGGTAAGGAGTGAGCATTACACATAACATAGGAAAGCAGTTTCTAATATGCCATAATACTATACCTAGTCAAACACAATAAAACAAATAGTTCATAACATAGCAAACCCAATCAATTCAGGCTCATTCACATTTATAACCTTTATTTTGTCTTCTCAGTTCCCTTTTATTTCTCTTCTGGTTACATAATTTCATAATATCTTTCTTTAGCATTGCTCATACATTTTTATTTTCTTTGTCTCATTCACTTTTCTCATATCTATGAGGTACAGTGTGTCCATCATTGCTCACATCTCGTATGCGTCTTACAGCTTCACATCTCGTGTATCTTACGCAATCAAGGCCTGCAATCCGACAGCGGCTTATTGCACGCATTCACATGCACGACTTACTGCACTCGGACGCACGTCTTACAAGACCAGGATGACACAATCGGTTTGCATCACTAGGCTTTAACTGCACCTGCTAGGCATTTGAAACACCCTATAGGGACTTTACACCCAATCAGGACTTTGGCACCCACTAGGCATCACCCTGTTAGGCTACGCTTGTGCTCTTTAATTCTATTCCACACACACACACACACACACACACATATATATATATATATATATCTTTTATTCAGCAGCAAATTGAGTCATCGGGTACATTGACGCCTAACGGGCGTTTGAACCTAATGGGCATTTGGCCTGATGAGCATTTGGCCCTATGGGTATTTGGTACACCTAGCAGGGCACCTAGCGTATCAATGCACCAATGCTCAATACAGCTACACATCCCTTTAATACTTAATTTACAATTCTCTCATTGTTTATGTAAGCCTTCTTTAACCTAGTCATCCTTCAATTCTTCATTTATCACACAAATATTACTCTTAGCTTTTCTTCTTTCTTTTATTTATTCATTTCATTCTAATCATTCATACACATATACGAATACTCATAAAATTCATCACATCATTTTCTAGCAAATAAAACATTTATCACAACATACACCTAATCACCATTATTAAAGTAGCCTATTTTCTTTATATTCTTTCACTAGTTACTAATTATATCAACTACCCTAATGTGCAATAACCTAAACTAACACTCATCCTTAGCACATATTATGAACACACTACAAATAATTCCCTAGGTTAGGGTAACACCCACTCTTTACCTCAAAGTGATGAGAGATAAGGAAGTCTTTGAGTCCTAGCTTTGCTTTGTGCCCTAGCTCTTAGAATCTAGGAAATTTGAACCTTTTGAGTTTTGCTTGCCACCTTAGAATAGTCAATATCCAATGAGTGTGAATGATCTTGGGTTGAGAACTGTATGAGGGAAGTGAGTTTTCTTTCACTTGACCTTGAGGAGGCATGTGTACACATAATTCTCCATGGCTATAGAGCTTAAAAAAACCAATGGAGATGATGATGGGGTATGCGTGTGCGAGGAGGAGGTGGGGGAGGTGATTTTTATGAGCTTGATCTTGATGGAGGTTTTGATGGTTATGATGATCAAAGATGGTTGATGATGGTGGGTGTTGTTGGTTTCTAAGATTTTTGTGATGAAGATGATGATGTTTGTTCTTGGAACCAAAGAGAGAAAATGAAGAAGATGGTGAAGTGTGTGTGTGTTGTGTCTTATGTTGGAAATCAAGCTTTCCCTGAAGGACGTAAAGAGTCAATGCTAGAAGATTTCTAGAAGATAAAGTTTTGATGATAACAAACAAGCTACAAGTTTCAAGCATCAAGTTGCATCAAGTCAAGCAGTTCAAGGCTCAAGCTTCAAGTATCATGTTTTGTATAAGCCTTGCCTATAGGAAATTTGTAAGGTAATGAAATTTTATTACAAGTGTGTATTGGCCAAATGAGTTTTTCAGTTTAAGGAGAAGAAAAAGAGTTTTTAAGTGAAAATCAGTTTTAATCTTAGTTTATGCGGAAGTGCATGATGAAACATCTCTGGATAATTTTATCTAAGTTATGAAAATCTATTTTTAAGAGTGCATGAGAGGATAATCGATTACCTTCTCAAAGTAATCGATTACTTTTGTTGCATCATAGAAAAACCAGAGTGTGAATAATCGACTAGGTGAACTTGAATAATCCATTACTTTTTTAATAAGAGTAATCGATTACCTAGATCAAGTAATCGATTATCAATGTTGCATCATACATTTTCCTGAGGCAGAGTAATCGATTACTGCCCTGATGTAATCGATGTAATTGATTACAAGATGTTGCATCATACAAAAATCAGAGTCTCTGTAATCGATTATTAGATTAGTGGTAATCGATTATATGAGTTGCATCATATACTAAACAGGAGTGAAATAATCGATTACTTGCTATGATGTAATCGATTACTGATTTTTCAAATGAATTTCAAAGTTTCTATTTTAAGGGAGATAATCGATTACCTTCCTGAAGTAATCGATTACCTCAAGTTTTATTGAAAAACGTGTCAGAATCATTTTGATTTATTTGCAGATTTGTTTTTACCTGATTGATTCTGATTTATTTTCAAAATTCGAAATTGATTTTATTTTTTAAAATATTCCTTTTTGATTTAAGATTCAAATCTTTTATTTTATTTCCTAAATCTATTTTATTTATTTCTGAATTCAAAATTGATTTTATTCTATTTTAATTCTTAAAATTTATTTATTTGATTCTGATTTTATTTTTCAAATTCTAATTTCAAATTGTATCAAATCTTTGGTTTTATTTTTTAAATCTTTATGATTTGGTTTTTGATTTTAAGCATGTGTTAATTGTTGTTTTTATAAAAAGGATTTGAATCATTCCTGACAACGCTGGTTGATCGCTTCTTCTTCTTCTTCTTCTTCTTCTTCTTCTTCTTCTTCTTCTTCTTCTTCTTCTTCTTCTTCTTCTTCTTCTTCTTCTTCTTCTTCTTCTTCTTCTTCTTCTTCTTCTTCTTCTTCTTCTTCTTCTTCTTCTTCTTCTTCTTCTTCTTCTTCTTCTTCTTCTTCTTCTTCTTCTTCTTCTTCTTCTTCTTCTTCTTCTTCTTCTTCTTCTTCTTCTTCTTCTTCTTCTTCTTCTTCTTCTTCTTCTTCTTCTTCTTCTTCTTCTTCTTCTTCTTCTTCTTCTTCTTCTTCTTCTTCTTCTTCTTCTTCTTCTTCTTCTTCTTCTTCTTCTTCTTCTTCTTCTTCTTCTTCTTCTTCTTCTTCTTCTTCTTCTTCTTCTTCTTCTTCTTCTTCTTCTTCTTCTTCTTCTTCTTCTTCTTCTTCTTCTTCTTCTTCTTCTTCTTCTTCTTCTTCTTCTTCTTCTTCTTCTTCTTCAAGTTTTTCACGTTCATATTATTTTTGAAGAAAACCTTGTTTTGGCCTTATCACTTGTTATTTAATTTCAGTGCCATTAGAGCTCTTATATTGTTGTATCAGCACTAATAAAAGTGCATCATAGTTGTTGTACCCATTCACCATAACCATTGTTGTAAAGGGGTGTGTGACCCTTAGAGGCTAGGGAGTGAATCTCCTAGTTCGAACGTGCGGGGTTCGTGTTTGTAGGGTGAGGAACCCTTGTGTATTGGGTAGTGCTAGACAAACGGTGGGGCACCTAGTAGTTAGGCTATCTAGAAAATCTAGGAAGGGTCTTCCTAGTTGTTGTTGTTGAGGTCCCAAGCGAACGGAGGTTCCTAATAGCGTGCGGGACGCTCTGGTTGTAATTGGGGGATGCGAGGCGTTCTTTGGTTATAATTGATAAAGGCTCAAGAGGGTTGCTTGGGGACTGGACGTAGGTCTTTCATTGGAAAGGCTGAACCAGTATAAAAATCCTGGTGCAATCTCTCTATCCCTTATCTCTTTTATTTATTGTTTCATATATTTTTATTGTGTTAATTATCTTCTCCACAACGTAAATATTGTATATATTAATTTAATTATTTTAAATTAATCAACGTGCGTTAGACTTTTCGTTGTTATAGTGTTTCTTATCTTCGCGCGTAATATTAGTCGTTGTTATAAATTGCTTCCACATAATCGTTTTCATTGTTTTAAGAGTTTTCCGCTGCAAATTATATTTATTTTATTGAAAACGATTTAAATCGAATATTTTTCAATGAATTTGTAAACAGCCAATTCACCCCCCTCTTGGGTGACGGCTGCCAATCCTAACATCTTATGTTTTCTTTTGCATGAAGGAAAGGAATATGTGGTCATAAATTAAGAGCTCCTTGAAGAAGCCACAAATGAGTGGTTGAGAGGGGGTTTGATTCATTTTTATTTTTTTCTGGTTTGTTCGCAATACTCGAGTATTCTATATAATACTCGAGTATTTTAAGTGCTTGCAGGGCTGGTGCGCCATTCTGGTGCACTAGATGCGCCAAGCACGCTTGGGCGTGGGTGTTGGAGCACCTGGGCGCAGAACACTCTGTGAGAACCAGCCATTAGGATGCCAAGCACGCCTGGGTGGGAGGTGTGGCACGCCTGGGTGTGCTCGAAATACTCGAGTATTTTGACCAGTTCCCATTGTATTTATTTTCTTTGCTCTTATAATTTCATGACTTCTTCGTTAACCGTCAGATCGTGCTCAAATTTGAGAGTAAGCTTCCTAAAATCCTTATCTTCAAATCCATGGTGGATTTTACGTTTTGACTTACAAATCTTCTATTTTAAATTTTCTATTTTAATTTGGTTTTAAGATCAACACGCCTCTTTTCCATGCCTACTCCCGACTTGAACTTATTATTCCTATTACTCAAAATTAATTATCATTATTAAAACTATACTTAGAATTAAAATTTAGGATGTTACATGACATGTGTCATAACCATTGTCGATGTAGCCTGTAATGACCTAAACTTATAACCATTATTTTAAATGTTGAAAACTTATATATATATATATATATAATCATATTTTGTGCACTAATGATCAAGAGCAATATTTTATTATTTTCGCGCACTCTGATATACTGTTAACCAAATTCGGCATCTGTTTAATGTGTATATCCTTTAAAGTTTCGAGGCGACGTTACGTTGGTTAATAATTTTTATCTAACACTATTTAAAGAAGTGATTGGTTATCTCAAATCGTTTTTTGCAATACATTATTTATAAATGACTTATTAAATGCCGAATTCGATTTTTATAGAACAAGCATGATACTATGTATGAGAACTCGTTTTGAATTATATCGTTTTTAGAAAGTTCAATATTTATAATGAAAAATTTCTAGAACTATACCAAGTCCATAATGAGTACCTTTTCCTTGAAATCTTATATTACACATTATTCGTAAATAATTGTTGTAAGGAAAAAGGTTTAGTTATTTTGGAAAAATCGGATGTCGTCGCACCCCTCTCGAGATTTTGAGTCCAGCTCTAACAAATTTTCGATAATTATCTTCATATATATTGAAAATAATAATGAGGTTATAAAATTTCTTACAACTATGAAAAAGGAGTACAAATAATAGATGATAAACAAAACTCTAGAAATGTCATATAATAATGCATTTATTTCCAAGAACAAAGCTTCATTATTCATGATATATGGCTTTTCTTCTAATTATTCATGATATATGGCTTTTCTTCAAATTATTCATGATATATGGCTTTTCTCTTAATGGTAATAAAAAAAAGGTACAATTTATTTGCCACAACAACAAATGTAATTTCCAACTGGTAGGTTGAGGTTAGGAACACAAAATCCAATGACATAGTTTCTCTGGATGCATACAGCGTTACAATTAGGATACTGTTTGCATGTTCCTATACAAGTTTGTTCACCCGTACCTGCATAAATTCCATGGATACTTAGATTTTCACAAAATAAATGGAAATGGAAAGAATAAAGAAAATTGTATGAGTGAATTAATTTTTTTTATTATTTGTTTACAAACCTTGAGAGAAAAGGAGAACTCCAACAATTACTACGGCAAAGATGAATTTCACCAAAGCCATTTGATTATGTGTGCTAATCTTATATATCTCTATAGACTTTGAAAGTAAATTTGACTTGTAAGTGACAAGATAATATGGTCAGGCTTATATAATAACATATTCATTAATTATGTATTAAAATAAATCATTATAAAATATTTGATTGAATGTATATTACTTTGAAATTGGCTAAATTTATTAAATGATGAAAATTAAACCAATTTATGCTAATTTCCTTTTAAGACAATCCTCTTTAAAAAACTGCCATATTTTCTTTGTTACGAAAAAAATAATCTTATTTAAATAAATTCAGCTTGGACCAAATTAAACTATTTTAACTAAAAAAAATGAGGCTATAATTTTATATAAGAATGCCATTTTTTTATAAAAAAATATATAAAAGAATGCCTTATAGAGCCACCACATTTGTGTTGATGTTTTACTTACACTAGAGCAATTGCAAGTAAATAGTATATATGGAGTTATCCATGTTACAAAATATTTATTTATTGCTTTTTAATTTTTTAAAATTACAAAACTATTATTCATTTTGGATAAATACAAAAGATATATATATATATATATATATATTTAAAAATTTCATGTTATCTTTGTTCGTCCTTCTTTCTTCCAATTTTTTTGGGGTATTTTTTTCAAATATTTTAATTTATTTTTTACCAAAATTATTATGCTCACATTTTTCATTATATTCTTTCACTCTTTTTGTACTAGTTTTCGTTGTTCTTAAAATTTGAGATTTTAATCTTTCTCACCTAAAATTTGGAATGTTTTCATATAGTTGTTGTTTTTATTTGTTGTTGTTATGTATTTATGTAACATATTTTTATTAAGTATTACATGATTTTTAAAGATTCAAATCCAAATAAATCAACTTTCAAATTTTCTAATTATTTAATAAATATTAATCTTATAAAAAAGCGTACAACAACAACAATAATGATGATGGCGACGATGATGATGACAACGATGACGACAACGACAACATCTTCATCAAAAACAACAAGATACGTTTTTGTTCTTTTTTTTTTTTGCATTTCACGAAGGAGAGTAGTATATTCAATTTGATTTTCGCATAATTACAAATTGACGTTTTATTTTTAATTTTTTAATGCCTAAAATCATGCTTTAGTTGAGGATTTTAAGGAATAACTTATTCAAATAAGTTAATAAAATAGGAAATAATAAAGGTATAAAATCTATTAGATATATAAATATAAAAATTAAAACCAATAATTAAATTTAATTTTAAATATCTTATACCCGTTTTTTCAAATAATTTTAACAAAAGACAATATAACATTTTAAAAATTATTTCCATCAATCAAATATATATTATAAAAGGAGAATACTTTTGAGACAAGAACAGATGACTTTATGAATCCTGTAACATCCCAAACGTTATTTTAAATTGGATTATTAATTAAAAACCTTAAAAAAATTGGAAAAGTGACTTAATGAATTTTGGTGGATATGCGAGTGGTGATTATAGGACCTAGGAGTTGTATAGAAGGCATTTATGGCTTTGGGCAAAGTCATATAAGCGAAATCGGGAGTTAAATCGGCGTTTTCGATGTTAGAAATCGACCGAAAAGAGAAAATTAGAAATTTATTATAGGAAGCTAAGAAAATAAATTCCACCGTTGGATGTGAATTTTATGGGGTAAAGAAGCATGTCTAAAAATTTGGACTCGATCCGACGGCTAACGAAAAAGTTACGGCGAATCGAAGATTTGAAAAGTGAAACTCGCCCAGGCGCATGAGCCACTCGCCCAGGCGCATGAGCCACTCGCCCAGGCGAGTTCACTATTCATTTGAGCTCAAATCCAGTGAAAAACTCGCCCAGGCGAGAAATAGGCTCGCCCAGGCGAGTCCCTGATGTTCAGCAGCACGTGTTCAGATGCCAAAACCCGCCTAGGCGAGAAATAGGCTCGCCCAGGCGAGCGACGCACCCCAGATCAGATCTGGTGCGTTGAATCTGAACTTGGGGGCCAAGTTGCTCAATCCTAGCCGTCCGATTCTCTTTCTCTTGGCATAAAACAAATTACAACAACAACAACACCACATTTCCTCCATCATCAACATCATCTCTTCCTCCCCTTTTCTCTCAACTTCAAGAACACCTCCACCACCCATCCACCATACACACTTGATTTTTGGGCACCTCAACCCAAAATCAAACAAAACCCATCAAGCTTGCTCCATGAATGTTGGTTGAAGCTCATCTCTTCTCCTCCCTTGGTTCACACGATTTACCTCCCTCCTTCCATTCTTCTTGGTTTTCAATTTCCACCATTGTTGGGGTAAGTCAAACATCATGCCATATATTAATTTCCTTTCCATTCCAACTTTCCTTAGTTCCTTGAAATTGAGTTTAAATCCTTAGAGTTCTTGCACTCGTGAATTTATAGGACTTTGTTTCATGCCTCCAATCAAAACCAAGTCAAGGGCAAGGAACTCACATACCAAGGATCAAGAAGCTAGAGCCTGAATTCATCATCACCTCTTAAGAAGGTAAGAGGGTTTGTATTACCTTAGCTTAGGAAGTAGATTCTCTTTAGTTATAGTGATGGCTAGGGGTAGAGAGGGAGTATAGCATGAAACCTTAGGGTATTTGACAATAAAAATCAAGGAAATAATTGATGGAGAATAGAAAGAGTAATTAGTGTAATTTGTGAGAACAAAGGTATAAACGAAAATGGATAGGAAGGGAATAGTGGACAAGTATATATATATAATTTGAGAGTAATGAGAATAACTGGTTGGCAAATCATAAGGAAAATAATAAAGAAAATTAAGAGTGGATAATGGAGCGAAAATAATTAGAGACTCGGGATAAGCTTGAAAAGATTTGGAGATTGTGAAAGGAGTGAAACATTATGTTGATGGGATAACCATGAGATAGGTAAATAAAAGGGAAAGTAATGATGGATTGGTTTTAATTCGGAAAGATGATGGATAAAATGTATGGAGAGTATAGAAGAATGTATGTTAAGAGGAATCGATAAATGAATACTAGAGTAAAATGTTGATTTAATGCTAAGTAAATAATGTGAGTGATAAATGTGTATAAAAAGGGAATTAATAACACAAAAGGGAATTTATGGCTAAAACGGACTACGAGTGCTAAGATGTGCAAATGAAATTGAATGGAAATCATATAGGGAATGAGATAAAAGTGAGTGAATATTTGAACAATGGAATGATATAGGAATGTGAAAAGATGAGTTTACGATGTGAATAATGATTTATATACGAATGACCCTTCCCACGGAAGCGGATAATTGTGTATGGACCCTCCGTGTCGGAGTGGATATATGTATGAATGACCCTCCCTAAGTGGAGTTGGATAATGACCCTCCCAAAGGGAGTGAGAATATGATAATGTTTATGAATGACCCTTCCTATGGAAGTGGAAATATGTATAATGTATATGGACCCTCCCTAAGTGGAGTGTGGAATATAATGGACCCTCCTTAACGGAGCGTGTATAAACATAATGGACCCTCCTTAACGGAGCGTGTATAAACATAATGGACCCTCCTTGATGGAGTGTGTATAAATATAATGGACCCTCCATAGCGGAGCGTGTATATAATGGACCCTCCTTAACGGAGCGTGTATAAACATAATGGACCCTCCTTAATGGAGTGTGTATAAATATAATGGACCCTCCATAGCGGAGCGTGTATATAATGGACCCTCCATAGCGGAGCGTGTATATAATGGACCCTCCTTAACGGAGCGTGTATAAACATAATGGACCCTCCTTAATGGAGTGTGTATAAATATAATGGACCCTCCATAGCGGAGCGTGTATATAATGGACCCTCCTTAACGGAGAGTGTATATAATGGACCCTCCATAGCGGAGCGTGTATAAATATAATGGACCCTCCATAGCGGAGCGTGTATAAATATAATGGACCCTCCTTAACGGAGCGTGTATAAATATAATGGACCCTCCATAGCGGAGCGTGTATATGATGGACCCTCCATTACGGAGAGTGATTGATGGACCCTCCATGTAGGAGTGGATATGTATATGATTATGAACCCTCCATAGAGGAGTGGATAGATGCATGATATGGACCCTCCCTTCGGGAGCGTGATAAGGTATATGATGGACCCGCCTATATGGCGTGAGTGGATGTGATTAGAACCCGCCCTTGTGGTGTGCGAATAAATGGAATTAATAACCCGCCGAAAGGTGTGCGAATGATTGGAAAGTATTAGAAAGACTTGAGAAGCATAGGGAAAGTATGTAACTGAAAACTTAGGGAAATGTTGAGTCGTATAAGAGGAAAGTGAAGTAGTGTGTGATTGTTTAGTATGGTGTAGGGTAGGTCCTTGGTTTATTACTATGCTTTTGTAGAAGCTATATTTCTAAGTTCTGTGTAATGCTACCCTTCTTGGTATATTTTTACAGGTACCGAAGCGGAGCATGCACTAACCTTGGCCGAGCAGGGACACACTCCACAACGTGGAGTGTGAATATTAGGGGTGTGATAGTAGGTGGATTCGCAAAGTTAAACTTTGGGTTTTTGATGTAAATAAATATGATGTATTATCTTTTGGGAGATTAAACTATCTTAAAACTTGTTTATTATTATTTTGGAAACGATGTACTAGAATGTATTGAACTGACTTGTATTTTGCCCTATTGGCATACTGCTGGTTATATAACAATGTTAAACAAGTTTTCAAGGCAACTCATATTTTTGGGATATCCGTAAAACAAAGGAAACTCTGTCCGATTTGACAGAGATTTTTATAAGTTTAAATGGTTTTAAAAAGAAATTTTCAAGTCACTAATTAAATCGGGGTAGTTAGAGTATTAATTAAGATAGGGTGTTACATTTATGGTATCAGAGTAGTTTTTCCTCGGCCCTTGGAGTTAATCATTACTCCAGTGGTTACTCACCGAGCGAATAATCGATAATTGTAGTTTAGAGTCTAGAGTCTATTGATAGGATGTTTATACTAGTAATTATGCTATTAAGCATTAACTGTCGGCCTTATGCATGACTAAACAGAATGGCTGGTAGACGGGTCGATAATGTCGGGATCCGCGCTATTCTGGAACATCTGGTACAGATGCAACAGGATTAGGCTGCTAATATGGCGCAAATGCACCATAACCAGGGGGAGAACATAGCAGCAGCTGCAGCAGCAGCAGCAACAGCAGCAGTGGCAGCAATGAATCCTCAACAACCAGCTCCGGTCGCGATCGATTGGATGGCCCGATTCAGAAAGAACGAGCCTCAAAAGTTTGAAGGAGGATTCAACCCCGACGGGGCACAGCTGTGGTTGCAAGAGATTGAAAAGATCTTGAATATTACGGCACCACCGGAGGAACAAAAGGTTCTGCTGGCACAATACATGTTGGCTAGTGAAGCAGAACACTGGTGGCAACAGACGCGAAGGGGTTTAGAAGCAGGACATCAGGCAATTACCTGGGATCTTTTTAAGATCCGATTTCTGGAAAAGTATTTTCCTGAGGATGTCCGCAGAGAAAAGGAGATCGCCTTTCTGCAGCTAGTGCAAGGGGATCTGAGCGTCGGGGAGTATGCTGCTAAGTTTGAAGATCTGATTCGATATGCCGGAAGCTACAGGGACATTGATGAAAGGACTAAATGCATCAAATTCGAGACAGGACTTCGTTCGGAGATTAAGATGGCCTTTGAGTATCAGAACATTGCAAATTTGTCTCAGCTGATTAATATGACCAGTACTTATGAAAAGAGTAGGAAGCATAGGGCGAAAGAGAAAGTTAAGAGTGGGCAGAAGACAGGAGGTCCAATCAAAAATGATGGACCAACACAAAAATCAAGCCCTTATGTCGTTCCCCACAACAAGGCAGCTGTCCCAAGAATTATGGGCAAGAGTGAGACTGTTGTGGACACTCCTCCATCATGTCCACATTGTGGAAAGCAACATAGTGGAGAGTGCTGGTTCTGGAACCAAACTAGAAGAAGTTTTAGTTGTTTTGTGTGCGGACAACCCGGACATTATGCTGCCAATTGTCCCAAGAATACTATGAAGAAAGAGGTGAATACAGCTAGAGCCCATCCAGTAGGTTCAAAACGATCTATCCAGAGAGGAAAGGTACTCACTTCGAAAGGGAAGGAAGTGGGAAATGCAGACAAACCAAACTGAGGTAAACGCTGAGTCTTTAACACTCTCTAGGAGACGATGTTTAATGACTGAGTCACATGCTTGTATGTTTCCCTTAATTACTTGAACGGAAATGAAGTTGCTCCAAATTAGAAATCCCCTATGAGTCTTAGGTGTTGATCTTTGATGATCAGAAACCTCTTTAGTGAAAACTTAGAAAAGCATGTACTATTTGGAGCCTTGATCCCTAATCTCTGAATAAAGAGTTATGTAATTTAAGAAAAATGCATAGATGCCACTACACTTATAGGGAGAAATCAGAAAGAATAAAGTGCTAAGTTTTGAATGCTAAGTAGAAAGTAACCAGACTCTGTGATAATGTCGTTGTTTAATAGAATGTAAGATTAGAGCTGACCACTCTGCTCCTACATCTGTTAAATGATGATGCTATCAGCAAAACCACCGATGATGTGCTGTTAACGGACGTAAGATTGGGGTCGGTCGCCTCGATCTTTGCATCTATTAACGGACGATGTCATGGCAAACTTCTTATTAAAGTGAGAAATTAATTGCGATAGGAATTCTGCGAATACAAAGATCCATTAGTGGGATAAACACTAGCTTGAATGGTGTTCTTCCCAAAATTCCGTATGCCTAATCGAGTATTAGACTCACAACGAAGCTTATGGATAAGAGTTTTTAGCTACACAAAACCCCCTGGATCTCACCAAGATCCCTGAACGAACAAACGTAAGAGAAACCAATCCTAATAATTGTGTGAAGGAGCCACACAAAAATTCAGTTAGCTTGATTCGAGTTTGTACTCCCATTGAGTACAAGAACTTAAGGGTATACGGGTACGAAGGAATATGCCTATGATAAGTGGGGGAGAGCTTAATTCCGGAACTTTAAAAGATCCTTGTCGGGGTAACCACGGAGCGAAGTATATACAAGCGGAAGCGATGGAATTAAGAAATATAGTGGGATGGTTCTCCAATTGAAGGAATTGAACGGAATTTCGGGGACGAAATTCTAGTAAGTGGGGGAGAATTGTAACATCCCAAACGTTATTTTAAATTGGATTATTAATTAAAAACCTTAAAAAAAATTGGAAAAGTGACTTAATGAATTTTGGTGGATATGCTAGTGGTGATTATAGGACCTAGGAGTTGTATAGAAGGCATTTATGGCTTTGGGCAAAGTCATATAAGCGAAATCGGGAGTTAAATCGGCGTTTTCGATGTTAGAAATCGACCGAAAAGAGAAAATTAGAAATTTATTATAGGAAGCTAAGAAAATAAATTCCACCGTTGGATGTGAAGTTTATGGGGTAAAGAAGCATGTCTAAAAATTTGGACTCGATCCGACGGCTAACGAAAAAGTTACGGCGAATCGAAGATTTGAAAAGTGAAACTCGCCCAGGCGCATGAGCCACTCGCCCAGGCGAGTTCACTATTCATTTGAGCTCAAATCCAGTGAAAAACTCGCCCAGGCGAGAAATAGGCTCGCCCAAGCGAGTCCCTGATGTTCAGCAGCACGTGTTCAGATGCCAAAACCCGCCCAGGCGAGAAATAGGCTCGCCCAGGCGAGCGACGCACCCCAGATCAGATCTGGTGCGTTGAATCTAAACTTGGGGGCCAAGTTGCTCAATCCTAGCCGTCCGATTCTCTTTCTCTTGGCATAAAACAAATTACAACAACAACAACACCACATTTCCTCCATCATCAACATCATCTCTTCCTCCCCTTTTCTCTCAACTTCAAGAACACCTCCACCACCCATCCACCATACACACTTGATTTTTGGGCACCTCAACCCAAAATCAAACAAAACCCATCAAGCTTGCTCCATGAATGTTGGTTGAAGCTCATCTCTTCTCCTCCCTTGGTTCACACGATTTACCTCCCTCCTTCCATTCTTCTTGGTTTTCAATTTCCACCATTGTTGGGGTAAGTCAAACTTCATGCCATATATTAATTTCATTTCCATTCCAACTTTCCTTAGTTCCTTGAAATTGAGTTTAAATCCTTAGGGTTCTTGCACTCATGAATTTATAGGACTTTGTTTCATGCCTCCAATCAAAACCAAGTCAAGGGCAAGGAACTCACATACCAAGGATCAAGAAGCTAGAGCTTGAATTCATCATCACCTCTTAAGAAGGTAAGAGGGTTTGTATTACCTTAGCTTAGGAAGTAGATTCTCTTTAGTTATAGTGATGGCTAGGGGTAGAGAGGGAGTATAGCATGAAACCTTAGGGTATTTGACAATAAAAATCAAGGAAATAATTGATGGAGAATAGAAAGAGTAATTAGTGTAATTTGTGAGAACAAAGGTATAAACAAAAATGGATAGGAAGGGAATAGTGGACAAGTATATATATATAATTTGAGAGTAATGAGAATAACTGGTTGGCAAATCATAAGGAAAATAATAAAGGAAATTAAGAGTGGATAATGGAGCGAAAATAACTAGAGACTCGGGATAAGCTTGAAAAGATTTGGAGATTGTGAAAGGAGTGAAACATTATGTTGATGGGATAACCATGAGATAGGTAAATAAAAGGGAAAGTAATGATGGATTGGTTTTAATTCGGAAAGATGATGGATAAAATGTATGGAGAGTATAGAAGAATGTATGTTAAGAGGAATCGATAAATGAATACTAGAGTAAAATGTTGATTTAATGCTAAGTAAATAATGTGAGTGATAAATGTGTATAAAAAGGGAATTAATAACACAAAAGGGCATTTATGGCTAAAACGGACTACGAGTGCTAAGATGTGCAAATGAAATTGAATGGAAATCATATAGGGAATGAGATAAAAGTGAGTGAATATTTGAACAATGGAATGATATAGAATGTGAAAAGATGAGTTTACGATGTGAATAATGATTTATATACGAATGACCCTTCCCACGGAAGCGGATAATTGTGTATGGACCCTCCGTGTCGGAGTGGATATATGTATGAATGACCCTCCCTAAGTGGAGTTGGATAATGACCCTCCCAAAGGGAGTGAGAATATGATAATGTTTATGAATGACCCTTCCTATGGAAGTGGAAATATGTATAATCTATATGGACCCTCCCTAAGTGGAGTGTGGAATATAATGGACCCTCCTTAACGGAGCGTGTATAAACATAATGGACCCTCCTTAACGGAGTGTGTATAAACATAATGGACCCACCTTGATGGAGTGTGTATAAATATAATGGACCCTCCATAGCGGAGCGTGTATATAATGGACCCTCCTTAACGGAGCGTGTATAAACATAATGGACCCTCCTTAATGGAGTGTGTATAAATATAATGGACCCTCCATAGCGGAGCGTGTATATAATGGACCCTCCATAGCGGAGCGTGTATATAATGGACCCTCCTTAACGGAGCGTGTATAAACATAATGGACCCTCCTTAATGGAGTGTGTATAAATATAATGGACCCTCCATAGCGGAGCGTGTATATAATGGACCCTCCTTAACGGAGAGTGTATATAATGGACCCTCCATAGCGGAGCGTGTATAAATATAATGGACCCTCCATAGCGGAGCGTGTATAAATATAATGGACCCTCCTTAACGGAGCGTGTATAAATATAATGGACCCTCCATAGCGGAGCGTGTATATGATGGACCCTCCATTACGGAGCGTGATTGATGGACCCTCCATGTAGGAGTGGATATGTATATGATTATGGACCCTCCATAGAGGAGTGGATAGATGCATGATATGGACCCTCCCTTCGGGAGCGTGATAAGGTATATGATGGACCCGCCTATATGGCGTGAGTGGATGTGATTAGAACCCGCCCTTGTGGTGTGCGAATAAATGGAAATAATAACCCGCCGAAAGGTGTGCGAATGATTGGAAAGTATTAGAAAGACTTGAGAAGCATAGGGAAAGTATGTAACTGAAAACTTAGGGAAATGTTGAGTCGTATAAGAGGAAAGTGAAGTAGTGTGTGATTGTTTAGTATGGTGTAGGGTAGGTCCTTGGTTTATTACTATGCTTTTGTAGAAGCTATATTTCTAAGTTCTGTGTAATGCTACCCTTCTTGATATATTTTTACAGGTACCGAAGCGGAGCATGCACTAACCTTGGCCGAGCAGGGACACACTCCACAACGTGGAGTGTGAATATTAGGGGTGTGATAGTAGGTGGATTCGCAAAGTTAAACTTTGGGTTTTTGATGTAAATAAATATGATGTATTATCTTTTGGGAGATTAAACTATCTTAAAACTTGTTTATTATTATTTTGGAAACGATGTACTAGAATGTATTGAACTGACTTGTATTTTGCCCTGTTGGCATACTGCTGGTTATATAACAATGTTAAATAGGTTTTCAAGGCAACTCATATTTTTGGGATATCCGTAAAACAAAGGAAACTCTGTCCGATTTGACAGAGATTTTTATAAGTTTAAATGGTTTTAAAAAGAAATTTTCAAGTCACTAATTAAATCGGGGTAGTTAGAGTATTAATTAAGATAGGGTGTTACAAATCCGTAATTTTTTTTACCTAATTTTGGTTTTTTAAATATTAAAATGGATAAGATAATTACAAATCTGCAGTCTAATTTCAATTTGACTTTAGGATAATGAAAAATTGATTTTTTAAAATATTTCAATGCCTAAGCTTATGCTTCACTACTTGAGCCTTTTCAGAAATCACTTATTCTAAAATTTTAATATAGACATGAAATAATAAAGGTAAACAATTCATTTTAATATAAAAACTTAAATAAAATGGATAAATAAATTTAAATTTGAATACCCATGGTAAATATGTTTATTTCCTTGAAATATATTGGTTTATTTTTAGTTTTTAGATTATTTTTTGTTGGTTTTGGTAATTTAATGATCCAAAATTTTGGTTTCAGTCTCCAGTGATGATGTAGATGACTTCCGAATGTGACATGTGTCATAACCATTGTTGATGTAGCCTGTAATAACCTAAACTTATAACCATTATTTTAATTGTTGAAAACTTATATGTAAATATATATATATATATATAATCATATTTTCTGCACTAATGATCAAGAGTGTGATGTCCTAGACTGAAAGGACCTCAAGGTTAGGGAAGAAGACCTTAAGGAAGCCTCTGTCTAGGGTTTATCTGTGATGTTTGTGGGTGTCCTCAGGTGGCAAGGTAAAGAGCCAAGAAGTAACCCTAATCACTGGTGTGTGAAGGTGATAATTAGGGTTAGAGGACATACCTGAGCCCCATGTAGTACGGAGCTACTTATAGGGGGGAGCTGGTTGCCCTAATGGGCTTGCTTGAGGCACAAGTAGGGCCAGCCTGTAATGAGCTATGAGTGGATGAGCTGTCCTTGTGGATAAGATGTACACGTCATCCTGTCCTTGATATCGGAATCCCTGCGTGGTGTCGGACAAGGAAGTCGGACCTTAGTAGGAGCATGAGGTCGGCTCGTGTCTGGTGTCTGTTCGGCCGTTGAGCTTTGGGCTTGGCCAAGCACACAGAGGGCTTCCTAAAGAGGCCTCAGGCCCTGAGTGAGGGTTCCGGGGAGCTCGGCTAAGCCGAGTCCACCACATAAGCCCCCCAGCTCGGTCAAGGCTATTTGAGCCTTGTTCCGAGGTCTTGGTTCAGGAGCCGAGTCCACCACATAAGCCCCCCCAGCTCGGTCAAGGCTATTCAGGCCTTGTTTCGAGGTTCTAGGGAGTTCGGAAGGTGAGTTGCTGAGAGCTGGATCCAGCTGTCTCTGACGTCCTTTCACTTTGACGGAGCAGATTTGAAAGCTGTCCTTTCACCTGCTTCGACGTGACGCTTGCCTTCTCCAGATCTGACATGTGTCAGAAATCACGTCCAACGAAGCGTTGCCATTATTGCAACGTTGCTCGAGGTCCGGCATTCCACTCACTCTGCGCCACGTGTCTCAGCGTGTATGGCTGCATGCTGGGTTGGGCTTTTGGGCCAGGCCCATATTTCGAAAAAGAGGGGGAAAACGGTTCCTCTTGAGACCGTATCTCATTATTGCGGCCTCCTTTCTCGTGGTATTTCTGCACATTTTGAGGTATTCAATCCTTCTCCTTCGTCATTGCTTTTTCTTCTTTCATTACAGTTTTATGGTTTATATGGGAGGGATTAGTATTTTTCGTTTTTGTCTCTGTTTTTCTGGAAATGGTGCGGTTTTTCCCTGATTACTTCGTGGTTTGAGGCTTTGATTTTGAGAATTAATCTTGGGATTTTAGCATTCTTTGGGTTGGGAGTGTTTAGGCCTTTGGAGAGTTTTTGATTTTTGTTTTTGTTCTTGCTTTTCAGAAACCCAGAGGAGTGGAAGTAGGAAGATGAGTAGGGGTAGGGATTGGTTTAGGAAATGGGTAGGGGTAGTTTTGCTGTCAACCAGTAGTAGTGAGGAGGAGGACGGCTCCTCCTCCTCGTCCTGCTCCTCCACGGAGGTAGACGAGGCGCTTCGTCGCCAGAGGGAGTATAGGCAAAAATATGAGAAACTAGTCTTGGAGGTCGATCCCCTCGAGGTCGTCTATCCTCGGGATTGGGAAGAGAAGAGAGAGAGGATAAGAGAGTATGCCTGGGCCGAGTTCGTCGATGGTAGGGAGAGATCCGATTTTGAAATGATGGAGAGGGAAAGGATGTACGAGAGGGGGGTTCCTGTGGTAGAGGGGAGATGCTCGCCCCTCGGAACAACTTTGAGGGGGTTTTCTGGGGGGTTATTTTTCGTAACCCATAGGACTAATGCCGAGCTCCCCTGTTCTTCCACAGGTAACATGCCACCCCGGAAGTGCATCAGCCGACCTGAGCTCTACCCCGCACCTCCTGATGCTGCTGACTACCAGTGGGTTGATGGGGAGCCCAAAGGAGTTCGGTCCAGCCTAGACTCCGATGACAAGCTTGCAGATGTAAAGAGATCCGTGCTGCCCTGCTCGGGGGATTCTTCTGGAAGCTCTTATGAAGTTCTACCCTGTTCCGCGAACGACAGGATATGCTCGCGGACTGATGACAACTCTTTCTTCTTCTACGCCGACCTGATACACAACCTCGGCGTGACCCTTCCTTTCACCGACCTTGAAATGAGGGTTTTGAATGAACTCGGACTGGCTCCTTCCCAACTACATCCCAACACTTGGTCCTTTCTTCGAGCCTTCCAGAAATATTGTGGAGCTAAAGGGTTGGTGTGTACAGTTCGGCTCTTCTTGTGGATGTACAACCCATTTGTAAGTAATAAAGATGGTGTTACTGTTCGGCTTTGGGTGTCGACCAAGGCCCGAGGTCACTTTGGGCTATTCGGCATGTTCACGGACTCTTGGAAGCATTTCAAGCCCAGATTTTTTAAGTACAAGTATGTGGGCACGGGGCGACCTTGGTTTCGAGCCGAGACGGGACCGAAGTTCCCCTTGGAGTGGAACCAAGAGTTCTTCACTCGCCATGTCGGCACGCCGCAGAGATGGTCGGGAGCAACACTTGATGCCGATGAGGCGGTAACGGCCAACCACTTCCAGTCCGAGTACCGGGCCAGGAAGTTCCAACTTGACATCGGAGTGTTCATGAAGTGTCCCAATGATGAATTTGTTACAAAGATTGGTAGTTATTTTTACTATTGTACTTGCATACTTTTTTGTTTCAACTTTCTAAATGATTTTGTTTTATTCTTTTGATTTCAGACGAACACTAGTCGGACATGTCGTCCAAGGCACTCAAAGCAGCAATGGAAGCCCGAAAAAGGAAGAGGACTGAGAGCTCTTCCAATGAAGCCGTGCCTGCCGAAGTCTCGACCGACACGGCCTCCACTGACTCGGCTCCTCTGCAACCTACTCCTCCTGCAGTGATTCTCTCCCCCACCCCCCTCCTCGATCTCCGAGCATCAATACAGAGGTGGTTATTGCTGCCGATGCTCCCCCTTCCTCGTCCGGTCCGAGGAAGGGGACTGACATTCTTCCGAGGCCGCCGACCACAACTGCCAAACCTTCGGTCAAGGAAACATTGATAAAGATGTCCAGGGCTGAATGGAAGAGAATGGCCGAGGAGCTGGCCTGTCAACTGAAGAGATCGACCACCATGTTTAACGTGTTGGCGGAGGTCGCGGATGATGTGGCGGAAGGTGTATCACCTGCGAAGAAGAAGGCCCGAGCTGAGCTGGCGGCCGAGGTTGCTGATCTTAGGAGTAGCAAAAACTCCGCCGATCAGAAATTGGATGAGTTGGAAGAGAAGCATCGCCAGCAAGTGGAGGAGCTTCTCAAGAATCATGAAGAGGCATTGGCACAAGTGAAAGCAGATGCTCGGACGGCGGAGGAGGCTGCTAAAGAAGCTGGTCGGCAGGAAGGCCTGGCCGAGGTTGAGAGGGTCCGATCAATGCTGAGAAGAAGGGCTGCTCAAGCTCTTAAACACAAGATAGCAGCGGCCGAGGCAACCTTCGACTTTGAGAAGGGGGAGCAAGATCTTTGCTAGTGCTGTTGAGCAAATTCAGTTTTTGAACAAGGAGATCCGACTTCGGGTCATCGGAGCCAGTGCTGGTTTTGGGGTCGAAGACGGGAAGATGGTGGACTTCGAAAAAGACGGAGCCGAGGTGGATCTCGATCAACCTGAGGACAGCCTTCCCAACCCCTTGGAGGAGAAACCAGATGAGGAGTTCGATCCGAGCAAGGTCCAATTATCGGATGTTGAAGATGATGCAGCGTAAGTCCCTTATGTTGGGCAGCTTGCAATTTGTCAATGTTTTTGTATAACATGCTTGTCAGTACTGAATTGTATTTTATTTTGCTGATTTTGTATAACATTTCTTTTAGTTCAATGCAAGTTATATTCTCTTTAACTTGTTGCATGACGTCGCTTTTATGCAAGTTTTCTATTTTAACTTGTTGCATATATACTGTGTCCGACGTCGTTTTATACAAGCCTTTTCTTTAACTTGTTGCACAATGCGAGTTTATTTTATTAACTCGTTGCATGTTTACTTTTTATACCTCGGATCCGAATTGCGATCAGTTAGCAGGTCATCAAGGAAACTTGCTCTTGAAAAAGCAAGTCTATGAGACTTGTTTCATTTTGTTTGGTTGCTTGTTTTGATTGGTCGTAGTCGGACCTGAGTTGTGGACAGCAGTTAGATAACCAAGTAAAATTGTTTTTAAGAATACAAGTCCTTTTTTACTTGTTGTATTCGGATTCAGTCGAACCTGAAAAACTCATGATAGAGATACTTGTGCCTTCCTTCGTTAAAACTTAATATAAATAACTAGGTTAAGCTCGGACGACTCAGTAAGTGCAGTAATCTTATAAGTTTTCCTCTGAAAAAAAGGTACTGTAGATAAGTGCATACGGTAGGGATCTCGGATCCACCCACCATAGCCAAGGTGGGTGTCCTCGTACCCGATGTGAAAGAGGTTGCTGAGTGAAGTTATGTGAGAACATTTCACAGCAAGCTGTACTTTATCGGGTGTCCCTTGTACACTGTGCATACGAGCCGATCTTATTTACAAGATGATGAATGTACATAGCGCCATGCAACATTTAGGTGGCTAGTGCTAAATGAGAAGCTAGTACGTACGTATATAAAACTGTGGCACTTGAGTAAGGGCAAGTTTGTACTATTTCATTAATCATAAATGTGAGTACATTGCCTTTTAGGGAATTAAAAGTGAGTATATAACAATGGAACAAGATGTGAATAAAGGAAGCAAATGTAAAGACTTTAACAGAAACTAAAATGAACTTAAATTCAAACTTGAACTAAAGATGCAGGTGATTGCTGATAATATCCGAGGTAAACCTAGCTGAAATAGGTTCTCAGTTTCGCAACGTTCCAGGAATTCTTGAGCTTGGCTCCCTCGAGGGTTTCTAACTTGTATGCCCCAGAGTATGTTTTTGAAACGACTCTGTAGGAGCCTTCCCAATTCTGAGCAAATTTTCCATCCCTCCGATTCTTGAGACCAATGTCTGCTCTTCGGAGCACGAGGTCTCCGACCTCAAAGGACCTAGGTTGCACTGTTTTGTTGTATTGCTTTGCTTGCCTTTCCTTCGCTTTCTTCTCTCTAACTGAAGCAGCTTCTCGGATCTCTTCGGCCAATATTAGGTCTTCTTTGATCAGATTCTCATTTTCTTCCTCGGGCCTGTCCAAAATATGCAAGGTATGGATCCTTCGTTCGATGGGGATGACCGCGTCGCAACCATAAGTGAGTCTAAAAGGGGTCTCCCCTGTTGAGGTCTGGACTGTGGTCCTGATCGACTAGAGGACCTGATGAGCATTTTATTTCCCATTATTCCTTGCATTATTTTACTCCTATTATTGATACTTGTTGCCCATTTGACATTGATTAGCTTGATTTAGTGATTTTGAGTTTATTGGACTAATATTCCGAATATTGTTTAATTTGGGATTATTTAGCCTAATTAATTCTATTTCTATTTTCAGGTAATAATTGGCACAAGGACACTTTGGGAAGTTTGGAAATGAAGATTGAAGCATTGAAGTGAAGATTGTAATTTGCATTTAGGTCCCTTTTTAATTGTAATTTTCAGAATAGTGTTTCTTAGGACTTGGGCCCATGTTTTAGGCCCATTTTCATAACTAAAGAGGGGAAATTCGTGTAACCCCCAAGAACATACTCCCATTTCAGATTTCTCACTCTCTATCTAGGTTAGAACTTCTCTCTTGGCTCTCCCAAGTGGTGGTGGCTGCTAGGGTTTTGTTCTTCCCCATTTCTACTCGTTTTTCTTCATTTATGGCCATGGAAGGCTAGACTTCAAGGGTTAATCCCTTTGGTATTGTATTATCTACTCTTGAGCTCTTGTTATTAATGCAATTTCGTTTTCTCTTCTCTGTTTTCATGTTTATCGATGTGTAGTGGTTTGCTTAATTCCATTTCGTAGAGATAATACATGAATATAATTGCTTAATTTGTATTAACTCGTAAAAACTCCAATTCTAGTTTCTGATGCTTAATTAGAAGTTAGGGTTTGGAGTGATAACTGAATTTTCGCTTAGTATTTGGTTATCACGAGTTGGACAGAGGAGAGGAGAGGAATCGATCTTTAGTGAGCTAGGATTGAGTAGTGTACGTAGCCAAAGGGGTTTGCCCGCTTTTGTTTCTGATTTTCTTAGTTTTTATATTCTATTTATGTTTTGTTATTCACATTTGTCACACACAAAACCCCCCCATTTTACTGCACACTACGTGTTTGATACTTTTCCTAGACCGATATTCGCTGGGAAACGACCTAGGATCACCTTCCTAGTACTACAGAATAAACACCTTTTATTTTGATCGGGTACGGCCTCGATCAAAATTTGGCACCGTTGCCGGGGATTATCGGTTCTTGCCAAAGATCATACAGTAGTTAGTTAGATTAGTTAGTGTAGTTAGTGTAGTTAGTGTGTGAATAAGCATTCTGATAACTAATTGAAAGTTGCCCTGTTTGCTGATTTGCTGTTCTGCACAACTGATGCTATTCTAGTGATTCTGTGAGTGCCATTCAACATAGCTGTGGGTGGAATTTTTGCACGAAAATTGGTATCCACACTTGTTTCATCATATATTAGTGTGTTGATGCATCACAGACACTCAGATAGGCACTGGTTGTGAGTTCCAGAAAAATTTTCCAAGTTTCAGCAGTACTTACTATAAATAGGCGTAACTTTTGATCCGTAACTCGGAATTTGACGAATTTTATATCAAATCGAAGGGAATTTTCTGAATAATCTGAGTTTTCTCACTTAGTCAGAAAACCCCTTCGTTTGGATCCCGAAAAAGCCTGTTTACTATTTCTTTTTTATTTTACAAGTTCTATTTTCTTAGTTTTTGGTCACTGTTTTAATTCTTTGACTTGGTTCCCTTTTGAATTTTGTCCTCAAACTTTCTGTGATATGTTTTCATGATTTTAGGGTGCTTAAAAAAAATAAATAAAAAATTTTAAAAAATAAAAAATTTTGTTGCCGATTTTGGTCATGCATATCTGTTACAGTATGCTATGGTTGATGCTGTTCTGTTCAGTACATGACTAGGGGCAACCCAAGTTATTTGCATCCTTACAACCCTGAAATTGATAGAGCTTATCAAAGATTAGTTAGACAAAATAGGAATCGGTCATTAGGTAGTGAGTCAGAGTCATCTTATAGTCCATCTAGTTCTGATTCTATTTCTTCTATTCCTTCTACTTTTATTCAATCTGATTCTATACATTGTGATAACATGGCTCAACCCCCACCAAGGGAAAGGACACTTAGGGAGCTGGCTGCACCTGACTTCACTATTGAAGACTCGTGTATCCGGTATCCTGATGAGGATGTTCCTTTTGAGCTTAGAACAGGACTAATCCATTTGTTGCCCAAGTTTCATGGTCTTGCAGGTGAGGATCCTCATAAGCATCTCAAGAAATTCCATATAGTGTGCACCACAATGAAACCACATGATGTGCAAGAGGATCATGTCTGTCTCAGAGCATTTCCACATTCCTTAGAGGGTCTAGCACAAGATTGGTTATCTGACTTGGCCCCTGGTTCCATCACAAGCTGGGATGACTTGAAGAGGGCATTTCTGGAAAAATTCTTCCCTGCAAATAGGACCACTGCAATCAGAAAGGAAATTTCTGGTATCAGGCAACAACATGGAGAGAGTCTCTATGATTATTGGGAGAGATTCAAGAGGTTGTGTGCTTCCTGCCCTCACCATCAGATCTCAGAGCAGCTTCTTATTCAATATTTCTATGAAGGTCTCAACTTCATGGAGAGAAACATGGTGGATGCTGCAAGTGGTGGTACATTGGGAGATATGACACCCTTACAAGCCAGGAGCAAAATTGAGAAGATGGCTTCCAACTGTCAACAATTCCATGCAAGAAGCAACAGTGATGCAATAGTTGTGAGGGATGTAAATGATGTTGGTGCAAACTCGGGCAAGGTTGAGAAGCTTGAGCAGAAAATTGATTCTCTCACAACATTGGTCACACAATTGGCTGTCAATCAGAAAAAGATGATACTTCCTGCTAGAGTGTGTGGCATATGCACATCCATTGAGCACCCCACAGATGCATGCCCTTCCCTTCAGCAGCAACAGCCGATGACAAGTGGTGACCAACCCGAGGCCTATGCAGCAAACATATACAACAATAGAGGCCCACAACAACACAATCATGACCTCTCTTCCAATAGATACAACCCTGGATGGAGGAACCATCCCAATCTGAAGTGGTCTAATCAACAACAGCAACATTCTCCTAATGTTCCATTTCAGAACACCGCTGGACCGAGTAGACCACCATATGTACCTCCTCCAATCCAGCAGCAAAGGCAACAACAACAGCAGCAAGTGGTTCATCCTGCACCATCAGCCCCTCCATCCAACCAACCTACCTTGGAGGAGTTGGTGAGGCAAATGATCATGCAAAACCTCCAATTTCAACAAGAGACTAGAGCATCCATTCAGAGACAAGAGGCATCCATTCAGACTTTGACAAATCAGATGGGTCAAATGGCAACTTCTCTCAACAACTTGCAATCTCAAAATTCTGACAAGTTTCCATCCCAAACTGTGATCAACCCTCAGAATCAGAATGTGAGTGCCATCAACCTGAGGTCGGAAAAGCAGATTGTCACACCCACACCACAACCTCACCTCAACAATGATGCTCTAGCTTCCTCTAAAGGGAAGAGCCAAGTGGTAGATGAAGGTGAGCATGCTAGCACCAAAGAGAATCATCCAACTCAACCCTCCTCAACTTCAACCACAAGCCCTGCTGTTGTCCTACAACCTCCTCCTGTTCCTCTTCCATTCCCACCAAGAGTGCCTCAAAACAAAAGGGTGGAAGAGGTGGACAAGGACATTCTTGACACATTCAGGAAGGTGGAAGTCAACATACCCCTTCTTGATGCAATAAAACAGATTCCAAGGTATGCGAAGTTCCTTAAGGAGTTGTGCACTCATAAGAGAAGACTCAAGGGCAATGAGAGGATAAGCATGGGAAGGAATGTCTCCACTCTCATAGGTAAACCTATCCCTCACATTCCTGAAAAATGTAAGGATCCTGGAACTTTCTCTATACCTTGCATCATAGGCAATGTTAAGTTTGAAAATGCTATGCTAGATTTAGGAGCATCCATAAATGTCATGCCTATGCCTGTTTTTAAGTCTCTTTCTCTTGGACCTCTTCAACCTACGGGTGTGGTGATTCAATTGGCAAATAGAAGTACTGCCCACCCCGCAGGTTTGATAGAGGATGTCTTGGTTCGGGTTGAAGAGTTGATCGTCCCTCCTGATTTTTACATACTTGATATGGAAGATGACTCTCCCCGTAATGCTGTTCCTATTATTTTGGGGAGGCCATTTTTGAAAACAACCCGAACCAAGATAGATGTGCATTCAGGTTCACTTTTCATGGAGTTTGATGGCAGTGTGATCCGATTTGACATTTTCCATGCTATGAAACATTTTCCTGAGGATCACTCTATTTTCCATGTGGACTTGCTTGATGATTTGATAGATGAGCATATGCTTGACTTTTTGCATCATGATTTTGAATTGCCATCTTTCACTGATTCATTTACTTGTCCATCATGCACTAACTCTGGATGGTGCACCGCATGCACTGAAATAGCTCAGTTTCTAGACTCTGCCACTGCATCTGATGATTCATATGTTATAGATTCAGATTATGCCAACCCTAACCCCATATCTGTTATGCATGAGTCTGATTCACTTGTTCAGGTGCAGGCAGCAGAATCCATTTCTGCTGTCCCTTTAGTTCCATCTATTATGCAGGCACCCTCATTGGACCTGAAGCCCCTCCCTCCTCATCTCAAATATGCTTACTTGGAGGATGAGCAGAAACTCCCAGTGATCATCTCTACCTCACTTTCTGTTGATCAAGAGGAGAAACTGCTGGATGTGATAAGAAAGAACAAGAGGGCAATTGGATGGACCTTAGAGGATATTCCTGGAATTAGCCCCTCCATGTGCATGCACCGCATTTTGTTGGAGGATGGGGCTAAACCAGTGAGACAACCCCAAAGACGATTGAACCCCCAGATTCTTGATGTGGTTAAGAAAGAGGTCACCAAGCTGCTCCAAGCAGGTATCATCTACCCAATTTCAGATAGCACTTGGGTGAGCCCGGTGCAAGTTGTCCCCAAGAAGTCTGGTGTCACAGTTGTCAAAAATGAGAAGGATGAGCTGATTCCCACTAGAGTGCAGAACAGTTGGAGAGTCTGCATTGATTACAGAAAGCTCAACCAGGCGACTCCCAAGGATCATTTCCCTCTCCCCTTCATTGATCAGATGTTGGAGCGCCTGGCAGGTAAATCTCATTATTGCTTCTTAGATGGATTCTCTGGTTATTTTCAAATTTGTATTGCACCAGAGGACCAACATAAGACCACATTCACCTGTCCTTTTGGCACATTTGCATATAGAAAGATGCCTTTTGGCCTATGCAATGCTCCTGCCACATTTCAAAGATGTATGATGAGTATTTTCGCTGACTTGCTCGAGCATTGCATAGAGGTCTTCATGGATGATTTTAGTGTTTATGGCTCCTCCTTTGATGCATGTCTTGATAATTTGACTAAGGTGCTTAACAGGTGCATTGAGACTAACCTTGTCTTGAATTTTGAAAAATGCCACTTCATGGTAGAACAAGGCATAGTCTTAGGGCACATTGTTTCGCACAAGGGCATAGAAGTTGACCCTGCTAAGCTGCATGTAATATCACATTTGCCTTACCCCTCTTGCGTGCGAGAGGTGCGTTCTTTTCTTGGTCATGCAGGTTTCTATCGCAGGTTTATTCAGAACTTTAGCAACATTGCCCTTCCTCTTTCCAAGTTGCTTCAAAAGGATGCCCCATGGGAATTTGGAGACCAATGCAAGAGGGCATTTGATGAATTGAAGAAAGCATTGACCACCACTCCCATCATCCAACCACCTGATTGGACCCTCCCATTTGAGCTCATGACTGATGCTTCAAATTATGCTTTGGGAGAAGTTCTCTCCCAAAGGGTTGGTAAGCTGTCGCATGTGATTTATTATGCTTCTAGGACTTTAGATGCAGCACAGGTTAATTACACAACAACTGAAAAAGAACTTTTGGCTATTGTTTTTGCACTTGACAAATTTAGATCATATTTGCTTGGTTCTAAGGTTGTAGTGTACACTGATCATGCTGCTCTGAAGTATCTTTTGAAAAAGACATATTCCAAACCTAGGTTGATTAGGTGGATGTTGCTCCTCCAGGAGTTTGATCTTGAGATTCAGGATCGGAGTGGTGCGCATAACCTTGTCGCAGACCACTTGAGCAGGATAGAGAGAGAGGAGGATGCATTTCCTATCCGGGATAACTTCCCGGATGAGCAGCTTTTATCTTTACATGTTTCCCATCCCCTTCCCCAAACTCCTTGGTTTGCAGACATTGTTAATTATCTGGTTGCTTCTGTTTTTCCTGCCTTGGCATCCAAAGCTCAAAGAGACAAATTAAAGAGCGATGCCAAGCATTATGTATGGGATGACCCCTATTTATGGCGTTTTTGCAGTGATCAGGTCATTCGCAGGTGCATTCCAGACCAGGAGATCCAATCGGTTCTCCAATTTTGCCATGCTTCACCAGTGGGAGGCCACCTTGGTACTCAAAGGACAACACGAAAGGTGCTGGATTCTGGATTTTATTGGCCTACCATTTTCAAGGATGTGAGCAACATCTGCAGCTCGTGTGAGCAGTGTCAAAGAGCAGGAGGCGCCCTATCTTGGAGGCAACAGATGCCGCAACAACCTATGTTGTTTTGTGAGGTGTTTGACGTCTGGGGTATAGATTTCATGGGCCCCTTTCCTGTTTCTTTTGGTTTTTATTATATCTTACTTGCTGTGGATTACGTATCCAAATGGGTGGAAGCTAAGGCCACCAGGACTAATGATGCTCAGGTTGTTGTAGATTTTGTCAGGTCTAATATCCTTTGCAGGTTTGGCATACCTAGAGCCATAGTCAGTGACCAAGGCACACACTTCTGCAATAGATCCATGCAAGCTTTGCTCAAGAAGTATGGGGTTGTGCACAAAGTTTCTACACCCTATCACCCCCAAACCAACGGGCAAGCTGAGATTTCAAATAGAGAGATCAAGCGAATTTTGGAGAAGATGGTGAAGCCTAATAGAAAGGATTGGAGCACACGATTGGAGGATGCTTTGTGGACCCATCGGACCGCTTACAAGGCACCCATAGGGATGTCACCCTATCGGGTTTTCTTTGGTAAGGCGTGCCACCTGCCTGTGGAGATAGAGCACCGTGCATATTGGGCTGTGAAGCAATGTAACTTAGCTCTTGATCAAGCGGGTCAGGAGAGGAAGCTGCAGTTGAGTGAGCTAGATGAGATCTGCTTGGAGGCCTATGAGAACTCCAAATTCTACAAAGAGAAGACCAAGAAGCTTCATGATAACTCCATTTCCAGAAAGGAGTTCTTGGTTGGTCAAAAAGTTTTGCTCTACAACTCTAGGCTTGGACTCATGAGTGGAAAGCTCCGCTCTAAATGGATTGGACCATTTGTAGTCACCCAAGTGTTTCCTTATGGCACTGTGGAGATCAAGAGTGAGTCCACGAACAAGAGCTTCAAAGTCAATGGCCACCGACTCAAGCCTTTCCTAACCACCCCTTCTTTGGATGATGCACCTGTGGAGGAGGCCTCATTGGTCGACCCCACTTTTGAACAACCATGACTTAGGGAGTCTCCTTTTCTCCTTCCTTACTCTTTTTATTACACTTGTCTATATCTGTCTGATTCTGCTATTTGTGTTCCATTGAGGACAATGTGTGATCTAAGTGTGGAGGGAGAGTAGTTTAGGTTGCATATTTTGCTTTGATTTTTTTTTTAGGTTTTGCTTAGTTTTGGGCATTTTCTTGCATGTTTTTGCTTCATTTTAGTAGAGTTTTGGTATCTTGTGTCTGAATTCATGCATTTCTGTGTGTAAAGTTGCTTTTGATAATTAAGAGGTGGTAACACTGTGATAGAATTGTCCCTTTTGTGAGGATTTGAGCCTTAATTGTGGGTGGATTGCTATATATGCCACCTAATTTTCTTTCATGTGTGATTGCACTCTGGATTACTTGCACTCTAGAACTTGACTTGACTCTTGTTGATACTTGATTGCTCATGCACATTTTGAAATGATTTAGGCACTTTCTTTCTTGAATAAGCTACTAGCCATATGAGCCTACCTTGAATGAATGTACCCTTTGCTAGCCCCTTTGAGCCTTTTTATCCCTTTCCTTGTTCTTTAGCTCATTACAAGCCTATGACTGAAAAACCATGATTGTCCTAACCTTAGGGAATTTTGGAGCTTTGGAATTGTTTTGGGAATGGGTATTAGGTAAGAAGTATGCTTTATGCTTTAATTGGTTGAGTTCTTGGTTTGGCCTCATTGATTGTTATAGCTATGGCTTCATCTTCATGCCATTTGTGTTGTTTCTTCTTTTCTTTTTGTTTATCTCTCAAAAAAAAAATAGAAGACAAAAATACAAAAAAAAATGCAAAAAAAAAAAAAGAAAAAAAAAGAAAAAAAAGTGAATAAAAGGTTGTTGAGGCAAAGAGGATTGGAATTAGTGGTTGTTGATTTTGGGGTGGATTTTTCTTACTTTTTACTTATTCCCCATTGCTCCTCTATTCCCTTGGTTTTAGCTACATTCCCATATTTTTATCCTACCTTGTCCTTGGCCCCATTACAACCCTTAAAAGACCTTTTGATCATTTTGTGCATGTGTGTTGATGGTTGATGTTAGAGGCTTGTCAAGCTTATGGTTGTGTTTGTTTTTCATGATGTGCCTTTAAGTATATTGATATGTGATGTTATGTGCAAATGTGACTTGATAATTGATTTAATATTGATAGGTGAGGTTATGTGCAATTGTGATTTTGAAATTGATTTAAGTGGAGATCATTGTGCTAAATTATATTGAGCCTGGAAATTATGAATGGTATTTGAGCATGTTGATATGGACTAAGTAAAATGACACTTTAGGAAATGAAAATAAAATGGTATGAATAATTGATGAAAATCCAGGAGATTGGAAACAAATGAAATAAATGGAAATGAAATTCAAAGATTTAAAGATCCGGAATTATTTAGTGGTGTATGAGGTACCTTCCGGCGTGGAGGTGAAGTACCCACCGGCCAAATTGTATGAGGTACCTTCCGGTGTGGAGGTGAAGTACCCATAGGCCACAATGTATGAGGTACCTTCCTGTGTGGAGGTGAAGTACAACGGTATGAGGTACCTTCCGGTGTGGAGGTGAAGTACCCATAGGCCCAAATGTATGAGGTACCTTCCGGTGTGGAGGTGAAGTACATTGGTTCGAAATAAATCTTATGAATGGAATAAAGGAAAGAGAAGAAAAAGAATGAATTATGATGATAATATAGAAAATTGTAATTTAAAGTGTGCTACATGGTAAATTGAATGGAAAAGGTTTAGCAATTATTGTTTTATGATTAATGCTCTGTTGAACCAAGATAGAATTTATGAATTTATGCCTTAGCATAGCTTAATAAGAACTAAATAAATATGATATGTGTATACCTTTCATTGGGAGTGCTTAATTGTGAAACGTGCTTTATTTGACTATATGTGATTGGCCTGGTGGTTCAGTATAGCATGATAGAAATTGCTTCCCTATTTTATTGTGTAATACTCACCTCCTTACCATTTTTCAGGTACTGAGTTGGAGTATACACCAGGATCGACCGAGCAGGATTACTCTCCCTCACAGGGAGAGTAGGGTTGGGTTTTAGATATATTTATTTTGGCCTAAGCCTCCGTATTCATTTGATGTATTTGGGCTGTATATGCTTTTGAGAGAGGCTTAGGATAGTTTCTTTTGTGCATGGTTTATGATTCATTTTTGGGCATAGTTGCTGTTATGGTCTCTTGATATGCATACTTTACATTGATGCTGGCACTCTGACAAACTGAGTCTGATGTTTTACCCTTGAGCCCATGGGGCAACTATGTGATGCATACTTACTTACATGTGAGCCCTGCTGGCTACTGTTGATATTATATACATGCGTTTATCAGGTTGAAGTTTTTGGAAAAGTCCGATAAACAAACGAAACTCCGTCCGTTTGACGGTTGATTTTTATAATCTAAAAATGAATTTTTAAGTTCATATTTTTAATATAAGGGGTATTAAGGGTAATTAATTATAGGGTGTTACACTTTTCTTGTCAGCTTCTTTGCTTCCTTCTGGTCGGCGGGGAGTATTCCATGCTCTAAATATGCCCTGATCGGATGCATCCAGTTCGGTGATAGAGAAATAGCCATTATCACACTAGGAGCCGAAATCTGTTCTTGAATGAGGCTTTTTTTATTCCATGCTCCTTTTGTGCTCGCCAGCTTGGAAAGCACATCGGCGCGGGAATTTGAGCAACGGGGAATGTGAGTGATGGAAAATTTGGCAAAGTCCTGAGCCAGAGTCTTAACTTTATCAAGATATTTTTGCAGAATGGGCTCTTTCGCTTGGTAATCTCCGACGACTTGGGAAACAACCAACTGGGAGTCGCTTAGTATTTGAACTTCAACTGCACCGAGCTCTTTAGCCATACGGAGGCCAGCAAGGACCGCTTCGTACTCAGCCAGATTATTCGAGGTTAAGAACTCGAATTTCAGGGAATATTCGATGCTGAGACCTTCCGTGTTTTCCAAGATCACCCCAGCTCCTACTCCTTTCTGATTGCTTGAACCGTCAACATATATTACCCATGTGTCCGAGCTAGAGCTTTGGTCAGGCTTCTGAAGAACTTTCTTAATGGGCTGGGCGGTTCTTACGACAATGGGGTGACTCTGGAAATATTGTCGTAGCCGCCGTGCAGCGAGGATCAAACAAAATGCAAATTTTTCGACCTTGGAATACCGGAGCTCGGGACCCTGTAGAGCTCGGCTTATGAAGTAAATGGGAAACTCGTTTCTACCCTCATCTCGAACCAACACCGAGCTGAGGGCTAAATCACCAACAGATAAATAAATGAAAAGACTCTCCCCCTGCAGAGGGCTGGAGAGAACTGGAGGAGAAGCAAGATACTCTTTAAGTGCCAGAAAAGATTCTTCACAGTTTTGATCCCAATTGAAAGTTGTTCCTTTTTTCAAAAGCTGGTACCAGGGTAAAGCCTTTTTTGTAGCTTGTGGGAGAAACCTTGACAGTGCTGCCATTCTGCCTGTTAACTGTTGCACTCCTTTAAGATCGGCAGGGCTCCTTATTTCTAAGATAGCTCGGCACTTGTCGGGGTTAGCTTCAATCCCCCTCTCGGATAGAGTATGCTAAGGACGATATACTCAGGAGCGACATGAGTATGCTAAGGACGAGATACTCAGGCTCCGAGCTTCCTTGGAGAAGATGAGTGCGAAAGCTCTCAAGCATAAGAAAGCAGCTAAGGAGAATCTGTTCAATTGGGACCATGCAATTGAAGATTCTTTCTACAACACTGCCGAGCAACTCCGCGTTCTGAATCCTGGGCTCGTGACCAAGGGTGCTGACCCTAATTTTGCTGTGAAAAAAGGTCGAATTGTCGGCCCGAGTGGGGTTCCCATAGATCTGAACAACGCCGACCTTCCTGACCATTTGGCCGAAGATTCCGAGGGGGAAGGAGCCGAGGATGCTGAAGGTGAAGAGGAAGAAGAGGACACATTCAATGCTGATAGCATTGTATTGTCCGATTTAGAATAGTTTGATTATTCTGCTACCTTTTTTGTAATTGCCCCAGTAGATGGGTTTAAACTTATATTGCTGTTTCGTTTGGAATATTTTATAATATCCGTAATCATGTTATGCTTCTTTTTATGCTCTTTATTAAGAATTCAAGTGTTAAGACCTCAGAACTCCAGCACTTTAGCCGAGGTGGGTTCCTCTATCCGCAATATAAAATGATTTGAAAAAATCATGATTTAATCGGGAATCTTATTAAAAGTACTTGACGAGTTATAAGCTCTTGTTAGAGCTGTTTATAATCGTTCGCGTCATAATCGGTGGCTAATCGGTTACGAGGAAAAGTACGTGATACAATGAATTCAATAACGAACTTTTATTCATTTGAAGCAAATTACAATGGGCTCGGAGTTGCACCGAGCGTACTCCATTATCAAAAAAGAAATCAAAAAGCAAAATGTAATAAAGCAACTAAAACTATTAAAAACGAAATGAAAAACTAACTGTAATAAGCTCGAAGTTTCGCCACGTTCCATGTGTTGTTGATGAGGGCACCTGAGAGGGTTTCGAGCTTGTAGGCTCCTGTTCCCGTCTTGGAGGCAACTCGGTATGGTCCTTCCCAGCTTTGGGCCAGTTTTTCATCCTTTGCATTTTTGAGACCAATATCAGCTCTCCTCAATACAAGGTCGCCTACCTCGAACTCCCTGGCTACAACCGAGCGATTATACCCTTTTGCTTGCATAATCTTAGCATGCTTTTCTCGCTCGGCGGCTAAGTCCCTGACCTCTTCCGATAAAACAAGATCCTCACACAGTAAAGTGTTGTTTAGAGGATTTGGCTATTGCATGGCTCGGAATGAAGGGATGATTTTTTCAATGGGGATGACTGCATCACAACCATAGGTGAGTCGATAAGGTGTTTCACCTGTTGAAGTTTGTATGGTGGTGCGGTACGACCAAAGCACTTCATGCAGGTTTTCCACCCAATTCCCTTTTGCGCCTTCCAATCTTCTCTTGATCCCCTGAATGATTGATCGGTTCACTGATTCTACCTGGCCATTAGTTTGAGGGTTCTCAACTGAAGAGAAGTAGTGTTTAATATCCAAAGCACTGACCAGATCCTGGAACGCCTTTGCAGCGAACTGGGTTCCATTGTCGGTCACCTATACCTGTGGCACTCCGAACCGAGCTACGACTTGTCTTTCAAAGAACTTCTGCACCTTGGCTGAGGAGATGGTCGCCAAAGGCTCGGCCTCAACCCACTTTGTGAAATAGTCTATGGCTACAATCACCCACTTTAGCTGTCCCGGTGCAGTGGGGAATTGTCCAATCAAATCCATTCCCCATTGATAGAAGGGATAAGGAGATGAAAGAGAATGGAGCTCCTCGGCTGGTTTTTGATAAACATCACTATGAAATTGGCATTTATCACACCTTTTCACGTGATTGATCGCATCTTGTTGAAGGGTAGGCCAGTAGTATCCTGCCCTTAGAACCTTTTTTGCCAGTGACTTCCCTCCAACATGGTGACTTCCTATACCTCTGTGAACCTCTTCTAGCGTCAACTTTGCTTCGGCAGGGTCAAGACATCTGAGCATTGGACCGCTGACCCCTCGGTGAAAAAGGATTCCATCAACTAGTGCAAACTGAGATGCTTTTCTAACAAGTTTCCTGGCTTCCACCGAGTCGGTTGGCAAAATCCCTTGTTCCAAATAACCTGCAATTGGAGTGATCCAGCTTGGATCCACTGAAATGGAGAGGACAACGCTAGGTCCATGCACCATTTCTTGAATCAGAGTTTTGTTGTTTTCAGAATTTTTTGTTGATGCGAGTTTGGAAAGAATATCCGCTCGGCTATTCCTTTCCCTCGGAATGTGGCAGATTTCGACCTTCATAAATTCGGAGGATAGGAACTTTACCTTTTCCAAGTATTTTTGAAGGATGGGTTCCTTAGCCTGATACTCGCCCTTGACCTGTGAAACCACCAACTGAGAATCACTGAAAATTTTCACCTCTCGGGCCCCCACCTCTTTTGCCATCCTCAGTCCTGCCAAAACGGCTTCATACTCCGCTTGATTGTTCGACGTTGAAAATCCGAACTTCAAAGAGTACTCGAGGGTGACTCCCTCGGAGTTCTCCAAAATTATTCCTGCCCCCGCTCCAAGTTTGTTACTTGATCCATCCACATAAATGTTCCAATCCGAGTTTGAGCTCGTCAATGGCTCAGTAAACTCGGTGAGGAAATCAGCCAAAGCCTGAGACTTCATCGCCTTTCTTGGTTCGAAAGTGATTTCAAACTCGGAAAGGTCAATTGCCCAGGTTACCATTCTTCCAGCCAAATCAGGTTTCTGCAATATTTGACGGATCGGCTGGGCCGTTCTGACCGTGATATGGTGGCTCTAGAAATACTGGCGCAGTCGTCTGGCAGTAATAATCAAGCAGAAAGCTAATTTCTCCACTTTTTGATATCTCAACTCTGGTCCCTGGAGAGCTCGGCTAACAAAATAGATGGGCAACTCTTTACCAGATTCCTCCCGAACCAAAACCAAACTGATCACCGAGTCTCCTACTGATAAGTACAAGAAAAGAGTTTCACCATTGTTTGGACTAGATAAAATTGGAGGTGATGCCAAATAATGCTTAAGGTCAGTAAAGGCCTTTTCGCATGCTTCCTCCCACTCAAACGCCTTTTCCTTCTCCTTCCTCAACAGCTTGTACCAGGGAAGGGCCTTCCTAGCTGATTGAGATAGAAACCTTGAGAGAGCTGCAACCCGATCCGTCAGTTGCTGTACACCCTTGATATCCGATGGACTCTTCATCTCCAGAATAGCTCGACACTTTTCTGGATTTGCCTCGATTCCGCGTTCTGTAAGCATGAATCCGAGGAAGGACCATGCCGGAACTCCGAATGTGCATTTTTCTGGGTTCAATCTCATATCAAATTGCCAGATCCTTCCTAAGATTTCCTTCAAATCTTTAGCATGATCTTCCTCCTTTAAGCTCTTTGCAATCATATCGTTTATATAAACCTCCATCCTCGGCCCAATCAGAGGACCAAACACCTTGTTCATCATCCGCTGGTAAGTTGCCCCAGCGTTCTTCAACCCGAACGGCATCACATTGTAACAATATGTGGCGTTTTCTGTGATAAACGAGGTCTTTACCTGATCCGGGGGGTACATTGGGATCTGATTGTACCCCGAGTAAGCATCCATAAAGGATAGCCTTTGATAACCTGCCGAGCTATCCACCAGTTTATCAATGCAAGGAAGTGGGTACTGGTCCTTGGGGCAAACCTTGTTCAAATCTGTGTAGTCCACGCACATCCTCCATTTCCCATTGGATTTCTTGACTAACACGGGATTGGCCAACCAATCAGTGTACACTACGTCTCTGATAAATCCAGCTTCCAATAGCTCGGCTACTTTCTCATCCGTCGCCTGTGCCTTCTCGACTCTGACCCTTCTCTTTTTTTGACACACCGGCTTAGCGCCAGGATACACACTTAACTTGTGGCAGATGAAGTTAGGATCGATTCCCGGCATGTCTGCCGAAGTCCAGGCAAACAAGTCCTTATTTTCCATTAGTAATTCAGTAAGCTCCTTTTCTAGTTCCTCAGACAGGCCACCTCCGATCTTGACGCAACGAGATGGCTCGGGGCCTAGGATTACCTTTTTGAAGTCCCCCTGAGGGGTTGGTCTAGTTTCATTCTCCTCTCTTACGTCAAGATCAGCCAAGTTGACACTTCCTTTGTTCAATGGTTCCTGCATAATTTTCTCATCAACCAGCTTTAGCTTCCCCAAACTGATGTTGTAACACTTCCGAGCCAATTCCTGTTCGGAGCGTACTGTTACTACCTTGTCATCCGACCCCGGGAATTTCATGGCCAAGTGTACCGTTGAAACAACAGCGCCGAAGGACTGGAGCACCGTTCGGCCAAAGATAGCATTGTACGCCGAGGGAGCCTGGACAACTAACCACTTCACCATTTCAGTCCGAGCAGAAGGTGGTTCCCCCATGGTCACTGGGAGGTGGATATGGCCTAAAGGAACAATTGAATGTCCCGTGAAGCCGATCAAGCTTCCCTCGAACGGGGTGAGATCAGACCTTTTCAACTTCAATTTTTCAAACAAATCCAAAAACATGATGTCTGCCGAACTCCCTTGATCAACGAGAATTCTTCTTACTTCATAGTTGCCAATCCTTGCCGTGACGACCATTGGGTCATTGTGGTCCTGTAGCATGTCTTCAAAATCCTCATCGCTAAAACTGATGACCACATTTTTCTTCCTGGGTTTTTGTATCGGTCGGCTCGCCACCGAGAGAACTTGTCCCACATATTTCTTGCGATCACACTTCTTTTCCCCACCACCAGCAAATCCTCCAGCAATGGTGCCAATAAGGAAATCGTTGTCTTTCTCGGATTGCTGGATAGGGGCTCCCCCCGCTGGTGGTGAAGGGCTTTTATTCCTCTTCTGTTTAGTTTTAGGAGGCGAGGGGCTTTTCCTTCTGGAACGCTTGCGTAACGCTTCTCCAATATAGTGTTGAAGCTTACCATCCCTTACCATCTCTTTAATCAAATCCTTCAGTTGGATACATTGGTCGGTGGTATGCCCCCATCCGCCATGATGATCGCAATACTTCGTCCTATCTTTTTGGGCCGCCTTTCTCAAGGCTGGTGGCCGAGTGATGTTACGCATCTCTGTATGCATAGTCTCACGAAGGATTTGACTCCTCGGGACTGTTAACTGGGTATATTCATCATACTTGCCTTTGGGAGGCAGTTTTTCTCCTCTCTCTTGTTCTCTCTTGTCTTTCCTTCCCCTATCTCGGAAACGATCATTCTGACGAGCCTCGTTTTGGCGAGGACGTTGCTCATGTCGTCCTTCGGCACTCCTTGCTGCAGTGCTAATCCTTCGGAATTCCTCTAGATTAACATATTTCCTGGACCTTTCTCTAAGTTCTGCCATGTTACTAGGTGGTTCCCCGATCAGACAATCCTTGAAATCTCCATCTTGCAGTCCTTGGGTAAGCAGAAGAACGGATACCCCCGACTGCAAACCAGATATGCCACTGGCCTCTTGCTGATACCGAGCCAGATAGTAGCGTAAAGACTCGCCAGGTCTTTGTGCAACTCCATCTAATGAATGGTCTGATTTGGGCTATGACATGCTGGCTGTATATCGATTCAGGAAAACTCTTCTAAGCTCAGCCCAAGAACTAATGGAATTAGCTGGTAGGGAGTTGAACCATCTCAACGGCGCCGAGCCTAACGTCATTGAGAAAGCTCAGCATTTCATTTCATCTTCTCCTCCATAAAACATCATGGAAGACTCGTAAGATGGAATGTGATCCATCGGATCGGTCGTCCCATTGTACCGGGAGACATTCTGATGGCCCATATAAGTTTGTGGAGTCCGAAATGCCATAATTGCTGCTGTAAAGGGGTGTCCAGGATGGGGTTCTGTAACTGCTGGTTCGGGAGTCATGTTCAAATTGAGGGGTGGAGGTGGGGGAAGGTTAATTGGGTTGCCGAGAGCCACGCGAGGGCCTTGCTCGGCAAGTCTAGCCATGCTTTGCTGCTGTAGAGTAGCAATAGCCTGGTTTTGCTTTTCAATTAATGAAGTTTGGGTTCTCAATATTTCCATAATTGACTCCTCTCTCCTCCTGGCCGAAGAGGTTGTCATGTAGGATCTTCCTTGAGATTCGGAACGTTCGCCACCCTGAAGCGTTCCAAAGCGGCCTCTAGTAAAGTGTGGTACTCCCCTATCAGATCGTTCGGCTCGGGAGTTGTCACGAGCATGACGTTCGACTCGTCGCTCCTCCCCAGTTCGCGATCCAGCAGGGGCCCTCCTAGATTGATGTGGCCCAGAATCCGCTGTGTCACGCCATTCCGACACATGGCCATCAGAAACGCGACGCGGCTGAGATCGTCGTTCGTGGCCTTCAACAACCGGAGGGACGGTGGCTGGCGCTTGGACCTCCGGAACAACTGGATCAGCAGGCTGGACAACTGGAGAATCCTGGGGATTTTCAACCTGGTTATCCTCAGGGGGTCCTCCAGGGGCAAGTCTGTCCCTTACATTCCTTCCACCAACATTCCTTGGTCCAGCGTTCTTAGGTGGCCTTCTCCTAAGGCGACGGCGGAGGTCTCCTTGGTTGTTGTCATTATCATTTGCCATTAGTGCAGTGAGTGGTGGGAATACTGATTATTCGTTCCCCACAGATGACGCCAATGTAGTGTCCTGGAACACTATGTCCTTAACCCTCTAAGTGCTCAAGATTATGGAACCAGGAGCCCAAGAGAGGATCAAGTGTTAATATGTGACTTTACGGTGTTTCTGCAGTTCCAGTTGGGAAAAGCAGGGTCTCCCCAGTCAACAGGTGTGTGCAGAGTGTCAACTTAGGGATGAGAGTACGTACCTGAAACCCTAGCTGTTATGAGTTATTTATAGGGTTTGGAGGAAGCTGATATGGGCCGTATGGGCCTGGTATCAGAGTTGAGCTGAGGCAGGATTCTGTGAGATAATATCGGAGGTTTATTCTCTTAGAATCAGGTTAGGATCAGCTCAAGATCTCATGTCTAGGCTGTTAGCGAGAATCTAGGAGAGATATGCGGAAGGGATAAGAAGCCTGAATGAGACTAAGTCTATCCTCAATCCGATGATAAGTCTCGGCCCTAGAGTCCCGAGCCGGATGGGTTGTGGACCCGAGTATAAGGCTCGGCCCCATCAAGTCCGAGCCTGGTCCTTCAATAAGCTCGGTGCCCATGAGTCCGAGCGAGGGACACTTAAGCTTGCTAAGCCGAGGGAAGTACCTTTAGAGAATCCCCTTATATATGACTTAATCCTTATACGGTCGGCAGACCCTACACCAAAACGTGAACGAGGTATCACACCTCAAATTCACTTTCACATCTCTTCTCCCAGCTCTGGCTCGTTCTCAACATCCTCATTCGTGTTTTCCCCAATCTTGATTCTCTACCACTTTTCCTTTCTCATCACCCCTTTACTTTCAGTCTCATTACTTTTACTACTCATTCCTCTCAACTTTATTTCTTATTTCAGGACGTGACAGGCGTCCATCAATATATTATTATTATTCTTAGTCAACAGTGCTCAATTCATCTTGCATAATTAAATAAACAATTAAATAAAAGCATGCTATCCATCACGCAAACATCACACAACAATAACGTGGTTTTTGTCACATTCATATAAGTGGCCACACAATCACACAATTGCCACTTATACTACTGACTCCAACCACTCAGTCCCGATCTTTGAGATGATGCGGGACGTCCTAATAAATCACCTAAACACCACAATGTCTTAGGATAGCTTCTCTCTCACCTGGATTCGCGGTTTCCGAATCTACAAGTCCCGAGTGATCGGCTTCCTTCCTCGTCTGCCCGACTCCAACTTCTTCCAAGTCCCAGAAAGTAAATATATGAGTATTAAGTTTTGTTTTAATATTATTATTAAATCATTCTTAAAACAGTTTAGGAAAATTCAAACATGGTCTTAATTTCAAAACCAAACATCAATTCTTTCACTCAAACTTGTTCAAAATCAAACACTAGTTCTTGTATTTTAAAATCATGAGAAGACAATTGATTAAATCAATTCAATTAAAAGACCTCTTTGCTGGTCCTTCTTGGACAACATTGAGTCCAATCCCAAAACACCGAAAAATAGTACTTATCAAACCAACCTTGTCTTAGATCAATTACCCATGAAAACTAAGCTTTTAAAACACTTTTAAAAAAACACTTCAAAACAAGAAATACACCTTAGAAAATTCTGGACAGCATCATGTCCTAAGTTTTAAATTCATTTTTCCATTGTTTAAAACCAATTTAAAAGCATAAATAGCCAAGAATCATGAAAACAATCAAATAGACACTTTGATCGACAATTTATCAAGTTCAAGCACTTAGAATCACATATGGGCAGCAAGGTACTCAAGTAAAACAAATTATTTAAACATCCTCATGCATTCAATATATCACCCTTACTTCACTCGAAAATCTTAGACAAACATTCACTTAATTCAAACATCACATATTCACAAATCATCAAGTTAAGTCAACCCTAGCATACTCGCATACTCATTCACATATATGACTCAATCAAATAAGGGAAATCAAGCTCTTTAGCACACATAAACCGAATCATGCATCATATAGGCATACAAACACAGTTTCATGGAACTTTTACTTAATCAATTTCCATCTTAGCAAAATTTCATCTTAATGTGCCTAAACATGTTGAAACCGTATGCATCATAGCTTCACAATCACACATAATTCCATGACACGAATACATACACATTTAAGGAAAAGTGACTTCAAGGTTAAGGTCCAAACCGTGACCTTAACTAGGTTTTCCCAAAAATGTTTTCAAGGTTTCAAGACTTAAAAACAACTCTAAAGCCAACAACAATTTCATTCAATTTTTCAAGCAAGTAAGAATATAATCTTAGCATGTATTTCCTATAGGAAACCGTGAGCATCATCACCTCTCTAAACATTTTCTTTTTTTCACATTTAACACTTAAAATCAACACAAAGTCCATGGAAATCACATATTCATCAATTAGACCTAAGAAAATTCTAATCTCTTCAATCAGGTATGCAAAACCGCGGCTAACACACAAGGATCTCAACATCACATAAATATCATCAAATCTCAAGATCATGACATGTAAGAAGTCAAACAAAAGAAAATCAAGAGTTCAACCACACCATCATCAAAACCGTGACCAACGTAAGGGAAATCATAAAGAGAAGTTCAATCATTTTTAAAGATCTTAACATCACAACTCAATTGTCAAGTAGATCATAGATCAAGCATAAATCTTGACATGCATGGAGTCAAAAACACTAGATCAAACATAAAAGCAAACATGCATCACACTTTTTCAAACAAAGATCAAGTTTTAGAAAGAAGGTATAAAAATGAAAATGAATCAAAGAAAAAGAAGTTTAAAACTCTTTAGATTATGAAATAAAATTCTTACTTAATCAAAACTTTATAAGAATCAAGTCCAAAATCTTGTGTTTCTCTTTCTAGTCCAAAACTTTCTAAGAATCAAGTCCAAATTCTTACTTAAAATCTTATATTCCACATTTTTCGTAAATAATTGTTTTAAGGATAAAGGTATGTTTAGTTATTTTGGAAAATCGGTTGTCGTCGCACCCCTCTCGAGATTTTGAGTCCAACTCTAACAAACTTTCGATAATTACCTTCATATATACTGAAAATAAAAACGAGGTTATAAAATATTCTACAACTTTGACAAAGGAGTATAAATAATAGATGATAAACAAAACTCTAGAAATGTCTTATAATAATGCATTTATTTCCAAGAACGAAGCTTCATTATTCATGATATATGGCTTTTCTCTTAATTATTCATGATATATGGCTTTTCTCTTAATGGTAATAAAAAATGTACAATTTATTTGCCACAACAACAAATGTAATTTCCAACTGGTAAGTTGAGGTTAGGAACGCAAAATCCAATGACATAGTTTCTCTGGATGCATACAGCGTTACAATTAGGATACTGTTTGCATGTTCCTATACAAGTTTGTTCACCCATACCTGCATAAATTCCATGGATACTTAGATTTTCACAAAATAAATGGAAATGAAAAGAATAAAGAAAATTGTATGAGTGAATTAAATTTTTGTTTAATTATTTGTTTACAAACCTTGAGAGAAAAGGAGAACTCCAACAATTACTACTGCAAAGATGAATTTCACCAAAGCCATTTGATTATGTGTGCTAATCTTATCTATCTCTATAGACTTTGAAAGTAAAATTGACTTGTAAGTGACAAGATAATATGGTCAGGCTTATATAATAACATATTCATTAATTATGTATTAAAATAAATCATTATAAAATATTTGATTGAATGTATATTACTTTGAAATTGGCTAAATTTATTAAATGATGAAAATTAAACCAATTTATGCTAATTTCCTTTTAAGACAATCCTCTTTAAAAAAATGCCATATTTTCTTTGTTATAAAAAAATATAATCTTATTTAAATAAATTCAGCTTGGACCAAATTAAACTATTTTAACTAAAAAAAATGAGGCTATAATTTTATATAAGAATGCCATTTTTTTATAAAAAAATATATAAAAGAATGGCTTATAGAGCCACCACATTTGTGTTGAAGTTTTACTTACACTAGAGCAATGGCAAGTAAATAGTAGATATATATGGAGTTATCCATGTTACAAAGTATTTATTTTTTGCTTTTTAATTTTTTAAAATTACAAAACTATTTTTCATTTTGGAAAAGATATATATATATATATATTTAAAAATTTCATGTTATCTTTGTTCGTCCTTCTTTCTTCCAATTTTTTTGGGGTATTTTTTCCAAATATTTTAATTTATTTTTTACCAAAATTATTATGCTCACATTTTTCATTATATTCTTTCACTCTTTCTGTACTAGTTTTCGTTGTACTTAAAATTTGAGATTTTAATCTTTCTCACCTAAAATTTGGAATGCTTTCATATTGTTGTTGTTTTTATTTGTCGTTGCTATGTATTTATGTAACATATTTTTATGGAGTATTACATGATTTTTAAAGATTCAAATCCAAATAAATCCACTTTCAAATTTTCTAATTATTTAATAAATATTAATCTTATAAAAAATCATACAACAGCAACAATGATGATGGCGACGATGATGATGACAACGATGACGACAACGACAACATCTTCATCAAAAACAACAAGATACGCTTTTGTTCTTTTTTTTTTTTTTGCATTTCACGAAGGAGAGTAGTATATTCAATTTGATTTTCGCATAATTACAAATTGACATTTTATTTTTAATTTTTTTAATGCCTAAAATCATGCTTTAGTTGAGGGGTTTAAGGAATAACTTATTCAAATAAGTTAATAAAATAGGAAATAATAAAGGTATAAAATCTATTAGATACATAAATATAATAATTAAAACCAATAATTAAATTTAATTTTAAATATCTTATACCCCTTTTTTCAAATAATTTTAACAAAAGACAATATAACATTTTAAAAATTATTTCCATCAATCAAATATATATTATAAAAGGAGAATACTTTTGAGACAAGAACAAATGACTTTATGAATCCGTAATTTTTTTACCTATTTTTGGTTTTTTAAATATTAAATTGGATAAGATAATTACAAATCTGCAGTCTAATTTCAATTTGACTTTAGGATAATGAAAAATTGATTTTTTTTTTTAAAATATTTGAATGCCTAAGCTTATGCTTCACTACCTGAGCTTTTTCAGAAATCACTTATTCTAAAATTTTAATATAGACATGAAATAATAAAGGTAATCAATTCATTTTAATATAAAAACTTAAATAAAACGGATAAATAAATTTAAATTTGAATACCCATGGTAAATATGTTTATTTCCTTGAAATATATTGGTTTATTTTTAGTTTCTAGATTATTTTTTGTTGGTTTTGGTAATTTAATGATCCAAAATTTTGGTTTCAGTCTCTAGTGATGATGTAGATGACTTCCGAATGTGACATGTGTCATAACCATTGTCGATGTAGCCTGTAATAACCTAAACTTATAACCATTATTTTAATTGCTGAAAACTTATATGTAAATATATATATATATATATATATAATCATATTTTCTGCACTAATGATCAAGAGCAATATTTTATTATTTCCACGCACTCTGATATACTGTTAAACAAACTCGACATATGTTTAATATTTATATCCTTTAAAGTTTCGAGATGACGTTACGTTGGTTAATAATTTAATTATCTAACACTATTTAAAGAAGTGATTGGTTATCTCGAATCGTTTTTCGTAATACATTATTTAAAAAATGACTTACTAAATGCCAAATTCGTTTTTTATAGAACAAGCATGATACTATGTACGAGAACTCGTTTTGAATTATATTGTTTTTCGAAAGTTCAATATTTATAACAAAAAGTTTGTAGAACTATATGAAGTCCATAATGAGTACCTTTTCCTTAAAATCTTATATTCCACATTTTTCGTAAATAATTGGTTTAAGGATAAAGGTATGTTTAGTTATTTTGGAAAATCGGTTGTCGTTGCACCCCTCTCGAGATTTTGAGTCCAACTCTAACAAACTTTCGATAATTACCTTCATATATACTGAAAATAAAAACGAGGTTATAAAATATTCTACAACTTTGACAAAGGAGTATAAATAATAGATGATAAACAAAACTCTAGAAATGTCATATAATAATGCATTTATTTCCAAGAACGAAGCTTCATTATTCATGATATATGGCTTTTCTCTTAATTATTCATGATATATGACTTTTCTCTTAATGGTAATAAAAAAGGTACAATTTATTTGCCACAACAACAAATGTAATTTCCAACTGGTAAGTTGAGGTTAGGAACGCAAAATCCAATGACATAGTTTCTCTGGATGCATACAGCGTTACAATTAGGATACTGTTTGCATGTTCCTATACAAATTTGTTCACCCATACCTGCATAAATTCCATGGATACATAGATTTTCACAAAATAAATGGAAATGAAAAGAATAAAGAAAATTGTATGAGTGAATTAAATTTTTGTTTAATTATTTGTTTACAAACCTTGAGAGAAAAGGAGAACTCCAACAATTACTACTGCAAAGATGAATTTCACCAAAGCCATTTGATTATGTGTGCTAATCTTATCTATCTCTATAGACTTTGAAAGTAAAATTGACTTGTAAGTGACAAGATAATATGGTCAGGCTTATATAATAACATATTCATTAATTATGTATTAAAATAAATCATTATAAAATATTTGATTGAATGTATATTACTTTGAAATTGGCTAAATTTATTAAATGATGAAAATTAAACCAATTTATGCTAATTTCCTTTTAAGACAATCCTCTTTAAAAAAATGCCATATTTTCTTTGTTATAAAAAAAATATAGTCTTATTTAAATAAATTCAGCTTGGACCAAATTAAACTATTTTAACTAAAAAAAATGAGGCTATAATTTTATATAAGAATGCCATTTTTTTATAAAAAAATATATAAAAGAATGGCTTATAGAGCCACCACATTTGTGTTGAAGTTTTACTTACACTAGAGCAATGGCAAGTAAATAGTAGATATATATGGAGTTATCCATGTTACAAAATATTTATTTTTTGCTTTTTAATTTTTTAAAATTACAAAACTATTATTCATTTTGGAAAAGATATATATATATATATATTTAAAAATTTCATGTTATCTTTGTTCGTCCTTCTTTCTTCCAATTTTTTTGGGGTATTTTTTCCAAATATTTTAATTTATTTTTTACCAAAATTATTATGCTCACATTTTTCATTATATTCTTTCACTCTTTCTGTACTTGTTTTCGTTGTACTTAAAATTTGAGATTTTAATCTTTCTCACCTAAAATTTGGAATGTTTTCATATTGTTGTTGTTTTTATTTGTCGTTGCTATGTATTTATGTAACATATTTTTATTGAGTATTACATGATTTTTAAAGATTCAAATCCAAATAAATCCACTTTCAAATTTTCTAATTATTTAATAAATATTAATCTTATAAAAAATCATACAACAACAACAATGATGATGGCGACGATGATGATGACAACGATGACGACAACGACAACATCTTCATCAAAAACAACAAGATACGCTTTTGTTCTTTTTTTTTTTTGCATTTCACGAAGGAGAGTAGTATATTCAATTTGATTTTCGCATAATTACAAATTGACGTTTTATTTTTAATTTTTTTAATGCCTAAAATCATGCTTTAGTTGAGGGGTTTAAGGAATAACTTATTCAAATAAGTTAATAAAATAGGAAATAATAAAGGTATAAAATCTATTAGATATATAAATATAAAAATTAAAACCAATAATTAAATTTAATTTTAAATATCTTATACCCATTTTTTCAAATAATTTTAACAAAAGACAATATAACATTTTAAAAATTATTTCCATCAATCAAATATATATTATAAAAGGAGAATACTTTTGAGACAAGAACGAATGACTTTATGAATCCGTAATTTTTTTACCTAATTTTGGTTTTTTAAATATTAAAATGGATAGGATAATTACAAATCTGCAGTCTAATTTCAATTTGACTTTAGGATAATGAAAAATTGATTTTTTTTTAAATATTTCAATGCCTAAGCTTATGCTTCACTACTTGAGCTTTTTCAGAAATCACTTATTCTAAAATTTTAATATAGACATGAAATAATAAAGGTAAACAATTCATTTTAATATAAAAACTTAAATAAAACGGATAAATAAATTTAAATTTGAATACCCATGGTAAATATGTTTATTTCCTTGAAATATATTGGTTTATTTTTAGTTTCTAGATTATTTTTTGTTGGTTTTGGTAATTTAATGATCCAAAATTTTGGTTTCAGTCTCCAGTGATGATGTAGATGACTTCCGAATGTGACATGTGTCATAACCATTGTCGATGTAGCCTGTAATAACCTAAACTTATAACCATTATTTTAATTGTTGAAAACTTATATGTAAATATATATATATATATATATATATATAAAATCATATTTTCTGCACTAATGATCAAGAGCAATATTTTATTATTTCCGCGCACTTTGATATACTGTTAAACAAACTCGACATATGTTTAATATTTATATCCTTTAATGTTTCGAGATGACGTTACGTTGGTTAATAATTTAATTATCTAACACTATTTAAAGAAGTGATTGGTTATCTCGAATCGTTTTTCGTAATACATTATTTAAAAAATGACTTACTAAATGCGGAATTCGATTTTTATAGAACAAGCATGATACTATGTACGAGAACTCGTTTTGAATTATATTGTTTTTCAAAAGTTCAATATTTATAACAAAAAGTTTGTAGAACTATATGAAGTCCATAATGAGTACCTTTTCCTTAAAATCTTATATTCCACATTTTTCGTAAATAATTGGTTTAAGGATAAAGGTATGTTTAGTTATTTTGGAAAATCGGTTGTCGTTGCACCCGTCTCGAGATTTTGAGTCCAACTCTAACAAATTTTCGATAATTACCTTCATATATACTGAAAATAAAAACGAGGTTATAAAATATTCTACAACTTTGACAAAGGAGTATAAATAATAGATGATAAACAAAACTCTAGAAATGTCTTATAATAATGCATTTATTTCCAAGAACGAAGCTTCATTATTCATGATATATGGCTTTTCTCTTAATTATTCATGATATATGGCTTTTCTCTTAATGGTAATAAAAAAGGTACAATTTATTTGCCACAACAACAAATGTAATTTCCAACTGGTAAGTTGAGGTTAGGAACGCAAACTCCAATGACATAGTTTCTCTGGATGCATACAGCGTTACAATTAGGATACTGTTTGCATGTTCCTATACAAGTTTGTTCACCCATACCTGCATAAATTCCATGGATACTTAGATTTTCACAAAATAAATGGAAATGAAAAGAATAAAGAAAATTGTATGAGTGAATTAAATTTTTGTTTAATTATTTGTTTACAAACCTTGAGAGAAAAGGAGAACTCCAACAATTACTACTGCAAAGATGAATTTCACCAAAGCCATTTGATTATGTGTGCTAATCTTATCTATCTCTATAGACTTTGAAAGTAAAATTGACTTGTAAGTGACAAGATAATATGGTCAGGCTTATATAATAACATATTCATTAATTATGTATTAAAATAAATCATTATAAAATATTTGATTGAATGTATATTACTTTGAAATTGGCTAAATTTATTAAATGATGAAAATTAAACCAATTTATGCTAATTTCCTTTTAAGACAATCCTCTTTAAAAAAATGCCATATTTTCTTTGTTATAAAAAAAATATAGTCTTATTTAAATAAATTCAGCTTGGACCAAATTAAACTATTTTAACTAAAAAAAATGAGGCTATAATTTTATATAAGAATGCCATTTTTTTTATAAAAAAATATATAAAAGAATGCCTTATAGAGCCACCACATTTGTGTTGAAGTTTTACTTACACTAGAGCAGTTGCAAGTAAATAGTAGATACAAAAGATGTATATATATATATATATACATTTAAAAATTTCATGTTATCTTTGTTCGTCCTTCTTTCTTCCATTTTTTTTGGGGTATTTTTTTTCAAATATTTTAATTTATTTTTTTACCAAAATTATTATGCTCACATTTTTCATTATATTCTTTCACTCTTTCTGTACTAGTTTTCGTTGTTCTTAAAATTTGAGATTTTAATCTTTTTCACCTAAAATTTGGAATGTTTTCATATTGTTGTTGTTATGTATTTATGTAACATATTTTTATTGAGTATTACATGATTTTTAAAGATTCAAATCCAAATAAATCCACTTTCAAATTTTCTAATTATTTAATAAATATTAATCTTATAAAAAATCGTACAACAACAAAAATGATGATGACGATGATGATGACAACGATGACGAAAACGACAACATCTTCATCAAAAACAACAAGATACATTTTTGTTCTTTTTTTTTTTGCATTTCACGAAGGAGAGTAGTATATTTTAATTTGATTTTCGCATATTTCAAATTGACGTTTTATTTTTAATTTTTTTAAAGCCTAAAATCATGCTTTAGTTGAGGGGTTTAAGGAATAACTTATTCAAATAAGTTAATAAAACAGGAAATAATAAAGGTATAAAATCTATTAGATATAAAAATATAAAAATTAAAACCAATAATTAAATTTAATTTTAAATATCTTATACCCGTTTTTTCAAATAATTTTAACAAAAGACAATATAACATTTTAAAAATTATTTCCATCAATCAAATATATATTATAAAAGGAGAATACTTTCAAGAGAAGAACGAATGACTTTATGAAACCGTAATTTTTTTTACCTAATTTTGGTTTTTTAAATATTAAAATGGATAAGATAATTACAAATTTGCAGTCTAATTTAATTTGATTTTAGGATAATTAAAAATTGATTTTTTAAAATATTTCAATGCCTAAGCTTATGCTTCACTTGAGCTTTTTCAGAAATCACTTATTCTAAAATTTTAATATAGACATGAAAAATAAAGGTAAACAATTCAATTTAATATAAAAACTTAAATAAAACGGATATGTGACACCTTTCTATATACCGAGTAATTAATATACTGATTATACTAATTCTCGTATAAAATATGGACTTGTTAGTGTTTAGAAAATATGGAAATCAAAACTTCCTTTTCATTTTCTATCTGGCGGGTACACTGTGATGTCCTAGACTATGAGGTCCCTAAGGTTAGGGAAGAAGACCTTAAGGAAGCCTCTGTCTAGGGTTTATCTGTGATGTTTGTGGGAGTCCTCAGATGGCAAGGTAGAGAGCCAAGAAGTAACCCTAATCACTGGTGTGTGAAGGTGACAATTAGGGTTAGAGGACATACCTGAGCTCCATGTAGTACGGAGTTACTTATAGGGGGGAGCTGGTTGCCCTAATGGGCTTGCTTGAGGCCCAAGAAGGGCCAGCCTGTAATGAGCTATGAGTGGATGAGCTTTCCTTGTGGATAAGGTGAGACACGTCATCCTGTCCTTGGTATTGGACTCTGGGAGGTGTCGGACTCAGGAAGGTGTCGGACTCGGGGAGGTATTGGACTCTGGGAGGTGTCGGTCAAGGAAGTCGGACCTCGGTAGGGGCATGAGGTCGGCCCGTGTCCGGTGTCTGTTCGGCCGTCGAGCCTTGAGCTCGGCCAAGAACACAGTGGGCTTCTTAAAGGGTCGTGAGGCTTTGAGCGAAGGTCATGAGGAGCTCGGCTAGGCCGAGTCCACCACATAAGCCCCCTAGCTCGGTCAAGGCTATTAGAGCCTTGCTCCGAGGTCTTGGTTCAGGTCCTTTTCCCAAGTCCACCACATAAGCCCCCAGCTCGGTTAAGGCCATTTGGGCCTTGTTCCGAGGTTCTAGGGAGTTCGGAAGATGAGCTGTCGAGAGTTGGATCCAGCTGTCTCTGACGTCCTTTCCTTTTGACGGAGCAGGTTTGAAAACTGTCCTTTCACCTGCTCCAACGTGACGTTTTCCTTTTCTGCATCTGACACGTGTCAGAAATTACGTTCACCGAAGCGCTGCCATTATTGCAGCGTTGCTCGAGGTCTGCTGTTCCACTCACTTTGTGCCACGTGTCCACTGGTATGCGGTAGTAGGTTGGGTTGGGCTCGTTGGGCCGAGCCCATCCCTTAAATGGAAGGGGGGAAACTGCTTATTTAAACCCCTTTGACCCCTTCTTTCCTATTTTTTGACTCTTCTGCTTCTCTCTCCTAAAACCGTCCCTCTTCTCCACTTGAAACTGATTGAAACCGCTCCATTTGCCTTACAGCTTCCAGTGCTTCTTCTCGAATCTGCTTTGTATCTCCTGCAGCTTCTTCCTTCTCCTCTCCAACAGCAAGTCCTTTCCTCTTTCGCTGCACTTTCCTCTCTTCCCTTCCAACAGTGAATTTGTTTAATCTTGCAAGCTCTCTCCTCCAAGTTTATATTCTTAAGGTACCGCTTCTTTCCCTGTTTCTTCTTCTTCGTTATTACCTTCTCTTATCTCTTTACTGCTTCATGATTTACATGGGAGGGGTTAGTAATTTTGTTCTTATTTCTGCTTTTGTGGAATGGGGTATTCTTCCTGGGTTTTGGGGTTTTGATTTTGGGAAGTAATATTGGGATTTTGGCATTCTCTGGGTTGGGAGTGTTTTAGGATTTTGGAGGGTTTTTGATTCATGTTTTTGTTTTTAATTTTCAGAAACCCAGAGGAGTGGATTGGGGAAGTATGAGTAGGGAATGGTTTAGGAAATGGGTAGGGGTAGTTTCCCTGTCAACCAGCAGTAGTGAGGAGGAGGACGGCTCTTCCTCCTCATCCTGCTCCTCCACTGAGGTAGACGAGGCACTCCGTCGCCAGAGGGAGTATAGGCAGAGGTATGAGAAACGAGTCATGGAGGTCGATCCCCTCGTGGTTGTCTATCCTCGGGATTGGGAAGAGAAGAGAGAGTGGATAAGGCAGTATGCTTGGGCCGAATTCGTCGACGGTAGGGAGCGTTCCGACTTTGAAAGGATGGAGAGAGAGAATGTACGAACGGGGGGTTCCTGTGGTAGAGGGGAGATGCTTGCCCCTCGGAACAACTTCGAGGGGGTTTTCTGGGGGGTTATTTTTTGTAACCCGTAGGACTAACGCCGAGCTCCCCTGTTCTTCCACAGGTAACATGCCACCCCGAAAGTGCGTCAGCCGACTGGGCTTTACCCTGCATCTTCTGACGCCGATCAATACCAGTGGGTCGACGTGGAGCCTAAAGGAGTGCGGTCCAGTTTAGACTCCGAGGACAAACTTGCCGGAGTGAAGAGAGCTGTGCTGCCTTGCTCGGGGGATGCTACAGGGACCTCTTATGAAGTTCTCCCCTGTTCGGCAAATGACAGAATATGTTCTCGAATTGATAACAACTCTTTCTTCTTCTACGCCGATCTGATCCACAACCTCGGCGTGACCCTGCCATTTACCGACTTGGAGATGAGGGTTTTGAACGAGCTCGGATTGGCCCCTTCGCAACTTCATCCCAACACTTGGTCATTCCTTCGAGCGTTCCAAAAGTATCGTGGAGCCAAAAGGTTGGTGTGCACAGTTCGGCTCTTCTTGTGGATGTACAACCCGTTTGTAAGTAATAAAGACGGTGTTACTGGTCGGCTCTGGGTGTCGACCAAGGCCCGAGGTCACTATGGGCTCTTTGGCATGTTTACGGATTCTTGGAAGCATTTCAAGCCCAGATTTTTCAAGTATAAGTATGTAGGCACAGGGCTACCTTGGCTTCGGGACGAGACGGGGCCGAAGTTTCCTTTGGAATGGATCGAGGAATTCTTCACTCGTCATGTCGGCACGCCGCAGAGATGGTCGGGTGCGATACTCGATGCCGATGAAGCTGTGACTGCTTACCACTTTCAGTCCGAGTACCGAGCTCAGAAATTCCAGCTTGACATCGGCGTTTTGATGAAATGTCCCGATGATGCAGTTGTTGCAAAAATTGGTAGTTAGCTTTACTCTTACACTTGTACATTTTTTTGTTCTTTCAACTTTCTGAATGGTTTTGTTTTGTTCTTTTGTTTTCAGACGAACACTGGTCGGACATGTCGTCCAAGGCGCTCAAGGCAGCACTGGAGGCCAGCAAGAGAAAGAGGTCGGAGAACCCTTCCGCTGAATCAGTGCCTACTGAGACTTCTGCCGACATGACCTCTACCGACTCGGCTCATCCTCATCCTACTCCTCCTCTGGTGATTATCGCCCCTCCTCCTCGGCCTCCTAGCCTTAATGCCGAGGTGGTGATTGCTGCTGATACCTCCCCTTCGTTGGCGGGTCCGAGGAGGGGAATTGATATACTTCCGAGGCTGCCGACTACTACTGCAAAACCCTCGGTAAAAGAGACTTTAATAAAAATGTCCGGGGCAGAGTGGAAAAGAATGGCCGAGGAACTAGCATGTCAACTGAAGCGGTCAACCACAATGTTTAATGTGTTGGCCGAAGTAGCAGATGACATGGCGGAAGGTGTATCACCTGCCAAAAAGAAGGCCCGAGTTGATCTGGCAGCCGAGGTGGCCGGTCTCAGGAGTAGCAAAAACTCTGCCGATCAAAGATTGGCTGAATTGGAAGAGAAGCATCGCCAACAAATGGAGAAGCTTCTCAAAAATCATGAGGAGGCACTGGCCCAAGTAAAAGCAGATGCTCGGACGGCGGAAGAGGTTGCTAAAGAAGCTGGTCGGCAGGAAGGCCTTGCCGAAGTTGAGAAAGTCCGCTCCATGCTGAAGAAAAGGGCTGCTCAAGCACTTAAGCACAAGGTAGCTGCAGCCAAGGCAACCTTTGACTTTGAGAAGGGAGGAAGCAAAATCTTTGCTAGTGCTGTTGAGCAGATCCAGTTTTTGAATAAGGAGATCCGAGTCAGGGTGGTCGGCGCCAGCGCTGGGTTTGGGGTCGTAGATGGAAAGATGGTGGATTATGAGAATGATGGGGCCGAGGTAGACCTCGACCAACCCGAAGAGAATCTTCCTAACCCCTTGGAGGAGAAGCCGGATGAGGAGTTCGATCCGAGCAAGGTTGTGCTTTTTGATGTCGAAGATGATGCAGCGTAAGTCCCTTATGCTGGGCAGCTTGCAATTTGTCTATGTTTTTGTATAACATGCTTGACAGTACTGGATTGTATTTTATTTTGCTGATTGTGTACAACATTTCTTTTAGTTCAATGCAAGTTATATTCTGTTTAACTTGTTGCATCACGTCATTTATATGCAAGTTTTCTATTTTAACTTGTTGCACAATGCGAGTTTATTTTATTAACTCGTTGCATGTTTACTTTGTATACCTCGGATCGGCACTGCGATCAATTAGGAGGTCATCAAGGAAACTTGCTCTTAAAAACGCAAGTCTTTGAGACTTGTTGCATTTTGTTTAGTTGCCTGTTTTGATTGGTCGTAGTCGGACCTGAAAAACTCATGATAAAGACCCTTGTGCTTTCCTTCGTTAACACTTAATATAAATAATTAGGTTAAGCTCGGACAACTCAGTAAGTGCAGTAATCTTATAAGTTTTCGTCTGAAAAAAGGTACTGTATATAAGTGCATACGGTAGGGATCTCGGATCCACCCACCTTAGCTGAGGTGGGTGCCCTCGTCCCCAATGTGAAAGAGGTTGCTGAGTGAAGTTATGTGATATCATTTCATAGCAAGATGTACTTTATCGGGTGTCCCTTGTACACTGTGCATATGAGCCGATCTTATTTACAAGATGTTGACTGTACATAGCGCCATGCAACATTTAGGTGGCTAGTGCTAAATGAGAAGCTAGTACGTACGTATATAAAACTGTGGCATTTGAGTAAGGGCAAGTCTGTACTATTTCATTGATTATAAATGTGAGTACATTGCCTTTTAGGGAATTCAAGAGTGAATATATAACAATGGAACAAGGTGTGAAAAGGAACAAATGTAAAGACTTTAACAGAAACTAAAATGAATTTAAACTTGAACTTTAGTTGGAGGTGCTGGTGACTGCTGATGATATCTGAGGTAAACCTAACTGAAATAGGTTCTCAGTTTCGCAACGTTCCAGGAATTCTTGAGCTCGGCTCCCTCGAGGGTCTCTAATTTGTATGCCCCAGTGTATGTTTTTGAAATGACTCTGTAGGGGCCTTCCCAATTCTGAGCAAACTTTCCATCCCTTCGGTTTTTGAGCCCAATGTCTGCTCTTCGGAGTACGAGATCTCCGACCTCAAAGGACCTGGGTTGCACGGACTTGTTGTACTGCTTTGCTTGTCTTTCCTTCGCTTTCTTTTCTCTAATGGAAGCTGCTTCTCGGATCTCTTCGGCTAACACTAGGTTTTCTTTGATAAGATTTTCATTTTCCTCCTCGGGCCTGTCCCTCATTCGGAAGGTATGAATCCTTCGTTCGATGGGGATGACCGCATCACAACCGTAAGTGATTCTAAAGGGGGTCTCTCCTGTTGAGGTTTGTACTGTGGTCCTGATCGACCAGAGGACCTCAGGTAGCAGCTCGGCCCATACTCCCTTGGCCTGGGTAATTTTCTTTTTGAGGCCATCAAAAATAGCTCGGTTGGCAGCCTCGGCTTGCCCATTAGTCTGGGGGTGTTCAACCGAGGAGAAACGATGAGAGATTCCGAGGTTTTCAGCCAATACTTGAAAGTTGTTGGCAGCGAACTGGCTACCATTGTCAGTGATTAATGTGAGTGGAAGTCCGAAACGAGAAATGATTTGTTTCAGGAAAAATTTCTGGATTCTTTCCGAAGTGATGGTTGCTAATGGTTCAGCCTCAATCCACTTGGTGAAGTAATCTACTGCTACCATAATGAACTTTAGCTGACCTGGAGTTGTTGGGAACTGTCCCACAATGTCCATTCCCCACATACTGAAAGGCCAAGGGGAAGGTAGAGAGTGGAGTTCCTCGGAGGGTTTCTGATACACATCACTGAAAAATTGGCACTGAGGACACTTTCTGACATGGTCGATGGAGTCTGTCACCAGGGTAGGCCAGAAATATCCAGCCCTTAATACCTTTCTTGCTAAGGACTTGCCTCCAACATGGTGGCTCCCCATTCCTCCATGAACCTCGTTCAAGGTTTCTTGAGCTTCCTCGGATGTGAGACATCGGAGGAGTGGGGAAGGCATTCCTCTCCTATAAAGGATTCCATCAACAATAACATACTCAGCCGCTTTTCTGGTCAACTTCTTTGCTTCCTTCTGGTCGGCGGGGAGTATTCCATGCTCCAGATATGACCTTATCGGATGCATCCAGTTCGGCAATACAGAAATAGCCATTATCACACTTGGGGCCGAGATCTATTCTTGAATGAGGCTTTTGTTATTCCCTGCACCTTTTGTGCTTGCCATCTTGGAAAGCACATCGGCGCGGGAGTTTGAGCTGCGGGGGATGGAAAATTTGGCAAAGTTTTGATCCAGGGTTTTAACTTTATCGAGATATCTTTGCAGAATGGGTTCTCTTGCTTCGTAGTCTCCACTGACTTGGGAAACCACTAACTGGGAGTCGCTGAGTACTTGAACTTCAACTGCACCGAGCTCTTTAGCCATGCGGAGGCCAGCAAGGACTGCTTCATACTCGGCCTGATTATTCGAGGTTAAGAACTCGAATTTCAGGGAATATTCGATGCCGAGACCTTCCGCATTCTCCAAGATCACCCCGGCTCCTACCCCCTTCTGATTGCTTGAACCGTCAACATATATCACCCAAGTGTCCGAGCTAGAGCTTTGGTGGGGCTCTGTGAACTCGGACACAAAATATGCCAATGCCTGTGACTTAATTGCCCTCCTCGGTTCGTAGGAAATATCGAACTCGGACAATTCAATTGCCCACGCCATCATTCTCCCGGCGAGGTCAGGCTTCTGAAGAACTTGCTTAATGGGCTGGGCGGTTCTTACGACAATGGGGTGACTCTAAAAATACTGTCATAGCCGTCGTGCAGCGAGGATCAAACAAAATGCATATTTTTCAATCATGGAATAACGGAGCTCAGGACCTTGTAGAGCTCGGCTTATGAAGTAAATGGGGAACTCACTTCGGCCCTCTTCTCGGACCAACACCGAGCTGAGGGCGGAATCACCAACAGATAGATAAATGAAAAGACTCTCTCCCTGCAGAGGACTGGAGAGAACTGGAGGAGAGGCGAGATACTCCTTAAGTGCCAGGAAAGAAGCTTCACAGTCTTTATCCCAATTGAAAGTTGTTCCTTTTTTCAAAAGTTGGTACCAGGGTAAGGCCTTTTTTGCGGCTTGAGGGAGAAACCTTGACAGTGCTGCCATCCTGCCTGTTAACTGTTGCACTCCTCTAAGATCGGCAGGGCTCCTCATTTCTAAAATAGCTCGGCACTTGTCGGGGTTCGCTTCAATTCCCCTCTCGGATAGCATGAAGCCGAGGAAGGCACCCGTGGGGACTCCGAAGGTGCACTTTTCTGGATTCAACCTCATCCTATGTGCTCTTACCCTTTCCAGAACCATGGTCAGATCTCGGACGTGGTCCTCCTTTTTCCTGCTCTTTGTAATCATGTCATCAATATAGACCTCCATGGTGGTACCAATGATACCATCAAAAACCTTGTTCATCATTCTTTGATAGGTTGCTCCAGCATTCTTCAGACCGAAAGGCATGACAGTATAGCAGTAAGTTGCCTTTCCAGTCGTGAATGTGGTTTTGTCTTGATCAGGGGGATACATGGGGATCTGATTGTATCCCGAATAGGCGTCAGTAAACGACAACAGCTGGTAGCCTGTCGAACTATCGACGAGCTGGTCAATAATCGGCAATGGATACTGATCCTTGGGGCAGGCTTTGTTGAGGTCAGTGTAATCCACACACATCCTCCAACTTCCGTTTGCCTTCCTTACCAGAACAGTGTTTGCAACCCATTCGGCGTATGACACTTCTTTGACGAACCCAGCTTCGAGTAACTCAGAAACTTTTTCCTGAAAAACATTTTCCTTTTTCTGTCTCGACTCTTCTCATCTTTTGTGCTACTGGCCTTGCTTTCGGATCCACGCTGAGCTTGTGACAGATGAAGCTCGGATCAATTCCCGGCATGTCTGCCGAGGTCCAAGCAAACAAATCTCAGTTGACCCTTAACAGGTTGATGATCTCGCCTTGGATCTCCTGAGGGAGGTCGGCACCTACTTTAACAGTTTTGCTAGGGTCAGAAGGATCAATGGGAATTGCCAACCATTCCCCTTGGGGGGAGGGCCTAAGATCATCCTGTTCGGCCCGAACATCCAGCTCAGCCAATAGAACTCTCCCTTTGGCCAACGTCGGACCAGTAAGCTCTTCTTGTTTCTTTTTTATTTCCCGTAGACTTGCGTTGTAGCAGAGTCGGGCCCTCACCTGGTCGGCTTTGACTGTGACGACCTTGTCGTCAGAGCCGACAAATTTCATGGCTAAATGCACCATTGAAACCACTGCCCTAAAGGCTTGCAGGCAGGTTCTTCCCAGTATCACATTGTAAGGGGAATCAGAATCAACAACTAGAAATTTGATGATCTCCGTTCGGGCCGAAGGCTACTTACCTAAGGTCACCGGGAGGTGGATGGCTCCTAGGGGGCGAATCGCCTCACTCGTGAAGCTAATAAGATTGCCTTCAAATTCGACGAGGTTGGATGACCTCAATTTTAGTGCTTGAAAAGTGTGAAGGAAGAGAATGTCGGCCGAGCTTCCTTGATCAATGAATACTCGGGCGACCTCGAAGTTACCGATCAACGCCGTGATCACCATTGGGTCATTGTGATTCGGGATGATGTCTTCCATGTCCTGATCGAAAAAGATGATGGGGATGTTCCGAGATGGTTTTTTACAGATGGGTTTGTGGTGAACAGCTAACACTTGGTAGACATACCTTTTCCTTTCTGATCTCTTCTCACCGCCACCGGCAAAACCTCCCAAGATAGTTTCAACTCGGAAATTTTCCGGTGACTTATCCAAATCCTGCACTACAACCATATTCACTCGTTGTGGTTCTTCATTTTTCTTTTCTAGAGATGGGTCAGCCTTGGCCTTTCCTTTGTCTCTATTCGGGCTCCGAGATCGTCTCCGGCCTCTTCTCTCTACAGCTTCTCGTACGTACTGTTGCAACTTACCCCTTCTCACCATATCTTCGATAACATATCGAAGCCAGGTGCACTGGTCGGTATGGTGTCCATACCCATCATGGAAGTTGCAGTACTTAGATCTGTCTCTGATGTTATTTTGATTTCTGAGGAAAGGTGGCCTGGATACATGTCTGAGTTCGGTCTGCATGGTTTCCCTCCATACTTGCGACCTCGGAACCGTCAGGGGGGTGTAAGTATCATACTTGGTGATATAAGGACGTTGGCGGTCATCCTGCTGGCTGACATGAGGACGACGTCGGTCCCCTTGGTCCGCTCTTCCTCCTCTATCTTCCCTGTTTCCTCGAGGGCGACCTCGAGGAAGGGCATTCTGTGAAGCAGCTTGAACATTCTCCATTCTACTTGTTTGACCTTTGTTAAATTCCTCCAGGTTGATGTACTTGTTGGATCTTTGTCTGAGCTCGGCCATTTCTCTTGGTGGCTTTCCTATTAGTGAGTCTTTGAATTCTCCCTCGGCCAGACCTTGAGTTAAGAGGAGGACGGCCACCTCGGGAGATAAGTTAGGAACCGAGCTGGACTCATTGTGAAACCTGTGTAGGTAAGCACGTAGCGATTCGTCTGATTTTTGTGTCACTGTTGCTAGTGTGTGGTCAGATCTTGGTTGCACACAACTAGCAGTGTACCTATTGAGAAATGCTCGCTTCATCTCTTCCCAACAGTTAACAGAATTCTTAGGTAACGTTGAATACCATCGGAGAACTGGAGCTTGGAGGGTCATGGAAAAGCTCGGCACTTGAGCCGATCTCCACCGCCATAGAAGTTCATGGCTCCCTCGTAAGAGAGTACGTGCTCTTGAGGATCAGTCAGGCCATTATACCTGGGTATGTTGCTGGGTCCAAGGTATCCTGGTGGTGGCTCATAGGACATGACGGCTACTGTGAAAGGGTGTCCAGGGTGAGAATCATCTAAGTCAGGCTGTTGATGGTCAGGGGGTGGTGTTTGTGCCAGTTGTGTGATGGCAGTACGTGGTGTTGTTAATGTTTGTGGTGTTAACGGAGGTGGTGGTGGAAGAGGAGGTGGGGGTGGTGGAAATTCATTTGGGGCTGGAGCTTGAACGACGGCTCATTCAGCCAAACGCTGCATGGTAAGCTGTTGGAGGTCTGCTATGGCTTGGCCTTGCTGTTCTATGATCCGCATTTGTTGTCTCATCATGGCCAAGACCTCTGCATCACGAGAGCGTGAAGACTGTCGTGAATGAGAACGGTGTGTAGTACTGACGGAGCGAGCACGTTCGCCGTGTCGGCGGTGCTGCTCTGTGTTGGTTTCTCCAAGTTGGGAGCGTAGCTACACGCGCCGACCTTCCTCCTGGTGGTGAGTTGGATTTGAGTTATCACCCATGTGGATGGTGTAAGCTCCACTGTGGGTATGGGTAAACTCTGGTGATGGGGGAGGTGGAGGTGGCGGTGGTGGAGGTGGTAGCGAGGGAGGAGGTGGAGATGGTGGAGGGGGTGGTTGCGGGGACCTTGTTGCCCTATTGGCTTCGAGGTGGAGGCCCAGGTCCTCTGTTGTTGGCACCCTCCTTGGACGGCCTCTCCCCCTCCTCTGCACTAGTGGTACGTCAGTCATGGTAGATTCTTTTGGTGGGGATGAAGTTTTTCTCTTCCCACAGACGGCGCCAATGTGATGTCCTAGACTATGAGGTCCCTAAGTTTAGGGAAGAAGACCTTAAGGAAGCCTCTGTCTAGGGTTTATCTGTGATGTTTGTGGGAGTCCTCAGATGGCAAGGTAGAGAGCCAAGAAGTAACCCTAATCACTGGTGTGTGAAGGTGACAATTAGGGTTAGAGGACAAACCTGAGCTCCATGTAGTACGGAGCTACTTATAGGGGGGAGCTGGTTGCCCTAATGGGCTTGCTTGAGGCCCAAGTAGGGCCAGCCTGTACTGAGCTATGAGTGGATGAGCTGTCCTCGTGGATAAGGTGAGACACGTCATCCTGTCCTTGGTATCGGACTCTGGGAGGTGCCGGACTCAAGGAGGTGTCGGACTCAGGGAGGTATCTGACTCAGGGAGGTGTCGGTCAAGGAAGTCGGACCTCGGTAGGGGCATGAGGTCGGCCCGTGTCCGGTGTCTGTTCGGCCGTAGAGCCTTGAGCTCGGCCAAGAACACAGAGGGCTTCTTAAAGGGTTGTGAGGCTTTGAGCGAAGGTCATGAGGAGCTCGGCTAGGCCGAGTCCACCACATACAAACCAAAACATGGTATTCGTGGAGTATATAATTTATATCATTCTAAAAATTGTTTTGAATTCGGCATTTGCTAAGACAATAAAATCTTTTCATAAATCAGATAGCATCGATACTTTTGAAAATGTATTCACATAGTAAGATTAAGCGATACTATCCATTTGTTTCTTTTGTGGAACTGATACCATTTTCAATAACGTAGCCGAATCCTTTAAATAACCTTTATCAGAGTGAGCGGAAATAGTGGAACTATGCATAATTGTAATATAAACTTAATATGCATATATATATATATATATATATATAAGTCATAAAGTACATAGTCCCACGGTCATATCTCCAAGATCCAAATACAAGTCCATCAAAAAAGATCTATACCAAAAGTAAAACCATAACCCTAGAGCTCTCAAAAGTATATCTACAAAATATACATCTCAAAAATATAAAACTCTAGAGGTGGTTACATAGATCTAATAACAGCAGTGGTAGTAGTAGTAGTCTCTAGATAGCAGAAGTGGTAAACATCATCAACAGCAGCAGCAGCAGTATCTCCTCCACAGCATCCCCACACCGGATCCCCCGATCCTCATCATGTACCATATGCACATACCTAGGGATCATCATCCCTCCATTGGCTCCCGGTAGAGTGTACGACTGGCTCGCCTCCGCTCTCGTCCTCCACAGTGTCCTCCTCGATCTCATCCGATGGAGTGGGTACCCTACCACTGGGTACAGGGTCAGGAGATGGTGAGATCCTAACAGGGCTCCTCGGATCAGATGGAGGAGTCTCCTCGCAGACGACTCTCGAAGAAAAAGGGTGTGAGCGGGAAGGTCGAAAACGAGAACTGTGATATGAGCGAGCTGGTCCATGATGGGAGATGGGAGGTGGTCCATGATAAGTGTAAAAGGGTGGTACGTGCATAGTGTATATGATGGGAATCCTAAACCTACGAGGACAAAATCGGATCAGCGGGTTCGGGTGGTAGAAGGTAACCTCTACCTCTCCCTCGAACACCGCGCGATGGTCCTCGTAGATCCATATGCCACTACGAAGTGGCCGGATCTCGATGCAAGCGATGTAACGTGACATCACCTACAAGGGCATAGGGGTAAGCAATTCTATACACATAATCAATAGAGCATAAATATATGTACAATGCGAAGGTATAAACATATAAAACAATAAACAACAATCACATTTAGCATTTAGCAAATATTGAATGCAAATAAGATGCTCATACTTGTTTCATTTATCAACTTTAGATTAAATGAGTGGCATGATGTATGAACTTGGCTCTCAAGCCTATCTCCATCATTCTATGTCACTCTCTGACGTCCATCCTTTACTTCGTCCAGCACTCAACAGTGCGTTGTACTCCTAGGTGTACAACATTCACCAAGAATGTACACGACAAGCTTGGAATTCGTGCCACCCGAGCACGTCCCGTCATCCAAACGGTATACCATACTATCAGCATTTCACTATGCCGACCACGTCGTCAACCATAACGTGTCATCAAGCGAGCCGTCAATTGACACTCCCAGAGGCCCTCCTTGTAACATCCCGATTTGGCAACTTGAAAACCACAACTGTTTATAGTGAAATTTTGGGCCATTTTTTTTTAAACAAGTGTTACACAAAGTGAGAACATTTAGGTTTTCAAAACAAAGGTACAATTTAAAACTCATGTTCTCATATTGCATAACTCTTTCAAGTTCCAAACCGAGATGTCACAAGACATCGCACCTTGAAACTTGTTTTTCAAAACATCATTTAAATCATAGCCCATTCATCTTAATTCCAAAACATAAATACTGAAAATGAATTTAGTTGGGGTTACAGCACGATAGAGCCAGGATTCTAAGTAACTTGCAATGGAATTACAAAACTCTGAAAGGGAATTACCTAACCTCTAGTCATCTATACTAACGCTTCCGCTGCGCTACTCTGATTCTTGGTGAGTCAAATCCTCGAGTCGCCAGCAGCATCATCCTCATCATCCTCCTTAGCAATACTTTCCATAGCAGCTTCTCGTGCTTTCTTCTCCTCCTCATAACGAGCTAGCAGTTTCTCCATGATTTCCTTTCGATTCCGTTTCATCTCAATATAAACTATGACACGGCCAGTCATATTTATGTTGTCTCCCTTTAAAGGAGTTGCTCCTATCTCCCGAATGCGCTGGAACCTCGCTATATTTTCCATCTAAAGACCATACAAAGTTTTTCCCCAATACAAAGCAGAAGTGCGAGAGAGTGAGCTACCCAAAACATGTAATGTCGACTATGTGGATTTACGATAGGCAATTATTAAGATAAAACAATAAATAACATACAAAACAAATAAACAAACACAATCATCCTCATATAATCACCATATTATTATTACCTCTCAATCTCATTCCATATTTAATATCGTTACTATACTTTCCTTTAATCTTTTAAGTTAAGTCTTATCATCTCAGTCCACTCAATGATTAGGGGAACAAACATCATTGAGGCAAACGGCTCACACGTCTACATCTCCTCGGTCATCCATCCAAACCTAGTCGGAAGCAAACAGGAGTACATGACCTTTACCATGAGGGCACGACAGCTGTCTCAACAATCAGATGGTCCCAGACCAGGAGGTCTCAGCCTCAAATCAATTCAATTCAATTCATATATATAATCAAGGCACACTGTCTCACTTACAGTGGCAATCAAGATGCCCCACTCCAATGCCCTACTCCAGTCCCTCTCACTGTTCTAGATTTGCAATCAAGGGGGCGACAGTATAGTTCTAGTCTCGAGTGCAGAGCTTACCACGGCATTGGACCCAGTCCCTACCACGTTAGTACGCCTCCTGTGGAGTTCGTTCTGCCTAGAAATATACTCTAGACTTCTTGACGTTTCACCGTCATCGTCCTCCCCTCATGCAATCTCCACCTGAGTATCCGCAGATACCCATAGTATCTTCCTCTCCACTACTTCGATAACACACTCATATCTCACCGCGTTATTCATGTCTTTTAATAGTCTTTTAAAGTTTTGAAGCTTTAAAGTTTTATTTACGGTTTAATCCTAATGGTCGGCTCATCCTTAGTGCATCCCTTCAACGAGTCCCGACCACTAATCTTTCAAACTGTTCCCCAATTCATCACATAACATCTCATATCACAATTTTCCTTGGCTCATCATATTCACTTTCTCAAAACTAATTTCCTTGGCTTTTTCCAAAAATACCTTTTCGCAAAACTTTTCGAAAATATAATTTCACAAAACTTTCACTTCACAAAACTTTTTCAAAAATATCCTTTCATAAATTTTCTCAAAAATATCCTTTCACAAAACTTTCTCAAAAATAATATTTCCAAAAACTTTCACAAATCAATTTTCATAAACGTTCACAAAATATTGTTTTCACAAACTTTTCTCAAAAGGGTCATTTCATAAAACTTTCTCAAAAATATTATTTCTAAAAGACTTTCAAAGGTATCATTACAAAAGACTTTCTTAAAAATATCATTTGAAAAAGATTTTCTCAAAAATATTGTTTCCAAAACTCTTCTCAAAAAATAGATCTTCTAACAAAACTTTTCAAAAAGATTGGTTCACAAAACTTTTTCAAAAAGATATCTTTTAACAAAAAGCATTTCAAAAGTCTCATTTCAAAAACCTTTTTCAAAAATCACATTTTTTTGCTGAGCGCTAATGGAGGTGCAAGCTCAACTCAACACTAGTCCCAGTCTAAAACAAAAATAGAGGAACCAAGCCACACTCGAATCACATCTTACTTCCATGACAACCTTACTCTTTTCCAATCTCAACTTTTCTCTTGATATTCCATTACTTAAACAACCTTTATTATCATTCTTCTTTCTTTCAATCTCATTTTCTTACTTTTTCAACTTAATTCTTATTAATACATTATTCAGCACACCAAGGTTTCTCAACAGTATCATAAATTCTTAACCAATAAATAGATCATAAGGTAACTAAATAACTCAAACATAATCAACCAGAAACATAATATCACATTTAATAAAACCAATCTCAACCGTTCGTGTGGATAGCCAAGCAAACAATCAAACAATTGCTATCACATACACCACTACGCTAAATGAGATTGGAGTCCAACCATTGAGATGATTGGACCTCTTAATAAGTTACCTAAATACCACGGCGTCTTAAGGGAAGCCCCTTTCTCACCTCAAATACCGTAGGCCTTCGCAAGCTTTCCGAGATTTGCCGATCGCTAATTCCGCCTCGTTTCCTTTGCGTCGGTCATCCGAACTATAGCATTTTTCCCCGTGCGTTAGGAACGTTTTTAACGAATTAATTTTGAAAACACTTTAAAATTATTCCTTTTTGAGAACACATTGTCTATATTCAAAAAGTTTTCAAATCCCAATCAAAAACAAAATGTTTTCAAAACAACTTTAAAATGATTTTCTTATCAAAACAGAATTCATTCTTCTTAAGGTAATCTTACTTTAAAATGTTTATGTTATAAAAATCATTATTATTAGTTATTAAAATTCAGAACTTAAGAAAATAAAATTTCAAAACCACATCAAATCAATTTAAGTTCCTTAAACTATACTTTTCAGTAAAACATTTTTCAATTCTTTGGAAATTCAAATATAGAAAAACACATTCAAACACCACATCATAAAACATTCACAACTTCACACACACAAGGCTAGTTACATTAAAGATCATTGAATTATTAACACAAAATTAAATCAACTTATTTATTTTATTTCTAAAAACCGAAAAAGATAAAAACTAACAACATATCATTCCAATCACACACATAACATCATGCACATGAAAATTTAGTCATTCACAAAGGTCATTCCATGGAGATAAATTTTCTAATTACATTAACATACTTAGGCCGAATCATATAGATGTAAATTTATAAAGATTAATGCACACATACAAGCACAAAGCAAATGAAATTATTTTCCTTCTTTTTAGACTAAACCGAGAGCATTAAAAAGAGAACTCACAAATTTAAATCAAACAACAAGTTACAGTACAATCACTTTAAAGTTTCATTTTTATTTTCTTTTAAACTTAATGATTTCATGCATGCACATACTAAGCCTTTAGATTAAATTAATCTCACCATATATGCAACTTACACAATGATTAAATATAATTTCCTATTCTTTTCCTCATGGCCGAATACTAACATGCAAGAAGGTAAGGTTTTTGGTTCAATTTTCAACATACAGAAGTCATAATATCAAATAATGATATTTAAGATTTCAAAGCAAACTTTTCAAAACATCACACCACAACATTCATTCACATCACACCCACAAATAACTCAAGTTCATCACCTAGTTTCAAAAGAAAATTAAGATTACATTTTAAACTTCTAGAATTAACATGCATGCACATAGAATCACTAGATCTAGTCTTATAATACACATGCATCAACTAAAAAGCATGAGATCCATCTTTATTCAATATGGCCGAATGGCCTCTTACAAATCATAGCACATATAAAATCAAATACTTAGCTAAATCATGCTCATATTTCAAAAATCATTTTAAAACTTGTTTATTTAAATTTTCTCTTTGAAACCGTGACATGCATCAAATTTAAACATGATTTTTCTACTTAAAATTAACATGCATGCTTTAAGATTTTAACCTTTAGCTTATTAAACATGGATCAACGATTATATGCACATAAATCAACAAGATCATCACCAAATCACATGTAAAGTAAAAGATTTCAACTTTATTTTCAAGTAAGCTTAAATCACATATTTGTTCATGAAGACATCATACAAACACAACATAGATCACAACTTAAACAAGAAAATTTAACATGCAATACTAAAGATCACAAATCTTTTATTAATCAAGTTCAAAGCATATATTTATTTATCAAATCATTTCCTAAAAACATCCTAGCTCATGGTTTCATCAAGAAATTCAACATGCAAGGCAAAAGAATTTTACTTCACCATTTATTAAACTTAGATCATAGATGGACTTGTCAAATAATCACATAAACACATTTAGATCATAGTTTAGAACAAGAAAAATACACATGCAAGAAAGATCTAGGTTAAGCCTCACAAAATCTTAAACAAAACTTTAGATCTTTAAGTTTGAGGTAGAAAAATATTTAGATCTAACAAGAAAACATAAACCGAATCACACACATAGAGTTACACTTATTATAAATTACTTTTAGTCCATGAAACTTCAAGATCAAGAAAAAATAACATACAAACTCATCTTACAAGGCATAAACATAAACATGCAAGAAGAAAATAAAAAGGGATCTACAAACTAAAAAGGGAAAAAGCTAAACTATTACATTTCTTTCTCTTGTTTTTCGAATCTCCTACCAAGAAGGTTGGTTCTTTAAGCTCCTAGCACTTAGATCTTCAAGGGAAGGCTCTTGATCAAGTTTTGGATTTCCTTCTTCTTCTCCCTAAGTCTCTCGGCCACCACTCTCTTTCTCTTTCTCTCTTTCTTTTCTTTTTCTCTCTAAGAGTTTGAATGGCTCTTAGAGAAGTGTTTGTGTTGGAAGGGTGAAAATAAGAATGGGTGAAATGAAATGAATTAAGGCTACCTATACTTATAAGCCACGAATTATCCATCCTTTGCCCTTGGTTTATTTTCGGTTCATGCACACTAGGGAGGGCGATTTGGTCCTTATAAAAGTTTCCATGGGTAGATGTCACCAAAGTCAAGGGGACAAAGTGGAGTGGGCTAGGACTTTAGGGGTCATCTAGGTTCTAATGGTTAGTTGGCTCTTAGTTAGGGTTTTTGCTAACTTAGTTAAGTTGTGGTTACCATCTAGTTCCTTAGTTTCTTACTCACCAAGCTTCTAAGCTCCTAGGGTCACGCATACATACACACACGGATATACACACATATACACACACATGCACACACGTATGATACACACATAAATACACATACACATTCATACATAAAACCGTAGCATACCTACACACATACATACATGGCTTGCATTTCTATTTCTAATCACATTTACTTAAAATTATTAATTCACACAACAATGCAATTAATTCTAAGAAATAACATTTTCATAATCATTTTCATGCATCACATATCACACACACATTAAATCAAATACACATCACATAAAATTTCATACCAAGACAACACCACAAAACACATTTATTAAAAATTCGTTTTTTCCTTATATTCTGAAAATAAATTTTTTATAAATCACTCCAGAAAATTCTAAAAATTACATTTTAAAATTCTAGGTTTCAAACGATCGTTTTCATATAAAGATCATGAAATTCTGAGTTACGGTTTAAAAGATACAAATTTTCAAAGATAACAGATCCAAAAATTTCATTTTTCACAAAATATCTTTTAATAAAATCACAAATTAGCAAATCATTTTCCATCTCAACAAAATCATTTACTTTTCTCATAGAAAATATTTTGTTTATAAAAATCCATGGAAATTAACACTTCATTTCTTCATACGAAAAATACTTTTTCTGAAAATTTCTTTATAAAACAAGATTTCAAAGTTTCTTTCGTCAAAAATCGTTTACGCACTTATGGGAAAAATGCGGGGTGTTACATTCCTCATGTTACCAAAACATGATAAACGATCTATCATCCAAACTCCAGAATGAATGCATTATCTTAACTTAAAGGAATTGATTGGTGTTTTTCTTTTTAATAATACCTAACGTGCCACTCGAGCAACGTCTCGTGATCCAAAGAAAATTACCATATCATCAATCAATTTCTTTTAAGTCTTAGATCACTTGGATTATTGTCATTTAAGTATTAAACAAATGATTCAGAATTAAAAATGGTATTTTTAATATTCTGGGCAAAACTACTCGAGTGTTCTTCAGAATACTCGAGTGGTTCTTAATTTTTTTCCAAATTACTCGAGTGGTTCATGGCCACTCGAGTTGTTCATTCTTTTCAGAAAGTCCAGATTTCAGATTCTTAAAAATTACTCGAGTAGTTCATGGGTACTCGAGTGTTCTTCATCAAATCCAGAATACTCGAGTGACTCATGCATTACTCGAGTGGTTTATCAGAACATGGTTCTATGCATCAGTTGATACTTGAGTTCTGGGCCTGGTACTCCAGTGTTCTAACACAAAAATACACTGTCTTATCAAAATTTACTCGAGTATCAAGCCAAGTACTCGAGTCTTTTCTCACAGAACAGACTGGAAACTTGGTTTTAACATACCATTTTCAATTTTAACCATTTCTAGTTCAATCCAATGACCAACAGAGTTCTTATATCACATATTGAACATGCTCCAACACTTAAAACACATCAATTTACAAGACAGAGAATCAAGAGATTATGCATAAAACATGCAAATTCACAACTTAACATATCAAATTGCAATATACTCAATAAACTTGTGAATTAGAGCTTAAAACAGCTTGCATGCATCATATGGAACTTGCTCAAAACAACAATAGAGCATAAGTTGGTCTCCAAACCAAATTCCTTATTCAATCTAAGCCCTTAGAGCCTCTTGGTGGCTCTCTAATTAAATTCATGAAATTTAAACTCTATCTAGTGAATAGAAAGCTTTCCCCTTACCTCAAAATCGTGAAACAACAGGAGATTTGCAAAAGAAAACACCACAACACCAAAAACCTCTTCAAGCATCACATGCAGGACAGTTTTGAATGGAGTACCAAGATTGAATTGGTTGACATAGAAACAGAGATAGAAATTGGGGAAATTAGTATTTCTAAACTCTATGCAACATTTACTAACTATAGAAACCAATTGGAGACTGAGAGAACTCGTGAGCTTACCAAAATCGATTGCCCAAGTAAGCTCCAGGAACTGAAACCAGCTTCAACTCCTTCCCTTCTCAGATTCGATTCTCACTCTATACTTGCTCTCAACTAAGAAACTTAGTATCTTTACGAAGCCCTGGATGTGAGCTTCGTAATCGTGTATCACTCGAAATTAAACACTCAAAAATGAAGAGGAATCGAAGGAAACAAATTCAGAACACTAACTTCCCAATTTCATCAACAAAATCTTCAGATTTGTTGATGAATAGCTTAAATAGACACTTGAAGCTTGCATGCAGGTCGACACGACACCATTGAAGTGTTGAGAAGGGAGTATTCGTGTCACCACGGCGGAATCGTTGGTGGTGACTCACCAAACGCACTAACTTGTGCAACTCTGACCAGAACACTCGAGTCTTTTCAGAAACACTCGAGTGTTTTGACCAGTTTTTGAAAAATAATAATTTTATTTATTTTTCCTCCAAAACCTTTCCTATAATTACTTCTAGGTCCCAACTCAGGGACTAATATGCAAAAATGTTTATTTTATGCATAAATATACTTACAGAATAACTTCACACATCCACTAGCAACATAATCACAGATTTAATAAAGATTAAAAATAGAAATAATTAATTATAATAAAATTTATAATTAACATTTCATTAATCAGAGATTAAAATTTTTGGGTGTTACAGGATAAATAAATTTAAATTTGAATACCCATGGTAAATATGTTTATTTCCTTGAAATATATTGGTTTATTTTAGTTTCTAGATTATTTTTTGTTGGTTTTGGTCATTTAATCATCCAAAATTTTGGTTTCAATCTCCAGTGATGATGTAGATGACTTCCGAATGTGACATGTGTCATAACCATTGTCGATGTAGCCTATAATAACCTAAACTTATTGTAACACTCCTTGTATATCATCTTACTTTATAAGAAAAGTAAGAAGTTTATGAAAACTTGGACTTGTTATCGTTGGAAAAAGATCTGAAAATAATAATTTTCCCTTCCCTTGAAAATTCCTTTTCACAAACACTTGATTAGTAATGAGGTTGACGAACAAAATCAGAGTTTGCAGAAACATAGTAAAATCATCATATTATACCCCCAAAATATATCAAGTGTAACAAGTCCATTAATACCAAATAAGTATAATTATGAAACTGAATTCCTCTTATGATACTTTTTTCCAAAATATGTATCATATAAATTCTATTAGAATAGAAATGTTATAGAGCTGGTCACTGGTCCTTTGTCCAAACATCCTTCTGGTCCGATCCTCGATATCTGCACAACGGGTTCCCAACCCACACTTTCTACACTCGGCATGCACCTAAGAGACATCTCCCTTTACAGATTCTTGTGCAAGTTAGATGCACGATCAACACCTAATAAGGGCATGGGGGTTAGCTATACATATTCCCATAATCAAATGAGAATAAAACTAACATCCACAAGTCAACATGTAGCAAATCATGATGCATAATCATATGAGCACACCCGGTTAATCATCATAATTCTTTCAATGCAGGTGGCATGATGCATGATTTCCTTCCACAACTGAGGCCTCTAAAAGTCCATCTTGGACGTCCATCCAATACACCGTTGTGTTCACGGAACACTGACATTCGTTCCCAGAATGTAATGCCAAACCATACTTGGATAAATACGCAACACTCCCAGAGTGTGCAACACGTTCCCAGAACGTGTAGCAAACCATACTTGGATAAATAAGCATCACTCCCAGAGTGTGCATCACGTTCCCAGAATGCATAAAAACCAGGTCCCGGACACTGGCCACATATCTATAATGTGTCATCAAGTAGGTTGCATATCAATGTGTTCCCAGTACACTAACATACGTTCCCAGAACGTATAAAACCAGGTCCCAGACACTGGCCACATATCTATAATGTGTCATCAAGTAGGTTATAATTTGGTACTCCCGGAGTACCCTCCTCATATTCCCAGAATATGATAAACGTTCCTACCAACCCATCTTCCATTCTATATGCATGAATGCACAATCATCAAGGTTGGTTTTATCTTTAATTCTATTATTATACCAACGTGTTCCCAGAACACTCACATACATTCCCAGAACGTATCGCAAACCATACTTGGAATAAAATCAAGCACCACTCCCAGAGTACAGGGTTGTGCACCCCGAATATCACAAACAATCCTTGCCAACCTATTTCATCACCTTTCTCTATGCATGCATTGCATACATAATTACTAAGGTTGGTCTTTCCATTATTAATTACGGTGATTTAGAAATGTTCCAATTTCTCTTTTGAATGATTTTTTTGAGGTATAGTCTTTGACACAAAATTCTCCTTTGAATTATCTCAAAACATGCCCTTAAACTTAGATTGGGTAAAACAAAGTCAATGGTATTCAAAAACTTAACTTTTTATTTTTCAGATTCAGGTACTAACCGGTTACAGTTTCAGGCTAACCGGTTAGAATTACAGACCTGAACTGTTTACCATTGTAATTCAGAAAACCCTTTTTCTTGAATTCCCTACCCAATCCATAAACCAGTTTAACAATGTTTATACCTCAAAACCACTGTTTATATCATTCAAAAGTCTAAATCACATTTCATTGTCCAATGAGCATAATTTCCTCTTGAAACTATCTCATTACCTTAAGGTATTAACTCTCAATTTTCAATCTGAATTATTGCAATAAAATCAACTTCATTTCAGATTGAATTCCAGTGAAATTAGGGTCTAGATTTGAGTAACATTGATATGACCACATAACTGATTTCAGAAACTTATTTTCTTTGACAATTTTACAGTGTCTAACCGGTTACAATTATCGAGTAACAGGTTAGATTGTGCAGTCAGCACACTGAAATATGAGGTTTTGCAAACCATTCCTTTCCTTACTCAAATCTAACCAATTTCAACATTCAAAAGAGTTCATATACCTTAAGTAAACATGTTTAATCACAGAAACACCTTCACCTTGCATGCATTCAATTTGGATACTCAAATTGCACATAATTGCACATATTTCACAACTTAATGCATCAATTCACATAATATCCAATTAAGTCATGAAATCAACATCAACATAGCTTGCATGCATCCAGATAACATTGCTCAAAACAACAATTGAGCTCAAATTGGCCTCCAAGCCATTTAACCGTTTCAACTTATGCCCTTTGTGTCTCTTGGTGACTCATCCTATATTCTACCACAATTTATTCTCATTCTAGCAAATAGTAAGCTTCCCCCTTACCTCTAGATCGATTGAGAACAAAGACTTCACAGAGAACTGAGTTTGAACACCAAAATCCACTAATTTCCCTTCTCTGCTGGACATGCAACACAGTTTCGGTGGGTTCCCAAAATCAGAGAATTTGACATAGAAAACATGCATCAAAATTGGGGAAAATAGTTAGGACTTAATCTCTGCAACATGCTAAAGAGATTAGGAAAGATTTGAGACCAAGGAATAGCAGGAGCTTACCAAAATCAGAGGTCAAACCTAGCTTCCAGAAACAAGAATAACACTGAACCAGTTTTCAAACTTCAACTTCAGGGACTGATTTCTTCTTCCACACACACTTTTAGCTTACAAATTTTATATCAACACGAAGCTCTGGATGTAAGCTTCGTGTTCGTGTATCACTCAAAGTCCCACTCCTCACACAGAAGAAGAATCAAGCCAGACGAATCAAGAACCCTAGAACAGAGGATTTCCCAACTAACACTCACCAAAACCTTGATTTTGATCTGAATTCCAGCTTTTATAGCGAAATTGGCCTCTCATGCATGGCGACACGCGTCTCCCACTACGAATCAAGTGGGATTCGTGGCGAATTCTGGGTTAAAACGCGTGATTACTCATCAAACGCACTAACCCAGTTTTCTGAGTTCATCGTGTAACCGGTTACAAAGCCCCTCTAACCGGTTACATACTGGTAAAATTCAAAAATTAATAATTTAATTACTCTTTCTTCAAAAACCTTTTTAATATTGCAATTAGGTCCCAACCCAAGGACTAAATTACAATATTCACATTTATGTACAAAATAACCATATAAAAATATATCTCATATTTTTATATAATAAAAACACATAATGTACAAAAACTAAAACCTTCAAAATCAATTATAAAATAATTGTTATAATTAATTTCTTGGTTATTTGGGAGACGAAAATTAGGGGTGTTACACTTATAACCATTATTTTAATTGTTGAAAACTTATATATAAATATATATATATATATATATATATAATCATATCTTGTGCACTAATCATCAAGAACAATATTTTATTATTTCCGCACACTCTGATATACTATTAAACAAATTCGACATCTGTTTAATATTTATATCCTTTAAAGTTTCGAGATGACGTTACGTTGGTTAATAATTTAATTATTTAACACTATTTAAAGAAGTGATTGGTTATCTCGAATCGTTTTTCGTAATAAATTATTTAAAAAATGACTTACTAAATGCCGAATTCGATTTTTTTAAAACAAGCATGATACTATGTACGAGAACTCGTTTTGAATTATATCGTTTTTCGAAAGTTCAATATTTATAACAAAAAATTTGTAGAACTATATGAAGTCCAGAATGAGTACCTTTTCCTTAAAATCTTATATTCCACATTGTTCGTAAATAATTGTTTTAAGGATAAAGGTACGTTTAGTTATTTTGGAAAATCGGTTGTCGTCGCACCCCTCTCGAGATTTTGAGTCCAACTCTAACAAATGTAACACCCCTAATTTTCGTCTCCCGGATAATAAGGAAATTAATGATAAAGTTTTATTATTAATTTGTATAAATTCCCCAAGTTTATATTTTGTATTTAATTAGCCTTGAAATATAAAAATAGGTGAAGGTATTTTTATATGGAAAATAAATACAAAAATGTGGATATTGCATTTTAGTCCTTGGATTAGGACCTAAATGTAATATTAGAAAGGTTCTTGGAGGGAAAGATTTAAAAAGTATTAATTTTTAAACTTTGCACTGATCTAACCGGTTAGAAATACCCTGTAACCGGTTACACGATGAACCCAGAAACTGGGTTAGTGCATTTTGATGAGTAATCACTTGATTAATCCACGAATTCGCCACGAAATCAGCCCAGAATTAGTGGGAAACACGCATCGGTGTGCATGGCAATGAAATCCCTCTATAAAAGCCAGTGTTGTTGATGGATCTAGGGTTGATTTTTTGAAATTGAGTGTTGGAGGCTCTATCTAGGGTTTTTGATTTGCCTGGCTTGATTCTTCTTCTATGTGAGGAGTGGGACTGTGAGTGTTACACGAACACGAAGCTTACATCCAGAGCTTCGTGTTGATATAAAATTTGTAAGCCAAAAGTGTGTGTGGAAGGAGAAATCGATCTTAGAAGTTGAAGTTGGAAAGCTGATTCTGTGTTTTTCTTGTTTCTGGAAGCTGAGTTTAAGCTTTGATTTTGGTAAGTACAAGTAACTTTTAAGCCTCAAATCACTTCGATTCTTTAGTGCATGTTACCTAGAGCAACTCCTAATTGTTTTCCCTAATTTCTTTGGTCAATCTCTATGTCAAAATTTCTGGTGTTTGGACCCTGTTGCTGAAAATCGTGGCTAAGGGCAGAACTGAGGGTTCTTGTGGAGTCTGTGGATTTTTCTTCAATCTCAGTGTATTGACTCATCAAACACTATCTTAAGGTATGGGAGAAGTTTACCTTATACTAGATTGAGACTAAAATCAAGTGTTTTAGGACTTGAGTCAACAAAGACTCAAAAGGGCATTATGTGTTTAGGGTTAAAAGGCTTGGAGGCCAATTCTGTGTCGCAATTCTTTTTGAGCAAAGTTAATAACTTGCATGCAAGCTATTCTGATGATTGAATCATAATTTAAAGGTTTATTATTAGATTTGTGATATCAAGTTGTGTTTATGTGGAATTATATGCAATTTGAGTATCTAAATTTAATGCATGCAAGATAGATATGTTTCTGTGGCTGAACATACTAGTATTAAGGTATATGAACTCTATTGATTGTTTAAATTGGTTAGATTTGATTACGGAAAAGAATGGTATGCAAAACCTCATTTTTCAGTGTACAGACTGCATAATCTAACCGGTTATTCGATATTTGTAACCGGTTAGATACTGTAAATTTTCAAAGAAAATGAATTTCTGAAATTGGTCCTGTGTTCTTACCATTTTTACTCAAGTCTATACTCTAATTTCACTTGAACTCAATCTGAAAACATGTTGATAAATACTGTTTGGTTCAGATTGAAATTGAGGAGTTATTGCCTTAATGTTATGAGATGATTTCAAGAAGAAATTGTGCTCATTTGGAATTGGATTGTGATTTAGACTTTTGAATGATGAAATCAGTGGGTTTGAGGTATAAAACAATGTTGAAAAGTTGTTTATGGATTGGGTAGAGAATTCAAGAAAAAGGGTTTTCTGAATTTCAATGGTTAATAAGTTCAGGTCTGTAATTCTAACCGGTTAGCCTGAGACTGTAACCGGTTAGTACCTGAAACTGAAAAATAAAAGTTAAGTTTTTTAAGTGAAAAGTGGATACCATTGGTTAAGTTTTTCCCAATCCAAGTTAATGGCATGTTTTTAAGTAAATTCATGGATGAATTTTGGTGCCAAAGGTTATACCTCAAATTAATCATTCAAAAGAGAAATTGAGATATTTCTAAATCACAATAATTAATTAAAGATTAAAACCAACCTTATTGATTGTGCATTCATGCATAGAGAATGGAAGATAGGTTGGTAGGAAACGTTTATTGTAACACCCCGCAAATTCCTCGTACTGTTTTAAATACTCAAAAGATCTATTTTTGAGAAAATGTTTTTGAAAGAGTATTTCCTTGAATGAATTTCTCATTTTATGATTTCAAGTAGTAGATGATTTTTAAAGAAATGATTTTCATGAGAAAATATTATGAGTTTTATAGTTGATTTTTTTAGAAAGGAATACGTATTTGATATTTTTGTGTTTCAAGGAAATTGTGATTTTTGTGTATGAGTGGTTTTATAAGAAGAAAATCTATTTTTCCATATGTGTGTATGCTTAGGACTATATGGAAAATTAAATTAGTGAAAAAATAGGACAATGCATGTATGATATATATATAATTGTGTTATTATGAGAATTGGTGATTTTATTTTTTTAAAGTAAATGTGTGTATATGTGTGTGTAAACACGTGTATATGTGTATGGGTGTATATATGTATGTGCTACGTGTGTATATGTATATATGTATGGTATGTATGTGTAGGTATTTGCATAGGATGAAGTCACATGGAGTCATTGCTTAATGACCAAGTAAAAAGGGAAATAAAATAAAAAGAAATAAAAAAATAGGAACTTGGTCCCCAAGTAAGTATTTTAGAATTGCCAAAATTACCCCTCACTCTTGCACATAGAACCAAATTTCCAAGGGTAATTTAGTAAGTACACGGTTTGTCTATATATACCTTGGCCCTTAGTTCATTCCCACTCTTTTCCCTTCATTCTCATTTCCATTCCTAAACACTTTACTCTAAGAGTCCAACAAGCTCTTAGAGAGTAAGAGAGAAAGAAAGAGGGTCGTGGGAGAGGAAGAGAAAGAAGAGTGAAGATTCAAGTTCTTCCACCTTTCACCTTTGATTTTCATTTCTCCATCACTTTCTTCTTCAAAGACTAAGGAGAAAATCACCCTCCCAACCAAAAGAAGAAGAGGCCGAAACCAAAACCTAGGAGGAGAGGAGAGAGAGAGATTTTGAAGTTGAAGCTAAGATTAGATCTACGGTAGTAGTTCAAGTTTTTGAAGAGTTTAAGTGCAATAATCTTATGTGTAAAGGACTTTATGATAAACTTTGTTTAAACCTAAAAGATTGGGATGCATGTTATTAATTTTGAAGTGGTGTTGATTTTGAAAATCTATGCTAAAAAGTTTAGATCTTTAACTTATGTTTTTCTTTGTCACGGTTTTAACAAAAGTTGTGTTTAAAGTTATTTATTTGTCTTGATTTTCACTTGTATGTGTTGATCTATAGTTGATCTTTGCCTTGATCTTTAAAAGGTGTTGTTCTTGAGTCTTGCATGTTTGATTTTATGGCCTTGTGATCTTTATTTTCCTTTGCATGTCTCCTTTATGCCTTGATCTTGAAATTTTAAGAGTTAACGAACTTGAACAACATTAGATCATGAATTATATGTTTGGGCCATAACAAAAAGTATAGGTCTTAACGCTTTTTAATTTGATCTAGGTCATTGCATGTTAGCTTTATGCCTAGATAAGTTGATTTGAGTTGTTGGAATGTTTGATTTGATCTTGGCGAAACTTTGATTTTTGGTCTTGATCTTTAAAAAAAAAGCTTTAATCTTTGCTTTAATTTTTGAAAAAGTGTTGATCTTGAGTCATGTATGTGGTTTTCAAACAAGAAGCTTAACTTTTGTTCCATGCATGTCACGGTTTTGGCATTTTCTACTTAAAATGATTTTTACCTTTGATTTGTACTACTATAATTGATTTCATACATGCATGTGATTTCTTTTTAGGGATCTTTAAAGTGCTTGATTTGATTCATGAACCTTGATGAGTGCATGTTGAAAAAGTTAACCAAAAACCTTATTTTTGTCATAATAAGATTCGGCCTATGCACACTATTTAGACTAGGATTCTTTTTTCAATGAAGTGACTTAAAGCTATGAATGTGTCTTGTGAATTAATCCTAAGATAAATCATTTAAAATTGTGTTGTGAATATTTTCTTTCAATCCGGTTTTGATTAAAAGATAAAGAGAGCAAATTGATTTTTATCTTGCATGCTAATTTAAAAGGATAAAACTTTGATGAGATTTTTGATTTAAATCAAGTCAAGGAAATAAATTAAAGCGTGATAATTTTCCAAGTAAGCTCACAGTTTTAAATATAAAAGGAAGAGTAAATGATTTTGTTGTATAAAAAAATAAAAAAAATGGAGTTTAGATATTTGAAATAAATTAAATTGATTTATGTGACTTGCTTTCTTGGATTTCATTCGGTCATATAGTGCAAATAGGTCTAGGATATTTAGTTACATGAAATTAACATTTATATAGTGATTTTGAAAAGAATTGAATTATTTAAAGTAAGAAAAAAATATATGTGCTTGGTTTATATCTTTAGTTCCATTCGGTTTGCGAGTATATGTGTGCCCAAGTGTTTTTGTTTTATGAAAATGAAGATGGAAATGTTTAGAAAATAATTAAATAAATAAGTGTTTGGTTTATAATTAAATGAAATGGTTGGTTAATTGCTTATATGACTTAATTCATCTAAGTGTTGTTGTGGTTGTGTACTAGTTGATGTTTGAAAAATATTGAGTGCGTAATTGGTTTTTGATCTTATTTGATTTTTAAGATAAATCTATTTGATTGTTTGAGATTTTTTTAGATGGTGTTTATGGCTGTCCAAAATTTATTCTAAGATAAACACTTGAGTTTTAAAGTGTTAATTTGTAAACTAAAGAATTAATTGAGACAAAAGTGTTTTTATGATGTTTTCGGATTTTTATTAAAGTGATTTTTTGAAGTATTCCTTTGCTGTCCAGAATTATCTAAAATGGTTTCTTAAACATTTAAAAAATGTGTTTATTTGATTTAAAGTGTAGTTTTCAAGTAGTAATTGATTTAGGAAAAAGCTGGATTGAAAACGATAAATTTTTCGGTGTTTTCAAACGTGATTAAGGTGCTGTCCAAGACGGACCAGCAACCAAATCAATTGGTTTAAATTATTTTATAAGATGTTTTTAAAAAGGGTTTTGAAGAATTTAAAGTACTAGAAAAATGTTAAAGTTGTTTTGAGAAAACAGTTATGTTTTTTTTAAGTCTTCCGACGAGGAACGGAATGTGTATTGAGTTAAGAAAGATTTTCTTATACGAATTAATAACGCCATTGTATTTTATTTAGTACGAGGAATTTGAAAGACGAGGGATTGGGGCAGCTGGCAACGACAAGGAACCGCAGAGATCGAGTACGTCTAATTGTTGGAACTCAGGTGAGAGAGAAGCTTTCCTAAGACACCGTGGTATTTAGGTGGCATATTAGGACGTTCCGTATCATCTCAAAGATCGGAACTTAGTGGTTCGGCATCAGTAGTATAGTGGCAATTGTCTGTGTTGTGTGGCCACTTATACGAAGGTGACAAAGACCACATTGTTGTTGTGTGATGATTGTGTGTTGATAGCATGCTTGTATGTTTATTTATTTAAGTACGCATGATGATAATTAATATTGTTGATTAATATTAGTAACATGTTGATGGACGTCTGTTACGTCCTGAAAATAAGAATGAGATGATTAAGTTGTGAAAGTAAGGACATAAAGAGAAAGTGATAACTATAAAGAATATGAGATTTATTGGAAAAGAGATAAAGTGTTGAGATTGGGGACCGATTTGATGATGAGAATGAGGTTAAGCCAGAGCTGGGAAAGTGATGTGGTGTTCATTACTGGAATGAGATGTGATGTGAGTGGAGCTGGGCTCCTTTGTGGTATTGTTGCAATGAGACTGGTGTTGAGTTGAGCTTGCTCCTCCACCAGTACTCAGTGAAACAATAAGTTTTCAAAAGGTTTTTGAAATAAGATTTTTGAAAAAGGTTTATGGAAAGAGATTTTGAAGAGGTTTTTGAAAATGAGAATTTTTGAAAAAGGTTTTCGAAACGAGATTTTTTAAAGAATTGTGAAACGAGATTTTTAGAAAACTTGTGAAATACTATTTTAAGAAAATTTGTGAAAAGGGGTTTTGGAAAAATTTGTGAAATAAGATTTTTGAAAATTTTGAAATGGGGCTTTAAATTTTTTTTGTAAAATGAGACTTTTGAGAAAGTTATGAACAGAGATTTTGTGAAATTTTATGATTTGAGATTTTAAGAGGATGAAATGAGACTTTGAGAAAGTGGTGATATAGGATTTTTGAGGAAATTGATGGAAAGAGATTTTGAGAAAGAATATGGAATGTTATTGAGAAAGATTGTGCAAAGTTAGTGGTCGGGACTCATTGAAGGGATGCACGAAGGATGGGTTGACCTTAGGTTAACTAAAAAGATAAAAGACTTTTAAAGACATACGCGGTGAGGTATGAGAGTGCGAAGTAGTGGAGAGGAAGGAACCATGGGTACCCGCGGATACTCAGGAGGAGATTGCATTAGGGGAGGACGATGACGGTGAAACGTCAAGAAGTCTTGAGTACTTTCTAGGCAGAACGAATTCCATATGTGGTATACGAACGTGGTAGGGATTGGGTCCAATGCCGTGGTAAATTCTGCATGCGCAACTAGAATAGTACTGACGCCCCCTAGATTGCAAATCTTGAACAGTGAGAGGGACTAGAGTGGGGCATCTGGATTGCCACTGTACCCGAGTTTTCTACAGTGTGCGTTGATTATATATGAATTGAAATGATATGATATGATTTGAGGCTGTACCCGAGTTTTCTACGGACCTCCTGGCTTGGAGCCATTTGTGAGACAACTGTCGTGCCCGCACGGTAAAGGTCCTGTACTCCTGTTTGCTTCCGACTAGGCTGGGTGGATGACAGAGGAGATGTAGACGTGTGGGTTGACGATAACATAACGAGTGCCTCGATGATATTCTTATTTTTTTCCCCAATCATCGATGGTTATAAATCGATAAGACATGTTAAGAAAAGTTTAAGAGTGACAAAAAGGTTATGATGATGAGAAGAGAAATTTTATGGAATGATGAAGTTGAGTAAAGAATTGGGAAATAATGAAGAATAATGATAAGGATAGTAATGATAATAATGATATGCTTGATTGTTGTATGTATGCTGTGTGTTGAATGCTTGTATGGTCTTGATATTTCGCCTACTGTAATTCCACACCGTCGACGATTCGTCGTTCGGATCGCTTACTCTCTCCTATTCGTTGGCATATCGGTCTTGCTGGTATCTCAACGGGCAGATGGAGCATCGTTTGGAGATCACTACGTGGCATCGTCGGGGAAGCGGCTGGAAACCCACTCGATACGGATGGGCGTGGATGGGGTATACTGAGATGTTGATCCGGATCCAGAACACAAGCTAAGTAGGTCGACATTGGGATCGTGTTTGGGAAGTGTTCCTATAATGGGATACGATAGCAATGAACCACCGCCTCGGGATGAAGCTAAAGATAAATCGGTGAAGTTGTTCGGAGTAGAGCTCAAGCCATGTTCCGAAGGAGAGTCAGCAACCGAGGTAGCATCACCCTCCGGTATGAAGGCATCAGCGGGAAAGAAAAGGAAGCCGAATCTAGTGGTCTTCATCAGAAGGAAGCAAAAGTAGTGTAGCTAGTTTAGGATGATTGTCTGTGTTGTGTGTGAAGGATTACCAAGCGAAATTAATGATAAAGTTTTATTATTAATTTGTATAAATTCCCCAAGTTTATATTTTGTATTTAATTAGCCTTGAAATATAAAAATAGGTGAAGGTATTTTTATATGGAAAATAAATACAAAAATGTGGATATTGCATTTTAGTCCTTGGATTAGGACCTAAATGTAATATTAGAAAGGTTCTTGGAGGGAAAGATTTAAAAAGTATTAATTTTTAAACTTTGCACTGATCTAACCGGTTAGAAATACCCTGTAACCGGTTACACGATGAACCCAGAAACTGGGTTAGTGCATTTTGATGAGTAATCACTTGATTAATCCACGAATTCGCCACGAAATCAGCCCAGAATTAGTGGGAAACACGCATCGGTGTGCATGGCAATGAAATCCCTCTATAAAAGCCAGTGTTGTTGATGGATCTAGGGTTGATTTTTTGAAATTGAGTGTTGGAGGCTCTATCTAGGGTTTTTGATTTGCCTGGCTTGATTCTTCTTCTATGTGAGGAGTGGGACTGTGAGTGTTACACGAACACGAAGCTTACATCCAGAGCTTCGTGTTGATATAAAATTTGTAAGCCAAAAGTGTGTGTGGAAGGAGAAATCGATCTTAGAAGTTGAAGTTGGAAAGCTGATTCTGTGTTTTTCTTGTTTCTGGAAGCTGAGTTTAAGCTTTGATTTTGGTAAGTACAAGTAACTTTTAAGCCTCAAATCACTTCGATTCTTTAGTGCATGTTACCTAGAGCAACTCCTAATTGTTTTCCCTAATTTCTTTGGTCAATCTCTATGTCAAAATTTCTGGTGTTTGGACCCTGTTGCTGAAAATCGTGGCTAAGGGCAGAACTGAGGGTTCTTGTGGAGTCTGTGGATTTTTCTTCAATCTCAGTGTATTGACTCATCAAACACTATCTTAAGGTATGGGAGAAGTTTACCTTATACTAGATTGAGACTAAAATCAAGTGTTTTAGGACTTGAGTCAACAAAGACTCAAAAGGGCATTATGTGTTTAGGGTTAAAAGGCTTGGAGGCCAATTCTGTGTCGCAATTCTTTTTGAGCAAAGTTAATAACTTGCATGCAAGCTATTCTGATGATTGAATCATAATTTAAAGGTTTATTATTAGATTTGTGATATCAAGTTGTGTTTATGTGGAATTATATGCAATTTGAGTATCTAAATTTAATGCATGCAAGATAGATATGTTTCTGTGGCTGAACATACTAGTATTAAGGTATATGAACTCTATTGATTGTTTAAATTGGTTAGATTTGATTACTGAAAAGAATGGTATGCAAAACCTCATTTTTCAGTGTACAGACTGCATAATCTAACCGGTTATTCGATATTTGTAACCGGTTAGATACTGTAAATTTTCAAAGAAAATGAATTTCTGAAATTGGTCCTGTGTTCTTACCATTTTTACTCAAGTCTATACTCTAATTTCACTTGAACTCAATCTGAAAACATGTTGATAAATACTGTTTGGTTCAGATTGAAATTGAGGAGTTATTGCCTTAATGTTATGAGATGATTTCAAGAAGAAATTGTGCTCATTTGGAATTGGATTGTGATTTAGACTTTTGAATGATGAAATCAGTGGGTTTGAGGTATAAAACAATGTTGAAAAGTTGTTTATGGATTGGGTAGAGAATTCAAGAAAAAGGGTTTTCTGAATTTCAATGGTTAATAAGTTCAGGTCTGTAATTCTAACCGGTTAGCCTGAGACTGTAACCGGTTAGTACCTGAAACTGAAAAATAAAAGTTAAGTTTTTTAAGTGAAAAGTGGATACCATTGGTTAAGTTTTTCCCAATCCAAGTTAATGGCATGTTTTTAAGTAAATTCATGGATGAATTTTGGTGCCAAAGGTTATACCTCAAATTAATCATTCAAAAGAGAAATTGAGATATTTCTAAATCACAATAATTAATTAAAGATTAAAACCAACCTTATTGATTGTGCATTCATGCATAGAGAATGGAAGATAGGTTGGTAGGAAACGTTTATTGTAACACCCCGCAAATTCCTCGTACTGTTTTAAATACTCAAAAGATCTATTTTTGAGAAAATGTTTTTGAAAGAGTATTTCCTTGAATGAATTTCTCATTTTATGATTTCAAGTAGTAGATGATTTTTAAAGAAATGATTTTCATGAGAAAATATTATGAGTTTTATAGTTGATTTTTTTAGAAAGGAATACGTATTTGATATTTTTGTGTTTCAAGGAAATTGTGATTTTTGTGTATGAGTGGTTTTATAAGAAGAAAATCTATTTTTCCATATGTGTGTATGCTTAGGACTATATGGAAAATTAAATTAGTGAAAAAATAGGACAATGCATGTATGATATATATATAATTGTGTTATTATGAGAATTGGTGATTTTATTTTTTTAAAGTAAATGTGTGTATATGTGTGTGTAAACACGTGTATATGTGTATGGGTGTATATATGTATGTGCTACGTGTGTATATGTATATATGTATGGTATGTATGTGTAGGTATTTGCATAGGATGAAGTCACATGGAGTCATTGCTTAATGACCAAGTAAAAAGGGAAATAAAATAAAAAGAAATAAAAAAATAGGAACTTGGTCCCCAAGTAAGTATTTTAGAATTGCCAAAATTACCCCTCACTCTTGCACATAGAACCAAATTTCCAAGGGTAATTTAGTAAGTACACGGTTTGTCTATATATACCTTGGCCCTTAGTTCATTCCCACTCTTTTCCCTTCATTCTCATTTCCATTCCTAAACACTTTACTCTAAGAGTCCAACAAGCTCTTAGAGAGTAAGAGAGAAAGAAAGAGGGTCGTGGGAGAGGAAGAGAAAGAAGAGTGAAGATTCAAGTTCTTCCACCTTTCACCTTTGATTTTCATTTCTCCATCACTTTCTTCTTCAAAGACTAAGGAGAAAATCACCCTCCCAACCAAAAGAAGAAGAGGCCGAAACCAAAACCTAGGAGGAGAGGAGAGAGAGAGATTTTGAAGTTGAAGCTAAGATTAGATCTACGGTAGTAGTTCAAGTTTTTGAAGAGTTTAAGTGCAATAATCTTATGTGTAAAGGACTTTATGATAAACTTTGTTTAAACCTAAAAGATTGGGATGCATGTTATTAATTTTGAAGTGGTGTTGATTTTGAAAATCTATGCTAAAAAGTTTAGATCTTTAACTTATGTTTTTCTTTGTCACGGTTTTAACAAAAGTTGTGTTTAAAGTTATTTATTTGTCTTGATTTTCACTTGTATGTGTTGATCTATAGTTGATCTTTGCCTTGATCTTTAAAAGGTGTTGTTCTTGAGTCTTGCATGTTTGATTTTATGGCCTTGTGATCTTTATTTTCCTTTGCATGTCTCCTTTATGCCTTGATCTTGAAATTTTAAGAGTTAACGAACTTGAACAACATTAGATCATGAATTATATGTTTGGGCCATAACAAAAAGTATAGGTCTTAACGCTTTTTAATTTGATCTAGGTCATTGCATGTTAGCTTTATGCCTAGATAAGTTGATTTGAGTTGTTGGAATGTTTGATTTGATCTTGGCGAAACTTTGATTTTTGGTCTTGATCTTTAAAAAAAAAGCTTTAATCTTTGCTTTAATTTTTGAAAAAGTGTTGATCTTGAGTCATGTATGTGGTTTTCAAACAAGAAGCTTAACTTTTGTTCCATGCATGTCACGGTTTTGGCATTTTCTACTTAAAATGATTTTTACCTTTGATTTGTACTACTATAATTGATTTCATACATGCATGTGATTTCTTTTTAGGGATCTTTAAAGTGCTTGATTTGATTCATGAACCTTGATGAGTGCATGTTGAAAAAGTTAACCAAAAACCTTATTTTTGTCATAATAAGATTCGGCCTATGCACACTATTTAGACTAGGATTCTTTTTTCAATGAAGTGACTTAAAGCTATGAATGTGTCTTGTGAATTAATCCTAAGATAAATCATTTAAAATTGTGTTGTGAATATTTTCTTTCAATCCGGTTTTGATTAAAAGATAAAGAGAGCAAATTGATTTTTATCTTGCATGCTAATTTAAAAGGATAAAACTTTGATGAGATTTTTGATTTAAATCAAGTCAAGGAAATAAATTAAAGCGTGATAATTTTCCAAGTAAGCTCACAGTTTTAAATATAAAAGGAAGAGTAAATGATTTTGTTGTATAAAAAAATAAAAAAAATGGAGTTTAGATATTTGAAATAAATTAAATTGATTTATGTGACTTGCTTTCTTGGATTTCATTCGGTCATATAGTGCAAATAGGTCTAGGATATTTAGTTACATGAAATTAACATTTATATAGTGATTTTGAAAAGAATTGAATTATTTAAAGTAAGAAAAAAATATATGTGCTTGGTTTATATCTTTAGTTCCATTCGGTTTGCGAGTATATGTGTGCCCAAGTGTTTTTGTTTTATGAAAATGAAGATGGAAATGTTTAGAAAATAATTAAATAAATAAGTGTTTGGTTTATAATTAAATGAAATGGTTGGTTAATTGCTTATATGACTTAATTCATCTAAGTGTTGTTGTGGTTGTGTACTAGTTGATGTTTGAAAAATATTGAGTGCGTAATTGGTTTTTGATCTTATTTGATTTTTAAGATAAATCTATTTGATTGTTTGAGATTTTTTTAGATGGTGTTTATGGCTGTCCAAAATTTATTCTAAGATAAACACTTGAGTTTTAAAGTGTTAATTTGTAAACTAAAGAATTAATTGAGACAAAAGTGTTTTTATGATGTTTTCGGATTTTTATTAAAGTGATTTTTTGAAGTATTCCTTTGCTGTCCAGAATTATCTAAAATGGTTTCTTAAACATTTAAAAAATGTGTTTATTTGATTTAAAGTGTAGTTTTCAAGTAGTAATTGATTTAGGAAAAAGCTGGATTGAAAACGATAAATTTTTCGGTGTTTTCAAACGTGATTAAGGTGCTGTCCAAGACGGACCAGCAACCAAATCAATTGGTTTAAATTATTTTATAAGATGTTTTTAAAAAGGGTTTTGAAGAATTTAAAGTACTAGAAAAATGTTAAAGTTGTTTTGAGAAAACAGTTATGTTTTTTTTTAAGTCTTCCGACGAGGAACGGAATGTGTATTGAGTTAAGAAAGATTTTCTTATACGAATTAATAACGCCATTGTATTTTATTTAGTACGAGGAATTTGAAAGACGAGGGATTGGGGCAGCTGGCAACGACAAGGAACCGCAGAGATCGAGTACGTCTAATTGTTGGAACTCAGGTGAGAGAGAAGCTTTCCTAAGACACCGTGGTATTTAGGTGGCATATTAGGACGTTCCGTATCATCTCAAAGATCGGAACTTAGTGGTTCGGCATCAGTAGTATAGTAGCAATTGTCTGTGTTGTGTGGCCACTTATACGAAGGTGACAAAGACCACATTGTTGTTGTGTGATGATTGTGTGTTGATAGCATGCTTGTATGTTTATTTATTTAAGTACGCATGATGATAATTAATATTGTTGATTAATATTAGTAACATGCTGATGGACGTCTGTTACGTCCTGAAAATAAGAATGAGATGATTAAGTTGTGAAAGTAAGGACATAAAGAGAAAGTGATAACTATAAAGAATATGAGATTTATTGGAAAAGAGATAAAGTGTTGAGATTGGGGACCGATTTGATGATGAGAATGAGGTTAAGCCAGAGCTGGGAAAGTGATGTGGTGTTCATTACTGGAATGAGATGTGATGTGAGTGGAGCTGGGCTCCTTTGTGGTATTGTTGCAATGAGACTGGTGTTGAGTTGAGCTTGCTCCTCCACCAGTACTCAGTGAAACAATAAGTTTTCAAAAGGTTTTTGAAATAAGATTTTTGAAAAAGGTTTATGGAAAGAGATTTTGAAGAGGTTTTTGAAAATGAGAATTTTTGAAAAAGGTTTTCGAAACGAGATTTTTTAAAGAATTGTGAAACGAGATTTTTAGAAAACTTGTGAAATACTATTTTAAGAAAATTTGTGAAAAGGGGTTTTGGAAAAATTTGTGAAATAAGATTTTTGAAAATTTTGAAATGGGGCTTTAAATTTTTTTTGTAAAATGAGACTTTTGAGAAAGTTATGAACAGAGATTTTGTGAAATTTTATGATTTGAGATTTTAAGAGGATGAAATGAGACTTTGAGAAAGTGGTGATATAGGATTTTTGAGGAAATTGATGGAAAGAGATTTTGAGAAAGAATATGGAATGTTATTGAGAAAGATTGTGCAAAGTTAGTGGTCGGGACTCATTGAAGGGATGCACGAAGGATGGGTTGACCTTAGGTTAACTAAAAAGATAAAAGACTTTTAAAGACATACGCGGTGAGGTATGAGAGTGCGAAGTAGTGGAGAGGAAGGAACCATGGGTACCCGCGGATACTCAGGAGGAGATTGCATTAGGGGAGGACGATGACGGTGAAACGTCAAGAAGTCTTGAGTACTTTCTAGGCAGAACGAATTCCATATGTGGTATACGAACGTGGTAGGGATTGGGTCCAATGCCGTGGTAAATTCTGCATGCGCAACTAGAATAGTACTGACGCCCCCTAGATTGCAAATCTTGAACAGTGAGAGGGACTAGAGTGGGGCATCTGGATTGCCACTGTACCCGAGTTTTCTACAGTGTGCGTTGATTATATATGAATTGAAATGATATGATATGATTTGAGGCTGTACCCGAGTTTTCTACGGACCTCCTGGCTTGGAGCCATTTGTGAGACAACTGTCGTGCCCGCACGGTAAAGGTCCTGTACTCCTGTTTGCTTCCGACTAGGCTGGGTGGATGACAGAGGAGATGTAGACGTGTGGGTTGACGATAACATAACGAGTGCCTCGATGATATTCTTATTTTTTTCCCCAATCATCGATGGTTATAAATCGATAAGACATGTTAAGAAAAGTTTAAGAGTGACAAAAAGGTTATGATGATGAGAAGAGAAATTTTATGGAATGATGAAGTTGAGTAAAGAATTGGGAAATAATGAAGAATAATGATAAGGATAGTAATGATAATAATGATATGCTTGATTGTTGTATGTATGCTGTGTGTTGAATGCTTGTATGGTCTTGATATTTCACCTACTGTAATTCCACACCGTCGACGATTCGTCGTTCGGATCGCTTACTCTCTCCTATTCGTTGGCATATCGGTCTTGCTGGTATCTCAACGGGCAGATGGAGCATCGTTTGGAGATCACTACGTGGCATCGTCGGGGAAGCGGCTGGAAACCCACTCGATACGGATGGGCGTGGATGGGGTATACTGAGATGTTGATCCGGATCCAGAACACAAGCTAAGTAGGTCGACATTGGGATCGTGTTTGGGAAGTGTTCCTATAATGGGATACGATAGCAATGAACCACCGCCTCGGGATGAAGCTAAAGATAAATCGGTGAAGTTGTTCGGAGTAGAGCTCAAGCCATGTTCCGAAGGAGAGTCAGCAACCGAGGTAGCATCACCCTCCGGTATGAAGGCATCAGCGGGAAAGAAAAGGAAGCCGAATCTAGTGGTCTTCATCAGAAGGAAGCGAAAGTAGTGTAGCTAGTTTAGGATGATTGTCTGTGTTGTGTGTGAAGGATTACCAAGCGAAGGACCATTTATGTAACTAAGTTAATTTTAAATTCTATATTGTGGAAGCACTTTGTTTTGATAGACTAAGTAAGGTAATCTTCTGAAAACCGTTATGAACACTTTTAATTAATGTGACGAAACAGTATGCTTCTGGAACTAAGTCATTTTCGGTAAAAGAAAGTTTTGAGTAAACCAATGTTTTGGTAACAACTCGGTTTTCAAGTAAAAGATGTTAGTGTGTATCAAGGACACTTCAATATTGTTTTACAAAAAAAAAAAATTGGCCTCATTTTTGCCACTTTAATAATCAAAAGTAAATTATTTTTAGTTTACGAAAATCGGGCTGTTACATTTATCATATTCTGGGAATATGAGGAGGGTACTCCGGGAGTACCAAATTTGTAACCTACTTGATGACACATTCTGGGAATGTGGCCAATGTCTGGGACATTGTTTTTATGCGTTCCGGGAACGTGATGCACACTCTGGGAGTGATGCTTGTATATCCAAGTATGGTTTGCCATCGTTCTGGGAACATATGGTAGTGTTCCGGGAACACACTCGTGTATTGGATGGACGTCCAAGATGGACTTATAGTGGAGGCCTCAGTTTTGGATAGAAATCATGCATCATGCCACCTGCATTATAAGAGATATAATGTTGAAAATTGGTGTGCTCATATGTATTTGCATTATTGTCTGTCCATGATATACTTGTGTTTGTATTTTAGTCTTTATTGATTATGTATATGTGTATACTTACTCCCTATGCCCTGTTTAGGTGATAGCCAGATACCTAGCCTGCATCGAGATACGCCCTATCCCTAGTGGTATATGGACGTACGAGGAGCACCGAGCAACCTTTGAGGGGGAGGTGGAGATCACTCTCTACCATCCTAACCCTCTGGTTCGGGTGCGACCTCGTAGATTTAAGATCCCTTTAGTCTATACTATGCATGTTCCACCCTTTTACTCATATAGAGGACCACCCCCGGCTCGACCAGTGCGTCGATTTCATAGTTTTCGTTTAGAGCTGCCACTCGTACTTACCCTTCTTCCCACAAAGTTGTTACTGAGGAGACTCCTTCTCCTGGTCCGACTGAATTTGAGAGGACTGCTTCTGCAGATCCTAGACCCAGTGGTGGGGTCTCTGCACAGTCGGGCGAGGTCGAGGAGGATCCCGTGGAGGATGAGGACGAGGAGGAGGTGCCTATCGAGCCTACTGTTACTGCTAGAGGTGGACCTGCTGGTTCCTAGGAGCCTGCATAGCATAGATGTTTTGGATCCTAGGTTTAGGGATAGAGCTGCAGAGGATCAGAGGAGCTGCTGAGGACATGGATGACCTGCTCTGGGACTTCTATTTTGATCTTGTGATATATTGTACATGTAGTGTCCCGGTATTGATGGAACACCACGATGTGTTTGATGGGTTGTTGTAGCTGGTGAGGGTGACCCCGGTCCTACGTATCCCCAGTGAAAAGGGAATCAAGCCACACGTAGTTCTTGAGAGTAGGGATGAGAGAACATACCTTAGCCCCTATAGCATGGCGATACTTATAGAGGAAGTTGTGTTGTGGTGCCTTATGGGCCTGTTCGGCCCAATAGGGCTGACGTGGCTCTTAGAGCATAAGAAGGATGAGTTATTCACCCTTATCCTGTACTAGAGAGCTCATGCTCATCCTGTAGCAGTAGGATTTATTATTGGTTAACCCTACAAGCCCCCCAAGCTCGCATAGGCTCGAAGAGCCTGTGCTGAGCTTCTGAGAGTTGGTGGTGACGTAAAACATTGTTTGCAGCTGAGAACTTTTTATTCGGAGGAGTGTCGTGGATGGTTGATTAGGACGTATAAGACTGTTCGCAGTCAAGGCCCTTAGTCGTGTATCGTCATGTACTGAGTTCAAAGTCGAATTGGACTATTGTTTTTAAAGTCACGATGTTTTTAAGGAGACATCCTTTTATGCGCTTGCCATGGTGAAAGCCGAAAGGCTTGTGCCAAGGTATGCTGGCACAACTCAAACTGTTATTTGAGTTCGATGTGTGCCAAGATTATCACCAATTGGATCGTAACGTTTACGAGGGATTGCTGTCGGAATGACAACCTTAGTCGAGGTGTATTCCTCGATCCGCGATGTATTTGGCCAGATATGAGCCGAGAGGCTTTGAGCCGAGAGGCTAAGCCAAGTTATCGGGTCGCAATCCTCGTTTTCACTTGTAGCCTCACCGATCTGGCTGGCTAACCGAGATCGTGGGCAAGTGCGTAAGAACATGATCCGAAGTGAGTGAGTTTAACATATGTCCTTAATAAGGAAGGTAAATTATCAATTTGTTGCCTCATGGGACATGGTGGTCCTCTTTGGCACGACATTTGATCTCGAGTAACTTATGCATCATATAATACCAGTATCAAGGTCGGCCAATGTCAGCTATGTATATGCCTCATCACATACTAGTCCCCTACTCGGTAAAGCCTGAAAAGGCTTGTGTCGAGTTCATAAGGTCTGTGAAACGCTCGGGACCAAAGTGGGCGAAGAAAGGTTAGAGTATCAAGATCAACTCTGTACACCCTCCTTTACCTGAAAAAGGAGATCGAGAAAGCTCGTAGAAGATTGTGCTGGGTATATAAGAATTGTGAGACATTTACTGTTGTTGTCCGAGGCACCCTCGGACCCGGTATAGGTCCGAAAGCTCGGTGAGAGATTCTAAAGATGTGGTGCGAAGGCACCCAAATATTGCTGGAGCATCTGCTGCTCAGGGCTTTACAGTTCTTCTCGGATTATTTTGTAGAGTCGGAGTCCGTTCCTTCCCCGAAGCAGCGAACATCGTGTTCGAGAATAGCCACTCGACCCGAAGAGTTGGAGGCTCGAATTACTTTCAAGACTCAGAGTCCATTCTATCTGCCGAGCAGTAAGCTTCATGGCCGAATAAGGTCACTCGAGTGGAAGTAATCGAAAGTTTATCGAGCTGATGAAGCGGCCGAGGATGCCGAGAAGGGAAAGAATGAAACCAAGGAGGCAAGAACAGGTAGAGAAGCCAAGGACGACCATTTCCCTTGTCGAAACTGTTTTGTCAACTTCAATTGTTGAACCCCTCTTGAATCCGAGTAATTAGGGCGAAGGCAAGCTGATAGATCATCATAATAACAAAGCTGAAGCAAACTTTTACTCCATTGCATGACCAACCCCTTTACTCGATAAAGCCTTAAGAGGCTTGTGCCGAGTTAAGAAGTCCTTTAAGGTGTGAGTTGTTTTCCGCCAATGCTATCGTGTTCATCCAAGCCTCTTTGAGAGACTGTCGGATTCAGATCTGTGTAGGCGAACGCTGAGCGAAGGTTGAATATTTGCGAGTTGTGGGTGTGGAATCAGCATTGTGTGGTTCCTCGGAGATGCTGGGATCCGAATTAGATCACTGGGTGTTGGCACTGCGGACCGTTCTACCATATAGGTAAGGTCGCGATGGTGCGCAAACCAAGGAAAAAATGATCTGCAACCGGTGTGAAGGACTTGAATTAAGTTGGGTCGTCATACTCGGGCTCGAATTAACATAGGTCATCATGCTCGGCAGATCTGATCGTTATGTTTGTACCTTTTTATGATGTATAAAAACAACGATTAGAATATCAAGTAATAGATGATATGTAATGACATTAATTAGCGAAGTATGAATTAATTCACTGTTATTTACGATTATTATCTAAGATAACACATGTCATGTGGTAAGTGATTCAATAGTAATGAATATGACAGTTAAACCATGAAATTGAAATAATATTAATGGGGTAATGAGAAAGATCTTTCCCTGTCAGTCTTCGTGTTTATACTATTTCTGAATGTTGATATGCCCGGCACCCTCTTGGCAGTGAGGCATTTCCTCTTTTATTGTTGGAATGGGAGGTTGCCTAGTATTCTTCATCCTCTTCCTACCAAAAACCCTGTATGCCGTTATTGACAAGTCATTGTGTAGCACTTGTGTGAGCAAGGCCGGGATCCCGAGGAGGGATCGTGACAATGATCGTCTTTTGGCTCTAAGTGACCGTGAGAGGCAAGGGTGTCGTGGCAGAGGGTACGAGGATGTTGTAGGCTTTGTTTGTGTTATTTGAAGCGAGAATCCGAGTAGTGATGTTGAGGTCATAATCAATGATAAATTGAAATGGTCACAGTAAGCATGTGTAATAGAGGAGACAGCCATGTCATCGTGAGATTTTGCTGAACCCTGTTGAAGGCGTTATAATATTAGATGCCCATCGTGACTGAGTAGTCTGGCACCGATTAATTTGAGGAAATCTTTGGCGGTCGGAAGCTCGAAATGGGCCTTTTAGAGAAATGGGCCATCATAATCGTACCTCGCATGTGTAAACAAAATTAATAATTGGTAATCGTCGTTATTTAACAATTTATAACAATTAAATAACGATAATAACAATTAATGGCAAAGATACGATGTATAATATCGGTATAGAAGTAGTATGATTTAATAATATCACACGTAATAAACATAGTAATTACAATTATTGAGGTTAATACCCTCGTAAATCATAGAAGACTGTCTACGAAAAGAAGCATGATTATAAATATATCACGCGTTATAAAAATAATAATAATGATGTTAATAATCGTAAATAATAGATAATTACATTTATTGTGAAGAATATTTTGCATCATGTCATGTATCTTAAAAGAAAGAAAGATAAAATGATCATATACTATCAAATAATAAGAAGGATATTATGAAAATAACTAGCAAAAATATTTAATTTTAATTCTTCAGATAATTACAAAGAGCATATCAAGATACTCATTTAAATTAATTGTAATTACGTTGAACAATAGCAGGTAGTCAAATAGTAGCATCATGATATGAATGATGATATGGCAATATACATGATAAAAAAAAACTACTTCCCTGGATTTAGGAATTAGAAGATTTGTTCCTGTGAAGCTTTGATCCGAATTGCTTTTTATTTTTGGCTTTGACTTGGACTAAGGCCCTTCCCTGGTTTTCTTTTCGGTAATGGGCTTGGAGCCCATTAGGGTTGAAAGCATATTGCAGCAACTGCTGTAGAATGGTGATGCGGCAATGTTGCAGCGGCGGTGCTGAACGGGGACCAGAGACCAACACGGGTGGTGCGGCTCACACCGGTGGCGGCTGTGGAGGGTGAACCTGACGGTGGTGCTGAGCGCGGAGGTTCCAGCTTCGTGGCGGCGGTGGTGGCATCCACCTTCTATCCTTCTTCTCCTTGCTGCCCACTCGTTTCGAAGGAGATGGTAACCACAACGACGGCGTCGCGAGATGCACCGCAGCAAGGATGCTAGTGTTCGATCGCAGCAGTCGATCGGAGAAGCGTGCAGCAGGGAGGAAGATGGCACGGTGTGGTGGTTCGGGGCCACCGTGGAAGAAGGGAAAAGCTCATGTCGGGAACGCCATCGGGTGGAGCACCAGTGCCTAGCTTCGTGCAGCACCAGCAACAGTGAGAGCCACGAATCGCACCACCGGACAGAACTTCTGGCCACGAACCGAACCGGAAGCACAGCGGAGTCTGGCGGTGGATGCCACTGTACGTTCCGATTCGAATCGAAAAAGGAAGAACCAGGCTATTGTTGGTGCTGTTTTTTCTTTCTTTATTTTTTTTTTTGAATTGTGGATGGGAATCGAAGTTTATCGTTCCCACAGACGGCGCCAATGTAGTGTCCCGGTATTGATGGAACACCACGATGTGTTTGATGGGTTGTTGTAGCTGGCGAGGGTGACCCCGGTCCTACGTATCCCCAGTGAAAAGGGAATCAAGCCACATGTAGTTCTTGAGAGTAGGGATGAGAGAACATACCTTAACCCCTATAGCATGGCGATACTTATAGGGGAAGTTGTGTTGTGGTGCCTTATGGGCCTATTCGGCCCAGTAGGGCTGACGTGGCTCTTAGAGCATAAGAAGGATGAGTTATTCACCCTTATCCTGTACTAGAGAGCTCATGCTCATCCTGTAGCGGTAGTATTTATCATTGGTTAACCCTACAATACATATTTTGAGAGGTCTTAGAGTGAGGTTCATTTTGAGCAGCTGGTTATGAATATGTTTTATCAAAACTTGCTATCTCGACTTTTGCTACTTGCTACTGATACTAGTGGGGATGTTTTTATTATGATATATATATATATATATATATATGATGTTTTCTTTACCTCAGCAGTGCCCCATAAGTATTATTTTACTTCCGCATACTCTGATTTTGATTCAAAAGGATTCGGCAATAAGTTATATTCTATAAGTTCGATTAAACTCAAGAGACAAATAATATATTTTTAATAAACATTACGAATATGTTTCATTGTGTTCAAAAGACATTGTCTCGAGAGCCTTTTCGTAATTAAGGTATTATTAAGCCGAATTCAAATTATTCGTCAAGGTTAAGGGTGTTTATAATTGAGCAAGTACATATTAAAAAGGAAAATTTTTTTGTACCCAATTTTTGATAGCAAGTATTCTATATTTGGAAATATTTATTATTTTCAAGATATTAAACAAGGGTGTCACAACAAACTTTCGATAATTACCTTCATATATACTGAAAATAAAAACGAGGTTATAAAATATTCTACAACTTTGACAAAGGAGTATAAATAATAGATGATAAACAAAACTCTAGAAATGTCTTATAATAATGCATTTATTTCCAAGAACGAAGCTTCATTATTCATGATATATGGCTTTTCTCTTAATTATTCATGATATATGGCTTTTCTCATAATTATTCATGATATATGGCTTTTCTCTTAATGGTAATAAAAAAGGTACAATTTATTTGCCACAACAACAAATGTAATTTCCAACTGGTAGGTTGAGGTTAGGAACGCAAAATCCAATGACATAGTTTCTCTGGATGCATACAGCGTTACAATTAGGATACTGTTTGCATGTTCCTATACAAGTTTGTTCACCCATACCTGCATAAGTTTCATGGATACTTAGATTTTCACAAAATAAATGGAAATGGAAAGAATAAAGAAAAATGTATGAGTGAATTAAATTTTTGTTTAATTATTTGTTTACAAACCTTGAGAGAAAAGGAGAACTCCAACAATTACTACTGCAAAGATGAATTTCACCAAAGCCATTTGATTATGTGTGCTAATCATATCTATCTCTATAGACTTTGAAAGTAAAATTGACTTGTAAGTGACAAGATAATATGGTCAGGCTTATATAATAACATATTCATTAATTATGTATTAAAATAAATCATTATAAAATATTTGATTGAATGTATATTACTTTGAAATTGGCTAAATTTATTAAATGATGAAAATTAAACCAATTTATGCTAATTTCCTTTTAAGACAATCCTCTTTAAAAAAATGCCATATTTTTTTTTGGTATAAAAAAAAATTCTATTACCACAAGCACAATAAAAACATCATGAGAGGCATACACCATAATAATTGCCACCTTCTAGGAAGGGTTCAGTATCATGCACATATGAGCCAAAGTACAAATTACAGTGAGAGCCACCTTCTAGGAAGGGTTCCCTCAGTGCAATTAGAGCTGAATCTCATTACATATGTTATCCACTAAGGATTTATTAGGCCAACTTCTAAAATGCTTAATACAAAAAATATCCTAAAAGCAAGCTCTTTCTTAATAATTCTAAATCTAACCTCTGGGGTTCTAGAAACATCATTAAAAACTCTATCATTCCTTTCCTGCCACGTGGTGTATATTACAGCCACATAAGTTTCCCAAATCACTTGGCGATACCACTTCCGTCCTCCAACAAAGAGCAGCCACCGCTGCCACCGACCGAACCTGAATGGGAGATGGCGCAAACCCAACCAATTCCCACAAATCTTCAACAAATCCGAGCTCCATTTGCAATCGAAGAACAGATGCCTCAAGGATTCACCAGCCGACATACAGAGGTTGAAGTGATTTGGTAAGAAACACCATTTCATCTTATCTCTGGACTGTAACTTAGCATGCATGACTAACCATGAAATGAAACTATGTTTAGGAACATTTGAGCGATTCCAAACAACTTTAAACATAGGAAATCTGGGTTGAGTTCCCTTAAGAAATCGATACCCAGATTTGATAGTGTATGCACCATCTGGACCTTCAAACCAATCGTTATTCACAAAACCATCCCTAAGCTTGTCTCTGACTTTCAACAACTGTTTCCAGTGCCAACTCTGCCCTTGGACCCAATTACAATCCGAGATCGATTCCTCATGAATATAGTAGCTATGCACCCATCGAACCCATAAACAGTCCTTTTTCGCTGCTAAGTTCCAAATCTGCTTGCCTAGAGCCGCAGTGTTCCATATTCCACAATGCTGAATACTTAGACCACCATGAACTTTTGAATTGCATACTTGACTCCAGGCCACCTTTGCTCTATAGTCACCATTATCATTCACTCCCCATAGAAATCTTCTGCACTGCTTTTGAATTTCATTAATGATTGCAGTAGGGATGACAAAAATAGAAGCCCAATAGATATGGAAACTCATCAGGACAGAATTAATAAGACACACTCTAGCTTGATAGGACAAATGCCTAGTCTTCCAGAAGTTAATACTTCTCATAACCTTTTCCACCAAGACCTGGCAATTAGTAGCATTCCACTTCTTTGAGGACAGAGGAACCCCAAGTATCTCCAAGGGAAAACTCCTTGCTGAAAATTTGATATTGATAGCAGTAGATTCTGGGTTTCATGATTAACACCAGCCATGAAAATATGTGATTTCTCATGGCTGACATGCAACCCTGACCAAGTAGAAAAATCCTTTAGAGCATTCATCATGATTCTTAGACTGGCTGGATGAGCTTTGCAGAAGATCATAAGATCATCTGCAAAAGCCAGGCTAACCAATCCCAACTCTTTACAGGCAGGGTGGAATCTAAAATTCCTCTCTGTTGTTGCCACATTGAGGTTCCTAGTGAGAATTTCCATTGATAGAACAAATAACAAAGGTGACATGGGGTCTCCCTGCCTTATACCCCTAGAACCCCAGAATCTATCACCCTGATGTCCATTCACCACAATAGAGTAGGAAACAGACTTGACACAGGCCATAATCCAGGTTACAAATTTTGTAGGAAATTTCAGAGCAATTATCATATCTTCAACAAAATTCCACTCTGGTGTATCATATGCCTTTTTAATATCCAGCTTCAGCATGCACCTTGGAGATACACGTCTCCTACCATACAATCTCACCAGCTCCTGGGATAGAAGTATATTGTGTAAAATACTTCTGCCTGATATAAAAGCGTTTTGATTATCCAGGATTAAGCAAGGCAACACTTCAGCTAATCTATTACTGATTATCTTTGAGATAAATTTGTAAATAGTAGAGCAACAAGCTATAGGACGAAATTGATGAACCTGTGAGGGGTTATCAATTTTAGGGATCATTACTAAATTCGTGTGATTGATCTCTCTCAGAATCTTTCCTGTGTCAAAAAATTCCTTGATACCATTACAAATATGAGAACCAATTCTGTCCCAAGAGGCTTGGAAAAAACCTGATCCATACCCATCAGGCCCAGGGGCTTTATTTTTGTTAATAGAAAACATAGCATTCTTGATCTCAGCATCAGATATAGGTTTAATTAAACCCAGTTGTTGCTCACAAGTTAAACACACACCTTGATTTATCACTGATTGATCAAACATACTCCCGTTGGCTCTAGATTGGAATAGTTTCTGATAGAAGTCCTCAAAAGCCTTCTGAATACCTGCTTGATCTGTGACTTGCTCATCTCTTTCATTTACAATCATCACAATTCTATTCTGGTAAATTCTCTTTCTAATCGAATCATGAAAGAGCTTTGTATTACTGTCCCCATCCCTTAGCCAATCCAGTTTAGATTTTTGCTGTAAAAAGGAAATAGCCTCCTGCTGCACCTTTATGTACTGATTAGAGATCTCCTTTTCAGCCTCATGTAAATCCTGATCCATAGGACTCAGGTTCAACTCTGTTTGAATAACATCCAGTTTGTGCCTCAACTCCCTCTCCCTAATATCAATATTAGAGAAGTGAAGTCGATTCAATCTAGTCAAAGGACTCTTCAGGTCCTTAAGCTTTCTCCAGATTTTAAACATAAAGCATCCCTCAACATCCCTCTGCCAAACACTGTTCACAATATTCCCAAAGTCATGATGGCTTGCCCACATATTGAAGTATTTAAACATGTACCTTTGAGCATTTTGCTGGACACCCCAGTTTATGATGATAGCTGAATGATCAGACAACCCAGGATTAGTAAAATTAGCAATAGACTGAGGCCAATCCCTGCACCAATCTAGATTCACCAGAGCCCTATCCAATTTTGAGATGATTCTATCAGCCCCAGATTGCTTATTACACCAAGTATAATAGCAACCTCTCTGATGCATGTCCATTAAGCCACACTCATCCAAACAGCTTTGCATATCATGAGCACAAATGAGATCAATTGGATTCCCCCCAAGCTTCTCTTGCTGAGTTAAACATGTGTTGAAATCCCCAACCACCAGCCATGGAATGTTAATGCAACTCTGCATACCACACATCACCTGCCAAAGGTCCCTCCTATCATGCTGGTCATTCTCAGCATAGACAAAGGTCACAAAAACCTGCCTCTGAGTCTGCTTTATGATGGCATGACAATGAACATACTGAGCAGATCTAGCAACAATAGTGACTTCAAAAATGTCTCTTCTCCAAACTACCCAGATCCTCCCTAAAGAACAAGCATCCAAATTAATATAGGAACCCCAACCATTTTCAATTTTATTCTGAACATGCTGAAAGCTATTCATTCTCAGCTTATTTTCTAGAAGAGCAAAAAAACCTACATTATTTCTACTAAACAACTCCAGAACCTGTTTTTGTTTTCGAGGATGGTTCAGCCCTCGAGTGTTCCAAGCTCCAATACTATCCATGAGGGGGCTGAGCTGAAGACTCCCCTATATGAAACACTACACCTTTTTGAGTGGTCCTCCTTCTTGTGTTGACTGAGACCCACCCCTCATTCTCTCCTTCTTTCTGCCCCACCACTTGAATCTCATTGCCCTCAATAGGGCTAGATATTGTAAGGTCCTTTATCACATCATCAATTTCAGCCCTGCCCTTATCCACATTTTCCTGAAGCACTAAGCTAGCATCAATATTATTCTGCAATTTAAGAGCATCATCTAGTTTTTGCACATCCTGCTGTGTGGGTTTATTCTTAACAACCCACTGTTGCTTCACTCCTTTCCTACACATCCTAGCATCATGGCCATAAGAATTACATTTAGAACATAGTGTTGGCTTCCACTCATAATTCACCTTCTGAGAAACCAGGTTCCCCTTATTATCTTCAAAGTGAACCTCCTCTGGAAGTATTGCAGGATCCACTTCCACCAAAACCCTTGCATAGCTTATACGATTCCTTTCCTCAGTCACTTTATCAGCCATAATAGGAGTCCCTATTAGACTAGATATCTTCCCTAAAGCAGCAGATCCCCAAAACTTCAAATTCAAGTTAGGTAGCTGAACCCATATAGGGACTCTGTCTAGGAAATTCTTAGTCACAGCTCTTCCTGTCCAAGGAGCAATTATTAAAGGCTTTTTGTCAAAGTGAAATACACCTATTTCTAATACATTGTTTCTGCCTTCTAATGTGTTGAATCTTACAATAATGGTACCATCAGAGTTCATTAGGATTTTGTCAATCCCATACTGTCCCCACACCTTCTTAATGAATCCACTCAACACTGGATAAGGTGGATTGGCTCCTAGGACATAGCATACTATTGAGTTCTGCCAGTATTTTAACTCACCTTCAACATCAGAGGGTTCTATCTTCCCTACAGCAACCCCATCCTTCAATTCAGGCTTGTGGAAATTCAATTTCCCCCTGCATTCCGGAGTTCTGATATGTCAAAACTATCCCAGACATTTGGTTTTGGTATTTCCTTTTCAGGTTCTGTTCTTGTGCATCAGGCTTTTCAGGATTCACACTTCCCATATCTTCATTCTGTATATTAACTCTGCTTTCTTTTTTTTCTGAAGGAACACCTTGTTTGTTGACTCTCGCACGGATCAACTCTATTCCATGCACCAAAGATTCAAGTTGCTTTGGCGTCAAGGCATCAATAACCTCTAAATCTTCATCATCCAATTGTGACAGATCAAGGACCTGAGATTGTTTTTCATGCTGAATAGAAGTAGAAGGAGAAGGAGATTTTGGTGAGGGGGACTTTGGTGGCCTCCCCCTCTTCTTAGCCATGGCGGCCGCACGACGGAGGACCTAAGAAGCCCTAGGTGCCGTGAGAGAGAAGAGAGAAAAGTCAACTCAGTCAAACCCTGGATTCTTTCCCGATTGTTACTATATAAAAAAAATGCCATATTTTCATTGTTACAAAAAAAAATAATCTTATTTAAATAAATTCAGCTTGGACCAAATTAAACTATTTTAACTAAAAAAAATGAGGCTATAATTTTATATATGAATGCCATTTTTTTTATAAAAAAATATATAAAAGAATGCCTTATAGAGGCACGACAATTGTGTTGAAGTTTTACTTACACTAGAGCAATTGTGTGACACCCTTGTTTTGTATCTTGAAAATAATAAATATTTCCAAATATAGAGTACTTGCTATCAAAATTTGGACTAGAAAATTTTTCCTTTTTAATTGGTACTTGCTCAATTTCAAACACCTTTAACCTTGACGAATAATTTGAATTCGGCTTAATAGTACCTTGTTCAAAAATCTCTCGAGACAACGCCTTTTATTCTAAAAACATATATCCTTAGCGTTGGTTTGAAACATATTATTTGTCTCTCGAGTTTGATCGAACTTATAGAATGTAAACTTACTGCCGAATCCTTTTGAACCAAAATCAGAGTATGCGGAAGTGAAAATAATACTTGTGGGGCACTGCTGAGGTAAATAAAAACATCATATATATATATCATAATATAAAACCCCCACCAATATCACAGTAGCAAGTAACAAAGGTCGAGATAGCAAGTTTTGATAAAACATATACCTAACCAGCTGCTCAAAATAAACCTCACTCTAAGACCTCTAAAAATATGTACAATATATAACAAGCTCAAAATAAAAGTCCTAGAGCAGGTCATCCATGTCCTCAGCAGCTCCTCTGATCCTCTGCAGCTCTATCCCTAGACCTAGGATCCAAAACATCTATTCTATGCAGACTCCTAGGAACCAGCAGGTCCACCTCTAGTAGAAACAGTAGGCTCGACAGGCACCTCCTCCTCGTCCTCATCCTCCACGGGATCCTCCTCGACCTTGCCCGACTGTGCAGAGACCTCACCGCTGGGCCTAGGATCTGCAGAAGCAGTCCTCTCAAAGTCAGTCGGACCAGGAGAAGGAGTCTCCTCAGTAACAACTCTGTGGGAAGAAGGATGAGTACGAGTGGCAGATCTAAAACGAAAGCTAAGAAAACGACGCACTGGTCGAGCCGGGGGTGGTCCTCTATATGAGTAAAAGGGTGGAACATGCATAGTATAGACTAAAGGGATCCTAAACCTACGAGGTCGCACCCGAACCAGAGGGTTAGGGTGGTAGAGAGTAATCTCCACCTCCCCCTCAAAGGTGGCTCGGTGCTCCTCGTACGTCCATATACCACTAGGGATAGGGCGTATCTCGATGCAGGCTAGGTATCTGGCCATCACCTAAACAGGGCATAGGGAGTAAGTATACACATATACATAATCAATAAAGACTAAAATACAAACACGAGTATATCATGGACAAACATTAATGCAAGTACATATGAGCACACCAATTTTCAACATTATATCTCTTATAATGCAGGTTGCATGATGCATGATTTCTATCCACAACTGAGGCCTCCACTATAAGTCCATCTTGGACGTCCATCCAATACACCAGTGTGTTCCCAGAACACTAACATATGTTCCCAGAACGTATGCCAAACCATACTTGGATAAATAAACATCACTCCCAGAGTGTGTATCACGTTCCCGGAACGCATTAAAAACCATGTCCCAGACACTGGCCACATTCGCAGAATCATCAAGTAGGTTACAAATTTGGTACTCCCGGAGTACCCTCCTCATATTCCCAGAATATGATAATCGTTTCTTACCAACCTATTTTCCATCCTCTATGCATGAATCCACAATAAATAAGGTTGGTTTTTATCTTTAATTTAATTATTGTGATTTAAAGATATCTCAATTTCTCTTTTGAATGATTAATTTGAGGTATAACCTTTGGCACCAAAATTCATCCATGAATTTACTTAAAAACATGCCATTAAACTTGGATTGGGAAAAACTTAACCAATGGTATCAAACTTTTCTTTTAAAAGACTTAACTTTTATTTTTTAGTTTCAGGTACTAACCGGTTACAGTCTCAGGCTAACCAGTTAGAATTACAGACCTGAACTTACTAACCATTGCAATTCAGAAAACCCTTTTTCTTGAATTCTCTATCCAATCCATAAACAAAGTTTCCGCATTGTTTTATACCTCAAATCCACTGATTTAATCATTCAAAAGTCTAAATCACAACTCAATTCCAATTAAGCATAATTTCCTCTTGAAATTATCTTATAACATTAAAGCATTGAATCCTCAATTACAATCTGAAACAAACAGTGTTTATTAACATGTTTTCAGATTGATTCCAAGTGAAATTAGAGTATAGACTTGAGTGCAAATGGTAAGGATACAGTGCAAATTTTAGAAATTCAGTTTCTTTGAAAATTTACAGTATTTAACCGGTTATAAATATCGAATAACCGGTTAGATTATGCAGACTGCACACTGAAAAGTGAAGTTTTGCGTACCATTCTTTTCAATACTCAAATCTAACCAATTTCAACACTCAATAGAGTTCACATACCTTAATATAAATATGCTTAACCACAGAAAACATATTCCTTTGCATGCATTCAATTTAGAGTATCAAATTGCATATAAACCAACATAAACAGAACTTGATATCACAAAACTCATAATAAGCATTTAGATTATGATTCAATCATTAAAATCACTTGCATGCAACTTATCAAACTTTCTCAAAAAGAATTGAGACACAGAAATGGCCTCAAGCCTTTTAACCTATTCACATAATGCCCTTTTGAGTCTTTGTTGACTCAAATCCTAAAACACACAATTTTGGTCTCAATCTATTATAAGGTAAACTTCTCCCATACCTCTAATTTGTTTTTGATGAGTGAAATCACTGACTTTGGCAAGAAATCCACAAGAACCTCAAGCTCTGTCCTCAGCCAACACAGGTTCAACAAGGTTCAAAAACCAGAGATTTTGGTGCATGAAAAGGTAATACAATTTGGGGAAAATGGTTAGGACTTGTTGTATGCAACATGCACAAGAAAATCAAAGTGGTTTGAGATCCAAAGAAGGTTTGAGCTTACCTAAATCGAAGCTCAAAGACAGCTCCATGAATCTGAAACAGGGATGACAACCTCCACTTCGTGGTTTGATTTCTTCTCTCTCAAGAACTCTCAACTCACAAATTTTATATCAATGAAAAGCCCTTGATTCATGCTTTCCATTCGTGTATCACTCAAATCCCAACTCACATGCACAAAGAAGAATTGAAAGGATGAATTCAGGAACCCTAAGAGTAGAGTTTCAGCCCTTCTCCCAGAAAATCAGCCCAATTTCATCAACAACACTGGCTTATATAGAGAGATTAGGTTGGCATGCAAGAGGACGCGTGTTCTCCACTAATCTTAGGCTAAATTCGTGTCGAATTCCTGGATTAATCAAGTGATTACTCATCAAACGCACTAACCCAGTTTCTGGGTTCATCGTGTAACCGGTTACACGGCATTACTAACCGGTTAGATCAGTGTAAATTTTAAAAATTAATACTTTTAAAACCTTTCCCTCCAAAAACCTTTCTAATATTACATTTAGGTCCTAACCCAAGGACTAAAATGCAATATCTATATTTTTGTATATATTCACCATATAAAAATAACTTCACCTATTTTTATATTTCAAGGCTAATTAAATACAAAATATAAACCTGGAAAATTTATATAAATTAATAATAAAGCTTCATTTATTATTAATTTCCTTATTATCCGAGAGACGAAAATTAGGGGTGTTACACTACTCCCCCACTTAAAAGGAATTTCGTCCCCGAAATTCTAACTTACATAAACAACTTAGGATGCTCTTGACGCATCTTATCCTCTAGCTCCCATGTAGCTTCAGACACGTCAACGTTTTCCCATATAACCTTAACTAAAGGTATCTCTCTTCCCCTAAGCTGCTTAACTTCACGATCTTCTATCCGGACCGGTCTGGCTTCAAAGGTAAGGTTCTCCTTCAAGGCTAGATCATCAGGTTGAATTTTCAAAACAATCGATGGGTCATGCACATATTTCTTTAACTGAGAAACATGAAAGACATTGTGCAAATTTGACAAAGAGGGAGGTAAAGCTATTTGATAGGCAACAGGACCAATTCTCTTAATGATTTGGTATGGACCTATAAACTAAGGTGAAAGCTTTCGCGTTCTCAAGGCTCTACTAATTCCTTTCATCGGAACTATCCGAAGAAACACATGATGGCCTTCCGAAAACTCTATTGGTTTTCTCCTCTTATCAGCATAACTCTTCTGCCGACTCTGAGCCGCTTTCATCTTTGCCTGAACCATCTTAATCTTCTCCGTTGTCTGCTGCAGAATTTCCGGTCCAACAACTAAGTTCTCCCCCACTTGAAACCAGCATAGTGGGGTTTTGCATTTCCTTCCATACAAAGCCTCAAACGGTGCCATTTCGATGCTTGCATGATAGCTGTTGTTGTATGTGAATTCTGCAAGGGGTAACACTTGATCCCAACTTCCTCGCTCTTCAAGTGCACAAGCCCTCAATATATCCTCCAAATACTGAATAGTTCTCTCCGTTTGACCATCCGTCTGTGGATGATAGGCAAAACTCAACTTTAAACTTTTTCCCATAGCATTATGCAAACTCTTCCAAAACTGTGAAGAAAACCTGGGATCTCGATCCGACACAATACTTGAAGGCACTCCGTGTAGACGAACTACCTCCTTAATGTAGATCTGGGTAAGCTTCTTCAAAGGATAGCACATAATTATCGGAATAAAATGCGCCGACTTAGTCAACCGATCCACAATCACCCAGATTGCATCATGATTTGCTGTTGTCTTTGGCAAACCAGATACAAAATCCATGGAGATACTATCCCACTTCCATTGAGGGATACTTAAAGGTTGCAACTGTCCTCTCGATTTCTGGTGCTCTACCTTAGCTTTCTGACAAATTAAACATGAAGCCACATACGCCGCAACATCCTTTTTAAAACCAGACCACCAAAACATTTTCTTCAGATCATGATACATTTTGGTTGATCCAGGATGCATACTCATCTGACTCTTATGTGCTTCATCAAGAATCAATCTTCTAACCTCCTGATCTTTTGGTATGAAAATCCTTGTTCTGAAACGAAGGATTTCATCCAACCCAATCTTGAAATCAGGTTCCTTCCCTTCTGAACCTAATCTCATCTTTTCAATCAACTCTTCATCTGCTTGTTGTAACTCCCGAATTCTTTCCAAGAATTCATTTGTGATCTGCAACATTCCTAACTTGATGCTTGATGGTTCCACTTGCGTCAACAAGCTCAAGTCTCTGAATTCCTCGATCAAAGCTGCTTCCTTCACCATCATTGCACTTATGTGGATTGCTTTCCGACTCAAAGCATCCGAAACCACATTCGCTTTAACCGGATGGTAATGGAGTTTAAAGTCATAATCCTTCAAAAACTCCATCCACCTCCTTTGCCTCATGTTCAACTCTTTTTGGTCAAACAAATATTTCAAACTCTTATGGTCACTAAATACTTGGAATGTAGTTCCATAGAGATGATGTCTCCATATCTTTAAGGCAAACACGATCGCAGCTAACTCCAAATCGTGTGTCGGGTAATTCACTTCATGATTCTTCAACTGTCGTGATGCATAAGCTACTACTCTTACTTCTTGCATCAACACACACCCAAGTCCTTGCTTAGATGCATCAGAATACACCTCAAAACTCTGGTGAGGGTCAGGTAAGATTAACACAGGAGACGATGTTAACCTTTCCTTTAACTCTCGGAAATTACTTTCACACCTATCATCCCACACAAACGGTTGATCTTTCCGAGTCAACTTGGTCAAAGGCAATGCAATCTTGGAAAATCCTTCTATGAACCGACGATAGTATCCAGCCAGCCCTAAGAAACTTCTCACCTCAGTCACAGTCTTAGGCTGTTCCCATTTCAACACTGAACTCACCTTCGCTGGATCCACCGTAATTCCTTCCTTAGAGATTACATGCCCAAGAAACTTTACTTCATTCAACCAAAACTCACATTTCGCAAGTTTGGCGTACAACTGCTTCTCCTTCAGGACCTTCAACACAATCCTGAGATGTTCTTCATGCTCCTCCGGATTCTTAGAATAGAACAAAATATCATCTATAAACACCACTACAAACAAATCCAAGTAGGGTCTAAAGATCCGGTTCATATAATCCATGAAAATAGCAGGTGTATTAGTTAATCCGAACGGCATCACAACATACTCATAATGACCGTATCGAGATCGAAATGCAGTCTTAGGTATATCTTCCTCCTTTATCCTGATCTGATGATAGCCCGATCTCAGATCAATCTTTGAAAACACTGCAGCTCCCCTAACTTGATCGATAAGGTCATCAATCCTTGGCAAAGGATACTTATTCTTAATGGTGACCTTATTCAACTGTCTGTAGTCCACACACATTCTCATACTTCCATCCTTTTTCTTAACAAACAGTAGTGGAGCTCCCCAAGGCGAAACACTTGGCCTAATCATCTGCTTCTGCAGCAACTCCTCTATCTGCTTTTTCATTTCTGCCATTTCCGGTGGTGCCATTCTCTAAGGAGCAATAGAGATGGGACCAGCTCCGGGAACTAAATCAATCCCAAACTCTATTTCCCACTTCGGAGGTAATCCTGGTATCTCTTCAGGAAATACTTCCGGAAATTCCCTCACCACAGGAATTTCATCTATTGGCATTGTCTCTTCTTCTCCGGTAACAGAGAATAGACACATATAACCTTCGGGTTCAAGGGTTCTATATTGGATTGTCTTTTTCACGCAATTGATGATCACTTGATTCTTCATCAACCAATCCATACCCAAGATCACATCTAATTGTAACTTAGGGAGACAAACCAAATCTACTTTTAGAAACACGACCCAAGATTTCAACTTCACACCCTAAGCAAACCTTAAAGGTAAAGATGGGTATTCCAGTAGGGGTATCTATACTAAGACAACAAGGCGAATCAAAAACAACAAGATTCAACCTACTCACACATTCAGGAGAAACAAAAGAATGTGTAGCTCCAGAATCAAACATAATCTTACAAGGTTGATCATTAAGCAAAAGGTTACCGTGCACGAGATTCGGGGTTTGGATTGCTTCATTACCACTCAGGGTAAACACTTTTCCTTGCACCACAGACTTTCCAGCAGATCCTTTCGCATCACCTCTTGCGGGCTCTCTGCAATCGCGGGCAAAATGACCTTGTTTTCCACATTTGAAACACCCTCCTGTGGACCAGCAGAATTGAGCATGGTGATAACGTCTACACTTCTCACAATAAGGAGCATTATCGCGAGACTTGTTCTTGTTATCAATCACAGCTTTGCCCTTGCCCTTGTTCTTCTGAGCATATGGACCATTATTCTGGTGATCGAACCTCTTCTTCCTCTGGGGTCCATAGTTCTGAAAATCTTGTTGATCTCATACAACCACTTATTTGCCTCATCAGGTTTGTATCCTCCTTCAAACCTTGGTGGATTGCACTTTCTAAACTCTGACAGAGTCTTAGCATCACGATTTACCACATTACCAACATGTGGGTTACCAGCTCGTCCTTGAGGTGGCTGCTGTTGCTACTGCTGCATACCCTCCAGCACAATCGTAATACGCTCTAACATTTCATTCGTATAATTTCTATTTCTGGTTGCCATAGAAAGACCTGCACTATGGGCTTTGGGTCACTAAAAGGTCTTTAAAGTATAAGCACAACTAGCTTATTCAACTAACTTACTCAAACATATGCAAATAACATTGAATATCATACTTATCTACATCGTCAGGGCCATGAGGAACAGGACCATTGCTCTGATACCACCAAACGTGTGACACCCTTGTTTTATATCTTGAAAATAATAAATATTTCCAAATATAGAGTACTTGCTATCAAAGTTTGGACTAGAAAATTTTTCCTTTTTAATTGGTACTTGCGCAATTTCAAACACCTTTAACCTTGACGAATAATTTGAATTCGGCTTAATAGTACCTTGTTCAAAAATCTCTCGAGACAACGCCTTTTATTCTAAAAACATATATCCTTAGTGTTGATTTGAAACATATTATTTGTCTCTCGAGTTTGATCGAACTTATAGAATGTAAATTTACTGCCGAATCCTTTTGAACCAAAATCAGAGTATGCGGAAGTGAAAATAATACTTGTGGGGCACTGCTGAGGTAAATAAAAACATCATATATATATATATATATATATATATATCATAATATAAAACCTCTACCAGTATCACAGTAGCAAGTAACAAAAGTCGAGATAGCAAGTTTTGATAAAACATATACATAACCAACTGCTCAAAATAAACCTCACTCTAAGACCTCTCAAAATATGTACAATATATAACAAGCTCAAAATAGAAGTCATCCATGTCCTCAGCAGCTCCTCTGATCTTCTACAGCTCTATCCCTAGACCTAGGATCCAAAACATCTATGCAATGCAGGCTCCTAGGAACCAGCAGGTCCACCTCTAGCAGAAACAGTAGGCTCGACAGGCACCTCCTCCTCGTCCTCATCCTCCACGGGATCCTCCTCGACCTCGCCCGACTGTGCAGAGACCTCACCACTGGGCCTAGGATGTGCAGAAGCAGTCCTCTCAAAGTCAGTCGGACCAGGAGAAGGAGTCTCCTCAGTAACAACTCTGTGGGAAGAAGGATGAGTACGAGTGGCAGATCTAAAACGAAAGCTATGAAATCGACGCACTGGTCGAGCCGGGGGTGGTCCTCTATATGAGTAAAAGGGTGGAACATGCATAGTATAGACTAAAGGGATCCTAAACCTATGAGGTTGCACCCGAACCAGAGGGTTAGGGTGGTAGAGAGTAATCTCCACCTCCCCCTCAAAGGTGGCTCGGTGCTCCTCATACGTCCATATACCGCTAGGGATAGGGCGTATCTCGATGCTGGCTAGGTATCTGGCCATCACCTAAACAGGGCATAGGGAGTAAGTATACACATATACATAATCAATAAAGACTAAAATACAAACACAAGTATATCATGGACAGACAATAATGCAAGTACATATGAGCACACCAATTTTCAACATTATATCTCTTATAATGCAGGTGGCATGATGCATGATTTCTATCCACAACTGAGGCCTCCACTATAAGTCCATCTTGGACGTCCATCCAATACACTAGTGTGTTCCCAGAACACTAACGTATGTTCCCAGAACGTATGCCAAACCATACTTGGATAAATAAACATCACTCCCAGAGTGTGTACCACGTTCCCGGAACGCATAAAAAACCATGTCCCAGACACTGGCCACATTCCCAGAATGTGTCATCAAGTAGGTTACAAATTTGGTACTCCCAGAGTACCCTCCTCATATTCCCAGAATATGATAATCGTTTCTTACCAACCTATTTTCCATCCTCTATGCATGAATGCACAATCAATAAGGTTGGTTTTTATCTTTAATTTAATTATTGTGATTAAGAGATATCTCAATTTCTCTTTTGAATGATTAATTTGAGGTATAACCTTTGGCACCAAAATTCATCCATGAATTTACTTAAAAACATGCCATTAAACTTGGACTGGGAAAAACTTAACCAATGGTATCAAAATTTTCATTTAAAAGACTTAACTTTTATTCTTCAGTTTCAGGTACTAACCGGTTACAGACTCAGGCTAACCGGTTAGAATTACAGACCTGAACTTACTAACCATTGCAATTCAAAAAACCCTTTTTCTTGGATTCTCTATCCAATCTATAAACAAAGTTTCAGCATTGTTTTATACCTCAAACCCACTGATTTCATCATTCAAAAGTCTAAATCACAACTCAATTCTAATTAAGCATAATATCCTCTTGAAATTATCTTATAACATTAAGGCGTTGACTCCTCAATTACAATCTGAAACAAACAGTGTTTATTAACATGTTTTCATATTGATTCCAAGTGAAATTAGAGTATAGACTTGAGTGCAAATGGTAAGGATAGAGTGTAAATTTCAGAAATTCAGTTTCTTTGAAAATTTACAGTATCTAACCGGTTACAAATTTCGAATAACCGGTTAGATTATGCAGACTGCACACTGAAAAGTGAAGTTTTGCATACCATTCTTTTCAATACTCAAATCTAACCAATTTCAACACTCAATAGAGTTCACATACCTTAATATAAATATGCTTAACCACAGAAAACATATTCCTTTGCATGCATTCAATTTAGAGTATCAAATTGCATATAAACCAACATAAACAGAACTTGATATCGCAAAACTCATAATAAGCATTTAGATTATGATTCAATCATCAAAATCACTTGCATGCAGCTTATCAAACTTGCTCAAAAAGAATTGAGACACAGAAATGGCCTCCAAGCCTTTTAACCTATTCACATAATGCCCTTTTGAGTCTTTGTTGACTCAAATCCTAAAACACACAATTTTGGTCTCAATCTAGTATAAGGTAAACTTCTCCCATACCTCTAATTCGTTTTTGATGAGTGAAATCACTGACTTTGGCAAGAAATCCACAAGAACCTCAAGCTCTGTCCTCAGCCAACACAGGTTCAACAAGGTTCAAAAACCAGAGATTTTGGTGCATGAAAAGGTAATAAAATTTGGGGAAAATGGTTAATACTTGTTGTATGCAACATGCACAAGAAAATAAAAGTGGTTTGAGATCCAAAGAAGGTTTGAGCTTACCTAAATCGAAGCTCAAAGACAGCTCCACGAATCTGAAATAGGAATGACAACCTCCACTTCGTGGTTTGATTTCTTCTCTCTCAAGAACTCTCAACTCACAAATTTTATATCAATGAAAAGCCCTTGATTCAAGCTTTCCAGTCGTGTATCACTCAAATCCCAACTCACATGCATGAAGAAGAATTGAAAGGATGAATTCAGGAACCCTAAGAGCAGAGTTTCAGCCCTTCTCCCAGAAAATCAGCCCAATTTCATCAACAACACTGGCTTATATAGAGAGATTAGGTTGGCATGCAAGAGGACGTGTGTTCTCCACTAATCTTAGGCTAAATTCGTGGCGAATTCGTGGATTAATCAAGTGATTACTCATCAAACGCACTAACCCAGTTTCTGGGTTCATCGTGTAACCGGTTACAGGGCATTACTAACCGGTTAGATCAGTGTAAATTTTAAAAATTAATACTTTTAAAACCTTTCCCTCCAAAAACCTTTCTAATATTACATTTAGGTCCTAACCCAAGGACTAAAATGCAATATCTATATTTTTGTATATATTCACCATATAAAAATAACTTCACCTATTTTTATATTTCAACGCTAATTAAATACAAAATATAAACTTGGAAAATTAATATAAATTAATAATAAAACTTCATTTATTATTAATTTCCTTATTATCCGGAAGACGAAAATTAGGGGTGTTACAAATTGCAAGTAAATAGTGGATATCGAGTTATCCATGTTACAAAATATTTATTTATTGCTTTTTAATTTTTTAAAATTACAAAACTATTATTCATTTTGGATAAATACAAAAGAAATATATATATATATATATATATATACATGTAAAAATTTCATGTTATCTTTTCTCGTCCTTCTTTCTTCCAATTTTTTTCGGGTATTTTTTTCAAATATTTTAATTTATTTTTTACCAAAATTATTATGCTCACATTTTTCATTATTCTTTCACTCTTTCTGTACTAGTTTTCGTTGTTCTTAAAATTTGAGATTTTAATCTTTCTCATCTAAAATTTGGAATGTTTTCATGTTGTTGTTGCTTTTATCTGTTGTTGATATGTATTTATGTAACATATTTTTATTGAGTATTACATGATTTTTAAAGATTCAAATCCAAATAAATCCACTTTTTCAAATTTTCTAATTATTTAATAAATATTAATTTTATAAAAAATCGTACAACAACAACAATGATGATGACGATGACGATGACGATGACAACGATAACGACAACGACAACGTCTTCATATTCAAAAACAACAAGATACGTTTTTGTTCTTTTTTTTTGCATTTCACGAAGGAGAGTAGTATATTTTAATTTGACTTTCGTATAATTACAAATTGATGTTTTATTTTTAAATTTTTTAATGCCTAAATCATGCTTTAGTTGAGGGGTTGAAGGAACAACTTATTCAAATAAGTTAATAAAATAGGAAATAATAAAGGTATAAAATCTATTAGATATAAAATATGAAAATTAAAACCAATAATTAAATTTAATTTTAAATATCTTATACCGGTTTTTTCAAATAATTTTAACAAAAGCCAATATAACATTTTAAAAATTATTTCCATGAATCAAATATATATTATAAAAGGAGAATACTTTCAAAACAAGAATGAATGACTTTATGAATCCGTAATTTTTTTACCTAATTTTGGTTTTTTAAATATTAAAATGGACAAGATAATTACAAATTTGTAGTCTAATTTCAATTTGACTTTAGGATAATTAAAAATTGATTTTTTAAAATATTTCAATGCCTAAGCTTATGCTTCACATGAGCTTTTTCAGAAATCACTTATTCTAAAATTTTAATATAGACATGAAATAGTAAAGGTAAACAATTCAATTTAATATAAAAACTTAAATAAAACGGATAACTAAATTAAAATTTGAATACCCATGGTAAATATGTTTATTTCGTTGAAATATATTGGTTTATTTTAGTTTCTAGATAATTTTTTGTTTGTTTTGGTCATTTAATGATCCAAAATTTTGGTTTCAGTCTCCAGTGATGATGTAGATGACTTCCGAATGTGACATGTGTCATAACCATTGTCGATGTAGCTTGTAATGACCTAAACTTATAACCATTATTTTAATTGTTGAAAACTTATATATATATATATATAAAATCATATTTTGTACACTAATGATCAAGAGCAATATTTTATTATTTCCGCGCACTCTCATATACTGTTAAACAAATTCGACATCTGTTTAATATTAATATCCTTTTAAGTTTCGAGATGACGTTGGTTAATAATTTAATTATCTAACACTATTTAAAGAAGTGATTGGTTATCTCGAATCGTTTTTCGTAATACATTATTTATAAATGACTTCCTAAATGTCGAATTCGATTTTTATAGAACAAGCATGATACTATGTACGAGAACTCGTTTTGAATTATATCGTTTTTCGAAAGTTCAATATTTATAACAAAAATTTGTGGAACTATACGAAGTCCATAATGAGTACCTTTTCCTTAAAATCTTATATTCCACATTTTTTGTAAATATTTGTTTTAAGGATAAAGTGTAACGACCCAACTTTCTTACCCTTAATTACTTATAAATAAAGTAGAGAAAATTTTTCGCCGAAATAAGTTGAAAACTTTATCATTTCAAAAGCGGAAGCAACTTATATATAACATCCTTACCAAATAAAACATAGAAGTTTTACAACTTTATAATACAATAGTTCAAACTATAAAGTAAACAAAATAGACTCCAAGCTACTTAATATACTAATAGTAACCCAGAGCATGGTTCTCAAAACTCCCTTATTGGAAAGGAAATTCCGCATCCCTTGCCAGCACTACTCTTCCCCTTGGAAGACAGGACCTCCATTACCTACAAGGGCAACAAGGGAGTAAGTCATAGCTAATCACGTTAAAACAAATGATAATAATAGTGGCTAAAAACAACAAGCACAAGTAATAACCATTTACAATTGCTTGTACATATGTCAAACCCTTTTTACTCAAGTAGTTAATCTTATTGTTAATGGCAAGATGCATGCTAATCTCAACAACATCCCGGGGCATCACAGCTTGGAGGAAAATGGGTCATCTCGAGCTTCCTCCACTCGACCCTTCACGACAGACAGCTGTGCGACAAATAGTGTAACATCCCCAAATTTACTAAGTGGCTAGGTGCATTAGTGAGTAGGATTTCGATGAGGATCGTAGTATTATTAAGTGCCGATTTCGTTTAGAAACGATAGTTGGTATTAGGATTAGTATGAGCTTAAGTGTTTAGAGTGTATTATTTAGCTAAGAATAGGTTTGTGTGAAGTAAAAATAAATTAGAATAGGTATAGAGTGAAGAGAAAGGAATATGTTAGGTTAAGATTGTGGTTTAGAAAGGTTATTTAAGAGTTAAGAGCATAGGACTTTAGAAAGTTAGAAATATAAGGTATATAGCTTTAAATCCAAATTCCACCGTTGGATGTTAAGATAAGTGTCTTAGAAAGCTTGCCTCAAAATTTGAGCAAGATCCGACGGTTAACGAAAACGTTATGACACTTCAAAGTTCAAAGGAATGGTGGGTTGAACCAGTTAATCGATTAAGCCTTGAGTTAATCGATTAAGACCTGAATGATGCACACGACTTAATCGATTAAGCATAAGGTTAATCGATTAAGACCTGAATGATGCACACGACTTAATCGATTAAGCAGGTGGTTAATCGATTAAGGTCTGAATGTTGTTCTAAGCCAAAATCACATGGGTTAATCGATTAACCAAAGTGGTTAATCGATTAACCACTGTCATTTCAGCTTAAAAACACGTTTTTTGACTCATTTTCTCAAAATTTTCCTCTCTCCTCACTCACGAACTCTCTCCCTCTTTCTCTTAGGGCTTTGATTCCTCAAAGCCACCACCCAATAGATCAACAAATCAAACCCCCAAATCAATTTCCTAACACTCCCTCATGGATTTCCTATCTCAATTTTCAATTCCCTCTCTTTCCCACAAAACCCCAAATTAACCCTAAACCTCAAAGTGTGCAATTGGTCAAGCGGGGTCTCTAACTGGTTCAAGGAGCTTGAGGAGTCATAGGAGTCAAGAGAGGAAGCACATAGGAGCTTGGATTGGTATTGGTGTTAGTGCTCCCTCAATCTCTCACCTTCTCCTCTTCTCTTCAAGAGGTAAGGGTTGTACTTTGGGTCTAGTATTAGAGGAAGGGTTTATTTATAGTAATAGAGTTATAATTGGGTATATTATTGATTGGTTAGGTTGATGGTTAGGAGGGTAGAGTATAGTTAGAAACTCTAAGTTTTAGGGATATGTTATATTAACTGATTTTGTGAATTGTTAAAGTAGGAAGTGAAGAACCCTAGGAAGGTGATTTAAATTACAGTACCTGAGTATGTTGACTGATTGTTGATTGATATTGTTTGCATTATTATTATTAAAGTGTATATAAGTAAATTGTAAATGACATTCATATAGTTATGCATTAAATAGGGCCAAGTATTTCTCAATTGAGTTTAAACCAATTAAATGACATTTTTCTAAAGAACAAAGAGGGTCTTAAATTCAATTGAGAAACACTTAGAATATTGGATCATGCATGGTGTAAAGGTGGACGTTAGGAGTAGGGGAAAAACAGACGTCGCTTTGCGATTGATGAGGACAAGAGTAAATGTTAGGAATTACTATGGATACGGGTTTGCTCCCCATATTGGGGGTTGGTTTTACGCAAACCATAGTAATTCTATTTACTTTGGTCACTTTGGGCCAGTTGAGGGTTATTTCTGCTAAAGCCCGATTTGGACAAGTCAACCCAAATCGCACGAGGGACCTTCCGGCGTGGAGGTGAAGTGTTGTGCAAGCGGATATGAGGGACCTTCCGGCGTTGAGGTGAAGTATCCAACTAGGGGTTGAGAAATGCTTACTCCTGGTCGGTTTTTCCCCAGAGTGGAGGGGGGTTGTGAGGTGGTTAGTTGTTATTGAAAAAGTGTTAAAGGTGTAAAAGTTAAAGTGAAAAGTCATTACTTGTGCATTGTACGAGGGACCTTCCGCATTGGAGGTAAAGTACAATGTACATGATTGTTATAGTTATTACTTGTGCATTGTATGAGGGACCTTCCGCAGTGGAGGTGAAGTACAATGTACATGATTGTTATGGTTAAAGTGTATAAAGTGTATAGAGTTAAAGTGTGAAAGTGAAAGGGAAAGTGTGAATGCATTGTATAGATGTTTTAATTCGTCGAATCCAATCAAAAGTGTTAAAGTGTTTAAAATGAAATAAAGTGTTCAATGTTGGATTCGAGAATTAATCCATCCAAGTGTGACGTTAGCAGGGCATAACCATGTGATTGCGCATTGTAGTATTATATTAAATTACTATATACTCTAAGTACGCATAGTTATATATTGAATAAGGTTAGAATGTTTCAATTGTTAATTGTTAATTGAATTGTGTTATTGATATTGTTTGTGCTTGAATATGCCTATTTATGCTTTATTACTATTTTTAAATGTTTTCTTTGATCTAGATTTCAAAGTACTCACCCTTACAGTGGACATATTAGGTACACCAAGGAGACAGGCACACGGAATATCAAGGCCGAGAAAGTGATACTCTCGTCGAAGAGTACATTGTTAGGGAGACCTCACGGTCCCAGTTGTAGGGCAACCATTCATAGGTCCGCATTGTAATAAATAGATTTTTGTAAATGTAATTGTAATTAATGATTTTTATCTTGTTTAAGCATTTATGTGAAATTGTAGATTTATATATATATCCTTTATTTTCGTTAAGTTTTAAAGTATGACATAGTATTATTTATTTTGAACTGAAAGTTATATTTTACTGGATTGAAAACTGTTCTGGACTGACAGGTTTAAGTCTATTCGGGAGAAAGTCCGATTTATAAAGGAAACTCTGTCAAAATTTTTATAAACCCCGAATACTTTCTCAAATAAATATTAAATTAAAGTAATTTCTAAAAGTATAAAAAGTAGGATGTTACAGATAGCGCGAAAACATCTCAACAAGCTGGAGCAAACAATGCATGAATGCAACAATAATCCATTACCAATCCTCATTATCAATTTATTATCACTTTTATCAAGGATATAGTCCATCATTCCATCTTTCAATCCATTAATCTCATCTTTAACTTTTCTTTTAGCTGGTGCTGATGCTTTTAGAAAAAGGCCGTCAGCGGCATAGCCACTTAGTGATTGGTTTAATCATTTCCATTTAACAGTTTCAGGAAAAGTCCATCAACGACCTAGCCACTTTGTGATGGTTATGGGTGTACGCACTTCCGTTGGGACTCCTGTAGGGAAAATATCAACCACTGAATAAAATTCCAGTAGGACACCTCCAGGATAGTTATCAACCAAACGGGATTAGATATTAAGCATAGTGATGTTTAGAATTTAGTAATTTAGGAAATTAGACGAGTTAATTTTTGAAACTTTAAAAGAATAAGAGATTTATGAAATTTTCTCAAAATACTCGAGTAGTTCATGAACTACTCGAGTGGTTCATGCCAAAAATACTCGAGTACTCGAAGAAATACTCGAGTCGTTCATCACTTTCCAGAATACTCGAGTCTTTCTCAAAATACTCGAGTCTTTTTGCTGCAACAGCACCAGTTTTCTGCATTTTATGCACCAATTCGTGATTCTTACACTTTTACTTCAATTATGCACAAAACAGAAGTTATTCCACATGTAATAAACATGTTGCATATATCAATTAACATCAAATTAACAGAAAACATAATCAAATCACAGAATTGCATAAAACATAGAAATTATCCATTTTAACATATGAATTTCATTTCTACTTAATTTTAAGTTCGTAAATCAATCTAGTGAGCTTCCTTAGGTCCAATTAACCTTGTTTGAACACAAAAACCATGAGTTTCTGGCCTCCAAGTCAGATTCCCATTTCAAACTTACATTGCCCATGAACCTCATATGGTTCATATGAATTTAGCTTATTGATTACCATTCTAGCGATTAGGTAACTTCTCCCATACCTTAGAGAAGCTAAACAAATGATTGGTTGAAGAGGAAAGGGACTGGATTAAAGTTTGCGATTCTGCACCGGTGCACAAACAGTTGCACTAGCTGACTTTGGCCATTAAATTCACCACGAATAAGGCATGAAAAAGAATAAAATAAGTTAGCTTAAGCAACTAGGGAATGCTAACTTTAATCAGAAACAAATTTGGAATCGAGAGGGTTCCTGGATTCACTAGACCAATTCAAGAAAGAGAGGTTGATGGTGCTGTTTGATGCTCTGTTTTCATAGCTTTAGAATACCTAACTTTGAAAGCTTGCAACTTGATCTACAAGAAGTCAATTTGTGTTGTTCTTGGTTCTAATTCGAAAGGGGAATTAGAACTCGAATTGTGTTTTGGTTGTACTGGATTTGGTTGAGTGAGGAGGAAGAATCAAAGGCTCAAAGAGAGCACCAGAAAACTGAGAATTTTGGACAAAAATCAGGGTTGGAGTGGATTGAGTGAGTTCCGAGCCTTCCCCAATTACTTATTTATAACTTAGGATTACCCTCGTATGAAGTAAGGTCCAGCTCTGTGCTTGTAACTAGATGAAACGGGCTGTTGGTTCCAATTTGGTTTGAAACCGACTTTTATTTTTTTGCAGAGCTGCACGAACTACTCGAGTATTACTAGAAATACTCGAGTATTTCAACTAAAATTTCAAATTTTCCTAACAGCTAGTTACGATACTCGAGTCTTCCCACCAATACTCGAGTCTTTTGACTAAAAATCAGAAAAATTAATATTTTATTCAATAAAATAGTTTATTTTATTTATTTATTTTACTCGAGTATTTCAACTAAAATTTCAAATTTTCCTAACAGCTAGTTACGATACTCGAGTCTTCCCACCAATACTCGAGTCTTTTGACTAAAAATCAGAAAAATTAATATTTTATTCAATAAAATAGTTTATTTTAAAATATTGGACCTTACATCCTCCCCCACTTAAAAAGGAATTTCGTCCCCGAAATTTGATTCAGAAAATAAAACATACTCGAACAGATACGGATATTCTTCCTTCATCTGACTTTCTAATTCCCAAGTGATGTCACTAACGCCATCACGTTCCCATACGAATTTTACTAACGGGATTTCCTTCCCTCGTAGCTGCTTAATCTTTCTATCTTCTATCCGAATGGGACCGGTTTCGAATGTCAGATTTTATCGTAAGGGTATCTCGTCGGGTTCGATGCGGATAATCGAAGCAGGGTCAGGCACAAACTTTCTCAGTTGCGACACATGGAACACATTGTGCAGGTTGGATAGAAATGGTGGCAGGGCTATCTGGTACACAACAGGACCAATACGCTTCAGGATTTGGTATGGACCGATGAACTTGGGTGACAGCTTCTTTGGTTTCATCACACGTCCAACTCCAGTTGTCGGAACTACTCGGAGAAAGACATGCTCCCCTTCTCGAAATTCCAATTTAGTTCTTCTCCGATCCGCATAATTCTTTTGTCTGCTTTGGGCCACCTTCATCTTTTCTTGAATTACTTTAATTCTTTCGGTTGTTTCTTGAACGACATCGGGGCCAATGAGCGTATTCTCCCCCACTTGGAACCAACATAGTGGGGTTCTATGTAACGTCCCGACTCTCTATCCTTGATTTATTTATTATAATGAAAATAGAGAATAATTTTTCGCAAATAAATTTCAAAACTTTACTATTCAATTGCGAAAGCAAAACAACAGAACTTATTCGATTAATAACACAATAGTTCAAACTAATTTACACTAATAGCAAATAGACTCTGAGCTACTTAAGACACTACTCGTAACCCAGAGCATGGTTCTCAACTCCAACGATCGAGAAGGGAATCTCATATCCCTTGCCGTTCTTACTCCCCTTCTGTGAAAACAGAACCTTCATTACCTATAAGGGCATCAAGGGAGTAAGTCATAGCTAATCACGTTAAATAGAATGATAAAGAACATTGGCTAAAAACAACAAACACAGGTATTCAACTAGTATCAATTTATAAATGCATATACACATGTCAAACCCTTTTTATCCAAGCAATTGATCTTATTGTTAATGGCATGATGCATGTTGATTTCCACGATTTCCCGGGGCATCACAGTTTGGAGGTGGTAGGACTTACGAGCTTTGCTCTGCACTCATGACTTACGAGCTTCGCTCTGCATAGGACTTACGGGCTTAGCCCTGCACTCACGACTTATGGGTTCCCATCTCCCGGCGTTGTAGGACTCACGAGCATAGCCCTGCACTCACGACTTACAGGCTTCCTCCGCCCAGCGTTAATAGTATAAAAGGGAAAGCCCTCGCAAACTAGAGCAATCGATGCATGAATGCAGATATAATCTATTACCAATCCTCATTATCGATTCATTATCATTTCCATCAAGGACATAGTCCATCATTCCATCTTTCCCTTCATTAATCTCATCTTTAACAATTTCTTTAGCTGGTGCTGATGCTTTCACAAAAAGGCCCTTGGTGGCATAGCCACTTTGCGATGGGTTTACTTGCTTTCAATTTCTCTTTTCAGAAAAATCCATCAGCGGCCCAGCCACTTTGTGATGGTTTTAGAGATAGTGTATATTCATTTATTTAATAATCCGTCGGGGCATAGCCTCCTATTGGCGGATTTTTATTGCAACGACCTCATTAAGACTCCTATACAAAATATCAACCAAGCGAATAAATCTTTCACTGGGACATCTAGGGATCATATCAACCGAATGGGTGTACGCACTTCCGTTGGGACTCCTGTAGGGAAATAATCAACCACTCAATAAAATTCCAGTAGGACACCTCCAGGATAGCTATCAACCAACGGGATTAAGATATTATAGTATTAAATGAATTAATTATAATAAAGAGAAAGTAAGTGTTTTCTGAAAAATTGTTCAGACTAAGAACCACTCGAGTTGTTCATGCAAAAATACTCGAGTCTTTAAAGATCCACTCGAGTGTTCTTCCAGTTTCCAGAATACTCGAGTCTTCCTTAAACTACTCGAGTCTTTTTGCTGCAACAACACCAGTTTTCTGCATTTTCAATACCAATTCGAATTCCTTGCTTTATTTCCCCATTCCTATGCAAAACAACAACTCAGGCACATAAAACAAACATGTTACAACACTTAAACACAACTGGAACAACATCAAATAGCATCAAATCACAGATTGCACAAAACAAAGAAAAAGTACAATTTAACATATGAATTTCATTTCTACTTGATTTTAAGTTCGCAAATAATCAATCCAGTGAGCATCATTAGGTCCAATTAAACTTGTTTGAACATAAAAACCATGAGTCTCTGGCCTCCAAGTCAGATTCCCATTTCAACTTACGTTACCCATGAACCTCAAGTGGTTCCTATGATTTTAGCTTGTTGTTTACCATTCTAGCGATAAGGTAACTTCTCCCATACCTTAGAGAAGCTAAAGAAATAGTTGATTGAGAGAGAAACGATCAGGATCAAACTTTGAGTTCCAACACTCAAGTTCTGCACTTTGAACAGCAAACTTTGGCCACGAATTTGACAGGGAATATGTAATGAAAAAGGGTGAAACAAATTATCTTTAGCAACTAGGCAGTACTAACTTTAATCAGAAACGAATTTGGAATCAAATGGGTTTCTGGATTTACCAAACCAACTCAAAGAAGAAGGGTGTTTGATGCTGAATGTTGCTCTATTTTCACAGCTTCAGAGACTCAACTTTGATTACCTAGAACTTGCTCTATAGGAGGCTAATTTGTGTGGCTTTTGGTTCTAACTCAAAAGGGGAATTAGAACTTCGTATTGTGTTTTGGTCTCGGAGTAAATGGGTGAGAATTGAGGGAGAAAGAACTTATCAAAGTCAGCACCAGAAAACAGAGGAGATGAGGAAGGGGAATTCGGGTTTTCCAGAATTGACTGAGTTTCTTGCTTCCCCAAGACTCTATTTATAGCCTAAGATTACCCTCCTACGAAGTAAGGTCCAGCTCTGTGCTTGGAGCCTCGAGAAAACGCGTTTTGGTGTGAAGTTCAAATGAAAACCGACTTATACACTCAACCATACTGCTCGAACTACTCGAGTCTTTTTCCCAGTAATCGAGTCCTTTTCAACAACACCAAAGAACACTCGAGTCTTTCGACTAAAGTTCAAAGTTTTCTTACAGTTAGATACTATACTCGAGTCCTCCCCAAAATACTCGAGTATTTTGACCTAATTTCAGAAAAATTAATATTTTATTCAACTAAAATAGTTTATTTTATTATTTATTATATTTACCTTATTTATTTAAAATGTTGGACCTTACATTCTACACTTTCGTCCATATAGTGCTTCGAAATTTGCCATCCGAATACTTGCATGGAAGCTATTGTTGTAAGTGAATTCTACCAAAGACAATAATTGACTCCATTTCTCACTATACTCCAAAGCACATGCCCTTAACAGATCCTCAAGAGATAGGATTGTCCTTTCAAATTGACCGTCTCTTTGGGGATGAGAGGCTGAACTCATCCTCAACTTGGTTCCCATTGCTTGGTGTAAACTTTGCCAAAACCGAGAACAAAACCTTGGGTCACGATCAGAAATTATGCTTGATATAAAGTTGTGTGAGCTTTTCCAATGAATATCTCATATTGATTGGAATAAAGTGAGCCGATTTTGTCAATCGATCCACTATTACCCACACGGCTTCATATCCTCCTTGCGTCCTTGGAAAACCGGAAACGAAATCCATTGCAATACTGTCCCATTTTCATTCCGGAATATCCAATGATTGAATTTCGCCTCCAGGCCTCTTATGTTCTATCTTTGCTTTTTGACAAACAAAGCAAGATGCCACATAAGTTGCCACATCCTTCTTTAGTCCAGTTCAGTCCGGACCACCAAAACATTTTCTTCATGTCTTGGTACATCTTTGTAGCTCCAGGATGAATACTCATTTTACTTTTATGGGCTTCGTCAAAAATGATCCTTCGTAACTCCTGATTTGCAGGAATGCACACTCGATCATTAAATCTCAAGACTCCATCTGGACCAACTTGGAAATCTGGTTCCTTCCCTTCCATACTTAGCCTCACTTTCTCTAGCAATTCGACATCGTCTCGTTGCATCTCCTTTATCTGTTCTAAGAATTCATTGGTTATCTTTAGCATTCCCAACTTGATACTGGATGGTCTCACTTCTATCGCCAGATTCAATCTTGGAACTTTTCAATCGGCTCCACTTCTTTGATCATCAAGGTACTCATATGCAACGTCTTTCGACTTAAAACATCCGCTACCACATTGGCTTTTCCAGGATGGTAGTTGATTTGGGTCCAATATATACAGATTTGAGCATTGATTTGACTCCCTTTTACTATGTATTTGGCTTGTTTCTCTAGCAAATTTAGGACTTTCTAGTAGATTTTAATTATTTTTAGTAGTTTAGGGTCCTTTGAACGTTTTGATCTGTTTGTTAGTGTTTCAGGTACTTTTTGGAGCTTAAATGGATAAAATATTTATGGACCTGAAAAGAGGACGAAAAGATCTTGCAAATGGAAAAAGAACGGAGCAAAACGGAGCCGAAGTAGGTCCCATGCGCCTGGGGCGCGGGGACGGGTGCGCCTGAGGCGCGCCTGTATGGAAAAGCAACTGTTATCAGACCCACGCGCCTGGGGCGCGAGGTCGCGTGCGCCTGGGGCACGCGTACTGCTGGAGGCCCAATTTGACCAGATTCTGAACAAAATAGAAGAAGAGAAGTCTAATTTGGCTTCATATCTTAGATTTAATTAGAAATTAGAAGATAAACATGGACATTATCTATTAGATTTAATTAAGATTTATTTTAGGATTTTTTTTACTCTTTAAATAGAGGATTTGTAAATAGTTTTCAGTAGGTTTTAAGATCATAGAATTCAATTAGGATTAGAGAAAGAGGTTAGTAACATCTATTGAGAGCAAGGAGGCAAGGCACAAGGATTGAAGGTCTCTTGGAGAGTTAACCTGTATTGTCTATGATATGAGGTTTTCTCTTTGCTTCTGTTTTCTTTATTTCTATATGTGTACCTCTTGTCAGGAACATGGTGTAAATTGTATGGTGTAACTTATTTTAATTTATGATTTAGTATTTTGCTGTTTTTAATTCATGCATTAATTGAGTTTTTATTTTACACATAAGCCCGCGCAATTTATGTTTTGGATTTCTTAATTCGCAACGGGAGTTGGGATTTTGAATAGGCCATGCAATTAATGGTATAATCAGTCCAAAATATAGGGATATAATTGGATGATTATATGGCTTTTTAATTCCCTTGTGCTGAATAGATATTTTCTTATATTGTAATTTGTTGAGGGATCAAGGATTAAATATATAGAAAATAAGGGTAATGTTAGAGACGTCTAACTATTGCTATTTGAGAGGAATAGTCCATGAATTGAAGGATAATTAATGGAAAATATAAATCATAGTTAAAATAAGTGAATCATACAATGAAACCAAGTTCCTAACCTTTTTCTATTGCTTTCTATACATCTTATCTCCTCATTCTTCTTATTTTATTTTATTATTATTCTTCTTCTCCTTCTAAATTTCAATAACAAGTTGCACTAATAATTACGAATTGGTGAAAAGTTATTAGAAACAATTTGCAATCCCTGTGGGACGATATTCGGTCTTCCAGACTATATTACTCGTTGACCCAGTCCACTTGCTGGAAAATCAACAAGTTTTTGGCGCCGTTGCCGGGGATTGAAATTCGATTCTAATTTCTTTTCGGTACTTTTTGTAATTATTTGTGTAATTTGTACTTTCTCATGTATAATTATAGTTGTAATAGTTATTCAGATTGTGATAGATTTATTCCATATTATCCTTATCTTCCATACTATGTTGCACAAAATATAACTCCTAGGAAGGCCCAATGGGAAATAGCTCTAGAGAAATTGGCTCAAGCCATTGAGGATTTTGTTAAAGATTGCAAAAATAATTTTAGATCCCCTCGTGTTGAACCAATTCCTCCCCCTGTGGAGAAAGAGTCATGGGAAATTAACCAAGATAAATTAGCTCAAAAAATTAGTAGTAATGTTCAAGAAATTAATTTTATAGAAAAAGAAAACAGAAAAAGTTTTGAGAACATAGAAATAGCACTTGAGCAAATTCCAAAACATTTATCTGAGGAGTTACAAGCATTATCAACAATTTTTGACTCTCCTAAAAAAGAGGAGGAAGTTGTGGTGATTGATGTGACCAATGATCAAATCCTTTTGGAGGAGCAAAAATCTGAAAAAGAAATTGTGCATGATAGGTTTGAGGAAGAGGATCGAAAAATAAAAATCGAAGGTTTAAAAATTGTAGAAAAAATTGAACCACCCTTGCATGAGGAATTTGTTGCTATAAAGAATTTTATTAAATCTAGTTCATGCTTGGGAGATTCAAAATTTTTCTATTATATTCAGCCTAAGTACTTTTATAAAAAATATCTAGAACAATCTAAATCATTATTAGGCAATAGGAAGCATGAGAAAATAATCTTCTTGACTAATGGAGTTAACAACTTCGTGATGGATGATGGAAGAAAAGAAAATTTTGCTGAATTCCCATGGGATGTGGGCATAACTCACTATTGTTGCATCACATGGGATTTGACCCATAAAATTTGGGATCCTGGTGGATTTTTTTTGTACATAAGCAGTAGTGTAGGTTTCAATTCTTAGGTAGTTTTTGTAAAAAAAAAAAAAACAAAACGAGGTTACAGTACGGGGTAGTGTAAAAGTTAAGTTTGAAGGTCCAATCAAATTTTTTTAATTTTTAATTTTTTTTATTTTTTTGGGAATAGATTATTCTTATCTTTTTAGATTATTTTTATCTCTAGTTAGTTTTTTTAGGTTTATCTTTTTCTTATTTTTAGAAATAGATTTATCTTTATCTCTTAGGATTAGATTTATTTTTTTTATCTCTAGTAATTTTTTTTATATTTAGTAATAGATATTTTGTTTATCTTATCTTTTAGGAACAAATTAGTTTTTTTTTTATCTTTTTAGGAGTTTGTTTTATCTTTTAGGATTAGATTAGTTTTATATCTTTTAAGAATTTGTTTTATCTTTTTAGGATTAGATTTATCTTAGGATTATTTTTAGAATAGATTTTTTATTTTATTTTATTTATTTTCGTTTATTTATTTTCTAGTTTTTTAAGGATAGATTTATTCTAGGATTAGATTTGTTTTTGTAGGATTTGGACCCCATTAGCCCCAATTTTTTCAATATTACACCCCAGGCCCCTGTACCTCACCAAAAATATTGTCCAGCTTTTTAGGTAGTTTTTAATTTTTATTTTGTAGTTTAGGATAGATTATTTTGCTTGAGGACAAGCCAACATTTAAGTTTGGGGGAGTATATACAAAATAAAAATTAAAATTTTTCAGATCTGAATTTTTCTCTCATATTTGTATTGGTTTGTGTCCTTAGCAAAAGTAATTAATTTTTCTAACCTTAGGACTTTTTCTCTTTTGATTCATGTACATACTTAGTTTAGGACTTAGACTCATTGGTATTCGACTCTATATGATTGAGCTGTATATGATTACGGTGACTGGGTTATTTTGACAAATGCTTTCAGAACTTGTGATTAGTGAACTGACTTTAACCCTGTGAGATTTTGAGCCTTATATTGATGGGGTATGTTATTATTGATTTATTTTAATTTTGAGACCCCTATTTTTTCATGAGTGTGTTCACTTTGATATTGTCTTCTAGAACTTGACCTGTGACCATTTCAAAATTGATAATTGATTGCATGCATTAAGATGATTAAGGCACCTAGGATGTGTTTTTGTGGCCTTCAGATGATTTGCATTGATAATATTCCCTTAGTTGTCCATTTTGAGCCTTATGAGACATTATGATTTTTCTTTGGTACCTTGCATTTATTGCATATTCTTTGTTAGTACCTTGGGAATTTTGAATGAGTAATTGAGAGGAATATAGAAAGAAAAAGTGAAAATAATTGGTGAAAAGTGTATGAGTTCTATTTCTCTTCCAAAGAAGAAAAAAAAAAGAGAAATAAAAAAAATAACAAATGTAAAGGAAGAGAATAGAAGAGAAAAAAGTTTGAAAAAGAAAGGAAGAATAAAATGTTCCTGATGTGAGTGTGAGTCTTTATTGTATTCATTGCTCATTCATGGTTTTTGAGGGAAACTTGTTTTTGTAAATATTTTTGCGAGTTAACCTTTGTTTTATCCCTTCTTTCTTTTATCCCACCTGACACTTTTAGCCATGGCCCCATTACAACCAAAAATAAGACCTTTTGATTTTTGCATACTTTCAATAATTTCAGTGGAGATGTTGGTCTATGGTCAAGCCTATGGTAACACATTATCATTGTTGAACTTGAGTGAATTGAAAATATGACCCTTATACACTTTTGAGAGAAACATTTGAGAGGTTGAGAGTGTTCGCTAGTTCTGAGTTCTGAATGGGATTGTTATGTTAACTAGTATGTAATTGTGTAAATAGTTTATGATAATATGTGTCGAAGTGATGAGTCGTAGTCTTAGATTAGGTGTGTTCATGTTGATTTAGGGAGGTTGTCTTTTGTTTAGAATTTTTATTTTACTTTTTCCTGGGACATGCAAAATGCTAAGTTTGGGGGAGTGATTTGGGTCCAATATATATAGATTTGAGCATTGATTTGACTCCCTTTTACTATGTATTTGGCTTGTTTCTCTAGCAAATTTAGGACTTTCTAGTAGATTTTAATTATTTTTAGTAGTTTAGGGTCCTTTGAACGTTTTGATCTGTTTGTTAGTGTTTCAGGTACTTTTTGGAGCTTAAATGGATAAAATATTTATGGACCTGAAAAGAGGACGAAAAGATCTTGCAAATGGAAAAAGAACGGAGCAAAACGGAGCCGAAGTAGGTCCCATGCGCCTGGGGCGCGGGGACGGGTGCGCCCGAGGCGCGCCTGTATGGAAAAGCAACTGTTATCAGACCCACGCGCCTGGGGCGCGAGGTCGCGTGCGCCTGGGGCGCGCGTACTGCTGGAGGCCCAATTTGACCAGATTCTGAACAAAATAGAAGAAGAGAAGTCTAATTTGACTTCATATCTTAGATTTAATCAGAAATTAGAAGATAAACATGGACCTTATCTATTAGATTTAATTAAGATTTATTTTAGGATTTTTTTTACTCTTTAAATAGAGGATTTGTAAATAGTTTTCAGTAGGTTTTAAGATCATAGAATTCAATTAGGATTAGAGAGAGAGGTTAGTAACATCTATTGAGAGAAAGGAGGCAAGGCACAAGGATTGAAGGTCTCTTGGAGAGTTAACCTGTATTGTCTATGATATGAGGTTTTCTCTTTGCTTCTGTTTTCTTTATTTCTATATGTGTAACTAAAACCTCTTGTCAGGAACATGGTGTAAATTGTATGGTGTAACTTATTTTAATTTATGATTTAGTATTTTGCTGTTTTTAATTCATGCATTAATTGAGTTTTTATTTTACACATAAGCCCGCGCAATTTATGTTTTGGATTTCTTAATTCGCAACGGGAGTTGGGATTTTGAATAGGCCATGCAATTAATGGTATAATCAGTCCAAAATATAGGGATATAATTGGATGATTATATGGCTTTTTAATTCCCTTGTGCTGAATAGATATTTTCTTATATTGTAATTTGTTGAGGGATCAAGGATTAAATATATAGAAAATAAGGGTAATGTTAGAGACGTCTAACTATTACTATTTGAGAGGAATAGTCCATGAATTGAAGGATAATTAATGGAAAATATAAATCATAGTTAAAATAAGTGAATCATACAATGAAACCAAGTTCCTAACCTTTTTCTATTGCTTTCTATACATTTTATCTCCTCAATCTTCTTATTTTATTTTATTATTATTCTTCTTCTCCTTCTAAATTTCAATAACAAGTTGCACTAATAATTACGAATTGGTGAAAAGTTATTAGAAACAATTTGCAATCCCTGTGGGACGATATTCGGTCTTCAAGACTATATTACTCGTTGACCCAGTCCACTTGCTGGCAAATCAACAGTAGTGAAGCTCAAAGTCATAGTCCTTCAAAAACTCCATCCATCTACGTTGTCGCATATTTAATTCCTTTTGTCGCATATACGTTGTCGCATATATAGACTCTTTCGATAACTATATAATATATATATGGACTTGCGTTTAATGGAGAAGTTGGAGAAATAATGAAAATTCTTTGCTACCATACATACGATAAAAGTAACTTGTGATAGCATAAGTTGGGTTTTCATTTATGATTATTAAAACTTCCCAACTCAGCAACGATCTTTCTAGTTAGAATAAGATAGCATAGTTATCAGAGTAAGTCATGAACACTCGAGTAGTCTTAAGAATACTCGAGTAAATTGTTGAACTGAAAACCCAAATCCTCAGAAAGTCATGAACACTCGAGTAGTCTTAAGAACACTCGAGTAATCTGGAAAAGTTGAGTAACACTCGAGTATCCTGAAGTTTACTCGAGTAAATTGTTCAGAACCTGAAAACACCATTTTCAATTCTAACTTATTAAATTAAGGAATTATTAATAATAGTCCAAGGGATCAAGACTTAGAGAAATTGATTAATACAAAAAGATCGTTTGGTTACGGTCCTTTTGATAAAGAAAATAAGCCTAGGTGGCCTGTAAAGTATTAATCAACTTCCCTTAAGTCTAAAAGATAAATTGCATTCATCCTGGAGTTTGGATGGTAGGACGTATTTCATGTTTGTTAAACATGTGGAGGGCCTCTGGGAGTGCCAATACGCTTGCTTGATGACACGTTGTTGACGTGGTCGGCTTAGTGGATGCCTATATGGATATATCGTTTGGATGACGATCCGTTTGGATGACGGGATATGCTCGGGTGGCATGGATACCAAGCTTGTCGTGTACATTCTAGGTGAATGTACGAATGGTTGTATACCTAGGAATACAACGCACTGTTGAGTGCTGGGTTGTCAGTGATGGACGTCAGAGAGTGACATAGTATTATGACGGAGATAGGCTTGAGAGCTAAAGTCATGCATCATGCCATTCATTCAAATAAACTGTTATGACTGAATTAAGTGTGAACATCCTATGTGCATAACCTACTTGCTAAGTGTTAAGTGTGATTGATATTAATTGATGCATGTCACATATTTATGTTGCATAATTTATCCTCTATTGATTATGTGCATAGAATTGCTTACCCCTATGCCCTTGTAGGTGATGTCTCGCTACATTGCTTGCATCGAGATACGGCCACTTCCTAGTGGCATATGGATCTATGAGGACCATCGTGCGGTGTTCGAGGGGGAGGTAGAGATTACCTTCTACCACCCGAACCCGCTGATACGATTCCGTCGTCGTAGGTTTAGGATTCCCATCATATACACTATGCATGTACCCCCGTTTTACACTTACCATGGACCACCTCCCTCGCGACCAGCTCGCTCTTACCATAGTTTTCATTTTTGACCTACCCGCTCTCACCCTTTTACTTCGAGAGTCGTCCGTGAGGAGACTCCCCTATCTGATCCGAGGAGCCCAGTCAGGGTTTCACCATCACCTGACCCGGTACCCAGTGGTAGGGTACACTCTCCCTCGGATGAGATCGAGGAGGATCCGGTGGAGGACGAGAGTGGGAGCGAGCCTGTCGTGCATTCTACTGGGAGTGACTGGAGGGACGACGATCCCTAGGTACATGTATATGGTGTATGGTGTGGATCTGAGGATCCGGTGTGTGGAGGAGATTTGCTGCTGCTGCTGTGATGACGATGCTACTACCTTACTCACTTTACTTTTGGGAGATTACTACTGCTACTACTACTGCATCTGACGCTGATGGATCTACGTGACTATCCCTGGAGTTGTATTTTGGTTATGTATATATTGTAGATATACTTTTGTAGTACTCTAGGGTTGGGTTACATGACTATGTAGATCTATTATGGACTTGTATATTCTGAAACTTGGAGACATGATGATGGACTATGTACTTACCACTTTTATTATCTATATATATAAATATAAATCTTATGTTCAAACTATTGCATAGTCCAACACTTTCCGCTTACTCTGATTTAGATTACTTAAGGGTTCGGATACACCCATTAACTCAATGGTATCAGCTTTATTAAGAAAAGCAAGGGTAACTACAATTACTTTCAATAATGTATGTACGATTTCAAAAGACGAAGATTACCCTGTTTGTGAAAAGGTTTTAGGACAACACCGAACTTGATACAAACGTTTTGAAATAGATATAGTTTATTCTCCAAGAACTTCATCTGTCGATTTGTGCACCCGATCTAAAGAAAATTTTTATTTACCATATTTTCTTAACACTCTCAAGTCCATATATATTACCCAATATGATATAAAAGCATATTTATTAGTTTATATTTGGGTAACTACGAAGGGTGTCACACTTTTCATAAAAATACTCGAGTAATTCATGAATACTCGAGTGTTCTTCATTTTCCAGAAATTCATTTTTCAGGTTTCACCAAAATACTCGAGTGTCCTTCACAAATATTCGAGTGTTCCTCAGATTTTAAAATACTCGAGTGTTCTTCATGAGTACTCGAGTATTCTTCGTTTTCCAGAAATCCATGTCTCAGGTTTGGTCGAAATACTCGAGTATTGACCCCCAATACTCGAGTATTTTCAGACAGATAACAGTGTAAATTGCATTTTAACTTACCATTTCCAATTCTAGCCAATTCCAGTTAAAACCAATGATCAACAGAGTTTGCCTTATACATATTGAACATGTTCCAATACAGAATTAACAACATATTACACTGAATCAAAACATAGCATCAATTATGCATAAAATCCACTTTTCCAACTACTCAACATACCAAATCCAATTCTAGGCACATTTAGCAAGAAACAACTTTGGTACAGCTTGCATGTAACATAATAAACTTGTCCAAAACAACATTTGAACCCAGAGAGGCCTCCAAGCCTTGATCCTATTTCAAACTATGCCCATAGAGTCTCTTGTTGACTCTCAACCTAAATTCACATGATTTAAACTTATTCTAGTGAATTAATAGCTTCACCCTTACCTCTAGGTCGTGAATCAACACAAAGATTGCAGAGAAATTGGCTGGAAATGCTAATCTCCAAAAATCCTTTGCATGCAGCCATATTTGAACAGAGTACCAAAACCAGAGGATTTGACATGCGAAATCGTTGTAAAAATTAGGGAAAGAGATTAGGAATTATTCTCTGCAACATAAACTAGAGGTAGGAACGACTTTGAGGTTCAGAGAGCTCATAAACTTACCAAAATCCTAGCTCTTAGTAAGCTCCAGACCTCAGGAACTTGGTTTGGCAGCAAAAATCCCTTCGATCCTCGATTCTCCATCCACACAGCACCTCAACTCACGATTTTTGTATCTTTGTAAAGATCGAAACGTGAGCTTCACAATGGTGTATCACACTTAACCTAACTCTCAGCAACGATCGAGTATGCAAGGCACGAAATCAGAAACCCTAACTTGGAGTTTCAGAGCAAATAAACCAAAATGGTTGATCTTCGTCCACCATCAATCTCTTATACATGAACCAGACCTCCATGCAGATTGACACGACATCCAGGAAGCTCGGTTGAGTGGGCTTCGTGTCAACGAAAGAGATTCGTCGAGTGTTGACTCATCAAACTCACTCACGAGTTCGTCACTGTCCAAAATACTCGAGTGTTTCCTGAAGTACTCGAGTGTTTTGGCCAATTTTTCAAAAATATTTATTTTAATGTCCTTCCCTCCAAAACCTTCCTAATATTGCTTCTAGGTCCTAATTCAGGGACTAATATGTAAAAACATTATTTTTACATATTATATTTTATCCAAATACTTTTCCACCTAACACCGGCACACATACTAACACATAATTAATCTAAATTAATTACGAAATTTATAATTATGATTAAGGAAAATAATTATGAAATAACCTTTCATAATCAAAATTTTCATTACATCAGGGGATGAAAATTTGGGGTGTTACACTACTCCCCCACTTAACAGGAATTTCGTCCCCGAAATTCAACTTACAAAAATAACTCAGGATAATCCTTGCGCATTCTATCCTCTAATTCCCAAGTCGTATCATACACATTTCCACTTTGCCACACGACTTTGACTAACGGGATCTCCTTTCCTCTAAGCTATTTGGTCCCCCTGTCTTCAATTTTAACTGGACCAGCCTTAAAGGTTAGGTTTTCTCGTAGGGTTAAGTCATCCGAACGAATTCGAAGAATCGTGGTTGGATCATGCACAAACTTTTTTAACTGAGACACACGAAAAACATTGTGCAGGTTGGCTAAAGATGGTGGATGAGCTATTTAATAAGCTACCGGTCCTACTCGCTTAAGGATTTGGTAGGGACCTATAAACTTAGGTGAAAGCTTCTGAGGTTTCAACGCTCTACTCACTCCTTTCAGCAGTACAATCCGGAGAAACACGTGGTCGCCTTCTGCAAACTCTAAAGGTCTCCTTCTCCGATCTGCATATCTTTTCTGGCGACTTTGAACAGCCCTGATCTTATCTTGAATCATTCTGATCTTTTCAGTCGTCTACTGCACCACATCCGGACCAATATGTAAGTTCTCTCCCACTTGAAACCAACATAGCGGGGTTTGACACTTTCTTCCATACAACGCTTCGAACGGTGCCATACCGATACTTGTATGATATCCATTGTTGTATGTGAATTCCGCGAGTGGTAGAATCTGATCCCAACTTCCTCGTTCATCCAACACACAAGCTCGCAGAATGTCTTCCAAAGTTTGAATAGTCCTTTCTGTCTGCCCATCTGTTTGAGGGTGGTATGCTGAACTTATCTTAAGCCTTGTCCGCAGAGCTTGATGCAGACTTGACCAAAATCTAGACATGAACCTCGGATCGCGATCAGAAATAATACTGGATGGTACTCCATGCAATCGTACCACTTCCCGAATATAAAGTTGGGTGAGTTTCTCCAAAGAATAGCGCATATTCACCGGAATGAAATGCGCCGACTTAGTCAGACGGTCCACGATTACCCAGATTGCATCATGGTTTGCAACTGTCCTTGGCAAACCAGTCACAAAATCCATAGAAATACTATCTCACTTCCATTGTGGAATATCCAAGGGTTGCAGCATTCCTCCAGGTTTCTGATGTTCCACCTTAACTTTTTGACATATTAAACATGACGCCACATAATCCGCAACGTCCTTCTTAAGGCCCGACCACCAAAACATGCCTTTCAAGTCCCGGTACATCTTAGTCGATCCCGGATGAATGCTCATCTGACTCTTATGTGCCTCGTCCAAAATTAACCTTCTAATCTCCGAATTCTTCGGTATGCAAATTCTCGTTTTGAAACGAAGAATTCCATCCGGCCCTTCCGAGAAATTAGGCTCTCTTCCTCCTTTCATCAACTTCCTCTTTTCTATTAATTCTTCATCCTCTTGTTGCAATCCTCGAATTCGAGCCAAGAATTCACTTGAAATTTGCAACATACCCATCTTAACGTGGCTTGGTTCCACTTGCATAACTAAACTTAAATCCCGAAACTTTTCAATCAAAGCTGCTTCTCTAATCATCATGGAACTTGCATAAATCGCTTTACGGCTCAAAGCGTCTGCTACAACATTAGCCTTACCAGGGTGGTAATGAATCTCAAAGTCGTAGTCTTTTAAAAATTCCATCCACCGACGCTGCCTCATATTCAATTCTTTCTGATCGAACAAATACTTCAAACTCTTATGGTCACTAAACACTCAGAATGTAGTGCCATAGAGATGATGCCTCCATATCTTCAGTGCAAAAACTATTGCAGCAAGTTCCAAATCATGGGTGGGGTGATTCATCTCGTGAACTTTCAATTGACGATATGCATACGCCACGACTTTTCCCTCTTGCATTAGGACACTCCCAAGCCCTTGTCCTGATGCATCACAGTACACTTCATACTCCTTGTGAGGGTCAGGTAAGATTAACACTGGCGAGGATGTTAACCTTTCCTTAAGCATCAGAAAACTCTTCTCACACTTCTGATCCCATATGAATGGTTGATCCTTCCGAGTCAGCTTGGTGAGAGGTAGCGCGATCTTCGAAAATCCCTCAATGAATCTCCTATAGTAGCCAGCCAGTCCTAAGAAACTTCGGACATCAGTGACTGTCTTCGGTTGAACCCACTGCAGAACCGATTCAAATTTAGCTGGGTCAACTGCTATGCCACCTTCCGAAATCACATGCCCCAAAACTGAACTTCCCTTAACCAAAACTCACACTTAGAGATTTTGGCATAAAGTTGCTTCTCCTTCAAAATCTTCAATACTATCCGAAGATGTTCGGCATGTTCTTCCGGATTCTTAGAATATATCAGGATATCATCAATGAAAACTACCACGAATGAATCCAAATACGGTCTAAAAATCCGATTCATATAATCCATGAAAATGGCTGGTGCATTTGTCAATCCGAACGGCATTTGTAACACCCCAAAATTTTAATCCCCGATTAATGAAATGTTAATTATAAATTAATTTATAATTAATGATTTCTATTTTAGTCCTTGATTAAAATATGTATTCATGTAGTTAGTATATGTGTGTGAATTGAGTTAATAAATATAATAATGCATGAAATAAGTATTTTGTATATTAGTCCCTGGGTTGGGACCTAGAAGCAAATATAGGAAAGGTTTTGGAGGGAAAGTAAATAAAATAATTATTTTTCAAAAACTGGGCAAAATACTCGAGTATTTTCTGGAATACTCGAGTATTCTGGACAGAGTTGCACGAGTTAGTGCGTTTGGTGAGTCACCACCACCGATTCCCCTCCGTTGACACGAATACTCCATCATCAACAACTCAATGGCGTCGTGTCGCCTTGCATGGGCCTTCTCCATGTCTATAAAAGCCTATTAACACCGATTTGTTGAAGCTCTTGGTCAAATTCGAGTTTGCTATTCAAGTTAGGGTTCCTGAGTTCAAGCGATCGATTCTCTCTCCCTGTTTCGATTCGAGTCATAAACTATACACGAATACAAAGCTCACATCACGAGCTTTGTATAAACACCAAAATCGTGAGGATTGAGTGAGTGTGGTGGAAGATTCAAGGCTTGGAAGTGGAGCTGTTCTTGGTCAAGCTGTGTTTGGAGCTAACTTCGATTTTGATTTCTGGTAAGCTCACGAGTCCTTGAGTTCCAAATTCGATTTCTATAGTTAGAATGTGTTGCATAGAGTATAGAAAATCTAAAATCCCCAATTCTTATCTCTGTTTCATGTGTGAACCAATTCAATCTTGGTGGTGCACTCAAACTGTTCTGCATATCATACTCAAAGTGGTTTCTGGAGTTGGAGAGCTTTTGTTTGAGGATTATCTGGTTGATTCACGTCTGAGAGGTAAGGGGAAGTAATTTCGTACACTAGATAGAGTTTAAATTCCATTAAATGCATTAGAGAGCCACCAAGAGGCTCTAAGGGCTTAGATTGAATAGGAACTTTGGTTTGGAGACCAAGTCATGCTCTAAAACTGTGTTGAGCAAGTTCTAAATCATACATGCAAGCTTAAATGAACACTATTTCATGAGTATTGTGCTTATTATGAAATTTGAGGTGTTGAGTTGTCAAATTGTGTATTTTATGCATTAAGGATTGATTCTCTGTCAAATCTGTAATTTGTTATGAAATGAGTGTTGTAACATGTTCTATTTATGATATATGAACTTTGTGGATCCCTGGATTGGACTAGAATTGAGTAGAACTGAAAATGGTGTGTTAAAACTAAGATTTAAGTCTGTTCTGCTGTGAAATACTCGAGTATTGGATAGGGTACTCGAGTAAAATATTTCTAAAAAAATGTAATTTGAGCAAGAACACTCGAGTATTGTGTCTAGTACTCGAGTATCGAGTAAGACCTGGGGACATGTTAAGGCAAACCACTCGAGTAATGCAGGGGTGACTCGAGTATTCTGGAAATCATGATGAACACTCGAGTAACCCATGAACTACTCGAGTAATTTAATGAATTTGAAACCCAAATCCCCAGAAAGTCATGAACACTCGAGTAACCCTAAGAACACTCGAGTAATCTGGAAAAGTTGAAAAACACTCGAGTATGCTGAATTATACTCGAGTAATTTACCTGAACCTGAGAAACACCATTTCCAATTCTGACTTAGTTGGTTAAGAATTTAACTATAATAATCCAAAGGATCTGAACTTAAAAGAGATTGATTAATATAAGTGTACCGTTTGGTGACGGTTCTTTTTAAAGATAAAATATGCCTAGGTGGCCAGTAATGTATTAATCAATTTCCTTTAAGCTTAGAAAGTGATGCATTCATTCTGGAGTTGGATGGTAGGACGTATATCATGTTTTTGGTAAACATGTGGAGGGCCTCTGGGAGTGCCAATACGCTTGCTTGATGACACGTTGTTGACGTGGTCGGCTTAGTGGATGCCGATATGATTATACCGTTTGGATGACGGTCTGTTTGAATCACGGGATATGCTCGGGTGGCATGGATTCCAAGCTTGTCGTGTACATTCTAGGTGAATGTACGAATTGTTGTATACCTAGGAATACAACGCACAATTGAGTGCTGGGTTGTCAGGGATGGACGTCAGAGAGTGATATAGTATGATGAAGATAGGCTTGAGAGCTAAATTCATGCATCATGTCACTCATTTAAATTAAATGTAATAAATGAAATGAGTAAGAGCATCCTATGTGCATTCAATAACTGCTAAGTGCTAAATGCGATTGTTGTTCATTGTTGCATACTTACATATTCATATTGTACAAATTTATACTCTGTTGATTATGTGTATAGAAATGCTTACCCCTATGCCCTTGTAGGTGATGTCTCGCTACATCGCTTGCATCGAGATCCGGCCACTTCCTAGTGGCATATGGATCTATGAGGACCATCGCGCGGTGTTCAAGGGGGAGGTAGAGATTACCTTCTACCATCCGAACCCGTTGATTCGATTTCGTCCTCGTAGATTTAGGATTCCCATCATATACACTATGCACGTACCCCCGTTTTACACATACCATGGACCACCTCCCACACGACCAGCTCGCTCTTATCACAGTTTTCGTTTTCGACCTACCCGCTCACACCCTTTTTCTTCTAGAGTCGTCCGCGAGGAGACTCCCCTTTCTGATCCGAGGAGCCCCTTTAGGGTCACACCATCTCCCGACCCTGTACCCAGTGGTAGGGTACACTCCCCTTCGGATGAGATCGTGGAGGATCCAGTGGAGGACGAGAGCGGAGGCGAGCCTGTCGTGCATTCTACTGGGAGTGACTGGAGGGATGACGATCCCTAGGTATGTGCATATGGTGTATGATGTGGATCTGAGGATCCGATGTGGCGTTTTTGTGGAGGAGATTTTGCTGCTGCTGCTGTGTTGATGATGATGCTGTTACCTTTTGCTTCTTGGAGACTGCTACTATCACTACTACTACTGATGATGCTGCCAGATCTATGTGACCACCTCTAGAGTCCATATTTTGCTATGTATATATTTTGTAGATATACTTTTGAGTACTCTAGGGCTATGGTTACACTATGATGTAGATCTGTTATGGACTTGTTTGGATCTTGGAGACTTTGTTACTGGGACTATGTACTCATGACTCTTTTCACATATATAAATATAACCTATGTGTATATTTCTATTACATGCATAGTCTTATAATTTCCGCTTACTCTGATTTAATCATTAAACGAGTTCGGCTACATGGTATTAATTTCGCGAACCAAAGCACGGGTAGCTTCATTTACTTTCTATTATATAAATACGATTTCGAAACATGAATGTTACCCAATTCATGAAAAGGTTTTAGAAACTGCCGAATTCGATACAACTGCTAGAAATGAGTTAGAAGTTCTTCTCCAAGTATTTCAAGTTTTGGTTTGTGCACCCGCTTTAAAAGAAAATTTTACTTTCATATTTTCTAATACTTACAAGTCCATAAGTATTATCCTTTAATATAGTTTAATTACTATATTATACTTGGTATACTGGGAAGGGTGTCACAACATTACAACATACTCATAATGCCGTATCGAGATCGAAATGCAGTCTTAGGGATATCTTCTTCCTTAATTCTTATCTGATGATACCCAGATCTCAGATCAATCTTGGAAAACACTGAAGCTCCTCTTACCTGATCCATGAGATCATCAATCCTTGGCAAAGGATACTTGTTCTTTATGGTCGCCTTATTCAACTGTCTGTGATATACACACATTCTAAGGCTTCCATCCTTCTTCTTAACAAATAACACCGAAGCGCCCCACGGAGATACGCTGGGTCTAACAAGCTGTTTCTGCAGCAGCTCCTCTATCTGCTTCTTCAATTCGACCATCTCGTGTGGTGCCATTCTATAAGGGGCAATAGAAATGGGACCAGTTCCTGGAATCAATTCGATTCCAAACTCAATCTCCCTCTTGGTGGTAATCACGGCATCTCCTAAGGGAATACTTCAGGAAATTCTCGAACAACTGGAATTTCCTCCACAGACTTTTCTCCTTCCTCCGATTCAACAGCAGAGACAAAACAAAGATACTTCTCTAAGATTGAGTCCTTATATAAAATTGCCTTCTTATCACAGTCAATAACCACATGAGTACTGACCATCCAATCCATGCCCAAAATCACATCCAATTGGAGCAAAGGTAAGCAGGTCAGATCTAACTGAGAGACTCGATCTAATACCTTAATTCTACAATTAAGGCACACCTTTGAAGCAATCACGGGAGAATTGGTAGGGGTTTCTACCCTAAGACAATAGGGTGATTCAGACACAGACAATTTCAAAAGATTCACACATTCAAAGGAAACAAATGAATGAGTGGCTCCTGAATCGAATAAAATTCTACAAGGTTGGTCATTGAGCAGATAAGTACCTTGCACGAGTCCCGGAGTCTGGTTAGCTTCAGCACCACTAAGAGTAAAAACTCGCCCTTGAGTCACTGGTTTGTCCACAGATCCTCTTTGAGGGTCTTTAGGTGGTTCCTTGCAATCGCGAGAAAAATGTCCAGGTTTCCCGCAATTAAAACATCCACTGTGAGACCAACAAAATCTTCCGAAATGATGACGTTTGCACTTCTCACAATAAGGAGCATTATTGTGAGAGTTGTTTCGGTCACCAGGCATCTTGCCCTTTCCTCGGTTCTTATGGGAATATGGACCTTTGTGACGGTGATCTTGCCCTTTCCGCCTCTGTGGCCCATATCCCTGATGTTCGTTCTTTCCTTCCACAATCTGAACTGTCTCCGCCTTTTTATCATCCTCATACATTCTACACATATCAATCAGCATGGGAAAACTTTGAATCTTTTGATAACTGAACACTGACTTTAGTTCAGGTCTCAGTCGTCCTTCAAACTTAATACACTTACTCCTTTCATCAGGATTCATCTGATAATATGGAGAGTATTTCATCGATTCCTCAAATTTCGCAGCATATTCACCCACACTCATGCTGCCTTGTTTGAGTTGTAGAAACTCCACCTCCTTCTTTCTCCTCAGATCATCAGGAAAATACTTCTTTAGAAATTTCTCCATAAATACTTCCCAGGTTACCTCTCTTCCTTCATGAGCCAGTAACTAGGCAGTATGATTCCACCAATGTTTCGCTTCGCCTTCCAGCATGAAAACAGCATAAGCTATTTTCTATGCATCGGAGCATTCCAAGGTTCTAAAGATCTTGTCCATTTCCAAGATCCACTTATTAGCTTCTTCAGGCTTAAACCCACCAGCAAACTTCGAGGGATTGCAGCTCATGAAATCAGACAAAGTTTTGGCCTCCGTAGCTGCTACACTCACTGGAGGTGGATTAACTGGCTGAGGTTGGTGTTGCCGATACTGATTCTGCTGCATGTTCTCTAACACTGCAGTGATTCTTTCCAGCATTTCATTCGTATGGTTTCTATAATGCGTTGCCATAGTGGACCTGTACTATGGACTTAGGACGTTAAAGGTTTATCTAAACCGTTGAAATCTATCTAATTATGTTCTAAACAAAACATCACTAGAACTCAAGCTATATGAAATAAATCAAATAGCTAAGAAACTTTACCCAGCTGTAGCATCTTCTGGAAGACCATGCTTGAGAGGATCAAGAATCAGGACCATTATGCTCTGATACCATAAAAAGTGTCACACCCTCTCCTTTGGTTACAAAATATATAGACTCTTTCGATACCTATATAATATATATATATATATATGGACTTGCGTTTAATGGAGAAGTTGGAGAAATAATGAAAATTCTTTGCTACCATACATACGATAAAAGTAACTTGTGATAGCATAAGTTGGGTTTTCATTTATGATTATTAAAACTTCCCAACTCAGCAACGATCTTTCTAGTTAGAATAAAATAGCATAGTTATCAGAGTAAGCGGAAATAAAATAAAATAGTTGGTTAAGAATTTAACTATTATAATCCAAAGGATCTGAACTTAAAAGGGATTGATTAATATAAGTGTACCGTTTGGTGACGGTTCTTTTTAAAGATAAAATATGCCTAGGTGGCCAGTAATGTATTAATCAATTTCCTTTAAGCTTAGAAAGTGATGCATTCATTCTGGAGTTGGATGGTAGGACATATATCATGTTTTTGGTAAACATGTGGAGGGCCTCTGGGAGTGCCAATACGCTTGCTTGATGACACGTTGTTGACGTGGTCGGCTTAGTGGATGCCGATATGATTATACCGTTTGGATGACGGTCCGTTTGGATGACGGGATATGCTTGGGTGGCATGGATTCCAAGCTTGTCGTGTACATTCTAGGTGAATGTACGAATTGTTGTATACCTAGGAATACAACGCACAGTTGAGTGCTGGGTTGTCAGGGATGGACGTCAAAGAGTGATATAGTATGATGAAGATAGGCTTGAGAGCTAAATTCATGCATCATGTCACTCATTTAAATTAAATGTAATAAATGAAATGAGTATGAGCATCCTATGTGCATTCAATAACTGCTAAGTGCTAAATGCGATTGTTGTTCATTGTTGCATACTTACATATTCATATTGTACAAATTTATACTCTGTTGATTATGTGTATAGAAATGCTTACCCCTATGCCCTTGTAGGTGATGTCTCGCTACATCGCTTGCATCGAGATCCGGCCACTTCCTAGTGGCATATGGATCTATGAGGACCATCGCGCGGTGTTCAAGGGGGAGGTAGAGATTACCTTCTACCATTCGAACCCGTTGATTCGATTTCGTCCTCGTAGATTTAGGATTCCCATCATATACACTATGCACGTACCCCCGTTTTACACATACCATGGACCACCTCCCACACGACCAGCTCTCTCTTATCACAGTTTTCGTTTTCGACCTACCCGCTCACACCCTTTTTCTTCTAGAGTCGTCCGCGAGGAGACTCCCCTTTCTGATCCGAGGAGCCCCATTAGGGTCACACCATCTCCCAACCCTGTACCCAATGGTAGGGTACACTCCCCTTCGGATGAGATCGAGGAGGATCCAGTGGAGGACGAGAGCGGAGGCGAGCCTGTCGTGCATTCTACTAGGAGTGACTGGGGGGATGACGATCCCTAGGTATATGCATATGACGTATGATGTGGATCTGAGGATCCGATGTGGTGTTGTTGTGGAGGAGATTTTGCTGCTGCTGCTGTGTTGATGATGATGCTGTTACCTTTTGCTTCTTGGAGACTGCTACTATCACTACTACTACTGATGATGCTGCCATATCTATGTGACCACCTCTAGAGTCCATATTTTGCTATGTATATATTTTGTAGATATACTTTTGAGTACTCTAGGGCTATGGTTACACTATTATGTAGATCTGTTATGGACTTGTTTGGATCTTGGAGACTTTATTACTGGGACTATGTACTCATGACTTTTTTCACATATATAAATATAACCTATGTGTATATTTCTATTAGATGCATAGTCCTATAATTTCCGCTTACTCTGATTTAATCATTAAACGAGTTCGGCTACATGGTATTAATTTCGTGAACCAAAGCACGGGTAGCTTCATTTACTTCCTATTATATAAATACGATTTCGAAACATGAATGTTACCCAATTCATGAAAAGGTTTTAGAAACTGCCGAATTCGATACAACTGCTTGAAATGAGTTAGAAGTTCTTCTCCAAGTATTCCAAGTTTTGGTTTGTGCACCCGCTTTAAAAGAAAATTTTTCTTTCATATTTTCTAATACTTACAAGTCCATACGTATTATCCTTTAATATAGTTTAATTACTATATTATACTTGGTATACTGGGAAGGGTGTCGCACTGAGTGGTATCAGAGCAAAAGTCAGATCCTGTAGTAGTGGAAGTAGTTTCAGAAAGGTAGCCATCAACATAAAGCAGGTATCTCCAGGGCATGTTCATTATCTTGACTTTTAGTATCTTGTTTATTGAGCTTTGGATACAATTGACTTGTTTGCATCTTGTCTCTTTTGAGCACAAGACGCAATTGAATGTGAATTTAGAATTTTAAGCTATAGCCTTAGTATAGGTGGTGTAATTAAAGTTTCTTTAGTTCAACTTATGTGACCATAAGCCCATAGCGCAGGTCTATTATGGCAACTAGAAACCAAAATCACACCAATGCGATGTTAGAAAGGATCACCACGGTATTGGAGGCTATGCAGCGACAATCTCAGCAACCATCTCAACCGGTTAATCCGCCTCATCAGTGTAATGTGGGTAACACCGAGGCGAAGAGTTTGGCTGATTTCAGGAGTTGCAATCCGCCTAAGTTTGAAGGAGGATTTAAACCGGAAGAGGCCAATAAGTGGATTCATACCATGGACAAGATTCTGAGAACCTTGGAGTGTTCGGAAGCTCAGAAGGTGGCTTATGCAACCTACATGCTGGAAGATGAAGCTGAGAATTGGTGGAATCACACGGTTCAGCTTTTGCAATATGAGGGAAGGGATGTGAATTGGGGTGTATTCATGGAGAAGTTTCTCCATAAATACTTCCCTGAAGATTTGAGGAGAAAGAAGGAGGTGGAGTTTTTACAGCTGAAGCAAGGGAGTATGAGTGTGGGTGAGTACGCGGCCAAGTTCGAGGAGTTGATGAAGTACACTCCATACTATCAGAACAACCCTGATGAAAGGAGCAAGTGCATAAAGTTTGAAGGAGGCTTGAGGCCCAAGTTGAAGTCGATTTTCAGCTACCAACGGATTCAAAGCTTTCCTGCTCTGGTGGACATGTGTAGAATGTATGAAGATGACAAGAAAGCTGAAGAATTGCAAGTCTCAGAAAAGAAGGACAATCAGAACTATGGACCTCAGAGACGTAAAGGTTTCAACAACCGAGGTAAGGGTCCATATGATCGCCGAGGGAAAGGTAAAGGAAAGGCTGGTGGTTCGGATGGAAGAAATTTTCGGAGCGAGGCTCCATTCTGTGATAAGTGTAAGCGCCATCATTATGGCCGTGTTTGTTGGGGAACAAGTGGTTGTTTCAACTGTGGGAAGCCGGGACACTTTGCGAGAGATTGCAAGGAACCGGTCAAGGCTAACTCAAGAGGAGCTGCTAATAGACCTATAGCTCAAGGAAGGGTTTTCATGCTTAGCGGTGTGGAAGCAAACCGATCCTCTGATCTGGTGCAAGGTAAATACTTGCTCAATGGTCAGCTCTGTAATGTCTTGTTTGATTCTGGTGCAATGCATTCATTTGTTTCATATGAATGTGTAGATCGTTTGGGTTTATCTATGTCTGAATTGCCTTATGCTTTGAAAGTAGAAACCCCTACCAATGCTCCTGTAGTTGTTTCGAGGGCATGTCTTAACTGTTGTATAGAAGTGTTAGGACAAACCTCTAAAGTAGATTTGATTTGCTTACCTTTAGCACAATTGGACGTGATCTTGGGGATGGATTGGTTAAGTCAAAACCAAGTGATCATCAATTGTGATAAGAAGATAGTGACTTTTAGAGACCCAAAACCCTACGGCTACATGTGCCTATTCAACACTGAAGTAGAAGAACATGGTCCGAGGATAGAAGAGATCCCCGTTGTCAGAGACTTTCCAGAGGTATTTGCGGATGAGATCCCTGGTCTACCGCCAAAGAGAGAGATTGAATTTGGCATTGACCTAGTTCCGGGAGCTGGTCCTATTTCTATCGCTCCTTATAGAATGGCACCACCGGAAATGGCTGAAATGAAGAAGCAGATCGAGGAGCTGTTGCAGAAGCAGATGATCCGACCAAGTGTGTCACCTTGGGGTGCTCCGGTCTTGTTTGTCAAGAAGAAAGATGGTAGTATGAGGATGTGCATCGACTACCGGCAGTTGAATAAGGTCACAATCAAGAACAAGTATCCATTGCCAAGGATAGATGACCTTATGGATCAAGTTCGTGGAGCTTCAGTATTCTCCAAGATTGATTTGAGGTCGGGGAACCATCAGATCAGGATTAGAGAAGAGGATATCTCTAAAACTGCATTTCGATCCCGATACGGGCATTATGAGTATGTTGTGATGTCGTTCGGATTGACTAATGCACCAACTATTTTCATGGACTACATGAATCGAATCTTTAGACCCTATTTAGATTCATTCGTGGTTGTGTTCATTGATGATATCCTTATTTATTCCAAGAGCCCGGAGGAGCATGCTGAACACTTGACGATAGTGTTGAGCATCCTAAAGGAGAAGCAGTTGTACGCCAAACTTGCAAAGTGTGAGTTCTGGCTGAAGGAGGTTAAGTTCGTGGGGCATGTGATTTCAGACAAAGGAATAGCAGTTGACCCGGAGAAAGTTAGTTCAGTTTTGAAATGGGAGCAACCGAAGTCGGTCACGGAGGTGAGAAGTTTTCTTGGTCTGGCTGGGTATTATAGAAGATTTATAGAAGGCTTCTTGAAGATTGCATTACCTTTGACGAAGTTGACTCGGAAAGATCAACCATTTCTATGGGATGAGAAGTGTGAGAGGAGCTTTCGAGAGTTGAGGAAAGATTGACATCATCCCCTGTGTTGATTCTGCCCGATACACAGAAGGGTTTTGATGTGTATTGTGATGCATCGAAACAAGGTCTTGGGAGTGTTTTGATGCAAGAGGGACAAGTCGTCGCTTATGCCTCGAGACAGCTAAAAGTTCATGAAATGAACTACCCAACTCATGACCTGGAGTTGGCAGCTGTTGTGTTTGCATTAAAGATCTGGAGACACTATCTCTATGGCACTACGTTCCGGGTGTTTAGTGACCATAAGAGCTTATAGTATCTCTTTAACCAGAAGGAGTTGAATATGAGGCAACGCCGATGGATGGAGTCTTGAAGGATTATGAGTTTGAGCTCCATTACCATCCTGGGAAGGCAAACGTCGTGGCGGACGCATTAAGTAGAAAGGCAATGCACATCAGTGCGATGATGGTCAAAGAAGCTGCAATGATAGAGGAATTCCGGGATCTGAGCCTGACAATGCAAGTAGAGCCGACAAGTATCAAGATGAGGATGCTGCAGATTGCTAACGAGTTTCTGCAAAGGATTCGGGAATTGCAACACAAGGATGAGAGACTTAAGGAAAATAAGAAGCTGATGAAAGAAGGAAAGGAGTTGGAGTTCCAAGAAGGAAAGGATGGAATCCTTCGTTTTAGAACAAGGATTTGTGTGCCTGATGATCTGGAAGTAAGAAGGATGATTCTGGACGAAGCACATAAAAGCAAGATGAGTATGCATCCGGGAGCTACCAAAATGTATCAAGACCTAAAGAAGATATTTTGGTGGCCTGGCTTAAAGAAGGACGTAGCTGAATATGTGGCGTGTTGTTTGGTGTGTCAGAAGGCGAAAGTGGAACACCAAAGGCTAGGAGGAGAGTTACTTTCCTTGGAAATTCCGTTGTGGAAATGGGATAGTATCTCGATGGACTTTGTGTCGGGATTGCCAAGGACAACTACTGGTCATGATGCAATCTGGGTGATCGTGGATCGTTTGACCAAGTCGGCGCATTTCATTCCCGTGAACATGCGCTACTCTTTGGAAAAGCTCACTCAGTTTTACATCAAGGAAGTTGTTCGTCTGCATGGGGTACCGTCAAGCATTGTGTCAGATCGCGACCTGAGGTTTACGTCGAAGTTTTGGCAAGATCTACATAGAGCCTTGGGTTCAAGATTGAAGTTAAGTTCTGCATACCATCCTCAGACTGATGGTCAAACGGAAAGGACTATTCAATCGCTGGAGGACATCTTACGAGCCTGTGCGTTGGAAGGTCAAGGGAACTGGGAACAAATGTTTCCGCTCGTGGAATTTACTTACAACAACAGTTATCACACGAGCATTGGAATGGCACCATTTGAAGCGCTGTATGGAAGAAAGTGTCAGACACCGTTATGCTGGTTTCAAGTGGGGGAGAGTTCTCTGGTTGGACCAGACTTTGTTCAAGAGACCACGGAACAGATCAAGATGATACAAGAAAAGATGAAGACGGCTCAGAGCAGGCAGAAAAGCTATGCTGATAGAAGAAGGAAACCCTTAGAGTTTGATGAAGGAGACCATGTATTCATTAGAATAGTACCCACCAAAGGTGTTAGTAGAGCCCTGAAAACTCAGACACTATCACCTAAGTTTATTGGTCCCTATCAAATTCTAAAAAGAGTCGGCCCGGTAGCCTATCAATTAGCCCTGCCCCCGTAGCTAGCTAACCTTCACAATGTATTTCATGTGTCTCAACTGAAGAGATATATCCATGACCCCACCATTGACCTTAGAATCCAACCTGATGACCTAGAAATTTATGAGAACCTAACCTTTAAAGCTATGCCTGTTCGCATTGAAGATCGAAGAATCAAGCAGCTTAGAGGGAAGGATATTCGTCCGGTCAAAGTCATCTGGGTTTGTGGCGATGTGATGGAAGCATCTTGGGAATTAGAGGATAAGATGCGTCAGGATTATCCTGACTTGTTTGTATGAGTTGAATTTTGGGGACGAAATTCCTTGTAAGTGGGGGAGTAGTGTAACACCCCAAAATTTTAATCCCCGATTAATGAAATGTTAATTATAAATTAATTTATAATTAATGATTTCTATTTTAATCCTTGATTAAAATATGTATTCATGTAGTTAGTATATGTGTGTGAATTGAGTTAATAAATATAATAATGCATGAAATAAGTATTTTGTATATTAGTCCCTGGGTTGGGACCTAGAAGCAAATATAGGAAAGGTTTTGGAGGGAAAGTAAATAAAATAATATTTTTCAAAAACTGGGCAAAATACTCGAGTATTTTCTGGAATACTTGAGTATTCTGGACAGAGTTGCACGAGTTAGTGTGTTTGGTGAGTCACCACCACCGATTCCCCTCCGTTGACACGAATACTCCATCATCAACAACTCAATGGCGTCGTGTCGCCCTGCATGGGCCTTCTCCATGTCTATAAAAGCCTATTAACACCGATTTGTTGAAGCTCTTGGTCAAATTCGAGTTTGCTATTCAAGTTAGGGTTCCTGAGTTCAAGCGATCGATTCTCTCTCCCTGTTTCGATTCGAGTCATAAACTATACACTAATACAAAGCTCACATCACGAGCTTTGTATAAACACCAAAATCGTGAGGATTGAGTGAGTGTGGTGGAAGATTCAAGGCTTGGAAGTGGAGCTGTTCTTGGTCAAGCTGTGTCTGGAGCTTACTTCGATTTTGATTTCTGGTAAGCTCACGAGTCCTTGAGTTCCAAATTCGATTTCTATAGTTAGAATGTGTTGCATAGAGTATAGAAAATCTAAAATCCCCAATTCTTATCTCTGTTTCATGTGTGAACCAATTCAATCTTGGTGGTGCACTCAAACTGTTATGCATATCATACTCAAAGTGGTTTCTGGAGTTGGAGAGCTTTTGTTTGAGGATTCTCTAGTTGATTCACGTCTGAGAGGTAAGGGGAAGTAATTTCGTACACTAGATAGAGTTTAAATTCCATTAAATACATTAGAGAGCCACCAAGAGGCTCTAAGGGCTTTGATTGAATAGGAACTTTGGTTTGGAGACCAAGTCATGCTCTAAAACTGTGTTGAGCAAGTTCTAAATCATACATGCAAGCTTAAGATTTTATCTTTAGGATTAGTTGAGATTTAGTTATATCTTTTAAGATTTAGATTTTATCTATAAGATATTTTTAGATTTAATTTAGAGATAAGCTTTCCTTAGGATTTGGGCCCATGATTTAGGCTCGTTTTGTGATTTAAAAAGCCAAATTCGTGTAAACCCTTGGGAGAGCTTCCATTCACGTTTTTTTACATTCTCTCTCATAGAGAAGGCTTAGTTTTGCTCTCCAAGCTTGTGGTGGCTGCTAGGGTTTCTCTCTCTTCCCTTTTTCTACACGTTTTTGACTTATTTCATCATGGAAGGCTAAACTCTTAGGTTAAATCCCTTTGGTAATGTATCACATACTCTTGAGGTTTTGTTCTTAATGCTATTTCGTTTTTATTCACTATTTTCATGCTTATTGATATGTTATGGTTCGCTTAGTTCCATTGTATAGAGATAATCCATGTGTATGAATGCTTAATTTATGCAAACTCGTAAAAACTCCATGCTTTGGCTTCTAATGCTTAATTAGAGGTTTGGGTTTTGGGGTGAGAATTGAATTTTCGCTTAGTATTTAATTCTCACGAGTTGGACAGTGAAGAGGAAAGAAATTGATCTTTTGTGACCGATGATAGAGTTGTGAACGCGAGCCAAAGGGGTTTATCCGCTTTTCCTTATCTGTTTCTTCGTTTTGATTTAATTCTGTTTTGATTTCAATTATTCAATATTCAATACAAAAAAAAACCCCCTGTTTTCTATGCATACTATGTGTTCGACCTTTTGCTTGATAAGATATTCCTTGGGAGACGACCTAGGAGTCACTTCCTAGTACTATACTTAAATTGTTTTTATTTGTATCGGGTACGGCCTCGATCAACAAGCCCTCAAGATGTCCTTCAATAACTGAATAGTCCTCTCCGTTTGACCATCAGTCTGAGGGTGGTATGCAGAACTCATCTTTAATCTTGAACCCAAGGCTCTATGTAAATCTTGCCAAAACATCGACGTGAACCTCGGATCGCGATCTGACACGATGCTTGATGGCAGACCATGCAGGCAAACAATTTCCTTGACATACAACTGAGTGAGTTTTTCAAAAGAGTAGTGCATATTAACGAGAATAAAATGCGCCGACTTGGTCAAACGATCCACTATCACCCAGATTGCATCATGACCAGTGGCTGTCCTTGGCAACCCTGACACGAAATCCATTGAGATACTATCCCATTTCCATAATGGAATTTCCAAGGGAAGTAATTCTCCTCCTGGCTTTTGGTGTTCCACCTTCGCCTTTTGACACACCAAACAACACGCCACATAATTCGCCACATCTTTCTTTAGACCAGGCCACCAAAACATCTTCTTCAGGTCCTGATACATTTTGGTAGCTCCCGGATGCATACTCATCTTGCTTTTATGTGCTTCATCCAAAATCATTCTTCTTATCTCCAGATTATCAGGCACACAAATCCTTGCTTTAAAGCGAAGGATTCCATCTTTTCCCTCTTGAAATTCTAACTCCTTGCCTTCCTTCCTAAGTCTCTTCTTCTCCTTGAGTCCTTCATCGTCTTGTTGCAATTCTCGAATCCTTTGCAAAAATTCATTAGTAATCTGCAGCATCCCCATCTTGATACTTGTTGGCTCCACTTGCATTGTCAGACTCGGATCTCTAAATTCTTCTATCAGTGCAGCTTCTCTGACCATCATTGCACTGATATGCATTGCCTTTCGACTCAATGCATCAGCCACCACGTTTGCCTTCCCAGGATGGTAATGAAGTTCGAACTCATAATCCTTCAAGAACTCCATCCATCGGCGTTGCCTCATATTCAACTCCTTATGATCAAAGAGATACTTTAAACTCTTATGGTCACTAAACACCCGGAATGTAGTTCCATAGAGATAGTGACTCCAAATTTTTAGAGCAAAGACAACAGCTGCGAGCTCCAGATCATGAGTTGGATAGTTCATCTCATGAACTTTTAGCTGTCTCGAGGCATAAGCGACGACTTTCCCTTCTTGCATCAAAACGCTTCCAAGACCTTGTTTTTATGCGTCACAATACACTTCAAAATTCTTTCGTGGGTCAGGCAAAACCAACACAGAAGATGACATCAACCTTTCCTTCAACTCTCGGAAACTCCTTTCACACTTCTCGTCCCATATAAATGGTTGATCCTTCTGAGTCAACTTTGTTAAGGGTAACGCAATCTTCGAGAAACCTTCTATAAATCTTCTATAATAACCAGCCAAACCAAGAAAGCTTCTCACCTCTGTGACCGACTTCGGCTGTTCCCATTGCAACACTGAACTTACTTTATCCGGGTCAACCGCTATTCCCTTGCTTGAAATCACATGCCCCAAAAACTTAACCTCCTCCAACCAGAACTCACACTTTGTAAGTTTGGCGTACAACTGCTTCTCCTTCAGAATACTCAACACTATCCTCAAGTGTTCAGCATGCTCCTCCGGGCTCTTAGAGTAGATAAGGATATCGTCAATGAACACAACCACGAATGAATCTAAATAAGGTCTAAAGATTCGATTCATGTAGTCCATGAAAATGGCTAATGCATTGGTCAATCCGAACGGCATCACAACGTACTCATAATGCCCGTATCGGGATCGAAATGCAGTCTTAGAGATGTCCTCTTCTGTAATTCTGATCTGATGATATCCCGACCTCAAATCTATCTTGGAAAATACCGAAGCCCCACGAACTTGATCCATAAGGTCATCGATCCTTGGCAATGGATACTTGTTCTTGATTGTGACCTTATTCAACTGCCGGTAGTCGATACACATCCTCATACTACCATCTTTCTTCTTGACGAACAAAACCGGAGCACCCCAAGGTGACACACTTGGTCGGATCATCTATTTCTGCAACAGCTCCTCAATCTGCTTCTTCATCTCCGCCATTTCCGGTGGTGCCATTCTATAAGGAGCGATAGAAATGGGACCGGCTCCCGGAACTAGGTCGATGCCAAATTCAATTTCTCTTCTTGGTGGCAAACCAGGGATCTCATCAGCAAATACCTCCGGGAAATCTCTAACAACAGGAATCTCTTCCAACCTTGGACCATTCTCCTCTACTTCAGCATTGAACAGGCACATGTAGCCAAAGGGTATTGGGTCTCTATAGGTTACTACCTTCTTTTCACAATCGATGATCACTTGGTTTTGACTCAACCAATCCATCCCCAAGATCACATCCAATTGTGCTAAGGGTAAACAGATTAAATCTACCCTAGAGGTTTGTCCTAACACTTCTATACAACAGTTAAGACATGCTCTAGAAACAACTACAGGAGCATTAGTAGGGGTTTCTACTTTCAGAGTATATGGCAATTCAAACATAGATAAACCCAAACGATCTACACATTCATATGAAACAAATGAATGCGTTGCACCAGAATCAAATAAGACATTACAAAGCTGACCATTTAGCAAGTATTTACCTTGCACCAGATCAGAACAACTGTTTGCTTCCACACCACTAAGAGTGAAAACCCTTCCTTGAGCCATAGGCCTATCCGCAGTCCCTCTTGAATTAGCTTTGACCGGTTCCTTGCAGTCTCTCGCAAAATGTCCCGGTTTTCCACAGTTGAAACATCCACTTGTTCCCCAGCAAACACGGCCATAATGATGGCGCTTGCACTTGTCACAAAATGGAGCCTCGCTCCGAAAATTTCTTCCATTCGAACCACCAACCTTCCCCTTGCCTTTCCCTCGGCGATCATACGGACCCTTGCCTCGGTTATTGAAGCCTTTACGCCTCTGAGGTCCATAATTTCGGTTGTCCTTTCTTTCCGAGACCTGAAACTCTTTAGCTTTCTTGTCATCTTCATACATCCTACACATATCCACGAGTGCAGGAAAGCTTTGAATCCGTTGATAGCTAAAGATCGACTTCAACTTGGGTCTCAAACCTCCCTCAAACTTGATACACTTGCTCCTTTCGTCAGGGTTGTTCTGGTAGTAGGGAGAGTACTTCATCAATTCCTCAAACTTGGCCGCGTACTCACCCACACTCATATTCCCTTGTTTCAGCTGTAAGAATTCCACCTCTTTCTTCCTCCTTAGATCTTCAGGGAAGTATTTATTGAGAAACTTCTCCATAAATACATCCCAATTCACATCCCTTCATTCATAATGCAGAAGCTGAACCGTGTGATTCCACCAGTTCTCAGCTTCATCTTCTAGCATGTAGGTCGCATATGCCACCTTTTGAATTTCCGTGCAGTCCAAAGTCCTCAGAATCTTGTCCATGGTATGAATCCACTTGTTGGCCTCCTCAGGTCTAAATCCTCCTTCAAATTTAGGCGGATTACAACTCCTAAAATCAGCCAGACTCTTCGCCTCGGTGTGACCCACATTGCATTGATGGGGTGGGTTAACCGGTTGAGGTGGTTGCTGGGATTGTTGTTGCATGGTCTCCAACACCGCGGTTATCCTTTCTAACATCGCATTGGTGTGATTTTGGTTTCTAGTTGCCATAATAGACCTGCGCTATATGCTCATGGTCACATATGTTGAACTAAAGAAACATTCCTCACACCACCTATACTAAGGCTATAGCTCATAACTTTAAATCAGCATTCAATTGTGTCTTGTGCTCAAAAAAAGACAAGATACAAACATTCATAACAATAAATATGCCCTGTGGATACCTGCTTCATGTTGATGGCTACCTTTCTGGAGCTACTTCCACTACTACAGGATCTGACTTTTGCTCTGATATCACTCAGTGTGACACCATTCTTTACTACCTCAAGTTTTATATAGTAATTAAACTATCTTATCAAATAATATATGGACTTGTAAGTATATAAGAAAATGTGGAAATAAAATTTTCTTTCTTTAAGCGGGTGCACAAACCAAAACTTGGAATTCTTGGAGAAGAAATTCTAAATCATTTTAAATCAGTTGTATTGAGTTCGGCAATCTCTAAAACCTTTTCATAAGCGGGATAGCATTCGTATTTGAAATCGTCTTTATATGATAGAAAGTAAATGGAGCTATCCTTTTCGTAGCCGAGCTCTTTAAAAAGATTAAATCAGAGTAAGCGGAAATTATAGGACTATGCAACTAGTAGAAATATAACATAGACTTTATATACATATATAAATAAAAAGTCAGGTGATACATAGTCCAAGCGTAAGTCATGTCTCCAAGATCCATATCACAAGTCCATAACAGATCTATGCTCAAAATAAGACCATAGCCCTAGATTACTCATAGTGTATATCTTCAAAATATATACATATCAAAATATGAACTCTAGAGGTTGTCACGTAGATCTGGCAGCATCAGTAGTAGTAGTGATAATGGTAGTAGCAGTCTCCAGATAGCAAAAGAAACATCCACATCAATAGCAGCAGCAGAATCTCCTCCACAACATCCCCACACAAGATCCTCTGATCCTCATCATACACCTTATTCACATATCTAGGGATCATCATCCCTCCACTGACTCCCTGTGGAATGAACGACAGGCTCGCCCCAGCTCTCATCCTCCACGGGATCCTCCTCGATCTCGTCCGATGGAGAGTGTACCCTACCATTGAGTACGGGGTCAGGAGATGGTGTGACCCTGACTGGACTCCTCGGATCAAAAGGGGGAGTATCCTCGCGGACGACTCTCGAGGAAAAAGGGTGTGAGCGGGTAGGTCTGAAACGAAAACTATGATAAGAGCGAGCTGGCCGTGTGGGAGGTGGTCCATGATATGTGTAAAACGGGGGTACATGCATAGTGTATATGATGGGAATCCTAAATCTACGAGGACGAAATCGAATCAACGGGTTTGGGTGGTAGAAAGTAATCTCTACCTCTTCCTCGAACACCGCGCGATGGTCCTCATAGATCCATGTGCCACTAGGAAGTGGCCGGATCTCGATGCAAGCAATGTAGCGAGACATCACCTACAAGGGCATAGGGGTAAGCAATTCTATACACATAATCAACAGAGTATAGATATGTACTATATGAATATGAAGACATGCAACAATGAATAACAATCACATTTAGCACTTAGCAGTTATTGAATGCAAATAGGATGCTCATACTTGTTTCATTTATTACACTTAATTTAAATGAATGGCATGATGCATTAATTTAACTCTCAAACCTATCTCCGTCAATCTATGTCACTCTCTGACGTCCATCCCTGACAACCCAGCACTCATCAGTGCGTTGTATTCCTAGGTATACAACATTTTGTACATTCACCAAGAATATACACGACAAGCTTGGAATCCGTGCCACCCGAGCACATCCTGTCATCCAAACGGTATAACCATATCGGCATCCACTAAACCGACCACGTCTTCAACGTGTCATCAAGCAAGCGTATTGGCACTCCTAGAGGCCCTCCTCATGTTACCAAAACATGATAAACGACCTACCATCCAAACTCCAAACGAATGCATCATTTTTAAGCTTAAAGGAAATTGGTTAATATATAACGTGCCACCCGAGCACATCCCATCATCCAAACGGTACACTCATATTAATCAATTTATTTTAAGTCTAGATCCCTTGGATTATTGTCGTTCAATTATTAATTAAATGATTCAGAATTGAAATGGTATTTTTAAGATTTTGGGTAACTTACTCGAGTGTTCCTCAGAAGACTCGAGTGTTCTTCAACTATTTCCAGATTACTCGAGTGTTCTTCAAACTACTCGAGTGTTCATGCCTTTATGGGGATTTGGGTTTTAGATTCATAAAAATACTCGAGTGATTCATGAGTTACTCGAGTATTCTTCAGCATTTCCAGAATACTCGAGTGACCCCTGAATTACTCGAGTGGTTTACCTTAACATATCCCATGAAACACTCGATTACTCGAGTGCTGGGCATGGTACTCGAGTGTTCTTGCTCAAAATACATTGTTTTACCAAAATTTTACTCGAGTAACCAGCCTAATACTCGAGTGTTTTATTGCAGAACAGACTGAAATCTTGGTTTTAACACACCATTTTCAATTCTAATCATTTTTAGTCCAATCCAATGATCAACAGAGTTCATATACTATATAATGAACATGTTACAACACTCAATTCATATCAAATTACAGATTTGACAGGAAATCAATCATTAATGCATAAAACATATAATTTTACAACTTAACACCTCAAATTGCAAAATAATAAACAAACTCATAAAATAGTGTTTATTACAGCTTGCATTCATCATGAGAAACTTGCTCCAAACAACCATAGAGCATAAATTGGTCTCCACACCAAAAACCACTTTGAGCATCACATGCAGAGCAGTTTTGAGTGCAGCACCAAGATTGAATTGGTTTTCCCATGAAACAGAGATAAGAATTGGGGAATTTAGTTTTTCTAGACTCTATGCAACACATACCAACTAAAGAAATCGAATTTGAGACTCAAAGACTCGGGAGCTTACCAGAAATCAGAATCAAAGTGAGCTCCAGACAAAGGCTTGACAGAAGTAGCTTCCACTTCCAAGCCTTGATTCTTCCACCACACTCACTCTTAGCTCACAAATTTGGTATCTATACAAAGCTCGTGATGTGAGTTTTGTATTGGTGTATTGTTTGCGATTTGAATCAAAACAGAGAAGGAGAATCGATTGCTTGAACTCAGGAACCCTAACCTAATCAACAAACCCAAATTTTGCCAAATGCTTCACGAATTCAGTGTTGATCGGCTTTTATAGACCATGGGAACGTTCATGCAAGTCGACACGACGCAGATGAACGTGGAATGGTGGTGATTTCGTGTCAACGACACAAAATCGTTGGTGGTGACTCACCAAACGCACTAACTCGTGCAACTCTGTCCAGAATACTCGAGTATTCCAGAAAATACTCGAGTGTTTTGCCCAGTTTTTGAAAAATAATTATTTTATTTACTTTCCCTCCAAAATCTTTCCTATAATTGCTTCTAGGTCCCAGCCCAGGGACTAGTATGCAAAATATCTATTTCATGCATAATTATATTTATTAAATAAATTCAAACACACCTCCTAAATACAAAATACATAATTTTAATCAAGGATTAAAATAGAAATCATTAATTATAATTAATTTTCATAATTAACATTTCATTAATCGGGGATTAAAATTTTGGGGTGTTACAGTAAGTATGGAAGAGGATGGAAGCGTACCTCATATGGATTGGTATGGATCGGCTATTCCCAGATCGTGATTCCCGATCCCAAACATCTACTCAGTGGAGCTAAGCTGGAGCCGCACCTGGGACGAGTCACTGTACGAGGCTACAGGAACTACAAAGAGATGATTCGGTACGAGGCTCGGAGGAACTCCACCACTCTCAATGGAGAGGAGCCGGAATCTATTAGCAAGGAGGGGAACACAACAAGGAGGGCATCATCTTCGAGAGCGAGAAGAGGACGCGAGAGGAAGGAGGAACTTCACCCGATTATCTTCAATAGGATAGTTTAATGATAGTGTAGTTGGTTTAGATTATGGTGAGTGTTGAGTTAAGGATTACCGATGCCATGAGCCATTATGTAATTGAGTTAAGTTTCAATTTGACTTGTGAAATATATTTTCATGCGGAGTTAATTCATGTGAAGTTTTTGAAAACGGTCAAAATGATTTGGAATCAATTTCTTCTATGAAAACGATAGTTTTTATGAAAACAGATTTTTAGTAACAACTCGGTTTTCGAAAGAGAGTGTTGAAGATCATCAATGACTTTACAATAACATTTTCAAACACTCCAACATTGTTTTATATAAAAAAAATGGCCTCATTTTTGCAACATAAATGGATAAAAGTTGGTTATTTTTGAGTTATGAAAATTGGGCTGTTACAAACCAGGCCTCCATGCAGATCGACACGACATCCAGGAAGCTCGGTTGAGTGGGCTTCATGTCAACGAAAGAGATTCGTCGAGTGTTGACTCATCAAACGCACTCACGAGTTCGTCACTGTCCAAAATACTCGAGTGTTTCCTGAAGTACTCGAGTGTTTTGGCCATACACATTTCCACTTACAAAAATAACTCAGGATAATCATTGCGCATTCTATCCTCTAATTCCCAAGTCGTATCATACACATTTCCACTTTGCCACACGACTTTGACTAACGGGATCTCCTTTCCTCTAAGCTGTTTGGTCCCCCTGTCTTCAATTTTAACTGGACCAGCCTTAAAGGTTAGGTTTTCTCGTAGGGTTAAGTCATCTAGACGAATTCGAAGAATTGTGCTTGGATCATGCACAAACTTTTTTAACTGAGACACATGAAAAACATTGTGCAGGTTGGCTAAAGATGGTGGATGACCTATTTGATAAGCTACCGGTCCTACTCGCTTAAGGATTTGGTAGGGACCTATAAACTTAGGTGAAAGCTTCTGAGGTTTCAACGCTCTACTCACTCCTTTCAGCGGTACAATCCGGAGAAACACGTGGTCGCCTTCTGCAAACTCTAAAGGTCTCCTTCTCCGATCTGCATATCTTTTCTGGCGACTTTGAACAGCCTTGAGCTTATCTTGAATCATTCTGATCTTTTCAGTCGTCTGCTGCACCACATCCGGACCAAGATGTAAGTTCTCCCCCACTTGAAACCAACATAGCGGGGTTTGACACTTTCTTCCATACAACGCTTCGAACGGTGCCATACCGATACTTGTATGATATCCATTGTTGTATGTGAATTCCGCGAGTGGTAGAATCTGATCCCAACTTCCTCGTTCTTCCAACACACGAGCTCGCAGAATGTCTTCCAAAGTTTGAATAGTCCTTTCTGTATGCCCATCTGTTTGAGGGTGGTATGCTGAACTTATCTTAAGCCTCGTCCCTAGAGCTTGATGCAGAATTGACCAAAATCTAGACATGAACCTCGGATCGCGATCAGAAATAATACTGGATGGTACTCCATGCAATCGTACCACTTCCCGAATATAAAGTTGGGTGAGTTTCTCCAAAGAATAACGCATATTCACCGGAATGAAATGCGCCGACTTAGTTAGATGGTCCACGATTATCCAGATTGCATCATGGTTTGCAACTGTCCTTGGCAAACCAGTCACGAAATCCATAGAAATACTATCCCACTTCCATTGTGGAATATCCAAGGGTTGTAGCATTCCTCCAGGTTTCTGATGTTCCACCTTAACTTTTTGACATATTAAACATGACGCCACATAATCCGCAACGTCCTTCTTAAGGCCCGACCACCAAAACATGTCTTTCAAGTCCCGGTACATCTTAGTCGATCCCGGATGAATGCTCATCTGACTCTTATGTGCCTCATCCAAAATTAACCTTCTAATCTCCGAATTCTTCGGTATGCAAATTCTCGTTTTGAAATGAAGAATTCCATCCGGCCCTTCCGAGAAATTAGGCTCTCTTCCTCCTTTCATCAACTTCCACTTTTCTATTAATTCTTCATCCTCTTGTTGCAATTCTCGAATTCGAGCCAAGAATTCACTAGAAATTTGCAACATACCCATCTTAACGTGGCTTGGTTCCACTTGCATCACTAAACTTAAATCCCGAAACTTTTCAATCAAAGCTGCTTCTCTAATCATCATGGAACTTGCATAAATCGCTTTACGGCTCAAAGCGTCTGCTACAACATTAGCCTTACCAGGGTGGTAATGAAGCTCAAAGTCGTAGTCTTTTAAAAATTCCATCCACCGACGCTGCCTCATATTCAATTCTTTCTGATCGAACAAATACTTCAAATTCTTATGGTCACTAAACACTCGGAATGTAGTGCCATAGAGATGATGCCTTCATATCTTCAGTGCAAAAACTATTGCAGCAAGTTCCAAATCATGGGTGGGGTAATTCAGCTCGTGAACTTTCAATTGACGAGATGCATACGCCACGACTTTTCCCTCTTGCATTAGGACACTCCCAAGCCCTTGTCCTGATACATCACAGTACACTTCATACTCCTTGTGAGGGTCAGGTAAGATTAACACTGGCGAGGATGTTAACCTTTCCTTAAGCATCAGAAAACTCTTTTCACACTTCTCATCCCATATGAATGTTTGATCCTTCCGAGTCAGCGTGGTGAGAGGTAGCGCGATCTTCGAAAATCCCTCAATGAATCTCCTATAGTAGCCAGCCAGTCTTAAGAAACTTCGGACTTTAGTGACTGTCTTCGGTTGAACCCACTGCAGAACCGATTCAACTTTAGCTGGGTCAACTGCTATGTCGCCTTCCGAAATCACATGCCCCAAAAACTGAACTTCCCTTAACCAAAACTCACACTTAGAGATTTTGGCATAAAGTTGCTTCTCCTTCAAAATCTTCAATACTATCTGAAGATGCTCGGCATGTTCTTCGGGATTCTTAGAATATATCAGGATATCATCAATGAAAACTACCACGAATGAATCCAAATACGGTCTAAAAATCCAATTCATATAATCCATGAAAATGGCTGGTGCATTTGTCAATCCGAACGACATTACAACATACTCATAATGTCCGTATCGAGATCGAAATGCAGTCTTAGGGATATCTCCTTCCTTAATTCTGATCTGATGATACCCAGATCTCAGATCAATCTTGGAAAACACTAAAGCTCCTCTTACCTGATCCATGATATCATCAATCCTTGGCAAAAGATACTTGTTCTTTATGGTCACCTTATTCAACTGTCTGTAATCTACAAACATTCTAAGGCTTCCATCCTTCTTCTAAACAAATAACACCGGAGCGCCCCACGGAGATATGCTGGGTCTAATAAGCTGTTTCTGCAGCAGCTCCTCTATATGCTTCTTCAATTCGACCATCTCGGGTGGTGCCATTCTATAAGGGGCAATAGAAATGGGACCAGTTCCTGGAATCAATTCGATTCCAAACTCAATTCCCCTCTTGGGTGGTAATCCCGGCTTCTCCTCAGGGAATACTTCAGGAAATTCTCGAACAACTGGAATTTCCTCCACAGACTTTTCTCCTTCCTCCGGTTCAACAGCAGAGACAAAACAGAGATACTTATCTAAGATTGAGTCCTTATATAAAATTGCCTTCTTATCACAGTCAATAACCACATGATTGCTGACCATCCAATCCATGCCCAAAATCACATCCAATTGGAGCAAAGGTAAGCAGATCAGATCTAAGCGAGAGACTCGATCTAATACCTTAATTCTACAATTAAGGCACACCTTTGAAGCAATCACAGGAGAATTGGTAGGGGTTTCTACCCTAAGACAATAGGGTGATTCAGACACAGACAATTTCAAACGATTCACACATTCAAAGGAAACAAATGAATGAGTGGCTCCTGAATCGAATAAAATTCTACAAGGTTGGTCATTGAGCAGATAAGTACCATGCACGAGTCCCGGAGTCTGGTTAGCTTCAGCACCACTAAGAGTAAAAACTCGCCCTTCAGTCACTGGTTTGTCCACAGATCCTCTTTGAGTGTCTTTAGGTGGTTCCTTGCAATCGCGAGAAAAATGTCCAGGTTTCCCGCAATTAAAACATCCACTGTGAGACCAACAAAATCTTCCGAAATGATGATGTTTGCACTTCTCACAATAAGGAGCAATATTGTGAGAGTTGTTTCGGTCACCAGGCATCTTGCCCTTTCCTCGGTTCTTATGGGAATAAGGACCTTTGTGACGGTGATCTTTCCCTTTCTGCCTTTGTGGCCCATATCCCTGATGTTCCTTCTTTCCTTCCACAATCTGAACTGTCTCCGCCTTTTTATCATCCTCATACATTCTACACATATCAATCAGCATGGGAAAACTTTGAATCTTTTGATAACTGAACACTGACTTTAGTTCAGGTTTAAGTCCTCCTTCAAACATAATACACTTACTCCTTTCATCAGGATTCATCTGATAATAAGGAGAGTATTTCATCAATTCCTCAAATTTCGCAGCATATTCACCCACACTCATGCTGCCTTGTTTGAGTTGTAGAAACTCCACCTCCTTCTTTCTCCTCAGATCATCAGGAAAATACTTCTTTAGAAATTTCTCCATAAATACTTCCCAGGCTACCTCTCTTCCTTCATGAGCCAGTAACTGGGCAGTATGATTCCACCAATGTTCCGCTTTGCCTTCCAGCATGAAAACAGCATAAGCTATTTTCTGTGCATCGGAGCATTCCAAGGTTCTAAAGATCTTGTGCATTTTCAAGATCCACTTATTAGCTTCTTCAGGCTTAAACCCACCAGCAAACTTCGAGGGATTGCAGCTCCTGAAATCCGACAAAGTTTTGGCCTCCGTAGCTACTACACTCACTGGAGGTGGATTAACTGGCTGAGGTTGGTGTTGCCGATACTGATTCTCCTGCATGTTCTCTAACACTGCAGTGATTCTTTCCAGCATTTCGTTCGTATGGTTTCTATAACGCGCTGCCATAGTGGACCTGTACTATGGACTTAGGACGTTAAAGGTTTATCTAAACCATTGAAATCTATCTAATTTTGTTCTAAACAAAACATCAGTAGAACTCAAGCTATATGAAATAAATCAAATAGCTAAGAAACTTTACCCAGTTGTAGCATCTTCTGGAAGACCATGCTTGAGAGGATCAAGAATCAGGACCATTATGCTCTGATACCATAAAAAGTGTCACACCGTCTCCTTTGGTTACAAAATATATAGACTCTTTCGATAACTATATAATATATATATATGGACTTGCGTTTAATGGAGAAGTTGGAGAAATAATGAAAATTCTTTTCTACCATACATACGATAAAAGTAACTTGTGATAGCATAGGTTGGGTTTTCATTTATGATTATTAAAACTTCCCAACTCAGCAACGATCTTTCTAGTTAGAATAAAATAGCATAGTTATCAGAGTAAGCGGAATTAAAATAAAATAGTGACTTTGATTTGATACTCAACATACCAAGTCATATAAAGATAGATACATATCCATATCATAACATAACATAAAAGTACCAAAAGACATCAAGGTCAAATTCGAGGTAGCAGAAGTTTTTAAAATACAAGTCCATGGTAAAATACCAAAATAAAAGACCGCCTCACTGAGATCTCTCAAAAATATATACAATATATCAACAGAGCAAAATATGAAATCCCAGCGGTGGTCTGATGATCCTCCTCCATAGCATAAGCCTCCAAAATCTCCAGCAGCTGCTCCACATGTCCCACATCCTAACCATCTATACTATGTATCTCCAGGTGGATCCCCAACTCCCCACTGACTCCCAGTGGAGTGCTCGACTGGCTTGCCCTCACTCTCAGCCTCCTCAGGGTCCTCCTCTACCTCGTCCGACTGAGTAGGTGCCCTACCACTGGGCACTAGGTCAGCTGAAGGAGTCCCATGAACCGGACTCATCGGACTAGGTACAGGAGTCTCCTCACGAATCACTCGGGAAGCAGAGGGGTGAGATCAAGTAGCAGCTCTAAAACGATGAAATCGACGAGCTGGTCGAGTTAGGGGTGGTCCATGATAAGCATAAAACGGGGGTACATGCAAGGTATAGATAATAGGGATGCGAAACCTACGAGGACGGACACGAGCCAAAGGGTTAGGGTGATAGAGAGTCACCTCTACCTCACCCTCAAAAGTGGCTCTATGGTCCTCGTAGTACCACACTCCACTAGGGAGTGGGCACAACTCGATGCAAGCTAGATAGCGAGCCATCACCTACAATGGGCATAAGGGGTAAGAAATATAATTCACATAATCGAATAAGTATAAATAACGCAAGTTACATCCACAAGTACCAAGTAGTCATGCATAAATAAATGAGCAAGCATGGTTCATTGATATATAGTCTCATCATTTATGTGTCATGATGCATGCTCCCCATTTCCATTATTCATTTAACGTTCAATCCATCAATTCGTATACATGTCCACCATGTATTGCGAAACTGCTCGGATAGTGTGCACACAACGTCACCAAGACGTAACAGCATCCCACAATGCTACCCACATTACCAAAATGTGTCATCGAGCCAGTTACCACCGAATTAATTGTCCACTTCCTTTCTCCATGTATGAATGCACATAAATTTATCCATTAAGATTAACCAATAATCTTATTATGTGCAACCAATAATATTTCATTAGTGTATTTTAATATTGTTCTTAATCATCCCATTCTTTTTATTCGAACATGATATTTTTCCCATAAGCATAGTTGATTCAATTGGAAATAATTTAGGTATGTTAAAGAAATACTTTTCTGTCCCTGGACAAAAGACTCGAGTGAAATTTCCTGGACTCGAGTGAATCATGCTTTTCATAAAAATACTCGAGTAATTCATGAATACTCGAGTGTTCTTCATTTTCCAGAAATTCATTTTTCAAGTTTCACCAAAATACTCGAGTGTCCTTCACAAATACTCGAGTGTTCCTCAGATTTTAAAATACTCGAGTGTTCTTCATGAGTACTCGAGTGTTCTTCGTTTTCCAGAAATCCATGTCTCAGGTTTGGTCGAAATACTCGAGTATTGACCCCCAATACTCGAGTATTTTCAAACAGATAACAGTGTAAATTGCATTTTAACATACCATTTCCAATTCTAGCCAATTCTAGTTAAAACCAATGATCAACAGAGTTTGCCTTATACATATTGAACATGTTCCAATACATAATTAACAACATATTACACTGAATCAAAACATAGCATCAGTTATGCATAAAATCCACTTTTCCAACAACTCAACATACCAAATCCAATTCTAGGCACATTTAGCAAGAAACAACTTTGGTACATCTTGCATGTAACATAATAAACTTGTCCAAAACAACATTTGAACCCAGAGAGGCCTCCAAGCCTTGATCCTATTTCAAACTATGCCCATAGAGTCTCTTGTTAACTCTCAACCTAAATTCACATGATTTAAACTTATTCTAGTGAATTAATAACTTAACCCTTACCTCTAGGCCGTGAATCAACACAAAGATTGCAGAGAAATTGGCTGGAAATGCTAATCTCCAAAAATCCTTTGCATGCAGCCATATTTGAACAGAGTACCAAAACCAGAGGATTTGACATGCAAAATCGTTGTAAAAATTAGGGAAAGAGATTAGGAATTATTCTCTGCAACATAGACTAGAGGTAGGAACGACTTTGAGGTTCACAGAGCTCACAAACATACCAAAATCCTAGCTCCAAGTAAGCTCTAGACCTCAGGAACTTTGTTTGGCAGCAAAATTCCCTCTCCTTTCGATCCTCGATTCTCCTTCCACACAACACCTCAACTCACGATTTTTGTATCTTTGTAAAGCTCAAAACGTGAGCTTAACAATGGTGTATCACACTTAACCTAACTCTCAGCAACGATCGAGTATGAAAGGCACAAAATCAGAAACCCAAACTTGGAGTTTCAGAGCAAATCAACCAAAATGGTTGATCTTCGTCCACCATCAACCTCTTATACATGAACCAGGCCTCCATGCATATCGACACGACATCCAGGAAGCTCGGTTGAGTGGGCTTCGTGTCAACGAAAGAGATTCGTCGAGTGTTGACTCATCAAACGCACTCACGAGTTCGTCACTGTCCAAAATACTCGAGTGTTTTGGCCAATTTTTCAAAAATATTTATTTTAATGTCCTTTCCTCCAAAACCTTCCTAATATTGCTTCTAGGTCCTAATTCAAGGACTAATTTGTAAAAACATTATTTTTAGATATTATATTTTATCAAAATACTTTTCCACCTAACACCGGCACACATACTAACACATAATTAATCTAAATTAATTATGAAATTTATAATTATGATTAAGGAAAATAATTATGAAATAACCTTTCATAATCAAAATTTTCATTACATCAGGGGATGAAAATTTGGGGTGTTACACTGAACACCTGGAATGTTGTTCCATACAGATAGTGCCTCCATAACTTCAATGCAAACACTATGGCTGCCAATTCCAGATCGTGAGTTGGATAATTCTCTTCATGGATCTTCAACTGTCTTGATGCATAAGCTACAACCTTTCCTTCTTGCATCAACACACATCCGAGTCCTTGCTTGGAAGCGTCACAGTATACATCGAAACTTTTGTGAGGATTAGGCAGAATTAACACCGGTGAAGATGTCAATTTGTCCTTTAACTCTTGAAATCTTGCTTTGCACTTTTCATCCCAAACAAAAGGTTGTCCTTTAACTCGAGTATTTTCAAACAGATAATAGTGTAAATTTTCGATAGTATCCTGCTAGTCCAAGAAAACTTCTTACTTCAGTGACAGTGCTTGGGGCTTCTCACTTGAGTATAGCTTCCACCTTAGCTGGATCTACAGCAACTCCATCTTATGAAATCACATGGCCAAGGAATTTCACTTCTCTTAGCCAAGACTCGCACTTAGCCAACTTTGCATAGAGCTTCTTCTCCCTCAAGGTTTCAAGAACCATTTGAAGATGTTTGGCATGCTCTTATGGGGTTTTCGAGTATATCAGGATATCATCTATGAATACAACCACAAATGAATCCAGATATGGCCGAAAGACCCGATTCATGTAGTCCATGAACACAGCAGGTGCATTTGTTAGACCAAACGGCATCACCACATACTCGTAGTGACCATAACGGGATCGGAAGGCTGTTTTGGGACTATTGTGACGACCCGACTTTCTACTCTAAATAAAATATTTAAACTCCAAAAACATGACCATTTTTTTTCATTTATTTTTCCTTTTATCATAAGTCAAGTCATCATCCATTTCAATTCTTGCGGAAAATATTCGAAATCTCATGAAGGAAAACATCAACTTTATATTTCTTCTTAAAGTAGAAAATACATATTCATTACATCAAAAGTTGACAACATTAAACTTAACTTAAATACTCTAGGTCATTACATTATATTACATATATTACAACAAAACTTATAACAACCTAGAGCAATAGGTTCGAAACTCAAAACATAACATAAGTAAGAGAAACCTGATGAGTCGCACTATTCACATTCCACCATCCAGAACTCAACTCAATCATCAGTTCCCCACTGACTTCCAGCTGAGTTGTCCATGAAATCATCATCCGCCACCGGATCGGCATCCTCCACCGGATCCTCATCCTCTATAGGATCTTCCTCCTCCTCCTCTTCCTCATGTGCCGGATCAGATGGCACATAAACTGGAGTCCGGGATTGGGCTCTAGTGGAAGGACGAGAGGGAGCAGGATCCTCTAAAATGATTCTTTCCTCAGAGGGTGATGGACTTGGTGGGAGGGTGCGTCTCGCAAAACGTCTTGGTGGTGGTGGTGGTGTTCCATGGCGAAACCCAAAATTTTCCGGAATGTGCATAATGTACATCATTGGGATTCTCGTTCGACGCGGCCGCATTCGGGACCATGGGTTTGGGTGATGGAAAGTGACTTCCACATCCCCTTCATAAATAGCCCGATGATCCTCGAAGTTCCACTCCCCATTAGGGAGCGGCCTCATTTCCACGAAGATCATATTCCTGGCCATGACCTACAACAAGGGATTAGGAGTGAGTCATAGCTAAATACAATAACAAATGAGCATAACAGAGGCTAAAAATAACAAACACATGTAATCAAATAGCATCAAGAGTGTCGTTGTATGCTCAAACTGGTTTAACACATATTTAGCTTCATTAATGACATGATGCATGCCTACTCCTCATTCATGCTTCACAGTTCGACATCCTTTCGAGGTATTCATTTCAAACCTATGTTTTCATCGAACTGGAGCGTATTCATATCCCATGCATCACGATTGATTGGGAACTAGCCTTCATAGCATTTTCATGCTACTGTATCCAAATCATTATAGCACTTTAAGGGTTATGGCATCACAACACTTTCAATGCTGCGGAATACATCTTCTATCCTATGCTAAATTCCACAATCGAAATCGGAGCAACTCCATGCATGACAATGTTACATTAGAATTCCATTTCTTTTCTTTTCTTTTCCTTATTCTCATCAGCATCTCATTTCATTAACTTTCAATTAGTTTTTCTCTTAGCTGGTGCTGGTGCTTTACGAAAAATACCATCAGAGGCATAGCCATCTCATGATGGGTTTACTTGCTTTCATTCTTTATTGTAGAAAATCCATCAGCGGTCCAACCACTTTGTGATGGTTTTATGAATAGCGTAGTTATTTATTTAATAATCCGTCGGGGCCTAGCCTCCTATTGGCGGATATTTATTGCAACGACCCCATTGGGACTCCCTTAAAAATATCAACAAGGTGAATAAGACTTTCACTGGGACGTTAGGGATAAGATCAACCAAATGGGTGTACGCACTTCCGTTGGGACTCCTGTAGGGAAATAATCAACCACTGAATAAAAATTCCAGTAGGACACCTCCAGGATAACCATCAACCAACGAGATTAAGATATTATAGTATTAAATGAGTTAATTATAATAAAATTCTAGAAAGTAAGTGTTTTCTGAAAAATTGTTCAAATTACTCGAGTAGTTCTTGGCTGCTCGAGTTGTTCATGCAAAAATACTCGAGTCTTTCATGATCCACTCGAGTGTTCTTCCATTTTTCCAGAACACTCGAGTCTTCCTTAAACTACACGAGTCTTTTTGCTACAACAGCACTAGTTTTCTGCATTTTCAATACAAATTCGAATTCTTTGCTTTAAGTTTCCATTCTTGTGCAAAACAGCAACTCAGGCACATAAAATAAACATGTTAAAACATTTAAACACCACTGAAACAACATCAACTAACACCAATTCACAGATTGCATCAAAACTTCCAAAAATATCCATTTTAAAATATGAAATCCATTTCCACTTGATTTTAACTTCGAAACACGTTACAGTGAGCTTGATTAGGTTCATTTAAACTTGTTTGAGTCATAAAATTATGGGTCTCTGACCTCCAAGTCAGAATCCCCATTCAAGTTGCATCCCTCTTTGAACCTCTAATGGTTCCTACATTTCTAGCTTGAAATTACTCATTCTAGTATTTAGGTAACTCCTCCCTTACCTCAGAGAAGATAAAGAAAGGTTTGATTGAACCAAAAAGAGATTGAATCAAAACTTGATTCTGGACCAGTGCAGAACTTGTTGCACTTGGCTGACTTTGGCCATCAATTTCACAACGAATAAGACATGAAAAAGAATGAAACAAGTTAGCTTTAGAAACTAGGAAATGCCAACTTTAAATGGAAACAAGTTTGGAATTGAATGGTTTCCTGGATTTACCAAACGGATTCAAGGAAGATGAGTACTTGATGCTGAAAGTTGCTCTATTTTTCACAACTTCAAGACCTCAACTTTGATTGCCTAAACTCGATCTATAGGAGCCTATTTGAAGTGATTTCGAATTCTAACTCAAGATTGGAATTAGAAATTAAGTTTGTGTTTAGGTTTCGAAGGAAAAGAATGAGAATTGAGAGAGAATGAAAGGATTAAAGTGAGCTTCACAAAACAGAGAAATTTTGCCAACAACTCGGGTTTGAAGAGATTTGAGAGTGTTTGGGTTTCATTGATCACCTATATATAGTCTAGGATTACCCTCCTTTGAAGTAAGGTCCAGCTCTATGCTTGGAACCTCAAGAAAACGCGTTTTGGTGCGAAGTTCAAATGAGAACCGACTTATACACTCAACCAGACTGCTCGATTTACTCGAGTCTTTACCACATCACTCGAGTCCTTTTCATAATTTCAAATAACACTCGAGTCTTTTATGAAAGACTCGAGTCTTTCGACTAAAATTCAAATTTCCTTAACAGTTAGTGATTATACTCGAGTCCTTTCCAAATTACTCGAGTATTTTAACCTAATTTCAGAAAATTCAATATTTTATTCAATATAATAACATTATTATTTTAAATACTAAATATTTATTTATTTATCCAAAATAAAGGGTCTTACATTCTCCCCCACTTAAACAGAATTTCGTCCCCGAAATTCTGATTTACGCAAAAAGATGCGGATATTCCTTTCTCATCTTAGATTCTAATTCCCACGTAGAGTCAGATATTCCATTCTGACTCCAAAGGACTCGCACTAACGGAATCTCTTTCCCTCGCAACTTCTTGATTCGTCGATCTTCTATTCGCATTGGCCCAACATCGAACGTGAGATTCTCTTTCAATGGTATCACATCTTGTTGCAACTGAATGATCGAAGATGGATCTTGGACAAACTTGCGAAGCTGAGAGGCATGGAATACATTGTGAAGATTGGACAGAAACGGGGGTAAGGCGATTTGATACGCAACAGGGCCCACTCGTTTCAAAATCTGATAAGGGCCGATAAACTTTGGAGATAACTTCTTTGGCTTCATTACTCTTCCAATACCAGTTGTTGGCACTACTCACAAAAATACATGATCTCCCTCTTGAAATTCGAGCTTGGATCTTCGCTGATCGGCGTAACTCTTCTGACGACTTTGCGCAGTCTTCATTTTCTCTTGGATTACCTTGATCTTTTCGGTCGTTTCTTCAACTAATTCAGGTCCGATGAGGGCATTCTCCCCCACTTGGAACCATCATAGCGGGGTTCTACACTTTCTTCCATAAAGAGCTTCGTACGGGGCCATATCGATGCTTGCGTGATAATTGTTGTTGTAGGCGAACTCCACAAGCGGCAACAATCGGTCCCAACTTTCTTGATATTCCAAAATACATGCTCGAAGCAGATCTTCCAGGGATTGAATCGTCCTTTCTGATTGACCATCCGTTTGCGGGTGATAAGCTGAACTCATCCTTAGCTGTGTTCCCAAAGCTTGATGCAAACTCTGCCAGAAGCGAGACACGAAACGAGGATCACGATCCGATACGATACTTGAGGGAATACCATGCAATCTAATGATTTCCTTGATGTATAATCTTGCAAGCTTCTCCAACGGATACTGCATGTTGATGGGAATAAAATGAGCTAACTTCGTTAAGAGATCGACTACAACCCAAATCGCATTGAAACCTTCTCTTGTTCTCGGAAAACCACACACAAAGTCCATAGCTATACCATCCCACTTCCACTCCGTTATGCTCAAAGGTTGCAATTCTCCTCCAGGCTTCTTATGTTCAATCTTCGCCTTTTGGCAAACGAGGCAAGATGCAACATAAGACGCAACATCTTTCTTTAATCCGGGCCACCAAAACATCCTCTTCAGGTCTTGATACATCATCGTTGATCCAGGATGCATACTCAGCTTGCTCTTGTGTGCTTCATCCAAAATTGCTCTTCTTAATTCCTGATTGGCGGGGATACACACACGATCTCGAAATCTTAAGATGTCATTAGCTCCAACTTGAAAGTCAGGTTCTACACCATCCATACCCAACCTTCTCTTGTCTACCAATTCTTCATCTTCTTTTTGTAAGTCCCTCACTTGAGTAAGGAATTCATTTGTTACTTGAAGCATTCCTATCTTGATACATTCCGGCTTACACTGAACTACCAGATTCAAGTTTCGGAACTCTTCAATTAACTGAGCTTCCTTCACCATCATCGTACTCACGTGCAGCATCTTCCTACTTAGGGCATTGGCTACAACATTAGCTTTGCCGGGGTGGTAATGTAGTTCGAAGTCATAATCCTTCAAGAACTCCATCCACCTACGTTGTCTCATATTCAGTTCCTTTTGGTCGAAGAGATAATTCAGACTTTTATGGTCACTGAATACTTGAAACTTATTGCCGTACAGGTAATGTCTCCATATCTTCAAAGCAAAGACAATGGCAGCCAATTCCAAGTCGTGAGTAGGATAGTTTTCCTCATGCACATTCAACCGACGAGAGGCATAAGCAACAACTTTCCCTTCTTGCATCAAGACACAACCCAAACCTTGTCTAGACGCATCACAATAAACATCGAAGCTTTTCCGAGGATCGGGCAAAGTTAACACTGGAGACGATGTTAACTTGTCCTTTAACGTCTGGAAACTGACTTCACACTTTTTGTCCCAGACGAAAGGTTGCTCCTTCCGAGTCAAATGAGTTAACAGAAGCGCTAACTTGGAAAAACCTTCGATGAACTTCCGATAATATCCAACTAGCCCAAGAAAACTCCTAACTTCGGTAACTGTCTTCGGTTTTTCCCACTGCAAAACTGTTTCCACCTTAGTTGGATCCACAGCAACACCATCCTTTGAAATTATATGTCCCAAGAAATTGACTTTTTCAATCCAAAATTCACACTTGGTTAGCTTAGCATATAATTTCTTCTCCTTCAAAGTCTCCAAAACAATCTTTAAATGATTAGCGTGCTCCTCCGGATTCTTCGAATAGATGAGAATATCATCGATAAACACCACAACGAAGGAATCCAGATAGGGCCGGAACACTCTATTCATATAATCCATAAATATTGCTGGGGCGTTGGTCAGGCCAAATGGCATCACCACATATTCGTAGTGTCCATATCGTGACCGAAAAGCAGTCTTTGGAATATCTTCCTCCTTCACACGGATCTGATGATAACTCGATCTCAGATCAATCTTCGAAAACATAGATGCTCCTTTCACTTGATCCATTAGATCATCAATTCTCGACAATGGGTACTTGTTCTTGATCGTAACCTTATTGAGCTGCCTATAATCAATGCACATCCTCATTGATCCATCCTTCTTCTTCACAAACAAAATTGGCGCTCCCCAAGGCGACGCGCTTGGTCTGATGAACTGCTTCTCTAACAAATCTTCTACTTGTTTCTTCAACTCAGCTAATTCGGCTGGGGCCATACGATATGGGGCAATAGAGATAGGACCAGTACCGGGAACTAGGTCAATACTGAATTCTATCTCTCGATGCGGCGACAAAACGGGCACTTCATCAGGAAAGACTTCGGGGAAATCTCGAATAATCGGAATGTCTTGGATCTTCACTTCATCCTTCTTTTCTTTAGCGATGGCCGAAAATAGGCACACATAACCTCCAGGTTGAATGGCAGGAGATTCCTTGCTAGGAAACACGATTGTTCGAGCCTTGCAGTCGATTACTACATGATTGGATGCCATCCAATCCATGCCCAAGATAACATCGAGGTTGGATAACGGCAAACAAATCAGATTTACACGAGAAATCTGACCTCTTATGCTAACCATGCATCCGACACATGCTCTTGTTGCAACAACAGGAGCATTCGTGGGGGTAGATACACTCAGATTAAACGGGGTCTCCGAGATAGACAAACTTAAACGCTTGGCACATTCTTTGGAGATGAAAGAATGTGTCGCTCCAGAATCAAATAAAAAGCGACAAGGCATGCCATTGAGGAAATGGTTACCTTGTACAAGATTGTCGGCTTGCTCCGCTTCCGCTCCTGACATAGTGAAAACCTTTCCATTGACCCAAGGCTTGCTTCCTTGTCCTTGGTTGATTTGGCGTTGGGGTTGGCGGCATGCACGGGCAATGTGACCGGTCCTTCCACAATTGAAGCAAACTAGTGGTTTGTCTCTCCAGCACTCTTGACCAGGATGGGAAGGCTGACTGTTCCAGAGGGCGTTTCTCTCCCCTTCCCCTTATGCGAATAAGGGCCTCCACGATTCCCGCGATTATTCTTGTGATGATGTCGATGTGGTCCATGACCTCCTTGACTGACTTCCCAAGAGAGCTCGCGATGATCATATTCCAAGAACTGGCGGGTCTGCTCCCACCAAGTTGCAGCTTCACCATTCAGCATGTAGGCCGCAAAAGTGACCTTCTGAGCTTCCGTGAGGGTCAGCATTCGGAAAATCTTATTCATTTCAGCCAACCAGAATTGAGCTTGCTCGGGACAACGGCCACTCGAGAAGCCAGGGGGTTTGCATCTACGAAATGAATCTAGGCCTTAAAATTCCGCCGAGGTTCCATTTCTAGGAGGACGGGTTTGCTGCAAGTTTTCCAGAACCGCAGCCATACGGGTTAGAGCCTCAGCAATGTTGGCGTTATTTCGTCCAGCCATCTTATCCTACAGAATCCAAAGGGGAAAACTTAATTAGATTCTGCTATTCTATCCCTCAAAATACAATCATCATTCTAGAATACGCAATGGTTAGTGTGTAAGGCCACACTCCAAGGCCGAGAGTTGAACCATTGCTCTGATACCACTAAATGTGACGACCCGACTTTCTACTCTAAATAAAATATTTAAACTCCAAAAACATGACCATTTTTTTTTCATTTATTTTTCCTTTTATCATAAGTCAATTCATCATCCATTTCAATTCTTGTGGAAAATATTCGAAATCTCATGAAGGAAAACATCAACTTTATATTTCTTCTTAAAGTAGAAAATACATATTCATTACATCAAAAGTTGACAACATTAAACTTAACTTAAATACTCTAGGTCATTACATTATATTACATATATTACAACAAAACTTATAACAACCTAGAGCAATAGGTTCGAAACTCAAAACATAACATAAGTAAGAGAAACCTGATGAGTCACACTATTCACATTCCACCATCCAGAACTCAACTCAATCATCAGTTCTCCACTGACTTCCAGTTGAGTTGTCCATGAAATCATCATCCGCCACCGGATCGGCATCCTCCACCGGATCCTCATCCTCTATAGGATCCTCCTCCTCCTCCTCTTCCTCATGTGCTGGATCAGATGGCACATAAACTGGAGTCCGGGATCGGGCTCTAGTGGAAGGACGAGAGTGAGCGGGATCCTCTAAAATGATTCTTTCCTCAGAGGGTGATGGACTTGGTGGGAGGGTGCATCTCGGAAAACATCTTGGTGGTGGTGGTGGTGTTCCATGGCGAAACCCAAAATTTGGCGGAATGTGCATAATGTACATCATTGGGATTCTCGTTCGACGCGGCCGCATTCGGGACCATGGGTTTGGGTGACGGAAAGTGACTTCCACATCCCCTTCATAAATAGCCCGATGATCCTCGAAGTTCCACTCCTCATTAGGGAGCGGCCTCATTTCCACGCAGATCATATTCCTGGCCATGACCTACAACAAGGGATTAGGAGTGAGTCATAGCTAAATAATATAACAAATGAGCATAACAGAGGCTAAAAATAACAAACACATGTAATCAAATTGTAGGATTCTCATGTTTTGATGCTAACAATCTCTCTCCAAGCAACAACATTGGCAACAAGCAAGCTACACCACATGAAGATTAGAATTAGGATTTTTATTAATTCTATTTCAATGTAATCTTTATTTTTATGCAATGCATCTCATTGGTGTGGGTAGCTTAGGTGATTTTAAGAATATTTAAATAATGTTTGATTAAGAGTGAAGATATTTTAAATCTTGATTAAATAGCTCTATTAAAAGTTTTGTGAAAATCCTTTTAGAAAAACCTTGTTTTTATTCAGATTCTGATCAGTTCACTCGAGTAATGAGTATTGGTTCACTCGAGTAATTTATGTCATGACAGGTTAATCGAGTAATGGTTTACACATCACTCGAGTAACTTAATCTGACATGTTTTAATCGAGTAATGTTATATGGTTTACTCGAGTAATTCAATCAGTATTTGGAAAATTATAAAAGGACTTAATTTTCTCTTTCACATATATAGATATTCATTCTTACAATTTTATATACACTTTCAAGAGCTATTTTTACATCTTTCAAGAGCTATCAAGATTCAACAAAGAACTTTTCATTCTTCACTTTATTTCTTTCATTGTTCAAATATTCTTGAGATCATAATTTTTGTTCTTAGTGGTTGTTGAAGATTTGCAATTTATGATTGCATCATTGAAGTTTCAACACAAGTGAAGAATCTCACAAGGAAGACTTTGAGGATCAAATCAAAGCAAGAAAAGAGGATTGGTTGGAAGCATCTTCAATCAATTAGCAAGGAAATCTAGAATACTCAAAAGGGGTAGATTAGATCAAAGTGTTTGGTACACACTTTGTGTTGGGTTTTAAGATAGGAGAACTAAGAATCTAGTTGCATCTTAAAACATTGTAAAATCTACATTTGAAGATTTCTAGTGAAGAATCTCTCTTGATTCAAGAGGGGACTGGAGTAGCTTTCAAGTGGGTGAAAGTGAACCAGGATAAATCCTTGTGTCTCTTTTATTTTCATTCCTTGTATTGCATTTATTCCTTAACAATTGCATTTTTAGGTTAGGATTGGGATTTTCTTAATTCAACATAATTGATCTAAAATTGCTTGTTAATATTACTTGAAATTGTTCATATTAATCATTCATAATTTGTTGAATTATCATAGCATTGTTATTCTTGAAGAACTCATTGAAAACTGAGTTTTAATTGAATTTTACCCAGTTTACTCGAGTAAAGTTCTTGTCACTCGAGTAATCTGCTTTCAGTTTATGAACATTACTCGAGTAGGTTTTCTGATACTCGAGTGATTTAAAATTTGCTTTCGTAATACTCGAGTGATTTGCTGAATACTCGAGTGAAATTATTTTTGCTTGCGTATTACTCGAGTGAAGACTTGAGTTACTCGAGTAATCTGACTTGAATTTTTAAGAAAATTTATTTTCATAAAACCATTCTCTTAGGTGGACGAAAAATCTGTAATAAGGCTTCAATATTCTATTCACCCCCCCCCCCCCCTCTAGACTATATTGAGCCGCTTGTTGGTTTCCAACAAGTGGTATCAGAGCTCGGACGAAAAATCCGAGCCTTAAAAAGCTTTTTCGAAAAGATCCTTTTTACTTGGAAACAATGGGCTCAATTTCAAATCCTTTTGGTGGTGAAGGAACTTCCATTAATCGTCCTCCACTATTCAATGGTGAGGGTTATGCTTATTGGAAGGTCCGCATGAAAATCTTTATTCAAGCCATAGATATGGAAATTTGGAACGCCATAGAGAATGGACCTTTTGTTCCTCAAACGAAAGTAAATGATGTTGTTTCAATCAAACCTCAATCGAGTTGGGACAATGATGATAAGAAGAAAGTTGCATTTGATTTAAAAGCTAAAAATATCATCACGTCCGCTCTTTCTTATGATGAGTTCTTTCGAGTATCTCAATGTGTTGATGCTAAACAAATGTGGGACACATTACAAGTCACACATGAGGGCACTTCGGAGGTTAGAAGGGCTAGGCTAAATACACTCATGCATGAATATGAACTCTTTCGTATGTTACCTAATGAAAATATAGGTGACATGCAAAAGCGGTTCACTCATATCATAAATCATCTTTCTGCACTTGGAAAAGTTATTACTAATGGTGAAGTTGTTAATAAGATTTTGAGATGTCTTAGCAGGGAATGGCAACCTAAGGTGACGGCCATTATGGAAGCTAGAGACGTGGATCAAATTGATTTAGCAACTCTATTCGGAAAACTTCAAGAACATGAAATGGAGCTTGGACGGTTATCCATGAATGAAGGTGCCGATAGAAAGAAAAAGGGGATTGCTCTTAAATCAACTTCAAAATCTCTTAAGGCACAAGAGGAAAATTCTCAAGTGGATGACTCGGACTCCGATATAGATGATGAGACCCTTGGCTTGCTAGTTAAAAAGCTTGGTAGGTTCTTTAAGAGTAAGGGAAACTTTAATAAGAATAGACAAAGAGATTCTAAGGATTCACAACCAAGAAATAAGACTAACAAGGATCACATCAAGTGTCATGGGTGTGGAAAGCTTGGTCACTATCGATCAAAATGCCCAAATCATTCTAAGAAGTCGGAAGGTGACAACTCTAAGTTCAACTCATCTAAAGGAAAAAGGGCTTACATAGTATGGGATGAAGAGGAGAGTCAATCAACATCTAGCTCATCGGATGATGAAGAACTTGCAAATCTATGTTTGATGACGAAGCTTGATGAAGAGGAATCTTCGAGCATTAAATCAAGTGACAACGTCAATGAGGTAGATTATCTTTCCGATGCTAGCTCTAGTTCTAATTCTCCTTCATTCAATGAGTTGTACAATGTGTATGTAGAGATGCATAAAGAGTTGAAGAAACTTGCTAAAATAAATGTTGAAAGAAAGAATTTCATAATGAAGCAACATGAAAAGATAATTGAACTTCAAAAAGATTTAGATGAACTTAAGCTTCAAAATGAAACTCTTGAACTCATTTATGCAAACTCTACATGCAATTGTGAATTGAAATCAAATGAGACTCCATCTTGTGAAAATTGCAAGTCTTTGGAAAAAGAAGTTTTTAATTTGTATGATCGACTTGCAAGGCTCATGAAAGGAGATACTTCATTAGATCATTTGCTTTCAACTCAAAGGAACAATAGCAATAGATCCGGTCTTGGCTATACCAAACCTAAGAAACGCAATTATCGCAAAGTTGGTGGATTTTCAAAGAATAAGATTTCTAAAAACCCAACTTGCCATTATTGTGGGATCTTTGGGCATACCACGAATAAATGTAATATAAAGAAATTTGGTATACCAAGCGGTGAATATATTTGGATTGTTAAGGGGACTTCTCCCCATGCTAACAACAAAGGACCCAAGACCACTTGGGTACCTAAGTCAACCAAATGATATTTTTTTTGTAGGTGTGTCTTCGAACCAAAGAGCGCAAATGGTACTTGGATAGTGGTTGTTCGAGACACATGACGGGAGACAAAACGCACTTCATGGAACTTACTCCGAAAAGTTATGGATTTGTGACATACGGCGACAACAACAAGGGCAAAATTCTAGGAGTCGGGAAGATCGGTAACGTATCTAACCTTGTCATAGAAAATGTCCTATACGTAGAAGGCTTAGAACACAACTTGCTTAGTATAAGCCAACTATGCGATATGGGCAATTATGTGACTTTTACTCCGGAATTATGTTTCATTAAGTCTTCTATAGATGATAGTGTTAAGTTTGTTGGTCGTCGCTCTAATAACACTTACTTAATTGATTTGGATGAGATAACTTCACTATTTTCAAAATGTTTCAAATCTTTTGTTGATGAAATTCGTCTTTGGCATAGACGAATTTCTCATGTGAATGTGAATCAATTAAACAAACTTTTGCGAAAAGATTTAGTAATTGGTTTGCCTAAACTAAATTTTAAGCTTGATGGCATTTGTGACTCTTGTCAAAAGTGCAAGCAAGTTAAAAGTTCTTTTAAATCTAAAAATGTGATAAGCACAACAAAGCCTTTGGAGCTAATCCATATGGATTTGTTTGGCCCTTCACAAATTAAAAGTTTAGGTGGCAATTACTATGGATTTGTTTTAGTAGACGATTTTACTAGATTCACATGGACTTTATTCTTATCCGCAAAAAGTGAAGTTTATAAATGTTTTAAAAAGTTTGCCAAACTCATCCAAAATCAACTAAGTTTGAAAATTGTGTCTATTAGAAGTGATCACGGAGGTGAGTTTGAAAACACTAGGATTGATGCGTTTTGTGATAAGTTTGGTATTGATCATCAATTTTCGGCCCCTAGGACTCCGGAGCAAAACGGAGTTGTAGAAAGGAAATATAGAATATTAGTGGAACTTGCTCGTACTATGTTGATAGAATCAAATGTTCCTAAATATTTTTGGGCTGTTGCAGTAAACACTGCTTGTTATGTGCTTAATAGGGTTCTTATTCATCCGCATTTAAATAAAACACCTTATGAACTTTTAAAAGGGCGAAAGCCAAATATTTCACATTTCATGTTTTTGGGTGTAAGGTGTTTGTTTTAAATAACGGAAAGGAACCGGTCGGCAAGTTTGACTCCAAAGCCGACGAAGGCATATTCATAGGTTATTCAACCCATAGCAAAGCATATAGAGTCTACAATATAAGAACATTAACCGTTGAGGAATCCGTGCATGTTGTATTTGATGAATCTTCGAAAGAAGATTGTGTTGTTTCTTGTGATGATGATATTATAGGTACATTTTTTGATCATGAGAAGTCAACACCACAACAAATGGAAGAGAATCAAATTGAAGATGGAGAGGTGCAAGCACAAGATAAAGACTTAGCACAAGAGATTCAATCTCATTTACCAATAGCTTGGAAATCAAACAAAAATCATCCGATTTCTAACATCTTAGGTGACATTGCGAAGGGAGTGGTAACCCGACGCACTTTAAATAATTTCTGTTATTATGTTGCCTTTGTATCTCAAATAGAACCTAAAAGTATCAAAGAGGCTCTTCAAGATGATCATTGGATTATGGCCATGCAAGAAGAATTAAATCAATTTGAAAGAAACCAAGTTTGGGAGCTTGTGCCAAAACCCGATGATCGTCCTGTAATTGGTACTCGGTGGATCTATAGGAATAAGTTAGATGAATAGGGTATTATTGTTAGGAATAAAGCTAGGTTGGTAGCACAAGGTTATAGTCAAGAAGAAGGAATCGATTACGATGAGACATATGCTCCTGTTGCTAGACTAGAAGCTATTCGTATTCTTCTCGCTTTTGCTTCGATAATGAATTTTAAATTGTATCAAATGGATGTTAAGAGCGCCTTTCTTAACGGATACATTCAAGAAGAAGTTTACGTGTCACAACCTCCCGGATTCGAGAATTTTGAGCATCCGGACTACGTTTTCAAACTGAAAAAGGCTTTTGTACGGTTTGAAACAAGCTCCTAGAGCTTGGTACGACCGACTAAGCAATTTTTTATTACAAAAAGGTTTTAAACGAGGCACTGTTGACACTACACTTTTTATTGAACGTTCCGGTAAGGATATTTTATTGGTTCAAATATATGTTGACGATATTATATTTGGTGCTACTAACGATAACTTGTGTAAGAAGTTTTCAGACTTGATGCAAAGCGAATTCGAGATGTCGATGATGGGAGAGCTTACATTCTTTCTTGGCCTTCAAATAAAGCAGCTTAATGATGGTATTTATATTCATCAGAGTAAATATTGTAGAGAGCTTCTCAAACGTTTTGGGATGGATTCGTGCAAATCCGCTTCTACACCAATGAGCGTTGCATGCTACCTAGATCAAGATGAGGCTGGAAAAGCGGTAGAGGTAACGAAGTATCGTGGTATTATTGGTAGTTTGTTATACTTAACTGCATCTAGGCCTGACATCATGTTTAGTGTATGTATGTGTGCACGTTTTCAAGCAAAACCGAAAGAGTCGCATCTAACTGCTGTCAAAAGAATAATGAAATACTTAAAGGGTACAATGAATACTGGACTTTATTATCCTAGGGATGCTTTTCTAAAACTTATAGGTTATTCGGACTCTGACTTTGCCGGTTGTAAAGTTGAGAGAAAAAGTACAAGCTGAACATGCCATTTAATTGGTAATTCACTTGTATCGTGGTTTTCTAAAAAGCAAAATTGTGTAGCTTTATCAACCGCGGAGGCCGAATACATAGCTGCAGGTAGTTGTTGTGCACAACTTTTATGGATGAAACAACAATTATCTGACTTTGGTTTAAATTTGACAAAAATTCCTATAAAGTGTGATAACACTTCGGCAATTAATTTGACTAAAAATCCAGTATTACACTCAAGGACAAAGCATATTGAAATTAGGCATCACTTTTTGAGAGATCATGTTCAAAAAGGTGATTGTGTTATTGAGTTTGTTCAAACTTCGGATCAATTAGCTAATATCTTTACAAAACCATTACCAAGGGACACATTTTATAAGATTCGAAGAGAACTTGGTATTTTTGATGAATCAACTATTAGCTAATTGTATTTGATGCTTTTCGAAATCACCTTCAAGCCTATTTCAATGTGATTTGTATTTTGAGTTGTTGTATCTTATTAAAGTGTTTCTTATTTTTTTGATATGTAGTTATGTGTGTATGTTTTCTATAATATGTTAATTGCTTTATTTGTATGTGTGTTACTTGCTAAATGCTAAGTGTTTCTATGTGTTTGTGTATGAAAAATGTTTTTGCATGAAAAATTGATATTTTTTAAAATTCTGGACAGTTCACTCGAGTAACAGATATTTCACTCGAGTAATTTTAAAATCTCTTTCGTATTACTCGAGTAATTCTGTTTGTCACTCGATTAATTTTAAAATGACTTTCGTATCACTCGATTAGTTCATCCATCACTCGAGTAAAAAATTTTTTAATCTTCGGCACACTCGAGTAACATTTCTTTTCACTCGATTACTGCTCGAATCACTCGAGTAATGCATGAACATCACTCGAGTAACTTACGTGATTTTAAACTCTGAACTGTTGAAACTGCATCATTTTTCAAGTTTCTTTCTCTCTCTTGTTCGTCGTTCTCTCTTCTCTCTCATATGAATCTTCATCAAATCATCATTTTCAGCCACAAAACTTTTCAAATCATATCCATTTCTTCCATATTTCATTATTATATCATCATTTCTACTCATTTCATTCATCATTCTGTGGATGCTGATGATGTTTTGCCTGCTTGATTTCTATTTCATGTTTCATATGCATATTTCTGACTATGTTCTGTTTATGTTTCTGTTTCATGTTCCTGACTCTGTTGCTACTATGTTTTAGGACCTTGTGTATGGTCTAGTTTGGTTAGTTTCGTTTGCTAATTTGCTATGGTTGATGTTTTTTTTGCTTTACACTATGATTTGCTGCTTAGTGTGATACTCTGCTATTATTGGATTATGGTGCTATATTCGTTGTGTGTTTATATTCGTTGTGGCACTATTGTGGTTTATTTTGGTATTGTTTTTAATGTTATATTTTTTTTACCATTGTGAACTACTTACCTTCAACTTTTGGCAAAGGACTTTTCTCAACTTTACTATCTTTTTAATGATGCCAAAAGGGGGAGAATATTTTGTTGATGTTGTTCTTGTAGGTTAAGTTTTATTATATTTTTCCTAGGTGTTTTACATTTAGGGGGAGTATGTTAAAACTAGTGCTTAATTGCAAAGGAGGTTTGTCATCATCAAAAAGGGGGAGTTTGTAGGATTCTCATGTTTTGATGCTAACAATCTCTCTCCAAGCAACAACATTGGCAACAAGCAAGCTACACCACATGAAGATTAGAATTAGGATTTTTATTAATTCTATTTCAATGTAATCTTTATTTTTATGCAATGCATCTCATTGGTGTGGGTAGCTTAGGTGATTTTAAGAATATTTAAATAATGTTTGATTAAGAGTGAAGATATTTTAAATCTTGATTAAATAGCTCTATTAAAAGTTTTGTGAAAATCCTTTTAGAAAAACCTTGTTTTTATTCAGATTCTGATCAGTTCACTCGAGTAATGAGTATTGGTTCACTCGAGTAATTTATGTCATGACAGGTTAATCGAGTAATGGTTTACACATCACTCGAGTAACTTAATCTGACATGTTTTAATCGAGTAATGTTATATGGTTTACTCGAGTAATTCAATCAGTATTTGGAAAATTATAAAAGGACTTAATTTTCTCTTTCACATATATAGATATTCATTCTTACAATTTTATATACACTTTCAAGAGCTATTTTTACATTTTTCAAGAGCTATCAAGATTCAACAAAGAACTTTTCATTCTTCACTTTATTTCTTTCATTGTTCAAATATTCTTGAGATCATAATTTTTGTTCTTAGTGGTTGTTGAAGATTTGCAATTTATGATTGCATCATTGAAGTTTCAACACAAGTGAAGAATCTCACAAGGAAGACTTTGAGGATCAAATCAAAGCAAGAAAAGAGGATTGGTTGGAAGCATCTTCAATCAATTAGCAAGGAAATCTAGAATACTCAAAAGGGGTAGATTAGATCAAAGTGTTTGGTACACACTTTGTGTTGGGTTTTAAGATAGGAGAACTAAGAATCTAGTTGCATCTTAAAACATTGTAAAATCTACATTTGAAGATTTCTAGTGAAGAATCTCTCTTGATTCAAGAGGGGACTGGAGTAGCTTTCAAGTGGGTGAAAGTGAACCAGGATAAATCCTTGTGTCTCTTTTATTTTCATTCCTTGTATTGCATTTATTCATTAACAATTGCATTTTTAGGTTAGGATTGGGATTTTCTTAATTCAACATAATTGATCTAAAATTGCTTGTTAATATTACTTGAAATTGTTCATATTAATCATTCATAATTTGTTGAATTATCATAGCATTGTTATTCTTGAAGAACTCATTGAAAACTGAGTTTTAATTGAATTTTACCCAGTTTACTCGAGTAAAGTTCTTGTTACTCGAGTAATCTGCTTTCAGTTTATGAACATTACTCGAGTAGGTTTTCTGATACTCGAGTGATTTAAAATTTGCTTTCGTAATACTCGAGTGATTTGCTGAATACTCGAGTGAAATTATTTTTGCTTGCGTATTACTCGAGTGAAGACTTGAGTTACTCGAGTAATCTGACTTGAATTTTTAAGAAAATTTATTTTCATAAAACCATTCTCTTAGGTGGACGAAAAATCTGTAATAAGGCTTCAATATTCTATTCACCCCCCCTCTAGACTATATTGAGCCGCTTGTTGGTTTCCAACACAAATAGCATCAAGAGTGTCGTTGTATGCTCAAACTGGTTTAACACATATTTAGCTTCATTAATGACATGATGCATGCCTACTCCTCATTCATGCTTCACAGTTCGGCATCCTTTCGGGGTATTCATTTCAAACCTATGTTTTCATCGAACTGGAGCGTATTCATATCCCATGCATCACGATTGATTGGGAACTAGCCTTCATATCATTTTCATGCTACGGTATCCAAATCATCATAGCACTTTAAGGGCTATGGCATCACAGCACTTTCAATGCTGCGGAATACATCTTCTATCCTATGCTAAATTCCACAATCGAAATAGGAGCAACTCCATGCATGACAATGTCACATTAGAATTCCATTTCTTTTCTTTTCTTTTCCTTATTCTCATCAGCATCTTATTTCATTAACTTTCAATTAGTTTTTCTCTTAGCTGGTGCTGGTGCTTTTCGAAAAATACCATCAGAGGCATAGCCATCTCATGATGGATTTACTTGCTTTCATTCTTTATTGTAGAAAATCCATCAGCGGTCCAACCACTTTGTGATGGTTTTAGGAATAGCGTAGTTATTTATTTAATAATCCGTCGGGCCTAGCCTCCTATTGGCGGATATTTATTGCAACGACACCATTGGGACTCCCTTAAAAATATCAACCAAGTGAATAAGACTTTCACTGGGACGTTAGGGATAAGATCAACCAAATGGGTGTACGCACTTCCGTTGGGACTCCTATAGGGAAATAATCAACCACTGAATAAAAATTCCAGTAGGACACCTCCAGGATAACCATCAACCAACGACATTAAGATATTAAAGTATTAAATGGGTTAATTACAATAAAATTCTAGAAAGTAAGTGTTTTCTGAAAAATTGCTCAAATTACTAGATTAGTTCTTGGCTACTCGAGTTGTTCATGCAAAAATACTCGAGTCTTTCATGATCCACTCGAGTGTTCTTCCATTTTTCCAAAAAAAATCGAGTCTTCCTTAAACTACTCGAGTCTTTTTGCTGCAACAGCACCAGTTTTCTGCATTTTCAATACCAATTCAAATTCTTTGCTTTATGTTTCCATTCCTGTGCAAAACAGCAACTCAGGCACATAAAATAAACATGTTAAAACACTTAAACACCACTGAAACAACGTCAACTAACACCAATTCACAGATTGCATCAAAACTCGCAAATATCCATTTTAAAATATGAAATCCATTTCCACTTGATTTTAACTTCGAAACACGTTACAGTGATCTTGATTAGGTTCATTTAAACTTGTTTGAGTCATAAAATTATGGGTCTCTGACCTCCAAGTCAGAATCCCAATTCAAGTTGCATCCCTCTTTGAACCTCTAATGGTTCCTACATTTCTAGCTTGAAATTACTCATTCTAGTATTTAGGTAACTCCTCCCTTACCTTAGAGAAGCTAAAGAAAGGTTTGATTGAACCAAAAAGAGATTGAATCAAAACTTTATTCTGGACCGGTGCAGAACTTGTTGCACTTGGCTGACTTTGGCCATCAATTTCACAACGAATAAGACATGAAAAAGAATGAAACAAGTTAGCTTTAGAAACTAGGAAATGCCAACTTTAAATGGAAACAAGTTTGGAATTGAAAGGTTTCCTGGATTTACCAAACGGATTCAAGGAAGATGAGTACTTGATGCTGAAAGTTGCTTTGTTTTTCACAGCTTCAAGACCTCAACTTTGATTGCATAAAACTCGACCTAAAGGAGGCTATTTGAAGTGATTTCGAGTTCTAACTCAAGATTGGAATTAGAACTTAAGTTTGTGTTTAGTTTTCGAAGGAAAAGGATGAGAATTGAGAGAGAATGAAAGGATTAAAGTGAGCTTCACAAAACAGAGAAATTTTGCCAACAACTCGGGTTTGAAGAGATTTGAGAGTGTTTGGGTTTCATTGGTCACCTATATATAGTCTAGGATTACCCTCCTTCGAAGTAAGGTCCAGCTCTGTGCTTGGAACCTCAAGAAAACGCGTTTTGGTGCGAAGTTCAAATGAGAACCGACTTATACACTCAACCAGACTGCTCGATTTACTCGAGTCCTTTTCAGAATTTCAAAGAACACTCGAGTCTTTTATCAACTAAAATTCAAATTTCCTTAACAGTTAGTGATTATACTCGAGTCCTTTCCAAATTACTCGAGTATTTTAACCTAATTTCAGAAAATTCAATATTTTATTCAATATAATAACATTATTATTTTAAATACTAAATATTTATTTATTTATCCAAAATATAGGGTCTTACAAATATCTTCTTCTCTAACTCGAATCTGATGATACCCAGATCTTAGATCGATTTTAGAGAACACTTTAGCTCCACGGACTTAATCCATCAGATCATCTATTCGGGGCAACGGGTACTTATTCTTGATAGTCACTTTGTTCAACTGCCGATAATCAATGCACATGTGCGTACTTCCATCCTTCTTCTTTACAAATAATATCGGCGCACCCCACGGCGATACACTCGGTCTGATAAGCTTTTTCTCCAACAAATCTTCCACTTGTTTCTTCGATTACGTGAACTCCGATGGTGCCATACGATAGGGAGCAATCGATATAGAACCGGTTCCAGGGATAAGGTCAATACTAAACTTTATTTCCCGAGGAGGAGGAAAACCGGGTACTTCCTCGGGAAAGATATCGGGGTATTCACGCACTATAGGAATATTCTCGATCTTGGATTCTATTTTGGGTGTTTCCTCTATTGAGACAGAAAATAGACATAGGTATCCTTCGGGTGGTGACATGGGGGGTTTGACTTCAAGAAATAAGATGAACTTACGATGACAATCTATGGTTACTTGGTACTTGGTTAGCCAATCCATTCCTAAGATTATATCTAACTGGGATAAAGGTAAACATATGAGGTCAACTACAGTGTTTTTATCTAGTATGGTTACCTTACAATCTATACAGGCCTTAGATGTGGTTACAGGTAAATTGGTTGGTGTTGACACTGTGAGATTATATGGTGTATCTGTGACTTTTAGTTTTAGCCGGTTGACACAATCATAAGAAATAAAAGAGGGGGTGGATCCAGAATCTACAAGGACTCTACATGGCTTGCTATTTAAGAGACAGTTACCTTGGATCAGGTTCTCAGATTGCTCAGCTTCAACTCCCGACATGGTGAACACCTTTGCACGTGCCATTGGCTTCGGTGCAGTTCCTCCTTGGTTAGCATTTCCCTCGGGGCAGTTTCGGTTTATGTGACCTTTCTTTCCACAAGTAAAACAAGTTGGGGGATTAACAGCCCAACATGTTCTACCACCATGATGCTTTTGGCACTGGTTACACTTAGGCAAGTTGGTTGGTCCTCCATCCTTGTTGTTTCCTTGACTCTTGTTGTGATATGGACTCTTGCCACGGTTGCTTTGATTATTGTGGCGTCCATGATTACGGTGAGGACCTTAATTCTGCTGGCTGCGTTGCTGCTGTTCATACACCACCTTTGCTTTGAGATCATTTTCGGTGACACGGCAGCGTTACACCAGAGTTGCAAAGTGTCAGATGCACTGTCCACTTACGAAGGGTTTAATATCAAGCCTTAGACCATTCTCGAAGCGAACACATTTGGAATGCTCATCAAGGTGAAGCATGAAATATGGGGAATACTTCATCAACTCTTCGAACTTAGCAGCATATTCCCCAACGGTCATGGCTCCTTGTTTCAACTCCAAGAACTCAATTTCTTACTTGTTTCTAACATCCTCAGGGAAGAACTTCTCATAAAAATTCTCCACAAAGACCTCCCAAGTAATTTGTTTGTTATCTTGCTCCAGGGCTTGTTTGGTATACTTCCACCAATTGACCGCGGGACCCACAAGGACATAAGCAGCATAAGTAACTTTCTGCTTGTAACACCCCAAAATTTTAATCCTTGATTAATGAAATATTAATTATAAAGTTTATTATAGTTAATTATTTCTATTTTTAATCTTTAATTAAAATCCATGTTTATGTTATTAGTAAATGTTTGAAATGGATGAATATGATTTGGTAATTATTTTCTAGATAAAAATAAATATTTGCATATTAGTCCCTGCTTTGGGACCTAGAAGTAATTTTAGGAAAGGTTTTGGAGGGAATGAAAATAAAATAATTATTTTTCAAAAATTGACCAAAATACTCGAGTATTCCTAAGAAGACTCGAGTATTCTGGTCAGAGTTGGATGAGTTAGTGCATTTTGGTGAGTCACCACCAACGATTCTCCACCGTTGACACAAAAACACCTCCATAACACGTACATGGCCTTCGTGTCGAGCTGCATGGGCATGGTGATTGGCTATTTAAACCATGGTTGATGGATCAACCAACCTATTTGCCAAATTCGTGAGACATTGCATGCTTTAGGGTTCCTGAGTTCGATCATTCAATTCTCCCTTTCTGTTTTGATTCGAGTCACAAATCATACACCAATACAAAGTTCACATCTTGAGCTTTGTATAGACACCAAAATCGTGAGTAGAGAGTTTGTGTGTTGGATGAATTGGAGCTCGAAAGTTGGAGCTTGTTTGCTGTCAACCAGTCTCTGGAGCTTACTTTGGTCATTGATTTTGGTATGATCACGCACTCTCCGAGTCTCAAACATGTTTCTTTAGTTAGTTTGTGTTGCATAGAATCTAGGGAAACTAATTTCCCCAATTCTTATTGTTGCTTCATGTGTCAACGAATTCAATTTTGGTGCTTCACTCAAACTGCTCTGCATGTTGGTGCTTGAAGCGGTTCTCTATGTTGTGGAGCTTCTCTGTCAAAATTTTATGTTGGTACACGTCTGAGAGGTAAGGGGAAAGCTTTCTATTCACTAGATAGAGTTTAAATTATATGAATTTGATTAGAGAGCCACCAAGAGGCTTTAAGGGCTTAGTTTGAATAGGGAAATTGGTTTGGAGACCAACCTGTGCTCTAATGTTGTTTTGAGCAAGTTTGATATGTTGCATGCAAGCTATTTAGAACTTAAAATCATGAGTATTCTGAGTATTATGCAAATTGGTATGTTAAGTTGTGGATTTTCTATGTTTTATGCATACTCTAGTGAATGTCTATTAATTCTGTAATTTGATGTGTTCTAAGTGCTTGAACATTTTTAATATATGTTATATTAACTCCGTTGATAATTGGATTTGATTAGAAATGGTTAGAATTGAAAATGGTATGCTAAAACCAGATTTTCAGTCTGTACTGTTAAGACTCGAGTACATGGCTCGATACTCGAGTATTTCGTGATGCACCAGTGCATCTTTTTGCACCAACACTCGAATATCAAGTCCAGGACTCGAGTACTCACTGATGCAGCAAGAGTATTCACTGATGAACCACTCGAGTAATGCATGAACCACTCGTGTCTTCTGGGTTGATGAACGACTCGAGTATTTCATGAACTACTCGAGTATTTTTTTTAAAATCTGAAACTTGACTTTTCTGAAAAAGCATGAACGACTCGAGTAACTTGTGAACTACTCGAGTGAACTGGAAAGACTGAAGAACTACTCGAGTATTTGGAAGAATACTCGAGTATTTTTGTCCAGAAACTTAAGAATGCTATTTTTGATTCTGAATCATTCTATTAATATTTAAGTGATAATAATCCAAGTGATCTAAGACTTAAAACTAATTGATTGATGATGGTATGAAACTGTTGAAATAATAATGTGAGATATTATTAATTGAGATATACCAATCAATTCTTTTAAGTTAAGAAACTGCATTCATCCTGGAGTTTGGGTGTTAGATCGTTTTTCATGTTATGATAACATGTGGAGGGCCTCTGGGAGTGCCAATTGACGGCTTGCTTGATGACACATTATGGTGGACGATGTGGCTAGCGAGAGTAATATGCTGATGATATGGTTATTCCGTTAAGACAACGGGACGTTGCTCGAGGAGCACGTTATGTACCATTTCCAAGTTCGTCGTGTACATTCTAGGGTGAATGTACGAATGTTGTACACCTAGGAGTACAACGCACTGGTGAGTGCTGATATATAGTAAAGGATGGACTTCAGAGAGTGACATAGATTGATGGAGTTAGGGTTGAGAGCTAGACTCATACATCATGCCACTCATCTAATCTAAAGTTGATAAATGAAAATAAGTATGAGCATTCTACTTGCATTTAAATATTTGCTAAGTGTTAAATGTGGTTGTTGATTATTGTTGCATACATTTATATTTACATTGTGCATTTATTTATGCTCTATTTATTATGTGTATAGAATTGTTTATCCATGTGCCCTTGTAGGTGATGTCACGTTAAATCGCTTGCATCGAGATCCGGCCACTTCCTAGTGGCATATGGTTCTACGAGGATCATCGAGCGGTATTTGAGGGTGAGGTAGAGATTACCTTCTATCACCCCAACCCGCTGATTCGGTTTCGTCCTCGTAGATTTAGGATCCCCATCATATACACTATGCATGTACCACCCTTTTACACTTACCATGGACCACCCACTACAACAGAAAAGTGAAACAACAACGCTTGAAAACAACAAATAACAGCATTTACGCGGTGCTGTAGATTTGCGTGCAGTAGAAAGTGGTACTAGAAACAACAGCGCTTCACAAATGCTGTTAAATGCCCATTTTCGCTATGCTGATGTGCACAATTTCAGCGCTTATTCGAGAAAAGTGCTGTAAATTCACATATTTTCTACTGCATTTGTTTAAGTAAGCGCGGTAAATATGGGTTTAGTGGCTATTTTCTACAGCATTCGTTTAAACAAATGTTGTAAATTCTTTTATTTTTTTACTGCACTTGCTTAAATAAATGCTGTAAATGTGAATTTAGTAACTATTTTCTACAGCATTTTTAAACTAAGTATATATATATATATATATATTGGGTTCATATTGCTGTTTTTTTTAAAAAAATTATTTAACAAATAAATTTTTAAACTTGTTATTGCATATATTATTGAAATCAAATAATTGATCAAAATCAAAAACATACTAATGGAAATAAATGAAATATCAAAAGCATTATATCCATTGTATTATCCAATTCTTCACAAGAACATCCACAAAGTCTTGACAACTCAAAATTATGCTATCGCATAAACAAAAAAAAAATAGCTAAGAGAAATATATCACTCCTTTTATTGCTTTCTCTTATCTTGCTGCTCCTTATTGTTCTTTAATTAAAATAGTTGCTCTGGCCTTCCCTGCATATGTGAAAAGCACAAATAAATAAGTATAAATAATTAGAACCGACGAAAAAGAACTATAGCACAGGCACACAGTAAAAGATTGATGAAATCATGATGTACTGAATATGTTATCCTCAAATAACTCTAGATCATATTCCTACTAAAGAATACTACACAAAATAGTTCTTTTAGCAATACATTTCAATCAGAACTGAATGTCATTGTTACACAAATCAAAGCTAAGGAAAACAAATATCCAATTCAGATTTTAGCCACATTTGTTTCCAAAGAAATTCCACATGCAACTTGTATAAAATCCAAGCCCAAATCTATAGTAAAGAAAAAGATATATGTAACACCCCGATTCGGCAACTTGAAAACTTAACTAAAATACGGTGAAAATTAGGGCCATTTTTTTACAAGTGTTATGTACACGTGAGAACACTTAGATTTTCAAAACGTAGTTATATTTAAAACTCGTGTTCTCCCATTACACAACCTTTCAAGTTCCAAACCGAGATGTCACAAGACACCGCACTTTGAAACTCGTTTTCAAAACATCTTTCAAAACACAAAGCCCGTTACGCATTTCAAAAACATCAGTGTGGAATAAAACTTCTGCCGGGGTACAGTATGATAGAGCTAAGGTAACTAAGAACTTACTATGGAGTACAATACTCTGAGGGGATTGCCTAGCTTCTAGTCATACGCACTAATACTCGTCGTCCATCTCCAGATCTTGGCAGCCCAAGCTCTCCGGTCCGTAAGTAGAGTTGTCGCCTTCAACCATCTCCGTAATCTCTCTCAGAGAGTCATCTTGTACTTGCCATTCCATGCTTCTCCTTGCAGAGGCATGGGTGGATTGCTACATACTACACCATCTACCCGTTGCAATATCAGCAGTTGCCGATACGACAACAAGGTAGGAGAGAGTCAGTGTTCCGAACACTAACGGGTTGACCATACGGTCTCAGGGTAGAAAGACAGGTAGATAATATAATGAAACACCCTAACTAAAACATCATCAACATACATAACATGTAGTACACGTAGCATATATGAATCACATAGAACAAAACATATCATAATATTCTAAACACATCGATACCATCATTCTTGACCAATTAATTCATTTACGCTCTTATAATCCCATTCTCAGAATCTTTCTCGTGAACCTTCATAACTTTTCTCAATCCTTCTTTCATCACAATTCCCACACTTATCTCTTAATCCAAGAAATCTTTCTTGTATTTGTCTTACAATTCTTACTTGATATTTGATACACTTCTCTTTGAAATAACTTTGTCTATTAAGTTTTATTATTTCGATTAGCATCAATGATGAGGGGGAAACATCATTGAGCTCACACACGTCTACATCTCCTCGGTCAATCACCCAACATTGTCGGAAGCAAACAGGAGTACAGGACCTTTACCACGTGGGCACGACAGCTGTCACACAAACAAATGGTCCCAGACCAGGAGGACTCAGCCTCAAATCATATCATTTCATATCATATAAACAGGCACGCTCTCAGCGGCAATCACAAATGCCCCGTTCCAGTCCCTCTCCACTGTTCTCGAAATGCCATAGGGGTGACAGCACTATTCCGGTCCCGGGTGCAGAACTTACCACGACATTAGACCTAGTCCCTACCACGTTAAAAGTTAAAGTGTTAAAAGTGTATAGGTACATTGTGTGAGGAACCCTCCTTCGGGGAGAATGTGAAGCACAATGTACCCAATCGTTAAAAGTGTAAAAGTGTAAAAGTTAAAGTGAAAAGTGTTAAAGTGAAAAGGGAAGTGTGAATTCATAGTACAGGTGTTGTAATTCATTGAATCCGATCAAAGTGTTAAAGTGTTTAAATTGAAATGAAATGTTTAATATCGGATTCAAGGATTAAATCACCTAAGTGTGACGTTAGTAGAGCATAACCATGTGATTGCGCATTAATGCATTATATTAAAGTTATATACGTAATATAGTTAAACTGGATAAAGTTACGATGTTGTACTTGCTAATTGAGTTGTGATTTGCTTAATTGCCAATGTATGTGTTTGAATATACCTATTTATGATTTATTACTGTTTTTAAACATTTTCTTTGATCTAGATTTCAAAGTACTCACCCTTACAGTGGACATATTAGGTACACCAAGGAGACAGGCAAATGTGAAGATCAAGGCCGAGAAAGTGATACTCTCCTTCGGAGAGTATTTAGTTAGGGTGACCTCACGGTCCCAATAGTAGGGCAACCATTCATAGGTTAATTTTGTAATAAGTACATTGTTTGTAAATGTAATTAATGGTTTTATTTTGTTTAAGCATTTTGTTAAATTGTAAATTTACATGTATATTCTTTTATTTTGTTAAGTTTCGAAGTATGACGTAGTATTATTTATTTTGAACTGAAAGTTCTATTTTTACTTGATTGAACACTGTTCTGGACTGACAGGTTTAATTTCATTCGAGGAAAAGTCCGATTTTCAAAGGTGACTCTGTCAAAATTTTTATAAACCCCGAATATTTTCATAAATAAATATTAAATTAAAGTATTTTCTTAAAGTATAAAAATGTAGGATGTTACAAGTATCTCTTCCTCGTCTTTCTTAAAATATCTTTCGCAAAACTTTTCGAAAACATGATTTCACAAAACTTTACTTCACAAAACATTTTCAAGAACCTCTTCGCAAAACTTTTCCAAAAGGTAATATTTCCAAAAACTTTAGCAAAATATCGTTTTCACAAAAACTTTTCAAAAATTTCTTTTCAAAACCGTTTTCAAAAATCATATTTTTGGATGAGTGTTAATGGAGGAGCAAGCTCAACTCAACACTAAGCTTCTTTCCAAAAACATGAACGAGGAATCACATCTCCATTCAACCATATCACACTTTCACAACCACGCTTCCGCTCACCTCGTCAGATGTTTCATTTCTTTTCAACTCAAATTTCACTTTCTTACTTTATCTCTCTTGCAATCCATTCGCATCATGCTTTATCTTTTTCTCAATCATTCCCACAACCTTTTCTTTAGTCTTACTTATCGCTCATCTTTCACTTAATTATACTCATGTTTCGCATTCGCATTCTCTTTTCTCTTTTCAATCTCATCTCATCACTTTCACGGTTTCCTTGTTATGGTTTCACTACTCAGACATAATGAAACAATTTCAAACAGAATTAAATATGCACAACTAGTAAACATTTAGTATGTACTAAAACAAGTAAACATTTAGCACACAGATTTCTATTGCCTAATTCGCAGTACTCTCACAATCCATCTATTCGGATTGCGAGCAACCACGTTATGGGACCACCGCACTCTCACTCACCTGGATGACGACATATCCAAAAACTTTCCAAGATTTCCAGTCGCTAACCTTGCCACGTGTCCTTCGCGTCCGACACCCGAACTAGAACATTTTTCCCCGTGCGTTAGAAACGATTTAGGTAAATTCTTAATTTTCGTTTTGAAAACACTTTTTAATAATTCCCTTTTAAAAAGCACATTGCCAATATCCAAAGGATCTTTAAATCCAAATCATTTCTCAAATCAAATACAAGAATTCAAGAAAGTAAAACTTCAAAACCAATCAATTGATTTACTTAATTTCCAAACTTCACAACATTATCAAACACTGATCAAAGAATATCAGTTAAAGTTTCAAATTAACTTAAGTTGTTTAAATCATTCTTAAACATTTTTTTTTCAATTATTTAAAATTCAAACATATATTTTTCACAATTAAAAACCCACAAACAGAATTCAAAACAACTTCAGAACAATTTCGAATTCAATCTAAATTTTCTAAAACACATTCAACACACACGTAACAGTTTCAAAGCATTCACAAACACATACACAATGAAGTCACATTTTTTTACTTATTTACAATCATTAATTAAATTATAATCTTAACTAAATTAATTAAATTACTCTTTTAGAAAATAATTTAGACTTAATCATTTAATTAACTCACAAAACCGAATCACACATCACATTCTCATAATATTATGCATCCAGAGCCATAGTCATTTTCATGAAAAAAATGTTCAACCATTTTAAACATGTATGGACCGAATTATACACATAAAATTTGCAAGGATTACATACACAAATATAAACATACAATCATGAAATCATTTTCCTTTATTTTAAGCTAAAACCGTGGGCACCAAAAGGAAAATTAACAATTTTAATTTCATTTTCATACCCAAAATCAACACAACAACTTAAATCACAAAACATCACACATAATTCCTTTTAAATTTAATTACTTCTTGCATGTGCTTTTAGAATCTTTAAATTCAAATAACCTCATCATGCATGCACCCTAAGGAGGAACAACATAGTCTCTTACCTAGTACCTAGAATGGCTTAAAGTCAACATGCAAGGAGACAAGGTTTTTCATTCACACACAAAAGTCACAATATCACATCATCATGCATTAATATATTTAAAACAAAATCCTGTTTCAAACATTTTTGGCATACATAAAATAAATTCAAGGTTACACTTTAAATTTCCAAAAATAACATGTATGTACTTCAAATCATTAGATCTGGTCCTAAAACACACATGCATCAACTTCTTACAAAATAAAAAGTATGGGTTTCATTTTTTTTTCATTCATGGCCGAATGGCCTTCTTAAAAAAAATATATACACACAATCAAACACTAGATTAAATCATGCACGAAAATAATCACTTAATCAAATCATGTTTGCATTTTGAAAATCAATTTAAAACTTGTTTCTTTAATTCTTTTCTCTAAAAACCAAAACACATACATAAAAGAAAACATAATTTTTCTCTTAAAAATTAACATGCAATCTAAAGATCTAAACATGTTCATGCTTGAAAAGTCATTTTAAAACTCACTTCCTTACTTTTCCTTTTGAAACCGTGGCACACATAAAAGAAAACATGATCTTTCATTTAAATTTTACATGCAAATTTAAGATCTAAATATTTTTCATGCATCAAACAAAAATAATCACATGCACACATTTTAGATCAAATAAGATCATCACAAAATTAATCATGCAAGACAAGAAACTTTGAACTTTTCACAAATCAAGTTTGGATTATATTTTCATTCAACAAATAACCTTAGAAATACACATTGATCAAGATCTAGCAAGAGGATTCAACATGCAAGGCTAAAAATTTCACTTTAAAAATAAATAAGCTTAGATCATGGATTGGTTTATCAATTCATCACATAAACATATATAAATCACGATTTAAAGAAAGAAAATCAAACATGCAAGAAGAATTTATGTTAAGCTTCACAAAATCTTTAACCATACTTTAGATCTTTAAGAGTTTAGTTAGAAAATTATTAGATCTAAAAAGAACACTATGAACCGAAAACATCAAGCACAAGTTTAGCATATTACAAATTATTTAGAGTTCTTAAAGTCCATGATTAAAGAAGAACAACACATAAAGTTCAACTTTCAAGCCATGAAAACAACATGCAAGAAGAAAGAAATAAAGATTTATAAACTAAAAAGGAAAACTAAACTATTACAAAATCTTCTCTTGATCTTCAAGTCCTACCATGATAGAGGTTGATCTTCTAGCTCTAACACTCTTGATCTACAAGGGACAAGGCTTGATCTAGCTTCAAACTTCCTTCTCCTTTTCCTCTAGGCCTCACGGCCACTCCCTCATTTTTCCCTCTTATTTATTTTTCTTTTCTTTCTCTAAGAGTTAGGATGAGTCTCTTAGATGTTGTTTTTAGTGTTGGTGGAAGAAGAAATGAAATGGTGAAGAGAAGTGAAATGGGAAAATGAACTAAGGCTCTTTGTATAAATAGACCCATTCCTAATTCCCTCTTTGCCCTTAAATTTTGGGTTCGGTTGCACATGGTTGGGAGGGGCGGTTTTGGGCTTCTAAAAAGTTGCATGGATAAGAGTCATCAAAGTCAAGGGAACAAAGTTAAATAGGCTAGGCTTTTTAGGGGTCACTTAGGCTTAAAACTAGTTAGGGTTTAGTTAGGGTCTTCTAACTTGGCTTGGTTTGGTTTGGTTCCTTTAGTTCCTAGTTTCTTAACCCATAAGCTTCTTGAAAATTCTACTCCTAACATACACACACATACTCGTATCACATACATACACATATACACACAAATACTTACATATACCGTAGCACACACATCACACATGCATACTTCACACTTTATTTTCTTAATCTTATTTATTTAAATTCATCAATTCACACAACAAGGCAATTAATTCAAGAACCACACTCATCCAATTAATTTTCATGCATTCACACAGTACACACACATTAAATTAAACACATCTCATAAAAATTCAAGCCAAATCAATAAGTTTAATTTCTTTGGAATACCAATTCCAAAACTCGTATTTTATAATTCTGAAAATAAATTTTCGTAAAACAACCCAGAAAATTCCAAAAGTTATATTTTTAAAATCTACGGTTCAAGACGATCGTTTTGATATAAAGTTCATGAAAATCCGAGTTACGGTTAAAAAGTTACGAATTTTTCAAGTTATCAGTTCAAAAACTTTATTTCAAACCAAAATCACTCTTCAGAAAATCACAATTTATTTCTTAAAAATCAAATCAACAAAAATCATTCACTTTTCTTCTGTAAAACATTTTGGTTTATAAAATTCCTTGAAAATCAATACTTTATTTCGACGAAATCGTGTACGCACGTATGGGAAAAATGCGGGATGTTACAATATATATGGCTGAAAATGAAATAATTAGATACTGGATATAAGAAAGAAGCAATATTATGGTATAGGCACAGCCTTTCACAAGTACCAACCCCCCCTCCCAACTCTTTTGAATTATTCATGCATGTTTTCCTCATCATTAGTATTACCAACAAACGAAAGAAGGCAAAGAAATGCTTGCTAGCTAATGTGGTCAGCTGACAGTTGTATTATTTAGTGTCACTTTGCTAACAAATGAAAATATAAATGTGTTCATTGCAATGATATGCTTCCGTTTTTTCCATTGCTATTTAATCATGTTAAACATCCGTTGAGGAATCAAAACAATAAAAATGAAAATAAAACATGTTTCTCGTTCCAAGTTAAAAAAAAACAGTTAGGATTCTCCGATTACATAAAAATGTTGAATAGTTTTATGAGTTCATAAAAACTCACCAAAATATCTTTACGGTTACTGAGTTTTTTGGATTTGTTGAAAGAGCCTTTAGTCTAGCAATCACCCTTACGACATTTCCATCGACAACAGGTACCACCTCATAATTTAATGCATGAGCAATAGGTCATGGTTACTTTTCAGGAACACAAATCACACAAACCACCCATCTCGTTGAATGCTACAGAGGCAATTGCTCCAGCTGTGTAGTCTCCGATTCCAGGAATCTTCCGTAGCATAGAAGCCATTTTAGGAATTTTGCCTCCTTCTACGACTACTTGCTTTGCTTCCTAACAGCAGAAATGGAAAGAATTTTTTCAAACCTTGCAGGACTTATAGGTATAACCATATAAGTAAAGTGTAGATCTCTGCCTACACTTTCTTTGTAATATGAGACTACGGACCTTTTAGCATAGACCAAAAGCAGAAGCATAAACTGTTCAACAAGAACCTGCAGATCTTAAATTAAAGAAACTTCTCATACTCTATGACTATGAAGGCTATGTTTGGCACTATTTGACATGAGATTTGGATGAATGGTATAATACGACCTATTTTTTAGCTATTTTTACTTAATAGGTAGAAAATATAAACTGAAAGTTTAACTCCCATATAGACCATTGGAAATTCAAAAAAATCCAAAATCTGTTATTGACTCGTAGGGTGTAGTAAACAATGTGTCTTTCCCTCAAGGTTTCAGATAAATCATGAAGAGATAGAAAATATACAATAGAGGAGAGTGATGAAAAACAATGTTGTAATGAGAGGAGTCCAATACCTCTAAAAGAAAACGAGCTCTTCGATAGTATCCTAAACCTGCCCACGTTTTATTTACTTCCTGCACAGAAATAGCAAAATTATGTGGTGAGAATACAATTAGTCTGAAAATCACCAAAAAATGCTTTCAGATTCAGGCATACAAAGAAAATAAGGGAATCTAAGAAGAAACAATTTGCCATTGCTATCCATTGTCAAAACTCAGGAGCACACTGTAATGAGATTCACTTAACCTCACTGAAGCAGATTAAAGAAATTGCATTCAGGTCATAACAATCATCAAGAAAGATAATCGAAATCTGAAACCAAGATATTGCCAGAGCCTATATGTTATGATATATGATATATGTAGCAGTGAGTAAAATCTAAAAAGAATGGCGAACAAGATTTATTTGTTAAAGTAAATCTAGTTGGAGAGAATGGATTCTTAAAATTACAATTGCTGTAGGGTGCCGCTGAGAGTCAGAGGATCTAGCTCCATATATTTGTGCATCATCTGTTAAGTCAGGACCCACACTATTCTTGCTCAGTAGTTATGCCCTTTATTGTAGGGCCTCCTATCTTATTATCATTTAAGATGTCATGTTTTTTCTTTGGGGGGCCATTGTAGCCTCCTCAGTTTATCTTATCAGTCCTTCCTAAGTAAACATTTGGTTTTTCCTAAGTAAAACAGGTCCTTCCAAAGTAAACATTTGGTTTTTCCTAAGTAAAACAGCTAGCAATATGCAAGAGCTGCTTCTCTCCTTGATGACTTGACAAAGGCCACCAAAAGACCAAGCACTCAAGTTCCCAAGGTGTGATTCAACTCACACCAAGTTCTGCTACTACAACAACTACAGCCTCACTCAGCCTAGGTACTTCTGCAACACTTGTAGAAGGTACAATTCACTAAGCTAAAATAAAAATACTGCTTCAATTTAGATTAATCATTTTTTTCAATGACATTTTCCTTTAAAAACAAACTTAGTTAAATAATTGATTTTGTAAATTGGAACACAAAAACATATAAAATATAGATAAATAAAAATAAAAAGAGAGAAGACGTACCGGAAGATGTCGCGAGCTCTGCTTGCAGCGGCGGTCTATGAAATCTGGACGGAGCGGTGCCGTAGGGTGTTCCAAGGAAAGCATCAAATTCCAGAGAGAAGGTGCAAGTTTGTGCTTCGGGAGATTGCCATGAGAATATCAACAAAGCTGGGTGATTTTTCTGCTTGTCAGAATGCAGTAGTGGTGCAAAGGATTTTATGTTTTATTTAGTTTTCTTTATTTGCATTAGCTTGTTTTCATCTTTCTTCTTTGGATTTGGGATTTTTCCAATGAACCCTTCCTAGAAGGTGGCATTGGGTTATGTATGTGTTAAAAGTTGCAAGTTGATATTAATAAAAAAATTTTATTTACCAAAAAAAAAAAAAGAGTGGCTGACCGAACTGGTTAGCAAAACCAACACCATATCCAAGAGCATGTCAATAATAAGCATGACAAGGTCTTGAGCTGCAACATTAAAGATAACTCCTTCTACGAAGATGAATCTGCGATCAACATGGTGAAACTTCTTACCAACCTCCTAGCAGTGTATGAGGCAAAGAATGTGGTTGTTAAACCAACCCAAATAGAGAGAAAACATGAGCAGTTCTAGTTCTTGTATATGATAGCCTATATAAGTAATCTGAAACCATTGGCAACAATAACCAATTTAGATGACAATTAAATAAGCCATTTGATATCAGTAAAAGACCAAGCATGTTATAAATTAGCATAAAGATAGAAATCTCAATTATCTTGGTTCAGTCTTTCCTTTAAAAAAGGGTCAGCACAGATTTTAATGTCATCAAACAATATAGATTTAAATTACAGTATAGTATAGATTTAGAACGTATCTCAGACAATTACAATTAAGTCACTTGAAACATGACCAAAATAGTACCTGTGCAAAGACATTCCACAATGACGGGACAAAAGTTAATGAGACATCCATGAACAATACATCACAGAAACATGTTGAGAAAATAACTAAACAACATGATTGCTTCATAAAGTTTCTTTCCTTTGTTCAATACATAATAAAGATGAGAAGCCAACTAAAAATGTTTTTTTACCATTAAGTTTTTTTACCACTATCCTGTACTGTGCCTGGGAAATGCTGCCAATACAATATTAGCCTGCTTTTTAAGAAGTTCAAATATTTGTGCTCCTTCTTCATAGGTACTTCCAAAATCTGTTCTAGAAATTGCATCACAGGATAAATTCTGAAGGAAAGGCCAAACATCAATCTCTAATGTTCCATCCGAAGACAACATCCCTTCCCATTTCCTTATCATATCATTGTTGGACTCAAAAATTGCTGGTAGCATATCCTATAAATTAATTAAGTATGACTATAATTGAGTATGACTATTAACTAAGTATGACTATCATTGCTGCACTCATCCAAGCGACCAAGCTAGTACTAAAGTAGATTGCCATATTGGTTATTTTAATATTTTGATTATTTAAAAATAGTACCCATGCATATATGTCATCAATTACTCAATCAATCTCTTATAAGAAATTATTTTAAAAAAAAGTGATTTTATAATTAAAAAAAATCTCAAACAAACACACTGCAAATCTCAACATCACTCATATCGTTAAAGCCAGCTTTATGGACAATTGCTGAAAACAAAAGGATTTGCGTGCAGGCAAAAATTGTTTTTTTATGGAAAGGTACAACTCCACAAGTGGTTATCACAGACCCAGAGCAAGCAAAAGAAGTTTTTTGCAAGATGCAGGACTTTCCCAAGCCCAAGTTATCTTTCATTGCCATGTTATTGACCACTGGTCTAGTAAGTTATGAGGGCAAGAAATGGGCTAAACATAGAAAAATTGTCAATCCAGCATTCCATTTAGAGAAATTGAAAGTAAGATTATTGCTTAGTTTATTGTTTGTACTTCATAATCAAAATATTCAACTTTTAATTTTTCTCTATCTTTCTAATATGATTTACGTCATACTTAATTAATTTATAGGATATGCTACCAGCAATTTTTGAGTGCAGCAATGATATGATAAGGAAATGGGAAGGGATGTTGTCTTTGGATGGAACATTAGAGATTGATGTTTGGCCTTTCCTTCAGAATTTATCCTGTGATGCAATTTCTAGAACAGCTTTTCAAAGTATCTATGAAGAAGGAGCACAAATATTTGAACTTCTTAAAAAGCAGGCTAATATTGTATTGGCAACATTTCACAGGCACAGTACAGGATGGTGGTAAAAAAACAACTTCCTACCATCTGAATGGCACTGATCAATGTGAATTTCGATCTTATCAACGAAATGAAACTAGAAAATTCTTGCCATAATGATACCATATTGATATTAAAATTTCGATCCTCAAGGTCTCTAGTTAACTAATGCTTTAAAGGACAATGTTGTTCATACATACAAATGCAATCTGACAAACATATACAGTGAAGGCACTCAATGACCTTAGCATCATCTCGAATTCTATTTATATAGGAATGCAACTGAAGATCCATGTTTCACACTTAACTAACATCATTTAAGGATTAATAATCATTTCAACGCAACACGAATGAGGGCATTCTTTAGTTGAGGCCTTGAGGGAATATTCAGTTACTAAACACATGTTACTAACTTCAAGAAATTTTTGACATTTAATCTTTGTCGGAACTGAACACAGTAAAAATAAAAACCAAACCTTAGCTTCGGAAAAAGTCCAAGAACACCAGATGATTCTGTTAGTGGACTGTTCAATATTGCTAGCTTTGATATCTTCTTGAGTTCTTCAAGGCCAAACAAAGCAATAAGACCAAATAATAATAGGAAAGATAAGAGAGAGAACATATCTCTTCTATATAAATAAAAGAAACCTATGCAAACAGAAAGTAATAACTACCAGTCTACCACAATTTCTTTGGCATAGAAGTCCAAGCAAAATAAGCACATACTAGCTTTAGAGATATATACACATAAACAACAAATGATAAACTCATCAGCAACAAGTCTTTCCAATCACCCTTTTTTTTATAAGAAAATTTCATTCTAAAGAGGCTAAGAAGTACAAGATATACTTCTAGCAAAATGAACCAGATTTTAATACATAGAAATAAAGAATGAAACACCAACCCAACCCCTGCACTTTAGTGCTGCAAAAACAAAAATTAATCACCCCAACATAATAAAACATCAAACAAATGTGCAAAGAGTATAACAGCCATAGACATATCATCGCTCTCAATCTAATGACAGCATTCATCCTATGCCTCTACCCCACCTTAGTTTCAAACAATATGATTAGTAAAAAAACAAAATCTATCTAAAAGAGTTGATCTCATGCATCTATCTATAAAATCCAACTATGAAAATATCTAAAATATAGAAATTGGATGAGGCCGAATCAAAATTGTTACCTCAAAAGTCAAGTTGAGATTTTCTCCTCTTTGAGCACACCGCTGGATTCGCGAATTCAACAATCGGTGCATGAGCAAGCATAAATTGAAATTGAAATTATGAATTACCCCAAACTAGTTAGCAAACTCAAAATCTCAAATGAAATTCATTAAAATGAAAAGGGGAATACTATCATCGCTCCACAACACAAGAACATCATAGTCAACGAAAATGAAACCAAATACTGAGGCTACCTCAACATTAATGGCATTTCAATAAATTGAACAGAGGAGATTATTTCTTAGCTAGGATGAAGAAAGGGGTGCACCATGATAATGGAAATGTGTTAATTGCAAACTCTAACCTACCAAACAACTTGAGACGCTAGGAAGCATCTAAGTCTTAGCACCACGCAGGCATAGTCAGAGCAGTGTTGTACATGGTGTGAGAGAGAGCATGAGAGCCTTTGTGAGGATCGACGGAGGTAAGAGGGCTCGAAGGTTGGGAAGGGTTTACGGTGGTTGTCGAATTCGCGGTGGGGCTGGTTGAGAGAGAGGTAGGCCGCAGGGTGGGTGAGGAGAATCTCAAGTTCAGTGGAGGAAGATAGAGGCTCGGTGGCTGCGATGGTTGAGTTCGGCGGAGGAGAGGGAGGCGCGATGAGGGGAAAGGGGGAGATAGGGTCAGTGAGGGAAGAGGTGGAGAGAGGATCGGTGGCTTGATGGACGAGAGAGTGAAAACGATGGCGTGACTTGTGAGGGATAGAGCTGTGACCTGTGAGATTACTAACCGAGTGAGGAGAAAGGAAAGGAAGGAGAAAGGGAAGGTGATTGGGAAGGTGATTTTGGGGGTGAATTTTTTTAATTAAAAATAAAAAAAACAATACAAAAGCGCTCCTAAGGATAGACGCACGGGGAAGAAAAATTTGGTTCCAACATTTTACAGCATTTCCTTAATGAAGTGCAGTCTAATTCGATGGACACAAATTTTCAAGGATTTATATAGCATTTCTTTAAGCAAGTGCTGTAAAAAGTATAATGCTAAATCAAATTATGTGTCTACAAAGACATTTTACAGCATCCTATATACAAGTGCTGTAAAATGTGTGTTGTTAAAATAACTTTATGGTGTAGTGACCTCCCACACGACCAGCTTGCTCGTATCACAGTTTTCAATTCCGACCTACCCGCTCACATCCTTTTACTTCTAGAGTCGTTCGAGAGGAGACTCCCTTATCTGATCCGAGGAGTCCTGTTAGGGTCTCGTCATCACCAGACCCTATGCCCAGTGGAAGGGTACCCACTCCTTCGAATGAGATAAAGGAGGACCCTGTTGAGGACGAGAGCAGAGGCGAGCCTGTCGTTCATTCTACCGGGAGTCAGTGGAGGGACGATGATCCCTAGGTATGTGCATAGGGTAGATGATGAGGATCAGGGATCCGGTGTGATGGATGCTCTGGAGGAGATGCTGCTGCTGATGGATTGATGATGACTACTGCTACTTCTAGGAGACTGCTGCTGCTACTACTACTACTGTTGCTACCAGTGCTATGTGACTAGCTTTAGAGTTTTATATTTTGGCATGTATATATATTGTAAATATTCCTTTCGAAAACTCTAGAGTTATGGTCTACTTTTGAAATATATATATATATATATATATGCATAGCCTTTGGACTTGTTCTGGGATTTGGAGATTTTCACTAAAGAACTATGTATTTCCTACCTTTGCTATGTATGAAATCTATGTTATGTTGCAGCTTACTACATAGTTCTATTATTTCCGCGTACTCTGATATTGATTTAAAAGGAATTCGGCTATGATATTTTAAAATGGTATCAGTTCTTTGGAATGAAATAAAGGATGGCATCCCTCAGGTTTCTTATATGAAATGTAAAATATTCTACTTTAGAGAAGGATGCTATCGAAGTTTTGTGAAGCAAATTCTGGAGGAAAGCAAATGCCGAATCCAGTTTTAAAATAATATGTAATTTATTCTCCAAATATCCTACATTTTAGTTTGTGCACCCGCCTCTTTAGAAAATAAAAAGGAAAAATTTTAACCTTGTATTTTCTAATACTAAACAAGTCCATATTTAACTGAGTAATAGTCTATTTATTACTCTAATTTCTAGTATTATATTGAGGGTGTCACACTGAGTGGTATCAGAGCAAAAGTCAGATCCTGTAGTAGTTGAAGTGGTTCCAGAAGGGTAGTCATCAACATCAAACAAGTATCCACAGGGCATATTTATTGTTTTTCAATGCTAGTATCTTGCTTGAATTGAGCAATAGATACAATTGAATGCTTTGTTTGAGGTTAGGGTTATAGCCTTAGTATAGGTTGTGTGATGAATGTTTCTTTAGTCCATCATATGTGATCATAAGTCCATAGTGCAAATCTATTATGACGACTAGAAACCAAAATCATACTAACGCGATGTTAGAGAGAATCACCGTTGTGTTGGAGTCTATGCAGCAACGGCAACAACAGCAATCTCAACAACCAACGCAACCAGTTAATCCACCTCATCAGTGTAATGTTGGTAATATCGAGGCTAAGAGTTTGGCGGATTTTAGGAGTTGTAATCCACCTAAGTTTGAAGGAGGATTTAAGCCTGAGGAGGCTAATAAGTGGATTCATACCACAGATAAAATTTTCAGAACATTAGACTGCACGGAAGCTCAGAAGGTGCATATGCAGTTTATATTTAGAAGATAAGGCTGAGAATAGGTGGAACCATACGGTTCAGCTTTTGCATTATGAAGGAAGGGATGTAAAATGGGGTGTGTTATGGAGAAGTTTCTCAATAAATACTTCCCAGAAGATTTGAGGAGGAAGAAGGAAGTTGAGCTCTTGCAGCTGAAGCAAGGAGACATGAGTGTGGGTGAATACGCAGCTAAGTTCAAGGAGTTGATGAAATACTCTCCATATTACCAGAACAATCCAGATGAGAGAAGCAAATGTATCAAGTTTGAAGGTGGTTTGAGGCCTAAACTGAAGTCTATTTTCAGCTATCAACGGATTCAGAGTTTTCCTGCACTAGTGGATATGTGTAGGATGTATGAGGACGACAAAAAGGCAGAAGGGTTGCAAGCACCAGAGAAAAAGGACAATCAGAGTTATGGACCTTGGAGACGCAAAGGTTTCAACAATCGAGGCAAGGGTCCATATGATCACCAAGGAAAAGGCAAGGGAAAAGTTGGAGGATATGATAGAAGTAATTTCCGGAGTGAGGCTCCCTATTGTGACAAGTGCAAGCGTTGCCATTATGGTCGTATCTATTGGGCGACAAGTGGTTGCTTCAATTGTGGAAAGCCGGGACATTTCGCGAAGGACTGCAAGGAACCAGCCAAGACCAATCCGAGAGGGACAGCTGACAAGTCCATGGTTTAAGGCAGGGTTTTCACGCTTAGTGGTGTAGAAGCAAACCAATCCTCTGATCTTGTGCAAGGTAATTACTTGCTAAATGGTCAATCTTGCCATGTGTTGTTTGATTCTGGTGCAACACATTCATTTGTTTCTTATGAATGTGTAAATCGTTTGAGTTTACCCATATCTGAGTTGTCATAAACCCTTAAAGTGGAAACCCCTACTAATGCTCTTGTAGTTGTTTCTAGAGCATGTATTAACTGTTGTATAGAAGTGTTAGGACAAAACACTAGGGTAGATTTGATCTGCCTACCCTTATCACAATTGGATGTGATCTTGGGGATGGACTGGTTAAGCCGAAACCAAGTGACCATTGATTGTGATAAGAAGATAGTTATCTATAAAGACCCAAAACCTTCAGGCTATATGTGTTTGTTCAACACTGAAATAGAAGGAGATGGCCCAAGGATTGAAGAGATTTCCATTGTCAGAGATTTTCCTGAGGTATTCACTAACGAGATACCGGGTTTGCCACCAAAGAGAGAGCTTGAATTTGGAATCGATCTAGTTCCGGGGGCTGGTCCCATTTCTATCACTCCTTATAGAATGGCACCACCGGAGATGGCTGAGATGAAGAAACAGATTGAGGAGCTGTTGCAGAAGCAGATGATTCGACCAAGTGTATCACCTTGGGGTGCTTCGGTTTTATTTGTCAAAAAGAAAGATGGTAGCATGAGGATGTGTATCGATTACCGGCAGTTAAATAAGGTCGCAATCAAGAACAAGTATCCTTTACCAAGGATAGATGACCTTATGGACCAAGTTCGAGGGGCTTCAGTTGTTGGAATAATTGGTGGAATTGGCAAGAACCACCCAAGAGGGGGGGTGAATTGGGTGTTTACAAAAACTTGAGAATTAATCGAAATAAAACGTTCTTTTAGAAAATAACAGAGATTAAAACGAGCGGAAGACTTAAAGAACGATTTAAAACGTTTTTAAGCAAACAACTTAAATAATATTACTTATGAATATGAAAAACATAATATACACGGGATAGATTTAAGAAATCATTACATAAAGAAAATCACGATCCTCGTGTTATATAGATTAAATCTTGAAAAATACTTTTAATCATGAAAATACGATTAACACAAAATAAATGTACGGAAAGTAAAAGATAAGGGATAGGAAATTGTGCACCGGAGAATTTTATCCTGGTTCGGCCAACAACGCCTACATTCAGTCCTCAAGCGACCCACTTGAGCTTTTCACTAAACCAAGACGCAACTGCGTCCCCAAGTACATCCAGAGCGCCCCGCAAGCTACTAGGAATCCCACCGTTCGCAAGGGACCTCAAATACAAATAGCCTAACTACTAGGAATCCCACCGTTCGTATAGCGCTACCCAAAACACAAGGGTTATCTCACCCTATGATCGCGACACACGTTCTATCCTAAGGGAAAACACTCCTTAAACACTAAGGTTGTCACACCCCTTACAAAGATATGATTTTGCACGAAAGAAAGTGTGCAACTAACAATAAGCTCTCTAAGTAGAGCAGATACTACAATTGAATCCTATAGCAAAATAATAAACTCAAGCAAACTCAAGGCTATAACACTATGATGATGATGATGATGATGATGATGATTCTTATCAAAAAGATTTCAAAAGAATTTAGAGAAGGAGAAGAAGAAAAGACTCTCTCTTTTTAAAATTCAAAAAGAAAGAAAATATATAAAGGTAAAAGAAGCAGCCAACAAATCAAAGTAGGATCATCCAGAAATGGAAATAAATCATTCTGGGCATCATGTTTGATTTCAGCACGTTTTTCAAAATTTGAATTGAAATAATCGATTACTTTGTGATGAGCATTTTATTTACCATTTTTCCTTGCATTATTTTACTCCTATTATTGATACTTGTTGCCTATTTGACATTGTTTAGCTTGATTTAGTGATTTAGAGTTTATTGGACTACTATTCTGAATATTGTTTAATTTGGGATTATTTAGCCTAATTAATTCTATTTCTATTTTCAGGTCATATTTGGCACAAGGGTTTTTTTGGATATTTTGGGAGTGAAGATTTAATTTTGGAAGAGAAGATATATGATGAAGTGAAGATTGTAATCTATCTTTAGGATTAGTTGAGATTTAGCTATATCTTTTAAGATTTAGATTTTATCTATAAGATATTTTTAGATTTAATTTAGAGATAAGCTTTCCTTAGGATTTGGGTCCATGATTTAGGCCCGTTTTGTGATTTAAAAAGCCAAATTCGTGTAAACCCTGGGGGAGACCTTCCATTCACGTTTTTTACATTCTCTCTCATAGAGAAGGCTTAGTTTTGCTCTCCAAGCTTGTGGTGGCTGCTAGGGTTTCTCTCTCTTCCCTTTTTTTCTACACGTTTTTGACTTATTTCATCATGGAAGGCTAAACTCTTAGGTTAAATCTCTTTGGTAATGTATCACATACTCTTGAGGTTCTGTTCTTAATGCTATTTTGTTTTTATTCACTGTTTTCATGCTTATTGATATGTTATGGTTCGCTTAGTTCCATTCTATAGAGATAATCCATGTGTATGAATGCTTAATTTATGCAAACTCGTAAAAACTCCATGCTTTGGCTTTTAATGCTTAATTAGAGGTTTGGGTTTTGGGGTGAGAATTGAATTTTCGCTTAGTATTTAATTCTCACGAGTTGGACAGTGAAGAGGAAAGAAATTGATCTTTTGTGACCGATGATAGAGTTGTGAACGCGAGCCAAAGGGGTTTATCCGCTTTTCCTTATCTGTTTCTTCGTTTTAATTTAATTCTGTTTTGATTTCAATTATTCAATATTCAATACAAAAAAAAACCCCCTGTTTTCTGTGCATACTATGTGTTCGACCTTTTGCTTGATAATATATTCCTTGGGAGACGACCTAGGAGTCACTTCCTAGTACTATACTTAAACTGTTTTTATTTGTATCGGGTACGGCCTCGATCAAATTTGGCGCCGTTGCCGGGGAATATCGGTTCTTGCCAAAGGTCATTAGTAGTTAGTTAGTGTCGTAGTTAGTATAGTTATTATAGTGTGTCGTGTCTGATTTAGGGTCTAGTAGTCAATTCTGATAACCGGTTGAAGTTGCATTGTTTGCTGTTTTGCTATTTTGTTGCAATTACTGTATTTGATTGATTCTGTGGTTGCTAGTTCACATAGTTGTGGGTGGAATTTTTGCACGAAAATTTATATCCACACTACTTTTATCATATAAAAAGGTTTTGAGGCACCACGATCACTCAGATCATCACTGGTTGTGAGTTCCAGAAAAATTTTCCAAGTTTTAGCAGCACTTTCTTCAAATCGTCGCAACTTTTGACCCGTAACTCGGAATTTGACGAATTTTATATCAAATCGAAGGGAATTTTCTGAATAATCTGATTTTTCTCACTTTGTTAGAAAACTCCTTCGTCTGGGTCCTGAAAAAGCCGTTTTACTATTTCTTTTTTATTTTACAAGTTTTATTTTCTTAGTTTTTGGTCTCTGATTTAATTGTTTGACTTGGTTCCCTTTTGAATTTTGTCCTCAAACTTTTTGTGGTATGTTTTCATGATTTTAGGGTGCTGAAAAAAATAAATAAAAAAATTTTAAAAAATAAAAAATTTGTTGCCTATTTTGGTCATGTATATTAGTGACAGTTTGCTATGCTATATGGTGTTCTGTTCAGTACATGACTAGGGGCAACCCAAGCTACTTGCATCCATATAACCCTGAAATTGATAGAACTTATCACAGACTAGTTAGACAAAATAGGAACCAGTCCATAGGTAGTGAGTCTATTGAGTCTTTACATAGTGAGTCTGCTTCTTTTTCTTCTATCCCTATAAATTCTGATTCTTATTCTGATTATTCTGAAAATATGGCTCAACCTCCACCACGTGAGAGGACATTGAGGGAGCTGGCTGCACCTGATTTCACTATTGAAGATTTGTGCATCCAGTATCCCGATGACCCGTATGAGCTAAGGTCTGGACTAATTCATTTGTTGCCCAAGTTTAATGGTCTTGCAGGTGAGGATCCTCATAAACATCTCAAGCAGTTCCATATTGTCTGTGCTACTATGAAACCACATGATGTGCAAGAGGATCATGTTTGTCTTAAGGCATTCCCACACTCCCTAGAGGGGCTAGCCAAGGATTGGTTGTACGATCTGGCCCTTGGTTCTATCACAGTCTGGGATGACCTGAAGAGGGCATTTTTGGAGAAATTCTTCCCTGCATGCAGAACAACAGCAATCCGAAAGGATATATCAGGCATCAGGCAACAAAGTGGAGAAAGTCTCTATGAGTATTGGGAGAGATTCAAGAGACTGTGTGCGAGCTGCCCCCACCATCAGATCTCAGAGCAGTTGCTTATTCAATATTTCTATGAAGGTCTCAACCTCATGGAGAGAAACATGCTTGATGCTGCCAGTGGTGGTTCCCTAGGAGACATGACACCTTTAGAAGCCAGAGTCAAGATTGAGAAGATGGCTTCCAATTGTCAACAATTCCATGCAAGGGGAAACAGCGATGCAATCATAGTGAGAGGAGTGAATGATGTTGGCACAAGTTCTGGTAAGGTTGAGAAGCTTGAACAGAAGATAGATTCACTTAAAACTTTGGTCACTCCATTGGCCATCAACCAGAAGAATGTCCTTCTGTGCACATCCGCTGAGCACCCCACAGATGCATGTCCTTCTGTGCAGCAGCCCACGACTGGTGCTGACCAACCTGAGGCATATGCTGCCAACATCTTCAACAGTAGAAACCAGCAGCCACAGAACTTTGATCTCTCTACCAATAGATACAACCCTGGTTGGAGGAACCATCCCAACCTGAGATGGTCTGATCAGCAGCAACCTTCACAGGTTCAATTTCAGAACAATTCTAGACCACCATATGTACCTCCTCCAGTCCAGCAACAGAGACAACAACAGGCTAATTCTGCACCACCAGCTCCTAGTACTGAGCAGCAGCCTTCATTGGAAGAGCTGATGAAACAGATGACCATGCAAAATCTCCAATTCCAACAGGAAACTAGAGCATCCATTCAAAGACAAGAGGCCTCCATTCAATCTTTGACCAATCAGATGGGACAGATGGCAACAGCAATCAACACTATGCAATCTCAGAATTCTAACAAGTTGCCATCCCAAACAGTGATCAATCCAAACCAGAATGTGAATGTCATTAGTCTAAGGTCAGGGAAGCAGATTGTCACACCCACACCAGAATCTGACCTCAACAAAGATGATCTAGTTTCAACCAACAAGAAGAGCCAAATGGTCGAGGAGAGTGAGCACACAAGTACCAGAAAATCCCATCCAGCTCAGCCTTCCTCAAGCACAACACCTGCTGCTGCCCAACAACCACCCCCCATTCCTCTTCCTTTCCCACCAAGGGGGGTGACTCAAAGCAAGAAAATGGAAGAGATTGACAAAGAGATACTTGACACATTCAGGAAGGTGGAAGTCAACATACCCCTTCTTGATGCAATCAAGCATATTCCAAGGTATGCAAAGTTCTTGAAGGATCTATGCACACACAAACGGAAGCTCAAGGGCAATGAGAGGATCAACATGGGAAGAAATGTCTCTGCTCTTATAGGTAAACCCGTCCCTCATATTCCTGAAAAGTGTAAGGATCCTGGAACTTTCTCTGTGCCTTGTATCATAGGTAATACTAAATTTGAGAATGCTTTGCTAGATTTAGGAGCATCTATTAATGTTATGCCTATGTCTGTTTTCAAGTCTCTTTCACTTGGACCCCTTCAACCTACGGGTGTGGTTATTCACTTGGCAAATAGATCTACTGCCTACCCTGCAGGTTTGATAGAGGATGTCCTGGTTCGGGTTGAAGAGCTTATCTTTCCTGCTGATTTTTATATTCTTGATATGGAAGAGGACACCTCTCGTAGTGCTGTCCCTATCATATTAGGGAGACCATTTTTGAAAACAGCCCGAACCAAGATAGATGTACATGCAGGTACACTTTCCATGGAATTTGATGACAGTGTGGTTCGATTCAATATTTTTGATGCTATGAAACATTTTTCTGATGACCACTCTGTCTTTCATGTTGACTTGATTGATGATCTGATTGATGAGCATGTTCTAGACTTTTTGCATGATTATGATTTGCCATCTTTCACTAGCTCATTTACTTGTTCTGCATGTTCTGATTTCGAAATGTGCACTGCATGCATTGAAATTGACCAGTTTTTAAATTCTGCTACTGCATCTGTTGATTTATATGATATAGATTCAGATCATGCTAACCCCATTTCTGTTTTGCATGAGTCTAATTCACTTGTTAAGGTGCAGGCGGCAGAATCCAATTCTGCTGCTCCTTTAGTTCCATCTGTGATGCAGGCACCTTTATTGGACCTGAAGCCCCTTCCTCCTCATCTCAAATATGCTTACTTGGAGGCTGAGCAGAAACTTCCAGTGATCATCTCTACCTCCCTTTCTGTTGATCAAGAGAAGCAGCTGCTGGATGTGATTAGAGCAAACAAAAGGGCAATAGGATGGACTTTGGCAGACATACCTGGTATTAGCCCCTCCATGTGCATGCATCGGATTTTATTGGATGATGGGGCTAAACCAGTGAGACAACCCCAGAGACGGTTGAACCCCCAGATTCTTGATGTGGTGAAGAAAGAGGTCACCAAGCTGCTGCAAGCTGGCATTATCTACCCCATTTCAGACAGCACTTGGGTAAGCCCGGTTCAAGTAGTTCCCAAGAAGTCTGGGGTGACAGTTGTCAAAAATGAGAAGGATGAGCTGATTCCCACTAGAGTGCAGAACAGTTGGAGAGTCTGCATTGATTATAGGAAGCTCAACCAGGCGACCCGCAAGGATCACTTTCCTCTTCCCTTCATTGATTAGATGTTGGAGCGCCTGACAGGTAAATCTCACTATTGCTTCTTAGATGGTTTCTCTGGTTATTTCCAAATCTGTATTGCACCAGAGGACCAACATAAGACTACATTTACCTGTCCTTTTGGTACATTTGCTTATAGGAAGATGCCTTTTGGCCTATGCAATGCTCCTGGCACTTTTCAAAGATGTATGATGAGTATTTTTAATGACTTACTTGAGCATTGCATAGAGGTCTTCATGGATGATTTTAGTGTATATGGTTCCTCTTTTGATGCATGTCTTGATAGTTTGTCTAAGGTGCTTAATAGGTGCATTGAGACTAACCTTGTCTTGAATTTTGAAAAATGTCATTTTATGGTAGAACAAGGCATAGTCTTAGGGCACATTATTTCGCATAAGGGAATAGAGGTTGACCCTGCTAAGCTGCATGTAATATCACATTTGCCTTACCCCTCTTGCGTGCGAGAGGTGCGTTCTTTTCTTGGCCATGCAGGTTTCTATCGTAGGTTTATTCAGAACTTTAGCAAGATAGCCCTTCCACTATCCAACTTGCTTCAAAAGGATACCGCATTTGAGTTTGGAGACCAATGCAAGAAAGCATTTGATGATTTAAAGAGAGCACTCACCACCACTCCCATCATCCAACCACCTGACTGGACCCTCCCATTTGAGCTCATGACCGATGCCTCGAATTATGCTTTGGGAGCAGTTCTCTCCCAAAGGGTTGATGCATATTGGGCTGTGAAGCAATGTAACTTAGCTCTTGATCAAGCGGGTGAGGAGAGGAAGCTGCAGTTGAGTGAGCTAGATGAGATCCGTTTGGAGGCCTATGAGAATTCCAAGTTCTACAAAGAGAAGACCAAGAAGCTCCATGATAGCTCAATTTGCAGAAAGGAGTTCTTGGTTGGTCAAAAAGTGTTGCTCTACAACTCTAGGCTTGGACTCATGAGTGGAAAGCTCCGCTCTAAATGGATTGGACCGTTTGTAGTCACCCAGGTGTTTCCTTATGGCACTGTGGAGATCAAGAGTGAGTCCATAGACAAGAGCTTCAAAGTCAATGGCCACCGACTCAAGCCTTTCCTCACTACCCCTTCTTTGGATGATGCACCTGTGGAGGAAGCCTCATTGGTCGACCCCATTTTTGACCCACCATGATTTAGGGAGTCTTCTTTTCTCCTTCTTTACTACTTTTATTCCACTTGTCTATATCTGTCTGATTCTGCTATTTGTTTTACATTGAGGACAATGTGTGATTTAAGTGTGGGGGGGAGAGTAGTTTAGGTTGCATATTTTTGCTTTGATTTTTTTTAGGTTTTGCTAAGTTTTGGACATTTTCTTGCATGTTTTTGCTTCATTTTAGTAGAGTCTTGGTATCTTGTGTCTGAATTCATGCATTTCTGTGTGTAAAGTTGCTTTTGATAATTAAGAGGTGGTAACACTGTGATAGAATTGTCCCTTTTGTGAGGATTTGAGCCTTAATTGTGGGTGGATTGCTATATATGCCACCTAATTTTTCTTTCATGTGTGATTGCACTCTGGATTACTTGCACTCTAGAACTTGACTTGACTCTTGTTGATACTTGATATTCCCATGCACATTTTGAAATGATTTAGGCATTGTTTTTTCTTGAATAAGCCACTAGCCATATGAGCCTACCTTGAATTAATTTATCCTTTGATAGCCCCTTTGAGCCTTTATATCCCTTTTCTTTGTTCTTTAGCTCATTACAAGCCTATGACTGAAAAACCATGATTGTCCTAACCTTAGGGAATGTTGGAGCTTTGGTGAACCAGCGATTCAACTTTTCCAAAGCAATCGGTTGGTGAAACGGTGGAGGTGGAACAGAAGGACCTGCATTGCTTTGTCTAGTCCTTGGAGGCCTAGGAGCACGGCTAGACGAAGGTTGAGCCCTTCTCTGAACAACCGGAGGTGAAGGCTCATCATCATCTGATTCCTCAATGATTACCCTTCTCTTCGAGTGACGGGATGACATGATCTCAGAACAAATAATGTGACAAATATAGAATTCTGAATCAACTTGAATCAAAGCAACAGACTATGCTAACCAGATAGATTGCAGCACAACACAAATAACAAACCAGACTACCAGATACTTAACTCAGCAGTGACAACTTCATAAACTCATCAATGAACATCATATCAACAAATCACTATAATGAAGATACTGAAGAAGAAGAACAGTGAACCAAGAACCTGAACCGGAGAAGAAATACTGAACCGAAGCGACAACAGAGCAACAGACCGAGTAGCTTCAATACATTCTGAACCGAACCAAAACAAACCGAGAGAACTGAACCAGTCACTGAACCGAACGCCAATCTGAACCAGAAAACCAAAAAGCTTGCAAAAACCAGTGAACCGAGGTCTTTTCACATCAACACTCTTGAACCAGTGATGAAGAACCGGATCTGAACATGAAGATCAAGTGCCATGAAACATGCAAACCTTGAGAAAACCAAGTTTAACCAAACATGTAGAGTAAGGTTTTGATAATGTTAAGCAAGAACTAGAGGTTTCAATGGTGGTTATGGTTGTGGAAGAAGAAAACGTATGAGAGAGAGGAAAAGAGAGAGAGGGGCGATTTTGATGAGAGAAGTGGAGAAGATGAAGGTTTACGTGAGAAGGAAGAGATATGAGAGAGAATGGTGAAGGTTTGATGAAGGTTTGTGGGTGGTTATGGAGTTTGGTGGAAGAAGGAAGAAGATGAAGTGGGAAGGAGAGAGTATCGTGGGAGAGAGAGAAGAAGGAGGCCGTAGGATGTTTTTATGGGAAGAGAGAGAGTGTGTAAGAAGGTGTGTGGCTAGGGTTTATTCAACTTGTGGTCCACACTTGGTCAACTTGGGTCAAAAGTCCCACACGATCTGCACTTTTCCCCTTTTTTTTTCTGATACTGTAGTCGATAATCGATTATTTCCTTTATATAATCGATTACTTCTTCTATTAATCGATTACTTTTATGCTTTTAATCAATTATCTCTCCTCTGGTCAGAATTGATGCAACATTTATACTCGATTATATCCACTCCTTTAATTGATTATAATGCCTCTGATGATTTGCATGATGCTGTAGATTTAATCGATTCTTCTGATCCTTTAATCCATTATTTCTTCATAATTGATCATAACTGGTTCAAAAATTCACGTGGTAATCGATTACTGTTGCAGAGTAATCGATTACTTCTGCACAAACTTCCAGAGTCCTCCTTTTCTGACTGACAAACTTCAATAACTTCTGATGCATGATTTCTGATGCCAGGAACCGTTAGTGACATTCAGCTTGTGGTCAACTTACCTTTAAGAGACCTGTTTCCTACAAAACAAATGGTTTTAGCTATCTCCAATGCTCAAGTTAGATACATTGATATAATAAACAAATGAGCTCTTTAATTTACTAAAATAGATCAAAGAAAATAATATAACAAATCATATGCTTATTATAAGTATGAGTTATACCAAGATTAATCATAATATGCATTTGGTACTAACTTGATTACCTCAAGTTTATACTAAATAACATTTTATGAAGTTCTTTGACATTTCCAAGATATGATGATCATGTGATGATAAAATTTTCAACACATGATTTATTTTCTAAAATTAGTATAGCTTGGAATAGTCAAAGTATGTTCTTGAATAATCATAATTATAAAAGGTATATGACCTGTTTACCTCGGACTTTGTATGCCATGGAGCTTTTGCCTTTGGCCTATGATCCCTTTTTCAATTGCTTTGTGCCAAGGTGACTTTGTTCTAGACCAATAGTTCCTTCTATGATTTTTCATTAATATGTACTTTCCATTTCTTCCATTTGAGGCTGTTGATCTTGATGGAGCTATACTTCTTTGGTTACTCCATCTGTTTTCAGATATCCAAGGGAACCATGTGATGAATTTGTCTCTTAGTATCCTTCTTGGTTTTTCCTTCGGTAAAATATGATGTTCCATCCTGTTACAAGAAGAAGTTTTTGGTACCCATCTCATTTTGGGTCCAGGGGGATTAGATTTAGATTCCTCAGAAAACTTTGGAACCCATTTCATTTCATATATTGATTTTTCTTATACATGCATAAATGAGAAATATGACCTGAACGACCACAATAGTTACAAATAATGATTTTGGGAGATGTTTTGGATTTTCTAAAATCATTTTTGCAAAACACAAACTTGTGATCTTTGTATTCAGAATCACATTTGCTAACCTCTTCGCTTGACTTTTGAATTTCCACATTCTTATTAGAATTGTCAAGAAAGGAGTTTGAACAAAGGGATTTTGAGATACAATGAGAGTCACAAGAAGCAACCTCAACCACTTTTTCAATAAAAATGCATTTTTCATTTCTTGTCAGGAGGAGAATTACTTCCCTTAGAGATTCCGCTGTGGAAATGGGATAGTATCTCAATGGATTTCGTGTCCGGTTTGCCAAGGACAGCTACTGGTCATGATGCAATCTGAGTGATTGTAGATCGCTTGACGAAGTCAGCGCATTTTATTCTCGTAAATGTGCGTTATTCTTTGGAGAAGCTCACTCAGTTGTACATCAAAGAAGTAGTTCGCTTGCATGGTGTGCCATCAAGTATCATGTCAGATCATGATCCAAGGTTTACATCGAAGTTTTGGCACGATCTACATAAAGCTCTGGGTTCAAGGTTGAAGTTAAGTTCTGCTTATCATCCCCAGACTGATGGTCAAACGGAGAGGACTATTCAGTCATTGGAGGACATCTTAAGAGCCTGTGTTTTGTAAGGCCAAGGAAATTGGGAACAAATGTTGCTGCTCGTGGAATTTACTTATAACAATAGTTATCATACAAGCATTGGAATGGCACCATTTGAAGCTCTATATGGGAGAAAGTGTCAGACTCCGCTATGCTGGTTTCAAGTGGGGGAGAGTTCTCTTATTGGTCCGGATTTTGTGCAAGAGACAACTGAGAAGATTAAGATGATACAAGAGAAGGTGAGGACTGCTCAGAGCCAGCAAAAGAGTTATGCTGATCGGAGAAGGAAACCATTAGAATTTTCCGAAGGTGACCATGTTTTCATTAGAATAGTACCAACCAAAGGTGTTAGTAGAGCTTTGAAAACCCATAAATTATCACCTAAGTTTATTGGTCCCTACCAAACTCTTAAAAGAGTTGGTTCAGTAGCATATCAATTAGCCTTACCCCCATCTTTAGCTAATCTTCATAATGTGTTTCACGTGTCACAGTTGAAAAGGTATATCCATGATCCTACCATTGTCCTTAAGATTCAACCTGATGACCTAGAAATACATGAGAATCTAACCTTTGGAGCTATGCATATCAGGATCGAGGATCGAAGAGTCAAGCAGCTCAGAGGGAAGGATATTCTTTTGGTCAAAGTTATCTGGATTTGTGGTGATGTAATTGAGGCATCTTGGGAATTAGAGGATAAGATGCGTCAGGATTATCCTGAATTGTTTGTGTGAGTTGACTTTCGGAGACGAAATTCCTTGTAAGTGGGGGAGTAGTGTAACACCCCAAAATTTTAATCACTGATTAATGAAATATTAATTATAAAGTTTATTATAATTAATTATTTCTATTTTTAATCTTTGATTAAAATCTATGTTTATGTTATTAGTAAATGTTTGAAATGGATGAATATGATTTGGTAATTATTTTCTAGATAAAAATAAATATTTGCATATTAGTCCTTGCTTTGGGACATAGAAGTAATTTTAGGAAAGGTTTTGGAGGGAAAGAAAATAAAATAATTATTTTTCAAAAATTGACCAAAATACTCGAGTATTCCTAAGAAGACTCGAGTATTCTGGTCAGAATTGGACGAGTTAGTGCGTTTTGGTGAGTCACCACCAACGATTCTCCATCGTTAACACGAAAACACCTCCATAACACTTACATGGCCTTCGTGTCAAGCTGCATGGGCATGGTGATTGGCTATTTAAGCCATGGTTGATGGATCAACCAACCCATTTGCCAAATTCGTGAGACATTGCATGCTTTAGGGTTCCTGAGTTCGATCATTCAATTCTCCCTCTCTGTTTTGATTCGAGTCACAAATCATATACCAATACAAAGTTCACATCTTGAGCTTTGTATAGACACCAAAATCGTGAGTAGAGAGTTTGTGTGTTGGAAGAATTAGAGCTCGAAAGTTGGAGCTTGTTTGCTGTCAACCAGTCTCTGGAGCTTACTTTGGTCATTGATTTTGGTAAGCTCACGCACTCTCTGAGTCTCAAATTTGTTTCTTTAGTTAGTTTGTGTTGCGTAGAATCTAGGGAAACTAATTTCCCCAATTCTTATTGTTGTTTCATGTGTCAGCGAATTCAATTTTTGTGCTCCACTCAAACAGCTCTGCATGTTGGTTCTTGAAGTGGTTCCCTGTGTTGTGGAGCTTCTCTTTCGAAATTTTCTGTTGGTACACGTCTGAGAGGTAAGGGGAAAGCTTTCTATTCACTAGATAGATTTTAAATTATATGAATTTTATTAGAGAGCCACCAACAGGCTCTAAGGGCTTAGTTTGAATAGGGAAATTGGTTTGGAGACCAACCTGTGCTCTAAAGTTGTTTTGAGCAAGTTTGATATGTTGCATGCAAGCTATTTAGAACTTAAAATCATGAGTATTTTGAGTATTATGCAAATTGGTGTGTTATGTTGTTGATTTTCTAAGTTTTATGCATAATCTAGTGAATCTCTGTTAATTCTGTAATTTGATGTGTTCTAAGTGCTTGAACATGTTTAATATATGTTATATTAACTCTGCTGATCACTGGATTTGATTAGAATTGGATTTTCAGTCTGTACTGTTTGTTAAGACTCGAGTACATGGCTCTATACTCGAGTATTTCGTGATGCACCAGTGCATCTTTTTGCACCAACACTCGAGTATCAAGTCCAGGACTCGAGTACTCACTGATGCAGCAAGATTATTCACTGATGAACCACTCTAATAATGCATGAACCACTCGAGTCTTCTGGTTGATGAACGACTCGAGTATTTCATGAACTACTCGAGTATTTTTTTGAAAATCTGAAACTTGACTTTTCTAAAAAACCATGAACGACTCGAGTAACTTGTGAACTACTCGAGTGAACTGGAAAGACTGAAGAACTACTCAAGTATTTTGAAGAATACTCGAGTATTTTTGTCCAGAAACTTAAGAATGCCATTTTTGATTCTGAATCATTCTGTTAATATTTGAGTGATAATAATCCAAGTGATCTAAGACTTAAAAGTAATTGATTGATGATGGTATGAAACTGTTGAATTAATAATGTGAGATATTATTGATTGAGATATACCAATCAATTCTTTTAAGTTAAGAAATTGCATTCATCCTGGAGTTTGGGTGTTAGATCGTTTTTCATGTTATGATAACATATGGAGGGCCTCTGGGAGTGCCAATTGACGGCTTGCTTGATGACACATTATGGTGGACGATGTGTCCAGCGAGAGTAATATGCTGATGATATGGTTATTCCGTTAAGACGACGGGACGTTGCTCGAGGAGCACGTTATGTACCATTTCCAAGCTCGTCGTGTAAATTCTAGGGTGAATGTACGAATGTTGTACACATAGGAGTACAACCACTGGTGAGTGCTGATATGAAGTAAAAGGATGGACGTCAGAGAGTGATATAGATTGATGGAGTTAGGGTTGAGAGCTAGACTCATACATCATGCCACTCATCTAATCTAATGTTGCTTAATGAAAATAAGTATGAGCATTCTACTTGCATTAAATATTTGCTAAGTGTTAAATGTGGTTATTGATTATTGCTGCATACATTTATATTTACATTGTGCATTTATTTATGCTCTATTTATTATGTGTATAGAATTGCTTATCCATGTGCCCTTGTAGGTGATGTCACGTTACATCTCTTGCATCGAGATCCGGCCACTTCCTAGTGGCATATGGATCTACGAGGATCACCGAGCGGTATTTGAGGGTGAGGTAGAGATTACCTTCTATCACCCCAACCCGCTGATTCGGTTTCGTCCTCGTAGATTTAGGATCCCCATCATATACACTATGCATGTACCACCCTTTTACACTTACCATGGCCACCTCCCACACGACCAACTCGCTCGTATCACAGTTTTCGATTCCGACCTACCTGCTCACACCCTTTTACTTCTAGAGTCGTCCGAGAGGTGACTCCCCTATCTGATCCAAGGAGTCCTGTTAGGGTCTCGCCACCACCAGACCCTGTGCCCAGTGGAAGGGCACCCACTCCTTCGGATGAGATAGAGGAGGACCCTGTTGAGGACGAGAGCAGAGGCGAGCCTGTCGTTCATTCTACCGGGAGTCAGTGGAGGGACGATGATCCCTAGGTATGTGCATAGGGTAGATGATGAGGATCAGGGATCCAGTGTGATGGATGCTCTAGAGGAGATGTTGCTACTGATGGATTGATGATGACTACTGCTACTTCTAGGAGACTGCTGCTACTACAACTACTACTGTTGCTACCAGTGCTATGTGACCAGCTTTAGAGTTTTATATTTTGGAATGTATATATATTGTAAATATTCCTTTCGAAAACTCTAGAGTTATGGTCTACTTTTGATGTATATATATATATATGCATAGCCTTTGGAATTGTTCTGGGATTTGGAGATTTTCACTAAAGAACTATGTATTTCCTACCTTTGTTATGTATGAAATTTATGTTTTGTTACAGCTTACTACATAGTTCTATAATTTCCGCGTACTCTGATATTGATTTAAAAGGAATTCGGCTATGATATTTTAAAATGGTATCAGTTCTTTGGAATGAAATAAAGGATGGCATCCCTCAAGTTTCTTATATGAAATGTAAAATATTCTACTTTAGAGAAGGATGCTATCTACGTTTTGTGAAGCAAATTCTTGAGGAAAGCAAATGCCGAATCCAGTTTTAAAATAATATGTAATTTATTCTCCAAATATCCTACCTTTTAGTTTGTGCACCCGCCTCTTTATAAAATAAAAAGGAAAAATTTTAACCTTGTATTTTCTAATACTAAACCAGTCCATATTTAACTGAGTAATAGTCTATTTATTACTCTAATTTCTAGTATTATATTGAGGGTGTCACACTGCTCCTCATCGCATGGAATGGTCTGAAATATCTTCTCCAGCTCCTGAATCCAGATTTGCGCCTCCTCAGGGTTAGCTCTACCATAGAATTTCGGAGGATCACACTTCCTAAAATCGGCCAGCCCCTTTAACTCAGATGGACCGTTGCCGCGCCTATTTGTCAGGTGCTCCAAAATGGTAGCAATACGGTCTAGAGATTCATCGGTATGGCGAGCGTGCCTTGATGTCATTGCTACTTTGTGCTATTTATCAAAGATAACAGTCATATTCAAAACAAAACAATATATTCATATATTACATCCTACTGACTTAATCCTGATCTACCCATAACTCAATCTAGAGTTATCACAGCTTATAGCATGTGTGGCCATATTCCATAGGTCGAGAGTTTGAACCATTTCTCTAATACCACTAAGTGTAACGACCCAACTCTCTAACCCTTAATTACTTATAAATAAAGTAGAAAAAATTTTCGCCGAAATAAGTTGAAAAATTTATCATTTCAAAAGCGGAAGCAACTTATATATGACATCCTTACCAAATAAAACATAGAAGTTTTACAGCTTTATAATACAATAGTTCAAACTATAAAGTAAACAAAATAGACTCTGAGCTACTTAATATACTAATAGTAACCCAGAGCATGGTTCTCAAAACTCCGTTATTGGAAAGGGAATTCCGCATCCCTTGCCAGCACTACTCTTCCCCTTGGAAGACAGGACCTCCATTACCTACAAGGGCAACAAGGGAGTAAGTCATAGCTAATCACGTTAAAACAAATGATAATAATAGTGGCTAAAAACAACATGCACAAGTAATAACCATTTACAATTGCATGTATATATGTCAAACCCTTTTTACTCAAGTAGTTAATCTTATTGTTAATGGCATGATGTATGCTAATCTCAACAACATCCCGGGGCATCACAGCTTGGAGGAAAATGGGTCATCCTGAGCTTCCTCCGCTCGACCCTTCACGACAAGCAGCGTGTGCGACAGACAGCGTGAAAACATCTCAACAAGCTGGAGCAAACAATGCATGAATGCAACAATAATCCATTACCAATCCTCATTATCAATTCATTATCACTTTTATCAAGGACATAGTCCATCATTCCATCTTTCAATCCATTAATCTCATCTTTAACTTTTCTTTTAGCTGGTGCTGATGCTTTCAGAAAAAGGCCATCAGCGGCATAGCCACTTAGTGATGGGTTTAATCATTTCCATTTAATAGTTTCAGGAAAAGTCCATCAACAGCCTAGCCACTTTGTGATGGTTTTAGAAATAGTATTGAATTATTCCATTTATAGTCCATCGGGGCATAGCCTCCTATTGATGGTTATTGCAACGACCCATTGGGACTCCTATAGTAAAATATCAACCAAGTGAATAAAACTTTCACTGGGACATCTATTGGATCCATATCGACCAAATAGGTGTACGCACTTCCTTTGGGACTCCTGTAGGGAAAATATCAACCACTGAATAAAATTCCAATAGGACACCTCCAGGATAGTTATCAACCAAACGGGATTAAATATTAAGCATAGTGATGTTTAGAATTTAGTAATTTAGGAAATTAGACGAGTTAATTTCTGAAACTTTAAAAGAATAAGAGATTTATGAAATTTTCTCAAAATACTCGAGTAGTTCATGAACTACTCGAGTGGTTCATGCCAAAAATACTCGAGTACTCGAAGAAATACTCGAGTCGTTCATCACTTTCTAGAATACTCGAGTCTTTCTCAAAATACTCGAGTCTTTTTGTTGCAACAGCACTAGTTTTCTGCATTTTATGCACCAATTCGTGATTCTTACACTTTTACTTCAATTCTGCACAAAACAGAAGTTATTCCACATGTAGTAAACATGTTGCATATATCAATTAACATCAAATTAACAAAAAACATAATCAAATCACAGAATTGCATAAAACATAGAAATTATCCATTTTAACATATGAATTTCATTTCTACTTAATTTTAAGTTCGTAAATCAATCTAGTGAGCTTCCTTAGGTCCAATTAAACTTGTTTGAACACAAAAACCATGAGTTTCTGGCCTCCAAGTCAGATTCCCATTTCTAACTTACATTGCCCATGAACCTCATATGGTTCCTATGAATTTAACTTATTGATTACCATTCTAGCAATTAGGTAACTTCTCCCCTACCTTAGAGAAGCTAAACAAATGATTGGTTGAAGAGGAAAGGGGTTGGATCAAAGTTTGCGATTCTGCACCGGTGCACAAACAGTTGCACTAGTTGACTTTGGCCATTAAATTCACCACGAATAAGGCATGAAAAAGAATGAAATAAGTTAGCTTAAGCAACAAGGGAATGCTAACTTTAATCAGAAACAAATTTGCAATCGAGAGGGTTCCTGGATTCACCAGACCAATTCAAGAAAGAGAGGTTGATGGTGCTGTTTGATGCTCTGTTTTCACAGCTTTAGAATGCCTAACTTTGAAAGCTTGCAACTTGATCTACAGGAAGTCAATTTGTGTGGTTCTTGGTTCAAATTCGAAAGGGGAATTAGAACTCGAATTGTGTTTTGGTTGTACTAGATTTGGTTGAGTGAGGAGGGAGAATCGTAGGCTCAAAGAGAGCACCAGAAAACTGAGAATTTTGGACAGAAATCCGGGTTGGAGTGGATTGAATGAGTTCCTAGCCTTCCCCAATTACTTATTTATAACTTAGGATTACCCTCCTATGAAGTAAGGTCCAGCTCTGTGCTTGTAACTAGATGAAACGAGCTGTTGGTTCCAATTTGGTTTGAAACCGACTTTTATTTTTTTGCAGAGCTGCATGAACTACTCGAGTATTACTAGAAATACTCGAGTATTTCAACTAAAATTTCAAATTTTCCTAACAGCTAGTTACGATACTCGAGTCTTCCCACCAATATCGAGTCTTTTGACTAAAAATCATAAAAATTAATATTTTATTCAATAAAACAGTTTATTTTATTTATTTATTTTAAAATATTAGACCTTACATAAAGGTTTAGTTATTTTGGAAAATCGGTTGTTGTCGCACCCCTCTCGAGATTTTGAGTCCAACTCTAACAAACTTTCGATAATTATCTTCATATATACTGAAAATAAAAACGAGGTTATAAAATTTTCTACAACTTTGACAAAGGAGTATAAATAATAGATGATAAACAAAACTCTAGAAATGTGTTATAAAAATGCATTTATTTCCAAGAACGAAGCTTCATTATTCATGATATATGGCTTTTCTCTTAATTATTCATGATATATGGATTTTCTCTTAATTATTCATGATATATGGCTTTTCTCTTAATGGTAATAAAAAGGTACAATTTATTTGCCACAACAACAAATGTAATTTCCAACTGGTAGGTTGAGGTTAGGAACGCAAAATCCAATGACATAGTTTCTCTGGATGCATACAACGTTACAATTAGGATACTGTTTGCATGTTCCTATACAAGTTTGTTCACCCATACCTGCATAAATTCCATGGATACTTAGATTTTCACAAAATAAATGGAAATGGAAAGAATAAAGAATTGTATGAGTGAATTAAATTTTTGTTTAATTCTTTGTTTACAAACCTTGAGAGAAAAGGAGAACTCAAACATAATAAGACATAAGCATCTTTTTTTTAAGGGTTTTCTCTCTTTTCTCTCGTGGAAGCCCTAAACCTAGTGCAGCCACCGTTGGCCGTGCATGGCCAAGAAGAGGGGAAGACCCCCTAAAACCCCTTCCTCGTCTAAAAGCAAGGATTGTTCACCTGAACTTGAATCGCCAGGGCCTCAGAAGCTGGATTTTTCACAACTTGATGAGGAGGATTTGGCGGAGATAGATAGCTTAAACCCTAAGCAAGCGGAAAGACTCCTGAAAAACCTTGATGTGTTACGTGAGAAGATTAAGGGGAAAGCTATTATGGAGGAGCAGAAACGGGAGCCTTTGTGTTCTCAGGAAAACAAAAGGGATCAAGAAGATGGATCTGTGAAGGGAGACAAGCAGAGTAATGTGGAAGAGCCTAAGAAAACAGAGAAGCCAAAATCAGTATGGGACTCTTTTGACATTAGCAAACTAAGGAATGTGGGAGAGAAGTTGAATTTTCATGAACCAGTTCTTAAGGATGGAGTCTCAATTGGTAAGATTTAGAGTAATGATGTGCATGATGAAGTGCAGTATTGGCAAAGTGCTTTGGTTTGCTATGTTCTTGGTGAAAACCCCCCATATTCAGTGATAAGTGGATATCTTAAGAAAATATGGGGAAGCTATGGAATAGACAAAATATTGATGAATAATGATGGCACAATAATTGTGAGATTCAAATCAGTAGAGGCCAGGAATAATATACTTGAGATTTGTGTGTACCATTTTGATAAGAAGCCCCTGATACTTGCACCATGGACAGGAAGAACATCTAAGAATCACCTAGATAAGGTTCCTGTTTGGATTCAGTTTCCAAACTTGAGTCTTAAATTTTGGAGAGCTACAGCTTTGGGGAAAATAGCTAGTCTTGTTGGACAACCTATAATGGTTGATCAGGTAACAAAAGAAAGGAATCATATTAATTTTGCTAGAGTCCTTGTTGAGGTAGATCCTGCTGTGTTACCTGAGGAGGTGTTCTTTGAGGATGACAAATGTAATATAGTTACACAGAAGGTTGATTATGAATGGAAGCCGGTCATTTGTGCAAAGTGCTCTATGTATGGCCATGATAGCAAAGCGTGCAGGAAGAATGTTAAACAACAGTGGGTGGAAAAGAGGAGGCCATCAAAGGAGGATATTGAGGAGATTGATGATACTTTAAAGAAGAATAGGGCCCAGGAAGAAGGGTTAATTGAGGATCACAGGGCAGATGGAGGAGGTGTTGTAATGCTCACGACTCAATCAGAATCCTTCATTGAGGCATCAACAACACATCAAGGTGAGTCCAGTGCTGGAAGGTTGGATGTTGTGAAGGACAAGAACACAAATAGTGCTGCAGCAAGAAGAGGAGTGGAGAGTGATAAAGACATTGGTCAGAATAGCCAATGGACAACAGTAATGACTAGAAGTAAGGCTCAGGAAAGGTATGAATCTATGAAGGCTGAGGCTGCAAAGCCACCTTCTCATGGATAATATTGCAGCATGGAATATTAGAGGGCTGAATTGTCCCTCTGAACAAAAAGAAGTCATGGACTTCTGTAGAATAAATAATGTAGGGATTTTAGGAGTTTTGGAGAATAAGTTGAGGAGTGAATCAATTAACAGAGTTTTGAATAATATGGTTGCAGGGTGGGGTTATTACATTAATATTGATGCAAGTCCTATTGGTAGGATCCTCATTATGTGGAAGAAGGATATGTATGATGTGGTTATCATTTCTAGGTCAAAACAGTATATGTTGTGTTATGTCTCTGCAAAGACAAATGGTGTAGTGTTCTTTGTATCTTTCATATATGCTGCAAATGAGACTGATGATAGAAAGGAGTTGTGGGAAGTCCTCAAAGGAGTGGGAAATATGATTACTGAGCCATGGCTGGTCCTAGGGGACTTTAATACTTTCTTGGAAGTTCATGAGAAAATTGGTGGGCTAGCAGTTGATCCTATGCAGTTGCAAGATTTTAGAGAGTGTGTGCAAGAGAGCAATTTATTTGACATGAGGTACAGGGGCAGTTTCTACAACTGGTGTAATAAGCAAGACGGGATTCATCGAGTTAGCTGTAAACTTGATAGATGTTTAATCAATCAGTTGTGGTGTGATAGGTGGCCAAATGCTGAAGCTCAATTTCTAGTTCCAGGGTTGTCTGACCACTCACCAATTCTGATGAAGTGGAATCAGGAAGTTAGGAATAAAGGGAGCTTTTTCAAGTTCTTTAACATGTGGGCTCAGAACCAGGAGTTCTTTGAAGTGGTTCATTCTGTTTGGGCCACAAATGTGGAGGGATTCATGATGTACCAGGTTTGTAGAAAACTTCAATTACTCAAAGCTCCTCTCAAGAGTTTGAATAAGAGAAGTTTCTCAGACATAGATAAGAAGGCAGTTGAATTGAGGGAAAAGCTAGAGACTGTGCAGACTCAGTTGGCTCTTAACCCCTTAGATGTGATGTTGCAAAAAGAAGAGAAAGAGGTGTTCTTGAAGCTGAGGGATACTCAAAAGGCTGCTTATTCTTTTCTGAAACAGAAGGCAAAAGTGGACTGGATGAGAGGGGGTGATGAGAATACCAAAATGTTTCACAATGCTATAAAGCAGAGATTGTACAGGAACAGAATTTTAAGGATTCAAGATGCTGCTGGGAATTTTGTTACAGGGCAGGATAAAATCTCTAACTTGTTTGTAACTTTCTATAAGGATTTATTCAGCAAGAAAGTTCAGAGAAATTGGAATGAGTATGCAATGGAGGAAGGCCCTGTTCTTAATACAGACCAGCAGTTAGGTTTGCTTAAGCCTTTCACTGCTGAGGAAATAAGGGCAGCTTTCTACTCAATAAATAGTGATAAAGCACCAGGGCCAGATGGTTTTGGGTCTGGATTTTTCAAGGCTGCCTGGCAAATTGTGGGTAATGATTGTGTATTGGCTGTGCAAGAGTTTTTCAATTCTGGTAAGATGCTGAAATCTATGAATCACACTACTCTTGCTATGATTCCAAAGGTTGACTGCCCAAATTATGTTAATGATTATAGACCTATAGCATGCTGTAATACTATTTACAAATGCATCACTAAGATCTTATGCAGCAGGCTTAATCAGGTGCTCCCTAGTGTAGTTCAAGGAAATTAAACTGCATTTGTGCAAGACAGGAGTATCATTCACAATATTCTAATTACTCAAGAGCTACTGAGGTTGTATGGTAGGAGGAGAATCTCTCCAAGATGCACTATGAAGATTGATATAAAGAAAGCTTATGACACTATTGACTGGTGTTTTATTGAGGAGATGTTATTTGCTTTTAAAGTGCCAGAGAAGTTCAGGAGGTGGGTTATGACACGTATTTCTATATCATCTTATTCAATCTCTATTAATGGGCAGCTCTCTGGTCTTTTTAAAGGGTCAAGGGGTTTGAGGCAGGGGGATCCTATGTCTCCACTAATTTTTGTCATGGCAATGGAGGTTCTCACTAGATGTCTACAAAAGGCAGCTAGAAACAGGAATTTCAGGTATCATCCTCTATGTAAGGATTCTAAACTAGTCAGGTTGGCCTTTGCAGATGATCTGACGATATTTTTCAAAGGCCATCCAGCAAGTGTGAGGTTGTTGTCTGAGGCTTTGAGACATTTTTCAGATTGTTCAGGGCTACAAGCTAGTCTAGAAAAATCTCAACTCTACATGGCAGGATTAAATCAAGACAAACAGGAAGAGCTGATTCAAATAACTGGTTATAGGAAAGGAACTTTTCCTTTTAGATACCTAGGTCTTCCAATTTCAGCAAAGAAGTGGACAGTGTCAACTTGTCATGTTCTGGTGGATAGAATCACTAAGAGAATTGGAACTTGGAAGACTAGGAATATATCTTACCAAGGAAGATGTTGCTTAATTAATTCAGTGTTGATGAGCTTACATTGCTACTGGGCTTCTATCTTTGTTATACCTAAAGCAGTCATTAAGGAGGTGGAGAGGAAGTGTAGGGAGTTTTTGTGGGGTGTGAATGAGGCTGGCCATAGCACAGCTGCTGTGGCTTGGAATGTGGTGTGTAAGCATAAGAAGGATGGGGTTTTAGGATTTAGAAACATTAGTATTTGAAATCAGGCTGGAATCGGGAAGCAAGTATGGCAGATAGCTGATAAAAAAGACTCTCTATGGGTAAAGTGGATTAACACGATCTACTTAAAGGATAGAGATTTTTGGAGCTATGATTCTAACATTCAACACAGCTGGCATTGGAAACAAATTATTAAGGTAAAGGAGAAATTGAAACTTGGTTTTATCAATGGTAGATGGTTGCATGATCTGAATGGTGAGTACACAATCAGCAGTGGTTATAAGATGCTCAACGGACCTTCAATTTCTTTCCCTTTGCATAAGTTGATCTGGAACTCAATGTCGATTCCCAAGCACAGATTCATTGCCTGGCTAGCTGTTCATAACAAGCTGAAAACAAATGATCGATTAGCGAGCTTTATGCAAGTTAATCAAACATGCAGATTGTGTAATCGGGAAAATGAGACGCGAAATCACCTGTTTTTCGAATGCTGTTGGAGTCGTGACTTGTTGGAACATATGTGTCTATGGATTGGGTTGGATTTCTGGCCAACGAAGTTCAGCAGGTGGACAAGGTGGATTCTTCGAGCATTCAAGGATAGAGGACGAAGGAAGATGCTGTGTGGTCTGTTTGCAGGGGTGATGTACAGTGTTTGGGGAGAGAGAAACTCAAGTGTTTTTGAAAACAAGTCCACTAACTTGATGCATATTGCTGGTCAACTGAAGAGGCAATTAGCTTGGAGAATAGATTTGTGTTGTCCAAATTTTAGGACTTGGAATAATGTGGCTTTAGTCAATAGGATTTGCATTCAGTTACATTGATGTATAATTTTCTGTTTTGTAGGCATTTCTGTTAGACTGGAACCCTTCCTAGAAGGTGGCTGGTCTTGGAAATGGCCTTTGTTTTGTGTTTTGAATTTTGTTCGTGGTAATGAATTTTTTATCTTTACCAAAAAGGAGAACTCCAACAATTACTGCAAAGATGAATTTCAACAAAGCCATTTGATTATGTGTGCTAATCTTATCTCTATAGACTTTGAAAGTAAATTTGACTTGTAAGTGACAAGATAATATGGTCAGGCTTATATAATAACATATTCATTAATTATGCATTAAAATAAATCATTATAAAATATTTGAATGAATGTATATTACATTGAAATTGGCTAAATTCATTAAATGATGAAAATTAAACAAAATTATGCAAATTTCCTTTTAAGACAATCCTCTTTAAAAAAAAATGCCATATTTTCTTTGTTAAAAAAAAATCTTATTTAAATAAATTCAGCTGGACCAAATTAAACTATTTTAACAAAAAAAAAATGAGGCTATTATTTTATGAAACAATCTACTCTTCTTTTTATATAAGATTGCCATTTTTTTTATAAAAAAATATAAAAGAATGCCTTATAGAGCCACCACATTTGTGTTGAAGTTTTATTTACACCAGAGCAATTGCAAGTAAATAGTGGATATCGAGTTATCCATGTTACAAAATATTTATTTATTGCTTTTTAATTTTTTAAAATTACAAAACTATTATTCATTTTGGATAATTAAAAAAGATATATATATATATATACATTTAAAAATTTCATGTTATCTTTGTTCGTCCTGTAAGATCTATGGAGTTTTGATGAAGATAAAGCTTTACATTGCAAACATACAACTCAACAACAACTATGTCAAGGATTAAGCAACCACACCAAATATTAGTTTTATTATTATGTACCTTATATGTTGTATATATTGGTTTTATTATTTCTTATGCATATGAGAGTGGGGTGGTAGCTTAGGATTAATCTTAATTGAGTATATGGTTTATTGAATATGATGTTGAATGTGATTAACTTGATAGAAAATAGCTTACATGAACGGTGAAAGTAAAACACATTTGAAAAGTTGTTTTTTTAGTCATTTTACTGTAACTAATCGATTAGCAACTATGGCCTAATCGATTAGCACGTGTAAATGAATTCAGTCTGCTTCATATGCAGTGGTTAACCGATTAAGGCTTTTTGGATAATCGATTAATTGTTGTTAGAGCAGAAAATAAAATTAGTTTTAAAAGCTTTTCATTGTGGTTTTTCATTTTGGTTACATATTACAACTTTTGAAATACGAAATACACTTTTATGCTATCAATATTCTCAAAGAGCTATTTTTGTTTTCTAAAATTCTGTCAAGATCAATCACTCTAACTTTCTCCAATCTCAATTCATTACTTTCATATTCTTTCATTCACATATTCATTTGAGATTTGTTATTTGTTCTATTATCCTTGGTTGCATCATTCTACAACAAGGGTTGTAATTTTGAGCATTCAACAATCAACGACATGAGAAATCACAAGTCTTTGAAGAATTCAAAGCAAGAAGAAGGAATCGGTTGAAGAGGGTTCCTCAACAAGGAGCGATTCAAGAAGATTGGAAAAAGAAATTGTGGGGTAGATTTTCAAGAGATTGGTACTCTCTTGAAGGGTTAGGATAAGTTGAGAGAGGTGTCTCATTTATCTAAGTGTAATCTAACTCAATTGTTTTTCCTAGCAAGAAAATCTTCGTAATCGGAAAGGGAGGACTGGATGTAGCTCTCTGTGGTTGAGAGTGAACCAGTATAAAATCTCTTGTGTCAATCTTCTTAATTTCTTTCTTTTACATAACTACCATAAACTAAATAATCAATTAGGTTAGAATTGGGGATTTTATATTTCTTAGTGAATCAATAGTTAATTGGCAAGGTAAATTAAATTAGGTTTGTTCATATTCTATTTGATTTTTATTCTTGGATCTTTGACATTTGATAATATTCTAAAAGTGATTTTTTGGGTTTTGATTAGTAATTAATCGATTAGCTGTAAAACTAATTGATTAGCCAAAATTGAGTTCTCAACCTTTAATCGATTATCATACTTGTAACATCTCGAAATTTGATATTTAATATAATAGATTTAAATATAAATTTATTTAAGAATAGGATTAAGTCATAGAAGTTGTACAAGTATCGTGAGGGTAATAGGAAGCGTGAGCCGACCAGATAAGTAAATGCTGGACCTCGAACCGATCCCCGCCGAGCTAAATGAGAGCAAATGTGAGATCTTGTGTCAACTCGGATTAGCCGACCACAACGAAACCTCGCGGTGTTGACCGAGAGGAGACTCGAACTGCCACTGCTTCTCCGTGACAACTGATGCTGAGTTGTTGATCCCTTGATTTTCGTGCCATCCGTACGGCTGTCTCTGTCAATCACTTTATGTCCTTGTCAAGTCACTGTTTATGGCTTCCTTTAGAAGCCAATTAATCTTGTCTACATATTCTAAGCTTCTCCAAGAAGCCTCCAATGAGAGACACACAAATAATTTCCGCATGGGGATAAAAGAAAACCCACACACAACACAACAACACTTTCCACCTTCTTTCTCTTTCGTCTCCTCCATTTTCTCTGAAGTTCCAAAACCTACGATTCATCATATACTCCCTTCAACCACGAAAATTTCATCCTTCTTCTCCCTCAAGAACTCAGGAATTAGAGGCTACTCTCCTCCATCCCTTTCATCTCGTCAAACGTTCTCTAGACCGTCGTCGTGTTGGGTGTGCAGCTAGGAGGAGAACGATTCAAGGGATTCGAAGCTCAAGGAGTCGAACAAGCAACAAAGAAACCACACTCAAGCTATCAAACTCTTTTCTCTCACAGATTGAGGTAAAGAGTGAGTGTTACCTCTACTTGAGTTTGAGTTGCTAGTGTGTTCATAACGGGTGCTAAGAGTGGGTGTTAGATTAGGGAAGAGACATAGGATAATATTAGGGAGAAAAGATAAAAGGGTAAGTAAAAACTAATAACTGAACTAGAAATATGTATTTTTGAGATGAGATGGAACATTTGTTTTCTGCTATGTGTTTTTAATCATATTGTGTACTGGCTAAGTGTTTTATCTATATTGTTGTGGCTGTACAAATGTTTATGAGTTGTGACATTCATTGTTTATACTTCACATTTAAATACTATCCGAGCACGAGAGGCTGAGAGGGGGTATGAGACATGTGACTAGAGATTGAGGGAAGAAAAGATAGGTTAAGGGATCAAATAATGAGGGAAACCAGTGAAACGGGAAATAATTAAGGGGCTGAGCCGAGAGAGGCCGAGTAAAGAGATGGTTAAAGGATAAAAGTGTAATTAAAGAGAAATGGTTGTGTGATTGGATCATAGAAGACGCGCACTGGGTGCGTGCATTGGTCACGTCAGACGCATACTGGGTATGTGCAGTTGTAAGACGGGTATTGGGTACTCGCAGTTATGTATCATACAAGGTTCCGAGCACGGAATCGGTGGGATGTGCTCCTGGTTATAGAAGACGCGTACTGGGTGCGTGCATTGATCGCGTAAGACGCCGAGAGGCACAACTGTAAGACGGGTACTGGGTACTCGCAGTTATGGACGCTCCTTAACTCCATAGAAGAATCGGAGGTCGTGCTCCTAGTCATAGAAGACGTGTACTGGGTTCGTGCATTGATCGCGTCAGACGCATACTGGGTATGTGCAGCTGTAAGACGGGTACTGGGTACTCGCAGTAATGGACACTCCGGAATCCGACCCTAAATGGTGTAAGACATGCACTGGGTGCATGTAGCCAAGAAGAGTAAAAGATTGTAAACTATGTAAAAGGTGAATAATGAATAATGAAACCGAGAGAAAAAAAGGGGACACCGAGAAAAGAAAGTAACGACCGAGTAGATTACAGGTAGGGATTGAGAAATGATTACAAGGGAAGATAATCGGATAAATAGAGGTAAAACTGGTAGGTAAAGAGTATACTGGGCAATGATATGGACCGAGCAAAATGAGGATGTATGCATGTAATATGTGCTGTTTGATTATCTGTGATATATGTTATTTGACTATTTGTGTTTGGCTTGGTAGTTCGGTATGTTATATTAGAAACTGTTTACTTAAGTTCTGTGTAATGCTCACCTCCTTACCATTTTTCAGGTACTGAGCCCGAGCAGATGCAGTCCCCGGCCGAGCAGGTTCACTCTCCCTCACAGGGAGAGTAGGTCATTAGAGTCTGAGATTATGATTAGGTCTCGGCTAGTTGGCCGAGCTAAAACACTGTTCTTGTATTTCACCTTTTGTATAATCGACTAATGTAAACAAGTTGTTTTGCTTATCTTACTTGTGTATGAATGAAGTCTTCCGCTAAAACTCTAACAGTTCAATATTAATGGAAAGAAGTATTATTCGACCAATATCATAGCTCTTTTGAGAAGAAATTTTTATATCCTAATTTTCGGTTTAAGGGTAAAATTAAATTAGGGTGTTACATTTTTGGTATCAGAGCAGATTCTCCTCGGCCTATTAGAGTTGCAAGGGACTCCAGTGGTTACTCACCAAGGGAGTAACAAATAAGTCAAGTCTAGTTTCTAAGTTAGTCAATAGATCTTATAGATGTGCATATATATATATATATATATATATATATATTTGTCTAATTATTCGATGGTTGATTGGCTTTCTCTCCATGACCAAGCAGTATGGCTGGGAGAAGAGCTGATAATGATCAAATTGCTGCTGTGTTGGAAACACTGGTTCAACTGCAGCAGAACCAAGCGTAAGCTCAGCAGAACCAGGCTGAGAATCTTGCTCAGAACATAGCTGCGGCCGCAGCAGCTGCAGCTGCAGCCCTTCAACCTCTACCTCCGGCTTCGGTCGAGATTGACTGGATGAGCCGATTTAGGAAGAACGAACCGCCTCGGTTCGAAGGGGGTTACAATCCAGACGGAGCTCAACGATGGCTCCAAGATATTGAAAAGATTTTTCGATCTCTGCAACCGCCCTATGAGTACAGGGTGAGGTTAGCTGAATTTGTGCTGGCTGGCAAAGCCGAGCACTGGTGGAAGCAACAAAGTCGAGGATTGGAAGCGGCTAATCAAGTCATCACTTGGGATTTGTTCCGAACTCGATTTCTCGGCAAGTATTTTCCTGAAGGCGTTAGGAGGGAGAAGGAGCTCGCTTTTCTCAAACTGGAGCAGAGGAATTTACGCGTCGGGGAATACGCCGCTCAGTTCGAGGATTTGATCCACTACTCAGGGAGTTACCGAGATGCTGATGAACGTACCAAATGCATCAAGTTTGAGTCTGGTCTCCGTGATGATATCCGACTTGCATTTGAGTATCAGAATGTGGCCAACCTCTCGCAGTTGGTGAATATGGCTAGCACCTATGAGAAGGGGCTCAAAAGGAAGGCCAACGGAAAGCGAAACAAGTCGGCACAGAAAACAGCGGGTCCTATTAAGGGGAAAGGAGTCGTTCAGAGATCTGCCCCCTATGTGAATCCGAACTCTAAGGTACCAGCAATGTCAAGGAGTGGTGGGCAGATGGTGGTTGTCCCTGGCCCCTATCCAATATGTCAGCACTGTGGAAAGCAACACAAAGGAGAATGTTGGAGTCTGGATCCCAGCAGAGCAAGAGGATCCTGTTTTCGCTGTGGCAAGCCTGGTCATTTTGCAGCTCGGTGTACCGAGAATATTGTGAAAGAAGAAGTTGATGTGACGAGGGCACAGCAGACGGGCGCTAACCGACCGATGCAGAGAGGCAAAGTTTACACTATGGATGGTGAAGAGGTGACTGACGCCGATGAGCTGATCCGAGGTACTCTTCAAGTAAACAGCATTCCCTGTGCTGTGTTATTTGATTGTGGAGCCACACATTCTTTCATTTCCCTTGATTGTATGAATAAGTTGAAATTATCCCCCATAGAAATGTCTTACAAATTATCCATTTCTACCCCTACCAATTCTTCTGTAATCACTTCCCAAATGTGCTTAGAGTGCCCTATCCAAGTATTAGGTCGAGAGTTTAAGGTCAATCTAATTTGTTTGCCCCTAACCAGACTAGATATTATCCTCGGCATGGACTGGATGTCTCAACACCATGTTCTGCTCGATTGTCGAAAGAAGACCGTGATTTTTAGTGACTCTTCTGTTGCAGTGTTCGAGGCAACAGAGGAACCGACCATGGTCCAAATTCCTGTAGTCGGAGAGTTCCCAGAGGTTTTCTCGGACGAAATGCTCGGCTTACCACCGAAAAGAGAAGTAGAGTTTAGTATAGATCTCATTCCAGGAACAGGACCAATTTCAATTGCCCCGTACTGAATGGCACCTCCCGAGTTAGAAGAGCTCAAGAAGCAACTGGAGGAACTTCTGGCCAAAAAGCTAATCAGACCAAGCGTGTCACCTTGGGGAGCTCCAATCTTGTTCGTTAAAAAGAAAGATGGTAGCCTCAGAATGTGCACTGATTATAGGAAGCTCAACGCGGTAATGGTGAAGAATAAGTATCCCCTCCCTCGGATTGATGACTTACTAGATCAGCTTAAGGGAGCATCGGTGTTTTCGAAGATAGATCTCCGATCAGGATACCACCAGATCCGTATCCGGTAAGAAGATATTCCGAAGACAGCTTTCAGGACAATATATGGGCATTTTGAGTATGTGGTTATGCCCTTCGGACTTACCAACGCCCCTGCCATCCTTATGGACTACATGAATAGGATCTTCCGACCCTATTTAGACTCGTTTGTGATAGTCTTCATCGACGATATCCTCATCTACTCCAAAAGTCTGAGTGAACATGAGAAGCATTTGAGGACGGTATTGCAGATTTTGAAGGACAAAGAACTCTACGCCAAGCTTTCTAAATGCAGTTTCTGGCTCAAGGAGGTCCACTTCCTCGGTCATGTAATATCCGAGCGCGGTGTTGCGGTTGATCCCTCTAAGGTGGAAGCCGTGCTCATGTGGGAGAGACCCAACTCGGTCACCCAGATCAGGAGTTTTCTTGGTCTTGCTGGACACTATAGGAGGTTCATTGAAGGGTTCTCTAAACTGGCTCTTCCATTGACCTCGTTAACCAGAAAGGACACGCTTTACCAGTGGTCCGAGGAGTGCGAACAAAGCTTCCAAGAGCTGAAGAAAAGATTGACGAGTTCACCAGTGTTGATCTTGCTAGATCCGACTAAAGCGTTTGATGTATTCTGTGACGCCTCGAAGCAGGGTCTCGGCTGTGTATTGATGCAACAGGGAAAGGTGGTGGCTTATGCCTCTAGACAACTTCAACAACACAAACAGAATTACGCCACGCATGATCTCGAACTGGCTGCCGTAGTATTTGCTCTTAAGATTTGGAGGCACTACTTGTATGGCACGAAATTTGAAGTGTTCAGCGACCATAAGAGTCTCGGCTATCTGTTCGACCAGAAGGAATTAAATATGAGGCAGCACAGATGGGTGGAATTTCTAAAAGACTACGACTTCAGCTTGCACTATCATCCCGGAAAGGCCAACGTGGTGGCCGACACGCTGAGTAGAAAGAGCCTTCATTTGAGCAATATGATGTCCGAGAGATGCAGTTGATGCAGGAGTTTAGTGATTTTAACCTCGGCGTACAGAAGAGGGAAAACAGTGTCGTACTGGAAATTCTGCAAGTAACAAACGATTTTGTGGGCTTCATTAAGGAAAGACAGGCTGCTGACCTGAAACTCCAGAAATTACTGGAAAGAGCAGGAGACAAGGATGAACCCGACTTTACTAAAGGATCCGACGGTCTCAAGCGGTTTCGGGACCGAGTCTGCATCCCCATGGACTTTGAAGTACGACGCGATATAATGGAAGAGGCTCATAAAATGAAGATGAGTCTTCACCCGGGAGCCACAAAAATGTACCAGGATCTAAAGAAGTTTTTCTGGTGGCCAAAGTTGAAAACTGACATGGCGGATTATGTGTCTCGGTGTTTAACATGCCAGAAAGCCAAGATCGAGCACTAGAAGCCAGGGGGATTGCTTCGATCTTTGGAGATTCCACAATGGAAGTGGGACAACATTTCGATGGATTTTGTGTCAGGCCTACCGAGAACAAGATCAGGGTGTGAAGCTATTTGGGTTGTGGTGGACCGGCTGACAAAGTGTGCCCATTTCCTGTCGATCAGCATGAAGTACAGCCTGGAGAAGCTGACACAACTGTACATTAAGGACATAGTTAGACTCCACGGTGTTCCGAGCAGCATAGTGTATGACCGTGATCCTCGCTTCTTATCCTGATTCTGGCAGAGTTTGCAGCAAGCCATGGGTACAAAGTTAAGGTTTAGCACTGCTTATCACCCTCAGACCGATGGACAATCCGAGCGCACCGTTCAGACCCTTGAGGACTTGTTGAGGACATGTGTTCTGGAGCAGTCGAAAAGCTAGGAAACACTCCTGCCCTTGGTCGAATTTACCTACAATAACAGCTTCCATTCAAGCATCGGAATGGCTCCTTTCGAAGCGTTGTATGGTCGGAAATGCCGAACGCCGTTGTGCTGGTTCCAGATAGGAGAAAACTTATTAATTGGTCCCGACATTGTGCATGAAACAACCGAGAAGATCCGAATGATACAAGGAAAGATGAAAGCAGCACAGGACCGACAGAAGAGCTATGCCGACAAAAGAAGAAAGCCTTTGGACTTCAATATAGGAGATCATGTATTCCTGCGAGTGTCCCCTATAACGGGTATTGGCCGAGCGATCAAATCGAGAAAACTGACCCCTCGGTTTGTCGGACCATATCATATATTGGAGAAAGTCGGACTTGTCACCTATCGGATTGCTCTACCTCCACACTTGTCTAAACTCCATGATGTATTTCACGTCTCGCAACTCAGGAAGTACATTCATGACCCCTCGCATGTGATAGCAGTGGATGAGTTACCACTAAGAGACAATCTGACCTTCGAGGTTCTTCCAGTCAGAATTGAGGATAAACAGGTCAGACGGCTCAGAGGGAAAGAAATCTCCTTGGTCAAGGTTATCTGGAATCGAAATAATGTGGAAGAAGCTACTTGGGAACTCGAAGAGAAGATGAAGCTGTCGTATCCGCAGCTGTTCAATGCCGACTAAATTTCGAGGACGAAATTCCTGTAAGTGGGAGAGGAATGTAACATCCCGAAATTTGATATTTAATATAATAGATTTAAATATAAATTTATTTAAGAATACGATTAAATATAAATATAATAGAAGTTTTACAAGTATCGTGAGGGTAATAGGAAGCGTGAGCCGACCAGATAAGTAGATGCTAGACCTCGGACCGATCCCCGCCGAGCTAAATGAGAGCAAATGCGATATCTTGTGTCAACTCGAATTAGCCGACCACAACGAAACCTCGCGGTGTTGACCGAGAGGAGACTCGGACTGCCACTACTTCTCCGTGACAACACATGCTGAGTTGTTGATCCCTTGATTTTCGTGCCATCCGTACGGCTGTCTCTGTCAATCACTTTATGTCCTTGTCAAGTCACTGTTTATGGCTTCCTTTAGAAGCCAATGAATCCTGTTCACATATTCTATGCTTCTCCAAGAAGCCTCCAATGAGAGCCACACAAATAATTTCCACATGGGGATAAAAGAAAACCCACACACAACACAACAACACTTTCCACCTCCTTTCTCTTTCGTCTCCTCCATTTTCTCTGAAGTTCCAAAACCTACGATTCAGCATATACTCCCTTCAACCACGAAAATCTCTCCCTTCTTCTCCCTCAAGAACTCACGAATTAGAGGCTATTCTCCTCCATCCCTTTCATCTCGTCAAACGTTCTCTGGACCGTCGTCGTGTTGGGTGTGCAGCTAGGAGGAGAACGATTCAAGGGATTCGAAGCTCAAGGAGTCGAACAAGCAACAAAGAAACCACACTCAAGCTATCAAACTCTTTTCTCTCACGGATTGAGGTAAAGAGTGAGTGTTACCTCTACTTGAGTTTGAGTTGCTAGTGTCTTCATAACGGGTGCTTAGAGTGGGTGTTAGATTAGGGAAGAGACATAGGATAATATTAGGGAGAAAAGATAAAAGGGTAAGAAAAAACTAATAACTAAACTAGAAATATGTATTTTTGAGATAAGATGGAACATTTGTTTTCTGCTAAGTGTTTTTAATCATATTGTGTACTGGCTAAGTGTTTTATCTATATTGTTGTGGCTGTACAAATGTTTATGAGTTGTGACATTCATTGTTTATACTTCACATTTAAATACTGTCTGTGGCCGAGCACGAGAGGCTGAGAGGGGGTATGAGACATGTGACTAGAGATTGAGGGAAGAAAAGATAGGTTAAAGGATCAAATAATGAGGGAAACCAGTGAAACAGGAAATAATTAAGGGGCTGAGCCGAGAGAGGTGTAACACTCTCACTTTTATTAGTTAATTTTAGGTTTTATTAAAATCGGTGTTCAAAAATTCCTTTTTAAAACTTAATTTCTTTAAAAGTTTTTACGAAAATCCGGCAGAGTTTCCTCTGTTTTCCGGACTTCCCAAAAATTTTCTTCTTAAAACATGTCAGCCAGAATTATTTAAAACATAAACCATAGCAGTTTAATAGCTATAATAAATCCTAACGCCCGATTAGCACAAGTTCAGGGCAACTACGAATTCCACATTATAATTTACAAAAGTAATGGTCCACTCGAAATAACATATATATATATATATATATATATAATCACTCCACGTAGTGGAACAACGTCCTGCTCGGCCATGTCCCATATATGCTCCACTTCAGTACCTGTAAAAATATAGCAAGAAGGGTAGCATTACACAGAACTTAAAAAGATAAATCCTAAAAGAGGCATAGTAATAAACTAAGCCTACCCAATTCTTAGCATACATTATTCATATAATTAATCGCTTTTAGTCCTTTACGTATTCTCATATTCGTTGGATACCTGTTCTCTTGTCATTCTCTCATTTCCACTCTTTATCCATTTCCCATTAGCCACTTGTACTTAACATCTCCATAATTACTCTCCTTAGTTATTTCCTCTAATTCCAATATCATTTCCATTGTCCATTTTATTATTTCATTTCTCGATTCCCATTCCATTATCCATTTTTACTTCCTTTATTCTTTTTCCATTAGGTGTAGCCTCAATCAGGGTTCTACACAATTTCCCTTAGCATTATGACAGGGTCTACCGACCTCCCGCCGTTTTATATTATGGTGACGGGGTCTAACGACCTCCCGCCGCTTATTTCATGGTGACAGGGTCTACCGACCTCCCGCCGTTTTATATTATGGTGACGGGGTCTAACGACCTCCCGCCGCTTATTTCATGGTGACAGGGTCTAACGACCTCCTGTCGTTTATCTCATGGTGACAGGGTCTAACGACCTCCTGCCGTTTATCTCATGGTGACAGGGTTTAACGACCTCCTGCCGTTTATCTCATGGCGACAGGGTCTAACGACCTCCCGCCGTTTATCTCATGGTGACAGGGTCTAACGACCTCCCGCCGTTTATCTCATGGGGACAGGGTCTAACGACCTCCTGTCGTTTATCTCATGGTGACAGGGTCTCACGACCTCCTGTCGTTTTATATCATTTCCCCTTTATTTTTATTCTCGTCTATTTAAATATTTTCTGTTCACTAATGATTCTCATTCTCCTCTAGCTTTGCTTAATTAGGCCATATACATTATATTTCAATTCTCATTACTAGCTCTTCATTATTTCTATTTTCCCTTTCTTTTCTTTTCTTTTTCTTCTTCTCTTCCTTTTTCTTTTTCATTATAATTCTTATTAATTACTATAGTTTACCTCTAACTCCATTCTACTACACTACCATACTCACATTCTCTCTATTTGTCTTATCATCTTTTCACTCATTTCTTTTACCAATTACCCTCTTGGATTTGGAATTCTAGTTTATCATTTTCGTTTCGAATTCATTACTACCCGACCACTCTTAACTAAGTTTACTCCGTGATTTCTTATTGCTTTCATACTTTAACTCCTCTTCCTCCACACCTTTGGTTTTAACTCATTCTACACCCTTCGCCTATTATCAACACTCTATACTTTTTTACTCTCACGCTTCTCTAATTTCCCTTAACTAATTTCCCTTGGTTTTATTTTGTGTTTTCCTACACTTTCATTTTATATTAACTCTTTTAATATCCTATCACATTCATTCTCTCCGGAACTCATTCTATGTACATCCATTTATTCCATTATCAATTTAAATAAATCATTTATATTTGCAGGGACTACCCTAATGTTCATTAACTTATTCTTTAATTACCCTATTTTTAGTCACCACTATAAACTCCTAGAATTTACTTTTTAAATAAAGGTAATACGAACCCTTCTTACCTCGGGCTTTCTTTTAAAAAGAACCTGGGTTGTGGCTCGACGACGATGACGGCGTCGGTGTTGCTCCTCGCTAGCGAGAACGATCGCGGCTGGATCAAGGCAAAAGCTTCGAGCCTCGGGGTACCCAACACAAGCCCGGTGCGATCACGGTCTATAACGGCGCCGGTGAGTCCCGAGGAGAGAGAGAACCGAATGGGATAGGAAACAAGGAGAGTTTCTAACTCATTTTTATTGGCTTGATGATATAGATTATAGCTAAGTTTGATGATCAAAGAACTAGAAGTGGGTTGGAGATTTGGAACAGAAAATAAAAATGTGAACCGAAGGGAGAGGGACACGAAATAGGGTGGTCTGATGATGTTGGGGTTTTGTTTTTCTTTAAACTAATGTCGTTGCCTTTGTATGGATATCTGATGCCTTCTTGTTTTAGGCGTGTGGCCATGATTAAGCCACCATTCCGTGGTTGGCACCAGCCCTTGTGTTTTCTTTTTTTTTTCTTTTTTTTTATTTATTTATTTTAATATTTTTCTTCACCTTTACGAATGCCGTATTTCTTCGTTATCCGTCGGATCTTGCTCAAAATTTGCAACATGCTTCCTAGGATTCCAATCTTTATATCCAACGGTGAAATTTGTGTTTGGAACTCTAAATCTTTTATTTTGAATTTCCTAATATAGGGTGTTTAGAATACCGAAAATGCCGATTTTAACCCTCGTTTAGCCTTCTTTAAATTTCTTTTCTGATGGCATTGCTTCCTGACTCCTTCACGGCATTAAAAGGAAATCTAATTTATCACCTTAAATCATCTTATGAATAATTATTATTTCCAAGTCTTATTATTATTCTAATTACTCTTGAAATTAGAATTCGGGATGTTACAATTGTGGATGTAAGGTACGCCTTAGTCCCACATCGGCTGGTAAGGAGAACGAAGCATGCCTTATATAGGGTGTGGATACCTTACCTCACGTGGACGCGTTTTGGGGCTCACTGTTAGTGTGGGACCAAGAGCAAAACCGTGAGGGTGAAGGATGCCCAAAGTGGACAATATCCACGTGGCGGTGCGCTGGGCCCCAGTGCCCAGTACCGTACGGCTGGCTGGGGTTGGGCTGTTACATTTGGTATCAGAGCTAGGGCCGGGTCGGTGTGCCAACGAGGGCGTTGGGCCTCCAAGGGGGGGTGGATGTAAGGTACGCCTTAGTCCCACATCGGCTGGTAATGAGAACGAAGCATGCCTTATATAGGGTGTGGATACCTTATCTCACGTGGACGCGTTTTGGGGCTCACTGTTAGTGTGGGACCAAGAGCAAAACCGTGAGGGTGAAGGATGCCCAAAGCGGACAATATCCACGTGGCGGTGCGCTGGGCCCCAGTGCCCAGTACCGTACGGATGGCTGGGGCTAGGCTGTTACAAGAGGCCGAGTAAAGAGATGGTTAAAGGATAAAAGAGTAATTAAAGAGAAATGGTTGTGTGATCGGATCATAGAAGACGCGTACTGGGTGCGTGCATTGGTCGCGTCAGACGCATACTGGGTATGTGCAGCTGTAAGACGGGTACTGGGTACTCGCAGTTATGACTCACACAAGGTTCCGAGCACGAAATCGGTGGGATGTGCTCCTGGTCATAGAAGACGCGTACTGGGTGCGTGCATTGATCGCGTAAGACGCTCAGAGGCGCAGCTGTAAGACGGGTACTGGGTACTAGCAGTTATGGACGCTCCTTAACTCCATAGAAGTATTGGCGGTCGTGCTCCTGGTCATAGAAGACGCGTACTAGGTGCGTGCATTGATCGCGTTAGACGCATACTGGGTATGTGCAGCTGTAAGACGGGTACTGGATACTCGCAGTAATGGACACTCCGGAATCCGACCCTAAATGGTGTAAGACATGCACTGCGTGCATGCAGCCAAGAAGAGTAAAAGATTGTAAACTATGTAAAAGATGAATAATGAATAATGAAACCGAGAGAGAAAAAGGGAACACCGAGAAAAGAAAGTAACGACCGAGTAGATCACAGGTAGGGATTGAGAAATGATTACAAGGGAAGATAATCGGATAAATAGAGGTAAAACTGGTAGGTAAAGAGTATACTGGGAAATGATATGGACCGAGCAAAATGAGGATGTATGCATGTAATATGTGTTGTTTGATTATCTATGATATATGTTATTTGACTATTTGTGTTTGGCTTGGTAGTTCGGTATGTCATATTAGAAACTGTTTACTTAAGTTCTGTGTAATGCTCACCTCCTTACCATTTTTCAGGTACTGAGCCCGAGCAGATGCAGTCCACGGCCGAGTAGGTTCACTCTCCCTCACTGGGAGAGTAAGTCATTAGAATCTGAGATTATGATTAGGTCTCGGCCAGTTGGCCGAGCTAAAACACTGTTCTTGTATTTCACCTTTTGTATAATCGACTAATGTAAACAAGTTGTTTTGCTTATCTTACTTGTGTATGAATGAAGTTTTCCACTAAAACTCTGACAGTTCAATATTAATGGAAAGAAGTATTATTCGACCAATATCATAACTCTTTTGAGAAGAAATTTTTATATCCTAATTTTCGGTTTAAGGGTAAAATTAAATTAGGGTGTTACAATACTTGATTAATCGATTAGCTTTATTTTGTTATCAGACATTAATCGATTAAGATATATTATTAATCGATTAGTTTCTAATATTTTTGTTAAAAACATTTTTTGCTGAACTATTTTCAATTATATTCGAAAACTTGATATTAACGCTGTCATTTACTATTCACCCCCCTAGTAAATTGTTAAGCTGCTTGTTGGTTTTCAACAAGTGGTATCAGAGCTCGGTCGAATAAACCGAGCATAAAAGCTTTTTCGAAAAGATCCTTCGAAAACCATGGGCTCTAACAATAACCCTTAGAGGTGAAGGCTCTTTAATAAATTGTCCTCTACTATTTAATGGTGAAGCATATGCTTATTGGAAAGTGTGAATGAAATTTTTTATTGAAGCGATTGATATGGAAATTTGGAATGCAATTGAAAATGGACCACATGTTCCCTCTACAAAAGTTAATGATATTGTGGCTGAAAAACCTAGAGCTAGTTGGGATGATGATGATTAGAAAAAGGTACAATATGATTTGAAAACTAAAAACATCATCACCTCCACTCTCTCTTATGATGAGTTTTTTCGAGTGTCACAATGTAAGAATGCTAGGGAAATGTGGAAAACACTCCAAGTCCTTCATGAGGGCACTACTGAAGTTAGACGTGCTAGACTAAAATCACTAATGCATGAGTATGAGCTTTTTCGCATGTTACCTAATGAATCAATAAGTGACATGCAAAAACGTTTTACTCATATCATAAACCAACTTATTGCTCTTGGAAAAGTTTTTCTGAACTGTGAAGTTATTAACAGAGGTTTAAGATGTCTAAGCAGGAAATGACAACCGAAGGTTACCGCTATAATTGAATCAAAGGACTTGGACACAATGGACTTAGCAACCTTGTTTGGAAAATTGCGAGAGCATGAAATGGAGCTTGGAAGATTATCTATGCATGAAGATTTGGACAAGAAGAAGAAGGGCATTTCACTTAAAGCTAGTTCAAAGTCATTAAATTCTCAAGATGAATCTTTTCAAATAGAAGAGTCTGATTCGGAAATAGATGATTAAACTCTTGGACTAATAGTGAAGAAGTTTGGAAAATTTCTAAAGAAGAAAGGTAACTTCAATCGATTCAAATTAAAGGAATCCAACGATGCACCTCATAGATCAAAAACCCCCAAGGACAAGATCATTTGTCACGAGTGCGGGAAAGCCGGGCACTATAAGTCAAATTGCCCACAAAATTCCAAGAAAGTTTATTATGACAAGAAGAAGTCCTATTACCCCAAGCGAAAGAAAGCATATATTGTATGGGATGAGCCGGAGGATGAAGAAAATTCAAGCACCTCAAATGAAGATGAATTAGAAAACCTATGTCTTATGACCAAGCATGATGAAGGGACTTCCTCAAGCAATGAATCATTTGAGCAATCTAGCTCAAGGGAGGTAACCTCTAATCATGAACTTGATTCCGATTCAGATTCATGTTCTTCTCCTACTTATGATAAATTGTTCTTTCTTCAAAACCTTTCTAATATTGCAATTAGGTCCCAACCCAAGGATTAAATTGCAATACTTATATTTTTGTACAAAATAACCATATAAAAATATATCTCATATTTTTATATATAAAAACACATAATGTACAAAAACTAAAACTTTCAAAACTAATATAAATCAATTATAAAATAACTGTTATAACTAATTTCTTTGTTATTTAAGAGACGAAAATTAGGGGTGTTACACTACTCCCCCACTTAAAAGGAATTTCGTCCCCGAAATTCATCTTCTGAAATTTTCCACTTTTCCAAAATGTTCTTATACTAGAAAACTCCATCTAACTCCCTTAAAAATTGTTCTTAGGGTCTTCCCCCACTTAAAAGAGTTTCAATATAATTATTTTATTTCAAAACATATCTAATAAAACCTTTCAATTTAAACAATAAAGATTATTTGCATAAAAACTCTTATGTGAAAGAATTCTTTTAAAAGAAATACTCTTTTGAGTAATACACTTCACATAAACATTCTTCAAATAAAACACTTTTCAATAAACTTTTTGGGGAAAAACTTTTTGGCTGCTCACTCTGATCACTCGAGCACGATTAAAGAGGCATTTGTATGATTTTGTTCCTTAACAGTTAGAAACATTAGGGTGATTAGTCCTAATATTCAAACCATTAATAACAAAACCATTCCTTTCAGATATAACCTTTCACAAGAACGATTATACGACATATCTCTAAGTTAAATGAAATTAAAGATAGGGTAGTTATCACTATCAGACTTAGCTAGAAAGTCAAGTTCTAGAGACATTTCTGTTGGGGAGACAAAGATTTGTCCTATCCCGGTTGTTGTTAATCTCTCTAGCCATAACTGATCTTTCTATTTCTGTAGTGTCCACAGATATTTATCACATCCAACTGTGATAAAGGTTTTGATCACAGAAAGATTGGAGTTGAACTTCCAACAGGATATTGATATTTTCAAACGATTAGATTAACGTAATCGAAAAACATTTGACTACGTTAACTCAGATCAAAGGAAGAGATAGACTTGGGTTATCTACGTCAGGATTAGATTCAACTCACATCTCAGCTGGTGAACTCTTCTCGTGCTTGATTCGTTTGTTGTCCATTCCTTTCTCACCTTTTCCTTCAAGACAATTCAGTGAATAAGACTCCAGCTTCCTACAGTCGGAATTGACTATCCCCTTAGGTACATCACAACTAAACCCAAAGTGATGTGCCTCACATTTTTCACCTTGAGATGGACAAATGTTCCCTTCCCTATTTCCTCTTTAGTCACTTTTCTTCAGTCGAGGATTCCTTAACCTTGATATTTCCGTGGTTGATATTCTCCTATTTACTTTTCCTCTTTCTCCAGTTGAGCCTTTATTTCATCAATCTTTCTCTTATTCTGAACTCAGACATTTCTCTCATGAAATTCATGTGATTTCCCATAGTCCTCTTACATGCTTACCAACAACGAGAAACTCCTTATTCCTTGATAGTGGATAGCTGACTTGGGGTTCGAACATAATCTATTCTTAAAGTTCATGCCTTTGGATTTCTCATCTAGGTTGCTCCAAAAAACACTTCATAAATCCCTTGCCTTCGGTAATATATTTTCTAATATCCATAATCCCTAGCTTTAATTGCAATGATTAAATCTCATTCTTCCTCCTTACCTCGTCTGGGAATACTTTTTTTCCAAAAGCTTTTCTTTAATTGTCCCTCTGACGATTTTATCGGTAACCTGCTTCCAACATCTGACTTACAAGTTTTCACCATATCTTTTATCATTAATCTCTTGCACACTCCATCCCTAACCATCCTTATAAGTTTCAGTTTGCTCAGAATGCAGATTCTCACCTCGAAACAGAGAATTCCATTCGCTTCTTCATGGAAATCTAGCTTCTTTCCCTTAAAAGCCAACTTCTCTTTTTCTTCAACTCTTCTTCTTCTTATTGTCATTCACATTTTCGAACTCCAAACTTGTTCATGAATCACAACCTTCTTATCTTAGTACTTATTGTCTCTTATGCATCATCCAGCTCAATTCTCTACCTTCTCTGAATGGAGTAGCTTCTTAATTTTAACTCTTGATTAGTCCATAAGTATTATGATTCAATCCTCTTAAATCAATTTCAATGATGAATCAAGGTATTAAGTTATTTTACCACATTAAATCCTTCCTTAAATTTTACTTAAGTGATTGACATTGAGTTTGGATTGGAGGAAGATGTTTATTGATACCATAAGTTCCTTCACAAATGACTTAAATTTTTATTTTAAACATTCAACTTCTAACCGGTTACAAGAAACTCTAACCGGTTAGTAAGTGCAGTTTTAGAAATTAAACCAAAGAATTTCAAGACCATTTTCATTACATCATCGAATCCAACTCAAAATAGGATTTAATCATAATCTAATACCTTGATTCCAACTGAATTCATCACTGAAATGATTTAAATCATAATATACTCACATTTTTCCATAATTCCTCTTGGACTAATCATATTATATTAGGGTATAATCCATCACTACCCCATTATAATTAAACAACATCCTATCATTCCATACAAACTTGGTCAAAGGCCATGCGATTTTAGAAAATCCTTCAATAATCCAGCGATAATATATCCAATCAGCCCTAAGAAACTTCTTACTTTAACCACAGTCTTAAGTTGTTCACATTACACCACTGAGTTCACCTTCACTGGATCCACCACAATTTCTTCTTTAAAGATCACATGCCCTGCGAACTTAACTTCGCTCAACCAAAACTCATCTTTGGTGATCTTAGCACACAACTACTCCTCCTGCAGGATTCTCAACGCAATCCTGAGATGTTCCTCATGCTCCTCCGGATTCTTAGAATAAACCACAAACGAATCCAAATATAGTCTAAAGGTCCCGTTCTTATAATCCATAAAAGAACAGGTGCATTAATCAATCCGAACGGCATTATTTCCTACCCATAATGTCCATATCGAAATCAAAATGCAGTCTTAGGAGTATCCCTGTCCCGAATCCTAATTTGGGGTTAATCCGACCTCCAATCAATCTTAGAAAACACTCAGACTCCTTTAACCTGATCCAACCATAACCTTTTCTTCAACTTCTCTACGTGTTTCTTCCATTTGACCATTCCCGATGGTACCATATTATAAGGGTAGTAGAGTTAGAATCAGCTTCAAGAATTAACTTGATTCCAAACTCTATCTCTTTACTCAAGGGTTAAACCTGACATCATTTCTTGTAACCAAGATTTCTTTAACCCCCTTCTTCCTTTCCTTCGCTGCTTCCCTGAAGCAAACACATGAATCCATTGGATTCCAGATTCAAAGCTTGGGAATCCCAATACAGGGTTGTTTTATCATCATTAATCATGATCACTTGATCTCTCGGCTTCCAAACCGTGTCTAAGATCAAATGTAATCATGAAACAGGTAGATAGACAAAGTCTAATACCTTAATAGAACAATTCAGACATACATTGGAAACAGCTACAAGAAGATTTGTTGGAGTCTCTACTTTGAGATAGCAAATTGGATAAGACATAGAGCAACTTTGATCAATACCCGTATCCATAAGGAACAAAAGAAAGGATAGCTTTAGAGTTTAACAAACTCAACAAGGTTGATCTTTAAGAAGATGAATGCCCTGCACTCGGTCTGAGAAGTTGATTAACTTTAACACTAGTGAGGGTAAACACTCTTCCCCAGAGTCAAGGACTTAACTACAACTCCTTAAGATTCCCTTATCACTGGTTCTATGAGAACGTAATAAACCAACACTATGGTTTTGGGTTTACAACATGTCTAAAGAGAAGCATACAACTATCATACTTCTACTTAGACTACATAGAACACTTCTTAACAGCATACTAAGCTACTTATCTAGAGTCATTACACATAACCTTAGATCTAGTTTGGAAGTATATGAAAGCATTCTTCCCAGGAAACATCGCAGATATCGATGACCAGCGTATTGGACCACACACCCAAGGACCAAAAGTCACGACCATTGCTCTGATACCATAAAAGTGTAACACTCCTTGTATTATCATCTTACGTTATAAGAAAAGTAATAAGTTTATGATTACTTGGACTTGTCATTGTTGGAAAAAGATCTGAAAATAAAAATTTTCCCTTCATTCGAAAATTCCTTTTAAAAAAATTTGATTAATAATGAATTTGACTAATAAAATCAGAGTTTGCGGAAACATAATAAATTAATTATATTATACTCTCAAAATATATCAAGTGTAACAAGTCCATGGATACCAAATAAGTATTATTATAAAACTAAATTCATTCTATGATACATCTCTCAAAATATGTATGATATAAATACTACTAAAAATAGAGATGTTATAAAGCTGGTCACTGGTCCTCTGTCCAAACGTCCATCTGGTCGGATCCTCGATATTTGTACAAAGGGTTCCCAACCCACACTATTTATACTCTGCATGCACCTAAGGGTCATCTACCTTCACTGACTTTTGTGCAAGCTAGATATACGATCAACACCTAATAAGGACATGGGGGTTAGCTATACATATTCGCATAATCAAATGAAAATAAAACTAACATACACAAGTAATGATGTAGCAAATCAGAATGCATAACCATATGAGCACACCCGGTTAATCATAATAAGTCTTTCAATGCAGGTGGCATGCATGATGCATGCTTTCTATCTCACAATCCTGAGGCCTCCAATACTAATCAATCTCGGACGTCCATCCAATACACCAATGTGTTCCCAGAACACTAACATACGTTCCCAGAACGTATAGCAAACCATACTTGGAATATAAACAAAGCATCACTCCCAGAGTGTGCATCACGTTCCCAGAACGTATCAAATACAACCATGTCCCATACACTGGCCACATTCCCAGAATGTGTCATCAAGTAGGTTGCATCAATTTGGTACTCTGGAGAGTACCCTTCTCATGTTCCCAGAACATTAACATACGTTCCCAGAATGTATAGCAAACCATACTTGGAATATAAACAAGCACCACTCCCAGAGTGTGCATCACGTTCCCAGAACGCACCAAAGAAACCATGTCCCAGACACTGGCCACATTCCCAGAATGTGTCATCAAGTAGGTTGCATCAATTTGGTACTCCCAGAGTACCCTCCTCATGTTCCTAGAACATGACAAACGATCCTTACCAACCTATTTCATCACCTTTCACCATGCATGAATGCACACATAATTATTAAGGTTGGTCTTTCCATTAATTCCACTATTATGACTTAGAAAACACAACTTCTGAATGGTATCTTGAGGTATAACTTTACTCATAAAATTCACCCTTGAATTTAAATTAAACATATGCTCATAGACCTGGATTGAAAGAATATAATCATTGGTATTAACAATCCTTACTCAAAAACTTAACTTTTATTTTTAAGTCTCAGGTACTAACCGGTTACATCATAACCTAACCGGTTAGAATTACAGACTTGAACTTAAAACCACTGATTTTCAAATAATATTTTCTTGAATTCTCTACTCAATCCAATAACAAAGTCTTAGCATAACAGAATACCTCAAGTTCAACACATATTATCATTCAAAAGATCTAAGTCATAATCCAATTTCATTTATGCATAATTTCCTTTTGAAATTATCATTTAATATTAAGGTATTAACTCATCACCTCCAATCTAAACCAAACAGTGCTCAATCACATAGTTTCAGATTGGTTTTTATATGAAATTCTAGCTTAAACTTGAGTATAAATGGTATGAACACTTAGCCAATTTCAGAAACCATTTTCTTTTGAAAAATGACAGTATCTAACCGGTTACAGCTTCAGACTAACCGGTTAGATTATGCAGAAAATACACTGAAAAGTGAGGTTTTGCATACCATTCTTTCCAATACTCAAATCTAACCAATTTCAACCATACTCAGAGTGACAATACCTTAATATTAACATGTCTACCCACTGAAACACATTCATCTTGCATCCATTAACATTATGAGCATCAAACTGCATATAACTTCACAATTTTCAATTGAATTTGCCATTCACTTTAAGGTATAAACCAATTATCAAGTTTGGAATCCATATCCAACAATCAGAGGGTAATAACAGTGATAATAGACCTTAAGTATCAATTAAAAATGGTGAGAATTACTTAACAAAACCAGTATTGTATATTTTCATTTTTGTCAGGTTCTAACCGGTTACAAACAGGCTCTAACCGGTTAGATTATGAAGCACAGCATACTAAAACTGATTTTTCAACACCATTTTCAATTGTACTCAAATTTAACCTATTATCGTCATTAACCAAAGTTTAATACCTTACAGTACACATGTTTAAACACTTAAACATATCACAAATTCATGCATGCAAAATCATCATACACCAAAAGTGCATAAATCACATATTTCACAACTTAATGTATCAATTCACATAATATCCAAATAAGTCATGAAATTGTCATCACAATAGCTTGCAGACATCATATTATAATTGCTCAAAAATCAGAAATGTGCTAAAGTTGGCCTCCAAGCCATAAAACTAATTCAAGCTATGCCCTTAGAGTCTCTTGGTGACTCATCCTATTTAATTACCAAACATGTTTATCCTCACTCTAGCAAATAGTAAGCTTCCCCCTTACCTCTAGATCGTGCTTGATGAGAGTATTCACAGATCTTGGAGGAAAACCATGATTTCCAGAAACTCTGGTTTGAGTCATGACACTTCCAACAGGGTCCAAAAACCAGAATAGTTGACACATGAAAAAACCAAATAAATTAGAGAAAACCATTAGTTTAGGTTCTATACAACTTATACTAAAGAACCAACATGGTTTTAGGTCAAGAGATTACCTATACTTACCAAAACCGAACTCAAACTTAGCTTCCCAGAACTGAAAAACCAGTGTTGACATACTCTAACTCCAACCTTCTCAGATTGATTTCTCCTTGCTCCAACACTCTTAACTCACAAACTTTATATCAATACAAAGCCCTTGATGTGAGCTTTGTAAAAGTGTATCACTCGTTTTCTAACTCTCAACAAAGACTGAGAATGAAGAGAAAAACTATGGAACCCTAAAACAGAGCTTATCATCAACACTTGAACAAAACCCTCATTTATGATCTGATCTTTGCCTTACATAGATGAATTCAAGCAGCATGCAAGGCGACACGCGTTCCCCAGCGTGATTTGAGTGGGATTCGTGGCAATTTCTTGATTAATTGGGTGATTACTCATCAAAATCCACTAACCCAGTTTCTGGGTTCATCGTCTAACCGGTTACAGAGCCCTTCTAACCGGTTAGATACTGATAAAATGCCAAAATTTAATATTTTAATTGCTCTTTCTTCAAAACCTTTCTAATATTGCAATTAGGTCCCAACCCAAGGATTAAATTGCAATACTCATATTTTTGTACAAAATAACCATATAAAAATATATCTCATATCTCATTTTTTATATATAAAAACATATAATGTACAAAAACTAAAACTTTCAAAACTAATATAAATCAATTATAAAATAACTGTTATAACTAATTTCTTTGTTATTTGGGAGACGAAAATTAGGGGTGTTACAGTATGGTGCATATGTTGACATGCATAATGAACTTAATAAGTTAGCTAAGATCAATTTAGAAAGTAAGAAACTCATTTTGAGTTATCAAGAGAAAATTTCTGAAATGCAAAAACAAATTGATGAGTTGAGACTTCAAAATGAAACTCTTGATCTTATATATGCTAATGCAAATTGTGATTGTGCTTCAACCTCAAAGGTCACCCCTATTTGTGAAAAAAGCAAGTTATATGAAAATGGTTTAGACAATTTGAAAAATAAACTTGCAACTTTCACAAAAGGAAAGACAAATTTGAATGATTTGCTTTCTAGCCAAAGAGACAATGCAAATAAAACTGGATTAGGATACACCACTAAAAAGAAGAAGTCCTAGAGAAAAGTTGACGATTTTTCTAAGGTAAAATTTTCAAATAAGCCAACTTGCTTCTATTGTGGAATTTTTGGACACACTTCAAATTTTTGTAACATTAAAAACTATGGTGTACCTAAGAAGGATTATATTTGGATTGTCAAGGGAGAAAGTCCGTAAACTAACCAACATGGACCCAAAATTGTTTGGGTACCTAAATCTTCAAATTAATTCAATTTGTAGGTATGCCTTCGAACCAAGGACAAAAGGTGGTATCTTGATAGTGGATGTTCGAGGCATATGATGGGTGATTGATAATGTACTTGGGTACCCACTTCATTGAGCTTACTACCAAGGAGAAGGGTCATGTCACGTATGGTGAAAACAACAAAGGAAGGATACTCGGCATTGGTAAAATTAGTAACATGTCTAATCTTGTACTTGATAATGTTCTATATGTAGAAGACTTAGAACATAACTTGTTAAGTATAAGTCAATTATGCGATATGGGCAATAATATCACTTTTACCTCCGATGTATGCTTAATTAAAAGTGACGCAGATCAAAGCATTAAATTTGTAGGGAAGCGTTCTAATAACACGTATTTAGTTGATTTAGATGAGATAACCTCTTTGATTTCTACTTGTTTTAAAACCAATGATTATGAGGTTAGACTTTGGCATAGGAGAATAACACATGTTAATGTAAATCAACTAAACAAGCTACTACGCAAAGACCTAGTAATTGGCCTACGAAAAATGAAATTTCAACTTGACGGTGTTTGCGATCCATGTAAGAAATGCAAACAAGTCAAAAACTCTTTTAAACCTAAAAAGGTGATTAGGACAACAACACCATTGAAGTTGATCCACATGGATTTGTTTGGATATCACAAGTTAGAAGTTTTGGTAGTGAGTTCACAAGATTGGGAGCGGTGATAATGTTGTACAAGTTGAAAGCAGCCAATGGATGGACTGATAAGAGCTTAACTGATCTACTTGCATTATTGAACCAAATGCTACCAAATAGTAATGTGCTTCCGAGTCGAACATATGATGCCAAACGAATGTTATGCAGTGTTGGCATGAGCTATGAGAGGATACATGCTTGTCCAAATGATTGCATCTTATATCGGAATGAATATGAAGATTTAGACGTTTGTCTTAAATGTAATGCATCACGATATAAGAAGCAGCCAACAACTCCAAAGAAGATGGCATCGACTCCTGCGAAGGTGGCATGGTACTTTCTCATAATTCCGAGATTTAAGCTCATGTATCGCAATGTAGAAGATGCAAAGCACCTGACATGTCACGCTGATGAAAGGATTAAAGATGGCAAGTTGCGGCATACTGCAGATTTTCCACAATAGGCAAAGTTTGATGATGATTACCCTGACTTTGCTCATTGTCGTGGCCGGGGTCCCAGGTCGCCCTCGGGGCCTCGCCTACGAGTGGGGGTCAACTGATCCAATTTGGAGTCGCCACCACATTTTGTTGCAAAAATGCGGAACAGTAATAATTAATTAAAACGGATAAAGATTGATCTCAAACTAGATAGATTCCGAGTTAGGGAGTCGATTACGAGTCGGGGAAGGTATTAGCACCTCGTTCGCCCATTCGAGAATTGTACCCTTGATCGATTTTAATTAAAAGACCTAATTAATTGGTTTGCCAAAAATTATTTGTTTTTTATTGTTGTGCTTGACAAGGTTGCCCTTGGTCCTACGTACCCACATAAAATGAGGAATCAAGGCTACGTAGTTCTTAATTAATTTTTAATGTTATTATATTTTTTTAAATATATTTTTATGCGGAGAGGAAATATGCACAAGACCTTAACATTTAGTCAAAGAACGGTGGATTTCCAAAACGCATGTTGTTAATAATTAATTAATAAAATCAATTTAATTTTTATTTTTAAAAAGTGTTTTTGTCTTTTAATATTTTTTACAACTTATTTTAAAAAAAAAAAAGAAAATTCATTTTATATGCATATTTTTTTATGTGGAGAGGCAACTCGAGAGATCTCTCCACTAAATTTGGGAAAGAAAAATCGACTTACCAAAATGCAATCAATTTTTTAAAACAACAATTTAAAAAGTCTATATTTTTTATGTGGAGAGGAAGCCCAAGAGATCCCACCACTGATGGGTGAGAAAAATCGGCTTATCAAAGCATATCCAAAATTCTTTTTAAAATAAGTGAGATTTAACTATTAAAATTTAAGATCCCAATTAATTTTAATGTAAATTTAAGTGTTAAATTCATAACACATTCTAAATAATCCGAATACATGGATTTAAGAATAATATTAGAATTTAAAAATTAAATTTATGATGCAAATACAAGTATTAGCATTCTTTAAAAATCAAGAAGTTCTTAAAAACAATAATTAGATTCTCGAATAAATCTACATTTTTTATTTTTTCCGTTATAATATAATTAGTTATTACTGTATTTGCTACAAATAAAAAAAATAAACCAAATTAAAAGAACTGTACAGAATATAAAGAAAGGAACCTGGAGATGCTATAGCATAGCAGCGGCATCCGTCAGCGAGCTTCATACACAATGACCACGCCCGTGTGATGCACGCGCATTTCTTAAGTAAAATTAAAAAAAAAAAAAGAAAATGAGAGACGCTGCACGAAGCAGAGAGAGAGTTTTTTTTTTATTTTTTAAGTGTATAGAAAGTAATTGTCTCCAAAATTGTGTCTTCAAAATTGTGTTTATGAAATTGTGTGTGTAAAATTCTGTTCTAAATTGTGAGGAAGAAAGCTTTATTTGTAGGAAAAAATTAGGTTAGGAAAACTAGGTTTTTTTCAACAGGCTTTGAAAGCCCAATAAAATATTCCCTGATTTATTCTTCAATTTAAATTTTTCAAACCTTTTTTAAAGATAACTCTCAATAAAATAAATTTGATTATAATCCTTTCACAAAAATTTGTCCCTATCCTCACAACAACTAACAAAACCTTTTCTTAAAAAAAAACAAATTATCTTTTTTTTCTGATTTTTTTTATTTTTCGTTTTTTTATTTTTTACAAAAAAAATACTTTTTCAAAAAAAAATATTTTTTATTTATTTTTTATTTTTTCATCTCTTTTTTTTAAAAAAAACATTTTTATTATTTTTTTGTTTTATTTTGTTTGGGGGGGACAAAATTGGGTGTCAACAGCTGCCCCTCTTTACTTGTTTCTTATCCGATAGCAAGCAAACTGTGATTTGGATGCTATCAGAATAAGGAACGAGTAAAGAAGTGGACACCAATTTTGTTAAGAAACAAAATGCGCTTGACAAATCTGGAAGTTTGATAGAAACAAAACTGGTCGATGATGAAAATTTAATAACAACGATGATACTTCGACGTTTCCGTTAGGATATCATGAAAAGCCTAATAACAACGATGATGCTTCGACTTTTCCGTTAGGATATCATGAAAAGCCTAATAACAACGATGATGCTTCGACATAAATGTCAGGATATCATGAAAAGCCTAATAACAACGATTATGCTTCTACATTTATGTCAGGATATCATGAAAAGCCTAATAACAACAATGATGCTTCGACATATATGTCAGGATATCATGAAAAGCCTAATAACAACGATGATGCTTCGACATTTATGTCAGGATATCATGAAAAGCCTAACCAACATAAAAATGACTTCAGTGTTTGTGTCGGGTGTCAAAAGTCCCAAAATGATTTTCGACATTTCTGTCGGGGCATCAAAAAGCCCAACCAATATTAAAATAACTTAAGCGTTAGTGTTGGGTGTCAAAAGACCCAAAATGACTTCAGCGTTTGTGCCGGGCGTCAAAAGACCCAAAATGACTTTAGCGTTTGTGCCGGGTGTCAAAAGACCCAAAATGAATTTAACGTTTGTGCTGGGTATCAAAAGACCCAAAATGACTTTAGCGCTCATGCCGGGCGTCAAAAAAACCCAAAATGATTTTTGACATTTCTGCCAGGGCATCAAAAAACCCAATAAAAACTATGATTCTTCAGCGTTTCCGCCAGGATATCACGAAAGCCTAATGATAACGATGATGCTTCGACATTTCTGTCAGGATATCATGAAAAGCCTAATAACAACGATGATTCTTCGACATTTCTGTCAGGATATCACGAAAGCCTAATAACAACGATGATGCTTCGACATTTCTGTCAGGATATCACGAAAGCCTAATAACAACGATGACGCTTCGACATTTTTGTCAGGATATCATGAAAAGCCTAACCAACATAAAAATGACTTCAGCGTTTGTGCCGGGTGTCAAAAGATCCAAAATGACTTCAGCGTTTGTGTCGGGCGTCAAAAGACCCAAAATGATTTTCGACATCACTGTCGGGGCATCAAAAATCCCAACCAATATCAAAATGACTTTAGTGTTTATGCTGGGCGTCAAAAGACCCAAAATGATTTTTGACATTTCTGTCGGGGCATCAAAAAGCCCAACCAATATCAAAATGACTTTAGCGTTTATGCTGGGCGTCAAAAGACCCAAAATGATTTTTCGACATTTCTGTCGGGGCATCAAAAAGCCCAACCAACATTAAAATGACTTTCGGCGTTTGTGTCGGGCATCTAAGGTGTAACATCCCTAATTTTAATCCCTAGTATAATTATAAGTTTTATCGAATTAAATATTTGTTTATTGAAATAAATTATTTAGTTGTTGGGTATTTTCCTAAAATATATTATGTTAATTACGAAAGGGTATCTGATTACATTTAAAGTGATTTTCTTTTAAAAGAAAATTTATCATATTTTAATAATGCTAAATATTTTGAGATACTTTACTAAAATTTGATATACTCAATAATGAACTATGGTTAGTGTTTTCAAATATTTGACTCTAGGACATTCTTAAAATTATATTTACTTATTTGATTTGATGACTAAATTCTATTTTTAGATGCTCATAAAAATAATATTGATTTTTATTTACTAAAACTAATAAATAAATAAATAAAAGTAAGTTAAAAAAAAGAGAAAACGTGTGTGTTGGTATCATAGGGAAAACCTATTTCCCTTCTCCTTCCTCTTGTTGGCCGTCACCCCCAAGGTCTCCTTCTCCCTCATTTTCGGTTCTTTCTCTCTATCCCATGGCATATCATTCTCCTTCTCCCTCATGACACCACCGTCACCGCAGCTCTCTCTCTATCTTCCTCTCCCATGCATGACTCGTTCTCTCTCCGTCGAACTCTCTCTTCCATTCTCCCTCTGCCGCGCCATCGCTGAAACTACGAGCCACCCAAGAAGAACCACCGTCGTCTTTCTCTCTTCTCCCAGAACCGCCGCTCGACACTGTCGATGTCGCCACCAACAAGCACCGTCGCGCGTTCTCTTCACAATCGCGACTCACGACGCGTTGCCGTTGTTCCTCTCCTCCATCGCGATCCGCTGCTCGCTGCCACCATGGAAGTCTTGCCACCGCCACCAACACAGCCTCTAGCGCCGCCTCTCCTGATGCTTGTTTCAGCGGATGCGGGTTCGGATCGGACCGCTAGCCCTTGTGTTGACGGTTCAACCCGGTTTCATCCGATTTGGACCCATTTGCTGTGAACCAAATCCAGGTGGAGCCATGGACCGAACAGATCTCCTCTTTGTTGCTTCAAAATCAAATTGAGGATGATGAAGGAGCCTTAGAACCTATCGCTGCGCGTAAGGAATGGACTTTGATATGTTTGGGCATTATTGCACGAAAAGAATCATGTCTAAGGAAACGCCAGGTAAGGAGTGGGTGTTACCTTAAATTAGGTTTGGATTTCTGGTACGTTCATAGTGATTGGTTAAGATTGGTTGGTAGTTTAGGGTATAAAATCATAAGGTTGTGAATATAATAATTACTAAAGTATGGAAGTGAATGAATTAAATTAATGTTGATGTGATGAATATGTGCCTACTTGTGAATTTGTGTATATTTGTGAATATGTGTTTATGTTGTTGTTGTTGAAAATGTTTGGAAAATGTATATATGATTAATTGATAATTGTTAAGTAAAGAGGAAATAACTTGGGTTGTGAATTATTGGTGATGATGTTCTGTCATATGTGTTTGTATGTGCTAAGTGAATGAATGATGGTCAATAATGATAATTGGTTAGAGACTCAGAAAATATGAAAGGAATTAATAAATAGTTGATGAGAAAAGAAAAAGATAACAGTACAAATTATATGTTTGAGAGAAGTTTTAAATAAAGAATAAGATTTAATATTGTGTGGAATCCGATTGCGGGTGCGCGAATCGGATAGTCCACGACAAAGAGACATTAAAGAGGGTGGAATCCGACTGCGGGTGCGCAAATTGGATAGTCCACCACCAAATATAAAAGAGAATGATGCACGGAATCCGACTGCGGGTGCGCGAATCGGATAGTCCGTGATATTTGGTGATAATCCCTTGCGGCCGACTGCGGGTGCGCGAATCGGGTCCGACTACGGGTGCGCGAATCGGGTCCGACTACGGGTGCGCGAATCGGATAGTCCGCGTCAAAGGATTTCACCATAACCCTAGCGACCGACTGCGGGTGCGCGAATCGGGGCCGACTGCGGGTGCGCGAATCGGCTAGAACGCGAAGGGTATAGTAACTAATCCTCCTGCGACCGATTGCGGGTGCGCGAATCGGGGCCGACTGCGGGTGCGCGAAGAGGACAAGTTATTTATTATTTAAAAGACTTGATGAATTTGAATAAAATACCAAAAAGAAAAGAGATTTAAAACTTATGTAAGACTGCAATGGATCAAAAAGTTGAAAAGATACAATAAAACTTAAGTACGAGAGGAAAAGCATGAAAAGATATGAAGTTTGATATATGTACAATTATGAGAAAAATGACATTATGTATTTTAGTGTGCATGTGAATATGACTTGAATGAACAAGTGTATATGTGAACTATTTGAATTAAGTGTGTTTGGCTTAGTCGGTTATTATGTCATATCAGAAACTGCTATTCCTACTTTATGTGTAATGCTCACCTCCTTACCATTTTTCCAGGTACCGAGATTTGAGCTTGCACTATCATTGGCCGAGCAGGTGTACACTCCACTCCGTGGAGTGTGAGTTAGTTATAGAGGATTATAGGTTATTTGATTGTAATTAATTTATTTTAATTTGATGCTATGTGGGGTGCGATGTAGCACCGATTTATGATTATGTGTTGTTGATAGCCCTGTTGGCTTCTGGTTGTTGAAAATGAATATGTTTATCAGGTTGCAGGAAAAATCTTATTTTGGGGAAAGTCCGAAAAATAGAGGAAACTCCGTCCGTTTGACGGGAGATTTTTAATAATTAAAAAGGAAATTTTGACTTCACTATTTTGAATAAATGAAAGTTAAGTGTAGAAAAGTGTAGGTGTTACATAAGGACCCAAGATGATTCTTTTGAAATTATTATTTTTGAATGATCAAGTTCTGGTTATGCAAACAATGCAAATAGTAATGAATAGGAGACAACCAATGCAAATGATATTTTTAATGAAAAACTGGTATGTTGCAACTGATATAATGCAATGAATAATGTAAATGGTGCAAATGATGTAAAAAATGCATAATGCAAGATGCACTTTATGCAAATGATGTTAATAATGAAATGAATATGATTTGGAATCAACAATGCAACCCCAACTTTTTTCTAATGTAAACCCATCAGGAATTAATGCGTCTAGAATGCAATTTGTTTTAACAAGATAAATTGGTTTCAACCCTTTTGCTCTTGAACACCAATATCGGGCCATACCAAAATCTGATCAAGATAGGCATGGGCAAATCCTTAACAACTTTCTTCTTTAATAAGATCTTTTGAAAACTCAGCAATCTGATATTTGTCAATAATTAATCATCATCAAACAACCTGAACTTTCCAAAATCTGCCCCAGTGTATTGTGCTTAAAACAATTATTGGGGAATCAAAGTAATGCCCCAATATCTTTCATCTAGAGCTCAACAATGAATCTCTTCAAAAATTGCCCCAGTTTATTGCCTCACCAACAAATGTAATGGAATGATCAATACTTCTAATTTCTCTTCAAAAACTGCCCCAGTATCTCATTCTAGGATTTATCAACAAAAATTTTCAAAACTGCCCCAGTGGATTACATTTGCAATGGAACGAACAATCTGCTTGATCTCTCTTCAAAATTCCCTCAATATTTCTTTCTAGGGCTTGTTAAAAATTTCCAGAACTGCCCCAGTTTACATAGGAGCAACAAAACTTTTCAAAACTACCCCAGTTTGGGAAATGTTTCAACAAGGGTAGGGAATCTTCAAAATTTCCCCAATGCAACCTTCAGGACTTCTTTTCTGGTTCTATTTGCAATTTCCAATATCTCTTTGTTAAAAACAAACTGGTTTGTATTTGAGGACATTTTCTTCTGCCCTAAATTTTGCCTAGAAAACCCAATGTAGGTTCCTAGCGGGCTTTCATATCATGATCCTAATTTTTGCCTAAGCCGCCCCTTTCGAGTTTTGCAACTTAGCAGATCGCTCTAACTTTTGTCTAGGTCGTCCTTTTTCAGGATTTTCAACCTAGCGAGCTCCTTTTCTTTTCAATCCTTATTTTTTTCAAACACAACATTTCTTAATTGTTTTTGAATTGAGTAGAAATTGCAAATCTTCTTCCTTCATTCCATTCAAGGTTGGGACTGTCTCAGAGAACATGTTTTTCAGAACAAAAGATTTTTAACCGTATTCAACCGATCAAATTCCTTTCAACTTCTTTTTATCACATATCTTCTTAACAAGAAACACTAATTTAATGATCATGTGAACATGGAAATTTTTTAGGTAATGGTAGCAATTAATTTATGCATTAAAAATGAGATATCTTTTATCAAAGTTTCAATTAGGTTTAATGAAATCAGCATTTCTCTGCCTAGTGTGTAACTCAAGCAAACCAATCCTCAACGAGGTCTTTTAAAGCTTGTAATGTGGCAGGGCTAAGGGTTGACAATAAAAGGTATAAGGCTCAAATTTTTATTTCCCTTCCCTTCCTTTCTCCTTTCTCTTCAATTCCCTATTTTCTCAACAGATTTTGCACAACACTCAAATCATCAAGAGGATTTTCCAAAAGGTTGTAACATGGTCTGGGGGTAATAATGTGGCAAATAAAAGAATGGATATAAAGGCCCAAAATTTATGTTGAGTTTTTAATGAGAATCTTTCATTCAGAAGGATTAAAATTGTTCTTTTTCATCACATAATGGATTAATGGGTTTTGCCTTATTTAGACAAGCACACTCACTTTTTGCTAATTTGCCTTTTTTTGTTATTTTTTAATTATTTGTGCTTGCCAACATCCATTTTTGATCTCTTTTGTGATTGCACTTATGAACATAGAAATTGTCTTTCTTGATTTGATTCTCATTAATACTCGGGTAAAATATTTTTTTTGGGTTTAAAAGAAGAAAATTTTTCTGTTGAGGCTCAATGGGATGAAAAATGGATGATATGTGTTTGGGTTTATGAAAGAAAAAGTAATCCTTCTTGATATTCGCATGTTGGCAAAAACTGTTTAAAACTACCCATCCCGGTTTATCACATGTTGTTGGTTTGAGAGAAATGATCTCCACTTCAAAATGTCTAGGCTCAACGGGGTGACTAGGGGTATCTCCTTAGTGTTTGGGAATTCAACGAAGCCTTGTATCACTGGAAGGACTTGCTTGAGAGTCCACACTATTTTGGGTCTTACATTCGCCTCATCATCCCTTTAATTTCAAATTTGAATGAAATATCACAAGTTAATGCAGGAATTTGTTTTTTTTTGGAAGTGCGGTGAGATGGTTTATTCACATGATCAAAACATTAGTAGATAATTGTTAAAGAGACGTGCAACAAAAAATGAAAATTTCATTAAGGAACAACATTGAGATGCCCACATTTATTGAAGAAAGAATGGAAAGCATGGTTGCCTATTATTAAGCAAAGCAATAAGGGTTAAACTTCAAGGAATTGTGATGGGTCATTCATTCCCTGTCATTGTTACCCTTCAACATCAGTTCTAGCATTTGACAAATCTTATTCCTCTGGTTGATTGACTGGGTCATCTTGGTCATTTCTTCCTTCGTTTGGAGCTCTTCGATTGAAGCTTCTCGATGCGTTCACTCACATCTGCCTTAGTCGTGGTCCTATCTCTGGTCCGGTAAAGGTATGTGAGAGCAATAGTGATGAAACCTTGACTTGTTCAATTTTTTTTTTACTTTTTTTCTTTATGAATGATGAATATGAATATGAATATATGATGATGCAAAAATGTATGATGCAATGCCCTTAGAATCCAAAAGATCCTATTTGGGGGCGATTAAGCCTTCATTACCAATATGAGGTATCTGGATGGATTGATAGCATTCATATAGTTCTGGCCAACTTCGGAACGACGGTGGATCGCTCCAAAATTTTTATTTGTCTTATTGAAATGAAATGTTATGATACAAATGCAAATGCATGCCCCTAGGGTAAGTGACCCTAATTGGGGCTATTAAGCCTTCATTACAAAATACGGGATGTCATAATGAATTGACAACAACCATATAGTTCAGGCCCACTTGGAACAACAAGGGATTATCCCAAGTGAAATGATGGATATGAAAATGAAATTTACCCTTAGGGAGGTGGGCCCTATAGCGAATTTAATGTGCATGGAAAGAAAAGGCCTTCCTCATGGCATAAGGTAACGAAAAGTGCAATGGTGCCCTTACATCATTCTGAGGTCACCCCACTTATGTGGGATGGTGATCCCAACTTTTATTAAACAAAATGCGATATGGGATAGAGAATATGCCTCCTCAGGGTAAATCCTATAAGGGACTTGGGATGTCTATTGGCCACAGTCCTACGACATTGTTCTATGGTATAACTAAAGTGTAACACTCTAATTTGATAACTTGAAAAAGAGTATATATTTTTTAATTATTGATTGACACAATCCCCACAGCTTTTTCGAAGGTTAAGTAGGTAACAGATTAACTGTTTTGACACCTCTTAATCTTTGATAGTGAATGAAGGGGAACCATGACTGACTTATTCAAGTTTCAAAATAGAATGTTACACAAAGTGTACTCCAAGTTGGCTCTAGACTTATAAAGGCCCTCAGATCGCCCTCACTCTTTAAGGTGAGGACCCACTTCGCAAACGGTCAGCGAGAGGCAGGTTACTCCTCCCAAAATAGGTTAGACGTGCCTTCCAAAGGTCGTGTTTACAAGAAATGGTTTGTAGTCCGAGTGGTACTTTCACACACTACAAGAGACCATACACTTGGTAAGTCAAAGGTAGGGCAAAAGCACCCCTAAACTTAGGGTTTAAAAAATAGTACCCGGGTATAGGTTTCCGTGTGTGCAAAGGTCCGTGTAAAAAACCTATTTCGGGGGCATACAAACCCTTTTTTAAAAAAAAAATTAAAAAAAAAGAGATTACAATAAAGAAAAAAATATATAATTTAGCAAAAATAAAATAAGATAAAATAAAATAAATTAAACAGATATATACAATAAACAAATAATTAAAGGCAAACCAATTAGAATAAAAAAAATAGGTCTATTGAAAATAATCAATCATTTAGGTCTGACTCTCTTATTTAGTTTTGTCTCCAGCGGAGTCGCCAGCTGTCGCGGCCGGGGTCCCGGGTCGCCCTCGGGGCTGTAACACCCCAATTTGGACTTAGAATTTTCACTAAAAATTTTACCCCATTTTTTTTTTAATAAACATTACCAAAGTCAATTCATTTTAATTCTTTTACAAAAAGGTTTTCATAATTTAGTTTAATTTATTTGATTACAAAAATTGATTTGATACTCAGATTTGCATTATAAAATTCTGTTTCCAAAAAGAGATGTTACCATCCAACACATTTTCAAAACTCATTTTCTCAATGTCATATTTAGTCGATGGTTAACTTGCGGAAAAACATTTTATTACTTTATGAACTTGATACATAACAAAAAGGAACTTCTTTCATTTCATTTTGAGTAAATATTTATTACAACAGGGGTTACATTCAGGATAGAGTAATCATGTCCTACCCATCCAAAGATGGAATACAAAACAAGGAATCTACTAACTTAGACTACTAATCTTCATTGCTATCCTCCATCACAAGTATCTGAAAGATTCCTCGGCTTGCCGCTTTTGCATCCTCCTCATAAATATGCTTCATCTCACGATCATCTTCCAACTTAAGCAACCACCACTTGAAATGCTACATGATCTGACATCTGTGAACATTGTCCCCCAATGTCCACAGAAAAGGAAAGAAGAGAGAGAGTCAACGATCCGGACAAAATAATCGTCGACGGCATGGACTTACTCTAAGGGATCACATTAGGATACAAATGCATACAACTTTAACAAAGCATAAGCATTCCATAACATTATCCCATTAACATCTCATAATTATCATGTGTTCACCATATCATATTATTACCACGTTATCCTTATACTTTATCATTACAACCTTGTCATATCATCATAACTTAATATCATTACTCCAGGGTTCCATACTCATAATCTTTCCACTAAGTCTTTTCACAACCATCAATGATTTAGGGAGGGAAATCATTGAGGTAAGGGTAGATTAGCACACACGATACATATCCTCCTTCAATATCCAACCACATCCTAGTTCGGAAAGCAGATGGGATGCACAGGAATCCTAACCATGCTGACATCGAAGTCAAAGGGTACGTACCGGCTGGAACCACGCCTTGGTGGCCAGCAAAACAGAATATCATCTCATAATTTCCTCATTTCACAAAAACAATGGCTTCTAGTCCCATTCGGATTCTCTCTACACCATCTAAGATTTGCTCAAGGGGGCGACAACTCTATCCCTAGTTGTACGTGCAGTCCTCGCTACGATCAACGCCCAACACGTGACCTTGATCATTGTAACATCGTCTCGCCTAGGGAAGCGCTCTTAGGCTTCTTGACGTTTCATCGTCCTTGCCCTCCCCTATCACAATCACCACTTGAAGAGACACCAACCTCCAAGCATACGGTATCTTTCCTCTCCACTACTTCTCTCTCAACGTGTAGTTAGAAAGGATTAAAGCTTAGAGTCTTTTAAATCTTTTAAGTCTTTATTATCCTACGTTGGTCGACCCATTCTAAGCCGCACTTCTAACAGGTCTCTACCTCTAAGGGACCACAGCAAACACCTCCCTATAGTACAGTGGATTCCACAAGACATGAAACCACGACAAAGTCATTCACGTGGCCAGTCACTTAAGGGGATATAATAAAGTCATTGTGCCGCTTGCACCATCACTATACACTAACAACGATCCTCAAATTTCCACAAGATTCAAATAATCATTTCTCATAATTTCTTTTCATAATAATACTTCCAAATATTCCAAGTCCTTTTCATAGGAACAATAATTCAATATACATTGAGCATCCTTCCATAGGATAAATCATTATCTCAAAAATAATCCCAACATATTTGTTATCTCATCACTTATCATTTTATCATTTCCAAAATCATTAAGGCAATATACCATATACAACTTCAGGATATTCAACATGATATAACAATTATTAACCGACATACGATTTAATATTGAGGAATCGTATTTTTCGTAAGGACGGCGGAACACCCACACATTTGCCGTCTTACTACTCAACCTATAGATTTCTAGTTCCGACCTTTGAGATGATACGGAACGCCCTAATGCCACCTCAGTGCCAAAGTACTTTAAAACAGAAATTCTTTTTAAAACATAAGTCCTTTTCAAGGCGTCAAATAACTTAAAATAATTCCTTTTAAAATTCAAGAAATCCTTTTTGCAAAACATAATTTAAAACTCATTCTAATACTTGAAAACCATTTAGAATACATTTTTATTTCTACAATACCATACTATATTACTAATATAACAACTACCATATTCACATACTTATACAAGTAAAAACAACCATTTTACTTAAACAAATAACATTGAATCATACTTTCACAAATTCACTTTTATAATTCCTTTTTACTCTATACACTTATATTAAAGGTCATATCATAAAAATCCTCATACTAATTCATTCCAAAACAATTTTTATAGTTGATGCAACCAATTTAGAATTTCGGGCAGCATACCCTACAAGTCTTGAAAAATCACTTTTCTCACAAATGGTTCGTCGAAAAGACATGTCACTTTTTCCTAAAATTTCTTTACAAGTTCTAGTATAAAAATATGATTAAATATGAGTTAAAAAAATATTTTTGCTTGTTGGACAGCCACCAAAATCCAGTTGCATCAATTCTAAAAATTAGAATAAACATGTTCTATCATTCATATACAATCATATACACATCCTAAGGTCTAGAAATATAATACAAAATTTAGAACTTAATCAATTAAATCAAAAGAAACTATTTGTACTTTCATTAACTCATAAATCAATTCCAAATGCTTATATAACAACTACCATTCAAAGATTAACATAAGTCACTTAAACAAATAACTTAAACTTGGTGAAATCTTTTTAATCATTTGGACAGCCAAGAAACACATTCTTAAAAATCAATTTTAGCATTTACACAAACACCTAACACATCAACAATCATTCTAGAATATAAACTCATTCATTTATCAAATCAAAACAAGTTCTAGAGTTGATGTAACTCAAACTAAAATTCTGGATAGCAACACAAAATAAAGTTGCATCACTTCACAGTTACCCAAAAATTCATTCTTTTCAATTCCCTTCTAAAAGATTCACATACCAAATTCTTAAAATGAAATTAAGCTTAAGAAAGTAATATTTTTCCACACTTATTCAATTATGGGCAGCACTTAATTTATTTCAATTCACCTTAAATCTTATAGACGTACTACTAAAATCACACTTTATACATACACTTATATCATGTAGACAATACATACAAAAATAATCATTTTAGACCTTATAGTGTCATAAAATATTATTTTTCAGAATAATTTTCAATTTACAGAAATAAATTATTTTTCATACATAATTTATTTCGCACATACACATTATAAACATTCATATGCATATGCAGCAAATAATCACTTAGACAATTAGAAACCAACAAAAATTATTCTTTCCCTTCTAAAATAATTTTCGGACATCGCGATAAAAATAGAAGAATATTTTCAAACACATATACCTTATTCCTATAATTTCATATATTCTAAACAATTACTTTAAACTCCACTTAGAATAGGAAATAATCATTTATAAGAAAATCACCTTTTTGGACAGCAATTTATAATTCACACCCCTCACATAATCCTATAGTCATATAAACATATATTTTACTAACTAATTTCAACCACATCAAATATCATTCAATTACTCATAAAATCACCAAACAAAATACTATATTCCATTTGTTATTTTCTCCCCAAAACTATTATAGGCCTCACGGCCAAACAAAAATAAAACAAAGTAAACAAATTATTTTCATATAACATATTAAGTCTTTATTCATTCTAACAAAGTCTCAATCTATCATACACATATATAATTTGTTATTTTCACTCAAAAACAACCCATAGGCTTCACGGCCTACACCATCATCATCACTAACAATTTTTATTTTTGTTCATCATTATTTACTCATTGTTCTTGATTTCTCACTTATTTCCAACATCAAACAAAGCAAAATCAAACAATAACAATTACACACAAAATTATCAAACAAAAACACCATAAATCATTTGTTATTTTTACCAAAAACATACCATAGGCCTCATGGCCTAAACCCCCATATCAACATCTTTTATTTTTTGTTTATCATCATGTACTTTAGTATTTGTAAATATATACTCATACTCAAAGTTAAAACAAAACCAAAACAAAATTACTAAAATCAAAACAATAATTCCAAAACATATACTGTTATCATTTGAGAAAACAAGCCTTTACCAACTAAATTTCCAGAATTTTATTTATTATTTCCTCTTCAAAAATTCAGTCATCAAGGCCAAGAAAAGAGGAGATTATTTTTCTCTTTAAACAATTTTTGCTTTGTCCCTTTTTCTTAAACCTCATTCATTTGACTTCCAACAAAATTATATCAACAATCAAAATGAAAATTTTTATTCAATACCAAAGAAGAGATTTGAGACTTTAATCTATGATTTTATAATCATAGAAGAGATTAAGAGATTTATTTGTTTATTTTTATACAATATTTTCGGTCATCACAATAAACAAAAGGGGAAATCTTAATTTCTTTAAACCTCATTTTGAGTCCCTTTCATTCCTTGTTCATATGACCAATAAACACCATTCATATACACAATTTAAAATTCTATATCACAAGAGATTTAAACTTGTGAATTACATAACCATAAAAGAAGATCATAAGAATAACAGATATTTACAGCACCTATTCACATAAAAAGAATATATTACCATCAAATAGAATTTAAATATTACTTCCTTCCTTCTCTAAAAACACTCGGCCATCCTAGGATAAAAAGGGGAGATTATTTCTCTTTAAACAATTTTTTGTCCCTTTTTATTCCTTTTCATTTGACCAACAAAACAAAACTCATATACATATATCATAATTCATTTTTTTATTGTAGAATAATATATCAAAGAAGAGATTAGAGATTTAACTTTTAAGAGATTCATAGCCATAGAAGAGTATTATTATTTTAGTTATAACAAAGTAATAGCTTAAAAATAAGAAATTAAAATGAGATTATAGAGTTACCTTTCTTCCTTTAGCAAAATAAACTTCAAAGTGAGTATGCCAATTTTCCTTCTTCCTCTCCTATGTCATGCCCCACTCTCTCTTTTTCTTAAAGCTTCATCATTTTTTTTTCTAAGTGTATGTTGTGTGGAAAAAGTATGAAGGCATCAAGGATTCAAGGCCTCTATTTATAGGTTCAGTAAAAAGCTAATTTCTCCCAAAAGCCCATGATATTCACGTCCCATGAGTAAGAGTGTGGTCAAGAAATTTTCAATTTTTAAACTTAATGGAGTCTAGTAACATGCATCTCCTATTAAAGCATTTTTTTTTGTAACTCCTATGCAATTAATTCTCATACATTCACCATGAGTTGAATTCAGAAAATATCTCCCTTTTAGCCTTGTATTTGGACGGTGCAGACTTGTCAACATGGGGGTGTGATGTCCTAGACGGTGAGGTCCTCCAAGGGTTAGGGAAGAAGACCTTCAAAGGAGCCTCTGTCTAGGGTTTCTGTGTGATGTTTGGTGGGAGTCCTCAAGTGGCTAAGGAGAAAGCCAAGAAGTAACCCTAATCACTGGTGTGTGAGGGTGACAATTAGGGTTAGAGGACGTACCTGAGCCCCATGTAGTACGGAGCTACTTATAGGGGGGAGCTGCTTGCCCTAATGGGCTTGCTTTAGGCCCAAGTAGGGCCAGCCTGTACTGAGCTATGAGTAGATGAGCTGTCCTTGTGGATAAGGTGAGACACGTCATCCTGTCCTTCGTATCGGAATATCTGGGAGGTGTCGGACTCTGGGAGGTGTCGGACAAGGAGGTCGGACCTTGGGAGGAGCATGAGATCGGCCCGTGTTTGGTGTCTGTTCGGCCGTTGAGCCTTGAGCTCGGCCCAGAGCACAGACGGGAGGGAGCATGATATTGGCCTGTGTCTGATGTCTGTTCGGCCGTTGAGCCCTGAGCTCGGCCAAGCATACAGAGGGCCTCCTGGAGGGTCCTTAGGTCTTTAGTGGGGGCTACGGGGAGCTCGGCTAGGCCGAGTCCACCACAGGGGGAAGGAAATTTGCATTCACTCACTTGAATTTATCTCACTTTGGTCCAATCAAAACAAGACTTTAATTAATCAGAAATAAATAGAAAATATGAATATCTGGACGGTGCACCCTATCATAGGCCTCTAAAAATGTATATTTTTCAAATACAATTTATTCTTAGCTCATATAAATAATTATAGGTACAAAAATAATTTCTTTCAATATTATAGACATAAATTCGTTTTTTTATTGCTACAGATATAAAATTTTTGAAGCACACAAAATAAAATTAAAAATTTTATATTTTTGAAATCTAAATTTCAATATGATTGTTTTCATATAAAATTTATAATTTTTGGACTTGCGGTTTGAAAGTTATGAATTTTTGAAGCTCTAAGATCATTTCCTCCAAAAATGCACTTCATAAGCTTTCAAATAAATTATAATAAAAAAATACGAAAATTATATTTTATTTGGACGGTGTAGCCAATCAGGGATTTTAAAAATATATTTTCTATTCACATAAAAATATTTTTGGGTCAAAGAGTCATTAAATGCATTAAAACCATACTTTCACACTTAAAACTCAAAAATACGTCAAATACTGTAGCAGTGATAAAATTTCGAAAACTCCAAAATAAAAATCAAAACTTTACATTTTCATAATCTAAACTTCGATACGATCGTTTTGACATATCATTTGTAATTTTTCGACGTACGGTTTAAAAGATATGAATTTCTGAAGATAGAAAACCTTAATCCTTCAAAAAGCATTTCATTTTCTAAGATCATTTAAATCAAATACTATACCTTAAAATATTTCATCTTAAGAATATAATTTAAATATATTAGAGGAAACATTGGTATGCATATAATATATATATCACGTATATATATATATATATAAATCATACGATTTTAATTAAACTCAGGTATCACAATTTATAAAAAATCAAATGTAATATTTTAAATTCAAATATAAATTCTCAAATAAATTGGATAAAATTGGGGGTCTCACAGGGGCCTCGCCTACGAGTGGGGTCAACTGATCCAATTTGGAGTCGTCACCGCATTTTGTTGCAAAAACGCGGAAAAGTAATAATTAATTAAAACGGATAAAGATTGATCTCGAACTAGATAGATTCCGAGTTCGGGAGTCGGTTACGAGTCGGGGAAGGTATTAGCACCCCGTTTGCCCATTCGAGAATGGTACCCTTGATCGATTTTAATTAAAAGACCTAATTAATTGGTTTGCCAAAAAATATTTGTTTTTTTATTGTTGTGCCTGACAAGGTTGCCCTTGGTCCTACGTACCCTCATAAAATGAGGAATCAATGCTACGTAGTTCTTAATTAATTTTTAATGTTATTATATTTTTTAAAATATATTTTTATGCGGAGAGGAAATATGCACAAGACCTTAACATTTAGTCAAAGAAAGGTGAATTTCCAAAACGCATGTTGTTAATAATTAATTAATAAAATCTATTTAATTTTTATTTTTAAAAAGTGTTTTTGTCTTTTAATATTTTTTACAACTTATTTTAAAAAAAGAAAAAGAAAATTCATTTTATATGCATATTTTTTGTGTGGAGAGGCAACTCGAGAGATCTCTCCACTGAATTTGGGAAAGAAAAATCGACTTACCAAAATGCAATCAATTTTTTAAAACAACAATTTAAAAAGTCTATATTTTTTATGTGGAGAGGAAGCCCAAAAGATCCCACCACTGATGGGTGAAAAAATCGGCTTGTCAAAGTATATCTGTAACATCCCATTATTTCTAATACTTTTAGTAAAATAATTAAATGATTTAGTATGATGTTTTCAATATTTGAGTCTCGGAATAAAATTCTGATTTCTTCATTATATTTGAAATATGTTTTCTAGTCAAAATAAGTATAAATTTGCTATTATACGTTTTCCAAAAATAAAGTAGTACTTTTATTTAGTTTAATTAACATTTTTACAGGAACTCAAGTGGCAAGCCTTAGAGGCATTTTTATAAATAGTTTCTTCAGAAAAATATGTTTAACTTAATATTTTGAGCTTCCCTGTAAATTTTCACAGTGTTCGGAGGCTGTTTTATTTTTAGCTTTTAGACTGGTTTAATATATTACCGATTTAAGTTATATATAATAATCTTCTACTTCAAAATTTTAAATATTATATATTATCAAGTTTAATATTAATATTTAGAAAATATATTTACTTTTGAATTTCGATAATTTTTCTTACGAAATAGCTATCCGGAGGGACCGATAACTTTATTATTTTTCAATCAGTTTTGAGTAATTCAAAGTACAATACTATTTTACCTAAACGTATTTTATTTTTAGTATCATCCAACTTTTAGTTATAATTCAAAATATCTACACACATTGACCCACAAATAAAAGCGAATTATTAAAATATAATAAAAATTCCTAAATCTACCCGTATTCCCACCCCAACCCGTCTGAAACAAATAAAAAGAGCAAGAATGAGTTGTGGCCAAAAAGCCTTACAGGAGAGAGAAAGAAACGTAGAAAGAAAGAAGGCTTATTTAAGTTTTTAGTCCCTGAATTTAGGTGCTTTTTTGAAATTAGTTCTTGATCTTTTTTTTTGTTGCTTTGGGTCCCTAAACTTTTTCAATTTTTGGAAAATGACCTTGTTGTTGCTTAAGTGATTATATGACCGATGAAATGCTACATAACCTTCGCAGTATCGATAGATAACATACTAGATGATGCCACGTGAATTTTAAAGATTAAAAAAATTCAAATTTATTAAAAATAATTAAAAACTATATTTTTTTTTAAAAAAAAAATAAAATCCTTTAATAATTTTGAAAAAAAAATTAATAAAAAAATAATCATTTGGTGTTACAAAACGCTACATAGCACATCATTCTTCGATGTCGAACAAGTGACGTGACATTTCATTGGTCATATCATCACTTAAGCAACAACAGAGTCCTTTTCCAAAAATTGAAAAAGTTTAGGGACCCAAAACAACGAAAAAAAAATCAAGGACCAATTCCAAAAGAGAGGACCAGCGACAGAGAGAAGAGGATTTTAAGATTTTCTCAACTTCCGGTCCAATAACTCAAGATCCAACCGTCCAATCTCAAATCCTTCTTAGGTAACTAATATCCTCAACTTCCTCTATCCATCTACCTAATCTATTCGACGATCCGTCAATATTTTTATTATCCCTATATTTTCAAATAAAAAGATGTTTTGGAGAAAAGTTATATATTTTTGTTGTATAATGATATATATTTATTATTTTGACAAAAATGAGTTTATTTTTTATATATTTTTAATGTTATAATTAGTTTTATCGTATGTCCCTATTTAGATCCAACACGCTATTGACCTTGACCATGGAGCAAGTCGCGGATGTAAACGTGGCTCTGTCGTTATTTCTAGGATTTCCAGGTAAGGGGAATCTCTTTTCCACACTTTGAGTTAGGGATAGTTAGAGTTTATAATAGGATTTGAGCTTAATAATTATTTTGGGTTGTGGGTGCCAGATTAAAAGGTGATTGGAGTTTATTGGGGTGATTATTATGTTCTTGGTTGATTTGGTTAAATTATTGATAATTTTTTATGTTAATTCTTTTTATATATCATTAAAGTAGGAAGTGAAGAACCTTAGGGAGTTGATTTATTTTAAGCACTCTGAGACATACCTGAGTATGTCGATTGGTTTGTCTGATGCTGGTAATAATTGACTATGCAACTTAAATGCTAAATATGTGTTAAATGCAATTATGTGGATTATAGTTGTTTAATAAAGAATACTAATGAGATTGTACTAAATAAAATAAAATGATATTCTAAATTAGCAAATGAATTAATGCGATTGGTGTGATAAATGATAAATGTGAATAAGTGGATAGATGTGCCCTATTTGTTAGTTATGTGCTTGTGTGACAATTGTTTATGTTTGGAAATTTATAATGTGATAATTGACTGTAGCTGGTGCTAATAAATAAATAATGATAAAAGGGAAATATAATGGTGATTAAGAATGTGAATGTATGTAGGCCCCTGACCTGAGGATGCATACATTCATATTGTGGCATGTATGTAGGCCCCTGACCTGTGGATGCATACATTTATTTTGTGTTTTGTTGAGTGGAATAAATGTATGTAGGCCCCTGACCTGTGTATGCATACATTTATTTAATAATATGATTAAATGGGATAAATGTATGTAGGCCCCTGACCTGTGGATGCATACATTTATCAAGTAATATGTTAAAATGGAATGAATGTATGTAGGCCACTGACCTGGGGGTGCATACATTCATAGGTTGGCATGTATGTAGGCTTCTGACCTGAAGATGCATACATGGTAAATAAAATGGGATGAATGTATGTAGGCCACTAACCTGGGGATGCATACATTCATCAAGTGGCAGGTATGTAGGCTTCTGACCTGAAGATGCATACCTGGTAAATGAAATGGGGTGTGTGTGTAGGCCTCTGACCTGTGGATGCTTACACACTAAAGAGAAAAAGGGGAAATTGATAAGGAATAAAGGAAACGAAAGATGAAATTGATAAAGAAACTAAGGGGAAATAAATAATGAGAATAGAAATGAAATTGGTAAAGAGAAAAGGAAAGGAAAATGGATAATGGACATGGAGTTGTTATGTATAATGCAAATGAGAATGTGATGAATTGATCCCAGACTTAATTTAATTGTTATTCTTAAGTTTTTATTATGAACTTTATATTATCCTCTGATTCACTGTGTTGTGAAAAGGTTTCACCCTTAGTGGTTAACATTTTAGGTGATTGCTAAGGAGCTTGTGGATCAGAGTGGCGCAGCGGAAGAATGGAAAGAAGGGAACTTTAAATTTGTGCTACTTATATTGTAAATGGATGCCCAAAGTTATTGTAAATTTGATTTGTGAAAAGAAATTTTTAGATACATTATTTTAAATATAAACTTTTACTTACTATTTTTGTATATAAAATAAGGATGTTACAATATCCAAAATTCTTTTTAAAATAAGTGAGATTTAACTATTAAAATTTAAGATCCCAATTAATTTTAATGTAAATTTAAGTGTTAAATTCATAACACATTCTAAAAAATCCGAATACATGAATTTAAGAATAATATTAGAATTTAAAAATTAAATTTATGATGCAAATACAAGTATTAGCATCCTTTAAAAATCAAGAAGTTCTTAAAAAAAATATTTAGATTCTCGAATAAATCTACATTTTTTATTTTTTCCGTTATAATATAATTAGTTATTACTTTATTTGCTACAAATAAAAAAAAATAAACCAAATTAAAAGAACTGTACAGAATATAAAGAAAGGAACCTGGAGATGCTACAGCATAGCAGGGGCATCCCTCAGCGAGCTTCATACACAATGACCACGCCCGTGTGATGCACGCGCGTTTCTTAAGTAAAAAAAAGAAAAGAAAAAGAGAGACGCTGCACGAAGCAGAGAGAAAGAGTTTTTTTTTTAATTTTTTAAGTGTATAGAAAGTAATTGTCTCCAAAATTGTGTCTTCAAAATTGTGTTTATGAAATTGTGTGTGTGACATCCTGCATTTTCCCTTACTTAAATAAATCAATAAGGTTTTATTTAAAGTGAATTTTGAGAACTTAAGGAAGAAAATGATTTTATTTAAGTTTGAATTAAGTTATGGTTTTGATATTCATGATTTCTTGAAGAAATGAATTTTCCCTTATGAACTAAAGTGAAGATAGTAACTTTGGAAATGCATATTTTTTCAACCGTAACTTGGAAAATTATGATCTTTATATGAAAACGATCGTATCGAAAAGTAGAATTTAAATATGTAATTTCTATGATTTTCTGGGTTGATTTGCAAAATTTATTTTTGAGGTATTTAAAGGACGGATTTTGAAAGTATTGAGTGTTGAACATAATTAGAGACCTCAAGTAAATTGTTCCTTTTAGAGATCTTTTAATTATGAGAAAATATGGTTTTAGAAAATAAAGCGGAGCTCATACCTATAGCCAATTAGTGCAGTTTATTAATTTCCTTAAGAAGTATATCTTTTGAATTTTAATGTTTGTAAATATTAGTGTTTTCTTATTATAAGAGTAAAATAATTGTATGCAAATTTAAATAGAAGATTTGAGATGAATAAGTGTATGACTTGATGTGAATATGAATGTGTGTATGATGTATGATTTTAAGTTGTTTTACTAGGATATATAATGCCCTAATGCATTGCATATATGTTTGTTTTTGTGTTAGATGTATGCCTTGGATTTTAAAGAGGTTCCATGATTTAATTTTGTATGCTTGAATTTGTTCTTTCTTAACAAAATGAAAGGAAAATTTTATTTCCCTTCTATGTGTATAATTCGGCCATGCATAGACCTAAGAGGACCAATTTGAAGTCTATTTTTTTAGAAAATAAGTAAGGATTTGAAGAAAATTAGTAGGAAATATGAGGTGGTGAGTGTAATGATGCATGATAGGACTTTTCCTTAAATCACTCCACATTGTTTCACCAAGACAAGACCCTTTCCATGCAACAATTAGGTTGGACAAAATTTCCCTTGAAATTGGATCCTAGACCCGAATTAGGAAGAGAAAACCCCATGCCCTTGCCTTGCCTATATAAGTCGTGTGTGTGTGAGAGAGAGATGGCTAGCTTGACTCATTTTTCATTTCCTTCATTCCATTTCATTTCCTTCTTCATTTCATTTCTACACACCTTGGTCCCAAGAGCAACACAAAGCTCTTGAGACATAGAGAGAAAAAGAGAGAGGCCGAGAGAGAAAGAAAAAGAGAGAGAGAGAGAGAGAGTGGAGATCCAAGACCTTACACCCTTGATTTTATTTCTTCAAACACACTTCCTTCATCAAAGACTAAGAAGAAAATCCCCCATCAACCCAAAGGAGAGAAGGCCGAAACAAACCTAGGAGAAGAGAGAGATCTTGAAGCTTGAAGTTAATGTTTTTAATTTAAGGTATTTGTTTAAGCTTTTTGAGAGTTTTATGTGTTGTTAATCTTGTGTTGTAAAGGACTTTGTGATGAACTATGTTTAAACTTAAAGACTTATGATGCATGTGTTTATTTTGAGGTGATCTTGAAGTTTAAACTACATGCATGCCATTTCTAAGTGTTGATCATGAAGATTTATGTTAAAAAGTTTGGATCTTTAACTCATGATCTTTCTTTGTCACGGTTTTCACTAAAGTTTGTGTTTATAGTTGTTTATTTGCCTTGATTTTCACTTGCATGTGATGATTTATGGTTGATCTATGAGAAAGTATGGAGCTTGAGTCTTGCATGTTGATTTTGAGTGAAAAGATTTGATTTTTCCTTGATGCATGTAACGGTTTTGAAGAGGAAATAAGAATAACAAGCTTTAAAAATGATTTTTAGTATAAATGGGGTTTGAAGCAAGATTTGTTTAAATGTTGATGATGATTCGGTGGAGGTTTGAAAAAGAAAATGGTGCTTTAAAGTTTTGCATGAACAAGAACATGGTGTGATCCATGAGTTTTGAACCTTGCATGTGAAAATGAAATCAAAGATCTTGCCTTTTTCCATGATGGCATTCGGTCAAGCCTAGGGAAAATAGAAAATCATGTTTGATCATCATTCAAGCTACATGCATGATGAGATTTATTTAATCTAAAGATTTAAAGTGCATGCATGAAATCATTAAGATTTGAAAGATGAAACTTTGATGTGATGTTTGAGGTGGTGTCTTGATTTAAGTTAAGAAATCTAATTAAAGTTTGTTAAATTTTGGTGTGAAGCTCATGGTTTTACCCCCATAAACATCAAAGTTGGTTCATTTTGTTTTGCATGTATGTTTCCTTGATAGATCCATGAATTTTAAGCCTATGAGAGCTTAAATCTTTGTTTAAAAACTTGAAAATAATTTTCATGCTCCATTCGGTTTTGGAACAAGTTTTACTCAAGTCATTTTTATTTTATGTGCCTTGGTTTGAGCTTGGCTTTGAGAAAATAAAAGTTGATTTGATACACGATTATTTTGTTAAGAGTTTGAGTTATTTTTCTATACTCAATTCGGCTTTGGCCAAGAAATAAAAGAAATAAATTGATTTTACTTTGCATGTTGATTTAAAGATAAAACTAATTTATGTGAATAATTATTTATATAACTTGATTTGAAAGATGTCAACATAATTCTAAGCAAGGATATTCTTTTTCTTTAATATTTATTTCGGTTGTGATGTTCAAAGTAGGATAATGTGTTTAAAAGGTTCTTTTCCATATGTGCATGATTTTGTTTAAGTGTTATAAATCATTAGTATTTGAAAATTGTGAATATAAACCTTGTCTTGTGTATGATGAGATTCGGCCATGCTTAGAAAAATAGGAGCCTATACTTGACTTTTATTTCATGTGCATGCATGATGAGTGTATACTTGATGCATGGATTTTTGGAGTGACTTGAAATGCTATATATGAATGTTTGAAAAGGATTATGAGGATTTAAGAATAAGATAAAGATTTTGTTCTTTAAGGTGGACGTCTGAATTTCATGATAAGAAAATGAATTAAGATTTGCTATTTTATTTTAAGATGTTCACGGTTTTAAGACCAAAAGAGAGAAGAAAAGATTTTTATATAATTATGGAATTTTATGGTTTTAATTAAAGTGATGTTCTGTATGTGAAAACCCTTAAGATAAATGTGGCCTTTATGTGAGCCAAGGAACTATTCATGTTTTGTTTTAATAAGCAAGTGTTTGAAAAGAATATTGTAAGTTTTAAATTCCTAAGCGTGTTACAAAACAAATGTTTTTACTTGATCATGATTGTGAGTTTTAAACCCAAAGTTGATTTCAAACTAATGAGAAAAAGAGAATACTCTATTTGCAAATAAGAAGTTTTGGTAATGTTGTTTTGTTTTCGAAATAATTGTACGAGACTGATTTTAATGAGAGAGAACTATTTTAGTTGCCAGTAACGATCGGGAAGCGGATACGAGCATTGCATTGGAATTCAAGGAGCATATTGGGAGTTGCGGCCGGTAGAGGTGAGAGAGAAGTTTCCCTCAAACACTGTGGTATTTAGGTAACATATTAAGTCGTTTCGACCATGTCAAAAGTCGGAACTTAGTGGTTCTGAGTCAGTCGCATAGTGGCAATTGTATTGTGGTGTGACCACTTATGAGAAGGAGACAAAGACCACGTGAGATTATGTGATGAGCTTATGTGATGATGTTTGAATGCTAGTAGGTTGTTGTTTGTTTACTAAAGAATTTATTATGCATGATGAAATCTGAGTTGATATTGATTATGATAATAATGATGATGATAATAATGATGATGATAGTAATGTTGATGAGAATTATGAGTAAGAAATATGAAAATAACTGTGATGTTGTTTTGGCAAAGTTCAAGTGATGAATAGAAATGTGATATCGAAAAGAAAGAGAAATGATTAATACGAGAATGATCGAAAAAGAGATACGAGCCAAAGTTTGAGAAAGATTTGAGATATTGTGGAATTTGTGAGAATGCGATAAGGGCTGATGACAATGATTGCTGTTGAGCAAGAATTGCAGAAAGTAATGCTGATGAGAGTCACGAGAAAGAGACATGAGATTGTATTGATTTGAGTTGAGCTTGCTCCTCAGTTGTGATAGTGAAACTGAAATGTTGATGCCCTGAGCTGAGATTCATGAGATTGTATTGTGAAAGCCCAAGAGATGAAATGCATGTTGTTAATGCTCAAGCCCTGTGCTAAGTTGAGAAAAGCTAATTATCAATTAGTGGTCGGGACTCGTTGAAGGGATGCACTAAGGATGATCCGACCTTATGATTAAGATATTAATTAAAACATTAAAACTCTAAAAGACTTAGATTAACGTGGTGAGTTATGAGTGCGATATCGAAGTAGTGGAGAGGAAGATACCATGAGTATTAGGGATACTTAGGAGGAGATTGCATTAGGGGAGGACGATGACGGTGAAACGTCAAGAAGTCTAGAGTACTTTTCTAGGTGGAACAAATCCCACAGGTGACGCGGGTGATCGGCCCCGAAGGTCATGGTGATGTTCTGCAGCGCAACTAGAAAATACTGTCGCCCCCTAGATTGCAAATCTTGAACAGTGAGAGGGACTGGAGCGAGGCTCTTTGATTTTGCCACTGTACCCGATTTTTCTACAGTGTGCCTTGATATTATATGATATGATTTTATTTGAGACTGTACCCGATTTTCTACAGTTCTCCTGGCTTGGAGCCATTTGTTGAGACAGCTGTCAAGCCTGCGCGGTAAAGGTCATGTACTCCTGTTTGCTTCCGACTAGGTTGGGTGGATTACCGAGGAGATGTAGACGTGTGTGCTAACTGTGTTAAACGACCTCCTCAATGATGATTAATTTCCCCCGCATCATTGATGGATACGAATTCATAAGACTTAAATAAGAAAAGATGAATTGTATATTACTAAGAAATGATTCCAAGAGCGAAAGAATGGAAAGGAGTATGAGATTATATAGAGATGTAAAGGTATACAATAAGAGATTCACAGAATGTGATGTGGTTATGTAAAGAATTTTGAGAAAGAGAAAGTAATGAGATTGATAAGCATAAGTGAGTTAAATGCTGATGATGGAAATGAACATGAGAATGTTCTTTATTTGTTGCCTGATTGTATGTTATATTTATTTCTTAATATCTTGCCTATTGTAATTCCACACTGTTGGCATTGAATGCTTGGGAATACTTACTCTCTCGAGATTTCTGTTTTGTGTGTTGTTTATATAATGTCAATCCCATAGCCTATGGACCCCGTCAAGTTTACCTTCGACATCTGGGATGAGTGAAGATGGGAGGTTAATTATAGAGGTTGGGAATGGCGTGGAGTCACGGAAGTGCGCATCTTTGACCCCAACCATACCCTGCAAGGGACAGCACCTGATGCTCGCACCTGTCGTTTTGTGCTTGCGGATATGCAGACTGGTGGACCAGCTGATTATCATGGTGGGCATCCGATGCTTTTGCCTGCACGGATTGATCCCGAGGCCAAGGAGCTAGAGGAGTTGGATGAGATTCTGGATGATCTACCGGATGAGGCTTTCGAGGCTATGCAGGAGGACGAACCAGAGGAAGATCCAGAAGATGATCCTGATGAGGACTCAGACTACCCGGAGGCTGAGGTGTACGAATTCGACCCTTATGAGGCACCTCCTGTGGATCCTTCAGCATCAGCTTAGAGTGGGCCTGGTGGTAGTTCTTTTCTTTTGTTGGAAGCATTATGTTTTCCTGTATTTACTTAGCTATTATTGCAATACCAACTTGTAACCCCTGACTTATGTTTACGAAGATTATTTTAATTGGTACCACTGATTTGAGTACGAAAGAAAAAGGGCTGTTGCGAATGAAATTAAAAGAAGCAAGTTTCAAAGTGCGGTGTCTTGTGACATCTCGGTTTGGAACTTGAAGGTTAACATGAGACATGAGAATACCAATTTAAATGAGTAATATGTCAGATTAGTCCCTGACTTTGTAAGCATCGGTCAAGTTAGTCCCTGACTTTATCGAAATAGCAATTGAGTCCCTGAGATTTCATTTTAATTCACATGTCCCTATCTTTATCCCATTTTAAAGCAAATACATCCCTGCGATAATGACGGCAGGGACTAACTTGATCGACGTTCTCCTATCTCAGGGACTAAATTGCTATTTCGATAAAGTCAAGGACTAACTTGACCGATGCTTACAAAGTCAGGGACTAATCTGACATATTACTCAATTTTAAATACAAAAGAGTTTTGGAAACTTAACAGTTCTCATGCCCATGTTACTTAAAAATAAAATAAAAAAAAATTTGCCCACATTTTCACTACATTTTATAACTAAAGAAATATATTTTCAAGTTGCCAAATCGAGGTGTTACATTGTGTGTAAAATTATGTTCTAAATTGTGAGGAAGAAAGCTCTATTTATAGGAAAAAATTAGGTTAGGAAAACTAGATTTTTTTCAACAGGCTTTGAAAGCCCAGTAGAATATTCCCTGGTTTATTATTCAATTTAAAATTTTCAAACCTTTTTTAAAGATAACTCTCAATAAAATAAATTTGATTATAATCCTTTCACAAAAATTTGTCCCTATCCTCACAACAACTAACAAAACCTTTTCTTAAAAAAAAACAAATTATCTTTTTTTCTGATTTTTTTATTTTTCGTTTTTTTATTTTTTACAAAAAAACAATACTTTTTCAAAAAAAATTTATTTTTTATTTTTTCATCTCTTTTTTTTTAAAAAAAACATTTTTATTATTTTTTTGTTTTATTTTGTCAACACTCATGAAAAAGGAAACCTATGCCTTGTAATGTCTACCGGCGGAATGAATCCCCATGGCATTCAAAGTAATTCTCATAGTTAATGGCCGGTGATTTTGATGATTTATAACCTTTCTCCTTGGCTATGTATGAAGCGCAAGTACATGATGATGTCTATGTTAATTTATGGGCCCAGGCAACCAGGAAACGATATTGACGTATACCTCGCTCCACTAATTGAAGATTTGAAGCTAATGTGGGACACAGGTATAGAGGTGTATGATGGTCTAAGGGAAGAAAATTTTTGTTTGAGGGCCATGCTATTTGGAACCATTAATGATTTTCCGGCATATGGTAATCTGTCAGGGAATGTAACACCCTAATTAATTACTCTTAAATACCCATAATAAAATAGTGATTTTAAATTTTTCTGGTTAATACCATTTTAACTTATGAAAATCTCTGTCAAAACGGACAGAGTTTACTTTGTAATATGAACATTTCAAGAATTGAGTTTCTTCCTGTAAACCTGTTAATTTAATAATTCATGTGAAATCAGAAAGCCATCAGGGCCAAACCATATGTTAAAGCATTTATATCAGAGTTTCAGTGCGGCGGAAAATTAAAAACTAATACAAGTTTTAGCAGTTATTTAAATTCCATAACATTCTCCAAAATTACTCCCTTCCCACAAGGACTGGTCCTGACTATACCCCAAAATGATGTTTTTCAGTACATACACCTAATCACCATCATATACAAAAAATCGCAAAAGTAGTCAGGACGGGACCCACGACTCAACTAATATGACTTACTCTCCCTGTGAGGGAGAGCGAACCTGCTCGGCCGGGGGCTGTGCTAGCTCAATCGCAGTACCTGTGGAAATAGTAAGGAGTGAGCATTACACATAAAATGGGAAAAGCAGTTTTAAAATATGACATAATAACCGACTAAGTCACACACAATTACCACATAGTTCAATCAATTTCACAACAGCCACATTCATACCAACATGCATCAATATTCCGATTCCATTATTTTTCCTAAGTAATAGTTCATTTTACTTATCCGACTAATCCACCTATGCTCTTATTCCCTTTTCCTTTTTACCCATTAATTACCTAACTCTTTAATTCATTTTACATACCCTGTTGTTCTATTATTACTAATACATTTCTAATACAATCCCAAATTATCTTGTCCTATCCTTCTACCAACCTTCCTATCTTATTTTTTCTTGTATCTATTTCCATTTTCATTCCTCGTTCCTTTCTTCCTATCCTTTTCATTTCATTTATTTTCCGACTCCATTTACGATGTATGTCACCTCAGGTCAAAGGCCCACATACATCCCCAATTTACGAAGTACGTCACCTCAGGTCAAAGGCCAACATATTCACCCTATACACACATGATAAGTATGTCACCTCAGGTCAAAGGCCCACATACTTTCCCTATTCACAAAGTATGTCACCTCAGGTCAAAGGCCAACATACTCACTCTATACACACATGATAAGTATGTCACCTCAGGTCAAAGGCCCACATACTTACCATATTTACAAAGTATGTCACCTCAGGTCAAAGGCCAACATACTCACCACTTCCAAACATTCATGACAAATAACAAATATCAATATACAATAGTAAACACACCATTCCTAATAATCTCATATAAACCATCTAGTAAATAAACACAATTACAATTCACAACATTTAAACACTTAGAGCAGCAATTGAACAGTTCAACATAATTATCAAGAATATACCAAATATATATAACAATTAGCAACAACTCAGATAAGCACCTAAAATATCCTACACATTTACACTTAACACTTATTCTCAAGTAGCACCTATAATAATATATAGTAGCAAGGTCATGCATTTAGCTAGTTCAATTTATTGTTTTGTCTAATCAAATTATATTTCCTATTCCCATCATAGAGTTACACTAAGTTCGTTTCTAATATTACCATTATTTTCTTACTTAGGTTTCCTAATCCTTATACTAACACCTAACCCTTAGCAAGCATTATATACATACTGTAAACTATTCCCCAGAGTATGGTAATACTCACTAATACCCACTCCTTACCTCAACACTTAGAGATAAGGCGGTTACACTTGCTTTAAGCTTTAGAGCCTTGCCACCAATTGAGTTATGACCCAAGAGAAAAGTGAGGAACCTAATATAATAGCCATAACAAGAAGAGTTAGCATTATGCCATAGCTTCTTGACAAAACTCAAGAAAATGAGAAGCTTCCATGGTCTAGAGTTGAAAACCACCATGGAAGACAAGAGAGAGAAAGCTTCAAGCTATGGAGGAGAGAGAAAGTGAACCATGAAGCAAAAGAGGTAAAAATAGTTAGAGATGATGGGGGAAATTCGTGTAACATGAAGGAAATGAGGAGGAAAGCTTGAATCTCACTTACTTTGATCTTGAAATGGTGGAAATCAAGAGTGGGTGTTGAAGTTCTTGAACCCTAACTCATACCCATAGCTTGAGAGAGAACAATAGGAGAGATTGATGGAAGAGACGATGTTTGTGAGTGATGGGGATTGGTTTTTAATGGTTTATCATGGATGTATTTGATGATTTGAGGTGGGATTTAGAGAGAGAAAGAGGAGGGTTTCGAGCCCTAGAGAGAGAGAGCAAAGGGGAATGAATGGGGAAGAAGGCCCTCATTCACGTTTTATTTTTTTTCTGATACAGTACGCACTACTCGAGTAGTTAGTGGACTACTCGAGTAGTCCAAATTTTCTGGACTTTCTGTTTGCTCAAACTACTCGAGTAGTCAGTGGACTACTCGATTAATTCAGGCACTACTCGAGTAATTCAGGCACTACTCGAGTAGTCTGGATTGTCTCCTTTTTCTTGGCATTTCAAAATGCCATAACTTCTTCGTTACCCGTCAGATCTTGCTCAAATTTTAAAGCAAGCTTCCTTACCTATTCTACTTCACATCCAACGGTGGAATTTAGATTTTGAGTTATAAATCTTTTATTTTGAATTTCCTAAGGTTCTATGTTTTTAACCCTAGTTCTACACGTATTTTTGGCTAGATTCTAACTTATATCTCCATTTCTTCTACCCTAGGACCATCCCAAGATGGATTATACTTGGAATTAAATTTGGGATGTTACAGGGCACAGTATCAAAGGACGGTATGCATGCCCTATATGTGGAGAAGATACAGATAGTATATGGTTAGAGCATTTTAGAAAGCATGCCAACCTTGGCCATCAGAGATTTTTGCCTAAAAAACATCGTTACCGAGGGTGGAGAAAAGCATTTAATGGAAACACAGAAGAACGTGGTGCTCCTCCATTGTTGAGTGGAAAGGAGGTGTTTAAACAACTAAAAGACCTGCGTAATAATTTCGGGAAAGCTTCTGTTGGTGAAGTTAACACAAAAGGATGGAAAAAGATTTCAATTATGTGGCAATTACCATATTGGGAGTCCTTGCTTGTGAGGAATTTTCTAGATCTGATGCATATTCAAAAAAAATGTTTTTGATAGTGTGTATGGTACATTAGCCAATGTGGCAGGAAAATCAAAGGATAACCTCAATGCGCGTAAGGACATGGTTAGTATGGGAATCAGAAAAGAATTGGCACCGATCATGAAGGGAAAACGTACGTATTTACCTCCCGCATCTTTTACTCTGTCAAGGAAAGAGAAAAAAAAAAATTTTTAAGTCTCGTGGTGAGGTTAAGGTTCCATCGCGGTACTCTTCAAACATCCAAAACCTTGTATCAATAAAGGACCTAAAGTTAAAGGGTATGAAGACTCATGATTGTCATGTCCTCATGGGGCATATGCTACCAATAGCTATACGCTCTATTTTACCCAAAAAGGTTCGGATGACCATTACTAAATTGTGCTTCTTCTTCAAGGCTCTTTGTAGCAAGGTGATAGACCCCGCAAAGTTGTCAGCGTTACAAAACCAAATTGTTATCATTTTGTGTGAACTTGAGATGTATTTCCCTCCATCCTTTTTTGATATAATGGTTCATCTAACTGTTCACTTGGTTAGAGAGACCAAGTTGTGTGGGCCAGCTTACATGCGATGGATGTATCCGGTTGAACGCTTTATGAAGATATTAAAGGGGTATGTGAAAAACAGAAGTCAACCCGAGGCTTGCATGGTTGAAAGGTACATAGATGAAGAAGTTGTTGAGTTCTGCTCTGAGTTCGTAAGCAATGCTAATTTCATAGGGCTTCCAAAGTCTCACCATAGGGGAAGAGAAGAATGGAAAGGGACCAGTGGAAAGAAAGTAGTGAGCATGACATTATCAGAGAAGGAGCAAGCACACTTGTATGTTCTACACAACACTGACGAGTTTGATCCATATGTTGAAAGACACAAGAACATGTTGCATGCCCTTTACCCAAATAAGAGTGAAAAATGGATACAAGAGAGCTGGATAAAAGGCGCAGTTATAAAAGACTTATCTGAAGATCCAAGTTCAGTTTCAGATAGAGTGAATTGTTGTCAAAAAGTCCTAACACCCATGCCATTTCTTACACCGGATATGATATCAATGAATTTACATTCTATACAAAAGAGCATGACAATAGGAGTACCGTGCAAAATAATGGCGTGACCCTTGTGGTTGGTGTGGGAGCAGGGGTCACAAAAACTGAATATTTCCGACCTAAAAAAATTGTGGAAGTTGATCAATACAATAAGACCATGGAACAGTTGCGTACCCTCGCGGCTGAAGTTGAAGAATTGTAGAATGGAAAGAATGATAAAGGAAAAGAGAAGATGGAGAATTCATCAAATTTACCCTCTCCAAATAGCATCAAAGATAGCTGCACACCGGTTATCAATCTTCTCAAGGTATGATGCAAACCATGTATATGCTTGCACATAATTAATCTTTTGTTGCTGTCTGGCCCTGAACCTTTAATGATGTTGGAACCTGAATCTTTTCTGGTTATGTCTTTTTCTTTGGCTCATGAATAACAAAGTATTTCTTTATAGGGCATCAACCCATGTGTTCTTTTAGACAAACATGGGCGTGTAGTTGCCAAAGGTTATATGTATAACCTCGAGGGTGACATGTTGCATGGTAAAGAGCTCCCTCAACACCATTTGAGGGTCTCAATCAATTTTCCTATTGATGAGAATGCACCTTTGCCCATTCAGAATGAAATGGACAATCTTTTCACTGTGGGAGATGTTGTTAAAGCTTTTGTTGCATGGCCTTCAAATCTCATCTCAAATTATGATAGTCCGGTATGCCTATTTATTTGAGCTATAGATTTTTCTTTCTAGTGCTTACATTATACATATATGACTAACTTTTGTTGGCAATTTTTAGATGCTAACTCGCAATTGACAAGCCAAAAAGGACGAAACATCGGGGCACACCAAGGAATCAATTGCGAGTCCCGAAAAGAAAAAGGGAACCAAAGAAGCAATTGTGAGTCCCAAAAAGAAAAAGGGAAAATATGTGGCTCAAGAATCTAATATGCAAGAAAAGGATCCCAACGGACTTTTGTGCAATTAATGTGGGAGAAAAGGTAGTTCTTAAGTCGGAGGATGAAATCAAAACTCCATTTTGCAAGGCATTGTATGCACTTTTGAAGACAAAGCAAAGGGATGCCTTTTTATTACCTATGGACACCTCCATTTTTGGCACAAAATTGGAACATGAAGGAGTTGAAAAATGTAGTCTATATTACCTACTTTTTCATATGGAACTAGATGGCACCTCTCTTTGCATTTATACAAGGTATTGATCCTAACAATATGTTGTCTAGTTTGCTACTTATTGTTGTCCTTATTTTGTTTTTGCCATTACTTATAATTTTCTCTTTGTGTTTATTGTATGTTAAGGCTTTTGTATGAAAGGTTGGTGGTTCCCTTTGCTCTCACAAAGAGGTTCTCATTCATATCCCCTCATTGCACCCTTCTACCATCGGCCAAAGATTATATAGTAAGCGTGTTAACAAAAAATAAGAATGATAGTGGCAAATGGTTTTTGGCCCCATATAATTTGGGGTAAGAAACTTGCATTGTCAATATTTGTTTACTATGCTTATTAATTTGTACCAATTAGTACTAATTTGGTGTTGCTCAATTTTTAATTAAATTAGTTTCCATTGGGTGTTGGTTGTCATTGATGTCACGGGGAGGACTATATACTACTTAGATTCAATGGCTCGTTCAAGAGCTGAATCACATAGGCCTATGATGGAACTCTTTAATTCGTAAGTAAATTGGCTTTTTTTACTACACATTTATTTGTTTGTGCGAAAGTGCATGTGATTATCCTCACTTATTGACTGCTGATTTATTTTTTTAGATCTATCATAGCTTATCGTGGAACCAATGGGGACACCTACACAAAAAGAGAGTTAAATGCACCCTCCAAATGGATCAACATTAAGGTATATACAAAAGAACTTGAGTTCTGCTCTTTTGTCAATTTGATTTGTATCTATTTATATCTTATTTTTTGGAATAAAAATCTGTGCTTTATTTGGTTTATAGACCTCCTAGGGTCTGTGCAAGTGTTGCACCGAATTTGGTTATGACTGATTCTGAATTTGGCTTATAGTTGGTAAATTCTGCATTTTTGTTTGTTCATGATGATTCTAATCAATTGGTTATGACTGTTGTCCTAGAAAATTTGTGTCAAGTTAGATCCTTTTGTTTTTCATTGTTTTTTTTCTTTTCAAGATTGCTGAAGAAACTTGATTGTTACTTTTCCTAAATGGTTTGTTGCTTGGTTTTATTGGTATTCAACTCATCTCATTGGTTTGTTTCCTGTATTTGTGTTTTACAGGTTCCCAAGCAAACAAATGGTATTGACTGTGGCTATTATGTGATGAAATTTATGAAGGACGTTGTGTTGCATCACGAGGATAATAAGATTCCTCAAACGTTTGTAATTCAATTGGTTATATTATTGCTTTGGTTATATTATTATTCAACTACATTGTTTATATTAACATTGAAATTGGTCATATTATTACTTGGTTGCAGTATTACGATGATGATGGCTGCAACTCTAGCAATGATTCTTTTAGCCTCAAAGAACTAAATGATCTCAAAGAAGAATTTGCTTCGTATTTCTTAGGATTATTTTCTATCTTGTCCTAGCTAGGTATATATTATTGCTCAAGACTTTTTCCATTTCTCTATAATTTCTAACTGTCATTTATTTGGTATGACAACATTTAATTTGTTACATCGGTCATCCATTATTTTTTTTATGCATGTATCACTATCCAATATCATTATCTTTCGCTGCGCACATGTGATGTGGAAAATGATGATGCAAGCTTTATCTATTTTTTTTGGTGAACGATGCAAGCTTTATTTAGATATATATTATGGGATTATTATTATCATGCGCCTACTTTGTTGACAGTATGACCCAGTAATTCAAGATTTTTAGCTTCCTACAATACTACAGGTTGTACGTACATTATAAACAATTAATTAGTAGATGAGTATATCTACATGTTTCATTTCTGTTAATTGCCTCTTGTTTCATATCGATGCATGTCTTAATTCTTGCCAAGATGCGTGCGGTCAAAATAATAATTCAGAGCGGTTAAAAAATTAATTCAGATAGGTTCAAAATAATATTTCAGAGCGGTTCAAAAACTAATTCGAATTCATCATATCAATTCCAAATAATAATTCAGACTGGTTCAAAAATTAATTCAGACCGGTTAAAAATAATAATACAAAAGAATTATTCAGACCGGTTCAAAAGAATTATTCAGACTGGTTCAAAAGAATTATTCAGACCAGTTCAAATGAATTATTCAGACCGGTTCAAAGGAATTATTCAGACCGGTTCAAAGGAATTATTCAGACCGGTTCAAATGAATTATTCAAACCGGTTCAAATGAATTATTCAGGCTGCTTCAAAAGAATTATTCAGACCGATTCAAATGAATTATTCAGACCGGTTCAATAGAATTATTCAGATCGGTTCAAATAATTATTCAGACAGGTTCAAAAGAATTAATCAGACCGGTTCAAAAGAATTATTCAGACCGGTTCAAAGGAATTATTCAGACCGGTTCAAAAAAATAAATCAGACTGGTTCACAAATTAATTCAGAGCGGTTCTTTTTTAAGTTTCAGAGCGGTTAATAACTAGTCTCGTTAATATAAACAAGACCGGTTCATAAATGTTCTCATTTAACATGCATTTTTTACTAAGGGGCTTTTAGACCGGTTCGAAACCGGTCTGAAAATTGGTTCGGAACCGGTCTGAAAAAGCTTTTTGTAGTAGTGATTAATTAATTTTTTTCAACTTTAATCTTGTTTTTAAACATTTTGAAATATGTGAAATGTGTGGTAATTAATATATTTTGAAGATAATATGCTCTAAAGTTGCTATTATGGACCACAACTATGGACAATCCAATATATCGGAATGAAGCCTTAGTGGCCCAATCCTTCTCCAATCCGACATACTGGTATGAGGCCTTAGTGGCCCAACCTCCTCCAAACCGGTGGCCCAACATCCTCCAAACTGATATAACGGTATGAGTTCCCAAAGACCCAATTATGAAGACACACCATTATACCTGCAGCACGTGATAAGGAATCCAAGGAACCGTTCTGGAGATGTACAGTTCAAACTTTTTTTGTGGGTCACATGTGTTTTTTTTCTTCTCTCAATTTTCTTTCCTAAACCAAACATGGAAAAATGAAGTTTTCTCTCCAAAATATATCCTCTCATTTTCTTTCTATCCATTTTCTTTTGAAACAAACAAGGATTAAATGTTTGACTTTAAATGATTATTAGACTAGAGTAATTAAATGTTGACACGCCACATTACCTTAGCCACATCGATAGGTAACGTGACAGATGATATCACGTGAATTTTTTAAAATTAAAAAATTCAAATTTATTAAAAATAATTAGAAATTGTATTTTTTTTAAAGAAAATTGAATCTTTTAATAAATTTTAAAATAAATTATTTTTTAATAAAAAAAATATGTAGTGTCTCGTGGCTCTGCATAATACGTCACTCGTCGATATTGTGAAAGTGAAATGACATGTCGTCGGCTATATCATCACTTAAGTGACAAAAGGACCATTTCCAAAAATTAAACAAAGTTCAAGGACCCAAAGCATCGAAAAAAGAGTTTAAGAACCAATTCCAAAAAAGCACCTAAGTTTAGGAACTAAAATGTTAAATAAAACTTTTTTTTTTAAAATTTCATGGAGCAGATATTTACCTGCACAATTAATCGAACGCGCGCGTGTCCCTCCATCACCTGCTCCCTGCTGCACCTGCAGCGTCTGCACGGGTTCACCGGTGCACCACTCACATTTTGACACGTGGCATTCCGGTTCCCTCCTGCTGCATTCTTCCCTGCTCCTCCTTCAGTATTTGGTCCAGGTATTTATTTTATACTCCCCTCTGTCCCTTGATATAGGACATCATTTTCCTAGAATTGATATTCCTTTTTATAAGTCGTTTTAGAATATCTATGTAGTATTAAAGAGTATATTTCAAATACGCCCCTCATAATTGCATATGGGTGATAGGCTAATAATTACAATAGAGAGAAATGAATAGAGTTGTAAAGTTTTAAATAGGGATAACCTTAGAATGACGACATATTTTTTGATAAATTTGAGGGTAATAATTATTTTTCTTAATGAGCGTGAATTAGGTAAAAGTGACTTATATTAAGGGAAAGAGGGAGTAGTATTCTGTTTTGTTTTTTATTAAAATAATAAATAATTAAGGCAAATGCTAACAAGTGTCCTTAGTGCACTTGTTAACAAGCCAATTATATTAAAAAATCATCGAAACTTTTATATTTTTTTTTAATTTTCGAGAAATGAAATGATGTGCATTTATGATTGTTTTTCTTATTGTAGTAACCTTAACAAGTGTCTTTAAGACACTCTTTAGCAATACTCAATAATTAAATATAAATACAATAAAATGTAGTCTATTGCTGCTGAGATTTTAATTTTTAATTTTTATGCTTCTCTTTTTTTATTACTCAATAATAATTATTTTACTTTTAAATAAGGATTTAATTTTTGAAGTCTAATTTTATCCTTAAATAAATACATATATTTTTTTTTGAATATATCATGAATTGAATTATTAAATTCAAATTAATTATTAAAATTCTAAAAAATATTAAGTAAATACTCATAAGAGTTTTTTTAAAAGAAGTAATTATTGCCAATGAAAATTATAAAGAAGCTTTAATTAAGAAAAAATGTCCAAAAAAATCTACATTTTTTAAACTAGAAAAAATAATTACATTTAGGATTAGATGAAGTATATTTAATATTTTATAAAGAAATTATAATGTATTGCAATCAAAGAAAAAAAATTAAAAAAAGGAAAAGGTTTTTAAATACGTTGCTAACTAATGCAGAGAGGATGGTGGCAGGGACGGTTGAAGCTTGGTGGGAGCAGTACCTACTCTTGTCTGCAGCTGCAGCACAACACAAGGAATATGATGGTACGAACTTTTGATTTTTGCTTTATATTCCTTTCATCTCATTTGTTTATTTACTTCTTGTTTTTCATCTCCTCTATATCTCTCTGTTTTTCTCCATGGCTGATATCCGTGTAACATGTTTAGAGTGTGGGGGGCATTTTTATGACTTTGAAAGTTTGTCAAGCCACAATAATACTCGCCAGCCAGAGCTGACGACGTTTAGTTGCCCTTACTACTTCAACGTCTTTGGCTCTCTTCATGCAACATTGACTCATCGAATGTTTGCATGTCACATGGCACCCGCCCCTCCTGATGGTTTCTTACAAGTAAAGGGTGAACACTGGTCTCCTTATGTTGAGCTATAGACATTTGCAGCAAAGATGACAGAAGTTGATCATTAGGGAAAGGGTGAAGACCAGGAGAGAGGTTCTCCTCCTCTTGAGATTGAGGGAAGAGAACCTATTTCCTGATCTTCACCCTCTCCCTCGTAATTACCTGCTTCTTCTATTTTTGTTGCAAATGCTCTAACTCAACATAAGGAGGTCAGTGTTCACCCCCTCTCCCCGTAAGGAACCATCCGGAGGAGTAGCAGGTGTCATTTGACATACAAACATTCGATAAGTCAACCGAAGGCAGTGCTGAGGAAGGCGGTGTTGCCGAAGGTGCTGAGGAAGATGGGGATGAGGAGGATGAAGATTAGGTTTCAATGACTTGGAATATGACTTGGTGACTTTGGGATGCTCTTATCCTTATCCTATATAATTGTGTTTTACTTTTTGGAAGTTAAGAATATTTGCAAATCTATAGAAATGAATATTATGAATGGAGCTTTAAAAGCTTTACAATGAAAGCGCTTAGTAGGTTTTAATTTGTGTAGACCGGAAGTGGTAAATGGTTAAGTGGCTTACTACTTAGTAGTGAATAGTGATGTGGTAGCTCTTTATGTCCTATATTGTAAATAACTAAATATGCTTTCTATCTAATGATATTTTCAATTCTCATGCGTGTGTTTAGTTTGAAGGTGCTGAGAAGATTGTGGTAAGTGCTCAAAATAACCAAAATCTGTTTTGCTTCGTAATACTGCTATTTCGACTATTTGTAATGATAATAATAATCTCTATTTTATTTCTGCCATGTGATGCTGAATTTTTGCTACATTACGGGAAGTGATATGCTGCCCAAAGTACACTGTTTATTTTGTTTGGCATTTTAACTTAGATTATGGATTCCATTTAGATCTGTTGTCTTTAACGTTACAGAAATTTAAGTGGCTTTCAGACTTTTGTTAAGCTTATTAGAAGTTAATTAGTTGTAGTTGGATTAAGTTTTTGTTTGTATTCTGTTACTACAGCGAAAATCTGTGGTCCGGATTACAATTGGAAGCCAAACACTTGATGATGAATTGCTTGGAGTTAGCTATACACTAAGAGTTTATTTATTATACTGTTGTGTTTTTCTACTTATTTGATTAGTAAGTGTTGATTCTGTTGTTCTTATTGGTTTGAAACTAATTTTCTATTTGGATTTTTAGCTTTTTTGAACTTTTGAAAAAGGTGGGATTGAGACACTGTCAATTACTGAAGCATTTGGAGAAATCCGGTGAGAACCTACTACATGTCTCTGATTTCAGATATATTCGATTCATATCAGTTTCAGAAGAAGTTTGTTCTAATGATTGGACTTCGTGTTTCAGTTCTAGGAAAACACAGTTTTGCTTATATTGCCATGTTCATGTTATTTTAGGTTTTACACTTTATTAACGAGTATTTGTAATTGAACCTGGGTTCTCAAGATGCATTCTGCTCTATGGCATTATAGTTCAGCTGAAACGCAACAATTTTTCTAAATCACATTTTAATAAATATCCCTTGTCATATGTTACATACACACACATTCATGATAAATGTAATAGCCTTATATTCTTCTATACTACTGATGCTTGCTGATCCCTCCTCCAGCTGCCAACTAGTATGCGGCTAGGCAATGGAAAAGCTGCTTACGTTGACACAGAAGGAACTTTGTATGCTTTTCTCTCTTTGCATTTATATCACATTTATTAAGATCATTTATTAAGGAGATTTGGCCTGGATCCAGGGGCTGTATTGGACAACGTAAGGCTTCTCTGTGTCACATATCACATATGGGTTCAGGAGGGAAATATTATGTTGCTGACTTCTTATCATATCCTGTTTGTGACTGCACAAGATTATCTATGCTCGTGCCTACACTTATGAGCATCAGTACAATCTCCTCCTTGGTTTGGCTGCTAAAATGTCGGAAGAACCATTTAGACTTCTGGTGAGTTCTCACTAACAGAGTAACATACTTATCTTCCTTCGCAATATCATAGGATGAGGAGAGGTGACAGAATTGAGTTTTAATTTTGCAGATAGTGGATTCGGTGATTGCTCTGTTTCGGGTGGATTTCTCTGGAAGAGGAGAGCTTGCAGAGCGGCAGGTCAGTCATTACATGCATTTAAATCGGTTGCTTCTCTGACAGTAAACTTCTGCTGACAGTAAACATCCATTTGCAGCAAAGACCGGCACAGATGCTTTTTCGATTAATAAAGATTGCTGAGGAATTTAATGTTGCAGTTTATATGACAAACCAAGGTAAAATTTGAAACTGGAGATGAATTAAATTTTCACTGTCATTGTCTTGAACTCTTGATGCTTTTGTTTGCAAAATAAGCCTTAGTGTTTTGCTTTTAGTTGCAGCGTTCATAGGACGATAGGTGTGTTTCTTATGCAAACAACACTGGAATTTTGGTTGCAGTGATAGCTGATCCAGGAGGTTTGATGTTTGTAACCGATCCAAAGAAACCAGCTGGAGTATAGTTCACCGTTTTCTTAGTCAATCAGTCAAATTCTATTTGGCATCTGGCATACTCTACTGCCTTTGTAACCTATTCAAAGGCTTAATAGTTAATGTACTCGATGTGAGTTTTAATCCAGCTTAGAAATGTTACAACTTTTTTTATGTGAATGTTACAACTCTTTTAATCAATATCTTTAAATGACTTGTTAAAATATTTTAAAAATTTAGCATATACCAGTACAATTAAACAGACATTAAAAAAATAATTTCGTGTTAAAGTATTTAATACTTGTACGAAACTAGTAATTTTACCCATGCATCGCACGGGTTTAAATTTTGTTTTTTCTTTGACTGATTTGATTATAGATTTTGGAAATATGTCTTTTTTTTTCCATAACCGGAGTGTCCATCGCCGATCGCAGTGACTATTCTCCTGACTGACTTGTAGGCACCTCTAATGGATGAGACAGAAATATGTCTTTTTAAATGATAAGCTAATATGAACTTTTTTATAAAGATGATTTCCATGTATCCAAAAATGAATAGTCATAAGCATTATTAACCTTTGATGGAGGGAGTTACTTTTTCAAATTTTGATCTTAAACTTATGTCCATCCCCACCTCGAAAAATGAATGTTAGATTATGTAACACCCTTACTTTTATTTGGTTAAATTAATATTTATTAAAATAGGTACTTGAAAATTTCAATTAATTCCGGCAGAGTTTTCTATGTTTATCAGACTTCCCAAAAATTTATATTTTTCACCTGCCAAATCAGTACAGTCCAGAAAACATTTTAACACTTATAAACCTATTAATTAGTTTTACATGCCCTATTAACAACAATAAAAAAACTCCGGCCTTACAACGACTAAATTATTTCAAAACCAAAGTAAATTAATTATATTAAAATGATTATAATTCCCTCTTAACTATCTTACACTCCACTGTGTGGAGTGTACTCCTGGTCGGCCAGTAATAGTGCAAGCTCAATCTCATTACCTGTAAAAAATAGTAAGGAGGTGAGCATTACACATAAAGTAGGAATAACAGTCTCTGATATGACATAATAACCGACTAAGCCAAACACACGTAATCCAAATAATTCACATAGTCACATAATCATTCATGTCATGCTCACATGCATATCAGAAACAAATTATCAGTTTTCTCATCCTATTCACCTTAACCCTTATTTATTCTTATAATATTTCTCCTCTCTTACTCCTCATCTTTTCGTTCTCTTTTTCTCATTCTCATGTTTTATCGTATCTATTTAACCTTTGTTTTATTCATGTCGTTTATATTATCTTTCTTTCTTTCGATCACATCTTTCAAATTCTTTAGGTTATTGTAAGTATTCATCTTTACGTACGGTTCGATTCGTGCCACATCGCAGTCGGCCGCACAAGTTTAATGTATATTTTCATTATTGCGCCTGGTCGATTCGCGTCACAACGCAGTCGACCTCGCATTATTATTTATTTGTGCGCACGGTCCAATTCGCGTCACATCGCAGTCGGCCGCGCGTACGATCCGATTCGCGTCACATCGCAGTCGGAGCGTACGATCCGATTCGCGCCACACGCAGTCGGTTGCACAAGGTTAGGGTGTACTCCTTTGACGCGGACCATCCAATTCGCGTAAGATCGCAGTCGGACACCGATTCGCGTAAGATCGCAGTCGAACACCAATTCGCGTAAGATCGCAGTCGGACACCGATTCGCGTAAGATCGCAGTCGAACACCGATTTGCGTAAGATCGCAGTCGGCCGCAAGGGAGCACTGTGTAATCCTTTGACGCGGACTATCCGACTCGCGTAAGATCGCAGTCGGCCGCAAGGGATTACCACATAGTCTTTTTCGGGACTATCCGATTCGCGCACAATCGCACTCGAATTCCACACATATTTATATCTTATTCTTTGTTGTGGACTATCCGATTCGCGCACAATCGCAGTCGGATTCCACACATATTTATATCTTATTCTTTGTTGTGGACTATCCGATTCGCGCACAATCCCAGTCGGATTCCACACATTATTATATCATATTCTTTATTAGGTACTTCTCTCGATCATATTATTGGTTCGACTATCCCTTATTCAATTATCTTTCTCTTTTCCAATCAATTATTGATTAATTGCTTTCACATTTTCTGAGTCCCTAATCAATTGATCATTCTTAAATATCATTCAATCACTTAGAAAATATAAGCACATATAACACATAACATCATCACCAATACATTCACAACCTAAGTTATTTCCTTAATTTTTAAGCTCTAATTATCAATTTATATCAACTACCCTAAGGTGCAAAAATCCCAAAACTAACAACAAACTCTTAGCAAGCACTATTTACATACTAGAAACCATTCCCTAAAGTAAGGTAACACTAACTCCTTACCTTGATTTTCCAAAGACATGCTCCTTTTGGTGCGATAATATCCAAACGTATCAAAGTCCATTTCTTACGCGCGGCGACAGGTTCTAAAGCTCCTTCATCGTCTAATCATATTATATAAAAAGATAACAATTAATATAATGCGCCAAGGCCCAATCAGGCGCGATAATAAAACGATCATTTAAACCTTGATTGAAAACGTTTTAAAAACATAGTTTTTCCGTTATACACAATAAGCTAACAAAGTATTAAGATAGGGATCTTTCGGTGTTGTAAGAAACTACAATCGGTGGGTGAAATAACTAGGAGAGACTAGGAAAACACCTAGAAGGGGGGTTGAATAGGTGTTAGAGAAACCTTGAAAGATTTTCGAAAGAAACGAATCGAAACAATTAAAAAAATGATTTTTAAAAAATGTTTAAGCTCTTAATCGATTAAGTATGCAATTAATCGATTAACACCTGAAAGTCTTCAAATGATTAATCGATTAATACTTCAGTTAATCGATTAGTTCCTGAAAGTTTGATTTTGGTTAATCGATTAACATCTTCAGTTAATCGATTAATCACTGTTAAAACTGAAAAATCACTTTTCAATCGAATACGAAAATCAATCAATTAACACATATAATCAGAGATAAAGCGGAATTGATTAACACAAATATTCTTAATGATTACCTAGGTTATGAAAATGATTTTCCCCAAATCAATTTGAACAATTAAAATTCAATTCAATCAATTATGAAAATCAATCTTTTCTAGATTTTCAACCAAGAACATATGAAATGACTTGAATGTAAAGAGTTAAGGGAATAGAGATACTGCACAGAGATTTATCCTGGTTCACTCTCATCCACTTGAGAGCTACATCCAGTCCCCTCTTCAACCAAGAGAGATTCTTCACTATGAGGAATTAGAGTTCTCAAATTACAAGCAAATGCCTCTCAAGACTCACTTCTTGATAGCCCCCAAGAGATACCACACTCTTGTCTTGCAACCCTATTGAATCTAAATTAACCTCTTTCCTTGCTTATTGATATCCTCACAACAAGTCTTCCAATTTGCTTGTTTACCCAACAAGACTTCCAAATGCTTGTTAACACAACAAGACTTCCAAGATAACTTTTGCTTGATGAACAACCACCAAGGCTTCCTTGTGTTGTAGAATGTTTGCCTCCTTGCAATGATTACAACTCAAATTGAAAACAATAACAATCCTATGAATCTCTTTCAATAGCTATGAAAATATCAACATGAGAGATTCAAAGATTCTTGATCAAAGAATGTAAAATTTGAAAGCTTTGATCTATGAAAGTGAGAGAGAATAGTGTGGCTTTGATCTTTGTAAAAATTGATATGAAAATGTTCTAAGTTTGTAATAATGATTCACAAATGTTAGTAAAAAGTTTATATAGAATACCCAAAAGTTAGGAGCATTAAAAACTGATTTTGAGAAGTTAAAAACGTATTTTAAAAACCAGTTTTACAGATGTTAATCGATTAACACATGGCTTAATCGATTAACCACTGTAACATGTGTGTTAATTGATTAACCAAACCCATTAATCGATTAGCCACTACTAAATTCAATTAAAAACTTGTTTTCTCAAAACTAAACCTTTCCTTTCAAACTTGTAAGCCTCCTATTGATTTTAGGTTAAGTGAAAACTCAAATTATGATATAATCATGACCTTGATAGAGATTCACTACCCTCTAAAGACTCTACCCAAACTCATTAAAATAAAAGACTCAAGCTAAGATATTACAATTAAATATAAATTGAATCTTCATGAGCTTGCTCTCTCTTCATCATTTGTTGTTTATTGTTGTTTGATGAACTTCTCCATACTTGAGCTTGATCACAAACACTTGTAGCTTGTTCAAAACCTTTGTCATTATCAAAACATTCTCACTGGATCTAACAATCTCCCCCTTTTTGAAAATGACAAACACGTTTTGAATTTGTTTGAAGTTGTTGATGCTTGAACCATTTGAGCACTTGGTGAGACTCTTGCTCCCCCTCAATAAATGCTTTTGACATTTGAAATCCAATTGATAGAAGCTTGACTCTCCCCCTATCTTCAACAACTTTGCTCAACCTATATAAAAACAACAAAACAACCTCTTCTCCCCCTTTTGGCATTATCAAAAAGTAATATATACCAATTGAAATATAAAATTCTAAGCCAAAATAGAAGAGTAACAATGAATATTGATTTCTCTTTTATAAAATCCTTTCTATACATTATTGATATCAATTAAACAATGATACAAAATGTAAAATTAAAGAACTATACCATTGTAAGAACTATACTTTGAAATGTGACAACAATTGGAAAGAAATATGACAACGAAATATGATACCAATTGTAATTAAAAGTCAACATATCACTTAACAAATTAAGATATTAAGTGTAAAGAAATATCACAATAACAACTATAGCATGATAATCATCTAATGATCACTCAATGATACCAATTTGAATTTTGTAGAAGTAATACTAATTGAAAATATCCAACAATATCATTTGTACCAATTTGTAGGAATTTCTCTTGAAACTTGAAGACGCAAATCAAAGAATAACACTTGTAAGTCCTTTGCTCTTCAATCATACCTACAAAACAATCATGCTTTGCTTTTTGGTATCCAAATGGTTTTGGATCCATTTTTGTTAGTGTAGGGACTCTCACCCTTTTTCACCCAAACAAACTTTCATTTAGGTATACCATGCACTTTAATATAACATACATTTGAAGTATGTCCATGAGTACCACAATAGAAACATGTTGGTGCATTTGAAAAATCAACTTTAGAAAAATCAACAACATTTCTATGAGATTTACTCTTAGCATTAGTATAACCCAAACCAAACTTGTTTGAATTTTCTCTTTGAAAATTTAACAATGTGCGCAATTTAATATCACCACTTGTGAAACTTGCAAGCTTATTTTTCAAAATAGCATTTTCATCTTTAAGCAACTTGCAATTCTCACAATCAACCACAATATTCAATCTACTAGCACAATCACAAGAAGAACTAGCATAAATGAGATCAAGAGTTTCATTTTGAAGATTAAGCTCATCAACTTGTTTTTGAAGTTCTAAAATATCTTGTTGATGTTTCAAAATGAGCTTCTTCCTTTCAATGTTTTTCAAAGCTAGTTTCTTAAGGTGTTCATGTATTTCTTCATAAGCATTATATAAAATTTCATATTTGGAAGAAATTTCGGATTTAGTTTCACTTACATCGCTATCCTCGCTTTGTTCACTTGTTTCATCATTTGAACTTTCTTCTTCATCTACTAGAGCTATCAAGTTGAGTGTAGCGACTTCTTCATCATCCGAAGAACTACTTGATATGCTTTTCTTTTCCTCTTCATCATCCCAAACGATGTATGCCTTCTTATGCTTTGAATTTTTCTTTTCTTTCTCCTTCTTCTTGAGATACTTAGAGCACAAGTACTTGAGATGACCAGGTTTTCCGCATTCATGGCAAACCACTCCTTCTTTTGTTATCTTGGTCTTGTAGTGTGGGGGATTCTTCTCTTTACTTTTGTCTTTGTTCAACCTCCCTTTTCTCCTTAGAAGCTTGTTAAACATTCTTAGTAGAAGTTTCATCTCTTCTTCATCAATGTCCGAATCGGAATCTTCACCATCATCATCATCGGAACTCTCTTCCTTTTTATATGAACTTTTGGCTTTGAGAGCAATTCCTTTTCTTTCTTTGTTCTTATCCGACTCTTCATGCATATGCAAACGTCCAAGCTCCATTTCATGTTCTTGAAACTTTCCGAAAAGTGTAGCTAAGTCCATGGTGTCCAAGTCCTTTGATTCAACAATTGCGGTAACCTTAGGTTGCCATTCCGTACTTAGACATCTTAAAACTTTGTTAACAAGTTCACAATTCATGAAATTTTTTCCAAGAGCAATGAGATGATTAATAATATGAGTAAAACGTTTTTGCATAATACATATAGATTCATTAGGCAACATACGAAACAATTCATATTCATGCATCAAAGAATTTAATCTAGCACGCCTAACATCACTAGTGCCTTCATGTGTGACTTGCAAGGTGTCCCACATTTGTTTGGCATTATGACATTGGGAGACTCTAAAGAACTCATCATAAGATAGAGCAGAGGTGATGATATTCTTAGCTTTTAAATCATATTGAATTTTCTTTTTATCATCATCGGTCCACTTATCTTTGGGAACTAGTTGAGATGCACCATCTACTTCTTTTGAGGGAATATGAGGACCATTCTCAATGGCTTCCCAAATGTTCATGTCTATGGCTTCTATAAAAATTCTCATTCTAACTTTCCAATAAGCATAACCCTCTCCACCAAACATAGGAGGGCGGCTAATTGAAGCACCTTCACCACCAAAGGGATTCATAGAACCCATTGTAGTTTCCTCAAGGATCTTTACGAAAAACCTCTATGCTCGTGTCTTTCGACCGAGCTCTGATACCAATTGTAAGAAACTACAATCGGTGGGTGAAATAACTAGGAGAGACTAGGAAAACACCTAGAAGGGGGGTTGAATAGGTGTTAGAGAAACCTTGAAAGATTTTCGAAAGAAACGAATCGAAACAATTAAAACAAATGATTTTTACAAAATGTTTAAGCTCTTAATCGATTAAGTATGCAATTAATCGATTAACACCTGAAAGTCTTCAAATGATTAATCGATTAATACTTCAGTTAATCGATTAGTTCCTGAAAGTTTGATTTTGGTTAATCGATTAACACCTTCAGTTAATCGATTAATCACTGTTAAAACTGAAAAATCACTTTTCAATCGAATACGAAAATCAATCAATTAACACATATAATCAGAGATAAAGCAGAATTGATTAACACAAATATTCTTATTGATTACCTAGGTTATGAAAATGATTTTCCCCAAATCAATTTGAACAATTAAAATTCAATTCAATCAATTATGAAAATCAATCTTTTCTAGGTTTTCAACCAAGAAGATATGAAATGACTTGAATGTAAAGAGTTAAGGGAATAGAGATACTGCACAGAGATTTATCCTGGTTCACTCTCATCCACTTGAGAGCTACATTCAGTCCCCTCTTCAACCAAGAGAGATTCTTCACTATGAGGAATTAGAGTTCTCAAATTACAAGCAAATGCCTCTCAAGACTCACTTCTTGATAGCCTCCAAGAGATACCACACTCTTGTCTTGCAACCCTATTGAATCTAATCTAACCTCTTCCCTTGCTTGTTGATATCCTCACAACAAGTCTTCCAATTTGCTTGTTTACCCAACAAGACTTCCAAATGCTTGTTAACACAACAAGACTTCCAAGATAACTTTTGCTTGATGAACAACCACCAAGGCTTCCTTGTGTTGTAGAATGTTTGCCTCCTTGCAATGGTTACAACTCAAATTGAAAACAATAACAATCCTATGAAACTCTTTCAATAGCTATGAAAATATCAACATGAGAGATTCAAAGATTCTTGATCAATGAATGTAAAAATTGAAAGCTTTGATCTATGAAAGTGAGAGAGAATAGTGTGGCTTTGATCTTTGTAAAAATTGATATGAAAATGTTCTAACTTTGTAATAATGATTCACAAATGTTAGGAAAAGGTTTATATAGAATACCCAAAAGTTAGGAGCATTAAAAACTGATTTTGAGAAGTTATAAACATATTTTAAAAACCAGTTTTACAGGTGTTAATCGATTAACACATGGCTTAATCGATTAACCACTGTAACAAGTGTGTTAATCGATTAACCAAACCCATTAATCGATTAGTCACTGCTAAATTCAATTAAAAACTTGTTTTCTCAAAACTAAACCTTTCCTTTCAAACCTTTAAGCCACCTATTGATTTTAGGTTAAGTGAAAACTCAAATTATGATATAATCATGACCTTGATAGAGATTCACTACCCTCTAAAGACTCTACCCAAACTCATTAAAATAAAAGACTCAAGCTAAGATATTACAATTAAATATAAATTGAATCTTCATGAGCTTGCTCTCTCTTCATCATTTGTTGTTTATTGTTGTTTGATGAACTTCTCCATACTTGAGCTTGATCACAAACACTTGTAGCTTGTTCAAAACCTTTGTCATTATCAAAACATTCTCACTGGATCTAACAGGTGTTAACTAAAAACAAGTTTTAGAAATAAATTAGTAACTAATAGTGGCGTCAAAGACACTCGTTCTTAGTTGTACTTATTTAATTTTTCTTTCATTCCCTTTTCATTATGTGGCCACAGTGCTAATTACCTTTTTGTTCCATTTACTCTTTTTCTGGTGACAGTGTCTACCGACCGCTTGCCATTTTACCCTTTTATTATGATAGTGTCTACCGACCGCTTGCCAGTTTACCCTTTTATTATGACAGTGTCTACCAACCGCCTGCCAGTTTACCCTTTTATTATGACTGTGTCTACCGACCGCCTACCATTTTACATTTTTATTATGATAGTGTCTACCGATCGCCTGCCATTTTACCTTTTTCCGTGACACTAGTGTCAACCGATCGCCTGTCATTTTGTCGTTTACTGTGACAGTGTCTACTGACCGCCTGCCACGTTATCATTTAATTCTTTTAGTGATGATAGTGTCTACCGACCGCCTGCCACCTTGTCCTTTCTCTTTCCTTTATCTTTGTATAATTTGAGTATTTCTTTAATGCTTTATTCTTTGCTTTCATTTACGGCTTATCACGTTTTCTTACATTTTCCTCTCTCACATAACTTTCCTTATCTAAAAGTTTCCATACATTTAGTTCATTAGCTCTACTCTTTTTGTATATTACAATTATTCTTTATTCTTTTTGTACACATTTAGTCTATTTTCCCTAACTATTCCCCTTGGTTTTATTTTGCGTTTTTTCTACATTTTCATTCAATATTAACCATCCAATATCCCAAATACACTCATTCATTCCAGACCTTATCATAAACACATATATCCTATTCCCTAAGGTGTGGTTTCCATTAACAACTCTAAATACTCCATTAACATCAACAGGGACTATCCTAAGGTTCATAAACATACTTTTTAATTACCCTATCCTTAGTTACCACTATAGCATCCTAGAATTTACTTCCCAAGTAAAGGTAGCACAGCTCTTCTTACCTGATAGTCCTGATAATGGAAACAATATCACGTTCACATTTGCGCCTTACTCGAGGGTCAGGGTCAACAATAACATGTTGATCTAAACAGAGACACACGTTAAAACTAATTATAACATTAAAAGTGTGTATATATATATATATAAATAAATCAACTAAATTCCTTTTTTGTCAAAATAATAAATATATATCACTATACAATAAAAATATATAACTTTTCTCCAAAACATCTCTTTATTTGAAAATATAGGGATAATAAAAATATTGACGGATCGTCGAATAAATTACATGGATGGGTAGAGGGAGTTGAGGAGATTAGTTATTTAAAAAGAATTTCAGATTGGACGGTTGGATCTTGAATTATTGGACCGGAAAGATTGAAGAAACCAAAAATGTTTCTTTACCAGTGCTTTGTTGCTTCCTCTCTGTCTCACGCGTTTTCCTTCCTCTTACTCACGTCCTTGCTTCGACTGGGTTGGGACGGGTTTTGGGTATTATTTTATGTTTAGTTATCCTTTGTTGATTGGGTTGGGACGGGTTTTGGGTATTATTTTATGTTTAGTTATCCTTTGTGGTTCAATATGTGTAGGCATTTTAGATTATAACCAAAAATTTGATGATCCCATAACTGATTGAAAAATAATAAAGTTATCGGTCCCTACAAATAGCTATTTTCTAAGAAAAAGTATCGAAATTCAAAAGTAAATATATTTTCTCAATACTGATATTAAACTTGATAAAATATAATATTTATAATTTCGAAATAGCATATCATTGTATGTAACTTATACCAGTAATATATTAAAACTAGTCTAAGAGCTAAAAATAAAACAGACTCAAAACGTTATGAAAACTTACAGGAATGTTTTAAACGTTAAATTAAACACATCTTTTCAAAGAAACAATTTATGAAAATGCTTCTAGGGCTTCTCAGTTGAGCTTTCTGTCAAAATATTAATTAAACTAAATAAAAGTACTCTTTTGTTTTTGAAAAACGTATGATAAAAAATTTATACTTATTTTGACTATAAAATATATTTCAATTATATGATGAAATCAAAATTCTATTACGACACTCAAATCTTGAAAACATCATATTAAATCATTTAATTACTTTATTCTTAATTTTCTACTATTATACGTTTCTAACACTAAAAGATTTTTTTTTTACACTCATTTAACCTTGTTATTATTATTACTATTATTCCAATCTCGCTATTATTCTAATTATACTTGCGATCAAAATTCGGGATGTTACATTTCTCCCCCACTTATTAGAATTTCGTCCCCGAAATTCCGTTCGGTTCTGTAAATGGAGAGTCATCCCATTGGTGCAGCCTTTGACTATGGGTTTTAATTCTCTTCTGTATCGTTCTCCTGCCTAGGATATTTCCAAATCCATACTTCTTGACGCTTTCGAACTTAGGTTCAAAAACTTCACTTCACTTCCTGCTCTCGCTCGTCTTTCCTTACCGCTCCCACTTGTTACACCATTAAGATCTTAGCTGGGTCACTAAGTTCTCCTCCACTTGGCATCGACATACCTGGTTATATCAACGCTCGAAAGTTGGGAATTGAATGCGTCAGCTTCTGATCGCCTTTCATACGACTTTCAGCGACAAATGCAAGGATCTAATAACAAGTGGGAATGATGTCTTTGGGATTCACAAGGAATTTGAGCTTTTTTTTCAAGGAAAACATCTTAAGATCATATGATCGAAAGACTTGTTGCAGAATACAATGACTTATGGCTATAACTCTCCTCATCAAGGAGGAAACGAATGGAATAAACAAAACCGGATTCTAAGAAGGATTGGTATCCAAGGATGACAAACAAGGAGAAAAGAATGAGTTCCCAATCCTTGATCGGTTAGAGCGAGAAACCTTTAATTGAAATCCAGGTTCGCTACTTCGAAACTAATTCGAAACAAGAAGGACAAGAAGAGTAAGATTCACTTACATGAAGTGAAGCGTTCATTAAGGCTCATGGAAACACTAGTAAAGCCTTAAGTGGTTCTTAGTGGTCATGAATTCAGGCAGATAGGTACTTTTGAGATTTTGAACACTTTAATACACACTATTGTAGATTAATGAAACTTAAGCCATTCATCGAGTGTATGCCAACAGTCCCGTTTCAACTTATTTCTAGCTGGGCATTAAATTAGGCTTGAGCGAATCTAGTAAAGATCAAAAATGCTAATGAAAGATCCGACCCTTATGTCACTCTTAAGGTTTACAAAATTTTCAAGATTGAGGGTCGTGCTGATTTGACTACTCGTTGGCGGTCAATGGGTTAGACTAAACTTCCTAAGGTTGCAACTCTCGTGTTCACACCCGTCTAGGTTCTTGTACTAAACAAAGAGTACGGGTCATTTTTTTTCTCTTGATTAGGCTCGGAGCGGAGACTTCATGGAGTTGTCAAGATTCGTTCTCCTAAAGGGTGGTCTCTTAGGAACCTTGGCCAGATTCCCAATAAGCTTTGGATTACTTACATCCGGTTCGGTTTCTATGATAGCTGGGGGTTGACTCCGATAGAGTTTGCTTAACTCCTTCCAGGGTTTAGTATTCAGTTATACTACTTTGAAACAAGTAGAACAGCTTAAGTTTTTCGTTCTTCAGTTCTATCCTAAGTCTATTCCCTGATTCTACAAGAAATTTTGGAAAGAATACTTTTCGGTCAGCTGATTTTCTTGTAAAGGATTACTTTCTTGGGAGTCACTACCTCGGTTGCCTCGATTTCACTTAAAAAGTTGCAATGATTGTGTCCATTAATAGATGCAAAGATTGAGGTGATCAATCCCAATCTCGCGTCTATCAATAGTACATCATTGTTAGGTTGGTGCTGATAATATTATCACTTAAAGGATGCAAGGAATAGAGTGATCAGTTCTAACCTTACATTCCCTTAAACAATAACATCATCGCGGTTCTTGCTTAGGTTTCAACTGAGGTTTTCACACTTACTGATTCTTCCTAAAGTTTTTCATGATCCCCTGAAGGACCAAGTTAAAATCTATACTTTCTCAAAGCTTTACAACGTACACTACGCTACTACCCTTATCTTCTATTAGTGACAGTATCATTACTGGGCTTGGTTGGACTCTGAGCTAATACAACAATGCTTACAACCTCCTTCTAAACTAGTTTAAATATGTTTGTTTTCAACCAATATACTTTAAGTAACCACTTGGTACTTTATCAACGTAAAAGTACCTTGGACCGGTTCATCCTTTCCTTTTAGCCCTTCGTGCACTAGTAGTGTTTGTTTCCATTTCCAGTGCGTTCAGGACAGTTCGCCCCAATATGTCCCGGTTGCCCGCATTGATAGCAAAGACCCTTTTTCTTGTGCTACTTCAACAGCAAACATAGACGCCTATAGGGCTTTCCACATAGTGGACATGGTAGCCTAACTCCTGGGGTATCCCCATTCGGGGCCACATCTCTTGGCACTACTGCTCTAGTGTCGATGTCAAAGTATGGGCCTGATTCTGGTGCCAATTCCTTGCCCTTGTCAAAACCTCTTTCATCCTGCATATTCCTGCTCCTTTCCTCTGCCTCTTCCTGTTCCAAACTCTTCTCATAAGCGCTAGCCATATTCACCAGTTGAGGAGGTTAGCAATACCTTGATATACAAAAGTAGTCCTAATTTTAGCATGAAGATCGGATTCGAATTTGATGCACTTAGTACGCTCATCTGCATCTCGGTAACAACCAGAGTATCGAATCAGATCCTCAAATTGTGCCGCATACTCGCCGACACTCATGCTCCCTTGCTCCAACTTGAGGAAAGCCATCTCTTTTTCCCTTTTGACATCCTCTGGAAAATATTTCCCAAGGAAATGGATCTTGAAGAGATCCCAAGTAACAACCTCATTTGTCGCCTCCAAACCCCTTCTCTGGTGCTCCCACCAATGCTCCGCTTCACTAGCCAGAACATACTCCACCAATCGAACATAATGATTAGTTGGTGGTTGCAGTGAACGGAGAATCTTTTCCATCTCTTGGATCCACTTCTGAACTCCGTTTGGGTTGTAGCCCCCTTCAAACTTTGGTGGATCGCATTTCCTGAACCTTGCCATCCAATCGATCTCAACATGAGCCGGTGGTGGATTTAGTGCCGCTGCTGCCGCTATATTCTCAACCTGATTCTGTTGCATTTGAGCCATAGCCGCAACATAATCCTTCTGCATCTGCACTTGATTCTGTTGTATCTGAGTCATATTCGCAGCTTGATTCTGGTTCATCTGAATCAGGTTCTCAAGTATGGCAGCCATCCTGTCGTCCCCGACACGTCGCCCGGCCATACTGTTAAGCCATAGAGGGAACAACCAATTAAAGATTACGCAACTAACTAATTGTATAGACAATTCTAATTATAAACACTAGACTTCTAACTATTCAAATCGGCTACTCGCTTGTTGAGTAACCACTGGAGATGTGAGTCCACACTCCAAAGGCCGAGGAAAACTGCTCTGATACCAAAAATGTAACACCTTCACATTTATTTAATTATTCAAAATTTATTAAAATAGGTACTTATAATTTTTTTTCTTCGAAAACTTGATTACTTAAGAAAAGTTTCTTACGAAAATCCGGCAGAGTTTCCTCTGTTTATCGGACTTCCCAAAAAAAATTTTCTTTTATACCTGTCATACCAGAATATTATAAAACATAAAATTATCTTTAGCTGTTGCCACTTTAATCCTAGTGCCCGCTTAACCACATAATATAAACTCTGGGTGTACAACTATTACATATTCAAAGTTACAAAAGAACAGTATGTGACATGATTATACTACGGTCCACTCATAACAAATGTACACTCCACGTGGTGGAATGTAATCCTGCTCGGCCATGAGTTGTGTAAGCTCCGCTCCTATACCTGTAAAAATATAGCAAGAAGGAACCCCGAGCGTGTGGTTCAGTGGCAGGGATTGATCCACGCTTAAGCAAGGTCAGATGTTCGAATTCTGCCTTGTGCATGCAGCAGCGTTAAATCTCGGGACCACAACTGTCCCACCCATTAGAGGTGCCTACAAGCCAGCGAGGAGATTAGTCACTGCGGTCGGCAGTGGACACTACGGTCATGGACCCAAAAAAAAATATAGCAAGAAGGGTAGCATTACACAGAACTTAGAAAGATAAATTTTAAATATTGTAGAAATTTACTAAGTCAGACCATACCTATTACTTATAAATCACACAATATTCTGCAAGTCTAAATACACCATTATTCTTATTCAGTTCGTTCTTAGTTGTACTTATTTAATTTTTCGTTCATTCCCTTTTCATTATGTGGCCACAATGCCGATTACCTTTTTATTCCATTTACTCTTTTTCTGGTGGCAGTGTCTACCGACCGCCTGCCATTTTACCCTTTTATTATGATAGTGTCTACCGACCGCATGCCATTTTACCCTTTTATTATGACAGTGTCTACCGACCGCCTGCCAGTTTACCCTTTTATTATGACAGTGTCTACCGACCGCCTGCCATTTTACCTTTTTATTATGACAGTGTCTACCGACCGCCTGCCATTTTACCTTTTTCCGTGATAGTGTCTATTGACCGTCTGTCATTTTGTCGTTTACTGTGACAGTGTCTGCCGACCGCCTGCCACGTTATCATTTAATTCTTTTAGTGATGACAGTGTCTACCGATCGCCTGCCACCTTGTCCTTTCTCTTTCCTTTATCTCAATACTGATATTAAACTTGATAAAATATAATATTTATAATTTCGAAAGAGTAGATCATTGTATGTAACTTATACCAGTAATATATTAAAACTAGTCTGGGAGATAAAAATAAAACAGTCTCAAAACGTTATGCAAACTTACAGGAATGTTTGAAACATTAAATTAAACATATCTTTTCAAAGAAACAATTTATGAAATTGACTCTAGGGCTTGTCAGTTGAGCTCCCTGTCAAAATATTAATTAAACTAAAGAAAAGTACTCTTTTGTTTTTGAAAAACGTATGATAACAAATTTATACTTATTTTAACTATAAAATATATTTCAATTATAATAATGAAATCAAAATTCTATTATGACACTCAAATCTTGAAAACATCATATTAAATCGTTTAATTACTTTATTTTTAATTTTCTATTATTATACGTTTTTAACACTAAAAGATCTTTTTTTTTTACACTCATTTAACCTTGTTATTATTATTATTATTCCAATCTCGCTATTATTCTAATTATACTTGGATCAAAATTCGGGATGTTACATGTAAGACCCGGACTGATGAGGGCGGGGAGTGATCGCCAGTGCAAAGTGGCAAGGACAAGGAGAGGCTCCTGGCAGGCTTCTAAGGGAGGGGTACATGGATGAACCGACACACCGGAATGAAAGGGTGATCCTGAGACTGTGTAGGAATGAGACTACACAGTACAGGAAGACTTAAATGAATTGATTAGTACTACCCATATCAACAAGATGCATCTTCTTTTCGGTAGCCCATCACTTAAGAACTCCAAAGTTAAGCGTGCTTGACTTGGGGTAATTCTGGGATGGGTGACCTCTTGGGAAGTTTTCCCGGGAAGTGTGCGAGTGAGGACAAAGCACACTGAAAAGACCCGTGTTGATATGTGGGGATAGTCGCAATCCATTTGCCTGCCAGGGATGTTACAAATGGTATCAGAGCGGCTCCTCTCCTAGTACGGTGTGGTTCGGGGACGAACCAGGCAAAAGCTGGTGGGCATGTAAGAACCGGACTAATGAGGGCGGGGAGTGATCGTCGGTGCAAAGAGGCACGGACAAGGCGCGACTCCTGGCAGGCTTCTAAGGGAGGGGTACATGGATGAACCGACACACCGGAATGAGAGGGTGATCCTGAGACTGTGTAGGAATGGGACTACACAGTACAGGAAGGCTTAAATGAATTGATTAGTACTACTCATATCAACAAGATGCATATTCTTTTCGGTAGCCCATCACTTAATAACTTCAAAGTTAAGCGTGCTTGACTTGGAGTAATTCTGGGATGGGTGACCTCCTGGGAAGTTTTCCCGGGAAGTGTGCGAGTGAGAACAAAACGCTGAAAAGACCCGTGTTGATATGTGGGGATAGTCGCAATCCATTTGCCTGCCAGGGATGTTACACAATTCACGTCTCCCTTGGCTGGCGACGCCGACTCCAGCAGCTGGAGGGAGGACGCGTGTGGCTTCGACGGCGAGGGAGAACGGCGGTGGTGGATCTGTGACTGGAGGCGATGGTCACGGAATGTATGTTGATGGCGGCAGCGGTGACCGGATCGTGGGGAAGGAAAGCAACGTGGCTAAGGAACAATAAGAGAAGGATAGGGAGAGAGAGAGAGGAAACGTCGGAGAGAGAGAGCGCGACTGGGAGAGAGAGAATAAGCCATTGAAGAAGAAGAAGTTGAAGGAGGAGAGTGGTTAGGGGTGGAGAGTGGCGGCTCCACAGTGGGGAGGAAGAAGAATAGGGTTTCCTACCCACTTGCACAGCACACACACGTTTTTTTTCTTTCTATTTTTTTTTTTTAAAAAAAAAAGAAAACTTACTTTTATTTATTTATTTATAAGTTTCAATTAAATATAAATCAATATTATTTTTATAAGCATCTAAAAATAGAATTTAGTCCTCAAATCAAATAAATAAATATATTTTTAAGAATGTCATACATTCAAATATTTAAAAACACTAAACATAATTTATTATTGAATATATAAAAGTTAAGTAAAGTATTCAAAATGTTTAGCATTATTTTAATATGATAATTTTCTTTAAAAGAATTCACTTTAAATATAATTAAATACTCTTCGTAGTTAACATAACGTATTTTATAAAAATACCAAGCACTTAATTGATTGATTTCAAGAAACAATTATTTGATTCGATAAAACTTATAATTATACTAGGGATTCGAATTCGGGATGTTACAGATTATGTGTGTTCTCACCATTCCCCAAATTAAAATCTTATCATTTATCTAACATAACATACTAAAGTTCACACAAACTTAACAATAGAAGCATGAATACCAAATACCAAGATCTCCAGTAAACAAATTAATCTTATTTACTCCAGAATCAATTACAAAAACAAAAGTGTGGACCTCATATTGAGTGAAACATACTAGCTATCGAATTATTATAAGAGTAAATATATATATATAGCAATAAAGCAATCATGAATTAATTGTTTGATTTATACCTTTCAATTGCATTGATATATCATGGAGTAGACGTCATATAAAATATATATGACATATAAGTTATGCGTTCCATAGGATACAAATCACATTCATTTGATTATACTCATCTTAACCTGCATTGAAAAAATGACAAATATTAACAAAGATAAATGTATTTAACAATTTTTAAATAAGATGGAAAAATAACTAAATTTAATTAGAATAACTACATGTTTCCCTAAAAGGATAATATCCAAAAAATACTTAATAACCATAGACATAATAAAAGAAAACAAATATCACCAAGATCTTCGCATTCAATGATTCAGAGCTCATCATCTTCTAAAAGAAAATTAGAATCAAGTAAGTGTTATTTATCAACAATCACAGCAAAATTAGGAGGGTAGAGCAAAGATATAAATTAGTTAACAATAAATTAACAATGTCAATCATATTCTCCCTACCTCAAAATTACACCAACACCAAACACTTAAAAAATTAAAACAATGATAATCACTTAATTAACAAGGATACTAAAAGGAATCACAAAGAAATAAGGAATAGCAAATGCACACAGAAAATAGATCAAAGAATTAAACTCATATTCATAGTGTAATCAACTTTAAGAGCATTAATCATATTTGATTATTTCATTGTTTAAAAGACTAACCATTATTAGCCTTACTAACAAATGAATAAAACTAAAGATATGAATTAAAAAAACAAAGCTACACTCAGGATTTGAAACAATGAACAGCTTTCTAAACTAAGCAAAAATGATCAAGGTTGGAAAAGGAAATTAGTCAAATTTAGAAAAACAAAAGGAAAAGGAAATACCTCAAATGAGTGTTACATCCCAAAATTAGTGCTTAAAATACTTATCCCCCTCTGCTTGTGTAGCTAAATGTTCAGGACATTGCAAAAGGTTCAAGAATAAGGAAATCATGTAGTATCAAAATTATGTGAATGCGAAAAGGAAAGCTTTTACTTATAAAAAAAATAAAGAGCGATGAAAGAAGAAAAAAAGAAAAGAAGAAGAATAAGAACAATGGAAGAAGAAGAAAAAGACTAACCAATTGGGCCTCTACGACGTTCGCGCGCCTGGGCGTCCAGGGCATCACGCCTGGGCGCGCCAACGCTGATGGTTGTTGATTGACGGGGTGCGCGCGCCTGGGCGTGCGTCACCTGCTCCAGCTCTGTTTCGCTCCATTCTTGCGCCATTTTCAATGTCTTTTCGTCCTCTTTCCAGTGCCAAAATTATTTTCTTCAATTAAACTCCAAAAGTACCTGAAACAAACCCAAAACGGATCAAAACGTTCAAAGGATTCTATTCTAATGAAAATTCTTAAAACTATACTAAAAATCCTAAATTTGCAAGAGAAACAAGTCAAATCCTTAGTAAAAGGGAGTCTAATTCATGCTCAAAATATCATATATTGGACCCAAATCATCAAACAATATGTACTTGGAGAATAAAATTGACTCCATTAAATAGGCAAGAGGATGTCGTGTACACCAAATCATGATTTTGCTTCTCACGGTTTTGGATCATCATTTTAACATGTTTATCATAATCAATATAAATATCTATCATAGAAAAAAACCACAATTAATTTGAAGTTTAACTTGGTAAGGTATGACAATACCCACTGGTTGTGTTATGACAACTCCATATATTCGTTCTTCGATGATGGAGAAAAAATTAGTAATCATAAACTTAACAATTGCAGAAGGACCTGTAAAATATTAATCAAACCCCTGATAAGAATTAAGCATAAATTTTGGGTTGGAAGGCTTATTGAGTTACTGTGTTTCATATTGACAGATTGGAAGCGTAGTAGTTTGCAGAAAATTATTTCGGCAGCACAACGTGACAACATGAGCCATGATGCAGAAGAAGAGAGGGTCTGGACTTATGACTTACTCCCTCCGGTCCTTATTGTAGGACATACTTAACCGAATTACACATACTAAGGAAAGTGGTTGGTTTTATGAATTCTATGAGAATATATTGTAACATTACAATTTTACCCCCTTAACTTTTCTTGAAAATTCACACTCATTAATGAACAACAAAAAACACATATAGTCAAATCATTTAATAAGGGTAAAAAAGAGAAAAAACAATAAATGATGCATAGAAAATATAAAGTGACTTATAATTAGGACCAAAAAAACTTTCTAGAATATGCCCTATATATAGGACCGGAGGGAGCAGTAGATTAGTTAGTCGTGATAGTTTTAGTATATGAATAAAAACCATTAAATTAGAATTAAATGAACGGCTCTTAAAGTTACTCTTAGAGTAACTGGATATATATATATATATATATATATATATATATATAATTATTTGTTTGTTTAGAAAATTGTATAAAAATAAAAATGTGAATACCAAATGTTTGTAAAAAAACCTAAAGAGAATGATGAAATAAAAATGGCAGGAATTGAATACTGTCTCAAATGAGTAAAAATAATGAGAAATGATGTGTTTATCTTTTTAAATGGTTAAATTTAAGGGCTTTATTTTGATTCCCTTTGAAAATAGATGGTTTCTGTACCCTTTTGACGTGGCTCAATAGAAATTAGTCACGTGTTTTTTTTTGTCACGTCATCTGGGTATATTTTTAATTTATAAATTTTATAATTAGGTCCTCAAAATATTTATTTAAAAATATTATTTCTATCCTTAATATAATTTACCCAAAATACCATCATTTTAATATTATTTTTTATCTACCCGAAATACCCTCATTTTAATACTATTTGTATTTACCCAAAAAAAAACCCTTAATAATGTATAATTTCCCATTTCATTACCCACTGACGTTATTCTTTTTCATCAATCTATCAAATCCTTCTTCTTCTATCACTGCCAAGTACCAACATCATTATCTTCTTCTTTATTCATACCTTGTTCATTGAAAAATACAGGAGCAAACCCAAGAACATACCTTCTTCATCATCACCTTTTTTTCTTCACTTTCCAACCCGTTTTAATTTCCAAACTCAATCCAAATTATGTTGCCACCACCATAGATAGGTTCTCTTTTTTCCTCTTTCACCGATGTTCATTGCCTTAATATTTAATTAAATCAATTTTATCCATTCTGTTTTTGTTGGCTTGTAGTTGTTAAAAGCTGAGGATATACGATGTGACTGATGTTGTTTGATATGCTAATGTTTTCTACTCCCTCTGTCCTATTATCTTGGTAAAAAAATGTAGTTTTTTGGTCTCACATTAAAGTAAAAATAATTAATGAAAAATCTTGAAGATTCTATATTAAATTAAAAATCTTAAAAATAATTAATGAAAAATCTTAAAGATTGTAAAAATAATATAAAAATTTGTGTGATACAAATTTGTAATTAATGAATGAATCTTACGTTACATTTTATTTTGAAAATAGAATCATGCATTATATCAAAAAGATATTCTCTTATTTTTATTTATTATTTTGACTTTTACCAAGATAACGGGACCAAAGGAGTGTCTCAAATTTTTTTCATTATCTCCTACTCCATTGGAGGAGCGAACTTTCTTTTATCTTATTTTATGTTCATATCATTTCATTTAATTCTCAATATTTCCTTACCTTATCTCCTAGTTGATATTAGAAGGGTGAAGTTTATCATATTTTGTGTTCATATCATCTCATTTAATTGTCTGTAGCTCATATACTCCCTCCGTCCTATTATCTTGGTAAAAAAATGAAGTTTTTTTTTGTCCCAAATCAAAGTAAAAATAATTAATGAAAAATCTTAAAGATTGTATATTTTCTTAAAAATTGTATATTACATTAAAATTCTTTAAACTAATTAATGTAAAATCTTAAAGATTGTAAAATTAATATGAAAATTTGTGTGATAGAAATTTGTAATTAATGAATGAATCATATATTATATTTTATTTTGAAAATAGAATCACACATTATATCAAAAAGATATTCTCTTATTTTTATTTACTACTTTGTCTTTTACCAAGCCGAAGGAGTATCTCAAATTTTCTTTCCTTATCTCTTGCTTCATTAGCGGAGCGAAATTTCTCTTATCTTATTTTATGTTCAAATCATCTCATTTAATTCTCAATTTTTTCTTACCTTATCTCCTACTTAGTATTGGAGGAGTGAAGTTTATATTATTTTGTGCTCATATTATCTCATCTAATTGTCTCTCATATACTCCCTCTGTCTCATTATCTTGGTAAAAAAAATGAAGTTTTTTTGTCCCAATTCAAAGTAAAAATAATGAATGAAAAATCTTAAAGATTGTATATTATCTTAAAAATTGTATATTATATTAAAATTGTTTAAAACAATTAATGAAAAATCTTAAAGATTGTAAAAATAATATGAAAATTTGTGTGATAGAAATTTGCAATTAATGAATGAATCAAACATTATATATTTTATTTTGAAAACAGAATCAAGCATTATATCAAAAAGATATTCTCTTTTTTTATTGACTACTTTGACTTTTTCCAAGATAATGGGACGAGGAGAGTATAACTTAATTGATAAAGCTCGAAAACACAAAATACGAATATTTTTATTTGATTTTTGATAGATTCTATTTCTTCCTTTTTTTGGAACAATGAAACACACGAGTTAAGGCAACACGTTGCTTCTCACCACCACTCAACTGTATTAAAAAACATTATTACTAAAAATTGAGTTTTTTTAATGAAAAATTTAAGACTTTTGTCAATGAAAAAGTGAAAACTTTTATTTTCTTCATTATTACATTTGGGGAATAAAAAAGATAATCACTTGTTATCGATTTACATAGAATTGTGTTTCCGTAGGTAGAGAGCAACAATCAACCAAAAAAGCATCAACGTATACTACTGACAGCACGGGACCCACATAAATAAAATTTGAAGGGAATGACCATCCCTAAAAGAAGAAGAAAGAGAACCTATCTATGGTAGTGGTGACGGCGGAATTGGGATTGGGTTTGGAAATGAAAACGGGTTTGGAGAGAGAATATTATAAAAGAAGGTGATGATGAAGAATGTATGCTCCTGCGTTTGGTCCTGATTTTTTTTTATGAAAAAGGTATGAATAAAGAAGAAGAAGGTGATGATGTTGGTACTAGGCAGTGATAAAAGAAGAATGGTTTGATAGATTGATGGAGAAGAATAACGTGGGATTATAAGTGAAATGAGAAATGAGAAATTATAAATTATCAAGAGTATTTTGGGTATACAAATGGTATTAAAATGGGGGTATTTAGGGTGGATGAAATATAAAATTAAAATTAGGGTATTTTGGGTAGATGAAAAATATTTTAAAAATGAGGGTATCTTGGGTAGATGAAAAATATTTTAAAAATGAGGGTATCTTGGGTAGATGAAAAATATTTTACAATGAGGGTATTTTGGGTAGATGAAAAATAATATTAAAATGATGGTATTTTGGGTAAATTACATTAAGGGTAAAAAAATATTTTTAAATAAATATTTTAGGAATCTAATTATAAAATTTATAAATTAAAAATATACCCAACTTATATGGCAAAAAAAACATGTGGCTAATTTCTATTAGGCCACGTCAAAAGGGTACATAAACCCTCTATTTGCAGAGGGTACCAAAGTAAAATCCTAAATTTAATGGCAAGAATTGAATAATGGGTCGCGTGTCTGTAAAAACATACACCCTCTGTGTAACACCCCAATTTGGAACTACAATTTTCACTAAAAATTCGCGCCATTTTTTTTTATAAAAAATCCATTACAAGTTATTATTATTATTCGAAAAAGATTTGCATGTTATTTAAACAAATAACTTAGTCCCCGAAATATTTTTTTAACTCATTTTCCAAAAAGAAGTGTCACGTTACCACATCATCTATTTTGCCATTCTTAAAAATACGATAGTTGTAATTGCGGAATAATAGATCATTTCACTCAAAAATATTTAACATAATATAAAAGAGTTTCGGCTCATCAGGCCATTATCCTCAAAATAAAAGTATTGAACCAAAATGCGAAAAGATAAAATAAACTCCTCATTGGGGTTACATAAGTTTCATCATAGAGAGCTGTCATCCTAGACTGAAAACAAAACCTGGACCACAATACAACGATCACTACTCATCCTCACTAAGATCCTCCACTGGGTCCTCCTTCGGGATCCTCCTCGGGGTCTTCTTCAGGGTCTACCTCGGGGTCTTCTTTGGGATCTTCCTCCTCTTCAATATTAGCATTAGCAGGTGGAACATCCTGAGCCTCATGAAAGTTCCTAGGCCCTCCGGGCATTAAGTCCCTCAAAAGAAAACGAACCTCCACACGATCAGTAGCGACACCTCGAAGTACATGGTCTTTATCCTCAAAACTCAGTCTAGTAGGCTCCTCCCATATCCAGCCGGTAGCAGTCCTACTCGAATGTCCCCCTGCCAGAGGAGACATTAACAAACTCAAAACTCGCTCCGCCATCTAATGTTCGACATACAAGAGAAACAAGAAGAAGAGAAGAAGAGAGAGTTAGCAATCAGAACGAACAAGTCATCGATGGCATGGGCTTATTCCATGGATCGCACTAGGATCAAACACATATCACTTTAACAAGGCATAAACTTATTGTAACATTATCTTATCAACATATCATAATTATCATGTGTTCATCATATCATATCGTTACCACTTTATCATTATAACCTTATCATTATAACTTAATATCATTACTCAAGGGTAAACTTTCCACCAAGTCTTTTCATAAGATAACCATCAATGATTTAGGGAGGAAAATCATTGAGGTAAGGGTAGATTAGCACACACGATACATATCCTCCTTCAATATCCAACCACAACCTAAGTCAGAAAGCAGATGGGACGCACAGGAATCCTAACCATGCTGACATCGAAGTCAAAGGGTACGTACCGGCTGAAACCACGCTCTGTTGGCCAGCAAAACAAAACACAATATCATTTATAATTTCACAATTTCACAAAAGCAGTGACTTCTAGTCCCATTCGGATTCCCTCTACACCATCTATGATTTGCTTAAGGGGGCAACAGCTCTATCCCTAGTTCGCGTTGCAGTCCTTGCTACGATCAACGTCCAGCAGGTGACCTTGACCATTGTAACATCGTCCCGCCCAGGGAAGCGCTCTTAGGCTTCTTGACGTTTCACCGTCCTTGCCCTCCCCTATCGCAATCACCACTCGAAGATACACCGGTCTCCAAGTATACGGTATCTTTCCTCTCCACTACTTCTCTCTCAACGCGTAGTTAGAAAGGATTTAAGCTTAAAGTCTTTTAAGTCTTTTAAGTCTTTTATTAACCTAGTTTGGTCGACCCATTCTAAGCCTTACTTCTAACGGGCCTCGACCTCTAAGGGTAACAGCAAACCCCTCCCTATGGTATAGTGGATTCCACAAGACTTGCAACCACGACACAGTAATCCATGTGGTCAGTCACTTAAAGGGGATATACAACAAAAATTATTGTGTCGTTTGCACCATCACTGTACACTAGTATTGTTTTCGAATTTCCACAAGATTAATCATTCTCATATTTTCTTTTCATAGTAATTCTAAATATATCAAGTCCTTTTCATAGGAATTGAACAACCGTTCTAATATATCAAATAATCTTTCATAGAATGAACCATGATTTCATAAACATATCCAAATACATTTGATACTTTATCACATGTTCTCTTATCATTTCCAAAACCATATTCAGCAGAATAACTTTAGATTATACAACATGTCATATCAAAATAAAATCAGACAATCAATAAAAAGTTATTGTCGCAACGTAGGACGACTAAGCACACCACAATCAATTATTGTCTCGTATCTTGACATATAACTTTTGGATTCCGACTTTTGAGATGGTCGAAATCATCCTAATGTTACCATAGTGCCATTATGTCTTAAATAGCTACTCTCTCACCTTGGTGTGAAGCTAAAGGATTAGTGTCCTCTTGAATTGAATTCGCGTTACTTGATTCCGAACGAGAACCTTTTACCAAATATAACGTTATAAATAACTATATCAATTTCAAATAAGCAAACTCACTTAAGGTACATAACTTTTAACAAATACAACTTTTTCAAACAATTTAGAAATCAAAAAGAGTTTTATTAAAATATCCAATACTTGAAATAAATCATTCCTTTCCCAAGTATATAAAAAAAATCAAAACCTTCGAAAACATTACTAAATAAAATCTTTAGAACTATTAATCAAATCAAAAATCACTTTAAAAAAAACATTCAACAATAATCATTCAAGCACTCATACCAGTAAGACAACAATTTACTAAACAACTAGAACATTAAAGCATATATTCACAAAATCACTTTCATAATTCCTTTTTAACTCTATACACTTATACAAAAGGTCCTAACATAAAATTTACATACTAATTTATTCTAAAACAATTTCTATAGTTGATGCAACTAATTTAAAATTTTGGACAGCATACCCTACAAGTCTTAAAAATCACTTTTCTCACAATTGGTTTATCAAAAAGACATGCCACTTTTTCCTAAAATTTCCTTACAATTTCTATTATAAAAATATGATTAAATATGAGTTTAATAAAATATTTTTGCTTGCTGGACAGCCACCAAAATTCAGTTGCATCACCTCTAAAAATTGAAACAAACATGTTCTAACATTCATATACAACCATATACATATCATAAGGTCTAAAAATACAATTTGGCTTACTAAAAGAACAATTTCTTATTAATATTAAATTCTGGAAAGCAAACAAATATATTTAGAAAAGTCATTCTATTTAATAAAATACATACTTTTAATTCATACTTTATACTATACTTATACGTATACAAGTTAAGCAATGCAAACACATACAAAATTTATCGTTTGGGACCTCATAGTTCAATAAAATATTATTTTTCAGAATTAAAATTTATTTTTCAGATATAAATTATTTTTCTATAAAATACATAATTTGTTTCATGTATACACATCAATAAACATACATATGCATCATATAACCATTTAAGCAATTAGGAATTTAGCAAAAATTATTCTTTCCTAACAAAAATAATTTTCGGTCCTAATAATAAAAATAGAAGAGTAATATTAATTTATAAACACATATATATCTTATTCATATAATTTCATACCTTCCAAAAATTTACTTTAAACATCAATTTAAATAGAAAATAAACACTTTTGAGTAAGATTACTTTTTGGACAGCACTTCACATTATAGCTTATATTCATTACCAATTCATATAATCACATAAACAACAAGTCCAATTAATCACCTTTTACCCATATCAAATACTATCAAATACACATAATTACCAAACAAAATAACATATATAATTTGTTATTATCATAAAAAAAACTATAGGCCTCACGGCCTAAACACACACACCAACAATCTTATTATTCATGTTTTCATACTTATATTCATAATCAAAACAAAATCAAAACAACAATACAACAAAGATTAAAACAATAATTCCTAAAACATACAAACTTTTACCAATTAAAATTTCAGAATATTATTTCCTTATCATAAAAAAAATTCGGTCATCAAAGACTAAAAAGGGGAGATCATTTTCTCTTTAAATAATTTTTGTTTCGTCCCTTTTCAATCCTTATTCATTTGACCTTCAACCAATTTCATACTAACAATCCATAGTTCATCTTATATCAAAGAAGAGATTAGAGATTTTAGTTTCACAATCTCATAGCCATAGAAGAATATAAGAAGTTTATATATTTGTTTATTTAACAAAAGAATAAAGAATAAGAGCTTAAAAATTAAAACCAAAAATTAAGTTTTTAGGATTACCTCTTCTTCTCCTTAGCAAAGAAGAGCTTCAAAGTGAGTATGAAATTTTTCCCTTCCTTCCCAACAAGAGTGTCACGCCTAAACCACTCTCTCTCAAAGCCTTTCTCAAATTTTTTTTTCTCTCAAAAGAATTGTTTGTTGTGTGTAAAAGAATGAGGGGTCTTAGGCTCTATTTATAGGTGAAGTAGAAAATGAATTTACCCACAAATGGGATGACATACACGCCCCTCTCACCAGAAAATGAGTCAAAGAATTTAAATTTTTACTTTAATCAAGTCTAGGAACACATACATGTATTAAATGTGATTTTTCCAACTTCTATAAGCTTTAAACTCAAAGATTCTTTTAGGTAAATTTTCAGAAATATCTCCCCCCTATTCTATGCATTTGGACGGCACCCCTAGTCAAGGTGGGAAGAACAAAATTTTCATTACTCACTTTGAATCCACCTCCCTTCTATCCAATCAAATTAAAGTTTTTTACTTTAAAATTCAAAAATAAATAGGAAAATAAAATAATCTGGACGGTGCAGCCAATAAACTTTTAAATAAATATCTGAACATAAAAATAAAAATATTTTGAGGTCCAATAATTAATTCTAGGCTTTAAAATAATTTTTCCAAGCTTAAAACATAGAAATTCGTACTTATACTGTACAGATATATTTTTTTTGCAGGATTCATAATAAAATTTTATTTTTAAAAATTCAAATTCTACACTTCAATACGATCGTTTGGACATATCATTTGTAATTTTCTGAGTTATGGTTAAAAGACATGAATTTTTGAAGTTATAACACTATACTTTGAAAATTCACATTTTTATCAAAACCTTTGCTAAAAAGCATTCCAATACTATTTTTTTTCTAAGATAAAAATATATTTATCAAATATTTCTATCCCAAAAATAATTTCCTAATTTATTAAATAAAAATTTACCTTTATATGTATATATATATATAGTTAATGCCATATACATATATATACATAACCAAACCAATTCTTTTTATAACAATTCCTATTAAATTATTCTTAAAATAAATATATTAAAATAAAAATAAGAATATTGTTGCATAAATAAATTGAGTAAAATTGCGGATCTCACACTCTGGCTCAAATTATTATAAGCAAAAGTAACTAATTTTATACCTATTAAGGAGGTTACTTTTTTTTGGTAGAATAAGAATTCATTACCAACTTGCAAATTCAAAAACAAACTAATGGTCCTTACCTCTAATAAGCCACCTTCTAGGAAGGGTTCCTACTAGAGGCAATACCAAAGTCCTTCGGTACTTGCCACATCCTATGAAGGGTTCAAGAAACTGAAGGATCAACTACAAAGTTCAAAGCTCAATAATATTCTAGGGGTGTAAGTGATCCGGTCTCGAACCGTGAGACCGGTCGGACCAGGCCGGACCGGATCGAAAAATATGATCCGGTCTGATCTCGTGGTCCGATCCGATCTTAAAATTTTTGGACCGCTCTATTGTGGTCCGGTCCACGGTCTCACAAATTTTTTGACTGCAAAGGTCGGACCGAACCGGTAGTTGAAATATTAAAAAAAATAAAATAAAATAAAACACGCACAGTATCAGACATGTGAGTTATAGATTCACCTTCACAGCCACAAAGTAGCCTTCAGCCCTATCTAGTTCAAGCCCTATCTAGTGTCTACAAGTTCAAACCCTCTCTCCCTCACACAACCTTAAGCCGCTGCCACCTCACCGCCTTTCCTCCCTCTTCCCTCTGTTCTAGACCTCTCTCTCCCTCCGTTCACTCGCCGCTCGCCACTGCGTTCTCTGCTCGCCACCGCATTCTCTGCTCGCCAGTCGACATCGCGTTCCCACTTCCATATCAGATAAGGTTAGGTAGTTTTTTCCTTTTTTCTTTTTTTTTATTTTGGTAAATAAATTTTTTTTTATTACCAACGTGCAAGTGCAAAAACAATACAAAACCTATAGTTCCCACAGCCACCTTCAGTGAAAGGTTCTACAGAACTAAAGGCCTAAGACAAAGTGACACGGAAAAAAGATCAAATTACATATGCTCAATAATCCTATTAACTAGAATAGTATTCTTCCAATCTCTAAAATTAGGAAACATTAAAGACAACTGAAAAGCCAATTCCCTTGTAGCAATCTTGAAAACCTGCTCAGGAGATTGATGAAGATGCTGAAAGGTCCTTCTATTCCTTTCACACCAGGTGTGATACACAGCTATTGCCATAAAAGCTGAGTTCAATCGCATAATCAGCTTCTGTTTAGTCCCATACCTGAGCTAATTAGTCCAATTCCTGAATTTGTAATGCCACAAATTAACACACATCCAATTAGCTAACAATTCCAGAAATCGTCTGCTCCACTGACATTCGAAAAATAAATGGTCTCTGGATTCTAAATGAGTGCAACACAGAGGACAAAGTGTAGAATCCAACTGGCAAAACCTGCTGATTCTATTCTTTGTTTTAAGTATGTCCTGAATTGCCATCCAAAGAATGAAGCAGTGCTTCTGAACTGAAGCTGAGTTCCAGACCTGTCTGTGCAAATTAAATTTGACTTGAGGCCCAAGCAAGAATGTGTACCCTTATTTTATGTTGTAATATCCATCTGAGCTATGCAACCATCTATCATTCCTGAAACCAAACATTAGTTGATTCCTCACTTTGAGAATTTGTTTGAAATGCCATCCATGAACCAGTTGAGGTTGAATAAGCCAGATACTAATATCTTTCAGATAAACAGAATTAATCCATTTAACCCAAAGGACATCAGCTTTATTTGCAATATGCCAAAGCTATTTACCCAAAGCTTGTTGATTCCATACAATTGTATTTTTTAAAGTTAAGACCCCCAAACCTCTTATCCTTATAGATCTGAAACCAACTTACTGGTGCAACATGATTAGAGTTCCAAAGAAACTGTCTACAAATTCTGTCAACTTCCCTAAGCACACCCTTAGGTATAATGAAAATCGATGCCCAGTTTGTATGAAGACTCATGAGGACAGAATTAATCAAAACACATTTACCTTGATAAAAGAGATTTCTGGTCTGCCAAGTCTTTAATCGTTTTGTCACTTTATCAACCAGAGAGTGGCAAGTAGTAATAGACCACTTTCTAGCTAACAAAGGGATACCAAGGTACCTAAAAGGGAAGCTGCCAACACTGAAACCAGTACATCTGAGAATCTGCTCTTTATAACAGTCCTTGATTCCAGCCATAAAAACTTGAGACTTGTCTTTACTAGCATGCATGCCTGAATTCATAGAAAACTCCTGCAAAGCTTCCATTAAACCTTCACACTCTTTGGATGACCCATACAAAAGAGCATTAGATCATAAGCAAAAGCCAAGCTGACTAATCTCAAGTCTTTACACTGAGGATGAAACCTAAAATCAGTATCATAAGTTGCAGCATATAGTCTTCTGGTAAGGACCTCCATAGCAATCACAAATATCATAGGAGATATGGGATCTCCTTGCCTGATGCCACTGTCATTCCTGAAAGTAGATGAGTTCTGGCCATTCAATTTTATGTTAAAGGACACTATTGAAATGCAAACCATTATCCAATGAATGAATTTTCCAGGGAAATTCATAGCATACAACATATTCTCAATAAAACTCCAATTGAGGGAATCATAATCCTTCATTAGATCAATTTTCATTAAGCACCTTGCAGAGGCATTTTTCCTGCCATAAAGCCTCAACAAGTCCTCAGAGATCAAAATGTTGTGAACAATACTCCTCCCTTCTACAAATGCTGTCTGGTTGCTGTTAATAATAGAAGAGAGAATTTTCTTCAATCTCAACTTGCTTCTCAGAATGGTTTAATGCTCTATTATTTCTCTCTGTCCAAATGTGATATGATGCTGCAACAAAAAGAGCATAAATGCATTTCCTCCTTGTCTTGTCTCTAAAGCCATACTTGATCCATCTTGGCCAATTTGCAAACCTGACTGGCCAAGAATCATGCCCAAACTAGTGGCAGCAAAGCTCTAACAAATTCCTGCTCCATGTACAATAAAAAAGAAGATGGTCTCGAGTCTCATCCAAGCTATAGCACAAGCTGCAAGAAGTGTTAACTGTCATATAAGAAGCCAATCTCATTCTTGTCTTCAGTATGTCTTGAACAACAAGCCATAAGATAAAACAATGTTTTGGAACATTGATTGAAGTCTAGACCAGTTTAGCATATGAGAAAGAAGGTTGTTGCCCTATCTAGCAAGAGTTTATAGCCACTCTTTATAGAATACTATCCATTTGCTTCATGAATCCAAGCATCATTATGGAAACCAATTCTCAGGCTGTCCCTCACTTTAAGGATTTGATTCCATTGCCAACTATTCCCAGTCTTAACCTCAGCAGACCATAAATATTGATCCTTTAAGTAAGTGATGTGTATCCACCTTACCCATAGACTGTCCTTCTTGGAAGCTAAATGCCACACATGCTTACCAATAGCAACTCTATTCCAAACACTGTTATTCTTGAAATTCAAGCAACCTTTCTGTTTGTTTCTGCATAGATTAATCCAGGCAACTTATGCAGTGGATGTCCCAGCCTCGTTAACTCCCCAAAGAAATTGTCTACATTACTTCTCAATTCCTTTAATTGTAGCTTTAGGAATTATAAACACAGAAGCCCAATATGAGTGGAGAGACAACAATACAGAATTAATCAAACAGACTTTGCCTTGGTATGACAGATTCCTAGTCTTACAGTTGGCAATTCTCCTTGTAATTTTGTCAATAAGAATTTGGCATGTAGAAATAGACCATTTCCTTGCAGAAATAGGAAGGCCAAGATACTTGAAGGGAAAAGTACCTTTCTAATAGCCAGTAATTGCCAGCAATTCATCCTGCTTCTGCTGATTAAGTCCAACCATAAACAGACTAGATTTTTCAAGGCTAGCATAAAGACTTGACCTTAGAGAGAACTCCTTTAGAGCCTGATTCAATATTGTGACACTTTCTGGATGACCTTTGCATAAGATCATCAAGTCATCAGCAAATGTCAAGTTCACAAGTTTCAGTTCCTTGCACAAAGGATGATATCTAAAGTTTTTGTGCTTAGCAGTAGCCTGCAAGGTTCTGGTCAAAACTTCCATGGCCATAGCAAAGATGAGGGGATAGATGGGGTCTCCTTGCCTAAGACCCCTTTGCCCTTGAAATATCTGAGATCCGTGACCATTAATCACCACAAAATAAGAGGCTGACTTAATACATACTTTAATCCAGTTCCTGAACTTTTCAGGAAATTTAAAAGCTACAAGCATCTCCTCAATGAAGCTCCAATCTAATGTATCATATGCCTTCCTTATGTATATTTTCATTAGGCTTCTAGGAGACACATTCCTTCTCCTATACAATCTCAAAAGCTCCTGAGTAATTAGGATGTTGTGCAATATACTCCTGCCTTGAACAAATCCCGTCTGATTGTCCTGGACTATGCAAGGCAAAACAGCAATTAATCTAGCACATAAAAGCTTAGATATGCATTTGTAAAATGTATTACAACAAGCTATTGGCTTGTAATCAGCCATATAATTAGGGCAGTCAGATTTTGGCACCATAACAAGACTGGTTTCATTCATCTTACTGTGCAAGTTACCTATTTGGAAGAAGTGATTCACAGCCTCACAACATTCTTTGCCAATATAACTCCATGCATCTCTGTAAAATCCTGAACCAATGCCATCAGGCCTTGGTGCCTTATCAATATGAATTGACAGGAAAGTCTGCTTAATTTCCTCTTCTATAAACGGTTGGATCAGGCTTAACTGCTGCTCTTGATTCAAGACAGCACCTTCAGTCATCAGTGCATCATTCCATTCCAACCTTTGGGCCCTCTTCCTGAAAAGATTCTTGTAGAAATTTACAAAGCACATCATAATCTCCTTCTGGTCTGTTATGTCTTCACCATTCTCTGTCATGACCTTCAAAATCCTGTTCCTGTAAACTCTCATCTTAATTGCCTGATGAAAGAGCTTTCTGTTTTGGTCTCCAGCCTTCGGCCACTCAACCTTAGCTTTCTGCCTTAAGAATGCCAAAGCAGCTCTCTGGATAGTTTGATACTGCCTAGTAATCTCCTTCTCAGTTTCCTACAGCATAATACTGGTGAGATTATTGGCAAGTTCAAATTGAATAAAATCCAATCTTAAATCTCAGTTCTTCTTCTCTCTTGTCAATTCTTGAAAAATGCTCTCTATTCAACTTCCTTAGAGGTTGTTTTATAAGTTCCAATCTATCACTGAACCTAGTCTTAGCATTTCCAGTCAAATTCAAAGACCAGATAGCCTCCACAATCACCTCAAAATCTTTATGTTGAAGTACTTGAAGCTCACCCTCTGATGCTGATACTGAATTTTCCAATCTATAAGGATTGGTGAATGGTCAGATGAACCAGGCTGAAGGAAAATAGTTTCTTCATTAGGCAAGTTCATGCACCAGGCCAGATTAATTAAAGCTCTGTCCAATTTACAATGGATTCTATCCACACCAATCTGCTTATTACACCAAGTATAATAACATCCACTATATCTCATGTCTACCAATTCACAGAAATCCACACAATCTCTAAAATCAGAGTTATGATTCAGGTTCACAGAGTTCCCACCAAGCTTTTCTTGAGGCTCAAGAAAAGTGTTAAAATCACCTAAAATAAGCCAAGGAATAACTACCACTGAATGAATACCATAAAGCACTTCCCAAAGCTCTTTCCTTTCATTAAGTCATTTGCATCATACACAAAAGTAACAGATGTTGGTTTTGGCCTCAAAATCTCGAGAGGGGGTGGGTGAATCGAGTTTTATTAATGTATTGTGAAATCCTTTAAAAATTAAAAAAATTGTTTTGCGATGGAGAGATTAGATGTTTGAGACGGATCGCGAAAACGATAGATATAAATAAATTGAGTAGCGCGGAAACGTAAATAATTGAAATATGCGAAAAATAAAGAGATAGGGATAGAAAAGCTTGCACCAGGAAATTTTATACTGGTTCAGCCTTCCCGTCGAAAGGCCTAGTCCAGTCCCCAAGCGACCCGCTTGAGAGTTCTATAATCAGCAATAGAGCCGCACCCTATTACACCCAAGAGTACCCCGCACACAACTACGAACCTCCGTTTGCTAGGGGCCTCAAGATCACACAGTAGGGTTCCTCGCCCTACGACGTATCACACGTCCATTAAGGGATTCTCTCCCTAACCACTAAGGTTTCAAATACAACGAATATGAGAGTGATTACAATAGCAATGTGTGTTCTCAAAAACAAAGATACAACAATATGCTTTTATGATAATGAAGTGCTTTTCTCTAAGAGATTAAAGGTTTTGTTCTTCAAATGATATGAACGTGAAAACCAGAAGTTTAGAGAAGAAGAGAGAACGTGAATTTCAGAAAAGAAGTCAGGTAATCGATTACTCTCATAAGAAAGTAATGGATTAACACAGTTCGCTTAATCGATTATAGGCTCTCTGATTTTTCTATGATGAAACAAAGTTAATCGATTATCTTGAGCAGTTAATCAATTACTCCTTCTTGCATAGTAAAAATATACAGAGTTTTGTAACATCAAGTATTTTCACAAAGACTAAGATAGAAAACAACTTTTCATGAAAACACATTTTCTTCTCTCTTTTTAAATGAAAACTTATTGGCCTTTTAAACTCGTAAAGAATAAAAACTTCATTACCTTACAAATGTTCTAAGAGAAAAGGCTTCTAAACTATGTCTTGCTTGAATCTTCATTCTTGATCATGAAGGACACTTGTGAGCTTGAACTTGAGTTGGTCTGTTATCATCAAAACATCATCTTGAAGTATACTTGAAGTCCATACGAGAGTTTGAAGCATGTCTTCCAACACTAGCTTGACTTCCAACACTTCCCCTTTTTGATGATGACAAACAACTATTCTGATATGCTCTTTACTATCTGCATCACAAGTGTTATACAAGCAAAACACACACACATATATATATATATATAAAACATTAACCTTCCCTAGAACAAAAATAATAAAGATATAACAATTCATAGTATCTTGTTGCATCTCCCCCTGTATTGATGCATAAACAATATATATCAATTCATTTAGCATCTTCAGCTTCAGAATATCAGAATATCTCTCCCCCTTTTGTAATCATCAAAAAGAATGTGCTATCTCCCCCTGAAACACTGAGAAGACGCATCAATAATAACAAAAGAGATAAAATAATCACATACTCAAAATAGGTGAGAGGCAGAAGTTAAACCAATTTCTCTACGAATGAAAAAGAAATTTTCTTTTGGAAGCGGTTTCGTAAAGATATCAGCCAACTGCCGCGAAGTATCAACATACTCAATAATACAATCACTCTTTTGAATATGATCATGTATAAATTGGTGATGAATCTCAATATGCTTAGTACGAGAATGTTGCACGGGGTTTTTGGTAATACTAATTGCACTGGTATTATCACATTTGATGGGAATGTGATCTAGACTTACACCAAAGTCTAGGAGTTGCTGTTTCAACCATAAGATTTGTGCACAACAGCTACCCGCAGCGACATATTCAGCCTCAGTTGTGGATAGGGCTACACTCGACTGTTTCTTGCTAGCCCATGATACTAAAGAATTACCAAGGAGGTGACAAGTGCCGCTAGTGCTTTTCCTATCTACTTTGCACCCAGCAAAGTCAGAATCGGAATACCCAACAAGGTTACACGAAGACCCTTTGGGGTACCATAAACCCATGTCAGTTGTGCCAGAAAGATATTTCATTATACGTTTGACAACAACCATGTGCGTTTCTTTTGGATTCGCTTGAAATCGAGCACATAAACATACACTAAACATAATATCCGGCCTACTTGCCGTTAAATAGAGAAGGGATCCGATTATACCTCGATATTTAGTGATTTCTACGGATTTACCTCCTTCATCTTTGTCCAGATAGCAAGATGTGCTTATTGGTGTTGCTACTGCCTTGGCCTTATCCATGCCAAATCGTTTCAATAGTTCCTTGCAGTATTTTGTTTGGCTAATGAAAATCCCATCCTTTGCTTGTTTTATTTGCAATCCTAGGAAAAAGTTCAGCTCGCCCATCATAGACATATCGAACTCTTCCTGCATCATACTTGAAAAATCCTTGCAAAGGGTTTCATTAGTAGCACCGAAAATAATATCATCTACCTAAATCTGAACTAAAAGAATGTCCTTTCCTTTCTTTTTGATAAAAAGAGTGTTATCAACCTTCCCTCTTTCAAAATTATTTTCAAGTAAAAATTTGCTAAGACGGTCATACCACGCTCTAGGAGCTTTTTGAGTCCGTACAAAGCCTTTTTCAATTTATAAACATAATCTGGGTGTTCATAATTTTCAAAGCCGGGAGGTTGACACACATAAACTTCTTCATTTATAAAACCATTCAGAAAGGCACTCTTTACGTCCATCTGATATAATTAAAATCTAATATGCATGCAAAAGCTAAAAGCAGTCTAATGGCTTCCAACCTAGCAATAGGGGCAAATGTTTCCTCATAATCTATCCCCTCTTCCTGGTTGTAACCTTGTGCAACTAACCTAGCTTTGTTTCGAACAGTTAAACCAGCCTCATCGAGTTTGTTTTTATAAATCCACTTAGTTCCAATAATCGGATGAGACTCAGGCCTAGGAACAAGTTCCCAAACCTGATTTCTTTCGAACTAGTTTAATTCCTCTTGCATTGCCAGAAGGCAATGTTCATCAAGCGTAGCCTCAGAAATATTCTTTGGCTCCACTTGAGAAACAAATGCAAAGTAGTTACACAGATTGCTAATAGAATTGCGAGTACTTACACCTTTTGTGATGTCACCTATGATTTGGTCAATGGGATGGTGCCTTGATGTTCTTCATTCCTTAGGCAAATCAGCATTAAGCTCCATGGATTGTTGTTGGTTCTTATCCTCAACTGATTCATTCGATTTTTCATTGCATTCGGAAAGTTCCTTTTCTTTAGCATTTGGCTCCTCATCCTCATCAATGTATAAATCTCCAAGGATACCTGAAATGTCATTAACAGATACCTTTCCCATCTTTTTGGGATCGGATCCATCAAATGATACATGAATAGATTCTTCAAGAGTATTACGAGATTTATTGTAAATCCTATGAGCTTTGCTCGAAACAGAATATCCAAGGAATATGCCCTCATCAGCTCTAGCCTCAAAACTTCCTAGATTGTCTCAACCATTATTATGCACAAAACATTTACATCCAAAGACACGAAAATGGGAAATATTTGGTTTTCTCCCCTTGTACAGCTCATAGGGGGTTTTCTTTAAAATAGGTCGTATTAAAACACGGTTCATAACATAGCAAGCTGTATTCACTGCATCGGCCCAAAAATATGCAGGCAAATTCATGTCATTAAGCATTGTTCTTGAAAGCTCTTTTAATGAACGATTTTTCCTCTCCATAACCCCGTTTTGCTCCGGAGTTCTTGGAGCTGAAAAATAATGCTTAATTCCATGTTTTTCGCCAAATTTTTCAAAAAGATGATTTTCAAATTCTCCACCATGATCAGTCTTAATGGATGCAATGCTCGAATGCAATTGGTTTTGAACAATCTTAGCTAGCTTTTTAAATTCATGAAATGCATCATTTTTATGACCAATAAAAAGCGTCCATGTATACCTAGAATAATCATCCACAATAACTAAACAATAATAGTTGCCACCAAAGCTTTTTGTTTCACAAGGTCCAAAAAGATCCATATGTAAAAGTTCCAAGGGCTTTTGAGATGAGACAAGATTTTTAGAGGGAAAAGATGCCCTTGTGAGTTTTGATTTTGAACAAGGATCACATTTTTCAGAAATAGAAAAATTTTGCTTTGGCAAACCAACTTCTAAGTTTTTAGAAGAAATTTTATTTAAATGAGCCATGTGGATGTGACCTATTCTACGATGCCATAGCCACGATTCATCCTCTTTACTTAATAAACATTTCGCATCATTTGAGGGTATTGAGTTAAAACAATAACATATACATTGTTTATCCTGCGAGCAATTAGCTTAATAAGATTATCAACTTTACCCTCGATAATACATCTATCAGAATAAAAAATAACCCTATTGCCCTTATCACACAACTGACCAATACTTAGCAAATTGTGTTTTAGGCCCTCAGCATGTAAAACATTTTCTATACAAGGGTTAGGACGTGTACCAATTTTACCGACTCCAAGAATCTTTCCTTGGTTGTTATCTCTGAAAGTCACATGGCCTTGGTCCTTTGGAACGAGATGTGAAAATTTAGATTTGTCTCCTGTCATATATTTTGAGCATCTCCTGTCATATATTTTGAGCATCCGCTGTCCAAGTACCACCACGATTTTCTTTTTTCCGGAGTAACCTACAAGCAAAAAATTCAAGGTTTCTTTTTAGGTACCCATATCTTTTTGGGTCCTTGAGCATTAGTGTAGCCATAGTTTAAATCATGCCATCTTTTAGTTTCATTGTTCGGTTTAACGAACTTCACTTTCCGGTGTATGCATTCATGTGCACCATGGCCCTTTTTACCACAAATATGACAAATAATTAAAGGTTTCTTATGATTGCTAGCAGGGACAAAAATTGTACTTAATTTGTTTTGATGTCTACCGGGTTGATATCCTAAACCCGCTCTATTAAAGAAACATTTTTGTCTCCCTATCATTAAATTTAAAGTATTTCTACCTTTTGTAAATTTTGCAAGAGTTTCTTTTAAATCTTCTACTTCTTTAACAAGGTCCTTGCAAAACTTACAAGAAGAAGAACTAACTTTAAATTTAACTTCGTTACTCGAGGTGTTTGAAGAATTTTTCAAAGTCAAATTCAGCACTTTATTTTGATTTTTCAAAACTTCATTTTCTTTAATAAGATTTTTATTATTTTCTAAAAGAGAAGCTGAATTTTTCTTTTCCAAAGAAATCAATAAAGATAACCTCATTGACTCCTCGTGTAATTCTTCAAAAGCCTCTTGTAATTCATCATAAGAAAAGTTAAGTTCAGAAATTACCTAATCTCCGTGTGCCATCAAGCATATGTTGGCTATCTCTTCTTGTTCGTCTGACTCCTCGTCTGAACTACCCTTGTTGTCTAGCCACACAAGATATGCTTGTTTCCCTTTTCTTGGATTGGAGGCGCCTTTTTCTGAATTTTCTTTCTTTTTCAGCTGGTAGCAGTCTGCTCTGATATGACCAGGCTTGCCACACTCATGACATGTAATGGATGACCCTCCACTTTTGTTGTTGTCCCTTCTATTAAAGTTGATTTTCTTCCTCATAAATTTCCCGAACTTTTTGACCAACAGACCCATGTGTTCATCATTTATCGGCTCTTTGTCCGAGTCACTTTCTGTTGCTGGTGCTTCAGCCTTGAATGCCAAACTTTTGACCTTCTTGTTTTCCTCTTCGTGTTGAGCCAATCTTTTCAGTTCACTTTCATGCTCTTGTAACTTCCCGAAGAGAGTTGCCAGCGTCATAGATGAAAGGTTTCTTGATTCAGCAATCGCCGTCACTTTGGGTTGCCATTCTCTTCCCAAACACCTTAGAACTTTGTTGATGAGATCCTCATTGGTGAATTTCTTCCCCAATGTTGTTAGCTGATTGACAATCATCGTGAACCGTTTTTGGATCTCTTGAATTGATTCTCCATCTTTCATTCTGAATAATTCGTATTCATCAGTCAGAGTATTGATTCTCGACCTTTTCACTTCAGTTGTACCTTCATGCGTGACTTCTAGCGTATCCCACATTTGTTGTGCTGTCTCGCATGTCGATATCCTGAAAAACTCATCATAGCTCAAAGCAGATGTTATAATGTTTTTCGCTTTCAAGTCGTACTGGACTCTACGTTCCTCCTCCTCCGTCCACTCAGCCATATGCTTTTCGACGGTGTTACCATTAACCACATAGGTAGGAACATAGGGACCATTTACGACGGCATCACAAACTTTTAATCCAACTCCTTGAATAAAAATTTTCATGCGGGCTTTCCAATACGCGTACCCTACCCCATCAAACATGGGAGGACGGTTAATAGAACTCCCTTCACCACCAAACAGAGAGTTTGAAGCCATACTCTTGAGACGGTTAAGTCTTAACACAAGAGACTAGCTCTGATGCCAATTGTTGGTTTTGGCCTCAAAATCTCAAGAGGAGGGGTGAATCGAGTTTTATTAATGTATTGTGAAATCCTTTAAAAATTAAAAAAATTGTTTTGCGATGGAGAGATTAGACGTTTGAGACAGATCACGAAAACGATAGATAGAAATAAATTGAGTAGCGCGGAAACGTAAATAATTGAAATATGCGAAAAATAAAGATATAGGGAAAGAAAAGCTTGCACCATGAAATTGTATACTGGTTCAGCCTTCCCGTCGAAAGGCCTAGCCCAGTCCCCAAGCGACCCGCTTGAGAGTTCTATAATCAGCAATAGAGTTGCACCCTATTACACCCAAGAGCACCCCGCACACTACTAGGAACCTCCGTTCGCTAGGGGCCTCAAGATCACACAGCAGGGTTCCTCTACCTACGACGTATCACACGTCCACTAAGGGATTCTCTCCCTAACCACTAAGGTTTCAAATACAACGAATATGAGAGTGATTACAATAGCAATGTGTGTTCTCAAAAACAAAGATACAACAATATGCTCTTATGATAATGAATTGCTTTTCTCTAAGAGATTAATCAGCCAATAAGGTTTTGTTCTTCAAATGATATGAACGTGAAAACCAGAAGTTTAGAGAAGAAGAGAGAACGTGAATTTCAGAAAAGATGTCAGAGACGAATAGGAATCAATCATATGAATGTTGGAGTGAAACTTTATTTAAAATAGAAAAACATTTAGAATCAAAAAGATTTAGAATTAGTAAAACAAAATCGAAACAAAATAAAATAAGATTTGAAATAAGTTTTAAAATAAAAAATAAATCAAAACGATTTACGAAATAAAATAAAGATTTGATTCTTAAAACGAAAAAGGAAATAATTCAAATTTAAAATCATTTTCGAATTTTTTAAAATAAATCAGAATCTTATATATAAAAACAAATCAGGAAATAATATAAATGATTCTGACACGTTTTTAAATAAAACTTGAAGTAATCGATTACTTTCTGAAGGTAATCGATTATTCCTTCAAAAATATAAATTCTTAAATTCATTTGAAAAACAAGTAATCGATTAGACCAACAATGATTAATCGATTACATCACTCCTGTTCAATATGTGATGAAACTCATTTAGTCGATTAACACTAATCAATTAATCGATTACTGAGCCTCTGTTATGCATATGATGCAACATCATGTAATCGATTACTACTCAGCATGTAATCGATTACTAAGCCTCTGAAAAACATATGATGCAACAATTATAATCGATTACTTGAGCCAGGTAATCGATTACTCTCATAAGAAAGTAATGGATTAACACAGTTCGCTTAATCGATTACAGACTCTCTGATTTTTCTATGATGCAACAAAGTTAATCGATTATCTTGAGCAGTTAATCGATTACTCCTTCTTCCATAGTAAAAATATACAGAGTTTTGTAACATCAAGTATTTTCACAAAGACTAAGATAGAAAACAACTTTTCATGAAAACACATTTTCTTCTCTCTTTTTAAATGAAAACTTATTGGCCTTTTAAACTCGTAAAGAATAAAAACTTCATTACCTTACAAATGTTCTAAGGGAAAATGCTTCTAAAATATGTCTTGCTTGAATCTTCATTCTTGATCATGAAGGATGTAAGATCCTATATTTTAAATATATGAAATAAAAGTATTTTATCAATATTAGTATCATTAAAATAGTCAATTTTTCCTATTTTAGCAAAAACACTCGAGTATTTTAGGCAAAACTCGAGTATTTTAAGTAGCTATTTGGAAATTTGAATTTTTAAATAAAAACTCGAGTATTTGGAAAAAAAACTCGAGTATTTCGTGCAGAACTGAAAGTGTATAAGTCGGTTTTCATTTAATTTTCGCACCAAAACGCGGTTTCTTGAAATGACAAGCATAGAGCTGGACTTTACTTCGACCTGAAGTATTCTTAAGCTATAAATTGGTGCTTGGTTGAAGCATTCAACACCTCTAATCACCCAAAACCCGAATTTCAGTTTTTGACTCTCAGTTTTCTAGAGCACACTTTGACCTCTGATTTCTCATTCGTTTCTCAATCAAATCCTTCGAAACCAAAACACAACTCAAGGTTCTAGTTCCATCTTTGAATTAGAATCAAGAATCACATCAAATAAGCCCCTGTAGTTCGAGTTCTAGCTCATCAAAGTTTGAGGTTCAAAGCTGTAAAAACAGAGTAGTTTTCAGCATCAAGTATTCATCTTCACTGAATTCGTTTGGTAATCTCAGGGATCCTTTTTGTGTCAAACTTGTTTCTGATTGGAGTTAGTATATCCTAGTTTGTTAAACTAACTTGTTTCGTTCTTTTTCATGCCAAATCCGTGGTGAAATCTGTAGCCAAAGTCAGCCTGTTCAACCCCTTTTTCACAAGTCCAGAATTTGGATTTTTGATCCAGCCAAGTTTCTCGTTGTTTAATCTGTTGTTTAGCTTCTCTAAGGTAAGGGAGGAGTTATCTAATTGCTAGAATGAGTAATCCCAAGCTAGAAATGTAGGAACCTCACAAGGTTCATCAAGGGTTGAAGTTGGAATTGGGAATATGACATGGAGGCCATAAACCCAAGGTTTTCTAAGTCAAACAAGTTTAAATGGACCTAATAATGCTCACTGGATTGATTTTCGAAGTTAAAACCAAGTGGAAATGAATTTCATATCTTGAAATGGTTATTTTCCAAGTTTATGTTGATTCTGTGATTTGATGTTGATTTATGTTGTTATGTACTTGTTTATCTATTCTAACTTGTTTCTTATATGTGTTTATGCCTCTGTTTTGCATAAGAATGGAAAAACAATGAATGGAATTCGAATTGGTGCTTAAAATGCAGAAACTGGTGCTGTTGCAGTAAAAACACTCAAGTTTTTGAGAAACACTCGAGTATTTTGGGAAAATGAAGAACAACTCGAGTCTTTCTTCAAGGACTTCAAGTATTCTGGAAAAAATGAAGAACACTCGAGTATTTTATAATATACTCGAGTATTTTGACCAAAACTGAAGAAAACACTTATTTTTTTAGAATATTAAATACCTAATTCTTATACGTTTACCCATTGGTCGATTATTATCCTGAAAGAGTCCTACTGGAATTTCATCTAGTGGTTGATATGTTCGGACAGGAGTCCCAATGGACAAATGTATAAGTTTACTTGATTCCCATTGGTTGATTTTATCCTGGATGAGTCCTACTGGAATTTTATTCAGTGGTTGACATATTCGGACAGGATGTCCCAATGGAAGTGCGTACACCCATTTGGTTGATTATTTTCCCACGTCCCAGTGGAAGTCTTTACCCACTTGGTTGATATTTTGGGAGTCCTAAATGGGGTCGTTGCAATAATTAAATGATAAAACGATTAATTCCTATTGTATAAAACCATCACAAAGTGGCTGGGCCGCTGATGGAATTTTCAGTAAGCACTAGCACCAGTTAATGCTAAAAGAAAAGATGAAATTGTGATTAAGAAGGATTATGAACTTTGGGTCTCTATATTGGAGGCATGATGTTCAAGGATGTGATTTAAAAGAAAGAAAGAAGACGAAAAGTTTTGTGTGACATCGTCATGCATGGAGAAGGAGTTGCTCCGATCTAGATTCGGAACTTCGGTAAGGTTAAATCAGAATATCCCTGGCACAAGGATGCTAGGAAGACCGAGTTCCCATCGATCTTGATGCTTGAATATGAATCGCTCCAGTTTGATGAACCATAGGATTGAGAATATCCCGAGCCTGAGATACTCGGATGCCAAACCGTGTAGCATGAATGAGGAGTAGGCATGCATCACGACACTAATCGAGATATTATAAAAGACAGTTTGAGCATATACATATGCATTTATTATTGCTATATGATAACATGTGTTTGTTATTTCTAGCCACTGTTATACTCATTTGTTATTGCTTTTAGCTATGACTCACTCCCAGTCCCTTGTGTAGGTGATGGCGAGAAACATGTTCTGCGTGGAGATGAGGCCGCTCCTTAATGGGGAGTGGAATTTTGAGGACCATAGGGCTACATATGAGGGGGATGTGGAAGTTATCTTCCGCCATCCTAATCCATATTCCCGTATGCGTCCGCTTAGATCGAGAATTCCAATGGTTTACATCATGCACATTCCGCCAAATTTGGTTATGAGAAATGGAACCCCTCCACCACCACCAAGATGTTTTCCGAGACGCACTATCCCACCGAGTCCAGCACTCTCCTCAGAAAGAATCATCCTAGAGGTTCCTGCTTGTCCTAGTCCTTCTCCTCGAGTTCGATCCCGAACTCCGATATACGTGCCTGACGATTCGGCACAAGAAGAGGAGGAAGAGGAAGAGGAGGATCCAATCGAGGATGAGGATCCGGTGGATAATGCGAATCAGATGGTGGATGACTTTATGGACAACTCGACTGGAAGTCAGTGGGGAACTGACGACTAAGTTAAGTTGTGGGGTGGAATGTGACTGATATAACCCATCAGGTTTTCTCTTATCTATGTTATGTTATATTTTGAGTCATGAACCATATGCTCTAGGTTATTATGAATTTTGTTGTAATATATGTAAGATAATGTAATGGCCTAGAGTGTTAAGTTAAGTAATTATGTATTTTGTTTAAATGAAGAAAATGGGATGTACTCCCTTTTTAGTATGAATGAAATATGATGTTACGTCACTTGTCTTCATTGTTGGAAACCAACAAGCGGCTCAATATAGTCTAGAGGGGGGGTGAATAGAATATTGAAGCCTTATTATAGATTTTTCGTCCACCTAAGAGAATGGTTTTATGAAAATAAGTTTTCTTAAAAATTCAAGTCAGATTACTCGAGTAACTCAAGACTTCACTCGAGTAATACGCAAGCAAAAATAATTTCACTCGAGTATTCAGCAAATCACTCGAGTATTACGAAAACTATTTTTAAATCACTCGAGTAACAGAAAACCTACTCGAGTATTGTTCATAAACTGAAAGCAGATTACTCGAGTGACAAGAACTTTACTCGAGTAAACTGGGTAAAATTCAATTAAAACTCAGTTTTCAATGGAGTTCTTCAAGAATAACAATGCTATGATGATTCAACAAATTATGAATGATTAATATGAACAACTTTAAGTAATATTAACATGCAATTTTAGATCAAATGAGTAGAATTAAGAAAACCCCAATTCTAACCTAAAAATGCAATTGTTAATGAATTAATGCAATACAAGGAATGAAAATAAAAGAGACACAAGGATTTATCCTGGTTCACTTTCACCCACTTGAAAGCTACTCCAGTCCCCTCTTAAATCAAGAGAGATTCTTCACTAGAAATCTTCAAATGTAGATTTTACAATGTTTTAATATGCAACTAGATTCTTAGTTCTCCTATCTTAAAACCCAACTCAAAGTGTGTACCAAACACTTTGATCTAATCTACCCCTTTTGAGAATTCTAGATTTCCTTGCTAATTGATTGAAGATGCTTCCAACCAATCCTCTTTTCTTGCTTTGATTTGATCCTCAAAGTCTTCCTTGTGAGATTCTTCACTTGTGTTGAAACTTCAATGATGCAATCATAAATTGCAAATCTTCAACAACCACTAAGAACAAAAATTATGATCTCAAGAATATTTGAACAATGAGAGAAATAGAGTGAAGAATGAAAAGTTCTTTGTTGAATCTTGATAGCTCTTGAAAGATGTAAAATAGCTCTTGAATTGCTTTTGAAAGTGTATAGAAAATTGTAAGAATGAATGTCTATCTATTGTGAAAGAGAAAATTATGTCCTTTTAAAATTTTTCAAACACTGATTGAATTACTCGAGTAAACCATATAACTTCACTCGATTAAAACATGTCAGATTAAGTTACTCGAGTGATGTGTAAACCATTACTCGATTAACCTGTCATGACATAAATTACTCGAGTGACCCAATACTCATTACTCGAGTAAACTGATCAGAATCTGAATAAAAACAAGGTTTTTCTAAAAGGATTTTCACAAAACTTTTAATAGAGCTATTTAATCAAGATTTAAAGTATCTTCACTCTTAATCAAACATTATTTAAATATTCTTAAAATCACCTAAGCTACCCACACCAATGAGATGCATTGCATAAAAATAAAGATTACATTGAAATAGAATTAATAAAAATCCTAATTCTAATCTTCATGTGGTGTAGCTTGCTTGTTGCCAATGTTGTTGCTTGGAGAGAGATTGTTAGCATCAAAACATGAGAATCCTACAAACTCCCCCTTTTTGATGATGACAAACCTCCTTTTCAATTAAGCACTAAGTTTTAACATACTCCCCCTAAATGTAAAACACCTAGGAAAAACTTTTAATAAAACTTAACCTACAAGAACAACATCAACAAAATATTCTCCCCCTTTTGGCATCATTAAAAAGATAAGAATTATGAGAAAATTCCTTTGCCAAAAGTGGAAGGTAAGTAGTTCACAATGGTATAAAAATATAACAATAAAGACAATACCAAAATAAACCACAATAGTGCCTCAACGAATAAAAACGTACAACGAAGATAGCACCATAATCCATAATATCAGAGTATTACACTAAGCAGCAAATCATAGTGTAAAGCAAAAAGACATCAACCATAGCAAATAATCAAACGAAACTAACCAAACTAGGCCAAACAGAGTCAGAAACATGAAACAGAAACAGAAACATAAACAGAACATAGTCAGAAATATGCATATGAAACATGAAACAGAAATCAACATCAAATGAAAATGATGATTTGATGAAGAACCATATAATAGAAAAGAGAGAAATACGAACAAGAGAGAGAAAGAAACGTGAAAAATGATGCAGTTTGCAACAGTTCAGTTTTTAAAATCACGTAAGTTACTCGAGTGAGACCACTTGTTGGAAACCACTTGTTGGAAACCAACAAGCGGCTCAATATAGTACGAGCAAGTTCCACTAATATTCTATTTTTCCTTTCTACAACTCCGTTTTGCTCCGGAGTCCTAGGGGCCGAAAATTGATGATCAATACCAAACTTATCACAAAACGCATCAATCCTAGTGTTTTCAAACTCACCTCCGTGGTCACTTCTAATAGACACAATTTTCAAACTTAGTTGATTTTGGATGAGTTTGGCAAATTTTTTAAAACAATTATAAACTTCACTTTTTGCGGATAAAAATAATGTCCATGTGAATCTAGTAAAATCGTCTACTAAAACAAATCCATAGTAATTGCCACCTAAACTTTTAATTTGTGAAGGGCCAAACAAATCCATATGGATTAGCTCCAAAGGCTTTGTTGTGCTTATCACATTTTTAGGTTTAAAAGAACTTTTAACTTGCTTGCACTTTTGACAAGAGTCACAAATGCCATCAAGCTTAAAATTTAGTTTAGGCAAACCAATCACTAAATCTTTTCGTAAAAGTTTGTTTAATTGATTCACATTCACATGAGCAATTCGTCTATGCCAAAGACGAATTTCATCATCAAAAGATTTGAAACATTTTGAAAATAGTGAAGTTATCTCATCCAAATCAATTAAGTAAGTGTTATTAGAGCGACGACCAACAAACTTAACACTATCATCTATAGAAGACTTAATGAAGCATAATTCCGGAGTAAAAGTCACATAATTGCCCATATCGCATAGTTGGCTTATACTAAGCAAGTTGTGTTCTAAGCCTTCTACGTATAGGACATTTTCTATGACAAGGTTAGATACGTTACCGATCTTCCCGACTCCTAGAATTTTGCCCTTGTTGTTGTCGCCGTATGTCACAAATCCACCATTTTTCGGAGTAAGTTCCATGAAGTGCGTTTTGTCTCCTGTCATGTGTCTCGAACAACCACTATCCAAGTACCATTTGCGCTCTTTGGTTCGAAGACACACCTACAAGAAAGATATCATTTGGTTGACTTAGGTACCCAAGTGGTCTTGGGTCCTTTGTTGTTAGCATGGGGAGAAGTCCCCTTAACAATCCAAATATATTCTCCGCTTGGTATACCAAATTTCTTTATATTACATTTATTCGTGGTATGCCCAAAGATCCCACAATAATGGCAAGTTGGGTTTTTAGAAATCTTATTCTTTGAAAATCCACCAACTTTGCAATAATTGCGTTTCTTAGGTTTGGTATAGCCAAGACCGGATCTATTGTTATTGTTCCTTTGAGTTGAAAGCAAATGATCTAATGAAGTATCTCCTTTTATGAGCCTTGCAAGTCGATCATTCAAATTAAAAACTTCTTTTTCCAAAGACTTGCAATTTTCACAAGATGGAGTCTCATTTGATTTCAATTCACAATTGCATGTAGAGTTTGCATAAATGAGTTCAAGAGTTTCATTTTGAAGCTTAAGTTCTTCTAAATCTTTTTGAAGTTCAATTATCTTTTCATGTTGCTTCATTATGAAATTCTTTCTTTCAACATTTATTTTAGCAAGTTTCTTCAACTCTTTATGCATCTCTACATACACATTGTACAATTCATTGAATGAAGGAGAATTAGAACTAGAGCTAGCATCGGAAAGATAATCTACCTCATTGACGTTCTCACTTGATTTAATGCTCGAAGATTCCTCTTCATCAAGCTTCGTCATCAAACATAGATTTGCAAGTTCTTCATCATCCGATGAGCTAGATGTTGATTGACTCTTCTCTTCATCCCATACTATGTAAGCCCTTTTTCCTTTAGATGAGTTGAACTTAGAGTTGTCACCTTCCGACTTCTTAGAATGAGTTGGGCATTTTGATCGATAGTGACCAAGCTTTCCACACCCATGACACTTGATGTGATCCTTGTTAGTCTTATTTCTTGGTTGAGAGTCCTTAGAATCTCTTTGTCTATTCTTATTAAAGTTTCCCTTTCTCTTAAAGAACCTACCAAGCTTTTTAACTAGCAAGCCAAGGGTCTCATCATCTATATCGGAGTCCGAGTCATCCACTTGAGAGTTTTCCTCTTGTGCCTTAAGAGATTTTGAAGTTGATTTAAGAGCAATCCCCTTTTTCTTTCTATCGGCATCTTCATTCATGGATAACCGTCCAAGCTCCATTTCATGCTCTTGAAGCTTTCCGAATAGAGTTGCTAAGTCAATTTGATCCACGTCTCTAGCTTCCATAATGGCCGTCACCTTAGGTTGCCATTCCCTGCTAAGACATCTCAAAATCTTATTAACAACTTCACCATTAGTAATAACTTTCCAAGTGCAGAAAGATGATTTATGATATGAGTGAACCGCTTTTGCATGTCACCTATGTTTTCATTAGGTAGCATACGAAAGAGTTCATATTCATGCATGAGTGTATTTAGCCTAGCCCTTCTAACCTCCGAAGTGCCCTCATGTGTGACTTGTAATGTGTCCCACATTTGTTTAGCATCAACACATTGAGATACTCGAAAGAACTCATCATAAGAAAGAGCGGACGTGATGATATTTTTAGCTTTTAAATCAAATGCAACTTTCTTCTTATCATCATTGTCCCAACTCGATTGTGGTTTGACCGAAACAACATCATTTACTTTCGTTTGAGGAACAAATGGTCCATTCTCTATGGCGTTCCAAATTTCCATATCTATGGCTTGAATAAAAATTTTCATGCGGACCTTCCAATAAGCGTAACCCTCACCATTGAATAGTGGAGGACGATTAATGGAAGTTCCTTCACCACCAAAAGGATTTGAAATTGAGCCCATTGTTTCCAAGTAAAAGGATCTTTTCGAAAAATCTTTTTAAGGCTCGGATTTTTCGTCCGAGCTCTGATACCACTTGTTGGAAACCAACAAGCGGCTCAATATAGTCTAGAGGGGGGGTGAATAGAATATTGAAGCCTTATTACAGATTTTTCGTCCACCTAAGAGAATGGTTTTATGAAAATAAGTTTTCTTAAAAATTCAAGTCAGATTACTCGAGTAACTCAAGACTTCACTCGAGTAATACGCAAGCAAAAATAATTTCACTCGAGTATTCAGCAAATCACTCGAGTATTACGAAAACTATTTTTAAATCACTCGAGTAACAGAAAACCTACTCGAGTATTGTTCATAAACTGAAAGCAGATTACTCGAGTGACAAGAACTTTACTCGAGTAAACTGGGTAAAATTCAATTAAAACTCAGTTTTCAATGGAGTTCTTCAAGAATAACAATGCTATGATGATTCAACAAATTATGAATGATTAATATGAACAACTTTAAGTAATATTAACATGCAATTTTAGATCAAATGAGTAGAATTAAGAAAACCTCAATTCTAACCTAAAAATGCAATTGTTAATGAATTAATGCAATACAAGGAATGAAAATAAAAGAGACACAATGATTTATCCTGGTTCACTTTCACCCACTTGAAAGCTACTCCAGTCCCCTCTTAAATCAAGAGAGATTCTTCACTAGAAATCTTCAAATGTAGATTTTACAATGTTTTAAGATGCAACTAGATTCTTAGTTCTCCTATCTTAAAACCCAACTCAAAGTGTGTACCAAACACTTTGATCTAATCTACCCCTTTTGAGAATTCTAGATTTCCTTGCTAATTGATTGAAGATGCTTCCAACCAATCCTCTTTTCTTGCTTTGATTTGATCCTCAAAGTCTTCCTTGTGAGATTCTTCACTTGTGTTGAAACTTCAATGATGCAATCATAAATTGCAAATCTTCAACAACCACTAAGAACAAAAATTACGATCTCAAGAATATTTGAACAATGAGAGAAATAGAGTGAAGAATGAAAAGTTCTTTGTTGAATCTTGATAGCTCTTGAAAGATGTAAAATAGCTCTTGAATTGCTTTTGAAAGTGTATAGAAAATTGTAAGAATGAATGTCTATCTATTGTGAAAGAGAAAATTATGTCCTTTTAAAATTTTTCAAACACTGATTGAATTACTCGAGTAAACCATATAACTTCACTCGATTAAAACATGTCAGATTAAGTTACTCGAGTGATGTGTAAACCATTACTCGATTAACCTGTCATGACATAAATTACTCGAGTGACCCAATACTCATGAATCTGAATAAAAACAAGGTTTTTCTAAAAGGATTTTCACAAAACTTTTAATAGAGCTATTTAATCAAGATTTAAAGTATCTTCACTCTTAATCAAACATTATTTAAATATTCTTAAAATCACCTAAGCTACCCACACCAATGAGATGCATTGCATAAAAATAAAGATTACATTGAAATAGAATTAATAAAAATCCTAATTCTAATCTTCATGTGGTGTAGCTTGCTTGTTGCCACTGTTGTTGCTTGGAGAGAGATTGTTAGCATCAAAACATGAGAATCCTACATTCATGACTCGGTGTTTATATGATTCCGCAAGATTTGATAATGGATGATGACTTGGCTTTTAGTTTCAAAGAAAAAAATGGTTGTATTTTTTGAATACGAATATTTTAACTTTGGAATAAAAGTTGGGTAGTCACAAAGGAAACTTGTGAGCTTGAACTTGAGTTGGTTTGTTATCATCAAAACATCATCTTGAAGTATACTTGAAGTCCATACGAGAGTTTGAAGCATGTCTTCCAACACTAGCTTGACTTCCAACAACAAAGAATTCCGCAACATCAATCACAGAAGAAACATGGCAATGTACATACTGAGCAAATCTAGCAACTATATAGTAACAGTAAACATATCTCTCCTCCAAATAACCCAAATTCGACCAACTGGACTCATATCTAAATTAATAAAAGAGCCCCATCCTAAAGCAACATTATTCATAACTGTATGATAGGAGTGACCCCTCAGCTTATTTTCAAGAATTCCAAATAAACCAACTCTATACTTACAACAGAAGGCTCTTATTTATAAAAGGAGGTTAGTGGATTTTATTTAATTTTCTCAAATTTATAAAAGAATAAAGGTATTTTAGGAAAGTTGCATTTAGAATGAAACAAAAATTAAATAAGATAACAATTTTCACTAAAAAAAACCCTTTATTGCAACAACATTTTGCAACGACTTAAAAAAGTCGTTGCAGAAAACAGGTGTTTTGCAATGACCTAATAATGTCGTTGCAGAAAACAGGTGTTTTGCAACGACTTAATTTAAGTCGTTGCAAAACACTTTTTCTGCAACGACATTTTAGATCGTTGCTAAACACCTGTTTTCTGCAACGACATTATCGTTGCCAATAAGATTAAATAATTTTTTTAATAAAAAAATTAAATAACAAAAATGGTCCATATATACAAACCAAGTCCCAACATATACTCAGTTACTCACTTTATTCTCCTCTCATACCCGTGGAAGAGAGAGGAGTGGCGGCAGTAGCCGCAACCCTAACCTAAGGAGAAGAGAGAAACCCTAACCAGCGGCAGGCCCTATTCTCCCTTTCCCTTTACCCATTAGCCACAACACACTAAATCCCTTCTCTCACACTCGACCCTCTTAGCTCTGTCACTGCTTCGATGTCATCGTCCAGGGCACCGTCACCACCTCACCATCGTGACCCCTCCGAACGAGCCACCATCATCACGTTTGTCCGTCAATCTCGGCTCGTTCTTGCTGCAAACATCGAAGAACTCCAATATTAGAGCCTCCGGTGCTTCTCGATTGCAATGGTTTTGCCGCGGGGCTGCCGCCATTCGAGCTCGAGTCTAGCAGAAATGCATGAGTTTCCCTCTTCGTCCTATCTGCATGACAAATGTGAGTTCTCTCTTCTCAGATCTATTCTTATTGCAATTCTTAATTTCAAATCTGTAACTATAAAAACCCTATCTTTGATTCATAACCCTTTTCTTATGTTAAAGCTGTCGCAGCATCTGCAGAAGCTCTTCCAAAACCCAAAGAGCCACAAGAAGACCGAAAGAACTACACCTAAGTCCAATGATATTAACCTCAAGCTCTAAGTCAAGGTAAATTTCAATTTCAATTTGTGGATAAAACTGAGAGGGTGTGTTTGTAATTCTCTCTCTCTTGTTTTTTAACCCCGATATTTGGGGTTTTATTCTGCTCTCATTCTCTTTTGATTTAGGGTTCTATTGGAGTTGGGGTTATGTTTAATTTTGATTAGATTTGATTTAGTGGTTGTATTTGACTTAGAGCCCTCCAACATTGATTGTTTATTATGTCTTATTGCTATTTATCTTTCTGTTGCACTAATGTAGAAATTAGAGAGTACTTGATGTTGCACTAATGTAGAAATTAGAGAGTACTTGATGTTGCACTAATGTAGAAATTAGAGAGTACTTGATGTTGCACTAATGTAGAAATTAGAGAGTACTTGATGTTTTTATTAAACTTTAGGATTCCAGATTGTCTTTTTACCTTTTTAGTTGTCAAACTCTTTCATATAATTTGTTTGCTACCTATATCAGAGCCTTGAACTTACTCTTTGTTTTTAATCATTTTTTAACTTGACCAAGGGGGTGTTTGGAATGGCTCATAGATAGCTTATGTAGGTTTGTGAGGATAAATAACTTGCGGAAATGATAGCTTATCATCTTCCTTATAAGCTCCCTTTAGCTTATTTGAATAGACTTGTCAGAGAAGCTTTTGTGGAAATAAGCTTTTCTTAGCTTATTTCAAAATGGCTTATTGAATAAGCATTTAATTGAGCTGTTTACCAATTGCACCCTTAAGTTAGATGCCAAGGTTTGATTCTTGAATGGGATTGTTATAACCCTTTTCTTTTTTTCCCTGTATTTGCGCTTGTTTGGTTCTGCTCCCTCTACTGAATGCTTGCATGTTATCACAGTTCCATTTTTTTTAGTAATGTACTTTAATTGGATTGAAATATTTAGTATCTTCTATCATTACTCACTTGGTTTACACTATCCCTCACTTGTATTTTTTCTACTACTGTTAGTTTTCTTATGCTGCCTTTATTTATCTCTCTACCATTTCCGCTGGTATTCTTTTGGCTCTTTTTGCACCTTGGATGGAATTCATGGTGATGATTCTAGGATACACGAGTGATGGACATCATCCAATACAAATGTCGTACGTGCAAGAACATGAGCATCAATACTTAAATTTTATTCAGTTTAACGAGCCCAAGATGGTTATGTATTGGAAGATCCGAACATTAATATATTAAAGCATAAATATGAGGAAGTTTGTCATAAATAGTTGAATACTTTGATAAAAACATGCTCAAGTAGTGCAATTCATGTTTAGCTACGGATCCTCACTTTTGGCTTTGGCAAAGATTGCTATAAGGAGTTGAGTGAGGGCAGCCATGAACAATTTTTATTAAGTTTTTCTGTTTTTTTTTTTAAATTATAGTTACTCCTAGAAATATGGTATTATTTATGCAAGTCTGTTTTTGTTCTTTTTTTTTCTTTGTCGAGTATTTGTCATTTCGTTGCCAAGGTTTGATTCTTGAATGGGATAATTACCATTTTCTTTAAGTTCTATATTGTGTTCTAATTCTGTTAATTTTCTTGTTGTAGGTGCTGATCCAGTGGTCCATTTGTTATACCTTATGCGAGTTTCAAAAAAGGCTTTCCAGAGAATAATTGCCTTGACTCTTGCTCGTCTTTGTTCTGCAAATGATCAGAACAAAATATTTATCAATAACTATGGTATGGTTTGCATCTTGTTAGTCAAATATTTTGTGTATGTTTGATGTATGTTTCTTCGAATTGTCTGAACTTCTCTGTCCATTAAACTCAGGATTTGGTTTTGTTTCAAAGGTTATCAACATTATCGTAAAGATCTAATAATCATTAGTTAGAGCTTTTAGTTACAATGAAGTTTTGCTTGCAAATTTGTCCTAGCTACAATTAAACCACCTTGTTGCCTTGAGTATTATATGACTTTCTGGTTTGCATTTTTTCTTGTTTTATAAGAGGTTGTTGGGTTTTCATAAATAGGACCGAGGCTAAATAAATAGCACACACTTCAAATCAGGCATGTTATTCTTCACATGATTTTATTATTGACCTTGACACAACTGTTAGAGTTATAGTGATACATTGTGATGCTGATTGTGTTAATTTTATTGATCACTTGAGTCTGGTTAATGGTGAGGTAATGTGGGATTGTGCTTTCCAGTCAAAATAATTGTGTGCTTCCTACTATGATGTCTAACCTTGTGCTTGATTGAGTTTTGTGGCCCTATTGTGCTTACATTCTAGCCATTTTATGTATGGTTGCTGTTTTGAGGATTTTGATGCTTCGTTGTGCTATGAACTATATTTTTTATAGGTTCATCATTACTGCTTAGTGTGCCTATGGTTGGTTCATATAATGTCTTCAGAAACTTATTTTCCCTTTTAACATTCACTGAGTCAATTCCAAATATTATGCATGTCTGGTTCTTACTCGGTGACCTCACAATAGAAAAGGAGGCATACATGTTTCCCTTTTGTAGCCTTGATGGTCATTTTACTGGTGGCAGTGTTGATGTGCTTATTGCTGGCAGCACAGTGTAGGTATATACTTAATTGCTGTAAAATCTACACTAGCCTTGATTGCCATAACTTGATCTTATTTTTGTGTGCTTGTTCATGCTGTTAATGTTGGAACTTTATGTTAACTCAACTATAATGCCTTGTCTATATGCAGTTGATGACACATCAGAAGGAGCAGTTGTCCAGCGTAAGGGTCGGTTTAAGGTCACGTCGGCAGATCCAATGGTATGTATTACATGGCATATAATCTTCACTTTTTTTAAAAAAAAATTATAAAGTTCTAACTACTGGGCTTGAATCCTTGAAGAAGCTTTCTTTGTATGCTGAAGCAAAGGCTGTTGTCGTACGTCTGAGTCCGAACTTTCTACTATTACCTTAAGACTATATATACAACTATTATTGTCTTCATGTGTTCTTAATTGTTGACTGCATTGATATTGATTATGGAACTTAGGTAATTTATGTTTTAGGCAATGGGTTTGTAACCATTGCCGTTTCTTTTGCTTATTCAGGGTCCTTCAAACTGCACTTTTGGTCCAGTTGTTGGAGTACCTAGCAGTCCACTGAAGCAGAACTTCATTGGTGCCTCTATTCTTCCATCCCTTCAGTGCATCTTGCAATAGAACAGTTTGCAGAGAGTATGTTACTGTTGTATCTCTCTTTTTTCTTTTCTTTATTTTTTCAGTTGAAATGACAACTCTAGGCAACCTTTTTCTAATGTATTTGACAGGAAGAAATTATTAGATTAATAAAGTTTGCTGAGCAATCTTGTGGTAATGCCTCTTCTCTTTTCTTTTTATGCATATTGAACCTTAAACCTGGCAGATATATATTTTTTATTTTATTTTCTTCATTTGTGTAACTTGCAGGTGCCTGTAACTGCTAGGGAGAGAGAGCTGAATGTTCAGGTGATTCAACTCCAACAGAGGTATATAATATACATGGGTTTATTAACTTTATGATTCATGAACTGTTTATTTAAGTTCAACATAAATCTTATTTTCAATTCTTATGACAGCATTGGGAGCCTTGTTGAGGAACTGCAAAGACAAAGGATGAAAAATGTTCAGGTATGTTAGTCCTGGTCTGTCGTCGTACTTACGGATCTTTGTATAGTTTCTGTGCTTTTATGCTTTTGCTTCAGTTACAAATGGACGTAGATGACTTTTTGTCTAATGTATGTGTTATAAATTTAGTAATGTAACCCTATTAAAAATACTTCAGAATTTGAAGCATAAACAAGATTTATTTGGTCAAATATTTTTTTTTAATTAAATAAAGGCTATTGCAACGACATTTTTGTTGTTTCAAAAGCAAAAGGTGTTTTGCAACGACATTTTCGTTGCAGAAGTTGAAGGTGTTTTGCAACGACAATGTCGTTGCAGAAGTAAAAGGTGTTTTGCAACGACATTGTCGTTGCGAAATAGATTACCAGTACACAGCTCTACATCCGTGTTTAGCAACGACATATTTTATGCAACGACATGTGTCGTTGCTGAAAACCGTTCTTTATAACAACGAACAAAATCGTTGCTATACCCTTTTGCAACGGCTTTACCAGCAACGACCCAGAAAATATTTTTTGCAACGACTTTCGGTTTTTTGCAACGACTTTTGTTGTTGCAATAAAGGGTTTTTCTTGTAGTGTTTCTAGGGATGTTTTAGAAAAGTAGCATTGGGAATGAAATAAAATTTAAGAAGATTAGTTACTTTTGCTTATATTTTAAACCAAATGAAATGTGTTTTTGTTGCTTATATTTCAAGCGGGAGGGAGTACATGATCATCACTCCATTCCTATATATAAGATCCCTTTGGGATATTTTACGTTTATTAAGAAAGTTGGTTAATTTAGTTAATGGTATTGGAAATGTGAATATTTGATATGTATTTTTAAAATGACCCATATTAATATTATTGGAAATCTAAAAAGTGTTAATTATAAATAGTGATATTTGTGGAAAGAAGTAATTAATGATTATTAAAAATTGATATAGGATCTTATAAATAGAGAAAAAATAAAAGTGTGAAAAAATATCTTATATATAGGGGCGGATGGAAAACAAGGAATTAAGGAAGAGCAATAATAAATAGTGTAACATCATGATTTTTACGCCCTATAAATTTAGTGTAATTATCCTATGTGAAAAAAAAAATACATTTTATAGTTTACTTTGGTTTTTTGGTATAATAATTTACTTTAGATTTGATATATTCAATATTAAATAATTTTCATAATTCCAAATTTCTAACTTCATGATTTTTTATATGTATTTATTTAATGTTTAGATTTCATTATTAATATTTTTTTGGTTTTTTTTTAAATAAATACATGTATAGATTTTAATAATTTTGGTCATTATGTAGAATTAATTAAAAAAGGAATAAAAGTCTTTATTCTTAACTAATTTCAAATTATGTTTTATTAGTTCATTTTTATCTTCTATTAAGAACTGTTTATCTTTAAAAAAAATTCTAGAATTAAAGATTTGGTTTCAATTTTGTCATCTTTTAAAAAAAAAGTTATTTTTCATTAGTTAAATTTTATCTCTTATCTATTAGTAACTAATTCTTATCTTCTATTGACTAGTATTTATCTTTAAAAAAATCAGTGCTTTTGAACTAAAGTTTTATTTTATAAATATTTTTGTGGTGGGAAATCATGTTTCTCTCACAACTTCAATTTGGAGCTTATGCTAAAACGTGCGTTTGCAAAGTGAAAACCCCAAAACAATTACACTCGATAGTGTATTTCTTAGTTTCAAAAGTTATTTCGGATTTTTTTTCACTGTGAAAAGGCCTTTCAATAAGCGCAAATAAAAATTACTATAGTATTGTAACATCCCTAAATTTAACTCTAAGTATAATTGGAATAATAAATAGATTAGAAAAATGATAATTATGCTCAAGAGGAATTAAGATGATGGATTAGGATCATTTTTAGTGTTATGAAGTAGTTAGATAGCTTTAACAAAGAATAAGAGGTTGAAAGATGGGAAAACGAGTGTTAGAAACGGTTTTTTCGGTGTTTTAAATACGTTATATTAGGAAATTAAAATAAAATATTTACAACTCTAAACAAGAATTCCAGCATTAGATGTGATGGTTAGTATGTAGGAAAGCTTGCTTTCAAATTTAAGTAAGATCCGACGGTCAACAAAGAAATTATGGCATTTTGAAATGCAAAGAAAAGTAAGTAAATTAAAATTGTCTGGACTAATCGATTAGTTCGACTAGACCAGGAACAAAATAAAGGCGTGGGGGCCCCGCAAATGCCTCATTCTTCCTCCCCAAGTTGGGATATCAAACTTCCAAGGCAAGCCAAGTTTCCATAGCCTTTCTCAAGCTTTCCAAGTGCAAGATCCATCAATCTCAAGCTCTCTCCCTCTCTTCCCCGGCCATCACAACCAAGCTTTCTCTCTTGTGTACCATCATCAATGGAGTATCTCTCTCTCTAGATGCCACCAAAACCCCAAGAGAGAAAAGAGAAGGCGTCACCATCATCATCCTCATCCTTACACATAGTTCCTACACGTTGGGTGGTACCTTTCATTGGGGTACAAGCTAGGATAAAACGGTGGAGGATCTAAGGACTCAAAGGAAAGGAGAATAGCGTGAAGACTTAAGGTTCTATCTTCCTCTCTCTCTTTTTGAGCTAAGGAGGTGGTATTACCTTTATTTAGGGATTAGATTCTAAATAAAGTATAGGGATAGCTAAGTGTAGATAAATATGGATAATAATAAACCTTAGGGTATTGTTTTTGGTTAGAAACTAAATATTTAGTATTTGGGAAATAGAACCCATTATATTGATGAATGAATATGTTTATGATATTTTGTGCTTGAATATGTTTTTATTGATTTTTAGGAAATAATTTAGTAATATGAAAATGTGAGTTAATCCTTAGTTATGCTGGGATTGTAATTAATAGAACAAAGAAAAAGCTTGAGAGGAGAACTTGAATAGGTGATAATAGAATAATAGGGTCTGTTTGAACCAAGGGAATAGTTAAGGAGCAAGTTGGAAACAACTAGGAAACGTGCCAAAAGAGTAAGTGAGAATGAACGGATCAACTGGGATAGATGAATAGTTAAGGACTTGACTAAATAAAATAGGATGGAAACTTAGGGTAGTTGGAAACGGTCACTAGGTGGATAGTATGGAATTAGGAAGTTAATTAATAATCTTATTCCTTGGGGTCGATGAATCAACTGAGGTTAGAAAAGGGACTTAAGTTTATTGGAATTAATTGAGGGTAGTTAAAGTGACTTAAGCATAAGGAAAATTAATAGAAATAAGACTTGATTGATGATTAGAAAAAAAATGGTCGTAAGCATGAACGAATTAACTGCAGTAGAGTCGATTGAATTAGGAGTTTATGGAGGTTAGAGGAAATAAACTAAGCTTGAATCGAGTTCTAACATATAAATAGGAAGATGTAGGAGAATTTAGGGAACGGTAATAAAGAAATGGATGAAGGATTAGTTAGATAATAAGTTAGGAAACAATAATAATAACAATAACAATAACAAGGTGGGTAAATTACAATGGAAAGTGAAAGAGGATTAATGATAGTTAATAAGGAAAGAGAAATAAGAATTAAGAAGGGAGAAATGAATAAGTAAGTTGTGAGATAGGACTAAGAATAGAAAGTGAGAGAAGAACAAGATAAGATAGGAGGTCAACTAGACTCTGTCAGAATAGTCAGCACATGTGGTCCTATGGACCCTGTGGATAACATAACCAAGGTGGTCCTATGGACAGGTGGTCCTATGGACACTGGGGATAAATAATAAAATGAACATCACCCAGGTGGTCCTATGGACCCTATGGATAACATAACCCTGGTGGTCCTATGTACCCTGGGGATAAATAGTAAAATGAACATAACCCAGGTGGTCCTATGGACCCTGGGGATAAATAATAAAATGAAGATAATGGACCCTGTGGATAACATAACCCATGTGGTCCTATGGACCCTCGGGATAAATAGTAAAATGAACATAACCCAGGTGGTCCTATAGACCCTGGAGATAAATAATAAAATGAACATAACCCAGGTATTCATATGGACCCTGTGGATAACATAACCCCGGTGGTCCTATGGACCCTGTGGATTAGGGGTGTTCAAAACTGAACCGGTCCAATTAACAACCGCAAACCGGTCCAAAAAAACCAAAAACCAAAAAACAAACCACATTTATTGGTTTTTTTTGGACTCATTTTTTGAAAACCGATCGATTCGGTTCGGTTTTCGGTTTCAGTTGAAAAACCGAATCAATCCAAATCGAACCGATCCTTTTCCCTATGTACACAGGAAACGCAACGTTATTTTAACTGTTAATAAATTAGTATTATGAGAAGGGTATTTTGGACATAACAAAATTACGTACATTTTAACTGTTTTTTTAGTTTTATTAGTTTAAAAACAAACAAAATTACGTACATTTTAACTGCTTTATATAATAGTATAGATTTACCACATAACTGTGGTGAATGATGAAAAGAAACTTTCGTGCAGTTACTAATTTGCCATACACTTCAAGTAATTGTGCAAAGATGATTGGAATGAGCGTGATTCAAACTTTGGAATCTGGAACTTAGCAAGTTTGAGATCAGAGGACAGATAGGAATAGATCCCACGCTGGAAACTGCCAATGAAGTGATTCTCCCTGTGGGGTTAATATGGTTTTTCCAGGTTTCAATAACCTTAACTTCTTTCTATTGAGAATGTCATCCCCTGCATAAAATGTTGAATATGACCTTTACTGAACAATTTTAAGACCAATAATTTCAAAAGTATCAATATATTTTGAGTTCCAGGACATATATGTAATGGAAAATCAATATTAACTTGAATTAAAAGATTTCTCTATAATCTTTTATATCATATGTCGCAATCACAATTAATATCATATTTCTGTATATAAAATATATTGTACCTGCTAGAGTGAAATCAGCCTTTACTTGAGACATAGACGGAGCAAACATAGTTAATAATTTGTATACTTCATTACCTGCAAATACATGATTGAAGTTCATTTACTGGTCATGATTATTAAGGAAGTACAAATTGATTTACAAAACTTTTGAAATGTGAAAATGTCATAACCTGTATTGGCATTCTCAGCAGCAGCATTTGAACCCAAACAATTAGTTATATCACCCAATGGCTTTGTACACCTTTCAAGAGGATTCAATAACCTTAATTTCTTTCTGCACCCATTCTCATTCCCTGCACAAAGTAGTTAACAATATTATTTTCCTTAACTTCTTGTAAAAATAGGAAAAAGATATTAACTGTAGTTTACAATGTTATGGCAGGATATAAAGCCAAGCTTCAGCCTTCATTGAATCAAAGACAAAGGTTTAGGAGAGTCATCCGCATCCCTATTCTTCTAAAGAAATAGGATTTTACTCATTTGAGCACAACTCAAATGACTCTTGAATGAGGGGTATAGTATAAAACTAATCTTCAAGCCTTCACTCCCAAAGTTCATTTTTTGCGGTGTCAAGAATTTAAGTTGCTTCAATTGCTTCAATTGTTCACTGCTTCTTTTAGTACCATCTAATTAACATTCCTATATAGACTCTTAGCAAGTGAGTACCCCATTTTAGACTCATAGCAAGCGAGTACTGTAAGAACTACAATTTGTGAGTGAATTAACTAAGGAACCTTAAGAGAACACCTAGAAGGAGGGGTTGAATAGGTGTTTAAGAAACCTTGAAAGATTTTCGAAAGAAACAAATCGAAACAATTAAAACGAATGATTTTTACAAAATGTTTCAGCCCTTAATCGATTAGGCCTTCAATTAATCGATTAATCCTTTGTAAAACTTTGAGTTAATCGATTAATCAGATCAGTTAATCGAGTAGTGCCTGAAAGCTGCTTTTTGCTTAATCGATTAACACATTCAGTTAATCGATTAACCACTGTTAAAACTGAAAAATCACTTTTCAATCGAAAACGAAAATCAATCAATTAACACATATGATAAGAGATAAAGCGTAATTGATTAACACCAATATTCTTATTGATTACCTAGATTATGAAAATGATTTTCCTCAATTCAATTTGCACAATTAAAAGCTTAATTCATTCAATTATGAAAATCAATCTTTTCTAGGTTTTCAACCAAGAACAATATGAAATGACAAGAATGTAAAGAGTTAAGGGAATAGAGATACTACACAGTGATTTATCCTGGTTCACTCACAACCACCGTGAGCTACATCCAGTCCCCTCTTCAACCAAGAGAGATTCTTCACTAAAGGAATTAGAGTTCTCAAATTACAAGTAAATGCCTCTCAAGACTCCCTTCTTGATAGCCTCAAAGAGATACCTCACTCTTGTCTTGCAACCCTATTGAAATCTAATCTAACCTTCCCTTGCTTGTTGATAACCCCACAACAAGACTTCCAATTTGCTTGTCAACATAACAATACTTCCAATTTGCTTGTCAACACAACAAGACTTCCAAGACGATTTGATTGATGAACAACCACCAAGACTTCCTTTTGTTGTAGAATGTTTGCCTCCTTGCAATGATTACAACCCAATAGAAAACAATAACAATCCTATGAATCTCTTTCAAGAACTATGAAAATATCAACACATGAGATTCAAAGATTCTTGATCAAAGAATGTGAAAATGAAAGCTTTGATCTATGAGAAAATAAGAGAGAAAGTTGAGAGAATAGTGTAGCTTTGATCTTTGTAAAATGATATGAAAAATGATGTTAGTTTATCACAATGATTAGGAAAAGGTTTATATAGAATACCCAAAAGATAGGAAACTTAAAAATTGATTTTGAGAAGTGAAAAACGTATTTTAAAAACCAGTTCTGCAAGTGTTAATCGATTAACACACAGCCTTAATCGATTAACCACTGTTAAATGTGTGTTAATCGATTAGCTCATCCCATTAATCGATTAGCCACTGTAAAACACTTCTAAAAACTTGTTTTCTCAAATCTAAACATTTTCTTTCAAACCTTTAATCCACCTATTGATTTTAGGTTAAGTGAATACTCAAATTATAATATGATCATGCACTTGATAGAGATTCACTACCCTCTAATAATTCTACCCAAACTCATCAAACTAAAAGACTCAAACTAAAGATATTACAATAAAATACACAAATGAATCTTCATGAGTTTGATATCTCTTCATCATTGTTGATTGTTGTTTGTTTCTTGAGCTTCTTCATGCCTTGAGCTTGATCAAAAACATTTGTAGCTTGTTCAAAACCTTTGTCATTATCAAAACCTTCTCACTGGATCTAACAATCTCCCCCTTTTTGATTATGACAAACATGTTTTGAAGTGGTTTGAAAGTTGTTTGAAAGTTGTTGATGCTTGAACCATTTGATCACTTGATGAGACTCTTGTTCCCCCTCAATAAATGCTTTTGACATTTGAAATCCAATTGAGATATGCTTGATTAAGTTGTTGACGCTTGAACCATTTGATCACTTGGTGAGACTCTTGCTCCCCCTCAATAAATGCTTTTGACATTTGAAATCCAATTGAGATAAGCTTGATTAAGTTGTTGATGCTTGAACCATTTGATCACTTGGTGAGACTCTTGCTCCCCCTCAATAAATGCTTTTGACATTTGAAATCCAATTGAGATAAGCTTGATTCTCCCCCTATTTTCAACAACTATCTTCAACAACTTTGCTCAACATATATAAAAACAACAAAACAACCTTTTCTCCCCCTTTTGGCATTATCAAAAAGTAATATAACAATGAAATATTAAGCCAAAATTAGAGAATTTGTAACACCCTAGTTACTTTTACCTTTAATTAATTATGAATTTAAAGTTTTCTTTTAATACTACTAGTTGATTAGGAAAAACACTTAGTTATTTTTAATTCTTATGAAAATCTCCGTAAAATCGGACGGAGTTTCCTTTGTTTTAGGGACATTCCCAAAATTTACTTTTCCCGATTAACCTGCATAAAACTTCATTTTCAACAACAATGGGCCAGCAGGGCCAAAATACAATTCAGTTCAATTACACTTTTCAGAAAATGATTACAATTCAAAAGTGGGTTTGCTTTCCCAAAATATTATACATTTCAAATTTCCAAAACTGAAGCTATTGACCCACAAAGGGTCACTCAACTAACTAAGCAACATTCCACGAGGTGGAGTGTAATCCTGCCCGGCCATACTCGTGTAAGCTCCTTCTTCACCTGTAAAAATATATCAAGAAGGGTAGCATTACACAGAACTTAGAAAATACATTCTAAAATGACATAGAGAACAGCTAAGGGATTACTACCCGTTATCACTTGAATTATATTTTCTATTTCAATTTTCCTTGCCTTCTTAATACCCTATTGTTGACCATATTCGTTTTGTAACATCCTAAGCTTTTATTTAAATGAAATAATTATTAAAATCCTTAGAAAAATAGGAAAAGTGATTTAATGAATTTTGGTAGAGATGTGAGTGGTGATTATAAGTCCTAGGAGTTGTATAGAAGGCAATTGTGGCTTTGGGCAAAGTCAAATAAGCGAGATCGGGAGTGAAATCGGCGTTCTAGATGTTAGAAATCGACCGAAAAGATAAAATTAGAAATTTATTATAGGATGCTAAGAAAATAAATTCCACCATTGGATGTGAATTTTATGGGGTGAAGAAGCTTGTCTAAAAATTTGGGCCCGATCCGACGGTTAACGAAAAAGTTACGGCGAATCGAAGTTTGGAAATTCTGGTGCACGCCCAGGCGCACCGGTTCACGCCCAGGCGCACCACTGTTTATTGGTGCACCAACTCAGGAGCTTTTTCGCTCAGGCTCACCATTCCGTGCGCTCAGGCGCGCGCAAATCGCACCAGCTGCACCAGAAATCGCGTGTTGGCGCGCCAAAACTCCTGCTGACCGTATGAGCCATGCACCAGCTTGGTAAGCTGGTGCTGATCGTGCGCCCAGGCGAGCCTGGCATGCGCCCAGGTGCGTGGCGCAGATCTAGACAGATCTGGTCCATTGAAATTGAACTTGGTGGCTAAGTCAAGGATTTCAGCCACACGATTTCTAGCAGAACCAAGGCAAAAATTAAGGCACCAAACACACCTCATTTCACCACCTTTCGTCAACAAACAACTCCATCAACTTCATCCATTTTCTCTCCATCTCCAACACATTTCCATCACCAAACCACCATAAACACTTGATCCTTGGGCACTTCAACCCAAAATCAACCAAGCTCCATCAAGTCTTGCACCATGGAAGTGGGATAAAGCTCATTCCTTCCTCCCTTGGCTCTCACGAATCACTCCCACCTTCACTCTTCTTGGTTTTTCAATTTTTCACCATTGATTTGGGTAAGTAGCTTCATGCCATGAGTTATTTTCCTCTCCATCTCAACTTTCCTTGACTCATAGAAATTGAGCTCTAAAACCCTAGGATTCTTGCACTTTTTGCTATATAGGGATTGTGTTTCATGCCTTGCAACTCAAACCAAGGCAAGGACAAAGATCATTCCTCTTGTGCTCTATCAAATAGGGTTGTCTATCATCATTTCATCATTTCCTTATTGAGGTGGCAAGCTAGACTTAGGAAGTTCAAGTTTCCAAGATTTTGAGCTAGGGCTCACTAAGGTTCTATTTACTCTTTGCTAATTTAAGGTAAGGAGTGGGTTATAGTGAGTATTACCGTACTCTGGGGTTTAGTTTACAATATGCATATAATGGGTACTAAGATTTTTGTGTTAGTTTAGGTCGATATGATATAGAATAATTGTTAAAATAGAATTTATGACTTAGGGAAATTATTTTGATGTTGATATGTTTCATCTTGATATTTGGTAATTGTTGATAATTTGAATGCTTGATTTGTGAAATGACTGAGATATTATGTTGATTAAAATCCAAGGCAATGAATGATGATAATGTATAAAGTAAATAATAATGAAAGTGCAGTTGAATTGAGAATTGGTGCATTGGTAGACTAGGTGCCCCTGCCGGGTGTATCAAATTCCCAAGGGCTTCTCAACCAGGCATGAAATTCCCATTAGGTCCAAATTCCTGTTAGGCATCGATGCACCAAGACTCAATTCACTGCCAAAATAAAAGACATAAAATGTGTTGAGAATGTGAAAAGTGAATGAATTCAAATAACTGAATGTGTAATTGGAATGTGGAAAATTATATGATAGCATAGCTTAACAGGTGAAGCCTTTTGGGTGAGATAGAGACCTGGTTGAGCGAGAGATCCTTGGGTGTGCCAAAGCCCTGGCAGGAGCGTTAAATTCCTAGTGATGCGAACCGGTTCTAACCGGGAGTGTTATCCAGACGTGGTAAGTCGTCATCGCGCATGTGGTGCGAACGCAATAAAGTCGTGACTGGAATACACCGACTGAGAAATGTGATTATAAATGATGAAATGAGAATTAAAGACATTATGAGGATAATGCATGAGAATGATGAGATAAAATTGACTTGAGAAACTAATGAATACTTGAAATTGAGTTGTGATGAATTGACTCTTATTTTGTGTGATTGAACTGTTATATGTGTATGGCTTAGTTTTGCATTATGTCTTATCTGGAAACTGCCTCCCCATTTTATGTGTAATACTCACTCCTTACTATCTCCACAGGTACTGAGGAAGAGTTTGCACAAGATCAGGCCGAGCAAGAGTACTCTCCCTCACAGGGAGAGTAGGTCACTTATTATTATGTAGGACATGGGAATGTCCTGGGCCCGATGATGTGAATCCTTTTTGTCGTGTATAAATGTAAATAGCTTTTTGGGGGCCCAGGACGACTCCTTTTGGGAAAGGGGTCTATTTTGGGGAAAAACTGTCTTCCTAACTTGTTTATATTTCTGCTAACCCTGATGTTCATACTATGATGTTTTAAACTTGTTTCTGATGCGTGCACGAAGATGCACTAGCTGATATATATATATATATACATATATATGTGAATAGCCTTGCTGGCTTTGAAGTTTGAAAAATATGTTATTTATCAGGTGGCAGGAAAACAGAAATTTTGGGAAAGTCCTAAAAACAAACGAAACTCCATCCGTTTGACGTGAGATTTTCATACGAGTAAAAGTAACTAAATGTTTTTCCTAATCAATTCATAAGTCTAAAAATGAAATTTTCAAGTTGCTATTTTTAATTAAGGGTATAAAAGGGTAAATAAACTTAGGTGTTACACATTTCTTATTCCTTTCGACTATTTCCTTAACCTTTCTTGATTCTATCATTTCCTTCTATCATTCTACACACTTACCTATCTATCCTTTTAATCCCATTTAATACTCACTCCTAATGGAGGGCCGTGTTCATATAATATTCCACTCCTCTACAGAGGGTCCTGATATTATCTACTCCTTCTTGTTTATATAATATTTCACTCCTCTACGGAGGGTCATGATATTATTTGCTCCCTATGAAGGGTCATGATACTGCACATACAATTCTATAATACTCCACTCCTTACGGAGGATCCTGATGATATCCACTCCTACACGGAGGGTCCTGATAATATCCACTTCTTCTCGTTTATATAATATTCCACTCCTCTACGGAGGGTCCTGATATTATTTACTCCCTATGAGGGGTCATGATATTGCACATACAATTCTATAATACTCTACTCCTTACGGAGGGTCCTGATGATATCCACTCCTACACGGAGGGTCCTGATAATATCCACTCCTTCACGGAGGGTCCTGAAAATATCCACTCCTTCACGGAGGGTCATGATAATATCCACTCCTTCACGGAGGGTCCTGAAAATACCCACTCCTTCACGGAGTGTCATGATAATATCCACTCCTTCACGAGGGTCCTGAAAATACCCACTCCTTCACGGAGGGTCATGATAATATCCACTCCTTCACGGAGGGTCCTGAAAATACCCACTCCTTCACGGAGGGTCATGATAATATCCACTCCTTCACGGAGGGTCCTGAAAATACCCACTCCCTTATGGAGGGTCATGATAATATGATTTCCCGCTCCGCCTAGGGAGGGTTATGAATGTATAATTTCCCGCTCCTCATAGGGAGGGTCATGAATGTATCCTCTCCATTTTGGAGGGTTCATAGATAATACTCAATATCATAATCAATTATTCATACCATTTAATTACCTTTTTCTCTAACCATTAATCCTTTTCTTGATTTCTTTACCGTTCACCTGTTTTCCTTCATATTTCTGTTAACTGCATTTTACTCGCCATCATCATTCATGTTCATTCCAATTCCGTTCTAAACATTAAAATTAATAATATATTCAACTTCCTAATCACTATATTCATCATTAACTTTCAAACCAGACCATAATCTACATCCATCATCATTATTCCCAATTTTCACATAGTTCAACCATTGTTTATTTATCCCCTATTTGTTACTCATTCACAACCTACAATCGTTCCAAGTTACCATTAAGTCCTCTTTTCCAATTATCATTATATCCAATTGTCTATCTCATCTCTAACTCTATAACTCACTCTCATTATCAACCCACAATTACTTAGACTTAGACAATTACAAACATACGCAATTAAAGTCGTATCCATTAACCATACATAAATCCTATTCTAGTCAATTTTCCTAAGGTTCCTCTTTTCTATTTTATTTCCTGCCCTTAATTCCCCCTATATGCAAGCTAGAAAATACCCCCTAAGTAGAGGTAACACTTCCCTTCTTACCTCAATTGTGGAGGGAGAGAAATCAACCAAACCCAGATTTGCCTCTTTTTGTGCACATACTCCCTTAAGCTTACTCCTCTTTAATTCCCTTCGCTTGGTCTTGTACTAGAAGGCATGAAAGTATGTTCCTCCTTGGCTATGGAGACTAAAAATCCAAGAGAGATGAGAGATGGAGGTTCGACTTTATGAGGGGGTATTGGGGTTGATTTATGAGTTTATTTTATTGCCTAGAATTTGATGGAGATGAGGAGTATGAGGGTGAGTTCTTGAATCATAGGGTTTTTGGTGGTGATTATGGTACTTGGTTCTTGAGTGGAAAGGGACGAAGATGATGGTTTGCCCTTGGGTTTTGGAGAAGGAATTGGAAGGGATGATGTTTTGGGTTGATGGGGTGTGGTGGTGATGAGAAGCTCTTGGAGTTGAGGGAGAGGAGGACCACGAATTTATGGGGAAATAAGGGGAGGAAGATGATGGTTTTCTCTTTTCGGTTGATTTCTAACATCTAAAACACCGATTTAACCCTCGATTTCGCTTAGATAATTTTGCCCGTTGCTACAAATGTCTCCTACACAACCCCTAGTACTTAAAATGACTGCTCACCTTGACCACAAAATTCTTTAAGCAATTAATCTACCCATTTCCTACACTTTAAACCTATTAATTCACTAATTGTGCTTGGAATTAAATTTGGGATGTTACAATTCTCCCCCACTTATTGGAATTTCGTCCCCGAAATTCCGTTCGATTCCTTTAATGGAGAACCATCCCAATGCAGGGTCCTTCGACTACAATACTCACTTCCCTTTGGTTCCACTCCCCCACTTGGAGTCGGCATACCACTTCCATTAGTACGCCACCAATTTCTTGCACTCTATGAAGAGTTCGGTCTATGGTTCAACTCGGTTGGTCTCAGTGCGGGGACTCTATGAGGTTTTTAAGGTTGGTTTTTCTCGCGGCCATTCGTTTTCAAGAGTCTTGCTAGTAAGACTCCGAATGGGTCTTTCGATTTCTAAAACCAGGTTTAACTCTCCAAGGAAATTGGAGATGGTTACTTGGGTCCATTGGGTTCCTTCAGGAATTTTGCAGCAAAGGTCTGGAAAGGGTACTATTCAGGCTAATTTTCTTCCTTCAATGTCGGGTTGGTTTTTGTTCTACTTAAAAACTTTCAATGACATCGGCCATTAATAAATGCAAAGATCGAGGTGGTCAATCTCAATCCCACATTCATCAATGGTAATATCACTGTCGGGTTTACTGATGATAACGTCACTTAACAGTTGTAAGAGCCAGGACGACCAATCCTACTCTTACACCCCATTAAACAACAATACCACCATGGGTTTGGTTCTATTCTACCCAGAGTTCTACAATTCCATAACTATGACTAAAATCTCTAATCAAGCACATTCATAATTCAAACATGCATAGTAACGTCTCACATTAACATATATTCACAAAAATCAAAGTGAAGGCTAACAATTCATTCGTCCTAGTAAATAAACATATTTAGACACACATCCTCACCCATACAAAAATCATACTCAATATATATCCACAAACACTAAAATGAGTTCAACCCCTACATCCTACTAGTCTGGTCATTATCTACATTATCTAACTTAATGTTTAATCTTACATCTACACATATACTTAACAAGCAATAAATATTCGAAAATGTCATATTGAATGCTACTCATTCATTTTCTCACATTAAATATCTACCTATAAACCCTATTTATCTTATCATTTTATCATTCTACCAAATTTTCTCTCAACTTCTACCTAGTTTTATTATAATGCTAGCCTGTTGGGGAATTCGCTAACAACTAGTACCACTAAGTCATGCATAACAAAGAATAGGATACATAGGCATACATAACTTCACACATCCATATGTTCAATCATAATCCTAATAGGATTTCTACCCCGACTCTAACACTTGAACATCTAACTTTAAATCGGTTACTCGCTTGATGAGTAACCACTGGAGTAATGAATAACTCCAAGGGCCGAGGAAAAACAATCCTTTCACAACTTTCTCGATAACTTCCTTTCAGAAGCCTTTTCAACAAATACAATTCTGTTGGGCGCTAATGGAGGAGCAGGCTCAACTCAACACTAGTCCCAGCCTAAAATCAAAAACAAAGGAGCCCAGCTCCGCTCAAATCACATCTCATATCACATTTTTGGGTGAGTGTTAGTGGAGGAGCAAGCTCAACTCAACACTAAGCTTCTTCCCAAAAGCGTAAATGAGGTATCATATCTCATATCCACTTCCACATCTCTTCTCCCAGCTCTGGCTCGTTCTCAACATCATCATTATTCCCCAGTCTCAACTCTTTCTTTCTTATTTCATCTTATATCTTTTATCATCATTCATTTCCATCAACTTATTTATCTATGTGTTCATTCTCAGGACGTAACAGACGTCCATCAGCGTGTTACTTATTTAATCAATAGCAATGATTACCATTAAGCATAAATAACTCAAGAAGCATAACATACTATCAATCACGCAAGCATCACACAACAATATTGTGGTCTTTGCCACATTCATATAAGTGGCCACACAATCAAACAATTGCCACTTATACTACTGACTACAACCACTTAGTCCCGACCTTTGAGATGATACGGGACGTCCTACTAAATTACCTAAACACCACAGTGTCTTAGGATAGCTTCTCTCTCACCTGGACTGACGATAATTCACACGGTACGCCCCTTGGTTTCCACTGCAACGCCCGTAACTGCTCCCGATTTTTACTGGAACTCAAATAATTACTCTCATTAAAATTCGTTCTCGTAGAATTAGTTAGAAAACCAAAACACCCTTATCCAAAATTCCTTATTTGAAAACCACTTTGATTTTAATTCACAATTAAGTAAATACATTTCCTTAACCACGTAATTAGGAATTTAAAACTCATAACATTCATTTCAAAAAAACTTGCTTTTCAAAACATGAATACTTTCTTAGCTTTCATATGGCCACATTTGTCTTAAGATTTTTCTTATAAAGATTTTCTAAAACCATGAATCTTTAGAAATCATATAAAATCTTTTCAAAACAACACTTTTTAATTCATCAAATCATTTTACTCATTTTATTTTCTTTGAAACCGAATTAAATTAAAAGAAAATAATACAAGATTTTAATCAGAAACTTTGTTGAAATATTATACACTCAAATCATTCAAGCACACACACACAAACAATTATAATGCTACAACCATTCATCGTTTAGGCACATAGAACAGGAATCAAACACATGCACCTAGATACACATATATACATATGACAATACATTACCCTATTTTTAAACTTCCTAATCTAAGTAAAAATCAAAGAAAAGAACACATTTAATTTAAAATAATGCTAGCATGTTTCGAGCCACATACAAAGAAGGATTAGTTCATTTCTTTCATTTTCCTGCCAAGACCGAATAGAACTTTTAGGAAAATCTTCCAATACAAACACTTATCCAGTCAATTTCATTTTAATTCAAAGCTAACTCAAACAGTATCACATAAGAAAATAGAACGGCCTAAGGTTTGTTCCTAAACCGAATGGGATTATGAAAATTTTCTTTTAAGTTTGGAATCAAAGGATTTTGGGTCCTATAAGTCTAGAAATCCCTAATCCTAGCCATAAAATACACATGCATAATGAGATGAATTATCTTGATCACTTATACATGCAAAACCGCGAGCTTCACAAGAAATTTAACAAACGAAATTTAGTTTCTCAATGCAATGAAAATCAAGGATCACATCAAGATCTTTAAACAATTTCATGCATGCATCTAAAATCTCTAAATGGAATAATTTCAACATGTATGTTAAGGAGAATACTAATCTAGCATGGTTTTCTAGTCCTCTTAGACTTTGGCCGAACGATATCATACATAAAGGCAAGATTTTACAAAATTTATTGTCACATGCAAGTATAATATCCAAGATCAAATCATGCAAGACTTTTCAAGCAACCTCAACCGGATCATCGTTACTCACAACATCTTGATTCAATTCTTTTTTACACAAAATTTATTTCTAAAACTTGTTATGTTTATTTTCCTTTGAGAACCGTGACATGTATCTAAAGAAAATCAAGGCTTTTGCACTAAAAACCCCTTACAACTCAAGCTTCATGTTTTCTCAAAGATCAATCATAGATTATGACATGCAAGAAAAGATCAAAGCCAACTTATAAACTTAACTTAGATCCTAGACAAACCGTGAAGAACAAGACAAGAAACAAAGCATCCAAGTACAAATATTCAAGATCAAGCCATAGAATTAACATGCAAGGCCCAAAACAAGAAGAAGTAAGTACATGCATCACAAAATTAACATAAACAAAGTCCATCACAAAACTCTTTACAAAACTAAAATTATTACATCAAACTCTCTCTTAAACAACTACCTTAAATAAAAATCCTAATCTTCAAGCTTTAATCTCCTCTCCTTCTCTTATAGTTGCCTCGGCCTCTCCTTCTTAGGTTTGATAGGGTGGTTTTCTTGTTGATCTTTGAGGAAAGTAGTGATTAAAGGAAGAGATCAAGGATATTTGGGTTGAAAGGTTTGGGTTTCCACTCTTCTTTTCCTCTTCTCCTCTCTCGGCCATTCTCTTCTTTCCCAAGGTCTCAAGAGCTTTTGTGTTGCTCTTGGACTAGAGTGTTGGTGTTTGGTGTGGGAAAGAAATAAATGAAGGGAAGGAGAAAATGAACCAACTAGCCTAACACACCCCCCACACACGGTTTATGAGCAAAACAAGGGTGGGGAAATTCCCTTCCTTGTCCTCGGTCTAAAGCATGGGTTCAAGGGCAAGGAGGTCCAATCAAAGAGTTGCATGAGGGTCTTCTTCGTGGGAGACAAGGGGAAAGGGAAGTCATCCTTAGGCACCATGAGTCATCACTCTAGGTTGCTATTTTTTTGCCACTTAAAAGTCTCTTGTTTAATTTTCACTTTCTTAATGACTAAGGACATGCAACCTAGTTTGGGTTTCTCTCATCACTCACGCCAACTATGCACACACATGCACACCATACACATTCTTTTATTTCATCATAGCAAGCACATATCATGGGATCATGGAATGATGCATCTATATACCTTTAACCATGCATATTATATTACACACACGACACACCTATATACATACATCCTCATTCACACGAGTCATGCATTCACATTCACACATACATCCTACATATATTTACATTCACATACTTCATGCATATCATTCATCTTAAGTCTACTTAATTAAATTTCATGCATAATCTCTTGGACAAAACACATATTCATCACTTAAAATTTCAAGACACAATTCTTAAGAAAAGTCAATTTACTTTATCAATTTATCTTCGAAATAAGTTTGTCCTTCCAAATAAAATCTCATTTTCTCACAATCAAAATTTCCAAGAAACCTTTTATCGAAAAGCCTTAAATCAGATAAAAGAAAATTCATTTCTTTGAGAAATCTCAAGTAACAAAATTTACAACTTGGTTTTCATGAAATCAACTCCAAATAAAATTATTTGCTATAGCGCTTTAACTGGAGACCTTTCTTAAATTCTCAAAAATTCCTTTAATTTAAAACCTCATTGATTTATTTGAGTCCAGAAAATGCGGGGTGTTACATTCTCCCCAACTTAAGGATTTCTCGTCCTCGAGAAATACATTGGAGATTGGGTAGCAGGGCAACAACATTTTCATGTCAACCTGATTCTCATAAGAGTATTCTCTTTCATCTTGTTGTGTTCCTCATTAACTGCTTCCGGGTGAAAAGATTCCACTCGGACCGTCGCTTGCGTGTCGAGTCGGGTTAAGTCCAACGGATTAACCGAAGAAGATGTCGCTCCTTTAGCGGGTTGTTGTCATGGAAAGTCCAACCATAGGTACGGACTTAGGGAAAATCAAGCAAATAAAAATTCACACATCTCCAAAAGTATAGGGTTTCACCTAAAACCCTTAAATATTCACTACTTTCTATAACTCAAGTTCCTACTATCCTGCAGTCAATCACTCCTTTTTCTAATTCTCCTTCTATTTCTAAAGCTTAAGGGGAACTCTACGACAATTTCCGGTTCCATTTTCTTAAAACCACTCCACTTACCCTTCTATACATCAATCAAACCCTACCACTATCTTCGTGTAAGCATCTAACTATAGAATAAAGGGGGTCTAATCTTCCTCACTGCTCCCCTAAATTAAGGCCCATTTACATCTACTTTCTTCCTTGTGGCTCCCCAACTTTGACCGAACCCACTACTAAGTTCACTGTCGCCGTCTATCCATCCATGATCCTTCAAGCCTAAGCTATCTGGGTGACTATGACACTTCGAATTTCACAATTTAGGTTGATGAATTTCAAACAGGATTTGGAAGACTATTGGGTAATGGGGATTCCTGAAGAAAAAGGTTCTGAGTTTAGTAATACTTAATTGTTTTGTTGAAGCAATTCAACAAACACGGGAATTTAGAAATAACAAGTTACATTCTTAAGGGTAATAGCTATTCTCATACAAAGGTATGCTAAGGGTAACAAGCTTAAATTTTACGAGCACTAATGGAACATCAAGGATAGGGGTCTCAGTCTTAGGATCTTACTCACTGTCTATTTTAGTCTACATTTCTTCTGGCTACGAGATGAACAGGTTCCTTGGACTAACTCGATCATCACTAAGTTGCAGACAAAGCTTTACATCCTAGAAGAATGAGAGCCTAAGACTATGATCCTACACTTATACTAGCAAGCACACAGAGTCACACACAAGCAAAGCATGTAAGCCCATGCTTACGGCCACTAAGGATTACCATAAGCTCTGATACCATTCTGTAACAGCCCGATTTTCGTAAACCAAAAATATTTGACTTTGCTTATAAAAGTTGCCAAAAATTGAGGCCAGAAGGCTGTTACATAAAATGTTTATTTTCACAAAAGACTTGTTTCCAAATCATGATATTTTCCAAAGGATTACATTGTTCGATTTTCCAAAAAAAAAAGGAAATAGGCCTCAATACAGATGTAAAACTTAGCTTGAATACATGAGTGGCACATTGCTTGGTAATCCTTGACTCAAACCACAAACAATCGACTTAACTAGGAACACTACTCCTAACTCTTCCTATAGAACACCCCAGGACGGAGCCCCCCTACGTATGCTTTCTTCATTCCCAAGGGTGAAGTCCTCTCTGTCGCTGCTCTCCTATCGTTGTTTAGACTTCTGCTCCCATTCCTCCAGAGTGATGAACTCCTTGTGATGCTCCATCTGCCCGTTGCGATATCAGCATCACCAATAGAACAACGAACAGGAGAGAGTAAGCGATCCGAACGACGAATCGTCGACGGTGTGGGATTACAGTAGGCGAGATATCAAGACAATACAAACATATAACACACAACATTCACAGCAAACCACAATCAAGTATATCATTACTAACATCATTATGCCTCTTATTATTTTCTTTATTTCACCCAAACTTATAATCCTTCTTTCTTTCTCAATTGTTTTCTTGATTTCACTTACAAGTCATATCAAACCATCGCCTCCGATGATTGGGGAGGAATTATAACATCATCGAAGTATTCCCTTTTTCACAATCGTCTCACACGTCTACATCTCCTCGGTTATCCACCCAGCCTAGTCGGAAGCGAACAGGAGTACAGGACCTTTACCGTGCGGGCACGACAGCTGTCTCAACACGAATGGTCCCAGACCAGGAGGACTCAGCCTCAATCAATAATATCAAACATGGCACACTGCCTTGCAGTGGAAAACAAGATGCCCCACTCCAGTCCCTCTCCACTGTTCTCGAAATGCCATAGGGGTGACAGCAATATTCTGGTCCCGGGTGCAGAACTTACCACGGCATAGGACCGATCTGCCCGTACCACATGTGGAGTTCGTTCTGCCCAGAATAGTACTCCAGGCAACGTGACGTTTTACCGTCCTTACCCTACCCTATTGCATTCACAACCCGAATATCCCTGATATCCGGGGTACCTTCCTCTCCACTACTTCGCACTCTCATACCTCACCGCGTTAATGTCTTTTAATGTCTTTTATCTTTTGTTAATCTAAGGTCGGCCCATCCTTCGTACATCCCTTCAATAAGTCCCGACCACTAACTTTGCACAATCTTTTCTCATCAGATCTCACATAGCACAGAGCTGGGATCACCACAACAAACTCACATCTCATTTCTAGTTCCTTCTCAAAACAATCCTTTCACAACTTTCTCGATAACTTCCTTTCAGAAGCCTTTTCAACAAATACAATTCTGTTGGGCGCTAATGGAGGAGCAGGCTCAACTCAACACTAGTCCCAGCCTAAAATCAAAAACAAAGGAGCCCAGCTCCGTTCAAATCACATCTCATATCACATTTTTGGGTGAGTGTTAGTGGAGGAGCAAGCTCAACTCAACACTAAGCTTCTTCCCAAAAGCGTAAATGAGGTATCATATCTCATATCCACTTCCACATCTCTTCTCCCAGCTCTGGCTCGTTCTCAACATCATCATTATTCCCCAGTCTCAACTCTTTCTTTCTTATTTCATCTTATATCTTTTATCATCATTTATTTTCATCAACTTATTTATCTCTGTGTTCATTCTCAGGACGTAACAGACGTCCATCAGCATGTTACTTATTTAATCAATAGCAATGATTACCATTAAGCATAAATAACTAAAGAAGCATAACATACTATCAATCACGCAAGCATCACACAACAATATTGTGGTCTTTGCCACATTCATATAAGTGGCCACACAATCAAACAATTGCCACTTATACTACTGACTACAACCACTTAGTCCCGACCTTTGAGATGATACGAGACGTCCTACTAAATTACCTAAACACCACAATGTCTTAGGATAGCTTCTCTCTCACCTGGACTGACGATAATTCACACGGTACGCCCCTTGGTTTCCACTGCAACGCCCGTAACTGCTCCCGATTTTTACTGGAACTCAAATAATTACTCTCATTAAAATTCGTTCTCGTAGAATTAGTTAGAAAACCAAAACACCCTTATCCAAAATTCCTTATTTGAAAACCACTTTGATTTTAATTCACAATTAAGTAAATACATTTCCTTAACCACGTAATTAGGAATTTAAAACTCATAACATTCATTTCAAAAAAACTTGCTTTTCAAAACATGAATACTTTCTTAGCTTTCATATGGCCACATTTGTCTTAAGATTTTTCTTATAAAGATTTTCTAAAACCATGAATCTTTAGAAATCATATAAAATCTTTTCAAAACAACACTTTTTAATTCATCAAATCATTTTACTCATTTTATTTTCTTTGAAACCGAATTAAATTAAAAGAAAATAATACAAGATTTTAATCGGAAACTTTGTTGAAATATTATACACTCAAATCATTCAAGCACACACACACACACAAACAATTATAATGCTACAACCATTCATCGTTTAGGCACATAGAACAGGAATCAAACACATGCACCTAGATACACATATATACATATGACAATACATTACCCTATTTTTAAACCTCCTAATCTAATTAAAAATCAAAGAAAAGAACACATTTAATTTAAAATAATGCTAGCATGTTTCGAGCCACATACAAAGAAGGATTAGTTCATTTCTTTCATTTTCCTGCCAAGACCGAATAGAACTTTTAGGAAAATCTTCCAATACAAACACTTATCCAGTCAATTTCATTTTAATTCAAAGCTAACTCAAATAGTATCACATAAGAAAATAGAACGGCCTAAGGTTTGTTCCTAAACCGAATGGGATTATGAAAATTTTCTTTTAAGTTTGGAATCAAAGGATTTTGGGTCCTATAAGTCTAGAAATCCCTAATCCTAGCCATAAAATACACATGCATAATGAGATGAATTATCTTGATCACTTATACAAGCAAAACCGCGAGCTTCACAAGAAATTTAGCAATCAAAATTTAGTTTCTCAATGCAATGAAAATCAAGGATCACATCAAGATCTTTAAACAATTTCATGCATGCATCTAAAATCTCTAAATGGAATAATTTCAACATGTATGTTAAGGAGAATACTAATCTAGCATGGTTTTCTAGTCCTCTTAGACTTTGGCCGAACGATATCATACATAAAGGCAAGATTTTACAAAATTTATTGTCACATGCAAGTATAATATCCAAGATCAAATCATGCAAGACTTTTCAAGCAACCTCAACCGGATCATCGTTACTCACGACATCTTGATTCAATTCTTTTTTACACAAAATTTATTTCTAAAACTTGTTATGTTTATTTTCCTTTGAAAACCGTGACATGTATCTAAAGAAAATCAAGGCTTTTGCACTAAAAACCCCTTACAACTCAAGCTTCATGTTTTCTCAAAGATTAATCATAGATTATGACATGCAAGAAAAGATCAAAGCCAACTTATAAACTTAACTTAGATCCTAGACAAACCGTGAAGAACAAGACAAGAAACAAAGCATCCAAGTACAAATATTCAAGATCAAGCCATAGAATTAACATGCAAGGCCCAAAACAAGAAGAAGTAAGTACATGCATCACAAAATTAACATAAACAAAGTCCATCACAAAACTCTTTACAAAACTAAAATTATTACATCAAACTCTCTCTTAAACAACTACCTTAAATAAAAATCCTAATCTTCAAGCTTTAATCTCCTCTCCTTCTCTTATAGTTGCCTCGGCCTCTCCTTCTTAGGTTTGATAGGGTGGTTTTCTTGTTGATCTTTGAGGAAAGTAGTGATTAAAGGAAGAGATCAAGGATATTTGGGTTGAAAGGTTTGGGTTTCCACTCTTCTTTTCCTCTTCTCCTCTCTCGGCCATCCTCTTCTTTCCCAAGGTCTTAAGAGCTTTTGTGTTGCTCTTGGACTAGAGTGTTGGTGTTTGGTGTGGGAAAGAAATAAATGAAGGGAAGGAGAAAATGAACCAACTAGCCTAACACACCCCCCACACACGGTTTATGAGCAAAACAAGGGTGGGGAAATTCCCTTCCTTGTCCTCGGTCTAAAGCATGGGTTCAAGGGCAAGGAGGTCCAATCAAAGAGTTACATGGGGGTCTTCTTCGTGGGAGACAAGGGGAAAGGGAAGTCATCCTTAGGCACCATGAGTCATCACTCTAGGTTGCTATTTGTTTGCCACTTAAAAGTCTCTTGTTTAATTTTCACTTTCTTAATGACTAAGGACATGCAACCTAGTTTGGGTTTCTCTCATCACTCACGCCAACTATGCACACACATGAACACCATACACATTCTTTTATTTCATCATAGCAAGCACATATCATGGGATCATGGAATGATGCATCTATATACCTTTAACCATGCATATTATATTACACACACGACACACCTATATACATACATCCTCATTCACACGAGTCATGCATTCACATTCACACATACATCCTACATATATTTACATTCACATACTTCATGCATATCATTCATCTTAAGTCTACTTAATTAAATTTCATGCATAATCTCTTGGACAAAACACATATTCATCACTTAAAATTTCAAGACACAATTCTTAAGAAAAGTCAATTTACTTTATCAATTTATCTTCGAAATAAGTTTGTCCTTCCAAATAAAATCTCATTTTCTCACAATCAAAATTTCCAAGAAACCTTTTATCGAAAAGCCTTAAATCAGATAAAAGAAAATTCATTTCTTTGAGAAATCTCAAGTAACAAAATTTACAACTTGGTTTTCATGAAATCAACTCCAAATAAAATTATTTGCTATAGCGCTTTAACTGGAGACCTTTCTTAAATTCTCAAAAATTCCTTTAATTTAAAACCTCATTGATTTATTTGAGTCCAGAAAATGCGGGGTGTTACACGAAGAACTACTTGATGTGCTTTCCTTCTCTTCTTCATCAACCCAAACTATGTATGCCTTTTTATGCTTTGAATTTTTCTTTTCTTTCCCCATCTTCTTGAGATACTTAGAGCATGAGTATTTGAGATGACCGGGTTTTCCGCATTCATGGCAAACCACTCCTTCTTTTGTTGTCTTGGTCTTGTAGTGTGAGGAATTCTTCTCTTTACTTTTGTCTTTGTTCAACCTTCCTTTTCTCCTTAGAAGCTTGTTAAACTTTCTTAGTAAAAGTTTCATCTCCTCTTCTTCAATGTCCGAATCAGAATCTTCACTATCATCGGAACTCTCTTCCTTTTTATATGAACTTTTGGCTTTAAGAGCAATTCCTTTTCTTTCTTTGTTCTTATCCGACTCTGTGGAAATATGGATTTCTCCTATGCCTAGTGCATTGTGTTTTGATGATAACAAATCATGTTATTTGTTTTACCTATATCCTGCCTATACTTGATTATGTGTATTTACAATTGCCCATTATACATTATATTATACTTTACTGACTTGGGCGTTGGAGATACCCTCTTGCAGGATATTGGAGTCCCTAGTTGATGCAAAGGTTAATTGTATTTTATTTATATCTTATGTGCATCAATTCAGGGGGAGACATTGATATTCCTATGTGTGAGGGGGAGATATATTTTTTCATATATGCATACTGCTTTAACCCTTGTCTTGCAGAGAATAGGTTTGACATCAACAAAAAGGGGGAGTGTTAGAATTCAACGTGGAAGAACGTTGAAGAGTTTTGATGATGCCAAACAAGAACCTTTCAAAGTAAAGTGCAAGTCAAGTGTCAAGCAAGAAGCTTCAAGTGGTTTCCTCCCTTCCCTCATTAGGAATCAATGTAAGGCTAGAATAATTGTGTCACTTATGTTTAGGCCTTATTTAGAGTTATTGGAGAAGAACGTTTTAAATCTATAGAATGTTTTAATTGCCAAAAGAGTTTTTCTATAAACGTGTTTTTAATGTCTTAATTGATTCACTGTGAAAATATATCTTGACAACCTCTAGCTGGATTTCTCTAAGTTGTGAAAATCTGTTCTTACAAGTTTGGACAGAGATAATCGATTACTCTTTCAAGATAATCGATTATTTATGTTGCATCATAGAAAATCCAGAGAGTGTGTAATCGAGTATTTGAACCTGGCTAATCCAATACTTTTTGTATGAAAGTAATCGATTACTTGGCACAGATATTCGATTACTGGAGTTGCATCATATATTTTCCAGAGGTTGTGTAATCGATTAATTGATTAGTGTTAATCGATTATATCAGTTGCATCATATATTAAACAGAAGTGAAGTAATCGATTACATGCATGTGATAATCGATTACTGAGTTTTCAAATGAATTTCAAAGTTTCTATTTTTAAAGGGATAATCGATTACCTCCCTGAAGTAATCGATTACCTCAAGTTTTATTGAAAAACGTGTCAGAATCATATTGATTTATTTCCATATTTGTTTTTACATAATTGATTCTGATTTATTTTCAAAATTCGAATTTGATTTTATTTTTGAAAATATTCCTTTTTGGTTTAAGATTCAAATCTTTTATTTTATTCTTTAAATCTATTTGATTTGATTTTGATTTCAAAAATATTTTTTTTATTTCAGAAAATCAATCTTTATATATTTCCTGATTTGTTTTTGATTTAATTTAGAATTTGATTTATTTCCAAAATCGTTTTTGATTTGATTCTGATTTCAAATTCAAAATTCAAATATTTTCAAATCTTTTTAAATAGAAGGTTTTTCTCTCTTTTCTATCTTAACACTTCTGATAATATTTTTGGGAAAAACGTTTTCACGTTCTGCTCTTCTTCTTCTCCATACTCTCTAAGTTTTGGCCTATGCTATAGTGAAACCTTTATCCATAGCCATTGGAACTTGTATTGTTGTATTCGTGTTGATTAGAACACATCATTGTTAGAGAGGATTATTATTGTTGTATCCGCACTATTAAGAGTGCATCATAGTTGTTGTACCCAACTCATATCATAACCGTGTTGTAAAGGGGTGTGTAACCCTTAGTGACTAGGGAGTGAATCTCCTAGTGCGGACGTGTTGCGTTCGTGGTTGTAGGGTGAGGAACCCTGTTGTATTGGGTAGTGCTAGACGAACGGTGGGGCACCTAGTAGTTAGGCTATCTGGTTGTTGTTGAGGTCCCTAGCGAAAGGAGGTTCCTAGTAGCTTGCGGGGCGCTCTGGTTGTATTCGGGGACCCGGGGGCGTCTTTGAAATTTTAGTGAAAAGCTCAAGCGGGTCGCTTGGGGACTGGAGTAGGCTGCTTTGCCGAACCAGGATAAAATCACCGGTGCAATCTCTTCTATCCCTATCTCTTTTATATTCTGTTGTTATATTTATTTGTTGTGCATCATAATAACTATTTTAACAGACTCCTCATGCAAATGCAAGCGTCCAAGCTCCATTTCATGTTCTTGAAGCTTTCCGAAAAGTGTAGCTAAGTCCATGTTGTCCAAGTCCTTTGATTCAACAATTGCAGCAACCTTAGGTTGTCATTCCCTACTTAGACATCTTAAAAATTTGTTAACAAGTTCACAATTCATGAAAGTTTTTCCATGAGCAATGAGATGATTAATAATATGAGTAAAACATTTTTGCATAATACATATAGATTCATTAGGCAACATACGAAACAATTCATATTCATGCATCAAAGAATTTAATTTAGCACGCCTAACTTCACTAGTGCCTTCATGTGTGACTTGCAAGGTGTCCCACATTTGTTTGGCATTATGACATTGGGAGACTCTAAAGAACTCATCATAAGATAGAGCGGAGGTGATGATATTCTTAGCTTTTAAATCATATTGAATTTTCTTTTTATCATCATCGGTCCACTTATCTTTGGGGGTTCGTTGAGATACACCTTCTACTTGAGTTGAGGGAATGTGAGGACCATTCTCAATGGCTTCCCAAATGTTCATGTCTATAGCTTCTATAAAAATTCTCATTCTAACTTTCCAATAAGCATAACCATCTCCACCAAACATAGGAGGACGACTTATTGAAGCACCTTCACTACCAAAGGGATTCGTAGAACCCATTGTAGTTTCCTCAAGGATCTTCACGAAAAAGCTCTATGCTCATGTCTTTCGACCGAGCTCTGATACCAATTGTAAGAACTACAATCGGTGAGTGAATTAACTAAGGAACCCTAGGAGAACACCTAGAAGGAGGGGTTGAATAGGTGCTTAAGAAACCTTGAAAGATTTTCGAAAGAAACAAATCGAAACAATTAAAACGAATGATTTTTACAAAATGTTTCAGCCCTTAATCGATTAACCATTTGTAAAACTTTGAGTTAATCGATTAATCAGATCAGTTAATCGAGTAGTGCCTGAAAGCTGCTTTTTGCTTAATCGATTAACACATTCAGTTAATCGATTAACCACTGTTAAAACTGAAAATCACTTTTCAATCGAAAAGAAAATCAATCAATTAACACATATGATCAGAGATAAAGCGGAATTGATTAACACCAATATTCTTATTGATTACCTAGATTATGAAAATGATTTTCCTCAATTCAATTTGCACAATTAAAAGCTTAATTCATTCAATTATGAAAATCAATATTTTCTAGGTTTTCAACCAAGAACAATATGAAATGACAAGAATGTAAAGAGTTAAGGGAATAGAGATACTGCACAGTGATTTATCCTGGTTCACTCACAACCACCGTGAGCTACATCCAGTCCCCTCTTCAACCAAGAGAGATTCTTCACTAAAGGAATTAGAGTTCTCAAATTACAAGTAAATGCCTCTCAAGACTCCCTTCTTGATAGCCTCCAAGAGATACCTCACTCTTGTCTTGCAACCCTATTGAAATCTAATCTAACCTTCCCTTACTTGTTGATAACCCCACAACAAGTCTTCCAATTTGCTTGTTAACACAATAAGACTTCCAATTTGCTTGTCAACACAACAAGACTTCCAAGACGATTTGCTTGATGAACAACCACCAAGACTTCCTTTTGTTGTAGAACGTTTGCCTCCTTGCAATGATTACAACCCAATAGAAAACAATAACAATCCTATGAATCTCTTTCAAGAACTATGAAAATATCAACACATGAGATTCAAAGATTCTTGATCAAAGAATGTGAAAATGAAAGCTTTGATCTATGAGAAAATAAGAGAGAAAGTTAAGAGAATAGTGTGGCTTTGATCTTTGTAAAATGATATGAAAAATGACGTTCGTTTATCACAATGATTAGGAAAAGGTTTATATAGAATACCCAAAAGATAGGAAACTTAAAAACTGATTTTGAGAAGTGAAAAACGTATTTTAAAAACCAGTTCTGCAAGTGTTAATCGATTAACACACAGCCTTAATCGATTAACCACTGTTAAATGTGTGTTAATCGATTAGCTCATCCCATTAATCGATTAGCCACTGTAAAATACTTCTAAAAACTTGTTTTCTCAAATCTAAACCTTTTCTTTCAAACCTTTAAGCCACCTATTGATTTTAGGTTAAGTGAATACTCAAATTATAATATGATGATGCACTTGATAGAGATTCACTACCCTCTAATAATTCTACCCAAACTCATCAAACTAAAAGACTCAAACTAAAGATATTACAATAAAATACACAAATGAATCTTCATGAGCTTGCTCTCTCTTCATCATTGTTGATTGTTGTTTGTTTGTTGAGCTTCTTCATGCCTTGAGCTTGATCAAAAACATTTGTAGCTTGTTCAAAACCTTTGTCATTATCAAAACCTTCTCACTGGATCTAACAAGTACCCCATTCTTCGTCTATTTTTTTAACCTTAAGAACTTCAAAAATGTCTTGCTACACTTAAATACTTTAGAAGTTTATCTATCATTTCACACATAAGGCCACAACACAACGCAGTGTAGAACAACACACACAAAATCAAAGCTAAAAGATGGACATGCAATCACACATATTAACATAATAATACACAGCCACCGAAACAATGCCTTTTACTTCACTATCATCAACACATATTAGGGAAGAGTCAACACATATTAGGGAAGAGTCTTTCATTAACCATACCTTCACTATCATCAACAAATCGACCATGACGATTCCTTTTAGTTCTACTACCACCACCGAAATCCATCCTTGAGGAGAAGACGAGGCTTGTTGAAGAAGCCACTCACTTGCTAAATTAGGAGAGAGAAAGAGAAAAGGGTGGTAACATGGAGGGATGTAGAATGAGCTGAGAGAGAGACTTGGAACGGAATGAGGCCAGGAAACGGGGTTGCTAAATTAAGAGAGAGAATGAGAAAAGGGAAAGTAAGAGAAAGGAATGAAATATGAGCAGAGAGTGAGAAAAGGTAAGGGCTGGAGCCAATTTTTGGCTCCCACATTATTACTCCTGTGTTAAAGGCAAAATATGAGGGTCCACGGGAGAGTTAAAAGGGCGGGATAAAAATTAGGGGGTGGAGTAAATGGAGGGAATTATTGCTAATGTAATATTATATAGATAATAAACCAAATACATAATAGAAATCATGTCTTATTTTATTATTTTATATTGTTATTACATGCTTACTTTTTTACATGTCATCTACCAATGTAGTAGTAACTTATTGTTGTGCAGACACAAGACATGCACACATGACATGCTCATGCAACAATCTGTTAGCCACGTAAACAATTAACGGTGTTTTATTAACCGAGCAGAGACCAAAACAAAATTTTTTAAACTTTCAATGACCTTGACCAGTAAAAAGAAAGATACAGAGTAAAACCAAAATTCGGTCAACTTTTAAAAACCTTTTACCTTAAAAAAATACATAGCATGCTGATGTGACACTCCGTTAGCCACGCTATAAGAGTGGATCCCTGATAGTAGGGATTAAACCAAAATATTTAAACTTTTAAGAAATAAAACCGGTCAAATAAAAAGATAAAAACTAAAATTAAAAGTCGGTCAATGTAAAAAATTTAAATAAGCCTATTTTGAAAAAGGCTTATTTATGTCTTTAGTCCCCGAAAGTTGGAGGTGTTTTGATTTTAGTCCCTGTAAGTTTTTTTTTACCTTGACGAATCCTTAATTATTTTTAAAATTTGGTTTTAGTCCATGCTGTCAGGGACAATCTGTTAACTGCTTATGTGGTTAACGAAATGTCACATCAAATCATCAACATACATATGTGAAAGTGTTGCATACTGTCGGTATGATTGACGTGGATAATCTGGACCCGCATAAGTAAAAGGGCCAAAGCCCAATTCACAAACACAGGTAGGGCTTTGACCCTTTTGCTCATGCGGATCCGGATCATCCACGTCATCCTACTGGTGTCTTGCACACGTTTATGTCAACGTGACTTTTCATTAGCCACGTTAGCGGTTAACGAATTTTTTCTAACGGCAGGAACTAAAATCAAAACAATTAATGATGGGTCAAGGTCAAAAATAACTTCCAGGAACCAAAATCAAAACAATCCAAACTTTCAGGGATTAAAAACATAAATAAGCCTTTGAAAAATATCTAAATAGTTAAAAAAAAATATCTAAAATATCTAAAATCAAATCTTTATGTGTCAAAATACTACTTTTATCTTTCTTAACTAGGATACTTGTTGCCCTTTTCCTTGTTAAAATAAATAAACAACCCATGCGTTGCAGCAGCTGGCTTTAACATATGAATCATTGAATCCAACCACGTCACGCAAGTATTTCAATTATCCACGGCAGTGAAACTCTTATCATTATCATTACAATACCAAAAGAAACTTGATCTGTTTTCCATCACTGTCTGTCTCTTTCTCAGAGTGTGAGTAGCTACACTATATTCTCTCCTTCTTTGAATCTATTTGCCTTTATCCACACAGTTCTCTCACTTTCTCGTTTTCATTTCGGTTGCAGTGGAAATGGGTTCAGATATCAGGAAAGAATTGGAGTTTTTTAAGGACATCGGGTTGGGTTCCACCAATATTGGTGGTTACATTAATGGTCAGTGGAAGGCTTCTGGTTCATCAATCACTTCTCTTAATCCTTATAACAATCAGGTTCACCTTCTCATCTCATCACTCCATTTCATTTTCAATTTCAGCTTGTTGATGCCTACTTTGATTGATTTACAAGCTCAAAGGAAACTGTTTCCAGCTTAAAAAGTTTGGACTTGAGGGAAGGGAACTGATTATTATTATTATTATAATAATAATTTATAGATAAAAGTGGGAATACATCTCCTCAACTTTCTTTGTACTGTAAAAGCAGATCAATTTGGTTCCTGAGATTATGAAGCTAGGGCGAAGGAAAGGAAGCACGGATACGACACATGACACGGATACAACATGACACGGGACACTGGGATACGATAAAAAATATAAAATGTTAAAGTAAATGGTTAAAAGTGTCTAAAATAGATATGTGTCTGACATGGGACACAATATGTATTGGATACGATACAACTACAAATATGAAGTATCGGTGCTTCCTTAAACTAGGGACCAAATTTATGTTTTTGTAATCTTAGGGACCAAATTGATTGATCTCAAGAACCAAATTTAAAACCTTGTTTTTTATCTTCTTTCTTTCTATTTTTGGAGACAGGAGATGAGAGATGAGCAATGATATTTTACAGTGAGCTCAGTTAAGATTTGTGAAATTTCTTTTATAATTGTGTTTATCTATCTCCTACAAATCAGACTATTGCTGAAGTGACCGAAGCGACTTTGCAAGATTATGAGGAGGGATTGCACGCTTGCAGTGAAGCAGCTAAGATATGGATGACCGTGAGTGTGATTTCTTTTAATTTTTTTTTCCAATTATAATTGCACTTGGGTTAGTTTTATAGTTGCATTAGTATTAATAGCTGATTAGGTGTATATAGTAATATGGTATAATTGAGGTTGCGATTACTGAGTTTACATATTAATGAATTCTATGTAATGATGTAATTTTAAACCTCTTGCAGGTTCCGGCACCGAAAAGAGGTGAGATTGTGAGGCAGATCGGGGAAGCATTAAGGGCCAAACTAGATTCTCTGGGTAGGCTGGTGTCACTTGAGATGGGAAAAATTCTTCCTGAAGGAATTGGGGAGGTTCAGGTATGACAAATCTCTTTATTCCGCCATAGTTTGTAAGATATTGTCAGATTTGAGAAAATGTAGAAGTAATAGTGGAGATTGCCTAAAACACTTTTTTAGTGTTAAGTTAATCAAGATAACTCAAAATTAGTGGCTGGCTTCAGCTATTTTCTAAATTAGAACAACATAACGTCTTCTTCGGCACCTAAATTATGTTGTTTCTGGGGAAATTTTATGCCCTATAGTTGGTTATCTTGTGATTGCATCCAAAAAGTTTTAGAAGTGTGAAGGAGATTGATATCTGTTAAATGATTAATTTTATATGGTTTTTCATGTGGGTCTATCCAGACCAGCTGCATATATCTAACTACATTTCCATTTTATCTCAACAACGCCACATATGCTGTCAGCCTGTCACCATATTTTAAAAACATGAAACAACTCTGGGCAGATAATTTTATGTCCAAAATAAGATGCATGTGTTTGGATTCTGTGTAAATTGCTTATAATTTACAGTTTTTATATATCCACTGAGTCTTCTTGTCCTTTGCCCTATATTTGGTTCTCTGAGTGTGGTCACCTTTCAGAGTTGCTTCATTCTGTTTTGGGGGCATTCCATTAATGTTTAGTGCATATATAGGCTAACTGCAGTCAACAAGCAATTCAGTGTTAGTATATGATATAAATTGTAATCTTTCTTTCTATCTATTACAGGAAATTATCGATATGTGTGATTATGCTGTTGGGCTAAGCCGGCAATTGAATGGATCGATTATTCCATCAGAACGTAAGATTGTTCATCTACATCAATTACTGATCTTTCCTTTATAATTCTTCTTGTTAAATTGTGTTATTCAAAATAACTTGTAGTTATGGGTAGACTTTTTTCTGGTACTAATTTCTCTCCAAGGTGTTCTAGTTTATCTAATTGTGTTCTTCTACTTGTTTCTTTACAGGTCCTGACCATGCGATGTTGGAGGTATGTTCAAATTATACTTGTTTAATGATTTTCTGAATGATTTTTTGATAAGAGGTATAATCGTTAACTAGATACTTGCATTTTTACCACACAGGTATGGAACCCTCTTGGAATAGTTGGTGTAATCACTGCTTTCAACTTTCCGTGCGCTGTTTTAGGTATGCTTTTTCTCAGTGCTTATAGAATTAAATTTCTTGGGATCTTAGATATCACATTGACAAGAGACATATAGTTAGGTTCATAATGTTGATGGATTCATTGCCATCTGGTCCTCTAATTTTTGGCATTCGCCTGAAAGTCTGATACATTTATCTACGAGTCTTTTTGTTTGAGAACTATAATTTTACAGTATCATCAATTCATTTCCGTTGTAAACTGTCTTATTCATGAGCACGTTTGGCTCTCTTTATACCATCTCTGTCCTTTTACAATGTATTTTCATCTGGTGATATATTTTAGCTTGTTGTTACTTGTTAACCTCTCTTCACATTATATAACAAAATTTGAAATGGGGATTGCTACTTTTAATCTTTCTTTCATCGGATGTCATTATAGTCCTCACATTAAATAAATTGATACATGCTGACATATATGTGCAGATAATTTTCTTCAAGTTTTTCCATCTATTGTTTAATTGTACTCTGCATCATATTATCTACTTTCTGAAGTCTAAATATTCTCTGATTCTTCTATTGAAAATTAAAACATGTTCATCTCTGTTATGCCTCAGGATGGAATGCCTGCATTGCGTTAGTCTGTGGTAACTGTGTTGTGTGGTGAGTCTACACTTCTTTCTTTACATATTTTATGAGATTGGTCATTGGTAATATTTATGTCAGATCCAATTGTTTTGATAATACTTCATAACCTGTACAATTTGTTTGCGTTATTTTCATGTTCATACTTAAACCACCCTCTCTTTTCAAGTTCACAAACCGGTCTGGTTTAAGAACACTAGTTTTAAGTGAATATAATTAAAGTAGTTGCAGGAGAATCTGGAAGCTTTTCTTGGAGATAATTTGGCCTCAAACTTCTCCTACTAGACTTGTGGTTTCATCTCACTTAGCTAAAACAATCCCAGTTACATGGATCAATGTAACTTGGAGGTGGTGGTGGTGGTTGTTGTTGTTGTTCAGGAAATTCATGGCAACGGTTAAATTGCTGTATATTTTTTATTGTTTAATGAGGCACCATCTACATAATGGTTGTGCGCTGCATGACCATGTTTGACTATCCAAGCAGAGCATCAACCCTCCATGCAGTTCTCTATCCTCCTCTATGCTCCCCATATACATTCATACTATATAACAGGCTTGCTTGTTGTCTTTTGATCATATTACACAGCTAGGAAAGATCCAGTATCTTGATGAAATATATGACCTTTATAAAAATCTGTTTTTACTTTTTATGCAAAATATTGTCGGTTCCTTCCTCTGGAGTGTTTCAAACATTAAAGGAAAATTGTATTATCTTTACTATATTTGAGTTTTTCTGTTTACCACATGCATTCAAGGAAGGGCGCTCCAACAACCCCTTTGATTACTATTGCTGTGACAAAGCTAGTAGCTGAAGTTCTCGAGAGGAACAAATTACCTGGTGCTATATTCACCTCTTTCTGTGGAGGTGCTGAAATAGGTCAGGCAATATCGAAAGACACACGCATTCCCCTGGTTTCGTTCACTGGAAGTTCAAAGGTACTTTCTTTGTGTTCTTACTTGCTCACTGGATATAACATTCTAAACAGTGACATAATTAAACTAGTTGAATGGGATGCACAAATTTTCAATCTTATAGTAAAAGATGTAGTTGCGTCGGGATGATTCTCAATTTCTCAGTTTAGTTTCCCATAGTGATATCAGTCTTATTATAGCAACTGTTTATAAAACTACCTCCATGAGTCATCCGCGGCACATTCGAATGTGTTGCTCTCATCCCCCTGTTAAAAATGCATTATGTGGAAATAATGCGCAAACACTTACTATTTTCGGTATGATTTTAAATATTGTGTTGTTAATGATTCACTCCATACTATAGGTGGGAATGCTGGTCCAGCAAACAGTTAATGAAAGATTTGGAAAATGCTTGCTAGAGTTAAGTGGTAACAATGCAATAATAGTCATGGATGATGCAGACATCAAACTGGTTGTGCGCTCTAGTTTGTTTGCAGCAGTAGGAACTGCTGGTCAGCGTTGCACATCCTGCCGTCGACTGGTATTACAACTAATTTAAAATTTGAATTTCATAATTCTGATGCTGCAATATGTGATTTTTTTAATGGTATATTTTGTTTTTAAATCTCACTGCCTTCTACTGCAGTTTCTACATGAAAGTGTTTACACAAATGTACTAGATCAACTCATTGGACTCTACAAACAAGTCAAAATTGGGGATCCCTTGGAGAAAGGGACTCTGGTTGGGCCCTTGCATACTCGTTCCTCAGTGGAAAACTTCAAGAAGGGTATTTCAGTAATAAAATCTCAGGCATGTATCATATCATCTCTTCTAGTTAAGTTAAATATTGCAGCCTTGTAACCTTCCATATTTATAATTTTGCTCAATAGTTATGCAAGCATTTGCTCAAATATGATAAGTGGTTGTATTCTTTGTGTGGAGTTGGTTTATTAGATACTCTCATTATGATCAGGGAGGAAAGATCCTAACAGGGGGATCTGTATTAGAGTCAGAAGGAAATTTTGTACAACCAACAATTGTTGAGATTTCTCCAGATGCTCCTGTTGTTAAAGAAGAATTGTTTGGTCCAGTTCTATATGTTATGAAATTTCAGGTAGCATATTATCTATATCTTTTTTTTATTGGACTCATTTCTTATCGAGTTTAGTTTCTGATTGAACTTGGTGATTTTTCTTTTAGACTCTGGAGGAAGCCATTGCTTTGAACAATTCTGTACCTCAAGGATTGAGTAGTTCAATCTTTACAAAAAGACCTGAAGCTATATTCAAATGGATCGGGTAAGTACTTGATTAGAGTTCATTTTCCCCCCTATCCACCTGATCTCTGTTAGTGAGTTTGGCTCTGGTGCTTGAGTACTAATCAAAACCACTCAAAAGATGTTTGTGGTGATTTTTAGTTGTATAAATAGTATATTTGCAATTATTAGTTTGAATACCATGCAGGCCACGAGGTAGTGATTGTGGTATAGTGAATGTGAACATACCAACAAATGGAGCTGAGATCGGTGGTGCCTTCGGTGGAGAAAAGGCAACCGGGGGTGGTCGTGAAGCTGGAAGTGACTCCTGGAAGCAGTACATGCGGCGATCGACATGGTAAGTCTTTGTTGAATACTTGAACTCAAGATGTTGCATTGGCCCAAGATGTTGAATAATAAACATTTATATTCTGTGATTGTTTATAATAATGAAATTATTATTGTTGCCCTTGGCAGTACCATCAATTATGGAAGTGAACTGCCATTAGCTCAAGGAATAAACTTTGGCTAGAAAGCCAACCCTGCACTTGAGGATGCTGGAATGCAATTTATAGTCAGAAGAGAGAGGTTCTATTCCAAGATGAATTCTGGCTGGGGTGGGTTTGAAGTGTTGTTCTAACAAAATACGTTGTAAGAATGACACCTTGACTTAGTAGCTTTAATGCATAACATATAAAACAAATATCCAATAAATTATGTCCGAAAAAATTTTCCTTGATCAAAATGTTTGATGTTAAAATATGCTTATCAAATTTGGTTATGTGATTATGATAGGTTGTATGTTGCTTAATGGCATAACCTAAGACGCTAGGGTTTCACACTCACCTTGGCCTCTATTATGTTGCTTTAAATCGATACATTCCACGCCATAACCCAAGCTGTAGTTTGAATTTATATATCTTCAAGAAAGAAGTGTTGCAAACTATGAAGTCACTCAAAGCTTGAGTGGAGTAGAACAACATCCTAAAAGAATACTAGAATCCAATGGTCCGATTGAATTAGATCGGAAAATGAAAATTATGCCAAACTTTGAAAGTAAAAGACAAAATATTAATTATAGCAACGAGTAAATAGTTAGATTGGTTTCAGATTTTCTATGTATCAATCAATTTAATTTATGAGATTTTCAAAAATTTCAAATTGGTTTCTAAGATAAAAAAATTGAGTCACGTTAGTTCTTTGCATTAATGGTCGTCAGTTAACAGAATGATCAAAGCGATATTGTTTTGTCCATGGGTCAAAACACGAATGAATTATGAATGAGCTTGTTGAATCGATTTTGTTGAATCAGTTCTCTACTCATTTTTGTCATCTCTCTCCACCTTCACCTTCACCTTTTCCTCCATATCTCTCTTCTCTCTTCATCATCCACCATCACATCTTTATCATACCTAAGCACCACCATCTTGCCAATGTATCATCTCACACAATGATGACGATGAATATAAAATTTAAATGTTTGGCCCTTAGAGCGGAACTTGCCACCTGTTGCGTTAGACATAGTGTGTCTTCTCGGTCCTCTTTCAAATTTGATGCTCACTTTGTTTTTTTGTTGAAATTCCCCAATGTTTGTTTTCACTTCCACCAAACCCCATGCTAATGTTCCAACACCAAATCCTTCATCTCAAATATTAGCTAGCATTCGAATTACATCACTTCCTTAAGCTAAGCATTTTATCAAAGGGTTTTAATTTTCTGACCTCCCTCATTAGTTTTTTACCCCCTGCCCTTAATTTTTTATACCCAAAAATACCCCTATTATTTAATTTTTTAACTTATTCAAAAAATTAGGCTTCATTACATTTTTGGTCATTTATCTTATTTTCAAGATTCACTTTGATCCTTTATTATTTTTTTGAATAATTTTGGTTCTTTAATTCTTTAAAAAGATCCAGTTTGATCCTTCAATCAAAATAAAGTTAGATTTCACTAGAACATTCCGAAATATTCCCTCTCTTCCCCAGATTGTCGCTGGATTCTGGAAAATGTTGCGAAGAAGAGGACTAAAATCCGAGGGGAGAGAATATTCTAGAATATTCTGGTAAAATCTAACTTTATTTTGACGGAAGGACCAAACTGAATCATTTGAAAAAAATAAAGGACCAAAATTATTCAAAAGAAAATAATAAAGGACCAAAATGAATCTTGAAAATAAGATATAGGACCAAAAATGTAATTAAGCCAAAAAATTACTCTCTCCCTCTCACTTTTTAAAACCTCTCCTCCCTCTCACAATCTCATTCATTCTCCTATCATAAAACAACCATCAAACCCTCACTTTCTCATTCACTCTCACCCATTCTCACTCTCAAGCAAGGTAAGAACTCTCCTTTTCTCCTCCTCTTATTTTCGGTTTTATTTAGGGTTTATTTTCCTTTTCGATTTTTTGATTATTTTGTCAAATGGAAGTTCAAAACTTCACCTGGGGAGTAACGTAGGGATGTGGGGGGTAGTATTGGTGGTGGAAATGGTAGTAGGTGTTTACATTTAGGGGTTTGGCGGGTTTTGTGATGGATCCGTGGGTGGTTAGGGTGTTCGATGCGTCCAGGGTTTTGAAATCACCCTAGATACTTTGGTAGTGGTGTAAGGTTTTAAAAAAAAAAAAAACCAAAATTTGCTTCGTACGCTGAAACAGTGTCATAGGTATAAAATTTGCTTTCGTGGGTAGTGCGTATTGGACTTTTTTTTTAAAAAAAAAATTGTTTATCTAATTGTTTTATTTTACCTGATTAGTTGTTATTTGTGGTGTAAATTTTATTTTTATTTGTGCTTATTTATTTACTTCATTGATTGTATTTATTTTATTGTAAATGTTGGTAAACAATTTGATTTTTAAGTATTGTGCATTTTTTTTCCAACAACGTTGGCTCCTAAGAACAACAAGGGTAAGAATGTTGTTCCGGTTGAAGAAGCTCCAAGTTGAGCTTTAAGACAATACATGACAAACTCATTAAGAAGAAGGAAAAAGTGTGTACTTGAACAGGAAGGACCATCTCAACCATCAGCTCCCTCATCCAATAGTGATGTAGAGATTTAGGAGAAGTGATGCACGCTGAGGAAGAGGCAATGACTCCTGACCCTTAGGACTGTTCATTGCTAACAACTTACCGGGGGATCAGGTAAAAGAGATATGACAAGGCAAAGTAAGTGGTGATAAAAGTGAATTGAATTAATTTCATTTTTTAAAAAAAATATATAATGATGTGTTTGACTATGTTTCTTTTATGATTTTACAGGAATGATTATTGACTAGGTGTCACAACCATTTATTGGATTTATGTTTGGATCGTAGAATTTAAATTTTTCGTGCATTTGCTTTATCCGTCGAACCTTCTCAGCAAGTTGGACTATGTCGACAAGATGTTAAGAGACTAAACTTTTCTTAATAAAATAATCTAAGCCAACAATTGCCATTTTGACTACTTCTACTTCAGGGATGGGAATGAAACATCTGCTTCTTATTTGCCTAAACCTCAAAAGGTAGTGGTCAATTGAATCTCCACTATAGAGTTTCACACTTAGCAAATCAATGAGAGTCAATCTTAGTTCCCCCCTGAAAAACAGGTCATGAAAGGCCTTTTCAAGTTGTGTCCAAGAATGCAAAAAGTTAGGTTGTAATGTTAAAAACCATGAGAAAGCACTCTTGGTCAATGAACTTGGAAACAATATCATCTTTTGGGCCTCATTGGCAGCCATATCACCTAACTCGACAGTGTATCTTGCCACATGCTCTATTGTGGACTTTCTAGCCTCTCCACAAAACATAGAAATTGTGCCTTCACTTCTCCTTGACACTTCGACATGTTGTACCCATTCAGGGAACGGTGACATAAAGTTTGGCTAGTTTGTGTATCTGACATTGATACCAATTCTATTTGAGGCTTGTTCGACATCCCTATTGACATCATCATGTTCAAAATGTGCTTCTTGATTATCTGGTTGAATAAGGAATTTTGCCAAATGTTGTCATGCCATGGCTGTTTGTATATCTTCTCCTATTTGTGTTATGGCTAGTTGGCAAGGGCTTTGAATGTAAGAACTACAATTGGCGGGGTGAATAAACTAGAGAACACTAGGAGAACACCTAGAAGGGGGGGTTGAATAGGTGTTTAAGAAACCTTGAAAGATTTTTGAACGAAATAAATCGAAACAATTAAAACGAACAATTTTCACAATTTCTGAAACTTATAATCAATTATGAACAGTGTATAATCGATTATCATCTGACAGCAAAGTTTCAGATAATCGATTATGACTTCTGATAATCGATTATGATCTGCAAAAACCAGAAAATCACTTTTTCAATCGAAAACGAAAATCAATCAATTAACACATAAGATCAGAGATAACACGGAATTGATTAACCCCAATATTGTTAATGATTACCTAGGTTATGAAAATGGTTTTTCCCAAATCAATTTGAACAATTAAAACCTAATTCATTCAATTATGGAAAATCAATCTTTTCTGGGTTTTCAATCAAGAACAATATGAAATGACAAATATAAAAGAGTTAAGGGAAGAGAAGCTTGCTCTGAGATTTATACTAGTTCACTCACAACCACCGTGAGCTACATCCAGTCCCCTCTTATCACAAGAGAGAGTTTCTTCACTAAGGAATTAGAATTCTCAAATTACAAGTAATCCGCCTCTCAAGACTCCCTTCTTGATAGCCTCCAAGAGATACCTCACTCTTGTCTTGCAATCCTATTGAACTTCTAATCTAACCTTCTTCCCTTGCTTGTTGATAACCCCACAACAAGGCTTCCACTTGCTTGTTGATTCCTCACAACAAGACTTCCAATTTGCTTGTTAACACAACAAGACTTCCAAGACAATTTGCTTGATGAACCACCACCAAGACTTCCACTTTGTTGTAGAATGTTTGCCTCTTGCAATGATTACAACACAATAGAAAACACAAAACCCTAATGAATCTCCTTAAAGAACTATGAACAATTAGTAATTGAGATTCAAAGGTTTCTTGATCAATGAATATGAAAAAGTAAGAACTCTGATCTTTGAGAAAGTGAGAGAGAAAGTTGAGAGAATAGTGTGGCTTTGATCTTTCTAAAATGATACGAAAATGAAGTTGGTTTGTTCTAATGATTCACAAAGGTTGGGAAAAGGTTTATATAGAATACCCAAAAGTTAGGAAACTTAAAAACTGATTTTGAGAAGTGAAAAACGATTTTAAAAAGCCATTCAGCAGGTCATAATCGATTAAGACCTTTGGATAATCGATTATGCCTTTGCAAAACTAGATAATCGATTATTTCAACATCATAATCGATTATTACCTGATCAGACATCTGATAATCGATTATGGCTTCCTCATAATCGATTATGAGCTGTAAAAACACTTCTAAACATTTGTTTTCTCAAAACTAAACCTTTTATTTCAAACCTTTAAGCCACCTATTGATTTTAGGTTAGTGAAATACTCAAATTATAATATGATCATGCACTTGATAGAGATTTACTACCCTCTAATAAACTCTACCCAAACTCATCAAACTCTAAGACTCAAAATAAAGATATTACAAACAATACACAAATTGAATCTTAATGAGCTTGCTCTCTCTTCATCATTGTTGATTGTTGTTCTTGGTGAGCTTCTCCATGACTTGAGCTTGATCAAAACATTTGTCATTATCAAAACCATGCACTTGCATAATATATCTCACAATCTTCACATGCACATGCACACTAGATCTAACATTTATTTTGTGGGGGGCACTTCGACATTAGGATTTGAGAGTAGTTGGCATTTTGTGGATTTTGACTTTGTGTCAAAGCTTCCAAATTTATAACTTGGCTTTGTGGTGCCACTCTTGTCAAAGTCACATTGACACCTATTAGGATTTGGTTAGTTTGTGTTTTTTGGCCAACGTCTTACATTGACACTTTCAACATCTTGTCGAACCTGTTGAACCATGACATCATTGGGGTCATTGTTATTGGCACCCATGACTTGGTTTATTCTTTCCATATATTTGGAAATTTTACCACATAGTTCATTTGTAGCCATCATAGACGGTGTTATGACGGCTCCCATATGGGCCATCAAATAATCTATCATTTGAACTTTGGTTTCGTCAATTTGTTGTCGCAGATGAACCATTGAATGCATTGACAAAGTCTCATTTTCTCCCAATGTTGTTTAACTCATAATACCATGCGAGTTGCAAATGTCAAAGGTACATTACCAACTCGTACATTGGTGTCAACAATATTCCTCATAAGAATTAATTCTTGTGTCATTACGGTGGCATTACTGCCTCTAGTAGCTACACAAATAACTACTCTTGGTTGACTAGACATTGTCGAACCGGCAGTCAAATTTATTTCATATACATTGGTGGCGCTATTTACGACACTTGTATTATTCGTGTTTCCGCCATTAGAATTGGCAGTGTCATTAACAACAGAGTTATTTTGAACTTCTGCGTTTGCACCCGTTGGTTGAACATTGATATTATTATCCACCATATTCATTTTAGAACTCCTTTCTTGCAATTGCAAAGATAATACAATACCGCTTCTCAATTGCATGCAAATGACATATAAAACAAGAAAAATTCTATGCTACTCCGGTTTATCATGCACCGGGTAGCTTTTTTTATTTTTTTAATTTTTTATTCTAATGCAGATTTACTTAAAATATTTTATAATACAGATTTATTAAAATATGTCAATTTTTAATACATATTTACTCAATATAATTTTTTTATCTGTATCAAAAAGCATATATATTAAAAAAAATTCAAACTCATATAACAAAAATATGTACATATTCAGTAAAACAGAAAATTCAAAACATATTTTTAATTTACCAAATAAATTTAAAAAAAAAAAACCCGGATGGAGCATCATAACAAAACTCCACCGGATTATAGAAGAATCACCCATAAAACAAATTACTCTGAACTTACTTACCGCTTTGTCTTAAGGGTACTTCTACCATGCACTGATTTTTGTGCTCCAGCTCTTTTTTTTTAAATTTTTTTTTACAAATCTAATACTCCCTCCGTTCCTTATTATCCGTCGTTTTTTGGAGAGATTTTTTGTTTTTTTAATCTGTCGTATTGAGGATTTCAAGAGTGTAATAAATGCTATTTTACATGTTTGCCCCTATTTAATATGTCTTGGTTTATGTAAGTAGTAGAGAAAAATTAATGATTATATAGAGAAAGAATATAGTGGGAAAAAATGTAATTAATTTATTGGAAATCTGAGTAATGATTAGATTTCTTAAAGGATGTGTTTTGTTTGAAATATGATAGATAATTAGGAACGAAGGGAGTATGTTAAAAAAATATGCTTTATTTGGGTTTTCTGTGTTCTTTTTATGTGCATGTTTTTGTTATTTGGATTTGAATTTTTTTTATTACTCCCTCCGTACCACAAGGATGGTAAAAATGACTAAATTTTTTGTCCCAAACCATAGTTAAAATAATTAATGAAAAATTTAGAAATTTTAAACTTTGAATTGTGATTGGTTGATCCATGCAAAATGTATTAAATTAGTTGTTTGATAATTGGTTGATGTGGTAGCAAATCATTAAATGCATGTCTCCTTAATTTTTTTACTTTTGAATTTTTTAACCATCCTTGTGGGACGAAGGAAGTATATGCTTCCTGACATAGGTAAAAAAAATTATATTAAGTAAATTTGTATTACAAATTGACATATTTTAATTAATCTGCATTAAAAATATGTATTAAAAAATATTTTGAGTAAATCTGCATTAAAAAAATTAAAAAAAAAGAAACAAAACAAAATGCCCGGAACATCTTATATGCCCGGAGCATTATAGAATTTCCCTTGTCTTAAATTTTTTTTTTTTAAAACTGCTTTGTCTTAATTTTTAATTGTTGTCTTTAAAAAAAATTATGTCTTGTCATCTCCATGTCCAATGTAACGCCCATACTTTCTAGAAGAAAACCGTTATGATCAATCAATGGAAAAAATCGGTGATTTAGCCAAGCATCGTAATGGCAAAAACAATTCTACGTTATTTTTGGTTCAAATTCTATTACTATTTGAATTTAGAAGAGCGGTGACTAGCTTTCTTTATAAAAAAATTTCTTAACTAACACTAAACAAAAATGAAAATTTTCCTTAATAACATATGGCATCACTATGTGCCATAAAATATATAATAAAGAAAGGAATATTCAAATGACTTTTTTTAGCACATATGGTTAAAATTTGATAGTTAACACACCTGCTAGGAGAGACATAGGAACGCGACCTCGTACAGGATTTAAAAAAAACAAATTTTTTTTATTTCAAAATACTACCACATTGGATCATAATTATATACTCCCTCCGCTCTTATTTATAAGACCCCTTTTCAATTTTCAATAGAATTTAATTACTTCTTTCCACTAACACTCGTATAAAGTCAACACTTTTAAAGTTCCAATAATAATTAGGGAGGTGTTATTTGCACCTTGTTCATTACTCCATACACCCAACTTTTATAATTTTTTACACCAAGTTTCCAATATTACCCTAATCATTATTACTCACATCTATACATCTACTATTTAAACTCATCACTAATATTTACACCCCTAATCCTAAAAACCTATATATATCAATACTCACACTCTATATATTACTACTTGCACCCAACTTCTTTTTCTTCTTCTTCTCCATACAGATACTCTTCTCCATAAAAACCCTGTTCACCATTTTGGCCACTCAAAACCTTGCATACCTTTTTAATCATTGAAAATATTATTGTGAATTCAATCCAAGTGGGAGAATATATAACTAAGATGTTAAAACTTTTCCTCCCTCCTAATTAAAAATCTCAACTTTATTGAGAAATCCCTTGACCCTTTTGTTTGGTTGTTTGTTTTTATTCGCAGGCAATTTCGGTTATATTTCTGTTTATAAGATGTGCTGCAATTGACCCAACTGACAGAACCAGGATGAAGAAGAAGAAAAAAAGCTAAGACTAATTCAGTTCCTAAGCTGAATTATGGGTTTATTATTGGTCAGATTGTGATGAGGTTTATTAGGAGGGTGGAGAGGAAGTTGCTTAGGACTTTTATTCAGAGGAAGTACCTTAATCCGTTGAAGACGGGTTCTCAGATGGAGCTTCTGCTCCCATTTCCCCTTGTTATGAAAGATGATGATGCCCTTGCCCCTAAACTTGTCCGGTACTAATATTTGCAGTAATTGAATTAAAGTTTTAACATGTTAGTTATATATTTTCCCACTCGGATTGAATTCACAATAATGTTTTCAATGATTAAAAATGTATGTAAGGTTTTGAATGAGCAAAGTGGTGAACAGGGTTGTATGGAGAAGAAGAAGAAGTTGGGTGCAAGTAGTAATATATAGGGTGTGAGTATTGATATATATAGGTTTTTAGGATTAGGGGTGTAAATATTAGTGATGGGTGTAAACAATAGATGTATGGGTGTGAGTAGTAATGATTAGGGTTAATATTGGAATCTTGGTGTAAAAAATTATAAAAATTGGGTGTATGGAATAATGAACAGGGTGCAAATAACACCTCCCTAATAATTATAGGGGTAGTTTTGAAAAAGTAAATCAAATTTTCACATTTTCAATGCCACTTAAAAATTTATCCACTCTCCTTGGTGGGAGTGAAAAACCCCAAAAAAATCTTATAAATAAGATCCAAGGGGGTATTTCATTGAGCACATCAAATCGCAAGGCAAACATGATTTTGAGGCAATAAATGCCAACGACCGAGTTCAAATCTTGATGATCGCGTTTTCTCCTTTTCTATAAAAATAAAAGAAATTATTTTAATACTATGGTAGATCGACCCTCGGTCCTACCCTTAACATACTTGGCCGACCATATTAATCTATCTGAGGGGTCACGCCTATCCAGGCCGAGCGTCTGTCCTGGGACCCACCCTAGCCACCTTGGACCGAGCACTTGGGCTTCGCACCCTTGAGAGTCCGAGCTAGGGGCGTGTGAGCCTAACTCGCCGCAGGGATAAGGACTCCCAACACAAGATAATAATGAATGACTCATTCCTTATCCTAAATGGGACACATTAGCTACCTTGCTGGACCTCCGTACAGGCCCACAAGGTACAATGCCACCCCTATAAATAGTTGTCTCCAGCAAGGGGCTCAGGTACGTTCTCTCACTCCCTAATTACACACTAGCACACACCAGTGATTAGGGAAACCCTAGTTGTCCCAACTGGACATCTAGCATACCAAAACAATCACACAGTGACATCAGACCATCCTCTAACTCTCAGGTCTCTTCATACCTTTGAGTTAGAGGTATATCTTAGACACAGTGTCTCAGACACTACATTGGCGTCGTCTGTGGGAAAGATAAACTGTCATTTCCACTCAAAATGGCAAACACAGGCGGAAACGTTGCGGCCAACTCACGTGGTGCAAACCACCAGGCTGGAAGAAACCGCCAGAGATTGGTAGAGGGCAGCGCTGACAATGGAAGAGATCTCGAAGGAAGAAACCCTCCCCATCACAACATGCCATCAGTCAGACTTGAAATCCCATCCCGTAGCCACCACTTTATACCAGCCCGAACTCACAGTGGTCCATACACTGTTCACTCTAGACAAACAAACCCCAACCCCCCCAATCGTGTACCAAACCACGGCTCCGGCCGATCCATTGATGCCCGTGTCTCTGGAGAAGAAAGGGGACACTCCCAAGGCCGAAGAGAAACCCAGCTCGAAGAAATAATTAAACAACAAGCTCAAATGTTGGAGCAGCAGGGAAGGGCTATAGCAGAACTCCAGCAGATCCACATGCAGGCAGTTGCCGCATGGGCAGTAGAAACAGCCCCAACGACCATACCAGCCCATGATCCACAAGGCCCCATTGCCCTTCCCCCACCACCTCCAATAAATCCAGCCCTAGCAGCCAGTTATGAGACCGACAACAGCGCTCACCCTGGCCACCCCTTTACTCCGCGTATCATGGCTTATGAAACACCATCTGCCTTCCTCGGCCCCACCAGCGTGGCGAAGTATAACGGCTTGACCGACCCCCTGGAGCATATCTTGTCTTTTGAAGGAGCAATGAATTTTTATGATGGAGGAGACTTAATGAAATGCCGAGCCTTTTCAATGACTCTTGTAACATCCTGAAAAATTAATATTAAATAATATAATTTTAGTATATAAATATTTATTTGAGGATAGGATTAAGCCTTAGAAATTGTACAAGGTTAGAAGGGTAGTATGAGCATAGGCCGACCTAGGATGTAAGTATAGGACCTCGGTCCGATCCCGGCCGAGCTAGATGAGATTGTGCGCCTATGAACCGAGCTGAATGGGAACCAAACGCGGAACCTGTTGTCCAGTCCGGAGTAGCCGACCTCAGCGCACCTCACAGTATCATCCGAGAAGGAAGCTCGGACTACTCCTGTTCCTACAAACCGAGCCGACGTATCCTAGCCGACGTACCCAAGCCGACACGTCCTAGCTCCTCCGTGCCAGCTCATGTGGAGCTGTTGACCCTTTGGTTTTCGTACCGTCCGTACGGTACTATCCTTCACTTTATGTCATTGTCATTCACTTTATGTCACTATCATTGCTTTATGTCCCTTTCAATGTACTATTCATGGCTTCCCTTGGAAGCCAATGAATCCTGTCCACACATTCTAGCTTCCCCAAGAAGCCTCCAATGAGGACCACACAAATGTTTCCCTCAAATGAATAAAAGAAAATCCTAATACACCCCATAACACACTTTGCCTCCTCATTCTCTCTTTCTCCTACGTCTCTCTCTTTCTCTCTGAAAACTCCAGCCACCAAACCCCAACATTCTTTCTCCCTCTCTTCTCACAGATATCTCCCTCTCTTCCACCAACCGAAGACCTCCTCCCCGCCGTCTTCTCTTCCGTCCCGGACGTCCCTGGACCGCTGTGGAGTTCGTGTGTGGCTGGTGGAGCTTGTGTGTAGCTTGGAGGAACTCGTGGCAACTTGGAGAAAAGGGTTCAAGGGGTGTTAAGCTCTAGAGGTCAAGCATCAAGGAAAGTCGTTCTCAAGCTCTCAACTCTTATCTCTCACGGTTTGAGGTAAGGAGTGAGTGTTACCTCTAATGGAGTTTGGGTTTCTAGGGTGTTCATAAAGGGTACTAAGAGTGGGTGTAGATTAGGGAATGGATATAGGTTAATGATAGAAAGAAGAGGTAAAAAGGGTAAAAGGGAACTAGTGAATGAACTAGAAACATGAGATTGAAGTAGGGAGGAACAATGGTTTATGCTATATGTTGGTATTTACATGATGGATTGGTTAAATGCTTTTATTCTTATTGTTGTTGTTTAAGTGTTTATGAACTTGCTGTATAGTTGTTTATGAGCTTTGATATTTGTTATTTATATCTGTGGCCGAGCTGGGCCGAGCTGGGAGAGGTTGCGAATGGGTTGAGAAAATGGTAAAGATGGGAAGTAGGAGAGATAGAGTAATAAGTCTGATAATGAGAAAAGATAATGGAATAAGGAAATGGTTAAAGGGTTGAGTCGAGAGAGGCCGAGCTAAATAAATGGTTAAAAAGACTAAGAGGTTGAGCCGAGATAGGCCGAACTAAAATGGTTAAAAGGATAAGAGGAATAAAGAAGAAATGGTTGTGTGATCGGGTCATAGCAGGCGCGTACCGGGTGCGTGCATTGATCGCGTCAGACGCATACTGGGTATGTGCAGCTGTAAGACGGGTACTGGGTACTCGCAGTTATGATTCGCACAAGGTTCCAAGCACGGAATCGATGGGATGTGGTCCTGGTCATAGTAGACGCGTACTGGGTGCATGCATTGATCGCGTAAGTCGCCGAGATGCGCCGCTGTAAGACGAGTACTGGGTGCTCGCAGTTATGGACTCTCCTTAACCCCATAGAATGATCGGCGATAGTGCTCCTGGTCATAGAAGTCGCGTACTGGGTACGTGCATTGATCGCGTCAGACGCATACCGGGTATGTGCAGCTGTAAGACGAGTACTGGGTACTCGCAGTTATGGACGACACTCCGATATCCGACTTTAAATGGTGTAAGACATGCACTGGGTGTATGCATCCGAGAAGAGTAAAAGATTGTAAACTATGTGAAAATGGAATTATGTGTAATGAGTTCGAGGTAGAGATGGTTTACTGAGGTAAGAGGATAGTGGCCGAGATGCCGAGTGTAAGATTTATGGAAAGAGTATAAGGGGAATCGGTAGGATGTGCCGAGGTATAGCTAATAGGTAATGGATAAACTAGGTTATGATGTGAGCCGAGCTAAAATAGATGGTAGGATGTGAGCCGAGCTAATTGATGCTGTAAGATGTGAACCGAGCTGAATGATGATGTATGCATGTGGTTTGATTACTTGTTATTATATGCTAACTGTCTACTTGTGTTTGGCTTGGTAGTTCGGTATGACATTTTAGAAACTGCTTATTTAAGTTCTGTGTAATGCTCACCTCCTTACCATTTTTTCAGGTACTAAGCCCGAGCAGACGCAGTCCCCGGCCGAGAAGGATCACTCTCCTTCACAGGGAGAGTAAGTCATTAGAGTCGGATAGCCTAGATGGGTCTCGCCCAGTTGGCCGAGCTAAAACACTCTTTTGTATATTTTGACCTCGGATTGCCTAGTTGGGCCGAGCTAAACTTTTATTGAACTCGTATTTTGAATATGAACTCGGTGTACCTGTTAATGAACTTTTTATGCTTTGATCGAATTAAAGTCTTCCGCCTTATAACTCTGATGTTTTTGTATTAATGAAAAGAAATTTTAAATTTTTGGGGTATTTAAGGGTAATTATTACATAGGGTGTTACATTTTTGGTATCAGAGCAGTTTCTCCTAGGCCTATTGGAGTTACAAAGGACTCCAGTGGTTACTCACCAAGAGAGTGACAAATAAGTAGAGTCTAGAAGTCTAAGTTAGACGATAGAGCTTATAGATGTATATATATATATATATATATTTGATTATTCGGTAGTTGATTGGCTTTCTCTCCATGTCCGAGCAGCATGGCTGGGAGAAGAGCCGATAACGACCGAATTGCTGCTTTGTTGGAAACTCTGGTTCAACTGCAGCAGAACCAAGCGCAGGCTCAGCAGAATCAGGCTAAGAACCTCGCTCAGAACATCGCCGCAGCCGCAGCAGCTGCAGCTGCAGCCCTTCAGCCTCAACCTCCGGCTCCGGTCGAGATTGACTGGCTGAGCCGATTTAGGAAGAACGAACCACCTCGGTTTGAAGGGGGTTATAATTCAGACGGAGCTCAGAGATGGCTCCAAGATGTCAAAAAGATTTTCCGATCTCTGCAACCGCCCTATGAATACAGGGTGAGATTGGCCGAGTTTGTGCTGGCTAGTGAAGCCGAGCACTGGTGGGAGCAACAGAGCCGAGGACTGGAAGCGGCTAATGAGGTCATCACTTGGGATTTGTTCCGAGCTCGATTCCTCAGAAAGTATTTTCCCGAGGATGTTCGGAGGGAGAAGGAGCTTTCTTTCCTCAAGCTGGAGCAGAGGAACTTGAGTGTCGGAGAATATGCCGCGCAGTTCGAGGATTTAATCCGATATTCCAGAAGCTACCGAGATGCTGATGAGCGTACCAAGTGCATCAAGTTTGAGTCTGGCCTTCTTGATGATATTCGGCTCGCTTTTGAATATCAGAACGTAGCCAATCTCTCACAGTTGGTGAACATGGCTATCACCTATGAGAAGGGGCTCAAGAGGAAAGCTGACGGAAAGCGGAGCAGGTCGGCAAAAAAGACAGTGGGGCCGACCAGGGGTAAAGAAGTTGCTCCGAGATCCGCTCCTTATGTGAATCCGAGCTCCAGAATGTCAACAGATCCAAGGAGCGGCGGTCAGATGGTGGTTTTTCCTGGCCCCTACCCGATATGCCAACATTGCGGGAGGCAACACAGGGGAGAATGCTGGAGTCTGGATCCGAGCAGAGCAAGAGGATCCTGTTTCCGATGTGGCAAGCCTGGTCAATTTGCAGCTCGGTGTACCGAGAATATTGTGAAGGAAGAAATCAATGTGGCAAAGGCACAACCGGCTGGTGTTAACCGACCTATGCAGAGAGGCAAAGTTTATACCATGGATGGTGAAGAGGTGACTGATGCTGACGAGCTGATCCGAGGTACTTGTCGAGTAAACAGCATCACATGTGCTGTGTTATTTGATTGTGGAATCTAATAAATACTCATCTTCAATCCCACCTTGATTACCATCTAGTTATGAGACCGTAACAAGAGACCTAATCAAAAACCTTGTGATAGTGTCATCCTTTAATAGTGTAAGGTCAGGATTGGTCATCCTTTCCCTTGCATCTGTTAAAAGATAAGGCTATCATTCAATAACGCAGTGATGTACAGTTGACGAATGTGGGATTGGGACTGACCACCTCGGTCTTCGCGTTTATTGACATGCTATATTATTGCGATTATCTAGCTGAAATCCGATTAAACCATCTAAGAATTCTACCCCTGTCGAAAACCCGATTGATACTTTAATCCTATAGGATCTTCCGACCTTACCTGGATTCGTTCTTGATAGTCTTCATCGACGACATCCTCATCTACTCTCGGAGTCCGAGTCAACATGAGCAGCACTTGAGCACGGTGTTGCGGTGGATCCCTCTAAGGTGGAAGCTGTGCTCAAGTGGGAGAGACCCAACTCGGTGACCGAGATCAGGAGTTTCCTCGGTCTTGCGGGATACTACCGGAGATTCATCGAAGGTTTTTCTAAACTGGCCCTACCCTTAACCTCGCTAACCCGAAAGGATACACCTTACCAGTGGTCCGAAGTGTGCGAACAGAGCTTCTAGGAGCTAAAGAAAAGGTTGACGAGTTCGCCCGTGCTGATTTTGCCCGATCCGACAAAAACCTCTGATGTGTTTTGTGATGCCTCAAAACAAGGTCTCGGCTATGTGCTGATGCAACAAGGAAAAGTGGTGGCTTACGCCTCTCGATAGCTCCGATCTCATGAACAAAAGTATCCCACGCACGATCTCGGATTGGCAGCGGTGGTGTTTGCCCTTAAGATTTGGAGACACTACCTGTATGGCACGAAGTTCGAAGTGTTCAGCGACCACAAGAGTCTCGGCTACCTGTTCGACCAGAAGGAACTGAACATGAGGTTGCGCAGATGGGTAGAATTTTTGAAAGATTGCGAGTTCAACTTGCACTATCACCCTGGAAAAGCCAACGTTGTGGCCGACGCCCTAAGCAGGAAAAGCCTTCATCTGAGCAATATGATGGTCTGAGAGATGCAGTCGATGCAGGAGTTCAGCGATCTCAACCTCGGCATATAGAAGAAGGAAGCCCTTAATCTTCGATGAGGGAGATCACGTATTCCTGCGGGTAACGGGGATTGGCCGAGCTATCAAATCAAAGAAGTTGACCCCTAGGTTTGTCGGACCATACCAGATATCGGAGAAGGTCGGACCAGTAGCTTACCGAATTGCTCTACCTCCGCACTTGTCTAAGCTCCATGATGTGTTCCATGTCTCGCAAATTAGGAGGTACATTCACGATCCCTCGCATGTGATAGCAGTGGACAAGCTGCCGCTAAAAGACAACCTGACTTTCGAGGTTCTTCCAGTCCGAGTTGAGGACAAACAGATCAGACGGCTCAGAGTAAAGGAAATCTCCTTGGTCAAGGTCGTCTGGAATCGGAATGATGTGGAGAAAGCTACTTGGGAACTCGAGGAGAAGATGAAGTAGTCATATCCGCAACTGTTCAATGCTGACTAAATTTCGAGGACGAAATTTCTGTAAGTGGGAGAGGAATGTAACATCCTGAAAAATTAATATTAAATAATATAATTTTAGTATATAAATATTTATTTAAGGGTAGGATTAAGCCTTAGAAATTGTACAAGGTTAGAAGGGTAGTATGAGCATAGGCCGACCTAGGATGTAAGTATAGGACCTCGGTCCGATCCCGCCGAGCTACATGAGATTGTGCGCCTATGAACCGAGCTAAATGGGAACGAAACGCGGAACCTGTTGTCCATTCCGGATTAGCCGACCTCAGTGCACCTCACAGTATCATCCGAGAAGGAAGCTCGGACTACTGCTGTTCCTACAAACCTAGCCGACGTATCCTAGCCGATGTACCCGAGCCGACACGTCCTAGCTCCTCCGTGCCAGCTCGTGTGGAGCTGTTGACCCTTTGGTTTTCGTACCGTCCGTACGGTACTATCCTTCACTTTATGTCATTGTCATTCACTTTATGTCACTATCATTGCTTTATGTCCCTTTCAATGTACTATTCATGGCTTCCTTTGGAAGCCAATGAATCCTGTCCACACATTCTAGCTTCCCCAAGAAGCCTCCAATGAGGACCACACAAATGTTTCCCTCAAATGAATAAAAGAAAATCCAAATACACCCCATAACACACTTTGCCTCCTCATTCTCTCTTTCTCCTACGTCTCTCTCTTTCTCTTTGAAAACACCAGCCACCAAACCCCAACATTCTTTCTCCCTCTCTTCTCACAGATATCTCCCTCTCTTCCACCAACCGGAGACCTCCTCCCCGCCGTCTTCTCTTCCGTCCCGGACGTCCCTGGACCGCTGTGGAGTTCGTGTGTGGCTGGTGGAGCTTGTGTGCAGCTTGGAGGAACTCGTGGCAGCTTGGAGAAAAGGGTTCAAGGGGTGTTAAGCTCTAGAGGTCAAGCATCAAGGAAAGCCATTCTCAAGCTCTCAACTCTTATCTCTCACAGTTTGAGGTAAGGAGTGAGTGTTACCTCTAGTGGAGTTTGGGTTTCTAGGGTGTTCATAAAGGGTACTAAGAGTGGGTGTAGATTAGGGAATGGATATAGGTTAATGATAGAAAGAAGAGGTAAAAAGGGTAAAAGGGAACTAATGAATGAACTAGAAACATGAGATTGAAGTAGGGAGGAATAATGGTTTATGCTATATGTTGGTATTTACATGATGGATTGGTTAAATGCTTTTATTCTTATTGTTGTTGTTGTATAAGTGTTTATGAACTTTGTGTATAGTTGTTTATGAGCTTTGATATTTGTTATTTATATCTGTGGCCGAGCTGGGCCAAGCTGGGAGAGGTTGCGAATGGGTTGAGAAAATGGTAAAGATGGGAAGTAGGAGAGATAGAGTAATAAGTATGATAATGAGAAAAGATAATGGAATAAGGAAATGATTAAAGGGTTGAGTCGAGAGAGGCCGAGCTAAATAAATGGTTAAAAAGACTAAGAGGTTGAGCCGAGATAGGCCGAACTAAAATGGTTAAAAGGAAAAGAGGAATAAAGGAGAAATGGTTGTGTGATCGGGTCATAGCAGACGCGTACCGGGCGCGTGCATTGATCGCGTCAGACGCATACTGGGTATGTGCAGCTGTAAGACGGGTACTGGGTACTCGCAGTTATGATTCACATAAGGTTCCGAGCACGAAATCGGTGGGATGTGGTCCTGGTCATAGCAGACGCGTACTGGGTGCGTGCATTGATCGCGTAAGTCGCCGAGATGCGCCGCTATAAGACGAGTACTGGGTGCTCGCAGTTATGGACTTTCCTTAACCCCATAGAATGATAGGCGGTAGTGCTCCTGGTCATAGAAGACGCGTACTGGGTGCGTGCATTGATCGCGTCAGACGCATACCGGGTATGTGCAGCTGTAAGACGGGTACTGGGTACTCGCAGTTATGGACGACACTCCGATATCCGACTTTAAATGGTGTAAGACATGCACTGGGTGTATGCATCCGAGAAGAGTAAAAGATTGTAAACTATGTGAAAATGGAATTATGTGTAATGTGTCCGAGGTAGAGATGGTTTACTGAGGTAAGAGGATAGTGGCCGAGATGCCGAGTGTAAGATTTATGGAAAGAGTATAAGGGGAATCGGTAGGATGTGCCGAGGTATAGCTAATAGGTAATGGATAAACTAGGTTATGATGTGAGTCGAGCTAAAATAGATGGTAGGATGTGAGCTGAGCTAATTGATGCTGTACGATGTGAACCGAGCTGAATGATGATGTATGCATGTGGTTTGATTACTTGTTATTATATGCTAACTGTCTACTTGTGTTTGGCTTGGTTGTTCGGTATGGCATTTTAGAAACTGCTTATTTAAGTTTTGTGTAATGCCCACCTCCTTACCATATTTTCAGGTACTGAGCCCGAGCAGACGCAGTCCCCGGCCGAGCAGGATCACTCTCCCTCACAGGGAGAGTAAGTCATTAGAGTCGGATAGCCTAGATGGGTCTCGGCCAGTTGGCCGAGCTAAAACACTCTTTTGTATATTTTGACCTCGGATTGCCTAGTTGGGCCGAGCTAAACTTTTATTGAACATGTATTTTGAATATGAACTCGGTGTACCTGTTAATGAACTTTTTATGCTTTGATCGAATTAAAGTCTTCCGCCTTATAACTCTGATGTTTTTGTATTAATGAAAAGAAATTTTAAAACTTAATTTTTGGGGTATTTAATGGTAATTATTACATAGGGTGTTACAACTCTCCAACCACCCGTATTGAGATGGTACTCGGCCCTGCCCAGAAACTCCGTCAATTCCTGGGCAGAAATGAAAAGGGTTTTTCTTAATAGATACACAGCTAGCTGCATCTAGCCAAAATCCGACCACGCATTAGCAGGCGTTATGCAGCTCCCAGAAGAACCCTTGAGAGAATATCTCTCCCGTTTCCACTCAGAGGCAGGATCTGTTCCAAATCTTGAACCGAGCTTTGCAGTCTTCCTTTTTACTCAAGGACTTCGCAACGAAGACTTCAAAAACTCACTGGTAGGGAAACCGCCGAGGGATATGGCGGAATTAAGGCACCGGTCTACCAAATTTATAAATTTGGAGGAATTCAACAAATGGCAGAGAAACAGAGAAAGAGGTGAGAGAGGGGAGCCTTCCTCTCAAGGAAAGCCAAGGAGAGACGACAGAAGAGATGATAGAAGGGAGGAGCAAAGAAAAGGACCCAGGGGACACAGAAGATTCGGCGTCCCCCGAGCCAAGTTCGACGAGTACACCCCTCTCACGGTCCCAAGAAGTCAGATACTGCAAGAAACAATGCAGACTGACCTTCGAATGGTGGAGAGACCCTCCCCCCCCTTAAAAAGAAGCCAGAGCCAGGATTGTTCCAAATTCTGCTCGTATCATGGGGGATATGGGCATACTACAGACGAGTGCACCTGGCTAAGAGATGTGATTGAGCAATTGATAAGAGATGGGAAATTACAACAGTATGTCAGGGAGGCACTCAACCGACATGCTCGAAGAAGGACCCCCTCCCCGGACAGAAATGTCCGATCCTCAACTAGACAAACCGACCACCACACCAATCAGCAACAACCATCTAATCCACAAAGGATTGCTATGGTAGAAGTAGCCACAGACCAATCCCCGCAAAACCTCATAATCAACACCATAGCTGGAGGTTTTGCGGGAGGAGGAGAAAACAGATCTGATAGAAAAAATAACATCAACCAAGTTCTTGCCATCCATGACCATCCAATCCGAAAAAGAACTACAAAGAGTGTCCCCATCTGTTTCTCGGATAAGGATCTTGAAGGGATCATCCCGGGTCACAACGACCCAATGGTCATTACTGCTCTAATAGGCAACTATGAGGTTGCCAGGATATTTGTCGACCAAGGAAGTTCGGCAGATATCATGTTCTTAAATCTTTTTGAAGCTCTGAAGTTAAAAATCTCTGACTTGACCCCTTTTGAAGGAAAGTTAATCAGCTTTACAGGGGACACGGTGGTCCCCAAAGGACACATTCAACTTCCCGTGACGCTCGGGAATCATCCCTCGGCGAGAACCGAGATCATCAAGTTTCTGGTTGTCGACTGCCCATCAGCTTATAATGCCATCCTCGGAAGAACATGCTTGCAGGCTTTCGGGGCAGTCGACTCAACCGTCCATCTGACCATGAAATTCGAAGGCTCTGACAGGACTGTTGTTGCCATCAGAGCCGAACATGAAAAAGCTAGACTATGCTACAACGCTAGTCTAGCGAAACTCAAAAGCCCCAAAGAGACCCAACCCAAGTTAAGTTTGAACAGAGGAAATGTACTTTTGACGGACCTAGATGTCAGGTCCGAGTTGGATGCTCGAACTTTTGAAGAAAAACAAAGATCTGTTCGCATGGACCTCGGCGGACATTGTAACACCCCGATTTGGTAACTTGAAAACCATAGTCATTTTGAGTGAAAATTAGGGGCCATTTTTTTTCTTTTTTTTGATGAGTAGTGTACAAACTGAGGACATCTCTTATTTACAAAACATAGTTTCATACTCATGTTCTCAAGTTGCACCGACTCTTCCAAGTCCCAAACCGGAATGTCACAAGACATTACGCTTTGAAACTCACCATCCAAAACATTATCTAGAATAGAATAGCCCATTTGATTTCATGTCAAAATATCCAAACAAAGATTAAATTGTTGGGGTTACAGCAGGACCAGGTTGCTAAGAACTCATGGGAAATTACATACTCAAAGGGGAAATTACCTACTCCCTAGTCATATTCCTAAATCCTTCCCTAGTTTTGCTTTCCAAATCTGCCATACCACTCGTCATCATCCATTAGTAACTCCTCAGGACTAATGATCCAGCTCTCGTAGCTAGAGTACACCTCTGCATCCTAATCAGACCAGAGGTCAGGATCCTCCTCTTCTACGACCCTAGTAAGCTCCACCTCAACATCGTCATCCTCACAATCCGTCTCCTCCTCTGCAGCAGCCTCCTCTTCTGCTAACTGTAACTCAGCTCTTCTACGCGGAATCTTTATGTAGAACATCTCGAGAACAGACATAATGTTGTTGGCGCCTCTTCTGGGAGTCGCTCCTATCTCCCGCAACTGCTAGTATCGTACCATATTGGCCATCTAAACCCGTACGATTTTACACAAGACAGAATAGATAGAGTAGAGAGAGTGAGCAACCCAAAACGGCAATGTCGACTATGTGGGATTATATTAGGTAAATATTAAGACAAAATAGATACAAAGGCAAACATAAATCCAGCAGTAACATGAGGTAAATCAAAACAACATATATAATCATCATGATGTACCCTTACATAATCACCCAATTACTCATTTCAGTATTTGCAAGCTCAAGACAATCGCATCCTTCACCATGATACTTTTCTTCCATTCTCTCTCCTTTCCTCAAACTCATCAGACGTTTCAAGGGTAACCATATCCACTTCCACTCTTGGTTTTTAGCATTTTCATTATCATTATTATTTTGATCATCATCACAAATATCTTTGGAATATCTTGGTTATTAAGTCTTATCAATTCGATTAGCATCAATGATGAGGGGGAAACATCATTGTGCTCACACTCGTCTACATCTCCTCGGTCAACCTCCCAACCTAGTCGGAAGCAAACAGGAGTACAAGACCTTTACCACGCGGGCACGACAGCTGTCACAATACATAATGGTCCCAGACCAGGAGGATCTCGTCCTCAAATCATATCAAATATAACAAGGCTCACTGTCCACGCAGTGGCAAAACACAATGCCCCGTTCCAGTCCCTCTCACTGTTCTCGATTTGCAATCTAGGGGGCGACAGTATGTTTCTAGTGGGCCCGCAGAACTTGCCACGGCATTAGACCCAGTCCCCACCACGTTAGTGTGCCACTTGTGGAGTTTGTTCTTCCTAGAAACATACTCTAGAATTCTTGACATTTCACCGTCATCGTCCTCCCCTAATGCAATCTCGTCCTAAGTATCCGAAGATACCTATAGTTCCTTCCTCTCCACTACTTCGATTCGACACTCATACCTCACCGCATTTATAAATGTCTTTTAATAGTCTTTTAAAGATTTTACGTTACGGCTTAGTCCTAATGATCGGTCCATCCTTGGTGCATCCCTTCAATGAGACCCGATCGCTAATCGTGCGCATCTAATCCCCCTATAGCTCACACAATATCACTTTACTCATCACAACATTATTGCATCATCTTTCTCTTTCTCAAGTCATAGCACCTTGCTTTCATCAACATTAGCATCACTATTCCGAGCCAATTGAAACTCAGCACGCCATCATTGTCCTCCTCGCCAATGGTGATTCAACAGCATCAGTAATTCCCCTCATTCATTCCAAATTTCCAATTACCATTTACTTCTCATACAATTCAACGCACAATTGAACGATTCCCAACAATATCACATAACTATAACAAATAAGCGAATCATAAAATAAGTAAATAGCACAACATGAACAATCAGAAAAAATATCATCATTCTTATAAACCTATCTCAGTCATTCGGGTGGATAGCTAGACCAAACAAACGAGCGCTATCACATACACCACTACGCTAAATGAGATTGGAGTCCAATCTTTGAGATGATTGGACGTCCTAATATGTTACCTAATTACCACGGCGTCTTAAGGGAATGCCCCTCTCTCACCTCGATGACGAACGTCCTATAGCTCTCCAAGGTTTCCCGATCATCTCTCCTCGCCTCTTATCCTTTTGTCCGTCGCTCAACACGAAATTGAGTCTTCTAGCTTCTAGGGTTCTTGCTTTCTAAATCCAAGGTCTTGTTCCAAATCTCCTTCCTCCTTCTTCGTGTCACTCACGGCCACCCCCTCTCTTCTCCTCTCTCTTTTCTTTTCTAAGGATGTGTTGGTTCCTTAGGAAGTGTTTGAGTTGTGTTTGTGAAAGAATGAAGGAAAGTAAGGAAATGAACTAAGGCATGGGTTAATATAAGGGCACCGAAATTACCTCTTTTTCCCATGGAATGGGTTTCGGCCAAGGCACTAAGTGGGAGGGTAGTTTTGGGTTATTCAAAGTTTGCATGGGAGGGGTTAAATCAAAGAGGGGACATGGTGCTTAGTCTAGGGCTAGGCTTCATCATGCTTAGTCATTTCAAGGCTACCATTTTCCACTCTCCTAATCCACTTGTTGGCTTCTAAGCCTTCCAAGTAGCTCCTCTCAATTTGAAATCTACTCCAACACACACACACACTCACTCATCACCGTAGCATTCACACACATACACACCATCATGCAATTTTTTTTATTTTCATTTTCTATTTTAAGATATCATCAACTCAAGAATCACATACATGCATTCACACACCTAATAAAACTGTAACACCATATGCACATACACATAGTCTATGTTTTTCTAATCATATTTATTTAAGATACTTATGATCACCATTTCACATGGATATGCAAGTAATTTCAAGGATCATATGTGCACACACCCAAACCGTAGCACATGCACATATATATGCACATTTGCTTTTCAATAACATTTACAAACAACTATACATCATGTTGAGCATAATTAATTTCATATAATAGCAATTAATTTAATTTCCTACAAGAACACATTTTATTATAAAGAAAACTTAGGCTATTTCAAAGTAAAATAATTATCTACATATAGTTCACACAATTAAAAATCAAATTTCATGAAAATGAGAAATTTCCAAAAGATAAATTTATTTAAGGTCATTAACTTCCAAGAATCATAGTTTCATTAAAATGCGTCCTTCACAAATTTCAAAAATAATTTTGTAAATTAAATCAAAATTTTAAAAGATCACACTTTCAAAGTTCACAAATCCAAAAATGCAAATTTATTTCATAAAGAAATCATCTCTTTATAAAATCCTTTTTTAGAAAACAAAATTTAAACGTTTATTTTTAGCGAATTCGTTTATGCACGCACGGGAAAATGCGGGGTGTTACATTCTCCCCAACTTAAGAATTTCTCGTCCCCAAGAAATACGGAGCGAACTTGGGCTATGGGCACATAATTCCTCTGAATAACCTCTTTACTCCTGAACCATAGCCTGTATCGCCACATCCATGATCGTGCATCGTCCAACTATCGTCCTTACGGGCTACTCAAAGGATGACTTTTGCAAACGATCTCAGGGGTATTCTGGTCGGCCAATAGAATGGGATACAAACAACAGGGTTTCACAGAAACAAAAGATTAAAGAGGTTTAAGATATCCGAGCAACATCCAAAAACAACAGAGTTATACTCTTTGAGCTAAGGTTCCACTACCTTACGTGATTATATTTCTCCTCATCCGTTCAAACCTAATCAAGCTATTCTTTAGAATTCCATATCTCTACTTGCTCCCCAACTTAGATATATCATATCTCTACACGCCGCCCCTTTGATCACAACTTAATTCCTAAAACTCCCTTTCCTTATCATACCTTAATCGGTTCTTCACAATTTCCAATTGTCTCATACTTCATTTTCATTATCCAACTTATGAGACCGCCATCTCATCTCCTCATCTTAATTACCACAATTTCGCAAGGAATACACACTACTTCATTCCCTATTCCTAAGCACTTAATCATACAACCTAGTTTTCCTAAACCTTTTTCCAACTTTTCTATCTACCACGAACTCTACACCATCCACACTCTTTCAATCCAAAGACCTAGTATTCCTCAAGATACTAAGTTCTGATACTCCATCCTAACTTTAGGTCACACCTAAGGGTTCTAACCATGAGCTCCACTACTTCATTGATTCAACCTTACCATCTCATCATCTATGCTCCTCTTTCTAATCTCTCTCCTTTTACAAATCTATACACTTAGGGGCTCAGGTCCTAATTGTAAGATCCATGAAGAATGTTTTGATAAATGCCAAAAGGTTTTGAACAAGCTACAAGTGTGTTGATCAAGTTCAAGCTCAACAAGCAACAACAAACATCAAGTTTTGAAGAGAGAGCCAACTCATGAAGACTTAGTTTGGTAGTTTATGTTTTATTGTTTTATCTTTTGCCTCACAAGTCTTTTAGTTTATGAGTTTGGGTAGAGTTTATTAGAGGGTAGTGAATCTCTTTTGATTGCATGATTATATCATATTTTGAGTATTCACTTTGCCTAAAATCAATAGGTGGCTTAAAGGTTTGAAAGAAAAGGTTTAGTTTTTGAGAAAACAAGTTTTAAGTGATTTTTAATGTTAATAATCGATTAACAGATTTTGATAATTGATTAACAGTGTATTTTGAACTGATAATCGATTAACAAACTTTTGATAATCGATTATCTGAACTTTTACTCGAGTAAAACCTTTTTCACTCGAGTGAAATTTATGCAGCTTTCGTATTACTCGAGTAACACTCATTTCACTCGAGTAACTTGATCAGATATGGTTTTTTAAATACGTTTTTCACTTCTCAAAAGCCATTCTAAGTGCTCCAACTTTTGGGTATTCTATATAAACCTTTTCCTAATCATTTCTATCAACTAGAATCATTTTGATACACAATTTTACAAAGAATCAAAGCCACACTATTCTCTCTCACTCTCTCAAGATCAAAGCTCTCATTTTCATATTCTTTGATCAAGAACCTTGAATCTCTCATGTTGATCTTTTCATAACTTTTGAAAGAGATTCATAGGATTGTTATTTTGTTTTCTATTGAGTTGTAATCATTGCAAGAGGCAAACATTCTACAACAAAGGAAGCCTTGATTTTGTGAATCAAGCAAGTTTAGTTGAAAGTCTTGAAGAAGCATTTCATCAAGCATTTGGAAGGCACTTTGAAGAATCTCAAAGTACTTGGAAGTCTTGTGAGTGAAGCAAGCAAAGAAGACTTGTTGTGGGGTTATCAACAAGAAAGTAGAGGTTAGATTAGATATCAATAGGGTTACAAGGCAAGGGTGTGGTATCTCTTGTAGGCTAGCAAGAAGGAAGTCTTGTGAGGCATTTACTTGTAATTTGAGAAACTCTAATTCCTCATAGTGAAGAATCTCTCTTGGTTGAAGAGGGGACTGGAGTAGCTTTCAAGTGGATGAAAGTGAACCAGGATAAATCACTGTGTCGTATCTCTAAACTCTCTACTCTTTACAATTCTTGTTATTAATTGTGTTCTTGATTGAAAACCTAGAAAAAGTGATTTTTCTATATTTGATTGAATTGAATCTTTATTGTGCAAAATTGATAAAGGGAAAATCATTTTCATAACCTAGGTGAATCAATAAGAATATTGGTGTTGATTGTTTCCGCTTAATCTCTGATATAATATTTGTTAATTGATTGATTTTCATTGGTTTTAATCGTTTAGATTTGTTTCTTGCGAAAATCTTTCAAAGTTTCTTTAACACCTATTCAACCCCCCCTTCTAGGTGTTCTCCTATTGTTCCTAGTTATTTCACCCACCGAGTGTAGTTTTCCAACAATTGGTATCAGAGCTCGGTCGAAAGACACGAGCATAGAGCTTTTTCGTTAAGATCCTAAGGAAACTACAATGGGTTCTACGAATCCTTTTGGTGGTGAAGGTGCTTCAATAAATCGCCCTCCTATGTTTGGTGGAGAGGGTTATGGTTATTGGAAAATTAGGATGAGAATCTTTATAGAAGCTATAGATGTGAACATTTGGGAAGCCATTGAAAATGGTCCTTATATTCCCTCAAAAGATGTAGAAGGTGTGCTTACACTTACTCCCAAAGATAAGTGGACCGATGATGATAAAAGGAAAATTCAATATGATTTAATAGCAAAAAATATCATCACCTCCGCTCTATCTTATGATGAGTTCTTTAGAGTCTCCCAATGTAAAGATGCCAAAGATATGTGGGACACCTTGCAAGTCACACATGAAGGCACTAGTGAAGTTAGGCGTGCTAGATTAAATTCTTTGATGCATGAATATGAATTGTTTCATATGTTGCCTAATGAATCTATATGTTTTATGCAAAAACGTTTTACTCATATTGTTAATCATCTCATTGCTCTTGGTAAAACTTTCGTGAATTGTGAACTTGTTAACAAAGTTTTAAGATGTCTAAGTAGGGAATGGCAACCTAAGGTTACCGCAATTGTTGAATCAAAGGACTTGGACACCATGGACTTAGCAACACTTTTCGGAAAGCTACAAGAACATGAAATGGAGCTTGAACGTTTGCAAATGCATGAAGAGTCGGATAAGTACAAAGAGATAAAAGGAATTGCTCTTAAAGCTCAAAGGTCATATAAAAAGGAAGAGAGTTCCGTTGATGATGATGATGTTGATAATGAAGATTCTGATTCGGATATTGATGAAGAGGAGATGAAGCTTCTACTAAGAAAGTTCAATAAAATTCTAAGGAGAAAAGGAAGGTTGAACAAGGACAAAAGTAAAGAGAAGGATCCCCCACACTACAAGACGAAGACTTCAAAAGAAGGTGTAGTTTGCCATGAATGTGGAAAGCCCGGTCATCTCAAGTACTCATGCTCTAAGTATCTCAAGAAGAAGGAGAAAGAGAAGAATAATGCAAAACACAAAAGGGCATACATAGTTTGGAATGGTGATGATGAACAAGACAAGAAAAGCACAACTAGTAGTTCTTCGGATGATGAACATGCCGCTTGTCTCAACTTGATAGCTCAAGTACATGAAGAGGAAAGCTCAAATGATGAATCAAGTGAGCAAAGTGACGAAAGCGATGTAAGTCTTACTAAATCCGAAATTTCTTCAAATTATGAAATGTTATATAATGCTTATGAAGAAATGCATGAACATCTCAAGAAATTAGCTAAGAAAAATATTGATAGGAAGAAGCTCATTGAGGAACATCAACAAAAGATTTTAGATCTTCAAAAGCAAGTTGATGACCTTAAGTTAGACAATGAGACTTTGCATCTTATCATTGATAATTCTACTTGTGATTGTGCTAGTAGATTGAATAATGTGGTTGATTGTGAGGATTGCAAGTTGCTTAAGGATGAAAATGCTATTTTGAAAAATAAGCTTGCAAGTTTCACAAATGGTGATATTAGATTGCGAACATTGTTAAATTTTCAAAGAGAAAATTCAAACAAGTTTGGTTTGGGTTATACTAATGCTAAGAGTAAATCTCATAGAAATGTTGTTGATTTTTCAAAAGTTGATTTTTCAAATGCACCAACATGTTTCTATTGTGGTACTCATGGACATACTTCAAATGTGTGTTATATTAAAGTGCATGGTATACCTAAAGGAGATTTTGTTTGGGTGAAAAAGGGTGAAAGTCCCTACACTAACAAAAATGGATCCAAAACCATTTGGATACCAAAAAGCAAAGCATGATTGTTTTTGTAGGTATGATTGAAGAGCAAAAGGACTTTCATGTGATATTCATTCATTTGCTACTTCAATTGGTATCAAGGAGAAAATTCTACAAATTGATGTTATTCTATTCATGCTTTGGTTATATTTCTTCTATTTTGGCTTAGATCATATATTTTCAATTGGTATATATTTCTTTTTGATAATGCCAAAGGGGGAGAAATATGATGTTTTGAAAAAGGAAGGAGAGAAATATTATCATTTTGGAGAAATAAAATGGTAAGTTTGGAGAAAGGTTGTTTTGTTGTTTTTATGTAGGTTGAGCAAAGTTGTTGCAGATAGGGGGAGAATCAAGCTTACTCAATTGGATTTCAAATGTCAAAAGCATTAATTGAGGGGGAGCAAGAGTCTCACCAAGTGATCAAATGGATCAAGCATCAACAACTTCAATGAACTTCAAACGATTTCAAAACATGTTTGTCATTTTCAAAAAGGGGGAGATTGTAAGATCCATGAAGAATGTTTTGATAAATGCCAAAAGGTTTTGAACAAGCTACAAGTGTGTTGATCAAGTTCAAGCTCAACAAGCAACAACAAACATCAAGTTTTGAAGAGAGAGCCAACTCATGAAGACTTAGTTTGGTAGTTTATGTTTTATTGTTTTATCTTTTGCCTCACAAGTCTTTTAGTTTATGAGTTTGGGTAGAGTTTATTAGAGGGTAGTGAATCTCTTTTGATTGCATGATTATATCATATTTTGAGTATTCACTTTGCCTAAAATCAATAGGTGGCTTAAAGGTTTGAAAGAAAAGGTTTAGTTTTTGAGAAAACAAGTTTTAAGTGATTTTTAATGTTAATAATCGATTAACAGATTTTGATAATTGATTAACAGTGTATTTTGAACTGATAATCGATTAACAAACTTTTGATAATCGATTATCTGAACTTTTACTCGAGTAAAACCTTTTTCACTCGAGTGAAATTTATGCAGCTTTCGTATTACTCGAGTAACACTCATTTCACTCGAGTAACTTGATCAGATATGGTTTTTTAAATACGTTTTTCACTTCTCAAAAGCCATTCTAAGTGCTCCAACTTTTGGGTATTCTATATAAACCTTTTCCTAATCATTTCTATCAACTAGAATCATTTTGATACACAATTTTACAAAGAATCAAAGCCACACTATTCTCTCTCACTCTCTCAAGATCAAAGCTCTCATTTTCATATTCTTTGATCAAGAACCTTGAATCTCTCATGTTGATCTTTTCATAACTTTTGAAAGAGATTCATAGGATTGTTATTTTGTTTTCTATTGAGTTGTAATCATTGCAAGAGGCAAACATTCTACAACAAAGGAAGCCTTGATTTTGTGAATCAAGCAAGTTTAGTTGAAAGTCTTGAAGAAGCATTTCATCAAGCATTTGGAAGGCACTTTGAAGAATCTCAAAGTACTTGGAAGTCTTGTGAGTGAAGCAAGCAAAGAAGACTTGTTGTGGGGTTATCAACAAGAAAGTAGAGGTTAGATTAGATATCAATAGGGTTACAAGGCAAGGGTGTGGTATCTCTTGTAGGCTAGCAAGAAGGAAGTCTTGTGAGGCATTTACTTGTAATTTGAGAAACTCTAATTCCTCATAGTGAAGAATCTCTCTTGGTTGAAGAGGGGACTGGAGTAGCTTTCAAGTGGATGAAAGTGAACCAGGATAAATCACTGTGTCGTATCTCTAAACTCTCTACTCTTTACAATTCTTGTTATTAATTGTGTTCTTGATTGAAAACCTAGAAAAAGTGATTTTTCTATATTTGATTGAATTGAATCTTTATTGTGCAAAATTGATAAAGGGAAAATCATTTTCATAACCTAGGTGAATCAATAAGAATATTGGTGTTGATTGTTTCCGCTTAATCTCTGATATAATATTTGTTAATTGATTGATTTTCATTGGTTTTAATCGTTTAGATTTGTTTCTTGCGAAAATCTTTCAAAGTTTCTTTAACACCTATTCAACCCCCCCTTCTAGGTGTTCTCCTATTGTTCCTAGTTATTTCACCCACCGAGTGTAGTTTTCCAACAATAATTATTCTCTCAGATTCCTCCCTTAGTCCACCACCATACAGATCACCTCTTGGACCAATTTACCCTCAAAACTCTAATTCTTACTCATTCCGAATAACTCATCATCTTTCTACAATTCTAAAGAGTACCCTTACCTTCTCCAAGGCTCATACTTCCTTTATGTCAACTAATCCTCGATCTTTCCTTAGCACTTTCAATTCCTGCCTCAAGGTGCTTCACTTCCCACTGTCTAATGCTAAGAATGCCTGTACGTCGGATGCCGGATATCAAGGTCTTACATTTTCAATAAGGCTTTAGGAAGATCAAATCTTTGATCAAGGTTAAAGAGAAAACTTTGGATTTATCAAGGTTCATAACAACTTATCTAGTTCCTTTGACAAACAAGGGTTAAAATCCTTGGATTCATCTATTTCAAACATTTTACCAAAGCAATTTGGCAAAACTTGGGATTTTCATGAAGAAAGTTTCAGCAAAAAGGAGGATTCTAGTCACAAGACAAGGTTACGGGTTAATGGCTCAAAGGTGATTTCAAACAAAAGGGTTTACATCAAGAGGGTTCTAATCATTAACCGACGTCACAAGGTGGCATTGAACACTGTTCCCGGATGCTGTGGTGAACAAGAACCAACACCTTCCAGAACTGTTTCGATACATACCTAGCATTCCTATGCTCACTCATTGCTACCTTACTACTTACGCACACTCAGAGTTACATAGTAGAGTATGCAAGTCCCCACGCAAGAGTTCTTAGAGCAACCTCGCTCTGATACCATTTTGTAACACCCCGATTTGGTAACTTGAAAACCATAGTCATTTTGAGTGAAAATTAGGGGCCATTTTTTTTTGATGAGTAGTGTAAAAACTGAGGACATCTCTTATTTACAAAACATAGTTTCATACTCATGTTCTCAAGTTGCACCGACTCTTCCAAGTCCCAAACCAGAATGTCACAAGACATTACGCTTTGAAACTCACCATCCAAAACATTATCTAGAATAGAATAGCCCATTTGATTTCATGTCAAAATATCCATACAAAGATTAAATTGTTGGGGTTACAGCAGGACCAGGTTGCTAAGAACTCATGGGAAATTACATACTCAAAGGGGAAATTACCTACTCCCTAGTCATATTCCTAAATCCTTCCCTAGTTTTGCTTTCCAAATCTGCCATACCACTCGTCATCATCCATCAGTAACTCCTCAGGACTAATGATCCAGCTCTCGTCGCTAGAGTACACCTCTGCATCCTCGTCAAACCAGAGGTCAGGATCCTCCTCTTCTACGACCCTAGTAAGCTCCACCTCAACATCGTCATCCTCACAATCCGTCTCCTCCTCTGCAGCAGCCTCCTCTTCTGCTAACTGTAACTCAGCTCTTCTACACGGAATCTTTATGTAGAACATCTTGAGAACAGACATAATGTTGTTGGCGCCTCTTCTGGGAGTCGCTCCTATCTCCCGCAACTGCTAGTATCGTACCATATTGGCCATCTAAACCCGTACGATTTTACACAAGACAGAATAGATAGAGTAGAGAGAGTGAGCAACCCAAAACGGCAATGTCGACTATGTGGGATTATTTTAGGTAAATATTAAGACAAAATAGATACAAAGGCAAACATAAATCCAGCAGTAACATGAGGTAAATCAAAACAACATATATAATCATCATGATGTACCCTTACATAATCACCCAATTACTCATTTCAGTATTTGCAAGCTCAAGACAATCGCATCCTTCACCATGATACTTTTCTTCCATTCTCTCTCCTTTCCTCAAACTCATCAGACGTTTCAAGGGTAATCATATCCACTTCCACTCTTGGTTTTTAGCATTTTCATTATCATTATTATTTTGATCATCATCACAAATATCTTTGGAATATCTTGGTTATTAAGTCTTATCAATTCGATTAGCATCAATGATGAGGGGGAAACATCATTGTGCTCACACTCGTCTACATCTCCTCGGTCAACCTCCCAACCTAGTCGGAAGCAAACAGGAGTACAAGACCTTTACCACGCGGGCACGACAGCTGTCACAATACATAATGGTCCCAGACCAGGAGGATCTCGTCCTCAAATCATATCAAATATAACAAGGCTCACTGTCCACGCAATGGCAAAACACAATGCCCCGTTCCAGTCCCTCTCACTGTTCTCGATTTGCAATCTAGGGGGCGACAGTATGTTTCTAGTGGGCCCGCAGAACTTGCCACGACATTAGACCCAGTCCCCACCACGTTAGTGTGCCACTTGTGGAGTTCGTTCTGCCTAGAAACATACTCTAGACTTCTTGACGTTTCACCGTCATCGTCCTCCCCTAATGCAATCTCGTCCTAAGTATCCGAAGATACCTATCGTTCCTTCCTCTCCACTACTTCGATTCGACACCCATACCTCACCGCATTTATAAATGTCTTTTAATAGTCTTTTAAAGATTTTACGTTACGGCTTAGTCCTAATGATCGGTCCATCCTTGGTGCATCCCTTCAATGAGACCCGATCGCTAATCGTGCGCATCTAATCCCCCTATAGCTCACACAATATCACTTAACTCATCACAACATTATTGCCTCATCTTTCTCTTTCTCAAGTCATAGCACCTTGCTTTCATCAACATTAACATCACTATTCCAAGCCAATCGAAACTCAGCACGCCATCATTGTCCTCCTCGCCAATGGTGATTCAACAGCATCAGTAATTCCCCTCATTCATTCCAAATTTCCAATTACCATTTACTTCTCATACAATTCAATCTCGTCATATCTTGCCACTCTCTCTCTCTCCCTTATTCACTCTCATTATTCGAACCCATTATTCTTTTCTTATCATTCTTAGCTTATGATTTTCATAATTTTATTACTAACGCACAATTGAACGATTCCCAACAATATCACATAACTATAACAAATAAGCGAATCATAAAATAAGTAAATAGCACAACATGAACAATCAGTAAACATATCATCATTCTTATAAACCAATCTCAGTCGTTGGGTGGATAGCTAGACCAAACAAACGAGCGCTATCACATACACCACTACGCTAAATGAGATTGGAGTCCAATCTTTGAGATGATTGGACGTCCTAATATGTTACCTAATTACCACGACGTCTTAAGGGAATGCCCCTCTCTCACCTCGATGACGAACGTCCTATAGCTCTCCAAGGTTTCCCGATCATCTCTCCTCGCCTCTTATCCTTTTGTCCGTCGCTCAACACGAAATTGAGTCTTCTAGCTTCTAGGGTTCTTGCTTTCTAAATCCAAGGTCTTGCTCCAAATCTCCTTCCTCCTTCTTCGTGTCACTCACGGCCACCCCCTCTCTTCTCCTCTCTCTTTTCTTTTCTAAGGATGTGTTGGTTCCTTAGGAAGTGTTTGAGTTGTGTTTGTGAAAGAATGAAGGAAAGTAAGGAAATGAACTAAGGCATGGGTTAATATAAGGGCACCGAAATTACCTCTTTTTCCCATGGAATGGGTTTCGGCCAAGGCACTAAGTGGGAGGGTAGTTTTGGGTTATTCAAAGTTTGCATGGGAGGGGTTAAATCAAAGAGGGGACATGGTGCTTAGTCTAGGGCTAGGCTTCATCATGCTTAGTCATTTCAAGGCTACCATTTTCCACTCTCCTAATCCACTTGTTGGCTTCTAAGCCTTCTAAGTATCTCCTCTCAATTTGAAATCTACTCCAACACACACACACACACACACTCACTCTTCACCGTAGCATTCACACACATACACACCATCATGCAATTTTTTTTATTTTCATTTTCTATTTTAAGATATCATCAACTCAAGAATCACATACATGCATTCACACACCTAATAAAACTGTAACACCATATGCACATACACATAGTCTATGTTTTTCTAATCATATTTATTTAAGATACTTATGATCACCATTTCACATGGATATGCAAGTAATTTCAAGGATCATATGTGCACACACCCAAACCGTAGCACATGCACATATATATGCACATTTGCTTTTCAATAACATTTACAAACAACTATACATCATGTTGAGCATAATTAATTTCATATAATAGCAATTAATTTAATTTCCTACAAGAACACATTTTATTATAAAGAAAACTTAGGCTATTTCAAAGTAAAATAATTATCTATATATAGTTCACACAATTAAAAATCAACTTTCATGAAAATGAGAAATTTCCAAAAGATAAATTTATTTAAGGTCATTAATTTCTAAGAATCATAGTTTCAATAAAATGCGTCCTTCACAAATTTCAAAAATAATTTTGTAAATTAAATCAAAATTTTAAAAGATCACACTTTCAAAGTTCACAAATCCAAAAATGCAAATTTATTTCATAAAGAAATCATCTCTTTAGAAAATCCTTTTTTAGAAAACAAAATTTCAACGTTTATTTTTAGCGAATTCGTTTATGCACGCACGGGAAAATGCGGGGTGTTACAGACATGCCGGGGATTGACCCGAACTTTATATGTCATCACCTCAGCGTCAACCCGACCGCCAAACCAGTCGCCCAGAAAAAGATAAGAGTGGGAACGGAGAAAGCTGCAATCATTGAGGAGAAGGTGGCCGAGCTCCTCTCGGCCGGATTCATCAGGGAGGTTAATTACTCGGACTGGCTCTCGAACACCGTGCTGGTCAAAAAATCAAACGGGAAGTGGCGCATGTACGTCGACTACACCGACTTAAACAAAGCCTGTCCAAAAGATCAGTATCCCCTCCCATCATTGACAAACTTGTGGACAACTCTTCTGGGTACCAACTCCTCTCTTTTATGGATGCGTATTCAGGGTACAACCAGATCCCGATGTACCCTCCTGATCAGGAGAAAACGACCTTCATAACCGAAAAGGCCACATACTGTTACACAGTTATGCCTTTCGGATTGAAAAACGCTGGCGCAACCTACTAGCGGATGATGAACAAGGTCTTCTCGGGTTTGATCGGTCCCACCCTCGAGGTTTACATAGATGACATGATAGCCAAGAGCAAGAAGAAGGAAGATCATCCCCATGATCTGGCAGCCATCTTGGACAGAATCAGAATGTACAACATGCGGCTGAACCCCGATAAATGCACTTTCGGAGTTCCTGCCGGGGCTTTCTTAGGCTTCATGCTTACGGAGAGAGGTATCGAAGCCAACCCAGAAAAATGCCGAGCTATTTTGAATATGCACAGTGCATCTAATGTGAAGGAGGTTCAGAGGCTGACCGGTCGGATGGCAGCTCTCTCAAGATTCCTCCCGCAAGCAGCCAAGAGAGCCCTCCCCTGGTATCAACTGCTCAGAAAAAACAAAAACTTCCATTGGAATGAATCCTGCGAACAAGCGTTCGCCGGACTCAAGGAATACCTATCATCCCCCCCGTCCTCACCAGTCCTCGGGAGGGGGAGATCTTGTTTCTATATTTGTCTATTGGTGAAACTTCTGTTAGCTCGGCTCTAGTCAGGGATGACTCGGGGACCGAGCAACCTGTCTACTTTGTAAGTAAGGCCCTTCAAGGACCTGAGATAAGATACTCCAAGATAGAAAAACTTGCCTTTGCTTTGGTGATTACTTTCAGAACCACCCCATTGTGATCAGAACAACCCAGCCGATAAGACAGGTGCTCCACCGACCTGACTTGGCTGGAAGAATGGTCTCTTGGTCGTTGAACTGTCAGAGTTCGACGTAACCTACGAGCAGAGAAAGACACTCAAGTCCCAAATTTTGGCAGACTTTATCTCAGAGCTGTCCGATCCTAACCATCCCAGCAAGCCACAGCAGTGGAAGATCTATGTTGATGGTTCCAGCCACAGTAAGGGGGATGGGCCCGGATAATTCTTGAAAACACCGAGGGCCTCAGCCTAGAATACTCCCTGAAGTTCGAGTTCCCCACCTCCAACAATCAGGCGGAGTATGAGGCGGTATTGGCCGGCTTACGGATGGCCCATCAGATGGGAGCCTCGGAGATCCAAATTTTAAGTGATTCTCAGCTAGTAGTCTCTCAGGTCAACGGAGAGTTCCAGGCTAAGGAACCAATTCTTCAAAAGTACCTAGAACAAGTCAAAGCCCTCTCAGACCTCTTTTCACAATTCTCCATCACCCACATCCCAAGGGCCTCCAATGGGCGAACGGATATCCTCTCCAAGCTCGCTAGCACCAAAGGCCTTGAAAACAACAAAAGCCTAGTTCAAGAAACTGTCCACCAGCCGAGCGTGGTTCTAGCAATATCATTAACCACCGATTGGATGGACCCCATCAAGCAATACCTCAGATACCAAGTTTTACCAACCGACCCTTCGAAAGGAAAAAAGATAGTCAAGCAAGCCGCCCAGTATGCCATGATTGGTGACACCTTGTATAAGCGGGGAATAGACTCCCCTATGCTGAAGTGTCTGGACCCTACGGAGGCCGATCTCGTTTTGGCCGAAGTCCACAAAGGAATATCGAGCCATCACGTAGGAGCAAAAGCTCTAGCCCGCAAGGTTCTCCGAGCAGGCTATTACTGGCCCACGCTCCTTAGTGATGCTTCAGAACATGTCAAAAGATGTAAGTCCTGTCAAATCCATGGAAAGATCTTCCAGCGACCCCCGACAGAGCTCCACTCGATGATCGCCCCATGGCCCTTCTATCAGTGGGGCATGGATATCATCGGAAAATTCAAAACAGCTCCTGGGCAACTAAAGTTCGTCGTGGTCGCGGTTGATTACTTCACAAAATGGGTCGAAACCGAGGCTTTGGCCACAATCTCTTCAGCTAATATCCAAAAATTCTTTCTCAGACAAGTCATCGCTCGCTTCGGCGTCCCACACACTCTGATAACTGACAATGGCACACAGTTCACCGCCAAGGTTTTCCAAGAGTTGGTCGATCACTTCCATATCGCCCACCATTTCTCATCAGTCGAGCATCCGTAGATGAACGGACAGGTAGAAGCAGCGAATAAAATCATCATTGATGGAAAAAGAGATTGTTGGAAGCCGAGGGCTCATGGGCTGACCTCTTTCCTGAGGTATTATGGTCAATCCGAACGACCATACACACCTCGACAGGAGAAACCCCATTTCGACTTACCTATGGTTGTGAGGCTGTGTTACCTATAGAAACTCGGGTTCCCACCTTCCGAATTTCCGAGCATCCGGTAAGCGTGAACGATGGTTTGTTGAAAGAAGAGTTAACTCTCAGCGACGAGGTCCGATCTCTCGCGGCTGCCCGAGAGAAAAAGGCAAAAGAAAGGCAGTCCCGAGAATACAACAAGTGGGTGGTTCCGAGAAGCTTTGTTGTAGGAGATATGGTTCTCAGGCGAGCCGACATCGGCTTGAAAAATGCAAGAGAAGGAAAGTTGGCCAGGAATTGGGAAGGCCCCTACAGGGTCGTCTCAAGAACAGGGTCTGGGGCATACAGGTTGGAAACATTAACAAAGCAGCAACTAAACAACACCTGGAATGCTACAAAGCTTAAACCCTACTACAGCTAGCCCGGAGTCCTACAACAACTTCTGCAAAAGATCAACCCCGATTTTAGCCACATGTTGAAAGTGTATCTGAATGGCGGTTAGCCACATGTTGAAAGTGTATCTGAATGGCGGTTAGCCACATGTTGAAAGTGCATCTATATGATTGTGGCCGCGTGTTGAGAATGATTCAGGATGGGTCGGAGCCCGTCAAATATAGTAGTCGAGTCCCACAAGAAGTAACCCGCATATGGTTGGTGCTATATGACGGAGGCGACTTAGGATGGGTCGACATTAGGATAATCGAATATAACCTTTACGACTTAAAACCCTTACCCGAAGTAGTGGAGAGGAAGACACGGTGTTTACCTGCGTGGTAATCACTTGTTGATTAGGATAGGGGAAGGCAATGACGGTGACTCATCAAGAAGCCTAAGAGGAGTCTGTCTAGGAGGGAAGAGCTACAGTGACCTGGGTTGACCATCCGGGTAGGGTGAGTAGTCTGGTGTCGTAGCTGAAGTACTGCATGATCACTAGACAGATGACTGACGCCCCCTTGACTAAATCAGGATCGGAAGAGGGATGCTTGAAAACGGTGGAGGTCGACACCCTTTGTCATGACATTTTTCCCGGGCAATTTTATAGTGTATCTTGGTGTGGTCTCCTGAAGCCGGTGTGTAGAGATCCTGTACTTCTGATTGCTTCCGACTAGGTGGATGGAATACGAGGAGATGTAGACCCGAACCCGAAACCCTAAAGCTTGAATTCCGATACGATGGACTCGAGATATGTGAACTAAGAGACTTCGATTTTGAGAAACGAATTGCGAGATGACTAATTAAAAGGATTCCCTTAAGTGAATGATAAAGAATTAGTTAATGTGACGATATCATCGCATCCTCATGCATCCTGCATAATTATCTGTTGTATTGTTGTGTTGTGAATGTGTATCGTTGTGTGCTGTATTGTCTTAATATTTTGCCTATCGTAAACCCACACCGTCGACGATGCGTCGTTCGGAATGCTTACTCTCTCTTCTTTCCCCCTTCCCTGTGGACTTCGGTGACGATGTCCACAGGTGACAGAGTAAGTAGACTATCCTAGACATCGGTGCTTCAAGCGTTGGACTACGAAGACACGACCGAGATGGAGTCACAAAGAAGAAGAAGGTCAAGCCCGACTCGAGGATTCGATGGTGGATGATTCGACCTTGCTGAGGAGTATCATGTTGGTGGAAGTCTGCTGTTATCGTGTCTGCGTCCAAGTATTGTACTCCCTTACCAGGTACTTAGACATCATTAGCTGTATCCACATGTGCACCCGAAATATGTTTTATAAAGCTAGACAATCAAAGTTAAGTTTTCTGGTTAAACATAAAAGATATGGGCTTTTAAATGTGTTTTGTGAAAACAAGTTTCAGAGTGCGATGTTTCGTAGCATCTCGGTTTGAAACTTGAAAGGTCTTATGCAATGTGAGGGAATGAGTTTAAATTGCAAACATGATTTGAAACTCTAAGTGTTCTCACCTTGTGTAACACTGTTTAAAAAAAAAAATTTTGGCCCAAATTTTCACTACACTAATTGAAGAAATTATATTTTTCAAGTTGTCAAATCGGGGTGTTACATTTGTGGTATCAGAGCAATGGTTGTCCTAAGTAGCCTGTTATATGGGCTTACATACTTTGTTTGTGTGCATTTGTTTGTGTGTTAGTGTTGGAATTATAATGAAAGAGAATAGAAGTACGAAGTTGTACGCTCGTTCTGTTTCTATCGTTCTATCTCTCTATCTCTGGAGTGCGTCAAGAATTTGTCTACGGTGCGTGCAAAGAACCGAGACTAGTGTCATCGTGAGACCTTGTTCTATGTGACCTGAACTTTCTCTTGTTTGTTGAAGCCCTCTTTGTTGGGAACCCCTTTTGTTGCAATAACTTTTGAAATCCTGACCTGCCACCCTGTTTGTTAAAAAGCTTCTTTTGATGTGAACCCTTTTCTTGTGCTCAGGGCTGACACCCTTAATGATCTGGAATGCCTTTCGAAAAATGAACATGTTCTGTCAAAGCAATTTGACAAGACCATGATTACTGATGAACCCAAAACTTCATCTCCTGAACCTTGACAAAGCAATTTTCTTCTTCAGAAACTTTGTGACAATCTTCGACCTTGACATCTTATGCCAATCAAGTAGATATTTCCCAATTATGAGGTGGACAGTGAGGTGTTGCTAAGGAAGAGTTATGATGGTTGAGGGATAAGTAAGTGTGAACAAAGGTGATGTATTAGGAACAATGTAAGATAAGAGTACCCCTTAGAGCCATACGTATGATAGTGGGACGTACAAGCTTGATAGTAGTCTACCCCGAGGGATGACATGAATAGTGTTAAGGTGGTAGATATCTAAGACCAGTCTGAAGGATTTAGAGTTAGAGAAGCTCTAGTTGGAGTAGGTGAACGATTGAAGTGGATGTGAACTTAGGATAGGACCATGAGATTGAGTAAATGAGGTGGTAAAATTAATGGATGGAACCCTTAAGTGACGACCAAGATTAGACTAAATGCCTAAGATTTGATGTTTTAATGGACATAGATGACCGTAAGTTTTGAATTCAAGAATGTTGCTAGAGTTAAGGTTGTTAAAATAGGAGGATGAATCCTGGAGTTGGAGAGTTTTTGATGGTTTAGAACCCGAAGATGAGCCATAAAAGGTGGAAAAAGGTTTAGAATGCATAAGTTATTTAGGCAAGTGCTTAAGATGAGGAGTAAGATGATACCTATTTTACGGATTAGGAAGGAATAATGGTTGTCATAGTAGTTCGATGAGGAAGAAAATTTGGTTTAGTTAGTGGAATTTAGGGTGATATTCTGATAGGCTTGAACAAAGTGATGGGAAGTTTTGTAAGATGAACTAGAATTGGTGAATGTTAGGAATTTTTATGGTTTTAGTCTCTGTCAAATGCTATTGTATGGATGGGGTGTATAGGAATGCGATTCATCAAAGTTGGGGAGTAAACAGAGAATTTTAAGGTTTGTAATAACCCGCCTATGTTTAGGTGGATGAGAAGAGTCAAGTTAAGAGAGAAAGACCATGAGAAGAATAGTAGTAACCTTGTAGGGATTGGCATAAGCATGTTATTATTTCTAAATGTTGTTTCAAAATCTTTGAACCCTTAAACTTTGTTGACAAAACTAAACCGTCAATATTCCATTGTATCTGATAATGGAATGGCCCGAAAGATTGCTTTTGAAAGTAATCAATTTGATTTCCTCCCAAGAACCTTTAGAGAAGGATACACAATTGGCGACTCGAGGACGGCGACTATTGTTGAAGGCAAAAGGGATCGCTTGCAGAGGCCCGACATCCTTTGATCGTGGAGTTCCACGTAGCATTTCTCGAGGACGAGAAATCTTTAAGTTGGGGAGAGTGTGACATCCCCTATTTTCCTAACAACGATAAATAAGTTTTCATTAAAGAAGAATTTTGAGATATTGTTTTACAAATGATTTTCGATGATGCTGGTACAACGTACGGATGGTACGAAACCCAAGGGTTATCAGCTCAACATGAGCTGGCACGGAGGAGCTAGGACGTGTTGGCTTGGGTACGTCGGCTAGGATACGTTGGCTCGGTTTGGAGGAACAACAGTAGTCCGAGCTTTGTTCTCGGATAGGACAATGGGTTTCACGTTGGATCCCCTTTCAGCTCAGTTCATAAGTACACAATCTTATGTAGCTCGGCCGGGATCAGGCCGAGGCCTTAATCTCACATCCTAGGTCGACCTATGCCCATACTACCCTTTTAACCTTGTACACTTTCTAAGGCTTATTCCTATTCCTTAAATAGATATTTATATACTAAAATTATATTATTAAATATTAATTTTTGGGATGTTACATTCCTCTCCCACTTACAGGAATTTCGTCCTCGAAATTTAGTCGGCATTGAACAGTTGCGGATATGACTGCTTCACCCTCTCTTCGAGTTCCCAGGTAGCTTCCTCCACACCATTTCGATTCCATACTACCTTGACCAAGGGGATTTCCTTTCCTCTGAGTCGTCTGACTTGTCTATCTCCAACTCGGACTGGTAGGACTTCGAAGGTCAGATTGTCTCTTAGCGGCAGTTCGTCCACTGCTATCATATGCGAGGGATCGTGAATGTATCTCCTAAGTTGCGAGACATGGAACACATCGTGGAGCTTTGACAAGTGCGGAGGTAGAGCGATTCTGTACGCTACTGGTCCGACCTTCTCCGATATCTGGTACGGTCCGACAAACCTAGGGGTCAACTTCTTTGATTTTATAGCTCGACCGATACCCGTCATAGGGGATACCCCAAGAAACACATGATCTCCCTCGATGAAGTTCAAGGGTTTCCTTCTCTTGTCGGCATAGCTCTTCTGTCGGTCCTGAGCGGCTTTCATCTTCCCTTGTATCATTCGGATCTTCTCAGTTGTCTCCTGAACAATGTCGGGACCAATCAACAAGTTTTCACCTATCTGGAACCAGCATAGCGGCGTTCGGCATTTCCGACCATACAAGGCTTCGAAAGGAGCCATTCCGATACTTGAATGGAAGCTGTTGTTGTAGGTGAATTCTACCAACGACAATAGTGTTTCCCAGCTTTCCGACTGTTCAAGCACACATGTCCTCAGCAAGTCCTCAAGAGTCTGAATGGTGCGCTCGGATTGTCCGTCGGTTTGGGGATGATAAGCAGTGCTAAACCTCAACTTCGTACCCATGGCTTCTTGCAGACTCTGCTAGAATCGAGATAAAAAGCGAGGATCACGGTCCGACACGATATTGCTCGGAACACCATGAAGTCTGACGATGTCCTTTATGTATAGTTGCGTCAGCTTCTCCAAGCTGTACTTCATGTTGATCGGTAGGAAATGAGCACACTTTGTAAGTCGGTCTAGCACAACCCAAATGGCTTCCTGCCCTGATCTCGTCTTTGGTAGTCCTGATACGAAGTCCATCGAAATGCTATCCCACTTCCATTGTGGAATCTCCAAGGATTTGAGTAATCCTCCTGGTTTCTGATGCTCGATCTTGGCTTTCTGACATGTCAAGCACCGAGACACATAATCGGCCACGTCGGTCTTCAACTTCGGCCACCAAAATAACCTCTTCAAATCTTGGTACATCTTTGTGGCACCTGGATGAAGACTCATCTTCGTCTTGTGGGCTTCTTCCATTAACTCTCTTCGGACTTCAAAGTCCATGGGGATGCAAACTCTGCCTCGAAATCGTACAAGACCATCAGGTCCTTTAGTGAAATCAGGTTCATTCTTGTCTCCGGCTCTTTCTAGCAGTTTTTGGAGCTCTAGGTCGTCAGCCTGTCTTTCTTTAATGAAACCCACAAAATCATTGGTTACCTGCAGCATCTCCAAGACAACACTGTTTACTTTTTTCTGTATGCCGAGGTTAAGATCACTGAACTCTTGCATCAGCTGCATCTCTCGGACCATCATGTTGCTCAAGTGAAGACTCTTCCTGCTCAGTGCGTCGGCCACCACATTGGCTTTTCCAGGATGGTAGTACAAGGTGAAATCATAGTCTTTCAAAAATTCCACCCATCTGCGCTGTCTCATATTGAGCTCTTTCTGGTCGAACAGATAGCCGAGACTCTTGTGGTCACTAAACACCTCGAATTTCGTGCCATACAGGTAGTGTCTCCAAATCTTAAGGGCAAACACCACGGCTGCCAATTCGAGATCATGCGTAGGGTAGTTCTGCTCGTGTTGCCGAAGTTGCCGAGAGGCATACGCCACCACCTTTCCTTGTTGCATCAGCACACAGCCAAGGCCCTGCTTTGAGGCGTCACAAAATATGTCAAAGGTTTTGGTCGGATCAGGTAAAATCAACACAGGCGAGCTCGTCAACCTTTTCTTTAGCTCTTGAAAGCTCTGTTCACACACCTCGGACCATTGGTACGGGGCATCCTTTCTAGTTAACGAGGTCAACGTTAGCGCAAGTTTAGAGAATCCTTCAATGAATCTCCTGTAGTATCCTGCAAGACCGAGGAAACTCCTGATCTCAGTGACCGAGTTGGGTCTCTCCCACTTAAGTACCGCTTCCACCTTGGAGGGATCAACTGCTACACCTTGCTCGGATATCACATGTCCGAGGAAATGAACCTCGTTGAGCCAAAAGCTGCACTTAGAGAGCTTAGCGTAAAGATTCTTGTCCTTCAACACCTGCAACACCGTTCTCAGATGTTGCTCGTGCTCACTCGGATTTTGGGAGTAGATGAGGATATCGTCAATGAAGACTATCACAAACGAGTCCAGGTAAGGTCGGAAGATTCTATTCACGTAGTCCATGAAGATAGCTGGGGCATTGGTAAGTCCAAAGGGCATAACCACGTACTCAAAATGCCCATACCTTGATCGGAAGGCTGTCTTCGGAATGTCTTCTTCTCGGACTCGGATTTGGTGATATCCAGATCGGAGATCTATCTTCGAAAACACCGACACTCCCTTTAGTTGGTCCAACAAATCATCAATCCGAGGGAGGGGATATTTGTTCTTCACCGTTACCGTGTTGAGCTTCCTATAGTCAGTGCACATTCTGAGACTACCATCTTTCTTTTTCACAAACAGGATTGGGGCTCCCCACGGCGATACGCTTGGTCGGATTAGCTTTTTGGCCAAAAGTTCTTCCAACTATTTCTTAAGCTCTTCTAACTCGGGGGGCGCCATTCTGTATGGAGCAATTGAGATCGGGCCAGTTCCCGGAAGGAGGTCTATACTGAACTCTACTTCTCTATTCGACGGTAAGCCAGGCATTTCGTCCGAGAAAACCTCGGGGAATTCTCCGACGACAGGGATTTGGTCTAAGGTCGGTTCCTCTATTGCCTCTATCTTTGCAACAGAAGGGCCACTGAAAATTACGGTCTTTTCTCGGCAATCGAGTAAGACACGGTGTTGAGACATCCAGTCCATGCCAAAGATAATATCTAGCTTGGTTAAGGGTAGACAAATCAGATTGACTTTAAATTCTTTGCCTAATACTTGGATAGGACACTCTAGACACATTTTAGAAGTGATTACAGAAGAATTGGTTGGGGTAGAAATGGATAGTTTGTAAGGCATTTCTACTGGGGACAGTTTTAGCCTATTCATACAATCAAGGGAAATGAAAGAATGTGTGGCTCCACAGTCAAATAGCACGGCACATGGAATACTGTTTACTTGACAGGTACCTCGGATCAGTTCGTCAGCATCAGTCACCTCTTCACCATCCAGGGTATAAACCTTGCCCCTCTGCATTGGTCGGTTGACACCGGTCTGTTGAGCCTTGGTCACATTGACCTCTTGCTTCACAATATTCTCGGTACACCGAGCTGCAAAATGGCAAGGCTTGCCACATCGAAAATAGGCTCCTCTGGCGCTCGGGTCCAGACTCCAGCATTCTCCCCGGTGTTGCCTTCCACAATGTTGGCATATCGGATACGGGACAGGAACAGCCACCATCTGACCACCACTCCTCGGGGTTGTTGACATTCTTGCGCTCGGAGTCACATAGGGAGCAGATCTCTGAACGGCTCCTTTTCCCCTGATCGGACCCACTGCTTTCTGTGCCGACCTGCTCCTCTTTCCATCAGCTTTCCTCTTAAGTCCTTTCTCATAGGTACTAGCCATGTTCACCAGTTGCGAGAGATTGGCCACGTTCTGATATTCGAATGCGAGCCGAATATCGTCACGGAGACCAGACTCAAACTTGATGCACTTGGTACGCTCATCAGCATCTCGGTAGCTTCCTGAATAACGGATCAAATCTTCGAACTGAGCGGCATACTCCCCAACGCTCAAGTTCCTCTGTTCCAGCTTGAGAAAAGCGAGCTCCTTCTCCCTCCTAACATCCTCGGAAAGTACTTTCCGAGGAAGCGGGCTCGGAACAAATCCCAAGTGATGACCTCATTAGCCGCTTCCAGTCCTCGGCTTTGTTGATCCCACCAGTGCTCGGCTTCATTAACCAGCACAAACTCGGCCAACCTCACCCTGTACTCATAGGGAGGTTGCAGAGATCGGAAGATCTTCTCAATATCCTGGAGCCATCTCTGAGCTCCATCTGGGTTATATCCTCCTTCGAACCGAGGTGGTTCGTTTTTCCGAAATCGGCTCATCCAGTCTATCTCGACCGGAGCTGGAGGTTGAGGATGAAGGGCTGCAGCTGCAGCTGCTGCGGCTGCGGCGATGTTTTGAGCGAGGTTCTCAGCCTGATTCTGCTGAGCCTGCGCTTGGTTCTGCTGTAGCTGAACCAGGGTTTCCAACACAGTGGCAATTCGGTCGTTATCAGCTCGTCTCCCAGCCATGTTGTTCGGTCATGGAGAGAAAGCCAATTAACTTCCGAATAATCAAGTAAATATTTATATATTTTGACATGTATACCTATAAGCCCTATTGTCTGACCTAGACTCCTAGACTCTACTTATTTGTCACTCTCTTGGTGAGTGACCACTGGAGTTCCTTGTAACTCCAATAGGCCGAGGAGAAACTGCTCTGATACCAAAAATGTGACACCCTATGAAATAATTACCCTTAATTACCCCAAAAATTAGGATTTAAAATTTCTTTTAAGATGGCTATGATATTTTGCCGAAGAAATGTTTCCTTTCATTAATAACAAAAACATCAGAGATACAAAGCGGAAGACTTAAGTTCGGACAAAGCATAAAAGTTCAATAAAAGTTTAGCTCGGCCCAACAAGGCAATTCGAGTTCAAATTACAAAAGAGTATTTTAGCTCGGCCAACTGGCCGAGACCCGTCAAGACTATCCGACTCTAATGATTTACTCTCCCTGTGAGGGAGAGTGATCCTGCTCGGCCGGGGACCGTGTCTGCTCGGGCTCTGTACCTGAAAAATGGTAAGGAGGTGAGCATTACACAGAACTTAAATAAGCAGTTTCTAAAATGACATACCGAACTACCAAGCCAAACACACGTAGTCAAATAGCAAATAAATCACAAGTAATCAAACCCATATATCTCATGCATATATCAACATTTAGCTTGGTTCGCATATCCACATCCTCGTCTAGCTCGGCTCACATCATAAACCAGTTAACTCATTGCTAGCTATTCCTCAATTTATCCTCTGGTGTCTCGGATTACCATCTCTATCTCGGGTTCATTACTCAATATTTCACTTTCACATAATTTACAATTTTTTACTCTTCTCGGATGCATACACCCAGTGCATGTCTTACACCATTTAAGTCAGATATTGGAGTGTCCATAACTGCGAGTACCCAGTACCCGTCTTACAGCTGCACATACCCAGTATGCGTCTGACGCGATCAATGCACGCACCCAGTACACGTCTTCTATGACCAGGAGCACTATCGCCAATCATTTTATGGGGTTAAGGAGAGTCCATAACTGCGAGCACCCAGTACCCGTCTTACAGCCGCGCATCTCGGCGACTTACGCGATCAATGCACGCACCCAGTACGCATCTGCTATGACCAGGACCACTTCCCACCGATTCCGTTCTCGGAATCCTGTGTGAATCATAACTGCGAGTACCCAGTACCCATCTTACAGCTGCACATACCCAGTATGCGTCTGACGCGATCAAGGCACGCACCCAGTACGCGTCTTCTATGACCCGATCACACAGCCATTTCCTTTTTATTCCTCTTGTCCTTTCATCCATTATTTAGCTCAGCCTCTCTCGGCTCGACACTTAAATTTATTCCCCTTTACATTAATCTTATTATCTACTTAGCTTGGCCCCTCTCGGCTAAACCTAATAACCAGTCCCTCTTTCCATTAACCTTGTTCAGGCTCTGCCGTATTACTCTATCCCCTACTTTCCATCCCTACCATTTTCTCATACCCATTCCCATCGTCAATCAGCTCGGTTCAGACATAAATCATAAATATCAAAGCTCATAAACATTCACATACCAAGTTCATAATCACTTATACATCAACAACAATAAGAATAAAACATTCAGCCAATCTATTATGTAAATACCAACCGATAGCATATAACAATATTCCGTGTTCACCTAACATCCTTGTTTCTAGTCATTCATTAGTTTCCTTTACCCATTTTACATTTCCTTTCTCATATTACCCTAGATCCATTTCCTAATCTATCAACCACTCTTAGTACCCTTTATGAACACCCTAGAAACCCAAACTCAAGTAGAGGTAACACTCACTCCTTACCTCAAACCGTGAGAGATAAGAGTTGAGAGCTTGAGAGTGGTTTTTCCTTGACCTTGACCTTGTGAGTTTCACACCCTTGAGTCCTTTTCTCTAAGCTTCCACGAGTTCTTCCCAGCTGCACACTCAAAACTGGCTGCTCCAGGGACGCCCGAAACGAAAAAGAACGGAGAGGAGGAGGGTTCCGTTTTGTGAGAAGGGAGGGAGAAAGAAGGTGTTGAGGTTTTGTTTGCTGAAGCTTTGGAGGAGAAAGAGAGAGAGATTCGTAGGAGGAAGAGAATGAGAAATGCAAAGTGTGATATGTGGTGTTTTGGGCTTTCTTTTATTCATTTAGGGAAAATATTTGTGTGGTCAAGATTCATTGGCTTCTTGGGGAAGCTAGAATGTGTGGACAGGGTTCATTGGCTTCTTGAGGAAGCCATGAACAGTACATTGAAAAGGACATAAAGCAGTGATAATGACATAAAGTGGATGTTGGTACAACGTACGGATGGTACGAAACCCAAGGGTTATCAGCTCAACATGAGCTGGCACGGAGGAGCTAGGACGTGTTGGCTTGGGTACGTCGGCTAGGATACGTTGGCTCGGTTTGGAGGAACAGCAGTAGTCCGAGCTTCGTTCTCGGATAGGACAATGGGTTTCACGTTGGATCCCCTTTCAGCTCGGTTCATAAGTACACAATCTTATGTAGCTCGGCCGGGATCGGGCCGAGGCCTTAATCTCACATCCTAGGTCGGCCTATGCCCATACTACCCTTCTAACCTTGTACACTTTCTAAGGCTTATTCCTATTCCTTAAATAGATATTTATATACTAAAATTATATTATTAAATATTAATTTTTGGGATGTTACACACGGGAGTATGTTAGCTCGGATATGGCTCAGGTTGCTGTTAACTAAGGCCGACGGCGTACCAAGTACCTCCAAATCAACCCAGTCATATGCTCCAGCGTTTGGTGGCAGAATAAATTCATGAGGATGTGTGATGCACCGACGAACCATACCTGGGGAAAGGGAAGACTCGGCATCAGAATCTACAAAATCAAAAACTTTAGACATCCTAACCCTAGGTCTATTTGTCCTATAGCCGAGCCTACTGCACCTTCCTCTAACATTTACGGTTTCTCCCCAAAAGGGCCTTTCCCAAGTACGGTTCAAGGGGCGGCGGGCTGAGGTACGTGATACCATTTGTGCCCGCTCCTCCGCTGCACGATACATTAACTTTCTACTCTCTTCTTCCTCAGAATTGCGGGGAAAATCCACCGCTAACGGTGTCTCCGCCGTAGGGTCCGCCATACGGTGGCGGAAGGGTGAGGGTAGGAAGTCTAATATCTCCAAGTCAGAAGAGGATGAAGATGAAGAAGAGGAGGAGTCCTCAATGTCACTCAAACTCAAAATTTTAGACCATTTTTCATACCATGACCATTTATTATCCATAATAAAACCCAGAAAACCCAGAAAACACAGAAAACCCAAAAAGGAACGTACAACCTAGTGAAAACTAGAACCTTAGAACCGAAAAATGAATAGTTCAAAGAAGAGTCAAGGTACCTGATGTTTGAGGACTGGCACGAACTGGTTTTGCGTGGCAAGAATGAAGCCAAAAGCTTCAGGAAGAGAATGGCAGAAAGAACGAAAGGAGGAAGAGTCTGGAATCCAGGAGCAATGAGAGGAAATCGCAGGAGAGAGAAGAGAGTATCAGAAACGCAGGGCTTTGCAGAAAGTGAGAATAGAGAAACTGAAAAGGCAGTTGAAGTTCAAAAGGAAACTTCCCCTCACGATTTAGAGCAATTGGGCTTGGGAGCAAAGGCTCAACTCTGCATTGAGCCACGAAATGTAAAACGTGGCGCGTAACTACTGGAAGGAAATATTTGAAAAGTCCAAAAGCCAGCATGCACAATAATGATATATCTAACACAAGCAACACGTGTCAGCGAAAGGACATCCAAACGTCCTCTCAAAACAGACAGAGGGACAACGAGACACATTGAGCTGTCCAGAAGTCATTACTTCACTCCGACCATAACGCTCGGTTCCTCTAATGTCAACTTCGCAAAAACTCTCAGCTCGGCTCAAGACTCAAAAAGTCTTACCGAGCTAGGGGGCTTATGTGGTAGACCGACCCTCGGTCCTACCCTTAACATACTTGGCCGACCATATTAATCTATCTGAGGGGTCACGCCTATCCAGGCCGAGCGTCTGTCCTGGGACCCACCCTAGCCACCTTGGACCGAGCACATGGGCTTCGCACCCTTGAGAGTCTGAGCTAGGGGCGCGTGAGCTTAACTCGCCGCAGGGATAAGGACTCCCAACACAAGATAAGAATGAATGACTCATTCCTTATCCTAAATGGGACACGTTAGCTGCCTTGCTGGACCTCCGTACAGGCCCACAAGGTACAATGCCACCCCTATAAATAGTTGTCTCCAGCAAGGGGCTCAGGTACGTTCTCTCACTCCCTAATTAAACACTAGCACACACCAGTGATTAGGGAAACCCTAGTTGTCTCAACTGGACATCTAGCATACCAAAACAATCACACAGTAACATCAGACCATCCTCTAACTCTCAGGTCTCTCCATACCTTTGAGTTAGGGGTATATCTTAGACACAGTGTCTCAGACACTACAAATACAAAGTTCAATGAAAAAAAAACAGTAACTAAAGATGTGTTTGACTATATATAATGATGTGTTTGACTATGCTTCTTTTATGATTTTATAGGAATGATTATTGACTATGTGTCACAACCATTGATTGGATTTATGTTTGGATTGTAGAATTTAAATTCTTTGTGCAATTTCTCTATTCGTCGAACCTTCTCAGCAAGTTGGGCTATGTCGATAAGATGTTGAGAGACTAAACTTTTCTTAATAGAATAATCTAAGCTAGCAATTGCCATTTTGACCACTTATACTTCAGGGATGGGAATGAAACATCTGCTTCTTATTTGCCTAAACCTTAAAAGGTAGTCGTCAATTGAATCTCCATTATAGCGTTTCACACTTAGCAAATCAATGGGAGTCAGTCTTAGTTCCCTCCTGAAAAACAGGTCATGAAAGGCCTTTTCAAGTTGTGCCCAAGAATGCAAAAAGTTAGGTTGTAATGTTAAAAACCATGAGATAGCACTCTTGGTCAACGAACTTGGAAATAATATCATCTTTTGGGCCTCATTGGCAGCCATATCACCTAACTCGACAGTGTATTTAGCCACATGCTCTATTGTGGACTCTCCAGCCTCTCTACAGAACTTAGAAATTGTGCCTTCACTTATCCTTGACACTTCGATATGTTGTACCCATTCAGGGAACGGTGACATAAAGTTTGGCTGGTTTGTGTATGTAACATCCCATTAAATAAGGAAATATAAATTCTTAATAAAGAAAATGTTGAAATACAAAGTGTTTTGTAACAAAACATGGGATTTACAAATTGATATTAGAACAATAATTGGAGGAAAGTGGCCTTGCTTCATCTTTTGTGATGTGAAACTCTGATTCTTGACTCCTCCAAGCATCACCTAAAATGTTAAACCACAAGGGAGTGAACAACTTTTCATAATAGAATAGAAATTAAGAATTGAAATTAAGTAAATAGAACTAAGTTGGCAATTTAATCAATAACTATTAAACCATTGGATGTAAATATATGCCTTTGCCAAAGAATCATAGAATTCATAATTTACCGCCTTATGCACTTTTGCTAACTAAATATTACTTCATTAGTACCTTAAGATTTGTTAGTAAAGATTGAATTCTCCTTACTTTATATGTAATTATAATTTAATTCTAACACATTTACTTTAAGTTCATAATGGTCCTAAATTTATAAATCCTTTATATAAAATTTTACACAAATTTGAGAATTCTTAGTATAATAACTTATCTTGTATATGTTAGTTGAATATTTATTATTTTAAGTATTTTGGTTTGTCTTAAAAATCTGAGAATTCAATGCGGCATTTCATCGAACACCTTATCTACACTACTTTCTAACTTAGTGAAAGTATAAGTTTTTGAATAATAATCAGTCCGGAAATTATTAAATCCACCTACACAGGTAGGTGGTAGAGCAGAATCCACTATCCTAGGGTTTAATGCATGATTCTTAGTCATTTACACAATTCCAAAACTTAAATTCTATTCTAAAAGAAAAGAGTTCCTCCCTTACCTCAAAGGGATGAAGACTCAATTCCCAGGCACTATATTATCTTAGTTGGCTTCTAAAACTCCTCTCCTTTGGTTGGAATGGAAGAAATCTTCATGATTGTGGTGCATCATAAACATAGCAATGAGAATGAAAGAGGGTTTGATGAGAAACTAATAAATCAAGAGTTGGAATAAATGGACATGTGTGGGTTGATGTTGGTTTATGAAGTTGGGGTTTGATTTGGATGTATTTTGGGTGATTTGTGCATGGAAATTGGTTTTTGGTGCATGAAATCTGAATCTGGTACGGTCTGGGCTGGTCTGATGCCGATTTGGGGTTTGTTGGTGCTGCTGGGGAGGAAAATGGCACACCATTTCTGGTGCTGGTGCCTATTTAAAGGCATCGCGAGCCTGAGCTCGCGCCTGGTGCGCCTGAGCGCGCACCGGGTTTCTGGATTTTTCTAGAATGTGCGCGCACCATCTGGTGCGTCTGGCTGATGCGTCCCGCTCACGCCTGAGCGCAGGACTGGCGCGCCTGAGCGCGGACGTCTCTGTGGCAGCACCAAAAACACGCACCGGTGCGTCTGGGTGCACCGGCTCATGCCCGGGCGCACCGGTTCGTCCTGAATCGCCGATTTTTGCATTTTTAACCCGATTTTATGAATTTTAATCATTCTTATCACTAAATCAAACTCATATGACATTAATTTACATTCCTAATTGTTTTCATTGTGTTACTTTTCATCGAGCATATAATTACAAAACTTCAAAAATTACTATAAATGGGTCTCCAGCCACATTGTTAATTCCTTCTTCTTAATTGTATGGCTTAGGGTACCCTTCCAACTCCTTTCTATATATTATTATTTGGGAAGGGATTAAATGGTCGGATTATATTTCAAGTTTCTGGATTTTTGCTTGATTCTTAAGTTTCATTACGTCTGGTTGTAATAAAACTTTCTCCTGGTTAATATTTGTTCACTTCTCCCGTTTTTAACCTATTTTGGTATCCTCTTCTCCAGTTCTTAACTAAGTTTATAATATATATAATACACGCTAATCCCTGGTGCTTTAGGTACTTATATACCCCGTGTAAGTTTTAATTGGACACTTGTACTAATTATTATTCATTCAACTACTTACCACTCCACCCCTCATACTTCAAGTGCACACACCTGATTGTGATTATTCAATTACGAACTTTGGGGTCATCACCCTCCTCCTTAACCAGTTTCCTTGCCTTGGATAAGTTATGATAGCTTGTTCGAATCGAACGCTCGTTTAATTTCTTAATTCTTATTCCCTACTTACTTTCTTATGCTAACTTTCATCCATCTCCTGTTACCTGAGATGTTCTTTAAATCCTTGTTCGCATGTTTTTCTTGCTTAACAATTTGCACAATTTAAGTGTTCATTTCACAGTACTCTTCCACATAGAATTATTGATACATACATATATAATTACAATTATTAGGTGATGAAAATTAGGACGTTACAGTGTATCTGACATTGATACCAATTCTATTTGAGGCTTGTTCGACAGCCCTATTGACATCATCCTATTCAAAATGCGCTTCTTGATTATCTTGTTGAATAAGGAATTTTGCCAAATGTTGTCTTGCCATTGTTGTTTGTATATCTTCTCCTATTTGTGTTATGGCTAGTTGGTAAGGGCTTTGAATATTTTGTGGGGGGCATTTTGACATTAAGATTTGAGAGTAGTCAGCATTTTGTGGATTTTGACTGTGTCAAATTCGGGGTAGTTTCCAAATTTATAACTTGGCTTTGTGGTGCCACTCTTGTCAAAGTCACGTTGAGATCTATTGGGATTTGGTTAGTTTGTGTTTTTTGGCCAACGTCTTACATTGACACTTTCAACGTCTTGTCGAACCTGTTGAACCATGACATCATTGGGGTCATTGTTATTGACACCCATGACTTGGTTTATTCTTTCCATATATTGGAAATTTTACCACATAGTTCATTTGTAGCCATCATAGTCGGTGTTTTGACGGCTCCCATCTAGGCCGTCAAATAATCTATCATTAGAACTTTGCTTTCATCAATTTGTTGTCATAGATGAACCATTGATTGCATTGACAAAGTCTCATTTTCTCCCAATGCTGTTTAACTCATAATACCATGCGAATTGCAAATGTCAAAGGTACATTACCAACTCGTACATTGGTGTCAACAACATATTCCTCATAAGAATTAATTCTTATGTCATTACGGTGGCATTATTGCCTCTAGTAGCTGCACAAATAACTACTCTTGGTTGACTAGACATGGTCGAACTGGCAGTCGAATTTATTTCATATACATTAGTGGCGTTATTTACTGCACTTGTATTATTGGTGTTTCCACCATTAGAATTGGTAGTAAATAACGCCACCAATGTATATGAAATAAATTCGACCTTATGCGTTTGCACGAATAATACAAGTGCAGTAAATAACGTCGAAGTTCAAAATAACTCTGTTGTTATTTTTTAAAAGTGCAGTAAATATTCTAAAATAAATTCGTGTTTCCGAATAATACAAGTGCAATAAATATTTTGAATAAATCTGCATTAAATTTAAAAAAAAAAAAACAAAATGCCCGGAGCATTTTATATGCCCCGAGCATAATAGAATTTCCCTTGTCTTAATTTTTTTTTAAAACTGCTTTGTCTTAATCTTTAATTGTTGTCTTTTTTTTAAAAAAAAAAATTATGTCTTGTCATCTCCATGTCCAATGTAACGCCCCTACTTTCTAGAAGAAAACCGTTATGATCAATCAATGGAAAAAATCGTTGATATAGCCCAGCATCATGATGGCAAAGACAATTCTACGTTATTTTTGGTTCAAATTCTATTATTATTTGAATTTTAGAAGAGCGGTGACTAACTTTCTTTAAAAAAAAATTCTTAACTTACACCAAACAAAAATGAAAATTTTCCTTAATAACATATGGCATCACTATGTGCCATAAAATATAGAATAAAGAAAGGAATATTCAGATGACTTTTTTTAGCACATATGTTATGGTTAAAATTTTTGGTAGTTAACACATACCGCTGGGAGAGGTATAGGCGTGACCTCGTAGAGATTAGTCTCAAGAGTTCCTTGATATTAAAGGTACTCTTGGGAACACCTACAATACTAGCCAAAGAATATATATAAAAAAAACAATTTTTTTTTGTTATTTCAAAATACTACCACATTGGATCATAATTATATACTCCCTCACGTCCTATTTATAAGACCATATTGGGGTTTTAATTTTGGTCTTATTTATAAGACCCCTTTTCAATTTTTTAATAGCATTTAATTACTTTTTTTCACTAAGATCTCTATAAAGTCAACACCTTTTAGAATTCTAATAATAATTATAGGGGTAGTTTTGAAAAAGTATATCAAATTTTTCACATTTTCAATGTAACTAACAAATTTATCCACTCTCCTCAGTGAGAGTGAAAAACCAAAAAAAAATCTTATAAATAAGACCGAAGGAGGTATTTCATTAAGTACATCAAGTCGCAAGACAAACATGATTTTGAGGCAATAAATGCCAACGACCGAGTTCAAATCTTGATGACCGCGTTTTCTCCCTTTCTATAAAAATAAAAGAAATTATTTTAATACAAATCAATGAAAAAATGTAAAAACTAAAGAACTAAAATTGTTGAAGTTATTAAATTATAAAGCAGTTTAAAACACATTATCTATGTGCAATGATGAAGTCATCAGTCTGATGTAGTCCTTATCAAATGTCTAACACACACTTAGACAACCAATTTATTGAGACTGTTTTCAAATAAATACCTCAACGAGAGATAGAAGGGAAGCAACTTTCTGAACGAGTCAAGGGTGGCTGGGTTCGAACCTCATCAAGGGGTGATAGAGCTGCAATTGAATTTGAACGAAGAGGCCTCCTTGGGGAGTTTAAGCTCCGGCGAAGGACCCGACCCATAGCAGAAATGGGATGCTCTGCTTGTTTCAAAGCAGTGGATGATCTAAATTCAGAGCATAATTTGATGTGGCGGTTCACTGCTTCTTCAGTGGTGATCAGCTTCTCCGACTTTAGAACCTAAAAATGCTAATTACACATTAATATCATGCACACATATCTAATATTATACCCTTCCGGTCTCAATTATAAGTAACTAAAAACATCTCATTTGTGATATCAAATATAATTAAAATTTAACCAACTTTATATTCCCAATACAATCATTCTTAAAATAACTCAATAAAGTGGTTGTATCATTTAATTTTTGTTTCATTTCCGATACATGTTTCCTAAAGTAGTCTATTTCTTTATCATTTCAAGAAAATTAAATGCATTTAACTAACTTACTTAATAAGTGTGAAATTAATTTTTTTTTTTATAATTGAGACCGAAGGAAATACTAAGAAGCAAGAGTCATTACATATATTTTGGTATTGAAAAGCAAGAAATTTAATTTTTTATATTGTCAATGCATCATTTATTTCTTTACCAAAATGAGTTAATAATCATAAATTTTCAAGTAAAAATAATACAAACGAATGATAAATAATATTTTATCCGTCCCTAAATATAAGACTCTTTTAACACTTTTATTTTGTCTTTATTTATAAGACTCTTTGTCAATTTTCAATGATCATTAATTATTTTTTCCACAGACACCCCTATCTATTTAACACTTTTTAGATTTCCTAAAATATTAATATGAGTAATTTTGAAATTACACATCAAAAGTTCACATTTATAATACAATTAACTAAATTATTTCACTTATGTGAAATCCCCAAAGATGTCTTATATTTATGGACGGAGTGAGTATGTTAACAATATACTATCGCAATGTTAGCTCGTATTCATCGAACTCAAAAAACAAATGAGTCTTGTTGAAATTATATGGTTAAAATTTAATAGATTCGAATTCATACTTAAATATATTATATCATAACAAGTGATAAAATAGAAAACATCATAACAGAAAAAATAGCTGAGACTAATCATAATTGTATCGATATAAAGGTCACTTTTAATTTATACACATATCTTAATCATAATAAGTGACAAAATCATAATATTGATTTATATAAATGTACAAGTCTAATTCTTATTAATATATATATATATATATATATATATATATATATATAAATCTGAGATAAAATATGTAACAATATGGATATTATTGTTGAAATCACCTCATTCTTCACAGCCTCCACACATATGCCACAGAGCCATCGGCCATGGTACCTATTGCGCAAGCGTGAGATATATGCTGGAGTGCATTCCTCGGAGAAGCCACATGAATCACATTTGACACATTCAACCTCGACCTGGGGTGATTGCGGTTGCGGAACCGGAACGGATTTGGCAGTATGAGGATGAGACTCTGACCCTGGAATTGTCATTGCCCAGAGTAGACAAAACCATATATTACCTACACAAGTACTCAATGTTCTCTCTAGTTCTCGTGATCTCTTTCAATATCTATCATCATATACTTAACATATTTATTATTATTGATAACATTAAATTAGTTTATAAATTTATCCCCTAAAATACTTTTTCTGTAAACAAAATCTGTATATTTATAACTTTCCATACATCAAAGATTTTTTTAATCACTGCAATTTCTTTTCTATACTTGAATATATATTTTTTTCTTTTTGTGAACAAAGGTGACATTTCAACCGATAAATAAAGATTAATATTTATTTTAGGTAGGGATAAAGATCTAAACAAATTATTTTCCATAAATACTATAGATGAGTGATTCTTTGATGCTCCTTTTTTAATTTTGTGTCAATTCTCCATTTTTATAATTAAAAAATTTGATGATTAAGATTAAAAATTAAAATAATGCTAATTGTAACATTGACCTTAAAATAAGAAAGAAATGATGATATATGTCATCATTTTTTAGAAGATTATTGAGATTAAAGATACTATCACCTTAGAGGAACGATTGTTATGAGTGAACCTAATATAATGATGACAATGATTGTAAAATAATGCGTGAATAATGTTGGACTCTTTGCAATAAGATAAAAATGGATGAAATTTGAGATTAAAATCAATATTAAAAAATAATTTTCATGAACTAAAATTAAAAAAATACATGAATATTATTTGAAAACGGGAGTATCTAAAACTTACCCACTGTAGAGATTGAGCTCGTAACAACTAACAACAACCTTTTTTTTTTTTTTTTGTTTACACTAACAACCTTTAGAACATAAGAAACCATATACCAGCAGCCGTATTCGATCTTTGTTGATTAATTATGTATGTGCACTTTTATTTCATTTATCTTTTATGGAAATAAAAGGAGAGAAAAAGGGAAGGTATACTTTTGCCTTTTCTTTCTTTTCTTTTTTTTTTTAAAAAAAAGTAATAATATAAAAAACTATAGAAGTGTTGGAGTAATTATTTTTAAATTAACTCCCTATATTTTAAAAGTTTATGATAATATTTTTATATTTTCTAGAGTTTGTAACTGGTTTGTTAACGTTAGAATTCGATTAAACGCATCTAAGGACATATTTTGAATCTTTAAAAAGACTATGATCGGATGTTATTATTTCGTAGGATTTTAAATCGTATGTTATTAAAATAAAAAAAAAACAAAATATACATTTTCGAGTCCAATCCTTGCAAAAATCTAAATTCAAAATTACGGATGATATCAATTATTTCCTTTTCAATAAAGTCTACCTAGACTATCATGAATTTAATTTTATATTTTTTTTAATGTTAAATTGAATGTATTTAATTTTTTTGAACTATATGATTTTAAATAACAAATCCAATGATTGATATATATCGTGCATTGAACCAATCATAGTATTATAAGAATATTATTACTAAATAATAATATAATTAAAACTATTCGTACAACCCGTCAATGCACGGGATAAAAGCTAGTTTTAAATATTCTTAAGGCTTAATTATGTCAAAGTCCCTGAAGTTTGGGATATTTTTGCCAGATACCCTTATTCTTATTTTTTCAATGTATAACTTCTTGAAGTTACTTCTGGGTTTGTCATATACCACTATATATTATCAATTCTGACCAATTTTGCTGACATGTAACATTGGAATCCTAATCAGACGCAGGAGGTTGTTTGTGTGGTGCCCATGATGTCACATGGGCGAAGACGACCTCTCTCTTCAATCCTTTTTTTTATTTAACTAAAAATATAAAAATATTAAGTTTTTTAGTTTATTAATTTAAAGAAAAAAAGAATCTCCGGCCATGGAGCACCACGTGCCTAACCTCCTGCGTTTGACCAAGATTCCGATATTACATATTAGCAAAATTGGTCAGAATTGATAGTAGGGGTATATGACAAACCTAGAAGTAATTTCGGGGAGTTAGAAATTGAAAAAATAAGAATAAGGGTATCTGACAGAAGTACCCCAAACTTCAGGGACCTGTGACATAATTAAGTCTATTTTTAAGACACGTGACATGTCTCATTGTTTTTTATTTTCTTAACTTTTTCTGTGAAAGCTCCGTTTCGTGAAGAGCTCTCTGTAACACCCTGCTTGATAATTACCCTTAATTACTTAATATTAATTATGAACCTAAATTTTTTTTTAAAATATCTTTAATCATTTTAATTAATAAAAATCTCTCGTCAAACGGACGAAGTTTCCTGTGTTTAAGGGACATTCCCAAAAATCTGTGTTTTCCTGTACACCTGTCACAACATTTATATCATCAACAGTAAGCCAACAGGGCAAAATACATCATAGTGTATTTATTTACATTATTTCCAAAATATGAACAAGTTCTTGGAACTAGCTTTAGCTCTCCAAAAAGATAATATATATCCAACAACGACAAGTTTTGAAAATAAAACCCCGGGACTCAACTATATTCCCACCCCAAAATATCCACACTTCGCTCCTGCTCGGCCAAGACTCGTGCAAGCTCCGCCTCAGTACCTGTAATAAAAATGGCAAGAAGGGTAGCATTACACAAAACTTAGAATAATAGGTTCTACAAAAGTATAACAACAAACTAAGAAAATGCGCCATAAACTCTTGCCCATTAAATACAATACCTACTAATATTAATTACAACTTACAATTACAACCTATTCATTTCATGGTTCTAAGCCATTTCACTTGTTCCCAACACTTACTAATCACTATAACTCATTTTATCTCTGAGTACTTCACCCATAGCAAAGGGTCCCTCGTACCCGCTTTCTATTCCTATTCGTTATTCCTCCGTGTACTTCACACATCTTACTCCAAGTACTTCACCCTCCGAAAGGGTGCCTCGTACACACATTCTAAACCGAGTACTTCACCCTCCGCAAGGGTACCTCGTACACCTATCCTACTTCGAGTACTTCACCCTCCGAAAGGGTGCCTCGTACATGCATTCTAAACCAAGTACTTCACCCTCCGCAAGGGTACCTCGTACACAAATACTACTCCGAGTACTTCACCCTCCGAAAGGGTGTCTCGTACATGCATTCTAAACCGAGTACTTCACCCTCCGCAAGGGTACCTCGTACACTACCATTATTACACTCCATAGTTCTACTTATCGTTTTGCATTTCCTTTCTTAATCCTTTATCCTATTTCATGAGTTACTATCTCTTTTCATTATTTCTCTGTATTACTACTTTATTTTATGTTTTTGGTTTCTATTTCCATTCCTTATTCTCACTCTATTGTTTATTCTTATTTCTATTTTATTCTCCTTATAAATATCCTACCTTATAGTTAATAATCACTTTTTAATCTATTAATTACTTAATCATTCATTTCCTTGCTATCTATAAACATATTAACTTACTCTCATAAATCTTCAAACATTTTCCTTCTCTTCTCACATACTAATCATTTTCAATATTCATATCAACTACCCTAATGTTTTATACTCAACTTATTCATATGACCCTGTTCACCACTATAACATAAGAGAAACTACATCCTAAGCTAAGGTAATGTAACATCCCAAACTTTACTTATATTGTAATTTATGTTATGATGGTCTTAGGGTAGAAGAAGTGAGAGCAAGAGTGAGAAACTTAGCCAAATTAGCATGCAATCTTAGGTTTAAAACATAGGAACTTAGGAAATTAAAATAATAAGATTGGTAGCTCAAAACATAAATTCCACCCTTGGATGTGAAGTAGGATATGCAAGGAAGCTTGCCTTAAAATTTGAGGAAAATCCAATGGGTAACGAAGAAGTTATGGCCATTCAAAGTCGGGGTGCTGAAAACTCTGCAACTTAATCGATTAAGCTGCAGCTTAATCGATTAAGTCCATAATGTTGGAATCTTCATAATCGATTATTAATCGATTAAAGTGGGTCTGTGCATAAAAAATTAAAAGCGTTCTCTCTTCTCTTTCTTTCCATATTCGAATCCCTCTCTCTCTTAGGGCACCAAACCTTCCATTTTCATTAATCAATCCTCAAGAGGATCACTCCAAGTCCATCCACAAGTCCTTCCTTGTTGCTCCAAGTAAGTGGTTGTTGATGTTGTTCTTCTCTTTCTCTCCTTAAGAATTCGAATTTCTCTCTCTCTCTCTTCCTCTCATGGAGCTTTAGGCATCAACATAGAGAAACCATGAAGGGGGGTCACGAATTTCCCTCAATATTGTGGGTAAAAGCTTAATGTTTGTCTCTTTATTTTATGGATTTTAGGTTCCTCCCTCTCTATTGAGTTGTGGCATCTTCTCAAGTGTGCTCCAAGCACAAATTCTCCCTCTAATTCAAAGAGCTTGAGGTAAGGAGTGGGTTATAGTGAGTATTACCTTACTCTGGGGTTTAGTTTACAATATGTATATAATGGGTACTAAGAGTTATGTGTTAGTCTAGGTGGTTATACCATAGGGTAGTCAATAAGTAGAGTTTATGACTTAGGGAAAATAATTAGATGATGATATGTTTCATTTTAATATTTGGTAGATAAACTTGTGACTTGGTGATGTTTATAATTTAAGTGCTTATTTTGTTGAATGAGTGAGCTATGGTATGATTAGAAACCAAGGCAAAGAATGGAAATCATATAGGAAGGGTAGTTGATAAATAGTATTTATGAATCAATGATAATGATGATGATAATGATAAAATGTTGAATTGTGCTAAATAAATTATGAGATGTAATGGTGATGAATTTAATAATATGTTGATTGGTGCTAATTAAACGATAAGATATGATTGTGATGAGTTGATAATGTAAATGTGAACTGTGGTGATTGAGTTGAGTAATGTAATTGTCATAAAGTGTAAGTGGTTGAAAGGAGTAATGAAATGATTGATATGAATAAGAGGAGATGTTATTATAGAAAATGAATATGAGAATGTTCCTGGACGCTGTAAGACGTGATCGCACATGAGTGCGAACGCTGTAGGTCGTGACCAGGGAAAGGAATGTAAATACACCCGGACGCAGTAAGATGTGATCGCACATGAGTGCGAACACTGTAGGTCGTGACCAGGGAAAGGAATGTAAATACACCCGGACGCAGTAAGACGTGATCGCACATGAGTGCGAACGCTGTAGGTCGTGACCAGGGAAAAAAATGTAAATACACCCGGACGCAGTAAGACGTGACCGCGCATGGGTGCGGACGCTGTAGGTCGTGACCTGGGGAGAATAAAAATGTACCTGGACGCAGTAAGACGTGACTGCACATGAGTGCGGACGCAGTAGGTCGTGACCAGGGGAATAAGATGAAAGTAACACACCCGGACGCAGTAAGACGTGACCGTGCATGGGTGCAGACGCAGTAGGTCGTGACCGGGGGAGAATAAAAATGTACCTGGACGCAGTAAGACGTGATCGCGCAGGGGTGCGAACGCTGTCACTACAAAAAAACGGGTTAAAAATGGCAGTTATAACTGTATTAAAACGGCGGTTTTAACTGCCATAATTCGCTTCAATGGCGGGTCGGCACCCGCCATATTTCATTCCGCCATTCGGTATAAAATGGCAGTGCGGAACCGACATTCGCTAAACTGACGCAATCAAGCAGTTTAAAACGGCGGTTTATTTTATGAATAAAATGGCGGTTCAAACTGCCGTAATTTTAAAAGTTAAACTATTTTTTGCGCTTAAATAATGACAGTTAGTACTGCCATAATTTTCTCCTTTAATAATGGCGGCTGTAACTGCCATAATTTCCTAAGAAACATTATGGCAGGTGTGACTGCCGTAATTTACATGGTATATTCTCCAGGTACATTATGACAGTTTTAACAGCCATAATTTTCTCACTTTTTCTGTGTCCACATTTTTTTTTTACTGTTTTATTTTTTTTATATTTTTAAAATTATTAATTTTTTAATATTAATCATTATTAATTTTTTAATATATAATGCCAATTTTCTCTGTACATAATGGCAATTGTTTGCCTTTTGATTTTATAATATATAAAGATTATGCAATTTAAGTAAGTAATAATATAAGGTTAAAAAAAAAGAAGTAATAATATATAAACATTCATTAGTTACACCCCTAAATGATCTTGAACCTATGAGATCAATTCAACTCCAAAATTGTAACAAGGTCTCACACATAAGTACATCCAAGTAATTATAAATTCATAATAACGGTCTTCAAGACAATTCCCAAAAAAAAACATCATTCTTGGTTCACAAAATGAATGTCTTGATTCAAAAACTAAAACCACATTCTAGATATTTTAACAAGGACTCTAGCGATCCAATGATTCATGATGAGTATTGCTTGCATCAGATGATCTTCCTGTAGCATTAGGAGATGGAGCCCCACTTCCTCCGTTTGGTGCCTACAAGAGCAAATATCATCACATTTCAATTTTCACAATACATTATATTAGTTGACAGCAAAATAACAACACCAAAATAAGAAAACTCGAGTGAAATTGAGCAAAACATCAAAATAACAACAACAAAACATCATCAAAACAAAGCAATAAAATAATATCAACAAAACTCCATATCATGATATTGTGCAATGAAGTTCTTGTAATAAATTCCTTTATTCATTTTGTAAATCCATGCACTTAATTGTTCCCAATCAAACAAAGTTCTTCTACACCTTAAGATTCATCCCCACTCTACTCCTCTCCACTCCTCCATTTGACTCACCACACCCCATTTATCTAAGGCTACAAAAAATGTAAAACAAACACAAACACCAATACTTAACTAAAGTAAAACAAAAAAAAATAACAGCATAACAGCATCAAAATAACAATAGCATAACATCATAAAAACAAAGCAAAACAGAAGTAAGAATGAAATAAAAGCAGAAGAACCAAGCTATCAACAAATAGAAATAAGATGAACATCAACAGGATGAACATCAACAGTATTTCTTATGTTCTAACCATTCTATCTCAATCAAGTTTGCAAAGTGAAATTAAGAGCGTTATACCTGTTGTGTAAAATTAGCAAATACACTAGCCAACTCTTCAGGAATGTTTCCTCCTTCTTTCACAGTAACATAGTTTAACAAAGCTTTTAATGCTATTTCCATATTTTGTTGCCATGGTTGAGATGGTGTGTTAGATCCATTAGATAAATTGAAGTTCATGCCATTAAGCCTTGTTCTCTTATGCTTGAATGCTACAGTAGGAACTACTCCCATACCCATTCCTCGAGCATAACCAGGGTGTTCTTTTCCCATTACCACACCAACAGGGTCAGTCGAAGAAATTTCAGAGAAAGCTTCCGGGTTTTCCCTTATAATTTCATCAATTTTATCCTATAGGAAAAATCAAAAAATATTACCATTACAAAATAGTATGAAAAACAAGGTAATGTTCAAAGAGAAATATAACCAATTTACCCCTTTCTCTTGAGCTTCCTCATTTACATAGTTTCCATCCACATACTTGTGAGTTATTTGCCACATCGGGCCTCGACCATAAGTATTTCCCGTATCTATCTTCTGAAATTGTCAACAAACAAATATAGAAATATAATAAGCCAAAGATGCACAATAGGTAAATCATTCATTCACCAAATTAAAGATAAATTGTTGATATACCAAATCATGTCTCCTCCTTGGCAAACTCTTGGCACCACAAGTATGAGGAATAGTTTGTTTCTGTCTATTCAATCGATTTCTCTCACAAAGGGCTTATGAATGAGAGAATTGTGTATAAGCATTGTGTATCATTATCTAAAGCCAATGTTGTGCAACATGTAAATGTAATAATTAGTTATAAGGAAATAAGTATTCAATGTATAAGAATTGTGTACCACTGTCTCAGGTTTCATGCGATAGTGCACATATAATGCCCATTGGTCTTGGGTTACACCGTCTGGAACATTGTTGATAATTTCACCTCTACTAAGTGTTGGGTCATAATGATCATTGTACAACTTGAGCCTAAACTCTTTCCATTTTTTGGAGATGGATTGTTCCACATATCTCTTTGCAAGCATCTCATCAATATTGAAAAAGAATCGACCCTTAAATTTTTTTAAAAAAAGACAGCATATCAGAACAATATTGCAGGTTTGTCTTAAAAAAAAACCTGAAATAGAACATATTCTCAGCAAAACAAGTTTTGAACCATATAAACAAGATAAAAAGTAATAATGTGATATTAAGCAGAGCATTATACCTTTAGAACATTCCACTGACTGTCAAAGTAACCGTCAGGCATATCCGGCCACTTATCAAAACTAATGGGAAAAATAGTAGTGTTTGTTGCAAGTTGTCCACACACTCCTGCTAAAAGGCCAGCTGCCTCACCAATAGGTGAAAAATAGTCATCAAACTCCACTATAACCCGTGTCTCAGGAGGTAAATTATGGATGTCCTTAACCTTGACATTCATTTTTTTAACATGTTGCTCCCCATCTATGAAGAATAAAATCAAGTAAAATATTACATTCAGGAACATATAAATAAAAAGAAAAGAAACACTACTTCATTGATATATATATATATATGTATACCTACCTATAGTATCCATCGACCAATAATGGGTGGATACACGACCCTTTCTACATCTAGTAGAAGTCTCAGCCTCAGTCTCAGCCTCCTCATGTGTAGGCTGTGATGGAACCTGGCTAAATGGCTCTGAGAATGCAGGATCAACCGATGGAGAATGTGGTGACAATTGAGGTGGACTAACTTGTGGTGGATCATGTGAATAGCTCCCAACAACTGGTGATGGAACATGTGAACAACTCCCACCTGACCATGTGTTGTGCTTCTACCAACTGATTTGAGAAGATTGTTGATTCTCTTTTTCTTTGGCATATCTGCATATGTACATAAAACAAACAATTGAAATTAATATACTATAAAGAAAATATTATTGAAAACTATCACAAAATTTTACGATAACAATAACACACCAAATTCATATCATATAAATAGTTACTCTATTACCTACTAGTTTGCATTATGTTCATCTTCACCAATGTCATTAATATCATTCTCCTCACTTAAAAATTCTTCACCCGCATCCTCTCTTACCAATGGTAAATCATTAATGTCTCCGAAAAATTGATCAAAGTCTTGCTCTGGGCATGGCTCAATCTCACACACCTCATTGTCATCTTGTTCTCCCATATCATACAAGTCTCTCGGCTTTACATGGACAACAACACTCCAACCTTTATTCACTTCATCTTCCACATAATAAACCATTTGTGCTTGTGAAGCTTCAATGTATGGATCATGATCTTCACGTTCACCATTGTGAATCAATCGTGAAAAATTAATGGATGTAAAACCCCACTTATCCTTCCTAATTCCCCAATCCCTTGTGGTGTCAGCCCATTGACATTTGAACAATGTAACCTTAAACTTCCCATAGTAGTTAAGTTCAATTATGTCTTCTAACTTTCCATAATATGGTAGATCCGCCTCCCTTACGTTCCCATCGACACCACTAGCAACACAAGATGTGGACGAGGTAAGGAAAACACCATTATTTTGGGTTGTTGCATCAACTTCTCTAGCTGTTGTCCGAAACTTGAAACCATTTATATTAAATGCAGAAAACCTTCTAGCATGTTTTGTCGGACCTTTTGCCAAGAACTTGAGATCATCTAACACATTATTTGAAATGTCTGGATTAATAATCTGAAATAATAATGTTAAGCATCTAAATCGTACTGTTAAATTTAGAAACATATAATAAAAAAGTCTAAATAATACAAAATTTCTCTATAGTCTTTACCAACCTTTCGAGGAAACCAATCAATGAAGTCCTTACTAACTATTTTTTCTAACTGGGTTGCGGTAGGCTTTCGACCCTTAGATCGTCTCCGCACATGATCCTTAAATTCACTGCATAATCAAATAGGTATTAATTTGAGGTCTTGTGTGTTGTTCTTAGTGTCAATTAGAGTTTGACTAAATGCTTACTCAATGTATGGCTTGACTGCTGGACAATTTAGCAACACATATCGATGTGCTTGAATTTTTTCCATAGTTGACAACTCAAAGGTTGAGAAGGCTCCTACAGCTTCACCCATTGGTGGAAAAAGACTAGGTGGATGTGATGTACTTGCACTAGTATCATCATTAACACGTGCTGGCCTATTAATTCGTGTCTCAATACCTTCTAGATATTGGGAGCAAAATGTAAGAACCTCTTCAGCTAAGTATCCTTGTGCAATAGAACCTTCTGGTTGTGCTTTATTTCGCACTAAGGACTTCAAGTGACCTAAGTACCTAGGTTAAGAATGAGAAAATGTTAAGAGATCTATTGGTAACATTTTCTACTAAAGAATAGACACAAATAATGCATATATTTACCTCTCAACAGGATACATCCACCGATATTGTACTGGACCTCCAAGTTTTGCTTCATCAACTAGATGGCAAGTTAAATGAACCATGATGGTAAAGAATGATGGAGGGAATAACATTTCTAAGTGGCATAGAGTGAGAATGATTCGAGATTGGAGCTTGTCAAGATCCAAGGGATTTAAGGTTTTTGAACATAATTGCCGAAAGAAAGAACACAGCTCTATTAACACTGCAGTGACTTTGTCTGGTAAAACATTGCGTATAGCAAGTGGCAACAAATGCTCCATAAGTATGTGACAATCATGACTCTTCATTCCAACGAACTTTCGTTTTTTGGCATCAATACAGCACGAAATGTTGCTAGAGTACCCATCAGGTACTTTGACATTTATTAAAGTTCGTAAAGAGACATCTTTTTGTGCATTTGACATTGTAAACACTGATGGGCAATACCTCCCATTCTCATCTGGCCATAGCTCCTTCCTTATACCCATTTATCTAAGATCCTTTCGAGCTTTAAGATTGTCTTTTGTCTTTGCGGTGTCATCGTACACAGTGTACGTCACATTGTCATGCACATTTTTTTCAATGTGCATAGGATCTAGATTAAACTTTAACTCTTGAGTCTCCCAATAAGGAAGAGAATTAAATATGTTATTCTTCCTCCATTGTTCAGACGCATTTTCAATCAATTCAGCTTCATTAAATTCATCTTCAACAAATTTTTTTTCCCTCGATCTCTTTCTTTTACCATTAACCTTTTGCACTATTGGTTTCCCAAAGGTAACATTAATGCCCTCAAGTTGCTTCAAGATGTCTGACCCTGTCAACTTAATCGGTGGACCCCTATGCTCAATTTCACCGTCAAAGCTAGACCTATTCACTCTAAATTTATGGCCCCTTTCCAAAAAGCGACGATGACCCATGAAACACCATTTCCCACCATGTTTCAATCTACACGATGTTGTATCAAAATTACATGTGGGGCAAGAAAACTCAGTGTAGGTGTTCCACCCAGATAAAGTGCCAAGCCCAAGAAAGTCGCTAATTGTCCACATTAGAGCTGCTCACATTCTAAACATTTCATTCTTCAAAGAATCATACATCTCCACTCCATCGGACCACAATTCCCTCAATTCTTTCATAAGAGGTTGAAAATAAACATCTATGTCATTCCCTGGCATTTTTTTTCCAGGAATTATCATTGAGAGAATGAATGAAGTCTGCTTCATGCACTCCCATGGTGGTCGGTTGTATGGGATAAGCATCACTGGCCAGATGCTATAGTTGGTACTCTTGATTCCAAAAGGGTTGAAACCATCAGTAGCCAAAGCAAGTCGCACATTTCGAGGATCCGCAGTGAATTCAGGCCATCGTGAGTTGAATGTTTTCCAAGCCTGTCCATCCCTTGGATGCCTCATCAGTCCATCTGGATTAGCCTCTGATGCATGCCATATCATAGATGCGGCCGTCTTAGAACACATAAATAATATTTGCAGTCTCGACTTAAGTGGAAAGTACCGCAAAATCTTTGCAAGTTTCTTCTTCTTCTTACCATCTTTCTTCTTACCACCCTTCCACTTAGAAGTCTTGCATCTTTTGCACTCTTCTAAGTCTTCATCTTCACCCCAATATAACATACAATCATTTGGGCATGCAGGTATCTTGATGCAACCAAGACCAAGTTTATCGATTATTTTCTTAGCCTCGTAGAAAGAAGCAGGAATCTTGGAAAATTCAAATGCATCTTTCAGTAGTGCTAGAATCATTGTCATTGATTTGTCAGTCATTCTACACAAGCACTTGATATGATACAACTTAATCAAAAAGGACAATTTTGAATACTTTGTGCACCCTTCATACAATTGTTCATTGTTATCTTTTAACAACTCATAAAACGCTGCATTATCTTCTCCATTTGCAGGCTCAAAAGCTGCACTAGGTTCATTAACATTGTTCCTAACAAATCCAAATGCATCATTTATCATGGTTTCCATTGGATTTTGGGGCTGCAACGTATCTCTAATAACATGTGAGCTATCAAATGCATCAGACTCAACAACATTTGATGTTTCCCCATGCAAATACCAAACTTTATAATTTTGAGGGAAAGGCCTACAAGTTAGGTGTTCTTCAACTACTTCTCTTGACTGCCACTTCTTAAAACCACACTTCGAACATGGACACTTAATTGTGCGACCCTCAATGGATTGATGCATAAATGCAAAATCCAAAAATTGCCTTAACCCAGCGGCATATTCAATTGTGTTACGGGGTTTGCCAATCCAAGATTTTTCAATTGGCATGACTACAAAGAAAAATATTAATTTGCTTTAAAAATGAATACAATCACCTTAATCAAAATGCAAAGATCCATTCATTCATGCAAAGTTGAAATAATAAATAAGTTACATATACTAAATTAATAACATTATCAAAATATACAATTTTCTTGCATATATGTACCTGATTCACTTGACCGAATGTGATGTTGTTTAGGTGTAGACTTGGAATCTTAAGCTGCGTCCAATGCTCTAATAGTTGTTGATATGCAAGCTGTCATAACAGAACCTTACAATCAGTGTTACAGTTGGGATTAGGAATAGGAAACTAAATACTAATGCTCTAGAGATGACTGACAAAAGAAATTAACTAAAAAAAAAGTAAGGAAAATGGGCATAGAATGCTTAGCAATAGCATTCAATGCTTGAAAAAAATTTAACAGTCCAACTTGAAAATGGAATAAGAACAAGTGATATAATACAAGGGGCTTGTGAAATATGATGGATTGAATCACTTAAGATGTTAAAGATTTAAATGGCTTAAAGAACCCAGCATAGAAACAAAATATTGTTTGAATTTTTTAAAAGCCAAAAATATATTATGTATAACCAATCACACACACATACTTATAACCAACCAAACAAACAAAATAAAAGAAGAAATAATTCAAAATCATTTGATTCAACAAAGTCTGTACAGTACTAGTTGAGTAATGTAAAAGTGTAAAACTTGCGAAGTAATCGTTTTCAACACAGGTTCGGAAAAACCTTAGAGATTTGAAAACAAAGTCTGTACAGTACCACAAAGCCTAGACTGTCACTTTCCTTGCTCATCAATTAGTTTGAACATCAATTCAAAGTCAAACTAACACTAATTAAACTAACAATAATTTAAAATTAAACCATAAACCCTATTGGGCGTTTTCAGCTTTCCCAAAAATCAAACCCAAAACATGGAAAAAAACAAAAAAGAGCACACAGATAGAAAGTGCAGAGAGTAATTAGAGAGAAAGGGGTTACTAACCTCATGCAAAGAGCTGAGAGTAGGAGAGAAGCTTAGCTACTAACACCTTCAAAATAAAATTAAATAAACATAAACAAATAATGAGAACTAAAAGGTTGGACCATCAAATTTCAAAAAAAAAAAAAACAAAAAAACAAGCGGAACCGTGAAAGGAAATCAGATTAAAAAGGAAAAGAAATGTGGCTAAATCATTTATATCCTGAATAAAGGTAATGTTCTGGCTATTTAAGTTTACATTTCAGTTCACTATCGTTTGTTTATTTGTAGATAATCATAGGGTAGAAAGGTTTCAAATGATTAAGTTAATGACTTAGAGAAGAGATCGAGGAAAAGTGAAGAGTAAATTCAATTAACATATTGAAAACAGAGCAGCACGCCATGAAATGTGTGAAAGGGCTAAGTTTCTTACAAGTCATGCCCTGTCTGGAGAATAACTTCAGGAGCCATCCAATATGGAGTACCTTTCATAGACTTGGCACCAGAAATGGTAGCCTACAGCAAAGTAATGCACCCCTTAAACCAATTCATAAATACAAAAAGCCTTCACAACATGAAAACAGTATATATTATCAACAGCGGAGAAACGGCGAAAGCGGAGAGTACCAGCTCAACAACTTGTTTGGATGCCCCAAAATCTGCAAGTTTTATGCACCCTTTATTATCTACTAGAATATTTGCCCCCTGAAATTAATTTAAACTTAAACACCAGCCACTGGAAAAGAACCAAGCTGACATGTATATCAATGACGTTAGAAGAAAAGCAACCTTAATATCTCTGTGCATGATTCCATTTTTGTGCAAATACTCAAGCCCTAGCAGTAACTGTTTTGTGTAGGTTCTTATGACCTGCTTAGTGAATTAGTTACAATAATGTTGCATATAGAATTACCATGTACCGAGTACATTCATTCCGAAGCTAAAACTTACAGCTTCAGGGAAAGCTCCAAACTATTTTTTTTGTTCGCCCCGCGTGCATTTCGCAACGTTCTGCTATTCTTTTCTTTTTTTTTTATAAAATATTAAAAAGGAAAAGAAGAAAAAAACTAAACAACTAAAAAAAAGGTCTCTAATTCACATACACGACCCTTTCTTTGTCACCCACCGCTATGGACCCAACCAACCGACCGGCCACCACTACAATCAGCGCACACTAGACTCTCCCCTTTATTGGCTGGCTGCGAAACGACACCATTCACATACCTTCATTAATTAAAATTTTTTCTCATTTTCATAGAACTACTTTTTGGTGAATGAAATGAAAAATTTTCAAAATTGCAAGGACTCTAAATATTTGAATACCAAATTCTTATCCAACAAAGCACAGAGAGGTCTAAAAAAGAAACTAGAAACTAAAAAGTTACTGGAAAAAAAAATTTTAGGCTAAAAAACATTTCAAGCAATCACTCACTAATGAATCACAGCATCCTTACAAAGACAAATTAAGCAACTTTCTGATTTTCCTTCTAACTTCTACATAACATGCAATCACATAGTATTATGCATACACAAAGTTGTGAAATAGTTGGTATTAGAAGAAAATAGCAGGTGCCAGTGCCAGTACAGTAGCACTAGCTAAGGAAACAACATGTGTTGATGTGTAGCATACCAGTACCAGTACTATCACCTCTGTATTGACTTATGACAGTATTGTTGGAGGAAGGATCAATAATCGTCAAATCCAAACTATCACCGAATACCAGTACGGCATTTACTTATACTTAAACAAAACTTCACTCAACTCATCTCCGTTAGCTACTTATGACGGAGAATTTAGAACTAAAACAAATATAAATATAAATAATAATAATAATAATAACCAAATAAAATACTACTAATATATAAATAAACCAAATCTATGAAATACAATGAAGAAAAAGAAACATTAATTCGAAAACCCAGTCCAGAATCGAAGAGAAAGAAGAAGAATCGAACCCAACCGCACCACTCACCGTGAATCGAAGAAGATCGAACCCAGCCGCACCACTCGCTGTGAATCGAAGAAGACGAACAACCGCACCACTCGCTGAAGAAGAATCGCAGCCGCGCCACACTCCAGAGAGAAGAAGAAGAGAGCTCGATCGTGATTTGGGTTTTAGAGAAGAGAGCTCGTTGTGAGTGAGGGTGCAGTGTATTTTGTTTCAGAGGGAAGAAATGAAGTGAGTGAAATTTTAGAGGGAAGTAGGCCGAAAAGAGGGAGGGAAATTTTGGGCTTAATGGCTGTTTTAAGGGCCATAATTTTCATACAACTTCCATTTTATGTATGTATAAAACGGCGGTTCAAAAACAGCCATTTTTAAACGCATAAAATGGCTGGTTTTATATAACTGCCATTTTAAAATTGCCATTTTTTACCCTTTTTTTTGTAGTGTGTAGGTCGTGACCAGGGGATAATGGAAACATACCTGGACGCAGTAAGACGTGACCGTGCATGAGTACGGACGCAGTAGGTCGTGACCAGGGACAAAATGAAAAGAGATGTGATTATATTGGAAAAGCATAGACTAAAAGACTTGATAAAAGTGATGAGTAAGAACAAAGTGGAAATAATTGAATTGTAAAACCAATGGATATGTTGACCATGAATTGTGTTATGCAGAGTTTTATTATATTGTTATCGAATTGTTAAATGTGTTTGGCTTAGTATAGCATTATGTCATAATTGGAAACTGCTTCCCCATTTTATGTGTAATACTCACTCCTTACTATTTCCACAGGTACCAAGGCAGAGTTTACACATGACCAGGCCGAGCAGGAGTACTCTCCCTCACAGGGAGAGTAGGGTTGGGATTAGATACTTTTGATTTGACCTAAGCCTCCGTATTATTTGATGTATATGTGCTGTATATGTTCTTTTGAGTGAGGCTTAGGATAGTTTCTTTTGTGCATTGCTTATGATTCATTTTTGGGCATAGTTGCGGATATGGTCTCTTGTTTTGCATGCTTTGTACTGTTGCTGGCACTCTAACACACTGTTGTTGATGTTTTACACTTGAGCCCATGGGGCAACTATGTGATGCACTTATTTCTATATTTGAGCCCTGCTGGCTACTGTTGATACTAAATAATTGTGTTTATCAGGTTGAAGATTTAGAAAAGTCCGAAAAACAAATAAAACTCCGTCCATTTGACAGTTGATTTTAATGTAATAAAAATGAATTTTTAAGTCCGTATTTTTGATATAAGGGGAATTAAGGGTAAATAATTATAGGGTGTTACATTTATGGTATCAGAGCAGTTTCCCTCGGCCATTGGAGTTATGAGCTACTCCAGTGATTACTCACCAAGCGAGTAATCAATAATTATAGTTTAGAGTCTAGAATATATTGATAGGATGTTTATACTGCTAATCATGCTATTAAGCATTAACTGTCGGCCTTATGCATGATTAAACAGAATGGCTGGTAGGCGGGTTAACAATGATGGGATCCGCGCTATTCTGGAACAACTGGTGCAGCTGCAACAAAACCAGGGGAATAACATAGCAGCAGCAGCAACAGCCACAGCAGCAGCAATGAATCCTCAGCCACCAGCTCCAGTTGCTATCGATTGGTTGGCACGGTTAAGAAAGAATGATCCGATGAAGTTTGAAGGAGGGTTCAATCCCGATGGGGCACAACTTTGGTTGCAAGAGATCGAAAAGATCTTGAGTACCATGGCACCACCGGAGGAACAAAAGGTTCTGCTAGCACAATACATGTTGACTAGTGAAGTAGAACACTGGTGGCAACAGATGCGGAGGAGTTTGGAGGCGAGCAACCAGGCGATCACTTGGGGTTTTTTCAAGGACCGTTTCCTCAGCAAATACTTCCCTGAGGATGTTCGTAGAGAGAAGGAGATAGCCTTTCTGCAGCTCGTTCAAGGGAGCATGAGCGTCGGGGAGTATGCTGCTAGGTTTGAGAACTTGATCCGATATGCAGGGAGTTACAGAGATGCTGATGAAAGGACCAAGTGCATCAAGTTCGAGACCGGACTTCGTTCTGAAATCAAGATGGCTTTTGAGTATCAGAACATCGCCAACCTGTCTCAATTGATCAACATGACTAGTACTTATGAAAAGAGTAGGAAACAGCGGGCAGCTGAGAAAAGAAACAGAAATGTGCAGAAGACTGGAGGTCCTATTAGGGGCAAGATTTCGGTGCAGCGACCAGGTCCTTACTCCCAGCCTAGAACAGGCCCAGCAGTGAGTACCTACGGTCCTATTCCGACTTGTCCACATTGTGGTAAGCAGCATAGGGGAGATTGTTGGATGTTGGACCAGAGCAAGGGTGGGATAGTTTGTTACAAGTGCGGTCAGCCGGGTCACATCATGATGAATTGTCCCAGAAATGCAGTGAAGAAAGAGGTGAATGTGGCCAAGGTACAGAAAGCTGGTGACAATCGGGTAACTCAGAAGGGCAAGGTGTATACTCTGGACGGCGAGGAAGTTACAGAGGCAGATGAGCTGATTCGAGGTATTGGCCATATAAATGATGTTGCATGTGGCATTCTCTTTGATTGTGGAGCTACACACTCATTCATTTCTATCAATTGCATGAAAAGATTAAAGTTATCTGCTATTGAGATGCCGTTTAAATTATCTGTGTCTACCCCTACAAATTCAGCTGTGGTTACATCTTTGATGTGCTTAGATTGCCCTCTTCGAGTATTAGAGCGGGAATTCAAAGTAAATCTGATATGTTTGCCCTTAACCAAGCTGGATATCATTCTAGGCATGGACTGGATGTCCCAGAACCGTGTCCTTCTTGATTGTAGCCAGAAGTCAGTAATTTTCTGTCAAGTTTCGGTGTCGGCATTAGATGATGAAGAAGCATCAGATATCGGTAGGCTCCCAGTGGTTTGTGAGTTTCCGGATGTTTTTCCAGCTGACATTCCCGGATTACCTCCAGCCAGAGAAGTGGAATTTGGCATTGATCTTATGCCTGGTGCCAGCCCGGTATCTAAAGCGCCTTACAGAATGGCCCCTCCAGAGTTGGAGGAGTTGAAGAGGCAGTTGGAGGAGCTGTTGGCAAAGGGTTTCATAAGACCGAGTGTTTCCCCGTGGGGAGCTCCTATCCTCTTTGTTAAAAAGAAGGATGGAAGTGTTCACATGTGCACTGATTACCGTCAGTTGAATGCGGTGACGGTGAAGAATAAATATCTGCTCCCACGCATTGATGATTTGTTGGATCAGCTTAGGGGAGTCGCAGTTTTCTCAAAAATTGACCTCCGATCTGGATATCATCAAATCCGTATTCGAGAGGAGGACATTCCAAAAACTGCTTTTAGATCTCGGTATGGGCATTTTGAATATGTGGTGATGCCTTTCGGTCTCACGAATGCACCTGCCATCTTCATGGACTACATGAACAGGATCTTCAGGCCGTACTTAGACTCATTTGTCATCGTGTTCATTGATGACATTCTTATCTATTCCAAGAGCCAGAAGGAGCATGAAGAGCATTTGAGAACGGTGCTCCAAGTTCTCAAAGACAAGCATCTTTATGCCAAGTTTTCTAAATGTAGTTTCTGGTTGAATGAAGTGCATTTTCTGGGGCATGTAATTTCTGAAAAGGGTGTTGCTGTTGACCCTTCTAAGGTGGAAGCGGTGCTTAAGTGAGAGAGACCCAAGTCCATCACTGAGATCAGAAGTTTCCTTGGTATGGCTGGGTATTATAGGAGGTTCATTGAGGGGTTCTCTAAACTAGCCCTTCTTTTGACCACTCTTACGCGGAAAGGTGTTCCGTTTGAATGGACCCTAGAATGTGAAGATAGCTTCCAAGAGTTGAAGAGGCGATTGACGAGTTCCCCGGTGTTGATTTTGCCGGATCCGACTCAATCCTTTGTAGTGTACTGTGATGCTTCAAAACAAGGGTTGGGTTGTGTGCTGATGCAGCAAGGACAAGTCATAGCCTATGCATCCAGACAATTGAGGCAACATGAGCAGAACTACCCCACTCATGATCTTGAATTGGCGGCAGTAGTTTTTGCTTTAAAAATCTGGAGGCATTATCTATATGGCTCAAAGTTTGAAGTCTTTAGCGATCATAAAAGCCTTCGCTATCTCTTCGATCAAAAGGAGTTGAATATGAGACAGAGGAGGTGGATGGAGTTTCTGAAGGACTATGATTTCAATCTCCAGTATCATCCAGGCAAAGCAAATGTAGTGGCTGATGCATTAAGTCGCAAGACTTTGCATGTCAGCAATTTGATGGTGAAGGAGATGCAGTTAATCCAAGAGTTCAGTGACCTTAATTTGAACATGCAAGTGAAAGAGAAGAGCATTGTTCTAGAAATGTTGCAGGTTACTAATGACTTGATGGGTCTTATTAGAGAAAGACAAGTTGATGATGCAGAACTACAGAAGTTGTTGGAAGGGGCATCGGGAAATGAAGAGCCCGATTTTGTAAAGAGTTCAGATGGCATTATCCGATTTAGGGGTCGGATATGTGTTCCCATGGACTTCGAGATCAGAAGGGATATCCTATGGGAGGCGCATCGGACCAAAATGAATTTCCATCCTGGTGCAACAAAAATGTACCAAGATCTGAAAAAGATTTATTGGTGGCCAAAGTTGAAAACCGATGTAGCAGATCATGTATCTCATTGCCTTACCTGCCAAAAATTTAAGATTGAGAATCAAAAGCCGGGTGGTCCGTTGCGATCACTTGAGATTCCGGAGTGGAAGTGGGATAGCATAGCTATGGATTTTGTGACGGGTCTACCTAGGTCGGCTGCAGGATGTGATGCAGTTTGGGTGGTTGTGGACCGTCTCACAAAGTGTGCTCATTTCATTCCGATTCACAAAAAGTACACTCTGGAGAAGTTGACTCAGTTGTATATCAGGGACATAGTCAAGTTGCATGGTGTTCCTACCAGTATTGTATCCGATCGTGATCCGAGATTTCTGTCTAGATTTTGGCAGGGTCTTCAGGAGGCATTGGGTACTAAGCTGAAATTTAGTACGGCTTACCATCCGCAGACAGACGGACAATCTGAGCGTACTATCCAGACATTGGAGGACTTGTTGAGAGCATGTGTTCTGGAGCAGACTGGTAGTTGGGAGCAGTTACTGCCGTTGATGGAGTTTACTTATAATAACAGTTTTCACTCCAGTATTGGCATGGCACCATTTGAGGCTCTCTATGGCAGGAAGTGTAGGACGCCTCTGTGTTGGTTTCAAATAGGAGAGAATTTGTTGACAGGTCCTGATATTGTGAAGGAAACAACGGAGAGGATCACCATGATCAAGAACAAGATGAAAACTTCCCAGGATCGCCAGAAGAATTATGCCAACCGGCGAAGGAGACCCTTGGAATTTGATGTTGGGGATCATGTGTTTCTGAGAGTGTCCCCGATCATAGGTGTTGGAAGAGCAATTAGGTCCAAGAAGCTAACTCCTCGGTTTGTTGGACCTTATGAGATTCTGGAGAAGGTTGGTCCTGTAGCTTACAGGATTGCTATGCCCCCTCACTTAGCTAGGCTTCATGATGTATTCCATGTTTCCCAACTAAGGAAGTATATTCATGACCCTACTCATGTGGTCACATTGGACGATTTGCCTTTGAAGGAGAATTTGACTTTTGAGATGTTACCAGTGAGGATTGAAGATAGGCAAGTGAGACAGCTAAGAGGCAAGGAGATTATGTAAGATCCATGAAGAATGTTTTGATAAATGCCAAAAGGTTTTGAACAAGCTTCAAGTGTGTTGATCAAGTTCAAGCTCAACAAGCAACAACAAACATCAAGTTATGAAGAGAGAGCCAACTCATGAAGACTTAGTTTGGTAGTTTGTGTTTTAATGTTTTATCTTTTGCCTCACAAGTCTTTTAGTTTATGAGTTTGGGTAGAGTTTATTAGAGGGTAGTGAATCTCTTTTGATTGCATGATTATATCATATTTTGAGTATTCACTTTGCCTAAAATCAATAGGTGGCTTAAAGGTTTGAAAGAAAAGGTTTAGTTTTTGAGAAAACAAGTTTTAAGTGATTTTTAATGTTAATAATCGATTAACAGATTTTGATAATTGATTAACAGTGTATTTTGAACTGATAATCGATTAACAAACTTTTGATAATCGATTCTCTGAACTTTACTCGAGTATTTTTGGTCTCACTCGAGTGAAATTTATCAGACTTTCGTATTACTCGATTAACACTTATTTTACTCGAGTAAACAGGGTCTGTAACTGTTTTAAATACGTTTTTCACTTCTCAAAAGCTATTCTAAGTTGCTCCAACTTTTGGGTATTCTATATAAACCTTTTCCTAATCATTTCTATCAACTAGAATCATTTTGATACACAATTTTACAAAGAATCAAAGCCACACTATTCTCTCTCACTCTCTCAAGATCAAAGCTCTCATTTTCATATTCTTTGATCAAGAACCTTGAATCTCTCATGTTGATCTTTTCATAGATTTTGAAAGAGATTCATAGGATTGTTATTGTTTTTCATTTTGAGTTGTAATCATTGCAAGAGGCAAACATTCTACAACATTGGAAGCCTTGATTTTGTGAATCAAGCAAGTTTCATTGGAAGCCTTGGTGAGGCATTTCATCAAGCACTTGGAAGCCTTGTTGAAGAACAAGCATTTGGAAGTCTTGTGAGTGAAGCAAGCAATTGGAAGTCTTGTTGTGAGATATCAGCAAGCAAAAGAGAAGAGGTTAGATTAGATATCAATAGGATTATAAGGCAAGGGTGTGGTATCTCTTGTAGGCTAGCAAGAAGGAGTCTTGTGAGGCATTTACTTGTAATTTGAGAAACTCTAATTCCTCATAGTGAAGAATCTCTCTTGGTTGAAGAGGGGACTGGATGTAGCTTTCAAGTGGATGAAAGTGAACCAGGATAAATCACTGTGTCGTATCTCTAAACTCTCTACTCTTTACAATTCAAGTCTTTAATTGTGTTCTTGGTTGAAAACCTAGAAAAAGTGATTTTTCATAATTGATTAAATTGAATCTTTATTGTGCAAAATTGATTTTGGGAAAATCATTTTCATAACTAGGTTAATCAATAAGAATATAGGTGTTAATTGTTTCCGCTTAATCTCTGATATAATATTTGTTAATTGATTGATTTTCATTGGTTTTAATCGTTTAGATTTGTTTCTTGCGAAAATCTTTCAAAGTTTCTATAACACCTATTCAACCCCCCCTTCTAGGTGTTTTCCTAGTGTATCCTAGTTGTTTCACCCACCGAGTGTAGATTCTAACAGATTAGTTTGGTGAAAGTCATATGGAGCAGGAACAATGTGGAGGAGGCTACTTGGGAGTTGGAAAGCAAGATCAGACAATCTCATCCACACTTGTTCAATGACAACTGAATTTCGAGGACGAAATTCGGGTAAGTGGGAGAGGATTGTAACATCCCAAACTTTACTTATATTGTAATTTATGTTATGATGGTCTTAGGGTAGAAGAAGTGAGAGCAAGAGTGAGAAACTTAGCCAAATTAGCATGCAATCTTAGGTTTAAAACATAGGAACTTAGGAAATTAAAATAATAAGATTGGTATCTCAAAACATAAATTCCACCGTTGGATGTGAAGTAGGATATGCAAGGAAGCTTGCCTTAAAATTTGAGGAAGATCCAACGGGTAACGAAGAAGTTATGGCCATTCAAAGTCGGGGTGCTGAAAACTCTGCAACTTAATCCATTAAGCTGCAGCTTAATCGATTAAGTCCATAATGTTGGAATCTTCATAATCGATTATTAATCGATTAAAGTGGGTCTGTGCAGAAAAAATTAAAAGCGTTCTCTCTTCTCTTTCTTGCCATATTCGAATCCCTCTCTCTCTTAGGGCACCAAACCTTCCATTTTCATTAATCAATCCTCAAGAGGATCACTCCAAGTCCATCCACAAGTCCTTCCTTGTTGCTCCAAGTAAGTGGTTGTTGATGTTGTTCTTCTCTTTCTCTCCTTAAGAATTCGAATTTCTCTCTCTCTCTTCCTCTCATGGAGCTTTAGGCAACAACATAGAGAAACCATGAAGGGGGGTCACGAATTTCCCTCAATATTGTGGGTAAAAGCTTAATGTTTGTCTCTTTATTTTATGGATTTTAGGTTCCTCCCTCTCTATTGAGTTGTGGCATCTTCTCAAGTGTGCTCCAAGCACAAATTCTCCCTCTAATTCAAAGAGCTTGAGGTAAGGAGTGGGTTATAGTGAGTATTACCTTACTCTGGGGTTTAGTTTACAATATGTATATAATGGGTACTAAGAGTTATGTGTTAGTCTAGGTGGTTATACCATAGGGTAGTCAATAAGTAGAGTTTATGACTTAGGGAAAATAATTAGATGATGATATGTTTCATTTTAATATTTGGTAGATAAACTTGTGACTTGGTGATGTTTATAATTTAAGTGCTTATTTTGTTGAATGAGTGAGCTATGGTATGATTAGAAACCAAGGCAAAGAATGGAAATCATATAGGAAGGGTAGTTGATAAATAGTATTTATGAATCAATGATAATGATGATGATAATGATAAAATGTTGAATTGTGCTAAATAAATTATGAGATGTAATGGTGATGAATTTAATAATATGTTGATTGGTGCTAATTAAAAAATAAGATATGATTGTGATGAGTTGATAATGTAAATGTGAACTGTGGTGATTGAGTTGAGTAATGTACTTGTCATAAAGTGTAAGTGGTTGAAAGGAGTAATGAAATGGTTGATATGAATAAGAGGAGATGTTATTATAGAAAATGAATATGAGAATGTTCGTGGACGCTGTAAGACGTGATCGCATATTAGTGCGAATGCTGTAGGTCGTGACCAGGGAAAGGAATGTAAATACACCCGGACGCAGTAAGACGTGATCGCACATGAGTGCGAACGCTGTAGGTCGTGACCAGGGAAAGGAATGTAAATACACCCGGACGCAGTAAGACGTGACCGCGCATGGGTGCGGACGCTGTAGGTCGTGACCGGGGGAGAATAAAAATGTACCTGGACGCAGTAAGACGTGATTGCACATGAGTGCGGACACAGTAGGTCGTGACCAGGGGAATAAGATGAAAGTAACACACCCGGACGCAGTAAGACGTGACCGTGCATGGGTGCGGACGCAGTAGGTCGTGACCGGGAGAGAATAAAAATGTACCTAGACGCAGTAAGACGTGATCGCGCAGGGGTGCGAACGCTGTAAGTCGTGACCAGGGGATAATGGAAACATACCTGGACGCAGTAAGACGTGACCGTGCATGAGTACGGACGCAGTAGGTCGTGACCAGGGACAAAATGAAAAGAGATGTGATTATATTGGAAAAGCATAGACTAAAAGACTTGATAAAAGTGATGAGTAAGAACAAAGTGGAAATAATTGAATTGTAAAACCAATGGATATGTTGACCATGAATTGTGTTATGCAGAGTTTTATTATATTGTTATCGAATTGTTAAATGTGTTTGGCTTAGTATAGCATTATGTCATAATTGGAGACTGCTTCCCCATTTTATGTGTAATACTCACTCCTTACTATTTTCACAGGTACCGAGGCAGAGTTTACACATGACCAAGCCGAGCAGGAGTACTCTCCCTCACAGGGAGAGTAGGGTTGGGATTAGATACTTTTGATTTGACCTAAGCCTCTGTATTATTTGATGTATATGTGTTGTATATGTTCTTTTGAGTGAGGCTTAGGATAGTTTCTTTTGTGCATTGCTTATGATTCATTTTTGGGCATAGTTGCGGATATGGTCTCTTGTTTTGCATGCTTTGTACTGTTGCTGGCACTCTGACACACTGTTGTTGATGTTTTACACTTGAGCCCATGGGGCAACTATGTGATGCACTTATTTCTATATTTGAGCCCTGCTGGCTACTGTTGATACTAAATAATTATGTTTATTAGGTTGAAGATTTAGAAAAGTCCGAAAAACAAACAAAAGTCCATCCGTTTGACGGTTGATTTTAATGTAATAAAAATGAATTTTTAAGTCCGTATTTTTGATATAAGGGGAATTAAGGGTAAATAATTATAGGGTGTTACAGGTAACACCACCTTCTTACCTTCCCAAGAAGAGATGATGAGCCACAAACCTTAGCCTTCCTCCTTACACCCTAAACTCCTTAGAACTTAAGCTTGTTTCACTCCCTTAAACCTTTCAACCAACCAATATCAAGTGGGTGTGTGATTCTCCATAGCCTTGGGATTGGAAAATAAATTGGAGGTAGGGAGAGTGGTCACGAATTATGGGGGAGGAGGGGAGAGTGATTTTTAACTTATTTTCTTGTTTATAATTTGATGATGGGGATGGGTGTTGTTGATCCTAGGGTTTGGTTGATGATGATGGTGCCTTGTTCTTCATGAAAAATGGAAGGGATGTTGTGTGAAAATGATGATGCCTTGGTGTTGTTGTTGTGTGTTATGTATTTGTTGTTGTTTTTAGCCCCATTTTCGATTATTCTTGCATGAGGGGTAGAAACTTGTGGTGTCAATTTAATGTCTTCATGAGGAAGCCAAAAACGTGTGGCTGAGAATAGCCAACTCTGACGCGCACGCTCAGGCGCGCTTCGGCCCGCGCTCGTGGTGCGTCTGGTGGCTTGATTTTTGACGCGCCAACTTGGTGCGTCTGGGGGTGACTGGTGCGTCAAGCGCGTCTGGGCGCGCTTAGGCGTATTAAGCCCCATTTTGCACCCCTCATTGTTTGACAACTATGAGCCAACGTGCTTCAGCGAGGCAGACTCGCGCTTGGGTGCGCTTGGGCGAGGAAGACTCGCGCTTGGGCGCGCTTAGGCGCACGCAACTGGTTGATTTTCTTCTAATTTTCCTGCCTTCAAAACACTCTAACTTTTTCGTTACCCGTCGGATCTTGCTCAAATTTGAAAGCAAGCTTTCTAAAATCCTTATCTTCATATCCAATGGTGGAGTTTTCGTTTGGAGTTGTAAATCTTTTATTCCTAGTTTTTCCCCACTATTTTATGTTTTTATTTTCTAAGACAACTCTTTTAAATCCTACTAAGTTTAACTTAGCATTATAATTCTCTTCACCCTAAGCATATTACTATATTAATTAGACTTAGAATTAAATTAGGGATGTTACAATTCTCCCCCATTTAATGAAATTTTGTCCCCGAAATTCTGTTCAATTCCTTCAATGGAGAACCATCCCACTTGCGAGGTCTTTCGACTGCGATACTTACTTCTTCTTGGTTCCACTCCCCCACTTAGCATCGACATATCTATCTATCTCCTTAGACCTCTACACTCTTGTACTCAATGAAGAGTATGATCTTTAATCCAACTCGATTTGGTCTCACTTTAGGTTGGAACGTTACAATGGTATCGACCATTAATAGGTGCGAAGATCAAGGTGATCAATCCTAATCTCACATCTATCAATAGCAACATCATTGTCGGGTTTTCCGACGATATCACCATTCAACAGATGCAAGGATCAGAGTGATCAGCTCTAACCTTACAGTCCGTTAAATGAGAACACCATCGCGGAACTCAATTAGTTTTAACTAGAATGTTACAACCTATTGATTCATTACAAAGCTACATGGAACCTCCTAACGGGCTGAATCAGTTCTGCATAATCCCTATGTCCTACAGCATATAGAATATAACTAACACAAGGATTACCTTAGACGAGATCATCTGTATCCTCCACTTGCTACCCGTCTATAACATAGGCCTTCGCTTTCTGAACAGGATGGCTTCCTTTAGCTCCTTTCATCCTTATTGTGTTCACCTCCGACTTAGGAGATGAATTGTGACAAGCATTGGCATAATGCCCTGGTTGGTTGCATCGGAAGCACGGTCCCTTCTTCCTCTGTGTATCTAATGTCCACCAGATACCTCGATTATATCTTCCGTAGTATGAGCAGAGTGAACGATCCAAAGGGTTTACCACGTCGGTGTTGGGAGTGGGGTACGGACTAGGCCGGTCCTTAAGTTCCTTGGCCTTAATAGGGCCTCCAACCTTCTGCACACTCTTGTTCTTTTTCTCAGCCGCCCGTTGTTTCCGACTCTTTTCATAAGTACTGGTCATATTGACTAGTTGCGACAGGTTGAAATATTTTGATACTCAAAAACCATCTTGATTTCTGTGCGAAGCCCGGCTTCGAATTTGATGCACTTGTATCTTTCATTAGCCTCTCTGTAGCTCCCCGAATATCGGATCAGGTCTTCAAACTTGGCAGCATATTCTCCGACTCTCATGTCCCCTTGTACCAGATGCACAAAGGCGATCTCCTTCTCTCTAAGAACATCCTCAGGAAAATACTTTCCCAGAAAACGGATCTTAAACAAATCTCAAGTGATTGCTTGATTGTCCGCCTCCAAACCCCTTCGCATATGCTCCAACCAGTGTTTCGCTTCCCCAGTCAACATGTATTGTGCCAGCAAAACCTTCTATTCATCTGGTGGTGCCATAGTGCGCTGGATCTTCTAGATTTCTTGAAGCCAAAGTTGTGCTCCATCAGGGTTGAACCCTCCTTCAAACTTGGGTGGTTCATTCTTCCTGAACCGGGCCAACCAGTCGATCTCAACAAGAGCTGGTGGTGGATTCAGGGCTGTTGCTACTGTTGTTGCTGCTACTATAATCTCCGTCTGATTATGATGCATCTGAGCAATATTCGCAGCTTGGTCCTGTTGCATCAGAGCCATAGTCGCGTTTTGATTCTGCTGCGTTTGAATCAGATTTTCCAGGATAGCAGCTATACTGTCGTTTTCAGCACGCCTTCCAGCCATAATGACTAAGTCCTGAGGGGAATAGCCAGTTAGTGCTTATACAGTTGAGCAACTACATACTACCCTATCACTCTAACTTAAACATTTGACTCTACATCGATTACTTGCTTGGTGAGTAACCACTGGAGTAACTCACAACTCCTAGGGCAAGGAGAAACTGGTCTGATACCAAACTATAACACCCTGCTTGATAATTACCCTTAATTACTTATTATTAATTATGAACATGAAAATTTTTCTTTTAAAATATCTTTAATCATTTTAATTAATAAAAATCTCCCGTCAAACGGATGGAGTTTCCTTGGTTTTAGGGACATTCCCAAAAATTTGTGTTTTCCTGTACACCTGTTACAACATTTATATCATCAACAGTAAGCCAGCAGGGCAAAATACATCATAGTGTATTCATTTACATCATTTCCAAAATATGAACAAGTTCTTGGAACTAGCTTTAGCTTTCCCAAAAGATAATATATATATCCAACAACGACAAGTTTTCAAAATAAAACTCCGGGACTCAACTATGGTCCCATCCCAAAATATCCACACTCCACGGAGTGGAGTGTGCTCCAGCTCGGCCAAGACTCGTGCAAGTTCCGCTTCAGTACCTGTAATAAAAATGGCAAGAAGGGTAGCATTACACAAAACTTAGAATAATAAGTTGTACAAAAGTATAGCAACAAACTAAGAAAATGCACCATAAATTCTTGCCCATTAAATACAATACCTACTAATATTAATTACAACTTACAATTACAACCTATTCATTTCATGGTTCTAAGTCATTTCACTTGTTCCCAACACTTACTAATTACTATAATTCTTTTTATCTCCGAGTAATTCACCCTCAGCAAAGGGTCCCTCGTACCTGCTTTCTATTCCTATTCGTTTTACCTCCGTGTACTTCACACATCCTACTTCGAGTACTTCACCCTCCGAAGGGTGCCTCGTACACGCATTCTAAACCGAGTACTTCGCCCTCCGCAAGGGCACCTCGTACACCTATCCTACTCCGAGTACTTCACCCTTCGAAAGGGTGCCTCGTACATACATTCTAAACCGAGTACTTCACCCTCCGCAAGGGTACCTCGTACACTACCATTATTACATTCCTTAGTTCTACTTATCGTTTTGCATTTCCTTTCTTAAACCTTTATCCTATTTCCTGAGTTACTATCTCTTTTCATTATTTCTCTGTATTACTACTTTATTTTATGTTTTTACTTTCTATTTCCATTCCTTATTCTCACTCTATTCTTTATTCTTATTTCTCTTTTATTCTCCTTATAAATATCCTACCTTATAGTTAATAATCACTTTTTAATCTATTAATTACTTAATCATTCATTTCCTTGCTATCTATTATTAACATATTAACTTACTCTCATAAATCTATAAACATTTTCCTTCTCTTCTCACATACTAACCATTTTCAATATTCATATCAACTACCCTAATGTTTTATACTCTACTTATTCCTATGCCCCTAGTCATCACTATAACATAAGAGAAACTACATCCTAAGCTAAGGTAACACCACCTTCTTGAGGAAACCGCAATTGGTGGTTGAAACAACTAAGGAACCCTAGGAGAACACCTAGAAGGGGGGGGGGGGTTGAATAGGTGTAAAAGAAACCTTGAAAGATTTTCGAATGAAATGAATCGAAACAATCAAAACAAATGATTTTTGCAAATTCTACAGCATTTAATCGATTAACAGAATCCTTTAATCGATTAACCTGCAATTTAATCGATTAAGATCAGAAAACACAATTTCACTTAATCGATTAATAATCGATTATGACAGTTAAAAACTGAAAAATCACTTTTCAATCGAATACGAAAATCAATCAATCAACACGTAAGATCAGAGATTCAGCGGAAACAATTAACACCTATATTCTTATTAATTACCTAGGTTATGAAAATGATTTTCTCCAGCTTAATTTGAACAATTAAGATTCAATTCAATCAATTATGAAAAATCACTTTTTCTAGGTTTTCAACCAAGAACACAATGAAATGACTTGAATGTAAGGGTTTAGAGATACGACAGAGTGATTTATCCTGGTTCACTTTCATCCACTTGAAAGCTACATCCAGTCCCCTCTTCAACCAAGAGAGATTCTTCACTATGAGGAATTAGAGTTCTCAAATTACAAGTAAATGCCTCTCAAGACTCCCTTCTTGATAGCCTACAAGAGATACTCCACACTCTTGCCTTGTAATCCTATTGATCTTCTCTCTAATCTAACCTCTACCCCTTGTTGATAATCCACACAACAAGTGTTCACTTGCTTGATGATAATCCACACACCAAGGCTTCACTTTGCTTGATTCACAACCAAGACTTCTTCTTCAATTTGAATGAACTTTGCTTGATGATAATCGACACACCAAGTCTTCTTGTTTGTTGTAGATGACTTGCCTCTTGCAAAGATTACAACACAATAGAAAACACAATGACACTCCTATGAATCTCTTCCAATAGCTATGACAAAATCAACATGAGAGATTCTAGAGTTCTTGATCAAAGAATATGAAAATAGAAAAGCTTTGATCTTTGAAATTGAGAGAGAATAGAGTGGCTTGATTCTTTGTAAAATGAATATCAAAATGATGGTTAATGATCACAAAGGTTAGGAAAAGGTTTATGTAGAATACCCAAAAGTTAGAACACTTAAAAACTGATTTTGAGAAGTGAAAATCGTATTTTAAAAAACCAGTACAACAGGTCTTAATCGATTAAATTTCAGTTTAATCTATTAAGCACTGATTAAGCACCGATTAAGAACCGATTAAGTACCAATTAAATCTGGAAAATCACATAGAAACTTGTTTTCTCAAAACTAAACCTTTCCTTTCAAACCTTTAAGCCACCTATTGATTTTAGATAAAGTGAAAACTCAAATTATGATTTAATCATGCAATCAAAAGAGATTCACTATCCTCTAAGAAAACTCTACCCAAACTCATCAAATAAAAGACTAAGTCTAGAGAGGCAAAAGATAAAACAATAACAAAACTCAAACTAGATCTTCAAGTCTTCATGAGCTTGTTCTCTCTTCTTCCTTTGATGATTGTTGTTGTTTGTTGGGCTTGAACTTGATCAACACCTTTGTAGCTTGTTCAAAACCTTTTGTCATTATCAAAACATTCTCAATGAAACTTACACTTCTTACCTTCCAAAGAAGAGATGATGAGCCACAAACCTTAGCCTTCCTCCTTACACCCTAAACTCATTAGAACTTAAGCTTGTTGCACTCCCTTAAACCCTTCAACCAACCAATATCAAGTGGGTGTGTGATTCTCCATAGCCTTGGGATTGGAAAATAAATTGGAGGTAGGGAGAGAGGGGTTCACGAATTATGGGGGAGGAGGGGAGAATGATTTTTAACTTATTTTCTTTCTTATAATTTGATGATGGGATGAGTGTTGTTTGTAACACCCCGATTCGGCAACTTGAAAACTTAAACTCAAAGTAGTGAAAATTAGGGCCATTTTTTTTTAAACAGGTGTTACACAATATGAGAACATTTAGATTTTCAAAACATAGTTACAATCAAAACTAATGTTCTCACTTTGTATACACCTTTCAAGTTCCAAACCGAGATGTCACAAGACACCGCACTTTGAAACTCGTTTTCAAAACATCATTTAAAACATTAGCCCATTTACTTGTTTCCAAATCATCAGTGTTGTATAAAACAGTTGCCGGGTTACAGTATGATAGAGCTAGGTAACTGAGTACTTACAATGGAGTACAAAGCTCTGATGGGATTGCCTAACTTCTAGTCATGCACACCAAAACTATCCTTCTATCTTCACATCTTGGTAGCCCAACTTCTCTAGTTGCAAATAGAGTCGACCTCGTCCACTGCCTCAGTGATCTCTTGCAGATACCTTCGTCAAGTAAAACTTCTATGCCCCTCAGGTAGGGTACAGGTGCATCGCTACACACTATGCCACCTACCGGTTGCAATATCAACCATTGTCGATACGACAACACGGTAGGAGAGAGTCAGTGTTCCGAACACTAACGGGTTGACCATACGGTCTCATAAAGATAGATGTAACATCCTCAATTAAATTTCTAACTTTAGGTTCTATGTTAATAGACTTAGAATGTGAGGGTGAAGGAAAGATTAAGTTGAGAGTTAATTAAACATTAAATAGATGTTAAATGATAAAAGTTATAAGATATAAGGAAAAAAATAGGAATAAAAGATTTACAACTCCAGACGAAAATTCCACCGTTAGATATGAAGTTCGAATTTTTAGAAACCTTGCCTTAAAGTTTGAGCAAGATCCAACGGGTAACGAAGAAGTTATGGGAGTTTAAAGTATGGAAAATTAAGTGACCAAACAGCAGTCCTAGCGCGCCCAGGCGCGCCAGGCCCACGCTCAGGCGCGCCCAACACGCACCAGAATGAGAGCTCGTGCCTCGCCGCGCTCAGGCGCACTCGACCGCGCTCAGGTGCGCGCGCATCAGCTGGAGCGTCTCCAGCCGCACGATCAGATCTTGGGGGCCAAGTTTTGGCACCCCAGCCACACGATGGGAGTCTTTAGGGCCATAAAACATAAAAGGATTGGGGGAGCAAGTCACCACACACCACACAACATTACAAACATCATCCCTCTCATTTCATTCCCCAAGGATCCAAGAACAAATCCTCATCAACCCAACACAAATCATCTCCATCATCATCCTCATAAGAATCAAGCCATGGAATGGGAGCTAACATTTCTCCTTTCCCCTCCTTGAAATTCAACTCTCTTTCTAGGGCATTCTCACTATCAACACCACTTCTCTTCCAACAAATCCATCATCAAAATCTTTTATTGTTGCCTCCAAGTAAGTATTTAAATCCTTGATTCTTCATTCCCTCTCAAATACGAATTTCTCTCCTCACTTAGGGGTCCATACGAATTTTCCCCTTTCATTTGCTAGTCTTGTTGAAATATTGAACCTCACTTCAAGGAGCTCCACAATCTCATGATTATTTTTTGTTCTTGTGATTTAAGGAAGCTCAAGACCACTCAACTCCCTCTCTTTCCTTTGGAGCTCTTGATTTTGGGGGCTAGAAGCTAGGGTTTGGGTTCACTCTATCTCTCCTTGGTTAAGGTAAGGGAGTGGTTATAGTGAGCATTGGTTTGTTCTAGGGAATAGGTTCAAATTAGTTCATAAGAGCTTGCTAGGATTTATATGTTATTTTGGTGTTATTAAATCCCTAGGATTATGAAGGAATAGAGTAGTTTGATTTAATTAAAGAAATAAAAAGTAAACTTTGAGAATGCATAGAAATTGGTATGTATTAATGCTAAGTGCTCTTTATATTAAATGTTGATTGAATTGGTGAATATCTGTTAATGTGAGTAATTGATATAATTTGTGAGTTATTTGGAATATATGTGGATTTTACTTTTATGTGATAATGCAAGTAATGTTGCCAATGATTCTAAGTGTGATAAATGTTTTGAATGTAAATAAAAAGAATTATAAAAATGATTAAAGTTGCAGCTATGATTGATCCTTGGGATACACCGACCCATTAGGTGCCCTGTTAGGTGAAAAGTTACCCATTAGGCACAAGTTACCCAATCCAGGTGCAAGTTACCTATTAGGTCCCGTAAATGCCCGTTAGGCGGGGGTATCCAATGGATCAAACATGCTGCACAATAATAAAAGTTTTGAAACGAGAAAATGTGAATGTGATGGTAAAAGAGTTGAGATGTTGCTTTTAGTCCTAATCGGTGTCAACCGTGGCCTAATAGGTGTCAAGTTACCTGGATTGGGTGAAAGTCCTAGTGGGTGTGAAATGCCTAACAGGTGCGCTAATCCCTAATGGTAAAGAAAATATAAAATGATTAAAAATATGATGAGATGTGTGTATGTTGTCCTCTAACCGTGAGGAGACATACGATGTTATTTGGGTATGTTAGCCTCTGATAGTGAGGTGACATACGGTGTATGATTTCGAAAAAGTGTATGACTTATGGTTATGAGTTGAAAACTGATAATATGAGTAAGTGAAGGTAATGAAAATGGAACTAAAAAGATGAAAGGTGAAACAATATGATAAGAAATGAGAAAAATAAATGAAATCTGAAATGGATTGCCAAAGTGTGAATGCATGATAATTGCCTGTGAATAAATTGTGCTATATTACCTAAGTGATAATTGTGTCTGACTTAGTGGGTAATTATGTCTAATGAGAAACTGCTTTCCTATTTCATGTGCAATGCTCACTCCCTTACTATTCTTTACAGGTACAGAGATTGAGATTGCATAGCCCCCGGCCGAGCAGGTGCACTCTCCATCACAGGGAGAGTAGGGTTATGGGAATTAGATATTTTTATTTTTGACCTAAGCCTCCGTATTATTGGATGTGTATGAGCTGTATATGCTTTTTGAGTGAGGCTTAGGACAATTTCTTTTGTGCATGGGTTATGATTCCTTTCTTTTGGGCATAGTTGTCGATTATGGCCTCTTGATTTACATACTTAGCATTTTGCTGGCACTCTGACAAACTGATGCTGATGTTTTACACTTGAGCCCATAGGGAAACTATGTGATCTCTATATATTCATATTTGAGCCCTGCTGGCTCCTGTTGATATCATTTAAAATATGTTTATCAGGTTGAAGATTTAGAAAGTCCGAAAAACAAACGAAACTCCGTCCGTTTGACGGTTGATTTTCACAATTTAAAAAGGAATTTTTAAGCTCATATTTTAATATAAGGGGGAATTAAGGGTAATTAATCATAGGGTGTTACATTTATGGTATCAGAGCAGTTTCCCTCGGCCTTTTGGAGTGTGGACTCACATCTCCAATGGTTACTCACCAAGCGAGTAACTAATGTGTTAGTTAAGAGTCTAGGACCCAAGAATAAGGAGTTTATTTAATTGTTAGTATTAGCAATTTAACGGAATATTTGCTCCATGACTTAGCAGTATGGCGGGACGTCGTGGAGGTGATGATCGCATGGCTGCTATTTTGGAGAATCTCATGAAGATGAATCAGGATCAGGCCACCTCCATGGCCCAAATGCAGCAGAATCAGGTGCAAATGCAACAAGCGCAGGCACAGATGCAGCAAGATCATGCAGCAGCTATGGCGCAGTTGCAACAGAACCAAGCTAACAACATTGCAGCAGCAGCAGCGGCGGCGGCGACACTGAACCCTCCACCAGCTCCTGTGGATATAGATTGGATGTCTAGATTCCGGAAGAATGGTCCCCCTCGCTTTGAAGGAGGATTCAATCTAGATGGGGCTCAGAAGTGGCTCCAAGAAATGGAGAAGATCCTTCGCTCATTGCAGGCACCGGCAGATCAGCAAGTCAGATTGGTGGAGTATGTTCTGATGAGTGAGGCGGAACACTGGTGGGAGCACCAGAGGAGGAGTTTGGAGGCTGAGAATGAGGTGATAACTTGGGATCTTTTCAAGGTCCGGTTCTTGGATAAGTATTTTTCGGAGGATGTTCGGAGGGAGAAAGAATTGGCGTTTCTGAAACTAGAACAGGGGAATATGAGTATTGGGGAATACGCTGCACAGTTTGAAGATTTGATCAGATACTCAGGAAGCTATAGAGATGCCGACGAGCGGACCAAGTGTATCAAGTTTGAAGCAGGGTTGGATGCCGATATTAGGGCCATATTCACGTACCAGGGCATTGCAAACTTGGCCCAGTTAGTGAATATGACCAGTGCATATGAAAAGGCATTGAAACAAAAAAGGGAAGAGAAGAAGAGTAAGGCAGCTCAGCGGACTGGCCCCATCAGAGGCAAGGGCCCTATTCAGAGATCTAGTCCTTATCCCAGCCCTACTACTGCAGCTCCAAGAGGTATTGGGCAGCCAACAGTTACTATTGGTCCTCCCCCCTTTGTCAGCATTGTGGGAGGTATCACAGAGGAGTGTGCTGGAACATTGGCTCAGGTCGAGGTGAGGGGCTTTGTTTCCAGTGTGGACAGCCAAGGCATTTTGCTTCTCGCTGTCCCAAGAGCACTTTGAAGAAAGAAGTTAATGTTGCTAAGGCACTGCAAGCTGGTGCAAGTCTGCCCATGCAAAAGGGCAAGGTTTACACTCTGGATGGTGAAGAAGTGACAGAGGAGGACGAGCTGATCAGAGGTACTTGTTCTATTCATGGTAACACCTGTGGAGTATTATTTGATTGCGGAGCATCACATTCTTTTATTTCTATTAGCTGCATGAAGAGGCTAGGGATGTCAACAGTAGAAATGCCTTTTAAGTTGTCAGTCTCAACGCCTACTAACTCGTCTGTTGAGACTAACCAGATGTGTTTAGCATGTCCACTCCGAGTCTTAGAGCGGGATTTCAAGGTGAACCTGATTTGTTTGCCTCTGAAAAAGTTAGACATCATCTTGGGGATGGATTGGATGACTCAACATCATGTGTTGATTAATTGTCGTCAGAAGGCCGTTGTTTTTGGTGACCCTTCTTTATCTTCCATGGATGTTGAGGAAGTTTCTGATGTTAGTCAAATTCCAATTGTCTGCAAATTCCCGGAAGTCTTTCCTGTAGAGATTCCTGGATTGCCCCCTAAAAGAGAAGTAGAGTTTGGTATTGATATAAAGCCCGGTGCCGGCCCAATTTCTATAGCACCATACAGAATGGCACCTCCTGAATTAGAGGAGTTGAAGAAGCAGCTAGAGGAAATGTTGGCCAAGACGTTGGTTAGGCCAAGTGTATCACCTTGGGGCGCTCCGATTCTTTTTGTTAAGAAAAAGGACGGTACCCTCCGGATGTGCACGGATTACAGGCAGCTGAATGCAGTGACGGTGAAGAATAAGTATCCGCTTCCTCGCATTGATGATTTGCTTGACCAGCTACGGGGTGCAGCAGTATTTTCTAAAATTGATCTCCGATTGGGATACCACCAAATTCGTATCCGTGAGGAGGATATTCCTAAAACTGCATTTAGGACGCGGTATGGGCATTTTGAATATGTTGTGATGCCATTTGGTCTGACTAACGCTCCTGCAGTGTTTATGGATTATATGAACAAAATCTTCATGCCTTATTTAGATTCTTTTGTAATAGTGTTCATTGATGACATTCTCATCTATTCTAAGAGTCCAGGTGAGCATGAGGAGCATTTGAGGATCGTGCTACAGGTTCTCAAGGAGAAACAATTGTATGCAAAGCTTTCCAAGTGTAGCTTTTGGTTGAATGAGGTTCATTTCCTTGGTCATGTTATTTCTGCTCAGGGAGTTGCAGTCGATCCCTCCAAGGTGGAAGCAGTGTTAAGTGGGAGAGACCCACAACAGTGACAGAAATCAGGAGTTTTCTTGGTATGGCAGGGTATTATCGGAGATTCATTGAAGGATTCTCCAAGCTGGCTCTTCCACTGACTATGCTGACTAGAAAAGATGTTCCCTACCAGTGGTCCCAACAATGTGAAGACAGTTTCCAGGAGTTGAAGAGGAGACTGACTAGCTCGCCTGTTTTAGTTTTACCGGATCCGGCCCAACCTTTTGATGTTTATTGTGATGCCTCAAAGCAAGGTTTGGGTTGAGTGCTCATGCAGCAGGGCAAAGTCATAGCATATGCATCTAGACAGTTGAGACAGCATGAACAGAATTACCCGACACACGATCTGGAGTTAGCAGCTGTTGTCTTTGCATTGAAAATTTGGAGACATTATTTGTATGGCACGAAGTTTGAAGTCTTCAGCGATCACAAAAGTCTCTGCTATCTCTTTGATCAGAAAGACTTGAATATGCGACAGAGGAGATGGATGAAATTTCTAAAAGATTATGATTTTCATCTTCAATACCATCCGGCAAAGCTAACGTGGTAGCTGATACGCTAAGTCGCAAGACTTTGCATGTTAGCAATATGATGGTGAAAGAGATGGAGCTGATTCAGGAGTTCAGTGATCTCAACTTGAACATGCTGGTGAAAGAGAAAAGTATTGTTCTGGAAAAGTTGCAGGTCACTAGTGAGTTGATGGATTTGATTAAGGAAAGACAAGCAGATGATGAAGAGCTCCATAAGTTGCTGGAAGGGGCAGCAAGTAAAGAGGAACCTGATTTCATCAAAGGAGCAGATGGAATCATCAGATTCAGAGGCAGAATATGTGTTCCGATGGACTTTCAGATTTGAAGAGACATATTGTGGGAAGCTCACCAAACAAAAATGAGTTTCCATCCCGGTACAACAAAGATGTATCAGGATTTGAAGAAGATCTATTGGTGGCCAGGGTTGAAGTCTGATGTGGCCGACCATGTTTCTCACTGCTTGACCTGTCAGAAGGTGAAGATTGAGCATCAGAAGTCAGGTAGTCCATTGCGATCACTTGACATCCCTGAATGGAAGTGGGATAGCATAGCCATGGACTTTGTGACGGGTCTACCTAGAACTGCTGCAGGTTGTGATGGTGTATGGGTTGTTGTAGACCGTTTGACAAAGTGTGCTCACTTTATCCCGATCCATAAGAAGTACACACTGGAGAAGTTGACACAGTTGTATATCCGGGACATAGTGAAGCTTCATGGTGTGCCTTCTAGTATTGTGTCTGATCGTGATCCACGGTTTCTGTCCAGATTTTGGCAGAGTCTTCAGCAGGCCTTGGGTACTAAGTTGAAGTTTAGTAAAGCCTATCATCCTCAAACTGATGGGCAGTCTGAGCGTACTATTCAGACTTTGGAGGATTTGTTGAGGGCTTGTATTCTAGAGCAGGCTGATAGTTGTGAGCAGCTGTTGCCATTGATGGAGTTCACGTATAATAACAGCTTTCATTCTAGCATTGGCATGGCACCTTTTGAGGCACTCTATGGTAGAAAGTGTAGAACGCCTCTTTGTTGGTTCCAGATTGGGGAGAACTTGTTGACAGGACCGGAATTGGTGCAAGAAACCACTAAGAAGATCACTATGATAAAGGATAAGATGAAGACTTCTCAAGATAGGCAGAAGAGCTATGCAGATAAGCGTAGGAGACCCCTAGAGTTTGATGTGGGTGATCATGTGTTTCTTAGGGTGTCCCCTACCACTGGCATTGGTCGGGCAATCAAGTCAAAGAAGCTGACTCCGAGGTTTGTTGGACCTTATGAGATTCTGGAAAGATTTGGGCCTTTGGCATACAGGATTGCTTTACCTCCACACTTGTCTAGACTTCATGGTGTATTTCATGTTTCCCAGCTGAGGAAGTACATTCATTATCCCTCCCATGTGGTAGCAGCTGACGATTTGCCTTTGAAGGAGAATCTTACTTTTGAGATCCTCCCGATCAGAATTGAGGACAGGCAGATTAAGCAGCTCCGGGGCAAGGAAATTCCATTGGTGAAGGTGATTTGGAACAGAAACAATGTGGAAGAGGCTACTTGGGAGCTGGAGAGCAACATGAAGGAGTCTTATCCTCAGTTGTTTCAGGACGGCTGAATTTCGAGGGCGAAATTCTGGTAAGTGGGAGAGAATTGTAACATCCTCAATTAAATTTCTAAGTTTAGGTTCTATGTTAATAGACTTAGAATGTGAGGGTGAAGGAAAGATTAAGTTGAGAGTTAATTAAACATTAAATAGATGTTAAATGATAAAAGTTATAAGATATAAGGAAAAAATTAGGAATAAAAGATTTACAACTCCAGACGAAAATTCCACCGTTGGATATGAAGTTCGAATTTTTAGAAACCTTGCCTTAAAGTTTGAGCAAGATCCAACGGGTAACAAAGAAGTTATGGGAGTTTAAAGTATGGAAAATTAAGTGACCAAACAGCAGTCCTAGCGCGCCCAAGCGCGCCAGGCCCACGCCCAGGCGCGCCCAACACGCACCAGAATGAGAGCTGGTGCCTCGCCGCGCTCAGGTGCACTCAACCACGCTCAGGCACGCGCGCATCAGCTGGAGCGTCTCCAGCCGCACGATCAGATCTTGGGGGCCAAGTTTTGGCACCCCAGCCACACGATGGGAGTCTTTAGGGCCAGAAAACATAAAAGGATTGGGGGAGCAAGTCACCACACACCACACATCATTACAAACATCATCCCTCTCATTTCATTCCCCAAGGATCCAAGAACAAATCCTCATCAACCCAACACAAATCATCTCCATCATCATCCTCATAAGAATCAAGCCATGGAATGGGAGCTAACATTTCTCCTTTCCCCTCCTTGAAATTCAACTCTCTTTCTAGGGCATTCTCACTATCAACACCACTTCTCTTCCAACAAATCCATCATCAAAATCTTTTATTGTTGCCTCCAAGTAAGTATTTAAATCCTTGATTCTTCATTCCCTCTCAAATACGAATTTCTCTCCTCACTTAGGGGTCCATACGAATTTTCCCCTTTCATTTGCTAGTCTTGTTGAAATATTGAACCTCATTTCAAGGAGCTCCACAATCTCATGATTATTTTTTGTTCTTCTGATTTAAAGAAGCTCAAGACCACTCAACTCCCTCTCTTTCCTTTGGAGCTCTTGATTTTGGGGGCTAGAAGCTAGGGTTTGGGTTCACTCTATCTCTCCTTGGTTAAGGTAAGGGAGTGGTTATAGTGAGCATTGGTTTGTTCTAGGGAATAGGTTCAAATTAGTTCATAAGAGCTTGCTAGGATTTATATGTTATTTTGGTGTTATTAAATCCCTAGGATTATGAAGGAATAGAGTAGTTTGATTTAATTAAAGAAATAAAAAGTAAACTTTGAGAATGCATAGAAATTGGTATGTATTAATGCTAAGTGCTCTTTATATTAAATGTTGATTGAATTGGTGAATATCTGTTAATGTGAGTAATTGATATAATTTGTGAGTTATTTGGAATATATGTGGATTTTACTTTTATGTGATAATGCAAGTAATGTTGCCAATGATTCTAAGTGTGATAAATGTTTTGAATGTAAATAAAAAGAATTATAAAAATGATTAAAGTTGCAGCTATGATTGATCCTTGGGATACACCGACCCATTAGGTGCCCTGTTAGGTGAAAAGTTACCCATTAGGCACAAGTTACCCAATCTAGGTGCAAGTTACCTATTAGGTCCCGTAAATGCCCGTTAGGCGGGGGTATCCAATGGATCAATCATGCTGCACAATAATAAAAGTTTTGAAAAGAGAAAATGTGAATGTGATGGTAAAAGAGTTGAGATGTTGCTTTTAGTCCTAATGGGTGTCAACCGTGGCCTAATAGGTGTCAAGTTACCTGGATTGGGTGAAAGTCCTAGTGGGTGTGAAATGCCTAACAGGTGCGCTAATCCCTAATGGTAAAGAAAATATAAAATGATTTGAAATATGATGAGATGTGTGTATGTTGTCCTCTGACTGTGAGGAGACATACGATGTTATTTGGGTATGTTAGCCTCTGATAGTGAGGTGACATACGGTGTATGATTTCGAAAAAGTGTATGACTTATGGTTATGAGTTGAAAAATGATAATATGAGTAAGTGAAGGTAATGAAAATGGAACTAAAAAGATGAAAGGTGAAACAAAATGATAAGAAATGAGAAAAATAAATGAAATCTGAAATGGATTGCCAAAGTGTGAATGCATGATAATTGCCTGTGAATAAATTGTGCTATATGACCTAAGTGATAATTGTGTTTGACTTAGTGGGTAATTATGTCTAATGAGAAACTGCTTTCCTATTTCATGTGCAATGCTCACTCCCTTACTATTCTTTACAGGTACAGAGATTGAGATTGCACAGCCCCCGGCCGAGCAGGTGCACTCTCCATCACAGGGAGAGTAGGGTTATGGGAATTAGATATTTTTATTTTTGACCTAAGCCTCCGTATTATTGGATGTGTATGAGCTGTATATGCTTTTTGAGTGAGGCTTAGGACAATTTCTTTTGTGCATGGGTTATGATTCCTTTCTTTTGGGCATAGTTGTCGATTATGGCCTCTTGATTTACATACTTAGCATTTTGCTGGCACTCTGACAAACTGATGCTGATGTTTTACACTTGAGCCCATAGGGCAACTATGCGATCTCTATATATTCATATTTGAGCCCTGCTGGCTCCTGTTGATATCATTTAAAATATGTTTATCAGGTTGAAGATTTAGAAAGTCCGAAAAACAAATGAAACTCCGTCCGTTTGACGGTTGATTTTCACAATTTAAAAAGGAATTTTTAAGCTCATATTTTAATATAAGGGGGGAATTAAGGGTAATTAATCATAGGGTGTTACAATAGACAGATAATAAAATAGAACAACATGACTAAAACATCAAGGCACATAGCATATAAGAATCATATAGAACAAAACATATCATAATATTCTAAGCACATCATTACCATCATTCTTAACCAATCACTTCATTCATGCTTTTATGACCACATTCTCAGAATCTTTCTCGTGAACTTTCATAAACTTTTCTCAATCCTTCCTTCATCATAATTTCCACACTTATCCATCATCTCGAGAATTCTTTCTTGTAAACTTTGTTCAATACTTGATATCATTATTATACTTTTCCTTTGAAACATCTTTGTTTATTAAGTTTTATTATCTCGGTTAGCATCAATGATGAGGGGGAAACATCATTGAGCTCACACACGTCTGCATCTCCTTGGTCAACCACCCAACCTAGTCGGAAGCAAACAGGAGTACAAGACCTTTACCACGTGGGCACGACAACTGTCACACAAACAAATGGTCCCAGACCAGGAGGCCCAGCCTCAAATCAATTCAATTCATATCATATAATCAAGGCACGCTCTCAGTGGCAATCACAAATGCCCCGTTCCAGTCCCTCTCACAGTTCCTGAAATGCCATAGGGGTGACAGCACTATTCCTGTCCCGGGTGCAGAACTTACCACGGCATTAGACCCAGTCCCTACCACGTTAGTACGCCACATGTGGGATTCATTCCGCCCAGAATAGTACTCAAAGCCTCATGGCGTTTTACCGCCCTAGCTTACCCTATTGCATTCACAACCCGAATATCCTTGATATCCGGGGTACCTTCCTCTCCACTACTTCGATATGACACTCATGCCTCACCGCGTACATAAATGTCTTTTAAAGTCTTTTAAAATTTTAACGCTTTAATTAGCGGCTTAATCCTAACAGTCGGCTCGTCCTTGGTTCATCCCTTCAACGAAGCCCGACCACTAAACGCAATCCATTCCCCCTAAATCTCAATGGCCCTTGGCCTCAAAATCAAAACTCATGCATCTCAGCATTATTATCAACAACTCATACTCAACAGTATTCCTTATCAACATCATCAGTCTCTTTTCCTCGTCTTTCTCAAAACATCCTTTCACAAAACTTTTCGAAAACATGATTTCGCAAAATTTTACTTCACAAAATATTTTCAAAAACCTCATTTCATAAACTTTTTCGCAAAACTTTACTCAAAAGATAATATTTCCACAAACTTTCACAAAATATTGTTTTCACAAAAACTTTTCAAAAATCTCTTTTCAAAACCATTTTCAAAAACTCACATTTTTGGGTGAGTGTTAATGGAGGAGCAAGCTCAACTCAACACTAAGCTTCTTCCCAAAAACATGAACGAGGAATCACATCTCGCTTCCCACCACATTACATTTTCACAACCACGCTTCCGCTCGCCTCATCAGATGTTTCATTCCTTCTCACTCAACTTTCACTTTCTTTCTTACTTTATCTCTTTTACATTCCACTCGCATCAAACGTTCTTTTTCTCTTTTTTAATCTCATCTCATCACTTTCACGGTTTCATTATTATGGTTTCACTACTCAGCCATAATCAAACAATTCCAAACAGAATTAAATATGCACAACCAGTATCATTTAGCATGTAACTAAAACAAGTAAACATTTAGCACATAGATTTCTATTTCCTAATTCGCAGTACTCTCACAATCCATCTACTCGAATTGCGAGCAACCACGTTATGGGACCACCGCACTCTCACTCACCTGGATGACGATTCATCCGAAAGCTTTTCCAAGGTTCCCAGTCGCTAACCTTGCCACGTTTCCTTCGCGTCCGATGTAACACCCGAACTAGAACATTTTTCCCCGTGCGTTAGAACGTTTTCGATTAATTCTTAATTTCATTTTGAAAATTCTTTGAAACAATTCTTTTCTTAAGAACTCATTATTAATATCCAAAGACTCCAAAACCAAATCAGATTTCAAATGAAAGATTTTCAAGAAAACTTTGAAAACAATAATAATCTTTTCATTAAAACAAATTCATTCTTTTTAGTTTAAAACACTCTGATTATAAAAATCATTTTCCTGAACCATTAAACAAAATCCAAAACTCTAGGTGTAACATCCTAAACCTTGATTTTAAGTGAAATAAATGCTAAAAACCTTAGAAAAATTGGAAAAGTGATTTAATGAATTTTGCCAGATATGTGGGTGGTGAATATAGGTCCTAGGAGTTGTATAGAAGGTATGTATGGCTTTGGGCAGGGTCAAATAAGCGAGATCGGGAGTAAAATCGGCGTTTTAAGTGTTAGAAATCAACCGAAAAGAGAAAATTAGAAATTCATTATAGGAAGCTAAGAAAATAAATTCCACCGTTGGATGTGAAGTTTATGGGGTAAAGAAGCATGTCTAAAAATTTGGACTCGATCCGACGGTCGACGAAAAAGTTGCGACGAATCGAAGGTTGGAAGCCCTGAAACTCGCCCAGGCGCACGAGTCACTCGCCCAGGCGAGTCATTGTTCATTTTGGTGCACCATCCAGTGAGATTCTCGCCCAGGCCAGCTCACCATTCGCCCAGGCAAGCTGATGCGCACGCCAGCCGCACCAGAAATTCTGTGACGCGCCAAATCCGTCCCTGACCGCACCAGCACGACGCACCACGCACCAGGCCAGAAAACTGGTGCAGATCTCCCGCCCAGGCGCGCCAGGCGTTCGCCCATGCGCGCGCGCACAGTAGGCACCATATCTGGTGCGTTGATCTGAAAACTTGGGGCCAAAGTTTGGCTCCCAGCCACACGATCTTTCTGGCTTGTTGGAGTGAGAATAAGGCACCAAAAACATGATCACTCCACCACCTTTCATCTCCAACACAACTCCATCATCATCAAGGCTCTTTCCATCTCCAACACACTTCCATCACCCAAACCACCAAAAACACTTGATTTTTGGGCACCTCAACCCAAAATCAACCAAGACCAACCAACCTTGCACCATGGATGTTGATTGAAACTTCACCCTCTCCTCTCCATTGGTCCACACGAGTTGCACCCACCTTCTCACTCTTTGGATTTTCATTTTCTCATCATTGATTTGGGTAAGTGAGTTTCATGCCATAAGTTATTTTCCTCATGAATCAAACTCTTCTTAGTTCATGGATTTTTATTCTAAAACCCTAGGTTCTTGCACCATGATCATGTAGGGACTTTGCTTCATGTGTTCCAACTCAAACCAAGGCAAGGATAAGGATAGTTCATCTTGTGATCTCACAAATAGGGTGGTATATCAACATTTCATCATTTCCTTGTTGAGGTGGCAAGCTAGACTTAGGAAATTCAAGTTTCCAAGATTTTGAGCTAGGGCTCACTAAGGTTCTAACTTCCTTTTGCTAATTTAAGGTAAGGAGTGGGTTATAGTGAGTATTACCTTACTCTGGGGTTTAGTTTACATTATGCATATAATGAGTACTAAGATATTTGTGTTAGTTTAGGTTAATATGATATAAAATAATTGTTAGAATAGAATTTATGACTTAGGGAATTTATTTTGATGTTGATATATTGCATTTTGTGGTTTGGTGATGTTGATAAATTATATGCTTATGTTGTTTAATAATTTGAGTTGTGATAATAAGTGAAATTGTGCTAATTAAGTTATAAAATATATTTGTGATCATTGGATAATGAAAATGTGTAATGTGGTAATGAATTTTGAATAATGGAAATTTGCTAAAGAATTGATAATGATAAAGAACTAATTATATTATACCCAGGCTCAGCCAGGGGAGATTGTATTTTACCCGGACGCAGTAAGTCGTTTTCGCACGGGGGTGCGAACGCAGTAGGTCGTGACCAGGGGATTTACCCGGGCGCAGTAAGTCGTTATCGCGCGGTGGTGCGAACGCAGTAGGTCGTGACCAGGGGATTGAGAAACATACCCGGGCGCAGTAAGTCGCTATCGCGCGGTGGTGCGAGCGCAGTAGGTCGTGACCAGGGGATTTACCTGGGCGCAGTAAGTCGTGAGTGCACAGGAGTGCAGATGCAGTAGGTCGTGACCAGGGGATTGAGACACATACCCGGGCGCAGTAAGTCGTGAGTGCACAGGAGTGCAGACGCAGTAGGTCGTGACCAAGGACAGATAAAAAGAATATTAATATGATTAAAATACATGGAACGAAAGACTTAAGAAAATGTTAAATCAAAAACGATTTGAGAAACTAATGAATACTCGAAATTGAATTGTGATGAATTGACTCTTATTTATGATGTTGTGATTGAATTGTTATATGTGTATGGCTTAGTGTCGCATTATGTCTTAATTGGAAACTGCCTCCCCATTTTATGTGTAATACTCACTCCTTACTATCACCACAGGTACTGAGGAAGAGTTTGCACCTGAGCAGGCCGAGCAGGAGTACTCTCCCTCTCAGGGAGAGTAGGTTACCTTTAGTGATGTAGGACATGGGAATGTCCTGGGCCCGATGATGTGAATCATTTTGTTGTATATAAATGTAAATAGCTTTTTGGGGGCCCAGGACGACTCCTTTTGGGAAAGGGGTCTATTTTGGGGGAAAACTTATTTCCTAAAACTTTTTATATTCCGCTAACTCTGATGCTGATACTATGATGTCTTAAACCTGTTTTGATGCGTGCACAAAGATGCACTAGCTGGTATATATATGTGTATAGCCCTGCAGGCTTTGTTATATGAAAATATTATTGTTTATCAGGTTGCAGGAAAACAGGAATTTTTGGAAAAGTCCAATAAACAAACGAAACTCCGTCCGTTTGACGGGGGATTTTCGTATGAAAGAAAAGTAATTAAGAGTTTTTCCTAATCAATTCTTGAGTCGAAAAAAGGAATTTTCAAGTTGCTATTTTTTAATTAAGGGTATATAAGGGTAAATAAACTTAGGTGTTACACTAGGAAATAAACCAAATCAAAATCAAACACTGATCAAAGATTATTATTTAAAAATTTCAAATTAACTTAAGTTATTTAAATCACATTTTTCAAAAACATTTTTCAAATCCTTTAAGATCTATAGATTTCACAAACACAGTTCGCAAATAGTATCCCAATTTAATACATTCAGTTAGCACACAAACAGCACAATTTCAAAACAATTAAAGCATTCACAAACAGTACCTACAAGTTCCAAGCATTCATAAGCACACACCACACAACTCATATATTTAATCATTCAAAACAATTAATTAAATCATAACCTTAATAAATTAATTTAATTACACTTAAGAAAATAATTTAATTTAATCTTCTAATTAATTTAATACAAACCGAATCACACATAGTTATTAATTTCCCAATCACCATTGAATTTTAAACTAAAACCCATTGAATTAACCTTACAAAATCTTTTCACATAATTAAAGCAAACCAAAAAGAAACACACACCACTTTCACAAAGCATCATGCACCTAGAATTATAGCTATCATCATGGTCATTTTATGAAAGTAATTTTCCTACCATTTTAAACATACAAAGACCGAATTACTCACATAAAAATTTGCAAGATCTAATGCACACATAAAAACATACAATCATGAAGTCATTTTCATTCTTTTATGATTGAAAACTAAGGACATACAATTCATGACATTTTCTTCTTTATTTTAAGACCAAGACCGTGAACATACAGTAGGCAAAATTAACAACTTAAATTTCATTTTCCAAAACAAAATCAACACACACTTTAGATCACAAATTATCACACATATTTCTTTTAAATTCAATCACTTCATGCATGCACCCTTAAATTCAATTATCCTTCTCATGCATGCAACCTATATGGGGAACAAGTATAGCTACCTATTTTTCTAGTATGGCCGAAAGTCAACATGTAAAAAGACATGGTTTCATTCATTTTCAACACACAAGAATCATAAAAATCACATCAAATTATGTAAAACAACATATTACATTATTTATTCACATCATCCTTCACGAAATAAATCTCAAGTTCATTATAAAAAAATCAAAGTTATACTTTAAGCTTCTAAAAATGACATGCATGTTTTTTAAATCATTAGATCTAGGCTTAGAACAAACATGCATCAACTCTTTATAAAATAAAAAGTATTGGTCCTAAATTAATTAGACATGGCCGAATGGTCTAAAAATAAAACATGCACAAAAGATCAAACACTTAATTAAAACATGCTTATGCTTAGAATCATTTTAAAACTTGGTTTTCTTTAATTTTTTTCTCTTAGAAACCGAAACATATATAAAAAGAAAACAAAACCTTTTCTAAAAAAAATAACATGTAAGATTAAAGACTTTAACTTATTTTATTTAACAAAATAATCACATACATATATCAAGATCATCACAATTTTTTTTACATGCAAGGCTAAAGATTTACAAATCAAGCTTAGATCATACTTTCATTTATCAAAGAATCATGAAAATACACATAGATCATGATTTAAACAAAAAGATCCAACATGCAAGATCAAAGAATTTTGCTTTATAAATAAATAAGTTTAAATCATGGATTTGCTTGACAAATAATCACACAAACACACATATATCACGGTTTGATCAAGAAAAATACACATGCAAGAAGATTTATTTTAACTTTCACAAAATCTTTAACTATACTTTAGATCTTTAAAGGTTTAGTTAGAAAAAATGTTAGATCCATCAAGAAAAGTCCCAACCGAAACAACAAGCATAAGGTCACACATATTACAAATTATTTAAGTCCTTAAAGGCCAAGATCAAAAGAGAACAACACATAAGTTCATCTTTCAAACCATAAAATAGAACATGCAAGAAGAAAAGAATATAGATCTATAAACTAGAAAGAAAAATCTATACTATTACAAGTCTTCTTCTTCTTCAAATCCTACCATGAAAGGAATTGGTTCTTCTAGCTCCTAATGCTCTCGATCTACAAGGGACAAGGCTTGGTTGAGTTGAAATCTCCTCTTCTTCCTCCCTAAGGCTCACGACCATCTCCCTCTTTCTTTCTCTATTTTTCTTTTCATTTTCTCTCTAAGAGTTTAAGGAGTCTCTTAGAAGTTGTGTTGGTGTGGGTGGAAGAAATGAGAATGGGTGAAGAGAAATAAAAATGAGGTAATGGACTAAGGCTCACCCTATTTATAAGCAAATTAATTTTCCTCCTTGTGCCCTTGTAGGTGGTTCGGCTATAGCTTCAATGGGAGGGCGTTTTTGGACTTCTAAAATTTTGCATGGGTGGTGTTATCAAAACCAAGGGGACAAGGTTGCATGGCTAGTGTTTTAGGGGTCAAGCTAGGTTTAACTATTAGTTAGGAAATAGTTGGGGTTTAGTTCCACACTTAGTTTGGTTTTTGGTTTAGTTTTGGTTTCTAATTCCTTAACCTATAAGTTTCTAGGAAATTACCAACCCTTCTTATACATACACACACATACACGTACATTCATACATACACAATCATACATTCATACGTACAGCACCAACATAAATACGCATACATATATATTTTATTTTCTTAGTCTTACTTATTTAAATTCATCAATTCATACAACAAGGCAATTAATTCAAAAATCACACTCACACAACAATTCTCATGTACCATACAGCAAACACACATACACACACATGAAATAAAACATACATCACATAAAAATTTCAAGCCAAATCAATAAATTCAATACCATTTTCAAAATTCGTGTCTTTTAATTCTGAAAATAAATTTTTTGTAAAACCACCCAGAAAAATTTGAAAATCTACGTTTCAAGACGATCGTTTTGATATAAAAATCATGAAAATCCGAGTTACGGTTTAAAAGTTACAAATTTTTCAAGATATAGTTCCAAAATCTTCATTTCTAACAAAATCATCTTTTAATTAAATCACAACTTTGCAAATAATTTTTTTTTATTTCAACAAAATCACTCACTTCTCTTTTATAAAAACATTTAGTTTATAAAATCTACGAAAATCATTACTTTATTTCTTTCTCACGTAAATTATTTTTCCAAAATCTTTTATAAAGCAGAATTTCAAGGTTTATTTTAACAAATTTCGTTCTCGCACATACGGGAAAAATGCGGGGTGTTACATTGTTGATCCTAGGGTTTGGTTGATGATGATGGTGCCTTTTTCTTCATGAAAAATGGAAGGGATGTTGTGTGAAAATGATGACGCCTTGGTGTTGTTGTTGTGTGTTATGTGATGTTGTTGTTTTTAGCCCCATTTTCGATTTTTCTTGCATGAGGGGTAGAAACATGTGGTGGAAATTTAATGGCTTCATGAGGAAGCCAAAAAAGTGTGGCTGAGAATAGCCAACTCTGACGCGCAAGCTTAGGTGCGCTTCGGAGCGCGCTCATGGTGCGTCTGGTGGCTTGATTTTTGGCCCGCCAACTTAGTGCGTCTAGGGGGTGACTGGTGCGTCAAGCGCGCTTAGGCGTATTAAGCCCCATTTTGCACCCCTCACTGTCTGGCAACTACGAGGCAGCGCGCTTCAGCGTGGCAGACTCGCGCTTGGGTGGCTTGGGCGAGGAAGACTCGCGCTTGGGCGCTCTTAGGCGCACGCAACTGGTTGATTTTCTTCTAATTTTCCTGCCTTCAAAACACTCTAACTTCCTCGTTACCCGTCAGATCTTGCTTAAATTTAAAAGCAAGTTTTCTAAAATCCTTATCTTCATATCCAACGGTGGAGTTTTCGTTTGGAGTCGTAAATCTTTTATTCCTAGTTTTTCCCCACTATTTTATGTTTTTATTTTCTAAGACAACTCTTTTAAATCCTACTTAGTTTAACTTAGCATTATAATTCTCTTCACTCTAAGCCTATTATCATATTAATTAAACTTAGAATTAAATTAGGGATGTTACACTCTCTGATTGAAAAGTTTGAGTTCAAAAATATAATATAGAGTTTGACTATATTTAGAGTCTTAAATTGTTAAGATACATTAGTAATACTGTGAAAGGGTGTTTCGGAATTTTTTTTAACAAGTGCATTAGTATTAATTTAGAATTTTTTTAAATGTATTTAGTAACACTATTGTGAAATGGTGTTAGTTCATAAGACATAGCTTTTCAAAAATTTATTATTTTATATAGGTGCATTAGTATTGTTTTCAAATTTATTTTTTAAAACTATATTTATAAACACTATTATGAAAGGATGTTAGTCCATAAGACATATCTTTTCAAGAATTTTTTATTTTTTTTAAAACAATTATGAAAGGTGTTAGTCCATAAGACATATCTTTTCAAGAATTATTTATTTTTTAAAATAATAAATGTCGTCGACACGTGACATATGTCATACCTTCCCATTTTCCTAACTTTTATTATGATAGCTCCGTTTCATGAAGAGCTCTCTGGATTCAACCTTTGTTCTCATATAATAGTGTTTGACGAAAGGGTGGTTCGATTTTTTTTAACAAATGCATTAGTATTATTTCAGAATTTATTTATTTTTAAAATGTATATAGTAACACTATTGTGAAATGGTGTTTGTTCATAAGGCATAACTTTTCAAAAATTTATTATTTTGTACAGGTACATTAGTATTGTTTCCGAATTTATTTTTTTAAATTATATTTAGAAACACTATTATGAAAGGGTGTTAGTCCATAAGATGCAACACCCTTTTCGTTTAACCCTAGTAAATAAGAAATAATTGATTAAATAAACGCAACTCGACATTATTAAATAAATCTTTTTCGTTTTATATTTTTCCTTTAAAATTCTAATAGGCCGGGTGTGCAATTTTACAAAACCTCTGGGTCTCAGAAAAATAATATACACATTGATTAAACGTTGAATTCGGTGTCCTTTGACGTCAATAAAATTTAACTTAGGTATATATAAAAATAAAGGATGAGATAACATTCTCCCGTCATTAAAATACTTCATATAATTTTGCTATACAAAACTAATGAGGAAGCCATCTCTTATCTTCTTTAAGGCATACGTTATTGTTCTTTGGAAATAGCACAGCCGAATCCTTTTTGAAATAATATCAGAGTAAGCGGAAAATTATTGGACTATGATTAATAGTTATGAACATAATATATATATATATATATATATATATATAGTTCAGAAGTAAAGAGAATACATAGTCCAAGTAGTCTGAAAAACCGAGTCCAGGTAGAAGTCCATAAAAACAGAAATATAAAAATAGAGATCTATGCTCTAGAGTTTCCAAAAATAGGTGCAATGTATACAATCCAAAGATAAAGGCTCCAGATGTAGCAGTAGCAATAGTAGTAGTAGTCCAAATCACCAGAGTAGCATCCAACCATTCATCCATATGGTCCACAGCAAGTGCAGATTAGGTCCGGATTCGCGCTAGCTATACTATAAGGGCACAGGGGTAAGCAATAACATACACATAATCGAAAGAGAGTAAAGGTTTAACATTCTATATGCATATCAAATATGAAACTATCATGTAACCATTCACAAGTCATTATACAAGTATAAATCAATGACTTGTGGGAATGCACATAATATGCTTACACTCAAGGTTATTAATCAAATAACATTTAATTATTTATGTGCGACATGATGTATGAATGTCCTATCATCAGTCCTATCTTCCATAGAATCTATTTCCCATTCTCCGGGACGGCCACCTTATAACTTCATGTACAATTTGTGTACTCGGTATCTTTGCGGGGTACGATTCAATAAATTTCCTTGGAAATGTATTACGCTCAACCTTGGAAGTGATTCAAAACGCCGCATCCTCGCAGACGTCATGCACCAACGTAACAATCACATCATCAGTATCTCTACATTGGCCACATTTCTTTTTATGACAAATAAATGTGTCATCAAGCAGGACGTGTTTGGCGCAGAGGCCCTCCTCAGGTTATACAAAATAACCATGATAATTCGATCTAATCACCAACTCCATGCATGTATGCATTACAATAAATTTCATTGATTGGTATTTAAATTACTTGATATTATTCAACAATATATCCAAGTAATTAATCATATTTCATGAACATTATCACGAAAATAACTAAAATACCCAATCAGACATGTTTAAGTCCCATATGCATTCCATGATATTTATTTATATGTAAAATAATAATTCAGAAATAAAAAAGGCATTTTTAAGTACTTTCTGCACTGGTAATCTATTATCAGGAATTACTTCGTTTATTTCTAATGTTTTGTATCACACATGGTCTGGTAATCGATTATCAAATCGTGGTAATCGATTACCATGACAGCAGATGCACTAAAAATTGGGTTTTAACATACCGTTTTCATTTCTAACCAAAATTAACTCAAACCAAACATTCACAGAGTTGACATAACACATTTCATTCATGTTCATACACTGAATTCAAAACAATTTACAGAGATGGAATAAATGCACTTGATTATGCATAAAAACCATGTTTTTCAACAACTCAACATACCAAAACTCAAAATTGCTAAATAACATCATGTTTTCGGTGTTTGTACAACATACATTTATCAATTATAACATGCTCAAATAAGTTTTAGAGCAAATTTTGGTCTCCAAACCAAATTTCCTATTCAATCTAAGCCCTTAGAGCCTCTTGGTGGCTTTCCAATTAAAATCACCCTCTTTAATCTCAAACTTGTGTATATTAAGCTTTCCCCTTACCCCACAAATGTGTTCTAATAGAGATTTGAAAGAAAGATAGCTTTCAACCATGAATTCCACAGAAACCACTTCTTAGCGGTACATGCAGCACCATGACAGACAGGGGTTCAAGACCAGCAATTTTGACAAGTTAAACATACAAACAAATTGGGGAAAATGGTTAGGGTTTGTTCTCTGCAACAAGAACAAGAGAATGAAACATGTTTGGAATCAAATGGGTTCATGAGCTTACCACAATCAACTCCTAAAGTAAGCTCTAGGAAATCAGATTTCTGCTTCTGCAGAATTGGGACTTGAACTTCAGACTTCGATTCTCCTTGCATACTTAGTCTCAGCTCACGATTTTAGTATCTTTGTAAAGCTCAGGATGTAAGCTTCACAATGTGTGTGATTTTTGGTTTAGTTCTCAAAGGTCAGGGAGTATTGAAAGGGCGAATTCTGGAACCTTAGTCTGAACTTGTACATGCAATTTCTTGAAAAACTTAGGCAAATGGGTTTAATTCAGCACCAACATGAGTTTATATAGCAGAATCAGTCCATGCAAGGCGACACGTGTTATGGGGCGTGTTCAAGGCATGATTTCGTGTCAACAATGGGAAATTAGGGCAATGACTCGTCAAATGCACTATGAACTGGTGCTGCTGCATTATGGTAATCGATTACCATGACTGAAATTTTCAAAAATTTATATTTTTTTGCACTTCCCTTCAAAACCTTTTCTAATATTATTTTTAGGTCCTTAAACAGGGACTAAATTGCAAAACTCATATTTTCTCATAAAAATAACCATCAAATTGTTTTTCATGCATTCTAACTCAATAAATGCATACATTTTTAATCGAAAAATAAAAGTAATTATAAATAAAATTTATAATTTAATTTTCTTTAATCAGGGATTAAAAATTTGGGGTGTTACACTACTCCTCCACTTACAAGGAATTTCGTCCCCGAAATTCAACTTACACAAAATATTATTTGAAAGCATCCTCCCCCACTTAAAAAAATAAGTTTTCCTTATTATTTTCTTGAATATTTCGGTCTCAAAGGTTTTCAAAATTTGTATAAAGGATTATTCATATACTAATTTTCTTCAAGATAACCTTAGGGAGAATTTCATCATACTTTCTCAAATCTCCTAACTCATAATATTTTGTAAAATATTCCAAACGAGACTTCTTGAATAAAACCCCTTCCAAATAACACGTTTTAATATATTTCAAATTCATATTCCTCAACAAAACATTTACAATAATCTTTTTTGAGAAAAACTTTTTCCACTACGCACTCTGATTACTCAGGCACGAAGAATGAAGTATTTGTATGACTTTATTCTTTAACAGTTCTTAACATTAGGGTGATCAGTCCTAATATTTAAACTATCAATAATAAAATCATCCTTTTCAGATATAATCTTTCTCAAGAAAGACTATATGATGTATCCTTAAGTTGTATGAACTTAAAGATAAAGAATTTTATCGTCACTATCAGACTTAATCAGACTGTCAAGTTCTAGAGATATTTCCGTTGGGGAGAAAAATGCTTGTCCTGTCCCGTTGGTTGTTAATCTCTCTCTAAGTTTTAACTGATCTTTATATTTCTATAGTGTTTATAGATATTTATCACATCTAACTGTGATAAAGGTTTAGATAATAGAAATTCAAGCTAAAGACCTTGCTTAGATCTTTCAGATTATCAAACGATTTAATTAATGTAGTCGAGAAGTATTTGATTTTATTAATTCAGATCAGAATACTGGAGTTACCTATATACGGATCTGACTCACATCTTAACAGGTGATCGCTCTATTTATGTATATATATATATTTTAAAACCAAACTAGTACTCTTAGATGTTGCATAAAATTTGTAAAATAAAATAAAATAAAAGTTTATGCAGGTCTGATGGTAGTAATCGATTATTAGCCTTAAATAATTGATTACCACGGTATTTCTTTTTATAAACATATTTTACAAACACGTAGTAATCGATTACCGGGTTTTAGTAATCGATTACCACGACAGTTTCAGTTCTTGAAATCAGTTTTAAAACACAAGTTTGTGCAAAATTTCTAGGGTTCTTCGTTCCTCTTTGCTCTCTCTTCTACTCCCAATTTCTCCATCACTCAAATTCACTCAAACAAACATAAATTTGACACAACCCTTCATCAAAACTCATTTCCTATTCAATTTCATCTCTCTAACTTGTCCTATTTCTCACCCTTCCTTCAAACCGCGAGTTTCCCCCTTTCAAACCCTAGAGTTTTGATTAGGTACGGTTTTCTCTAAATCCATCTCTTTTCCTCGGTCAAATGGAAGAAAGACAACGTGGAAAGTGTATGAAGTCAATTCCAGGTGATGGCATGAATCACCCGGGCATGAGGAAGAGAAGAGGCAAAGCTTCATCCTCTTCAAGTGGAGGTGCTGTTCTCACACGATTTGACACAAGGAAAATGAGTATGTTAAAGTCTATGGATTTTTCTTGATTTGAATCTCAAGGGTTTAATTTACCACACTTGCTCACTTTGCAATGTGTGAGGAAATTTGTAGGACTTAAGGGTAGAGTATACCCTCAATTGGTTAAGGAGTTCTATGACAAATTAAAGGAGGATGATGGTTCCTATTCCACTGTGGTTAGAGGTGTCTTCATTGATCTAAATGAAGATTTGTTTTAGAATGTAGGAGGTTTAGATTCTGAGGGTTATGTTGTAGGCATAGATCATGATGAGAGGTTTGGCGGTTTTGAGTATGTAGATTTTTACAAATCATGCTTGAGGGGTTCTCAATATTATGAGGAAAATAAAAACTTGAGGGTAGGAGCATTATCGGTGGAGTATCACCTCCTGCATTATGGTCTTGTGCATATATTGAGCCAACATACAACAAATCTTGCTCAACCAACTGAAAGAGACTTGAAGATGATGTATGCTTTTAAATTTGCAATAAAAATAAATTGGACAGCAGAAATTCGAAGGCTTATGCACAAAGTAACTCAACCTTCATTTAAGGGGGACTTACCTTATGCCATTTTCATCTCCCGAATTTTGGATTATATGGAAGTGGATACTAGTGATGTGGTGAGCTAGAGATTTGATGAACAAAAAGATTGCTTTGGAGAAAATACTCTTCACCACATAGGTATCCAAAAGAGAGGGGATGAATGGGTATGGGTAAAGGGTGAGATGCCTCCCGAAGGTGGTAATGTTCAAGAAGGCTTGGCTGGAATTGAGGGTCAAGATGTTCCAAATATTGATCCTAATGCTCATGTCACTCAAGAGGATTTTCAAGCATTTGAAGGTAGAATGAATGCGAGGCTTGATGCATTTGAGACTAGTAACACTCAATTTGAGAATAGGATGATGGCTGAATTTCAACGTCAAAAGGGTGCAAGAAATGCACAATTTGATGCCATCATGTCCATGTTCTCAAAGTTTGGCAATTTTCCGGGTTCTCCTAGTAGCTAAGTCCTATCTAGTAGGTTTTCATATAATTTCAAACTTTATGTACTCAGGTTTCTTTTTATATTTTTGGTCTTGAATTCTAAATTTGATCGCTGGATGCACTTGTACTTAGCGTTGTATCTTGATGTAATTACCCCTAAGTACTTGTGCTTGGGCTGGATAGATGAGTGCTCCTTCTTGCAGATTTTGATATCTTACACTCTCTTGAATGTGTAAATTAACACTACTATCTTGAGACTTGATATGCTAGCTTTACTATCTTAAGGTTGATTTATGGAATGCTTGAGATATATTGGTTTTTAAGCTGAATATTAGCCGTACTCTTTAGAGTTTCTTTGGCTTTGACATAACTATATTGGTTGACTCTATAAGCTAATTTGAGTCTTTATAATGCTGCACTTAGGCACTTATCGTTTGTTGTAATCTTATGATTCTATTGCCTAATAATCCGCTGCAGTAACTTTATACTATGTTGAACTTGAATGCCAATTGATGCTTGGCTTCAAAAATGACCAAAGATTAAATCTCTTATATATGTATATATTTTTGCCCCTTTGGTCTGGTGCATTGCATTTAGGTTATTGCAGCTTTCTTTCTGATTTTCTACAAGTCTGATGCAATTAATCGATTATCAGCACCTGGTAATCGATTATTAACTCAGTCTGAGGACAATTATATGCTTTTTCTCAGGTTTTCTCAATCTATATACTTGTTTCAGGTTCTCATACTCTCAAGAATCATATATGAACTTATTTTGATCATGTTGTGTGTGTGGGACTTGTCGAAACTTATTATTATTTTTTTAAAAAAATGGTTCCCTAAAGTATAAATCGAGGGAAAACAAATCAACACATTGGTATATGAATATAAGCTTAAATATGTAAAGGAAAGCATACAAAATTAATGTTCAGTTACATTGAACAACGGGTTTAACCATTCTGTGTGCATGTTTGACAGAAGAATCATTCAATCATATAGTCTAACTGGGTCTATACCCAATATTTTCAGTTCACATACCTATATCTAGATAAATATATATACAAACAAATCAAATAAACATAAAGTATGCATAATTCATATACCATTATGACCTGATTGATGTGGATGACCAGCTCTTTGGACTACTTCTTCAGCCATAGGATCATTTATGCTCTGATACCACAAAGTGCAACACCCTTTTCGTTTAACTCGAGTAAATAAGAAATAATTGATTAAATAAACACAACTCGACATTATTATGGACTTGATAATGTATTAGAACTCGTAGGAAATAAATCTTTTTCGTTTTATATTTTTCCTTTAAAATTCTAAAAGGTCGGGTGTGCAATATTACAAAACCTCTGGCTCTCGGAAAAATAATATACACATTGATTAAACGTTGAATTCGGTGTCCTTTGATGTCAATAAAATTTAACTTAGGTATTTATAAAAATAAAGGATGAGATATCATTCTCCCGTCATTAAAATACTTCATATAATTTTGCTATACAAAACTAATTAGGAAGCCATCTCTTATCTTCTTTAAGGCATACGTTATTGTTCTTTGGAAATAGCACAACTGTTGGGTCACCGGCAAGTATACCGGATCGACAAGTAATATAGTCAATAAGACCATATATCGTCCCTCAGGGATTGCAAATTGTTCAATTAATTCTCACCAAAGAGTAGTTAAAAGAAAAGTCTATAGGTTTCTAACTAATTAATTAAGATTGAATAAAAACAGAAAATAAATTAAAAACAGAAATTAAATAGAAGTTGTGAGCAATTTGAGAAAGATGTTAGGAACATGGTTTCATTGTATGGCGTTGTTTATTTATCATGAATCTCTGCTTTTCCCTAAATCAAGAACAAATTCCTAAGATAGCAATTTCTAGATCCCTCTTATACAATTACTGTTTATTATTAACCTTGATAAATCCTAATTCCTTAGAAATTTAAACCATTGAATAACCTTAATTAAGAACACTGGAATACATAACAACTTATATATTTACCAAAAGTATCCCTACGAGTTGAATAATTATATTGTTTGAAGGCATAACCTATTCTAATTCCTAATCTCTCAATTGAAGAATTAGAGATCCAAAACATAGATTAATTACTTCCATGCATAACAGTGAATCAAACACTTGATTTAGAAACGGAAAAACATCAATTCATGAAATCAATAAACTAATCCATACAAATTCACCAATTCCTAAAACGAGGTTTTTAGTTACACATCATGAAAAATAAGAACAAAAGCAATAGAAGAATACATGATTACCATGGAAAAGCCTTGGATCTTCCAATCCTTGATCTTATCCTCTTCTAAAACTCTCTAAAATTATGTAATCTCCCTCTCTAAAAGCTGCCTAACCTAGTTCTAAAACCTATATTTAAAAGCTAAAATGAAATCCTAAGAAAACCCATGAAAAACGCATCAGAATTCAGCCCAATTGGCCTTCCCCGGTGTAGCCTGGGCGCGCCAGGCGTCTGATGCATGTTGGTTCGCTGCTAGCGCGCCTGGGCGCACCGGCCCGTGTGCCTGGCGTGCAACTTGATTTCTGACTCCATTTCGCTCCGCTCTTGCGCCATTTTCAAGGTGCTTTCATCCTCTTTTCAGCTCCATATTTATTTTCTTCATTTAAGCTTCGAAAGTACCCGAAACATACCCAAAACGGATCAAAACGTTCAAAGGATTCTAAATTACCTAATTTCCTAAAAACTATACAAAAAGTCCTAAATTTACATGAGAAACAAGCCAAATTCAAAGTAAAAGGGAGTCTAAATCATGCTCAAAACACCATATATTAGACCCAAATCACAACTCCAAACTTAGCATTTTGCATGTCCCAGGCAAAAGTAAAATAAAAATTCTAGAACACAAGACTACCCTCTAAATCAAAATGTACATGCCTAATCTAGGACTTTGACTCACAGACTCAGACACTTATTTTCACAAGCAGTTCATACAATTAAAACCTGGTTAGAGAAACAAACTCAACAAGAACCAATGATTAGTGAACACTCTCAACCTCACAGTGTGTATCTCTCATGTGTATAAAGGGTTATATAAATGTGATTCACTCAAGTTCATGCAATGACAATGTGTTACCATATGCTTGACCATAGACCCAAATCTCCACTGAAATTATTGAATGCACACAAAAATCAAAAGGTCTTATATTTTGGTTGTAATGAGGCCATGGCTACAAGTGTAAGATGAGATGAAAGAAAGAAGGGATAAAACAAAGGCTAATTCGCAAAAATATTTACAAAAGCAAGCTTCCCTAAAAAACCATGAATGAGCAATGAATACAATAAAGACTCACACTCACATCAGGAACATTTTATTCTTCCTTTCTTTTTCATTTTTTTCCTTCTATTCTCTTCCTTTACATTTATTATTTCTTTTTTCTTCTCTTTTTTTTCACTTGGAAGAGAAACAAAACTCATAACACTTTTCACCAATTTTTAACTTCTCTTGAGTCATTCTCTCAATTGCTCATTCAAAATTCCCAAGGTACTCACAAAATTAATACAATAGATGCAGGGTACCAAAGAAAAATCATAATAATAAGGCTCAAAATGGGCAACTAAGGGAATATATAATCAATCAAATAATCTGAAGGCCAACAAAAACACAATCCTCGGTGCCTTAATCATCTTAATGCATGAAATCAAATATCAATCTCAAAATGGTCACCGGTCAAGTTCTAGAACACAAAATCAAAGTGAACACACTCATGAAAGAAATATGGGTCTCAAATCAGAATAATTCAATAAATCAAATACCCCTTTAGTGTTTAGGCCCAAATAACTCACTAGGCTAAAGGTCAGTTCACTAATAAAAAATTCTCAAAAAGTTTGTCAAAATAACCAGATTTCAAAAATATTTACAACTCAATCAAATCAATATCAAAAGTCAATTAGTCTAATCCAAAACTAAGTATTTACACCTATCATCAGAAAAACAGTCCTAATAAGTCTAGAATAATTACCTACTTCTACCCAAGACACAAACCAACACCAAAAATGGGAGAACAATTTAAGTCTGAAAAATTAATTTTTATTTTGTCCACTCCCCAAAAATTGAAGGTTGGCTTGTCCTCAAGCAAACTAAACCAAACTAAACTACAAAATAAAAATTAAAAACTACCTAGAAAAACAGGACATTATTTTTGCGAAGTACCAAGTCTGGGGTGACATATTGGGAACTAATGGGAGAAAATGGGTTACACCCCCAAACTTGAATGTGAAACTCCCCTGTCACGCCCGGGCGTGAAGTGCACCACGCCTGGGCGTGATGGACCTGTACATCTTTTTTTTTATTTTTTTTATAAAGCTACCTAAAACTAAACTACCCTAAAATAAATAAAATCTAAGGGAACTACTTAACATTAGGTTGCCTCCCAACAAGCGCTTGTTTAACGTCACGAGCTTGACCGGTCACCTCCTTTTGGAGGCTTAGGGTGGTTTCCAAGATCCTTTCAAGGGTGGCACCTTGCTTTTCCACTTCTTTCCAACACTCTCTCCATTCGAGTGCTGAACGCACATTAGTAGGGCGAAGTTCTCCGCGGTGATTGGTGGTTTTTCAAAAATTTTAATTGTAGTTTGCTCACCATTCACTCGAAGAATTACTTCTCCTCTAGGCACATCAATCACTGCCCCTGCTGTGGCCAAGAATGGCCTTCCAAAAATTAGAGGAATATTTTCATCCTCTTCTATATCTAAGATCATGAAATCCAAGGGCAGGATAAAATCTTTCACCTTAACCAGAATATCTTCCATCACTCCATATGGGCGGAGGGTGGTTCTATTAGCTAACTGAAGTAATGCCGGGGTAGGCTTAACCTCTCTTAAGTTCAATGATTCACAAATAGACAAGGGCATAATGTTTACGCTAGCTCCTAAATCACAAAGAGCCTTACTTGAGTACACTTGAGTACTCCTTGCTTATGCTAATCGGGAGAGTGAAGCTACATGGGTCCTTCAGCTTGGGTGGAAGGATGGATTTGATGATGCTGCTGCACTTCTCTGCTATCGGGAACGTCTCGTCAGTGAGCATCCACTTCTTCTTTGTAGCAGCTCCTTCATGAATCTCGCATACAGAGGCATTTTTGAGAGAGCCTCTGAAAACGGGATGTTAATCTGCACCTTCCGTAGCATCTCCAAAAATTTTTTGAATTGCTTCTGGTCTTCCTCTTTCTTCAACCTCTGAGGATAAGGAATCCTCGGAGGTGGTGGTGCTGGTTTAGGTGCGCCTTTCTCTTTCTCGTGATCCGCAGGTGGATCCTGCGCCTGTTGCATTGTAGTTGAGCCTTCTACACATGGTTGCTTTGGCCCCTCATCCTTCTTCTCATGTTCCGTTGCATCACCCTTCTTTAGTGGCTCCTTATACGACTTGCCACTTCGAAGGGTGACTGCCATGCATCGCTCCTTGTAGTTGGTTGCGATCTCTAATATCTGATTATTTATTTGAGCCACTTGCACCTCCAAGCTGCGAATACTGACTTCCTGAGTGGCGAAATTTGCCTTGGTTTCTGCCATGAAGGTATTGGTTGTGGTAGCCATTGCTTCAAGTGCCTTCTCCCAGCCCTGCTTTTGTGGCGGTGATGGATTAGGTGCTAGGCGGGACCATGAGGTGTGAGACTGACTGATTTGCCCCGGATTATGGATATTGGAGTACATGTTACTTTTAGGTACTTCACCACCCACAAAATTGGCCTGCTCCTCAATAGTTGCCTGACCCTTTCTGACTTCTAAAGCACAATCACCATTCCGGTGACCTCCCCCACAAAAGTCGCACCTCAGAGTGGTAGATGCAACTGACATACTGATCTGGCTCATCTACTTCATCAATGTAGCAATCTGCTGCTGCATCTACTTGTTCTGCTCAATTAAGATCTGGGTTTGACTAGAGTCCAAATCATAACTCTTCAAGACGCTCTGCTCCACCTGGGTCCTTAGTCATTGGCTGCTGCTGAATGCCATGTTTGTAATGACTTCCTTGGCCTCTTCAACAATCTTCTTCATCAGCGATCCACCAGCTGCTGCATCAACCATGCTTTGATTGAATCGGTTGAGCCCATTATAGAACAATTGAATCTGCTCCCAATCTTGCATATATGTTGGGCACCTCCTCAGTAGCTGGTTGTAGCGCTGCCAAGCTTCATGCAACGGCTCATCGTCCTCTTGCATGAATGAGTGAACATCTTGCCTTAGCTTCGCTTGCTTCCTAGTTGGAAGGAACTTATCCATGAATTTGGAGACAAGTATTTTCCAGCTGGAAAGACTCCCTGGTGCTTGGTTGTTCACCCACGTTAGTGCCTCGCCCCTTAGTGAGAGAGGGAACATCCTCATTCTGATGGCCTCCTCCATGGCACCCTTGATCTTGAAGAAATCAAGCATGCCCAGGAAGTTGGCAATATGATCCCTGGGGTCATGATGCGGCACACCACTGAACTGATCCTACATGATCAAGTGGATGTACTGCGGATCGATTGCGAATGCAGTTGCAGTGATGGCTGGCCGGACTATGCTGGAAGCACAGAAGTCCAGGTCTACGGTTTCATACTCCGCCAAAGTCTTCCTGGGAGGAGGCGGCGAAGAGGATCCGTGAGATCCTCCTCCTCCAGCCATCTTCAAAGTTATTCTTTCCCCTCTTTTAGTGCTGAATTTTTCTCCTCTTTGCACTTAAATTGATATAAATTCCTGCACAACACAAAAACAAAAGAAAAATTACGCAGCACCTGTTGAGACAAGAAACTAACTAAAAAAAATAAATTTCACCTAAAACTAATACTAAGTACCGAAAACTGATTGAAACGAATTTCAATCCCCGGCAACGGCGCCAAAAACTTGTTGGGTCACCGGCAAGTATACTGGATCGACACGTAATATAGTCAATAAGACCATATATCGTCCCTCAAGGATTGCAAATTGTTTAATTAATTCTCACCAAAGAGTAGTTAAAAGAAAAATCTACAGGTTTCTAACTAATTAATTAAGATTGAATAAAAACAGAAAATAAATTAAAAACAGAAATTAAATAGAAGTTGTGAGCAATTTGAGAAAGATGTTAGGAACATGGTTTCATTGTATGGCGTTGTTTATTTATCATGAATATCTGATTTTCCCTAAATCAAGAACAAATTCCTAAGATAGCAATTGCTAGATCCCTCTTATGCAATTACTGTTTATTATTCAACTTGATAAATCCTAATTCCTTAGAAATTTAAATCATTGAATAACCTTAATTAAGAACAGTAGAATTCATAACAAGTCATATATTTACCCAAAAGTATCCCTACGAGTTGAATAATTATATTGTTTGAAGGCATAGCCTATTCTAATTCCTAATCTCTCAATTAAAGAATTAGAGATCCAAAACATAGATTAATTGCTTCCATGCATAACAGTGAAAACACAATCAAACACTTGATTTAGAAACGAAAAAACATCAATTCATGAAATCAATAAACTAATCCATACAAATTCACCAATTCCTAACACGAGGGTTTTAGTTACACATCATGAAAAATAAGAACAAAAGCAATAGAAGAATACATTATTACCATGGAAAAGCCTTGAATCTTCCAATCCTTGATCTTCTCCTCTTCTAAAACTCTCTAAAATTATGTAATCACCCTCTCTAAAAGCTGCCTAACCTAGTTCTAAAACCTATATTTAAAAGCTAAAATGAAATCCTAAGAAAACCCATGAAAAACGCATCAGAATTCAGCCCAATTGGCCTTCCCCGGTGTACGCGCGCCTGGGCGCGCCAGGCATCTGAGGCATGTTGGTTCGCTGCTAGCGCGCCCGGGCGCACCGGCCCGTGCGCTTGGGCGTGCAACTTGATTTTTTACTCCATTTCGATCCGTTCTTGCGCCATTTTCAAGGTGCTTTCATCCTCTTTTCAGCTCCATATTTATTTTCTTCATTTAAGCTCCGAAAGCACCTGAAACATACCTAAAACGGATCAAAACGTTCAAAGGATTCTAAATTACCTAACTTCCTAAAAACTATACAAAAAGTCCTAAATTTACATGAAAAACAAGCCAAATTCAAAGTAAAAGGGAGTCTAAATCATGCTCAAAACATCATATATTAGACCCAAATCAACACCCGAATCCTTTTTGAAATAATATCAGAGTTAAGCGGAAAATTATTGGACTATAATTAATAGTTATGAACATAATATATTTATATATATATAGTTTAGAAGTAAAGCAAATACATAGTCCAAGTAGTCTGAAAAACCGAGTCCAGGTAGCAAGTCCATAAAAACAGAAATATAAAAATAGAGATCTATGCTCCAGAGTTTCCAAAAATAGGTGCAATGTATACAATCCAAAGATAAAGGCTCCAGAGCTGATCCAGATGTAGCAATAGCAATAGTAGTAGTAGACCAAATCACCAGAGTAGCATCCAACCATTCATCCATATGGTCCACAACAAGTGCAAATTAGGTCCGGATTCGCACTAGCTATACTATAAGGGCACAGGGGTAAGCAATAACATACACATAATCGAAAGAGAGTAAAGGTTTAACATTCTATATGCATATCAAATCTGAAACTATCATGTAACCATTCACAAGTCATTATACAAGTATAAATCAATGACAAGTGGGAGTGCACATATTATGCTCACACTCAGGTTATTAATCAAATAACATTTAATTATTTATGTGTGACATGATGTATGAATGTCCTATCATCAGTCCTATCTTCCATAGAATCTATTTCCCATTCTCCGGGACGGCCACCTTATAACTTCATGTACAATTTGTGTACTCGGTACCTTTGCGGGGTACAATTCAATACATTTCCTTGGAAATGTATTACACTCAAGCTTGGAAGTGATTCAAAACGCCGCATCCTCGCAGACGTCACGCACCAACGTAACAATCACATCATCAGTATCTCTACACTGGCCATATTTCTTTTTATGACAAATAAATGTGTCATCAAGTAGGACGTGTTTGGCGCTCCCAGAGGCCCTCCTCAGGTTATACACAAAATAACCATGATATTTCGATCTAATCACCAACTCCATGCATGTATGCATTACAATAAATTTCATTGATTGGTATTTAAATTACTTGATATTATTCAACAATATATCCAAGTAATTAATCATATTTCATGAACATTATCAAGAAAATAACTAAAATACCCAATCAGACATGTTTAAGTCCCATATGCATTCCATGATATTTATTTATATGTAAAATAATAGTTCAGAAATAAAAAATGGCATTTTTAAGTACTTTCTGCACTGGTAATCGATTATCAAATCGTGGTAATCGATTACCATGACAGCAGATGCACTAGAAATTGAGTTTTAACATACCATTTTCATTTCTAACCAAAATTAACTCAAACCAACCATTCACAGAGTTGACATAACACATTTCAATCATGTTCATAAACTGAATTAACAACAATTTACAGAGATGGAATAAATCCACTTGATTATGCATAAAAACCATGTTTTTCAACAACTCAACATACCAAAACTCAAAATTGCTAAATAACATCATGGATTTAGTGTTTGTACAACATACATGTATCAATTATAACATGCTCAAATAAGTTTTAGAGCAAATTTTGGTCTCCAAACCAAATTTCCTATTCAATCTAAGCCCTTAGAGCCTCTTGGTGGCTCTTCAATTAAAATCGTAATCTTTAATCTCAAACTAGTGTATATTAAGCTTTCCCCTTACCTCACAAATCTGTTCTAACAGAGATTTGACAGAAAGATAGCAATCACAAATGCAGCACCATGACAGACAGGGGTTCAAGACCAGCATTTTTGACAAGTTAAACATGCAAACAAATTGGGGAAAACGGTTAGGGTTTGTTCTCTGCAACAAGAACTGTGACACCCTTCTCATTATACAGTAATTAATATACTAATTATACTATTATATCGGATAATATATAGACTTGTAAGTATTTAGAAAAGGTAGAAATAAAATTTCCTTTCAAAGCGGGTGCACAAATCAAAATGTGGAGCTCTTGGAGAGAATAATTCGTATCATTTGAACATTGTATTGAATTCGGCATTTGCTAAAATAAGAAAATCTTTTCATAACCCGAATAGAATCGGTGCTTTTGAAAACGTATTGACATGGTAAAATTAAACGTTGCATATCCATTCTTTCTTTCGCGGAATTGATACCATTTAAATAACATAACCGAATCCGTTAATTAATCTTTACCAGAGTGAGTGGAAAGGGTAGGACTATGCACAGTTGTAATATGAACATAAGTTATATATATGTATATATAAGTCATGTAATACATAGTCCCAGTAGTCATGTCTCCAAGATCCAACTACAAGTCCATAACAGATCTATATCAATATAAAACCATAGCCCTAGAGCTCTCAAAAGCATATCTACAAAATATACATATCAAAAAATAGGAACTCTAGAGGTGGTCACATAGATCTGGCAGCAGCAGTAGTAGTGATAGTAGGAGCAGTCTCCAGGTAGCAGGACTAAACATCATCATCACAGGCAGCAGCAACAGAATCTCCTCCACAACATCCCTACATCGGATCCCCTGATCCTCATCATGTACCATACGCATATACCTAGGGATCATTGTCCCTTCACTGACTCCCGGTAGAATGAACGACTGGCTCGCCTCCGCTCTCGTCCTCCACGGGGTCCTCCTCGATCTCATCCAATGGAGAGGGTACCCTACCACTGGGTACAGGGTCAGGAGATGGTGTGACCCTAACTGGGCTCCTCGGATCAGAAGGGGGAGTCTCCTCGCGGACGACTCTCGAAGAAAAAGGGTGTGAGCGGGTAGGTTGAAAACGAAAGCTGTGATAAGAGCGAGCTGGTCGTGTGGGAGGTGGTCCATGATATGTGTAAAACGGGGGTACGTTCATAGTGTATATGATGGGAATCCTAAATCTACGAGGACGAAATCGAATCAGCGGGTTCGGGTGGTAGAAGGTAACCTCTACCTCCCCCTCGAACACCGCGCGATGGTCCTCATAGATCCAGGTACCACTAGGAAGTGGCCGGATCTCGATGCAAACGATGTAACGTGACATTACCTACAAGGGCATAGGGGTAAGCATTTCTATAGACATAATCAATAGAGCATAAATGTGTGTACAATGTGAAGGTATATACATGCAACAATAAACAACAATCACACTTAGCATTTAGCAGATATAGGATGCAAGTAGGATGCTCATACTTGTTTCATTTATCAACATTAGATTAAATGAGTGGCATGATGAATGAACTTAGCTCTCAACCTATCTCCATCATTCTATGTCACTCTCTGACGTCCATCCTTTACTTCGTCCAGCACTCAACAGTGCGTTGTACTCCTAGGTGTACAACATTCGTACATTCACCAAGAATGTACACGACAAGCTTGGAATCCATGCCACCCGAGCACGTCCCGTCATCCAAACGGCCCGTCATCCAAACGGCCCGTCATCCAAACGGTATAACCATATCGGCATCCCACTAAGCCGACCACGTCGTCAACCATAACGTGTCATCAAGCGAGCCGTCAATTGGCACTCCCAGAGGCCCTCCACATGTTACCAAAACATGATAAACGATCTATCATCCAGACTCCAAAATGAATGCATTATTTTTCGCTTAAAGGAATTGATTGATGTTTTTCTTGTTAATAATACCCGACGTGCCACCCGAGCAGCGTCTCGTCATTCAAACAAAAATTTATTATATCATCAATCAGTTTCCTTTAGGTCTTAGATCACTTGGATTATTGTCATTTAAGTATTAACCAATGATTCAGAATTAAAAATGGTATTTTTAATTATCTGGGTAAAATACTCGAGTGTTCCTCAGAATACTCGAGTGTTCTTCAGTTATTTCCAGATTACTCGAGTAATCCTCAGTTACTCGAGTTGTTAATGCCTTTCTGGGGATTTGGGTCTCAGATTCATAAAAATACTCGAGTGATTCCCGAGTTACTCGAGTGTTCTTCATCAATTCCAGAACACTCGAATGACTCCTGAATTACTCGAGTGATTTACCATAATATATCCCCATGCATCAATCGATACTCGGGTTCTGGCCATGGTACTCGAGTTTTCTAACACAAAATACATTGTTTTATAAAAAATTTACTAGAGTATCAAGCCAAGTACTCGAGTCTTTTCTTGCAGAACAGACTGGAAACTTGGTTTTAACATGCCATTTTCAATTCTAATCATTTCTAGTCCAATCCAATGATCAACAGAGTTTATACAACATATATTGAACATGTCTAAACCCTTAGAACACATCAAATAACAGATTTGACAGGGAATCACAAGATTATGCATAAAACATACAATTTCACAACTTAACATATCAATTAACAAAATACTCAATAAACTTGTGATTTTATGTTCAAAATAGCTTGCATGCAACATATGAGACTTGCTCAACATAGCCATAGAGCATCATTTGGTCTCCAAACCATATTCCCTATTCAATCTAAACCCTTAGAGCCTCTTGGTGGCTCTCTAATGAAAATCATGGAATTTAAACTCTATCTAGTGAATAGAAAGACTTCCCCTTACCTCTCAGACTTGACTCAACAAAGGATTTGCAAGAAAAAGCTCCACAACACCCAGAACAACTTCAAGCATCACATGCAGAACAATTTTGAGTGGAGGTCCAAAATGGAATTGGTTGACATATGAAACAGAGGTAGAAATTGGGGAATTAAAATTTCTAAACTCTATGCAACACCTACTAGCTATAGAAACCAAATTGAGACTCAAAGAACTCATGAGCTTACCAAAAATCGAATTCAAAGTGAGCTCCAGGAAAAGGTTTGACAACAACAAGCTCCACTTCCAAGCTCCAATTCTTCCTCCACACTCACTCTCAACTCCCAAATTTGGTGTTTATACAAAGCTCGAGATGTGAGCTTTGTATTAGTGTATAATTTGTATCTTAATTCCAAGCACAGAGGGAGAATCGAAGGACACAATCCAGGAACCCTAACTTATGCAAAGACTCACGAATTTGGCAAATGGAGGGGTTGATTCGTCAACCACAGCTTAAATAGGCTGATTGAATGTCCATGCAGCTCGACACGAGTTGCAAGACGTGGTTCATGAGGTGTTTTCGTGTCAACGGAGGGGAATCGGTGGTGGTGACTCACCAAACGCACTAACTCGTGCAACTCTGTCCATAATACTCGAGTAGTCGAGAAAATACTCGAGTGTTTTGACCAGTTTTTTAAAAATAATAATTTTATTTACTTTCCCTCCAAAACCTTTCCTATAATTACTTCTAGGTCCCAACCCAGGGACTAATATGCAAAATGCTTATTTTATGCATAATTATACTCATTAAATAAATGCACACACATTTCCTAAATACATACACAGAATTTTAATCAAGGATTAAAATAGAAATAATTAATTATAATAAATTTTATAATTAACATTTCATTAATCGGGAATTAAAATTTTGGGGTGTTATACTACTCCCCCACTTACAAGGAATTTCGTCCCCGAAATTCAACTCATACAAACAATTCAGGATAGTCCTGATGCATCTTATCCTCTAATTCCCAAGATGCTTCCATCACATCGCCACAAATCCAGATAACCTTGACCAAACAAATATCCTTCCCTCTAAGCTGGTTGACTCTTCGATCTTCAATGCGAACAGGCATGGTGTAACAACCTATTTATTTTACCTATTTTGAAAATATGGATTTGAAAATTTCTTTTTAATTTAAATACTTATTATAATTTTTTTTCCCGAAAATCGGACAGAGTTTCCTCTATTTTATGGACATTCCCAAAAATTGACTTTAACCTGTAACCTGTTCAGAACAGTTTCAACAACAACCAGACATCCAGATAAATTATACATATACAATCTAATTCTTCTCCCAATATCCGGGGATAAGATTCTAAGGTGAAAACACTTGTCTTTCAAGAAATAACTAAAGGACCCGGGCCATCAACATACACCTGAGATTTAAAATACATTTATTAATAAATTATTAGAAATACATAGTATTCCAAAATATGGCCCGGTACGACTCAACACAAAGTAAAAATAAATTACTCACACTTCCCGTGGGGAAGTGTGCTCCTGCTCGACCCAAATAACAGCTATGCTCCTGACCTGTACATGTGATGGTTGTAAGGGTGAGAATTGCACGAACTAGTAATGCATAATGCATGCCAAGTCATACACAATTAGCAATTAACCAAATAATACAAATACATCACGCCCAATCACCTATCCACTGCAAACACAAACATCTCCAATGATTCGCATTTCCTAATTAATGTCAATTCCTATTCTATTTCCGTTCACTTAGCTTTCTACCCTCGCCTAAACTTAAACTCTCCATTCTTCTTCCATTCCTACTTTTTACTCACATTCTTCCTATTTTATCAAGTTAACTAATCCTAATCTCTATCTCTCATTTCTCCATCTCATTCACCACCTTCTCAACTTTCTTCTCTTTTCCTTTTTATTTTATTTTATTCTTTTCCATTTCTTTTTACTTTTTCGGGATATTTGTGGTTTCACTATTGCGACCCACCTTTGGTGTCGTCTTACGGATGCGTATGGATCCCCAAAGGCCGCACGTCTAACTCAACCACTGCGCACTCTGCCAAGGCGGCTTACGTTTCCTGCACCCGAGAGCGTGTCTTACACGGCCAGAATGCCACAAAATCCTTGGCTATGCGAGTTTGCCACTGCGTTCCCCAATCTTTCAGAGGATACGACTTACCGATGCATACGGATCCCCAAAGGCCGCACGTCTAACTCAACCCTTCCACACGTACAAGCCACCGGCTTATTGCAGGTGTTGCGCACCCGACCTATTGCACCCCACCGTGTGTCTTACAGGATCCAAACCGCATACCAATATTCTCTTTTCTTTTATTTTTATTCTTTTTCAATTCCATTTTTATCAATTTTAGTCCGCCCTCGCCTAACACCTTTTTCCTTCTACTCTCATTTTCCTCTTTTCTGCTTCTACACCAACTAATCTATTCCCATATAGTTGCTCACTATCATTTTCTCAATACACTTCCTATTTTCTCCAATTTATTTCCCTTAAGTTTATATCTATGTGTTACTATCAAATCCAAAGCACACTCCTTTGTCCACTCCTTTCCTTTTTCACTCAATCTCTAAAGCACAACATACGTACCCCATTCAATATATTTAATACTTATATTATGAAACATATCATTATCCAATAAATTCACATAATTCAGTATATACATTACATTCTCATATATTTTCAACAATTACACCTAATTCATGGCCTCATTAGCATTTAGTAGTTCACAACACAATTATCAGGACATATATATCAATTAATCACTTAGTACAATTAAATCATCAATTCATATTATAATTCATAAATATCAATCCCTAATATCAACTACACAAACCAATTAATCTCAACACGCACACACATACTAGTTACACAACCACCGTGCGGAAATAAACCCCTTACCTTGGGGGTTCTACCAGAACTTGTTTCGAGGCACAACGAGGAGATCCTGTTTCTACTCACAGCATTCCGCGGTTCGTTGCTCGCATTCTAGCTGGTCCTAAAGTCCTTCATCGTCTGACTATATTATTAAATCAAATAGAAATCAATTTATTGCGCCAAAATCATCTCAGTTTGAAATCTCAACAATTAATATGAAGTTTCAAATTAAAATCGTTGTTTTCTCAATAAAATAGTGTAGTTTCTTATTGAAAAGCATTTAATCTCCCGGCTAATATAATCGTTAGAATACATTTAAAGTTAAGTAACTTTAACTTGGAATTCGAAACAAATTAATCTTGAAAACATTTAACTAAAATTCGTAAATCAAGGTCAAATAGAAATTTAAACTTAAGACTATTGTTTTCTCCATAAAATACTAGATCTTTTTGTTAAAAGTACGCTAACTTTCAAAAATAACATATTCGTCAGAAATACATTAAAGTAAAGTAATTTTAGTTTTAAGTTACAAAATCAAATGCTGTCACCTCACACTATTTAATTCTGAACTAAAAGGAAGTGTGCTCAATTCAAAAATAAGTCCAAATAATCTTAAAACACTTACACTCCCCTTCAGTTTGAAATTAATGTTCAACGTTTTAATTTGAATTAACATTATGCCGAGTATATACCGGATTCCTATTTAATTGGTTTGTTGTTAGTTCAGGGACATTCAGCTCACTAACCAACAACCCAATTACTTAGGAATCTAACGCATTTAATAAAAACACTTTCAAAACTCATAATTCGACATAACGTTTAATTCTAAGTAACTAAATTCATCATCATTAACAACATAACAAAATTAATATAAATTATAGTTTAATTTCCAAAACAATTCAATATTAAATAATTAGTACCAGTAACATTAAAATTAGTATTAATACAAAAAGTAAAACACAACATAGGGCAATTAGAAAAGTATTAGGAATTTACCCTCAATTTGATTTTGAAGGCCGGTTCGGTCGACCCGGTTCAAAGCACAAAGGAACGGCTGGCCCCGGTAACGATGACGACGATACCGGCGTCGGTGACGATCCTTAGCAGCAACACACATCAGATCAGAGGGAGGAAAGAGGTGGTGGCGTGACTTCAAGGCTGAAGCCGCAAAGAACAGCGGTGGCAGCAGCAACCAATAGAGGCGGCGGATCGCCACCCCAGGGCAGCAACGACCACCGTCGCGACCAGCAACGAGCAGGAAGGAGGCGAGCGTGGCGGCGACTTCAGCGGCGGAGGAGGGCGACGCGAGCGACGGCCATGGTTGGTGGCGGCGTGGAAACTCGAAGCAGAGAGAGATGGAGGCGCGATGGAGGAGTAAGAGAAGTAGACCGACGAGAGAGAGAAAACAGCAGAGAGAGAGAGAACTCGAGGGAGGAGAGAGTGAGAGAGCTTGGGACCGAGAGAGAAAGAGCGGTGGTGATGGTGGCTGGCGGCCGGCGGCGGGAGCGGCGGTACAAAGAGGAAGAGAGATGGAGATAGGGGAAAGAATAGTTAGGGCCAGCTGGGAGGAAGGAAGTAGGAGGGGGTTTCGAACCCCTTCCCCTTTTCTTCTTTTTTTTATTTATTACTATTATTATTATTATTATTATTATTATTATCATCATCATCATTATTATTATCATTATTATTATTATTGTATGTTAGTGTTATTTTAAAAGTACTAACATATATACTAATACACACATTTATTTATTTATTTATTTTATTTATTCTTTTATTTCAAAACTCAAAATACCAGTAATCAATTTAAATACTAAAATAAAAATTATAAAGTAAGAAACTTATAAATATTTCCAATAAAATATTTTCATATGAAATATATCAAAATAAAGTAAAACACATAAAGTATATTTTTGATATAGGGTAACTATTTTAAATGAATTTACTTTAGAACATAAAAGAAATGAAATATATTTTCGTAATTGACATAATGTATTTTTTTAATAAAAATACACAACTAAATAATTGATTTTTAAGAAACATTTATTTAAGTCAATACAACTTATAAATATATTAGGGATTAAAATTAGGGATGCTACATTTCTCCCCCACTTATTGAAATTTCGTCCTCGAAATTCCAGTTGTCCCTTAACTTGGAGGAGCATCCTTTGGCATAGTTTCCAACCATGTTAATTGATTCCTCCGGTTTCATTCTTCCATTGGAGGAATTCCTAAGGTGAAAGTTCGTCGACATACTTACTTGTCTCCTATGGGGTTTATCTCGGTCAATCGGGGTCCTGTCAAATGCACAGAGCTTCCAGAGACTGAGGTCATCCACTTGCGGTGCACCGACATAACACCTTAAGTGGGGCTTCACTTCCTGACTTCACTCTTATCCTTTTTCCTTCTCCTTTGTCAATTGGATAGGATCCGAATTGAGTCATCAAGTCTCCCCCACTTAGTATCAGCATACCTGAGTAGGCCAAAGGCAAGGAGAAAACTAATTTGATTCCAAGAATTTATTGGCTAAGTACTTAATTGGTTGGTGAGGTGGTACATGGCTAAATTGACTTCTAGTCGGTATTATTGGTGTTACTTTTAAATTTCCTATGCCATATCTCAGTTCTGGCATTAAGAGAAGAGGGTGAGTTGATGTTTTTGCTTAACTGGTCCGAGTGGAAGTACTAAATAAAGTTGCCCTAAACAGGATAGTTTTGTAACCAACTGTTCACAGGTCTTGGTAAGGTACTAAGGTTCTTAATGGACTGAAAGTTAGATTTGAATTTGAGAAAACTAGAATTCCTATGTGGGTTGTTCTGATTTCAACTAAAAGATTACAATAATGTAGCATGTCAATAAACGCGAGGATCGGGGTGGTCAGTCCCAATCTCACATCTATCAACAGTACATCATCATCGCAGATAATGATAATATTATCCTTTAACAGGCGTAAGAGTAAGGATGACCAATCCTACCCTTACATTCCATTAAAAGATAACACTATTACAAGGTCTTTTCGATTAACTTTCTCAATGAGATCCTACAACTGATTGGGATTTCCTATGATTTTTCATGATTTCCTACGAATTTGAATTGAGCCTATATGTGTATATACATACTCCCTAAGTTCCACAGTTCCTCTTAGTGAGAGTTCCGGAATTTGGATTCTAAGAAAGATGAGTTTAGCAAGATCCTCCTTAAAAGATTAGCAGAGATGGAGTATAAAGGTTCTAAAATAATTCCCCATATTAGTAGCAGAATGTGCCTCTAATCATTCCGCTCAAGTCCTTCCGAACAAATTCTCTTCTTTCTTGGGGTAGTTTGAAGTAATGTGGCTCGACTACTCGCACCTAAAGCAATAAGCTTCCTACTTGAAATGGTTCAGGAACCAATCTATACCACGGTGGGGTTTCCCTCACTATTGCATAGTGGTGTAACACGTGAAGCGATCTCGTTCTGTTTGGGACCCCCGATTAATTATCGTGTCTCCTTTCGTCATCGCTCGTTTCTAGTGCCAATCCCATTTTATAGGTGATTAGCACCTTCGCCAGTCAAGACGAGTTTGACTCACCTTGACTTTCCCAAGGTAACCTGATTCCAAGTCGCAGTCCCACTTGAATTCGAGGCACTTCGCCTTCCAATCTACTCCTATGTAGCCTGTAGTTCATCGAATCAAGTCTTCAAATGTCGCTGTCTACTCTTTCACTTCTCTACTTCCGATTTAGGAAGGCAATTTCCATCTTCCTACCCCCAGCTAAACAATTGATCTCAATCGAAGCGGGGTGCTGTCACTAGGTGCGTTGGTCATAGCACTAAGATTCTGTAATAGAAATAAATTATGGCACGAATGGTTGATAACTATAGAATTGGCTAAGTCCACCTAAATATATATATATATATATATATATATATATATATATTATATGTAAACATACTGACCTACTACAACCGGACTTGACACTACTTTTCGGTTACTCTCTTGGTGAGATAACATTGGAGTAACTCGTAACTCCGTGGCCGAGGACAACTGATCTGATACCATAAATGTAACAATCTATTTATTTTACCTATTTTGAAAATATGGATTTGGAAATTTCTTTTTAATTAAAATACTTATTATAATTTTTTTTTCCCGAAAATCGGACAGAGTTTCCTCTGTTTTATGGACATTCCCAAAAATTGACTTTAACCTGTAACCTGTTCAAAACAGTTTCAACAACAACCAGACATCCAGATAAATTATACATATACAATCTAATTCTTCTCCCAATATCCGGGGATAAGATTCTAAGGTGAAAACACTTGTCTTTCAAGAAATAACTAAAGGACCCGGGCCATCAACATACACCTGAGATTTAAAATACATTTATTAATAAATTCTTAGAAATACATAGTATTCCAAAATATGGCCCGGTACGACTCAACACAAAGTAAAAATAAATTACTCACACTTCCCGTGGGGAAGTGTGCTCCTGCTCGGCCCAAATAACAGCTATGCTCTTGACCTGTACCTGTGGTGGTTGTAAGGGTGAGAATTGCACGAACTAGTAATGCATAATGCATGCCAAGTCATACACAATTAGCAATTAACCAAATAATACAAATACATCACGCCCAATCACCTATCCATTGCAAACACAAACATCTCCAATGATTCGCATTTCCTAATTAATGTCAATTCCTATTCTATTTCCGTTCACTTAGCTTTCTACCCTCGCCTAAACCTAAACTCTCAATTCTTCTTCCATTCCGACTTTTTACTCACATTCTTCCTATTTTATCAATTTAACTAATCCTAATCTCTATCTCTCATTTCTCCATCTCATTCACCACCTTCTCAACTTTCTTCTCTTTTCCTTTTTATTTTATTTTATTCTTTTCCATTTCTTTTTACTTTTTCGGGATATTTGTGGTTTCACTATTGCGAACCACCTTTGGTGTCGTCTTACGAATGCGTACGGATCCCCAAAGGCCGCACGTCTAACTCAACCACTGCGCACTCTGCCAAGGCGGCTTATGTTTCCTGCACCCGAGAGCGTGTCTTACACGGGCAGAATGCCACAAAATCCTTGGCTATGCGAGTTTGCCACTGCGTTCCCCAGTCTTTCAGAGGATACGACTTACCGATGCGTACGGATCCCCAAAGGCCGCACGTCTAACTCAACCCTTGCACACGTACCAGCCAGCGGCTTATTGCAGGTGTTGCGCACCCGACCTATTGCACCCCACCGTGTGTCTTACAGGATCCAAACCGCATACCAATATTCTCTTTTCTTTTCTTTTTATTCTTTTTCAATTCCATTTTTATCAATTTTAGTCCGCCCTCGCCTAACACCTTTTTTCTTCTACTCTCATTTTCTTATTTTCCGCTTCTACACCAACTAATCTATTCCTATATAGTTGCTCACTATCATTTTCTCAATACACTTCCTATTTTCTCCAATTTATTTCCTTTAAGTCTTTATCTATGTGTTACTATCAAATCCAAAGCACACTCCTTTGTCCACTCCTTTCCTTTTTCACTCAATCTCTAAAGCACAACATACGTACCCCATTCAATATATTTAATACTTATATTATGAAACATATCATTATCCAATAAATTCACATAATTCAGTACATACATTACATTCTCATATATTTTCAACAATTACACCTAATTCATGGCCTCAATTAGCATTTAGCAGTTCACAACACAATTATCGGGACATATATATCAATTAATCACTTAGTACAATTAAATCATCAATTCATATTATAATTCATAAATATCAATCCCTAATATCAACTACACAAACCAATTAATCTCAACACGCACACACATACTAGTTACACAACCACCGTGCGGCAATGAACCCCTTTACCTTGGGGGTTCTACCAGAACCTGTTTCGAGGCACAACGAGGAGATCCTGTTTCTACTCACAACATTCCACGGTTCGTTGCTCGCATTCTAGCTGGTCCTAAAGTCCTTCATCGTCTGACTATATTATTAAATCAAATAGAAATCAATTTATTGCGCCAAAATCGTCTCAGTTTGAAATCTCAACAATTAATATGAAGTTTCAAATTAAAATCGTTGTTTTCTCAATAAAATAGTGTAGTTTCTTATTGAAAAGCATTTAATCTCCGGGCTAATATAATCGTTAGAATACATTTAAAGTTAAGTAACTTTAACTTGGAATTCGAAACAAATTAATCTCGAAAACATTTAACTAAAATTCGTAAATCAAGGTCAAATAGAAATTTAAACTTAAGACTATTGTTTTCTCCATAAAATACTAGATCTTTTTTTTAAAAGTACGCTAACTTTCAAAAATAACATATTCGTCAGAAATACATTACAGTAAAGTAATTTTAGTTTTAAGTTACAAAATCAAATGCTGTCACCTCACACTATTTAATTCCGAACTAAAAGGAAGTGTGCTCAATTCAAAAATAAGTCCAAATAATCTTAAAATACTTACACTCCCCTTCAGTTTGAAATTAATGTTCAACGTTTTAATTTGAATAACATTATGCCGAGTATATACTGGATTCCTATTTAATTGGTTTGTTGTTAGTTCAGGGACATTCCAGCTCACTAACCAACAACCCAATTACTTAGGAATCTAAGGCATTTAAATAAAACACTTTCAAAACTCATAATTCGACATAACGTTTAATTCTAAGTAATTAAATTCATCATCATTAACAACATAACAAAATTAATATAAATTATAGTTTAATTTCCAAAACAATTCAATATTAAATAATTAGTACCAGTAACATTAAAATTAGTATTAATACAAAAATTAAAACACAACATAGGGCAATTAGAAAAGTATTAGGAATTTACCCTCAATTTGATTTTGAAGGCCGGTTCGGTCGACCCGGTTCAAAGCACAAAGGAACGGCTGGCCCCGGTAACGATGACGACGATACCGGCGTCGGTGACGATCCTTAGCAGCAACACACATCAGATCAGAGGGAGGAAAGAGGTGGTGGCGTGACTTCATGGTTGAAGCCGCAAAGAACAGCGGTGGCAGCAGCAACCAACAGAGGCGGCGGATCGCCACCCCAGGGCAGCAACGGCGGCCGTCGCGACCAGCAACGAGCAGGAAGGAGGCGAGCGTGGCGGCGACTTCAGCGACGGAGGAGGGCGACGCGAGCGGCGGCCATGGTTGGTGGTGGCGCGGAAACTCGAAGCGGAGAGAGATGGAGGCGCGATGGAGGAGTAAGAGAGGGAGACCGACGAGAGAGAGAAAACAGCAGAGAGAGAGAGAACTCGGGGGAGGAGAGAGTGAGAGAGCTTGGGACAGAGAGAGAAAGAGCGGTGGTGATGGTGGCTGGCGCCCGGCGGCGGGAGCGGCGGTACAAAGAGGAAGGAGAGAGGAAGAGAGATGGAGATAGGGGAAAGAATAGTTAGGGCCGGCTGGGAGGAAGGAAGTAGGAGGGGGTTTCGAACCCCTTCCCCTTTTCTTCTTTTTTTTTATTTATTACTATTATTATTATTATTATCATCATCATCATCATCATCATCATCATCATCATCATCATCATCATTATTATTATTATTGTATGTTAGTGTTATTTTAAAAGTACTAACATATATACTAATACACACATTTATTTATTTTATTTATTTATTCTTTTATTTCAAAACTCAAAATACCAGTAATCAATTTAAATACTAAAATAAAAATTATAAAGTAAGAAACTTATAAATATTTCCAATAAAATATTTTCATATGAAATATATCAAAATAAAGTAAAACACATAAAGTATATTTTTGATATAGGGTAACTATTTTAAATGAATTTACTTTAGAACATAAAAGAAAAGAAATATATTTTCGTAATTGACATAATGTATTTTTTTATAAAAATACACAACTAAATAATTGATTTTTAAGAAACATTTATTTAAGTCAATACAACTTATAAATATATTAGGGATTAAAATTAGGGATGTTACACATGGCTTCGAAGGTTAGGTTCTCATGGATTTCTAGGTCATCAGGTTGGATTCTGAGAACAATGGTGGGATCATGGACATACCTTTTTAACTGAGACACGTGAAACACATTGTGAAGATTGGCTTGTGACGGGGGCAAGGCTATTTGATAGGCTACTGAGCCGACTCTTTTAAGAATCTGGTAGGGACCAATAAACTTAGGTGATAGTTTCTGGGTTTTTAAGGCTCTACTAACACCTTTGGTCGGTACTATTCTAAGGAACACATGGTCACCTTCAGTAAATTCTAAAGGTTTCCTCCTCCTATCAGCATAGCTTTTCTGCCTACTCTGAGCTGTCCTCATCTTCTCTTGTATCATCTTGATCTTCTCGTTTGTTTCTTGTACAAATTTTGGTCCAACCAGAGAACTCTCCCCCACTTGAAACCAACATAATGGTGTCTGACACTTCCTCCCATATAGAGCTTCAAATGGTGCCATACCGATGCTCGCGTGGTAACTATTGTTGTACGTAAATTCCACGAGCGGCAACATTTGCTCCCAATTCCCTTGACCTTCCAGAACACAAGCTCGTAAGATGTCCTCCAATGACTGAATAGTCCTTTCCGTTTGACCATCAGTCTGAGGGTGATATGCAGAACTCAACTTCAGTCTTGAACCCAGAGCTTTATGCAGATCTTGCCAAAACTTCGACGTGAACCTCGGATCGCGATCTGACACGATACTTGATGGTACTCCATGCAGGCGAACAACTTCCTTGATATACAACTGAGTGAGCTTTTCCAAAGAGTAGCGCATGTTAACTGGAATAAAATGCGCTGACTTGGTCAAGCGATCCACGATCACCCAGATTGCATCATGACCAGTAGCTGTCCTTGGCAATCCCGACACGAAATCCATCGAGATACTATCCCACTTCCATAATGGAATCTCCAAGGGAAGTAATTCTCCTCCTGGCCTTTTCTGTTCCACTTTCGCTTTCTGACACACCAGACAACACGCCACATAACTAGCCACATCTTTCTTTAAACCAGGCCACCAAAACATCTTCTTCAGGTCCTGATACATTTTGGTAGCTCCCGGATGCATACTCATCTTGCTCTTATGCGCTTCATCCAGGATCATTCTTCTTATATCCAGATTATCAGGCACACAAATCCTTGCTTTAAAGCGAAGGATTCCATCCTTTCCCTCTTGAAACTCTAACTCTTTGCCTTCCTCCCTAAGCCTCCTCTTTTCCTTGAGTCCCTCATCTTCTTGTTGCAATTCACGAATTCTTTGCAAGAACTCATTGGCAATTTGCAGCATTCCCATCTTGATACTTGTCGGCTCCACTTGCAGTGCCAAGCTCAGATCTCGGAACTCTTCTATCAATGCAGCTTCTCTGACCATCATTGCATTGATATGCATTGTTTTTTGACTCAACGCATCAGCCACCACGTTTGCTTTCCCAGGATGGTAATGAAGCTCGAACTCATAATCCTTCAAGAACTCCATCCATCGGCGTTGTCTCATGTTCAACTCTTTCTGGTCAAAGAGGTACTTTAAGCTCTTATGGTCACTAAATACCCGGAACGTAGTGCCATAGAGATAGTGCCTCCAAATCATTAGAGCGAAGACAACCGCTTCCAGTTCCAGATCATGGGTTGGGTAGTTCATTTCATGCACTTTTAGTTGTCTCGAGGCATAAGCGACTACCTTCCCATCTTGCATCAAAACACTCCCAAGTCCTTGTTTCGATGCATCACAATACACCTCGAAATTCTTCTGTGGATCCGGCAAAACCAACACAGGAGATGATGTCAATCTTTCTTTCAGCTCTCGAAAACTCCTTTCACACTTCTCATCCCAAATAAAGGGTTGGTCTTTCCGAGTTAACTTTGTCAAGGGCAGTGCTAACTTCGAGAAACCTTCTATAAATCTTCTGTAGTAACCAGCCAGACCAAGAAAGCTCCTCACCTCCGTGACCGACTTCGGTTGTTCCCATTGCAAAACTGAGCTCACCTTCGTCGGATCAACTGCTATTCCCTTGTTCGAGATCACATGCCCCAAAAACTTGACCTCCTACAGCCAGAACTCACACTTTGTAAGTTTGGCGTACAACTGCTTCTCTTTCAGAATACTCAACACTATCCTCAAGTGTTCAGCATGCTCCTCCGGATTCTTAGAGTAAATAAGGATATCGTCAATGAACACAACCACGAATGAATCTAAATAAGGTCTAAAGATTCGATTCATGTAGTCCATGAAAATAGCCGGTGCATTGGTCAATCCGAACGGCATCACAACGTACTCATAATGCCCGTATCGGGATCGAAATGCAGTCTTTGAGATATCCTCTTCTCTAATCCTGATCTGATGATACCCTGATCTCAGATCAATCTTGGAAAATACTGAAGCCCCACAAACTTGATTCATAAGGTCATCGATCCTTGTTAAAGGATACTTGTTCTTGATTGTGACCTTATTCAGTTGCCGATAGTCGATGCACATCCTCATACTACCATCTTTCTTCTTGACGAACAGAACCGGAGCACCCCAAGGTGACACACTTGGTCGGATCATCTGCTTCTGCAATAGCTCCTCGATCTGCTTCTTCATTTCAGCCATCTCTGGTGGTGCCATTCTATAAGGAGCGATAGAAATGGGACCAGCTCCCGGAACTAAGTCGATTCCAAATTCAATCTCTCTCTTCGGTGGCAACCCAGGTATCTCATCAGCGAATACCTCCGGAAAGTCTCTGACAACAGGAATCTCTTCCATCCTTGGACCATTCTCCTCTACTTCAGTGTTGAACAGGCACATGTAGCCAGAGGGTGTTGGGTTTCTATAGGTCACTATCTTTCTATCGCAATCGATGATCACTTGGTTTCGACCTAACCAGTCCATCCCCAAGATCACATCCAATTGTGATAAGGGTAAACAGATCAAATCTACCTTAGAGGTTTGTCCTAACACTTCTATACAACAGTTAAGACATGCTCTAGAGACAACTACAGGAGCATTAGTAGGGGTTTCTACTTTCAGAGTATATGGAAATTCAGACATAGATAGACCCAAACGATCTACACATTCATAGGAAACGAATGAATGCGTTGCACCAGAATCAAACAAAACATTACAAAGTTGACCATTTAGCAAGTAGTTACCTTGTACCAGATCAGAAGATCGGCTTGCCTCCACACCACTAAGTGTGAAAACCCTTCCTTGAACCATAGGCCTATCAGCAGTCCCTCTTGAATTAGCTTTGACCGGTTCCTTGCAGTCTCTCGCAAAGTGTCCCGGCTTCCCACAGTTGAAACACCCACTTGTTCCCCAACAAAAACGTCCATAATGATGGCGCTTGCATTTGTCACAAAATGGAGCCTCACTCCGAAGATTCCTTTCATCACTACCTTCAGTCTTTCCCTTGCTTTTCCCTCGGCGATCATACGGACCCTTGCCTCGGTTGTTGAAACCCTTACGCCTCTAAGGTCCATAATTCTGGTTGTCCTTTCTTTCTGAGGCTTGCAACTCTTCAGCTTTCTTGTCATCTTCATACATCCTACACATGTCCACAGGTGCCGGAAAGCTTTGAATCTGTTGGTAGCTGAAAATTGACTTCAACTTGGGTCTCAAGCCTCCCTCAAACTTGATACACTTGCTCCTTTCATCGGGGTTATTCTGATAGTACGGAGAGTACTTCATCAACTCCTCAAACTTGGCCGCATACTCACCCACACTCATGCTTCCTTGTTTCAGCTGCAAAAACTCCACCTCCTTCTTTCTCCTCAAATCCTCAGGGAAGTATTTATTGAGAAACTTCTCCATAAATACACCCCAATTCACATCCCTTCCTTCATAGTGTAGGAGCTGAACCGTGTGATTCCACCAGTTCTCAGCCTCATCCTCTAGCAAGTAGACTGCATATGCTACTTTCTGAGCTTCCGTGCAATCCAAAGTTCTCAAAATCTTGTCCATGGTGTGAATCCACTTATTGGCCTACTCAGGTTTAAATCCTCCTTCGAATTTGGGTGGATTAAAACTCCTAAAATCTGCCAGACTCTTTGCCTCAGTGTTGCCCACATTGCATTGGTGAGGGGGATTAGCCGGTTGAGATGGTTGCTGAGATTGCTGTTGCATGGAGTCCAACACTGCAGTAATCCGTTCTAACATCGCATTGGTGTTATTTTGGTTTCTAGTTGCCATATTAGACCTGCGCTATGGACTTATGGTCACATATGTTGAACTAAAGAAACATTCATCACACCACCTATACTAGGGTCTTAACTAAAACCTCAAACAAAACATTCAATTGTATCTAATGCTCAAAATAAGCAAGATACTAGCATTCAAAAAAATAAATATGCCCTGTGGATACCTGCTTGATGTTGATGGCTACCTTTCTGGAACTACTTCACTACTACATGATCTGACTTTTTGCTCTGATACCACTCAGTGTGACACCCTTCTCATTATACAGTAATTAATATACTAATTATACTATTATATCGGATAATATATGGACTTGTAAGTATTTAGAAAAGGTAGAAATAAAATTTCCTTTCAAAGCCGATGCACAAATCAAAATATGGAGCTCTTGGAGAGAATAATTTGTATCATTTGAAACATTGTATTGAATTCGGCATTTGCTAAAATAAGAAAATATTTTCATAACCCGGATAGCATCGGTGCTTTTGAAAACGTATTGACATGGTAAAATTAAACGATGCATATCCATTCTTTCTTTCGCGGAATTGATACCATTTAAATAACATAACCGAATCCGTTAATTAATCTTTATCAGAGTGAGCGGAAAGGGTAGGACTATGCACAGTTGTAATATGAACATAAGTTATATATATGTATATATAAGTCATGTAATACATAGTCCCAGTAGTCATGTCTCCAAGATCCAACTACAAGTCCATAACAGATCTATATCAATATAAAACCATAGCCCTAGAGCTCTCAAAAGCATATCTACAAAATATACATATCAAAAAATAGGAACTCTAGAGGTGGTCACATAGATCTGGCAGCAGCAGTAGTAGTGATAGTAGTAGCAGTCTCCAGGTAGCAGGACTAAACATCATCATCAACAGCAGCAGCAGCCTCCTCCACAACATCCCTACATCGGATCCCCTGATCCTCATCATGTACCATATGCACATACCTAGGGATCATCGTCCCTCCACTGACTCCCGGTAGAATGAACGACTGGCTCGCCTCCGCTCTCGTCCTCCATGTAACAGCCCGATTTTCGTAAACCAAAAATAACCAACTCTTGTTCGTTTTGGTTGCAAAAATGAGGCCAAATTTTATTTTATTTTTTTAAAACATTGTTGAAGTGTTTGCCAACATTATTGGAGAGTGCTTAATATTCTTCAACACTTCTTTTTTTTTTTAAAATCGAGTTATTACTAAAATCAAAACTTATTCATTTGAGTTTCCAAAAATATTCATCAAGGAAAATGGTTTGGTTCCAATTCAAAAATAGTTATTTGCATTTCATCAAAAAGGACATTAAATATTCTTCACAAAGTTTCACAAAAGTAGGGCATGTTCTAAAATAAGATGGGTTACAAGTTGGTTCATCACTTTGGTAATCCGTAACTCAAAGCACTCATAAAAACCTAACTACTCACACTATTCTTAAACTTTCCTATTGAAAGCAAGTGGGTGTAGCTCCTTCTCCTTCTTGCGTCCTCTCTTCGCTCTCAAAGATGATGCCGCCCTCGCGGTTGTTTCCTCATTGTTATTGAACTCCGTTACCACTCCAGCCAATGCAGTAGAATCCCTTTGCTTTTCATACCGGGCCTTCTCCTCGTAGCTCTGAAAACCTCATACGGTGACTTGCCCCAAGTGCGGCTCTAGATTAGCTCCGCTTAATTGATGCTCCGAATCTGGGATCACGATCTCCATGTAGCCGGTCCATGCCCAGCCGCTTGGGGTGTGCTTCCAACCTCTTCCATACTTATTCCACATGGTGATATCCAAGCAATACTCCATCTGCCCGTTGAGATATCAGCCGCACCGATATGCCAATGAACAGGAAAGAGTAAGCGATCCGAATGACGAGTCATCGACGGTGTGGGATTACGATAGGCAAGATACTAGGACCAGACAAACATACAATACAACATACAAGCACACAACGATCAAGTATATTATCACCATCATTATTATCCTCATTATCTTCATCTTTGTTATCATCTATCATTATCTTGCCAACTTACTTTTACTTCTTATGAACCTTCTTTTTTTCTCTTATTCATTTCCTTTTCATAACTAGGTTTCTCTTTCCATTCAGTCTTATCACTTTACAATCTTCAATGTTTTGGGGATTTATAACATATCATCAAAATATTCATTTCATTCTCGGCTATCACTCACATCTACATCTCCTCTGTCATCCACCCAACCTAGTCGGAAGCAAACACGAGTACAGGACCTTTACCGTGCGGGCACGACAGTTGTCTCACAATCAATTGGTCCCATACCAGGAGGACTACAGCCTCAAATCATATCATATCAATTCAATTCATATATAATCAAGGCACACTGTCTCAACTCACAGTGGCAAACAAGATGCCCCACTCCAGTCCCTCTCACTGTTCTAGATTTGCAATCTAGGGGGCGACAGTATGTTTCTAGTGGGCCCGCAGAACTTACCACGACATTGGACCCAGTCCCTACCACGTTCGTATGCCACATGTGGAGTTCGTTCTTCCTAGAAACATACTCTAGACTTCTTGATGTTTCACCGTCATCGTCCTCCCCTAATGCAATCTCCTCCTAAGTATCCGCAGATACTTATGGTTCCTTCCTCTCCACTAATTCGCACTCTCATACCTCACCGCATATGTCTTTTAAAGTCTTTATCTTGTTAGTTATCCTAACGGTCGGCTCATCCTTCGTGCAACCCTTCAATGAGTCCCGACCACTAACTTGGCACAATCTTTCTCTCATCATTCTCACATTGCACAGAGCTGGGGTCACATCAACAAACTCGCATATCCTTTCTCAATATATCTTTCAAAATCTTATTTCATAATCTTTTCTCAAAACAATCTTTCAAAAATATCATTTCATAAAATCTTCTTTCACAGACTTTCACAAAATATTGTTTTCACAAACTTTTTCACAAAATGTCATTTCATAAAACTTTCTCAAAAATATTATTTCTACAAAGATTTTCAAAAATATCCTTACAAAAAGAAGACCTTCTCAAAATGTCCTTTCAACACTTCTTTAAAACCATATTTCAAAAAATCTCTTAAAATATCTTTTCACAAAGTTTCTAAAAATCTCCTTTTAAAAAACTTTTCACAAATTTTATTTTAAAACTTTTCTGAAAACATTTTGTTTACAATTCTCCTCAAAAACTTCTTTTCAAAAACCTTTTCAAAAGTTTCTTTTCAAAAACTTTTTCCAAAAATTATCTTTTGCTGAGCTCAACTCAACACTAGTCCCAGTCTAAAACCAAAAACAAAGGAGCCCAGCTCCGCTCAAATCACATCATTCTCCCCCAGCTCTGGCTCGTTCTCAACATTATCATTCATTCCTTCCCCAATCTCAATTCTTCATCTCTTTCAATTCCATCTTATATCTTTCATTATTACTCCTTTCTCTTTATATCTTTATTTCCATCGACTTACTTACCTCATTTTTATTTTCAGGACGTAACAGACGTCCATCAGCCGTTTACTTATTTTAATTAACAGCAATAAATATTATCAGACGTAATTAAATAAATACATAAAAGCATACTAACAATCACACAATCATCACACAACAATATTGTGGTCTTTGTCACCTTCGTATAAGTGGCCACACAACACAAACAATTGCCACTTATACTACTGACTCCGAACCACTTAGTTCCGATCTTTGAGATGATACAGAACGTCCTAATAAATCACCTAACTACCACGATGTCTTAGGAAAGCTTCTCTCTCACCTGAGGTCCAGCGTTTTAATGCGTACCGTCTCCGCGGATCTTTGTCGCTGCCAGCTGCCTTTCAAATTCCTCGTACTAAATAAAATATGCTCACGTTATTAACTTGTATTAAGAAAATCTTTTTCTTAACTTAGACACCTCACATTCCTCGTCGGAAGACTTAAAACACTATTGTTTTATCAAAACAGTCCCCATATTTTCTAACACTTAAATACTTCAAAACCATTTGGAAAACATCATGTAAAGTTATTTAAACTATTTGGTTTGGTTGCTGGTCCGTCTTGGACAGTACCTTAATTACGTTTGAAAACACCGAAAAATTTACCGTTTTCTATCCGGCTTTTTCTTAAACCAATTATCATTGGAAAACTTTACTTTAAATTACTTGAACACATTTTAAAAGTTAAGAAACCATTTTAAATAATTCTAGACAGCAAGGAATTATCTTATAAAAATCACTTTGATAAACTCCGAAAACATCGTAAAGACACTTTTCGTTTTAAAGAACTCTTTAATTTGAAATTATCACTTTAAAACTCAAGTTTTTACCATAAAACAAACTTTGGACAGCCCTAAACATAATTTAAAAATCTCAATTAAATCAAATGGAATTATTTTACAATTAATTAATTTCCAAAACCTGTAACATCCCGCGTTTTTCAGACTAGGATAAATAAAACTCGATTAAAGAAAAGTTTTACGATACGGTTTTATAAAAAGTTTTTGATGAGAATTTTACTCGATTTCGAAGTAAAGCGTTGATTTTATGGAATTTTGATAAAAAAATACTTTTATGAAGTTAGTAAAAATGATTTTTTTGAGAAATGATTTTTATTGTTGGTAATTTTGCAAAAATAAATTTCTTTATGGACTTTCTTAGATGTATTAACTTTGAAAATCCATAACTTTTTAACCGTAACTCCGATTTCTATGAACTTTATATCAAAACGATCGTATCGAAACGTAGATTTCAAAAATGTATTTTTCATAATTTTCTGGGTTGATTTGCGAAAATTATTTTTCAGTACTGTAAAAGACGAATTTTCAAGGAATAAATCATGAAAAAATAGCTTTTGATTTTTAATGAATTTTTCTTTTTGGGATTATCTTTAATATATTAAGTATGATTTTAGAAAATGAAATAAGGTCTATAAGTACAACCAATAAGTGCAGTTTATTATTTGAAAGAAATTGTGTTTAATTGCTAAGGTGTATGCTTGGTTATTTGTTTTGTGATCAAGTGTGTGAATGAATATGAATGTGTGTATAAATGTGTGTATAATATGGTTTGTGTATGTATGTGTGTATGATATACTAAAGTGTGCTTATATGTGTATGTATGGTTGTAATTTTAGAGTTAATTAATTGGTTGTGTGAATTGATTAGTAATTAAAATATGATTAGAAAAAAAAAGGGAAGAACATGTGTGAGCAAGAGGGAGTGCCACGGTTTTGAGGTGGGTGTGTGAGTGCATGAATGAAACATGTGTGTTGTGTGTGTGATTGACACTTGTTTGAGTATGGGTATGTGTAGGCTTAAGAGCCCTTGGTTGATGACTAAGCTAGGAAGGGAAATAACATTTCACTCTTAGCCTCTTTCCTCCCATTCTTTCCTTTCATACGTTCCATTCATCCATTCATTCCTTCTTTCACCTTTTCATTTCCCACTTCCACCAACAAACACACTTAGTCCCAAGAGCAACATTAGCTTTTAGACATATACAAAAAAAAAGAGAGAGAACCATGAGAGAAGAGGAGAGAACCGTGGGTGGGAGAAGGAAGAAGAAGAGAAGATCAAGCTTGAACCTAGGAGTTCCTTTGAAAATCAAGTATTAGAAGACCATCTTTTCTTGGTATAAACCAAAGATTCTAGGAGAATTAGAACTAGATTTTGATTTGTGATCTTGTAATCTTACTCTCTTTATTTGCATGTTCATTTTCTTGGTTTGATTTAAGGTTGCATGTGATGCTTTACCTTGATCTTAACTTTTAAGAACTAAATAAATTTGTAATAAACTCTATGATTCGGTTGGTGTTGGATCTTGATGTTTTCATGATGGATCTTTATATTTTTTTTAAGCTAAATCTCTTTGATCTAAAGTTTTGTTCATGATTTTGTGAACTTGAATTAAATCTCTTTGCATGTTAAAATTTTATGCTTAGGACCGTGAATCAAGAGGTGTTTATGTGTTTGTTTGATAAATAAATGCTTGATCTAAACTTATTTTTGAAACCTTAATCTTGTATGTTTCGGTTTTGATTGATTTTTAAGTTAGAAGTTTTGATGATTGAATTTGTGCTATGTGCATGTGGATACCTTTGGATTTTGAGTATGATTTTGGATGTTTGAATCCTTGAGGAAATTCTTTTTAAGAAAACCATGAACTTTAAGGGATTTTGTGTGTGAGATGTGAAATAAAAATTGTTTAGAGACTTGTTTGTACTCACGGTTTTATGTAGGAAAATATATGCTAGGATTATATTTCTACTTGATTAATGAATTATGTGAAATTGTTGTTGGATGTGAAGTTGTTTTTAGAAACCTTGAATTCTTGAAAGTGTTTTTGAAAAAACCTAGCTAAGGTCACGATTTGGACCTTAGCTTTTGAGTTAAATTTTCTTAAGTAAATATACGTTGATGACATGAAACTATGTGTTGAATTGTATGTATATGTGTATTTTTGAATTTTCATAAAAAGAAATAGATAAAACAAATTTGTTGAATAAATGTTGTGCTGAATTTGTGATATGTGTGTATTTAACTTTGAAAAATGATGTTTTTGTATGTTCAATAATTCTGGAATTTTGTCACGGTCTTAAGTAAATCAAAATGGACTTCTCTGAATTTTTTTTATGATTTTTGGAAGTGATTTTATATTTTGATGAGAACCAACTTTATGAAAACCATTTTCAGAAAATAAGCTTTTCAGTCTAAAGAGGAACCTAGTTTTCAAACTTTTGCTATTTCAATTTGCTTGAAATTTTTATAGTAGCTTCCTGGCCATCTCTAGATGTTCTCTGTAAAATTTGAAGAGGTTTGGAGTTGATTTGATATTTTTAAAAATTCAAGACAGTGGATCACTTGGTTCAGATTTTCTGGACTTAGTGACAATTTTAATTGGAAAAGTATAACTTGCACAACTCCAAATATTCTGAAAATTTTATGAGATAGTCTTGACTGTATAAGGAAGAGTTATACTAATTTTTATGAATTTTCGATTTGAGAAACCATTTTTAATAATGTCATTTTGCCTCTGACCAGCAACAGTCCTGTTTTGATTTTCATGAGAAATCTGATTTGAAACTTAGCTTAGGATTATTTAAATGACTTGAAAATTTTATATGATGGACTTTATCATATGTGTGTATGTTCTGGAAATTTTTGGAATTTAATAAATTGATGTGATATTGCTTTGGATTTTATCTTTTGTGTTTTACGTGTAATCGCACTAGGATTCTATTTGAATGATTTTGATGAATATGAATTTTTATGCTTGATATAATGACTTGGCTTGACTTTGATGCCTTGAAAGGGTTGAATGAGTGATTTCTTGATGATGTGTTTAGGTTATGTATGAGTGAATCATTTAATTAACCAAAGTGGTGTGTTGATTTTGTGATTAGTTCTAAAAAGTAGTTGGTCTTGAAATAGTTTAGCTTGATTTAAACTAAAGAACCTTGGACTTAATGGTTGCTTCCCTTAATTCATTTCACAATGTTAAGTTTTAAAATAAACTATTTAAGTGTCTATTTTAATAAAGTATCCCATGAACTAAAGAATGATTTTTCGGTGTTTTCGGGTTTTATGAAAAATGGTTTATGGACTAGTATACTTGCTGTCCAGATCCTATTTAAATTGTTTTTCAATATTTAAAACTTATTTGGTTGGTTTAAAGTTTAAGTTTTAAGTGGTGTTAACTTAAGAAAGATTTGTTTTGAAAAAGTTTTGACGATTTACGATTTACCGACGAGAAGTAAAAAGAGTTTTCGAAAACGCGTTTTTGATAATAAGTAGGGCGATTATCTGCAATAGAATTATAAAGTTAGTGTCGTTTATTTAGCACAAGGTGCGTGTAAGTCAAAAAGCGGAACGACCAACTTGTTGGGAATGACCCGCAAGGATTTCAGAAGCTGGAGCGTGAGGTGAGAGATGCAGTAGGCCTAGGTCATCGTGACGTGTAGACTCAGTTCTAAACTGAGCACATCGAGTCTAAATTGAGTAATTGTTATAGGTCATGTGTTGCATGAGCATATGTGATATATGTGTGCTAAATGTTTATCTGTTTGCTAAATACGTTGCATGAGTAATTTTATTATGCATTGAATTCCTCTGTGAGTATGCTGTTGAGAATGTCTTGTTCTATTTGGAAAGGTTGTATGTGGAAATGAGAATTATGGGAAAGAATGAGATTTGAGATTAAAGTGAGAAATTAAAGAGATAAGATTGAGAAAGAGATAAAGCGTAACGCGAATAAAGATTGTGAAAGAAATAAAACATGAGATGAAAAGAAATGTGATTGTGATCGGAATTGAGATTTGAAAGAGAGTGTGGTGATGAGAGTGAGATGTGGGTTGAATGGAAATATGATTCCTCGTTCATGTTCTTGGGAAGAAGCTTAGTGTTGAGTTGAGCTTGCTCCTCCATTAACACTCACCCAAGAATATGATTTTTGAAAAAGGTTTTTGAAAAGAAATTTCTGAAAAGCTTTTTGTGAAAATGATATTTTTGGGAAATTTTTTGGGAAACATCATCTTTGAAAAAGTTTTGTGAAATAATTTATGAAAGGGGTTTTTGAAAAGATTTTGGGAATCGAAAGTTTTGGTGAAATCATGTTTTCGAAAAAGTTTTGTGAAAAGAGACTTTGAGAAAGACGAGGAAAAAGACGTTGAGAATGTTGATGAGATGAGACGAGAAAGAGTATGAGAATTGTGATGATGAAATGAAAGTGATATGAAGCCATTGAGATTTAGGGGGAAATGGATTGTGATTAGTGGTCGGGCTTCGTCGAAGGGATGCACCAAGGACGAGCCGACTGTTAGGATTAAGCCATTAATTAAATCGTGAAATTTTAAAAGACTTTAAAAGATATTTACAAACGCGGTGAGGTATGAGTGTCGTATCGAAGTAGTGGAGAGGAAGATACCCCGGAGTATCTGCTGATATTCGGTTTGTGATTGCAATAGGGGAGGGTAAGGACGGTGATACGTCAAGAAGCCTTGAGTACTATTCTAGGCGGAACGAATTCCATATGTGGTACGGGCAGATCGGTCCTATGCCGTGGTAAGTTCTGCACTCGAGACTAGAACAGTACTGTCGCCCCCTATGGCAATTCGAGAACAGTGAGAGGGACTAGAACGGGGCATTTGTGATTGCCGCTGAGAGCGTGCATTGTATTATGTGAATTTGATTATGAATTGAGGCAAGGCCTCCTGGTCTGGGACCATTTGTTGTGTGATAGCTGTCATGCCCGTGTGGTAAAGGTTCTGTACTCCTGTTAGCTTCCGATTAGGTTGGGTGGATGACCGAGGAGATGTAGACGTGTGCGAGCTCAATGGTGTTTTCCCCCTCATCATTGATGCTAACCGTTTGATAAGATTTAATAATGATAAAAAGATTATGAGAAAGAAAGCATAAGGAAATTTTGAGAATTGAGAAAGATTCAAAGAAAGAAAAAGTGTTTGTTGGAAAGATTGAGAATAATTGAGATAAGACTTGAATATTCAAAGGCTTGTGATGCCAAGTGAGGCATTGTGTGTGTGATGACTTATGGTGTTGATATGCTTTATTTTTAAGTGCTTCCTATGTGCATACCTGAATATACTTGTCATATGCATTGCATGAATATTGTTGGTTCCTATGCCTTTATTGTATACCTCTAGTTATTGTCCCATTGTCTAGTCATGTTATACTTCGGGAATACTGACCATCTCTCCTACCATGTTGTCGTGTCGGGTCATTCCGATATGCAACGGGTAGATGGTCGACCCTGCAGCAAATCGGTACGCCATCTTGACAAGGCTGCTGCAGTGGACTTCAGATTAGAGGACAGGACTAGTAATAGGTAATACCCTCAAGTACTGTACCCATTGCAATTACTTGGTTTACATTGTCGTATCATTCTGAACCCCGTTGAGTATTTATTGAATATGGTTTTGAAAGAATAAAGTTTTATAGAATGAAAATGTTTTCTCAAAATGGATTTATGAAGCCAAGTTACAAAGCGCGATGTTAAATAACATCTCGATTTGGAACTCGACCGTGAGGTGTGACATGAGAAGGTGGTTTGATTAAGTTACAGAAATGTTTTGAACTTAAAAAGTTCTCATGTCCACGTCACCTTGTTTTAAAAAAAAAAATTCCCAGATTTTTACTACATTTTGTTAAAGAGATAAGTGTTTTCAAGTTGCCGAAATCGGGGTGTTACAAAACCAATTACACATTCACATATTTTCAAACATCAATTAACACATAAACAACAAGCAACATTTCACCAAGCACATAATCAATTAAATCAATATCAAGGAAATTGTATAACTCACAAACAGTTCATAACACAAACACTTAGACATTCATGTATCAAACCAGGATACAAGCCATTTACTTTAAACAACTGGATTCTTTCCAAAAGTTATTGTGTGAAATTATTTTCATGCAACTAAATTTCCTAGACTCCTTTACACTATATGGCCGAATCAAATTCAAGAAAACAAGTTAAGGATTCACATATTTCAAACACATAAATTAACTTAATTTATTTCAATTATTTAAATTCCATTTTCTTCCTCATGAAATAAGATTATTTACCCTTCCTTTCATATTTAAAACCGTGAGCTCTACTTGGAGAAATTATTAGACTTTAGTTTATTCCCTTAAATCAATTTATTAAAACAAGCATTACATCAAAATCTTATTTTTCATGCTAGAACCGAATGGAAACAAATATTTACAACACAATTTCAAACAAATTCATTTAACATAATTCTTCAAGACATATTCATTACTCCAAGTCAATTCATAAGAAAAAGAACCCTAGTCTACTTATCATACATAGGCCGAATCTTACTATGACAAAACAAGGTTCTTGGTTTATTTTTCAACATGCACAAATTAAGGGTCATGGGCTTTATCATGCACTTTCTTACACCACAATTTAAAAATATTATTTCCTTTTTCAAACACAAACCGAATGCACACCACTTGAATTTCAAGTTTTTACTTCAAATCTTTATCATGCAAGATCACAAAACATGAATCAAGTTAAAAATCATTTTCCAAAACTTGTTTCCTTGATTCCTTTATGAAACCGTAATGGTTCTCAAGGAGGATTAAATCTTTTTACTTAAAATCATATGCATGCACCTAGATCTTGTAGATCAAGCCATAAAATCAATTATGATAGCACAAATCAAAGATCAAAGCCACTTTAGGTAAGAAAAGGTCAAAACCGTGATGAACATTGAAGAGAATCAAGTCTTTTTGTTTCAAACAACATGCATGGCTTCAAAAGCATAACTTTTTCATAGATCAAAACAAGATTTAAAGCTTTCAAAGGTCAAAACCCCGAAAATCAAAGTTTTATTAAAACCAAATCAAAAATCAAACATTTCAACAACTCAAATCAACTTGTAAAGGCATAAAGCTAACATGCAATGACTTAGATCAAATTAAAAAGCATCAAGACCTACACTTTTAATTATGGCCGAATCATAAAACTCAAGATCTAGTGTTTTATTAGTTCATTTACTCTTAAAAATTCAAGATCCAAGTATAGATATCACATGCAAGCACACAAAGCATCAAATCAACATGTAAAGTTAAAGATCACATATTCATTTATCAAATAAACTCTTAAACACATCTTTAAGTCACGGTTTAAGGAAGAAAGTTCAACATGCAACAAGATCTACCTTAAAATTCACAAAATCTCATCAAACCTTTAGATCTAGAGGATTTAGTTTGAGAAGCTTTAGAATCTTTCATGAAAACCTTAATAGAGTTATGAAGTCCATTGTTTAGAAGTTTACAAGTTATTTTTAATCTTAAAAGTCCAAGATCAAACACAGATAAACTTAGAAAATTTACATGCAAAGAAGAAAAGAAAGAAAGATCACAAGATCAAAGAAAAACTAAGTTATTACAATTTCCTTCATAACTTCGAGCTACCCACCAAAGAAAGGGTTGATCTCCTAGCTTCTAAGGTCTTGGGTCTTCAAGGAAAACTCTAGGTTTTTGGCTTGGTTTCCTCCTCTTCTTCTCTTCTCCTTCACGGCCAACACTCTCTCTTTCTCTCTCTGTCCCTCTCTTTTCTTTTCTAAGAGCTAAAAGGGAGCTCTTTAGAAATGTGTTTGTGGTATGGAATGGGAAGTAAACGAAAAATGAAGAGAAAGGAATTAAGGGTGGAGACTTATATAGGCAACTCATGACTCCCTCTTTTATCCTTGCATAATTCGGCCATGAGTATTCAATTGGGAGGAGCAATTTTGGCAACTCAATTTGTTGCATGGGTGGAGGTTATCAAATGAAGGGGACAAGGTGGAGTAGGTTAGGGTATTAGGGGTCATTTAGGTCTAATGACTTGTTGGCTTCTAGTTAGGGTTTTGTTCTAACTTAGTTAGGTCATGGTTAAGACTTAGTTCATTTGGTTTCTTGTTCAACACTTAGAGAATTCTAGGCTCACATACATATACATGCACACACACATACACACACACATGCATTATCATATTTTTCTACTAACTAAATTTCCATTTAATCCTAAGCATATTCATACATACCAAAACCGTGTACACATACACACATATGCACATTATCTTCATACATCACACACGAATTACTCATATACACATATATAGAAAAATAAATTTTTTTTCATAGAATGGCTCATACATAAAAATCACAATTTCTTCAAAACACAATAATATCAAATATATAAACTTTTTCAAGATTCAATTTCTAAATTCTTAACATTATTTTATGAAAACCATCCCTTTAAATCACTTATCACTTTGAAATCATAAAATAAGGAATTCATTCGAAAAAATATTCTTTTTAAAAACAGCTTTTTCAAAATATAATTCTCTTTAGTGTTTTAAGTTAATACGAGGAATTTGCGGGGTGTTACACTCCACGGGGTCCTCCTCGATCTCATCCGATGGAGAGGGTACCCTACCACTGGGTACAGGGTCAGGAGATGGTGTGACCCTAACTGGGCTCCTCGGATCAGAAGGGGGAGTCTCCTCGCGGACGACTCTTGAAGAAAAAGGGTGTGAGCGGGTAGGTTGAAAACGAAAGCTGTGATAAGAACGAGCTGGTCGTGTGGGAGGTGGTCCATGATATGTGTAAAACGGGGGTACGTGCATAGTGTATATGATGGGAATCCTAAATCTACGAGGACGAAATCGAATCAGCGGGTTCGGGTGGTAGAAGGTAACCTCTACCTCTCCCTCGAACACCGCGCGATGGTCCTCATAGATCCAGGTACCACTCGGAAGTGGCCAGATCTCAATGCAAGCGATGTAACGTGACATCACCTACAAGGGCATAGGGGTAAGCATTTCTATACACATAATCAATAGAGCATAAATGTGTGTACAATGTGAAGGTATATACATGCAACAATAAACAACAATCACACTTAGCATTTAGCAGATATAGGATGCAAGTAGGATGCTCATACTTGTTTCATTTATCAACATTAGATTAAATGAGTGGCATGATGAATGAACTTAGCTCTCAACCTATCTCCATCATTCTATGTCACTCTCTGACGTCCATCCTTTACTTCGTCCAGCACTCAACAGTGCGTTGTACTCCTAGGTGTACAACATTCGTACATTCACCAAGAATGTACACGACAAGCTTGGAATCCATGTCACCCGAGCACGTCCCGTCATCCAAACGGCCCGTCATCCAAACGGTATAACCATATCGGCATCCCACTAAGCCGACCACGTCGTCAACCATAACGTGTCATCAAGCGAGCCGTCAATTGGCACTCCCAGAGGCCCTCCACATGTTACCAAAACATGATAAACGATCTATCATCCAAACTCCAAAATGAATGCATTATTTTTCGCTTAAAGGAATTGATTGATGTTTTTCTTGTTAATAATACTCGACGTGCCACCCGAGCAGCGTCTCGTCATTCAAACGAAAATTTATTATATCATCAATCAGTTTCCTTTAGGTCTTAGATCACTTGGATTATTGTCATTTATGTATTAACCAATGATTCAGAATTAAAAATGGTATTTTTAATTATCTGGGTAAAATACTCGAGTGTTCCTCAGAATACTCGAGTGTTCTTCAGTTATTTCCAGATTACTCGAGTAATCCTCAGTTACTGAAAACGTTATTGAAAAGGTCTTGATGTTCTTCCACACTTTCTTTCGAAAACCGAGTTGTTACTAAAACCGTCTTTTCATAAAACCTTCGTTTTCATGAAAGAACTTGGTTCAAAATCATCTTAACAGTTTTCAAAACTTTACATGAATTAACTTTGCATAAAGATGTGCTCCACAAGTCAGATTAAAACTTAGCTCAATTACATAATGGCTCATGGCATCGGTAATCCTTAACTCAACAATCATCCCAACCTAATCTAACCACACTATCCTTAAACTATCCTATTGAAAACAATTGGGTGAAGTTCCTCCTTCTTCTTGCGTTCTCTCTTCGCTCTCGAAGATGATGTCCTCCTTGCTGCTGTCTCCTCATTGCTAGTGGATTCCGGCTCCGCTCCATTGAGAATGGTAGATTCCCTCTGAGTCTCATACCGAATCTTTCCTTTGAATTTCCTGTAGCCTCGTACGCTGACTTGTCCCAAGTGCGGCTCCATATTAGCTCCACTCAATTGATGCTCCGGATTGGAAATCATGATTTGTGTGTAGCCGGTCCATACCCAACCGCAGGGGGTACGCTTCCATCCTCTTCCATACTTACTCCACGTAGTGACGTCCATCCGATACTCCATCTGCCCGTTGAGATATCAGCAGCACCGATATGCCAACGAAAAGGAGAGAGTAAGCGATCCGAACGACGCATCGTCGACGGTGTGGGATTACGATAGGCGAAATAATAGGACCACACAAACATACAACACCACACACAAGCACACAACAATCAAGTATATCATTATCATTATCATCTTGTAGCATTATCATCAGTCTTATCATCGTTATTATTATCCATCATTATCTTTCTAAACTTAATTTCACTTCTCACTCTTATAATTTCTTCTCATTCAGTCTTATCAATTTACATCCTTCATGGATTCGGGAATTTACAAGGTATCATCGGGGTATTCACTTCGTTCTCGGTCATCACTCACGTCTACATCTCCTCGGTCATCCACCCAACCTAGTCGGAAGCAAACAGGAGTACAGGACCTTTACCGTGCGGGCACGACAGCTGTCTCACAACAATTGGTCCCAGACCAGGAGGACTACATCCTCAAATCATATCATATCAATTTAATTCATATAATCAAGGCACACTGTCTCAACTCACAGTGGCAAACAAGATGCCCCACTCCAGTCCCTCTCACTGTTCTAGATTTGCAATCTAGGAGGCGACAGTATATTTCTAGTGGCCCCGCAGAACTTACCACGGCATTGGACCCAGTCCCTACCACGTTCGTATGCCACCTGTGGAGTTCGTTCTGCCTAGAAACATACTCTAGACTTCTTGACGTTTCACAGTCATCGTCCTCCCCTAATGCAATCTCCTCCTAAGTATCCGCAGATACTTATGGTTCCTTCCTCTCCACTACTTCGCACACTCATTATAACACCCCGCATTTTTCCCGTACGTGCGAGAACGAATTTTATTAAAATAAACCTTGAAGTTTTGAATTATAAAAGATTTTTGGACAAGAATTTTATTTGAATAAGAAATAAAGTTTGATTTTCATGGATTTTTATAAACAAAATGTTTTTTTTTAAAAAAAAAGAATGAATGATTTTTGGTTGATTTGATTTTTAAAGAATGAATTGTGATTTTTTTTTAGAAAGTGATTTTGTTTGAAATTATGTTTTTGGGTCTGTTAACTTGGAAAATTTGTAACTTTTTAACCGTAACTCGGATTTTTACAAACTTTATATCAAAATGATCGTAACGAAACGTAGATTTTTAAAATGTGATTTTCAGATTTTTCTGGGTTGAATTACAAAAATTTATTTTCAGAATTAGAAAATACGAATTTTGTAACTTGTGTCTTAAAGAAAATAAATCTAATGACTTGGTTTGAAATTTTTATGTATGTTTTATTTCATGTGTGTGTGCTGTGTGTTTGCTGCATGATGCAAGGTCATTGTTGTGTGAATATAAATGATGAATTGATTTCCTTATTGTATGAATAAACAATTAGAATATTTAAGTAACTAAGATTAAGAAATAAAAATGTAAAATGCATGTATGAATATACGTGTGAGTGTGATACGGTTTGTGTGTGAGTATGTATGTGTATTTACGTGTGTATGTGTATGTATAAGGTTGGAATATAAATTTTCTAGAAGCTTAAAGGTTAAGAAAATAGAAAACCAAACCAAACTAGGAGCCATGAACCAAACCAAACCAAGATGGAAACCCTAACTATGTACTAACTAATAGTTAAACCTAGATGACCCTAAAGTCTTAGACTAACCTACCTTGTCCCCTTTGGTTTTGATAAAATGCACCCATGCAATTAATTGGAAGCCCAAAATTACCCCTCCCATCATGCAATAGCCGAACCAAAATGAAGGGCACAAGAGGGAAAGTGAATTTGCTTATAAAATAGTGTGGCCTTAGTTCCTTTTCTACTCCACCCATTTCATTCTTCCACTTCCAAACACCAACACTTCTAAGAGACTCTTTAAACTCTTAGAAAAAAAAAATAAAAAGAAATAGAAAGAGAGAGAGAGGGAGAGGCCGTGGAACTTGATGAAGGAAAAAGGAGGAATTCAAGCCCAAAAACTTAGGATTTTCCTTGAAGATCAAGAGCTTTAGGAGCTAGGAAACCACCCTTTCATGGTAGGAATTGAAGATCAAGATGAAGAGTTGTAATAATTTAGTTTTCTTTTCTAGTTTGTAGATCCTTACTTCTTTCTTCTTGCATGTTTAGTTCTTGGAGTTATGTGTTGTTATTCTTTTGATCTTGGACTTTTGAGGACTTAAAGTAATTTGTAATATGTTAGATTTTATGCTTTATGTTTCGGTTCAAAGTCTTTTGATGGATCTACTATTTTTCTAACAAAACCTTAAAGATCTAAAGAAAATTGAGATTTTTGTGAAAATCTAAAATGAATCCTTCTTTCATGTTTATTTTCTTGTTTAGATCCATGATTTATAAGTGTGTTTATGTGAATATTTGACATGAAAATTCATGATTTAAACTTGTTTAAATTTTTTGATCTTGCATGTTAGATCTTTTGTTAAAATCTTGATCTATGGTTCTTTGATGAATGAAAGTATGATCTAAACTTAACCAATACTAAAGTAAAACTATTTGGCTTTCCATGTTAAATCTTTTTGCTAAACCGTGACTTATGATGTGTTTTTATGTTTATTTGATGAATTAAAATGTTTAGATCTTTGAAGTTGCATGTTGTTTTTCAAGAGTAAAGATTATGTTTTCTTTTTTTTTTATGATTAGGTTTTTAAGAAAAGATTAAAGTAACAAGTTTTAAATTGATTTCTTTTAGTGTAAACATGTTTTGATTAAGTGTTTGATATCTTTGTATGCTTTATTTCCTTTAAAGCCATTCGGCCATGAGTGGTTTATTTAAGATCCATGCTTTTTATTTTATAAAAGTTGATGCATGTTTGTTTTAGGACTAAATTTAATGATTTAAGGTACATGCATGTCATTCTTAGAAGCTTGAAGCATAACTTTAATTTTTATGAAATAATGAATTTGAGGTTTATTTTGTGAGGGTTGATGTGAATAAATAATGTAATGTGTTGTTTTACATGAATTGATTGGATAATTCTTGCATGTTGAAAATGAATGAAAAACCATGTCTTTCACTTGATGACTTTCGGCCAATCTAGAAAAAAATAGATAGCTAGGCTTGTCTCCCATTTAGGATGCATGCATGATAAGATCAAGTGAATCTAAGAGTTGTAGATGCATGCATGAAATAAATACGTTTATATGTGTGAATTCGTGATTCTAATGGTTGTTTAGATTTAAATTATGAAAATGAAATTAAAATTGTTGATTCTTCTTTTCTGGATGCCCACGGTTTAATTTAAAATAAAGGAAATGATTTCATGATTCTTTGTTTTTATGTATGCATTAAATCTTTGCAAAACTATACATGTATGATTCGGTCAAATCATGAACATAAGGTTGGGATAATTTGTGATTATGACTATATTCTGTATACTATGTGTTTGAATGAAGATGATATGTGTATACTTTTATCTTTTTGATTTTAAATGAATAAGTCCATTTGATTGTGTGAAAAGATTTTTGTAAAGTTAATCTAATGATTTTTAGTTTTAAAATTTATTTGTGATTAGAAATTATTAACCATAAGTATGATTCGATTTATTTAAATTAATTAGCAGAGTAAGCTTAATTTATTTTCCTAAATGTAACCAAGTTAACTTAGTAAGATTAAAGTTTAAATTGATGCTTAAAAATATGATTTGTATGGTGTTTGTTTGTGAATGCCTTGATTGCTATAAAACTTGTATGTGCTGTTCTTGTGTTAAATTGAAATGGTTCTGAACCTGTTTGTGTGCTGTTTGTGAACTTTGTTTGTGAAAAATCTATTTTTGAATTTCAACAGGAATAGAAAAATGTTTTATTTAAAAGGTGTGATCTAAATAACTTAAATTGATTATGAAATTTTAAAGACCCTTCTCTGATTTGTGTTGTTGAGGTATGAAGTTTGGAAATTTAATAAATCAACTTAATATGGTTTTAAAACTGTATTTTTCTAGAGTTTTGAATTTTTGTTTAATGGTTCAAGAAAATGATTTTTATAAGCAAAGTGTTTTTGAATTAAGAAAAGATGGATTTGTTTTAATAAAAGATTATGGTTTCAAAGTTTCTTAAAAGTCTTTCATTTGAAATCTGATTTGGTTTTGGAGTCTTCGGATATTAATAATGAGTTCTATAGAAAGGAATTATTTCAAAAGAGTTTTTAAAACAAGATTAAGAATTTATCGAAAATGTTCTAACGCACGGGAAAAATGTCTAGTGCGGGTGTCGGACGCAAAGGAAACGTGACGAGGTTAGCGACTGGGAAATCTTGGAAAGTTTCAGGATGTGTCGTCATCCAGGTGAGTGAGAGTGCGGTGATCCCGTAACGTGGTTGCTCGCAATCCAAATAGATGGATTGCGAATATACTGCGAATTAGGCAATGTGTGCTGAGTGTTTACTTGTTTCATTTATATGCTACGTGTTTATTAGTTATGCAAATTTTACTCTGTTTAGAAATGTTTGATTATGTTTGAATGGTGAAACAGTAGAACTGAAACCACATAAGTAATGAGAAAAGATTGGAAGGAGAAAAGAGAAGTGAAAAGAGAAATGAGAAATAATTGAGAAAGAAATAAGTGATGAGTAAAAGATTAAAGGGAAAGTATGAGAATGATTTAGAAAGAAGTAAGAATGTTGCGAATAGAATGTAAAAGAGATAAAGAATGAAAGAAAGGAAATCAGTGTTTGAGTTGAAAGAAGTTGAGATTGGAAAGAAAATGTGATCATGGAAATGAGATGTGGTTGGATAGAGATATGATTCCTCGTTCATGTTTTTGGGAAGAAGCTTAGTGTTGAGTTGAGCTTGCTCCTCCATTAACACTCACCCAAAAATATGATTTTTGAAGAGGTTTTTGAAAAAGAGATTTTTAGAAAAGCTTTTGTGGAAGTTTTTGGAAACATTATTTTTCCTGAAAAAGTTTTGTGAAAGGTTTTATGAAATGAGGTTTTTGAATTTATTTTGTGAAGAAAAGGTTTTGTGAAATCGTGTTTTTCGAAAAAGTTTTGCGAAAAAGAAGTTTTGAAAAAACGAGGAAAGTATGCTGAGGATGATGTGGATGAGGAGTATGCTGAGATATGAGAAAGTGATTTGAGGCCATGGGCCATTGAGATTTTAGGGGGAACAGTTTGCGTTTAGTGATCGGGCTTCGTTGAAGGGATGCACCAAGGACGGGCCGATCATTAGGACTAAGCCGCCAATTAAAACGTTTAATCTTAAAAGATTTAAAAGACATTTACAAACGCGGTGAGGTATGAGTGCCGTATTGAAGTAGTGGAGAGGAAGATACTATGGGTATCTGCGGATACTCAGGTGGGGATTGCAGGAGGGGGGACGATGACGGTGAAACGTCAAGAAGTCTAGAGTATATTTCTAGGCGGAACAACTCCACATGTGGCGCACTAACGTGGTGGGGACTGGGTCTAATGCCGTGGCACTTTCCGCACTGCACACTAGAAATATATTGTCGCCCCCTCGATGCAAGTCTAGAACAGTGAGAGGGACTGGAACGGGGCATTTGTGATTTGCCGCTGAGAGTGTGCCTGTTTATATATGATTAAAGTGATTTAAGGCTGAGTCCTCCTGGTCAGGGACCATTTGTTGTGTGACAGCTGTCATGCCCGTGTGGTAAAGGTCCTGTACTCCTGTTTGCTTCCGACTAGGTTGGGTGGTGGACCGAGGAGATGTAGACGTGTGTGAGCTCAATGATGTGTCCCACTCATCATTGATGCTAATCGAAATAATAAAACTTAAAAGCACAAAGATGTTTCGAATAAGAGTGCATCAAATTAGCAAGCATTGAATAAGAATGATATGATGAGTATCTAAAGAGAGAATCCTGGAAATAAGAACTAAGTGTGGTTTTGTAATGAGAGAAGGATCGAGAAAGTTGTGGAAGCTCGCGAGAAAGATTCGGAGCACGTGATTATAAGAACATGAATGATTTATTTGGTCGGGAGTGATGACATTGATGGTGCTTAGAATTTCATGATTTGTTTTGTTATATGTGCTACATGTTTTATGTGTGCCTTATGATAAATGTTTATATTATGTCGTTTTAGTCGTACTGTTCTGTTGCCCGTTTATCTTTATATTGAATCTACCCGAGACCGCAAGGTCAACCCATTAGTGTTCGGAACACTGACTCTCTCCTACCGTGTTTTCGTATCGACAATTGTTGATATTGCAATCGGTAGGTGGTATAGCGTGTAGCGAGGCATCTGCCCTCTACAAGGGGAGCATAGTAGTTGTTCCTAACGGAGGTATCCGGAGGAGATTCTTGAGGCCGCGGACGAGGCCGACTCTATGTGCGACAGGGGAAGTTGGACTGCCAAGATTCGGAATTAGACGACAAGTGGTAGAGAGTCTGACTAGAGGATAGGGAATTCCCCTTAGAGCATTGTACCCCATTGTAAGTGCTTAGTTACCTAGCTCTACCATACTGTACCCGGACAAGAGTTTTGCTTACTGATGAATTGAGAACAAGTAAATGGGCTGTATTTCGAATGATGTTTTGAAAACGGTTTCAAAGCGCGGTGTCCTGTGACATCTCGGTTTGGAACTTGAAAGGTTTTACGCAATATGAGATCATGGGTTTTAAATGAAATTATGTTTTGAAAAGTTAAATGTTCTCATCTTATGTAACATATGGTTTTTTTAAAAAAAAAAAAATTGGCCCTAATTTTCACTACTTTGAGTTTAAGTTTTCAAGTTGCCAAATCGGGGTGTTACACTCATACCTCACCGCGTATGTCTTTTAAAGTCTTTTATCTTGTTAATTATCCTAACGGTCGGCCCATCCTTCGTACAACCCTTCAATGAGTCCCGACCACTAACTTGGCATAATCTTTCTCTCATCACTCTCACATAGCACAGAGCTGGGATCACATTAACAAACTCGTATCTCATTTTCTCAATCCCTCTCAACAGTCAAAATATTTTCTCAAAACAATCTTTTCGCAAAACCTTTTTTTTTCGAAGATATCTTTTCACAAAAATCTTCTCGAATTATCACCTCATAAAACTTTTCAAAGATATCATTTCAAAAACTTTCACAAAATCTCTTTTCACAAACGTTCACAAAATATTGCTTTTGCAAAATTTTTCTCAAAAGGTCATTTTATAAAACTTTCTTAAAAATTTCATCTTATAAACTTCCTCAAAATATTATTTCAAAAACTTTATCAAAAAGATTGTTTCCAAAAACTTTTTCTCGAAAATATATATCTTTTCACAAAACTTTTTCAAAAAAATTGTTTCATCAAACTCTTTAAAATTCTCTTTTAAAAAAAAACATTTTCAAACTCTCGTTTCGTACTCCGCTTCAAAAATCTCGTTTCAAAAACTCTTTTAAAAAATTCTCATTTTCAAAAACCTTTTTAAAACAAAAACATCATTTCAAAAACTTTTCGAAAACTTATTGTTTTAGTGAGTACTAGTGGAGGAGCAAGCTCAACTCAACACTAGTCTCACTTCCACAACATCACAAGGGAGCCCAGCTCCATTTAAACCACATCTTATTGCACACATCAACACAACCTCACTTTTCCCCCAGCTCTGGCTCGTTCTCAACATTATCATTCATTCTTTCCCCAATCTCGATTCTTCCTTTCTTTCTATTCCATCTTATATCTTTCATCATTATTCCTTTCTCTTTAAATTTTTATGTCCATCAATTTACTTATTTCCTTTTCATTTTCTTATTCAAGACGTAACAGACGTCCATCAGCTTGTTACTCATATTAATCTTCAACAATAAATATCGCTAGGCATAATTAAATCAATAAACATAAACATACTATCATTCACAAAAACATCACACAACAACAATGTGGTCATTGTCACCTTCGTATAAGTGGCCACACAACACAAACAATTGCCATTTATACTACTGACTCCGAACCACTTAGTTCCAATCTTTGAGATGATACAGAACGTCCTAATATATCACCTAACTACCACGGTGTCTTAGGAAAGCTTCTCTCTCACCTGATGTCCAGCGATTAAACGCGTACCGTCTCCTCGAATCTTTGTCACTGCCAGCTGCCCCAATCCCTCTTCTTTCAAATTCCTCGTACTAAATAAAATATGCTTATGTTATTAACTTGTATTAAGAAAATCTTTTCTTAGTTCGCGACACTTTCCGTTCCTAATCGAAAGACTTAAAACACTATGGTTTTATCAAAATAATTCCCATATTTTCTAACACTTTAAATGTTTTAAAATCATTTGAAAACATTTAATAAAGTAGTTTAAATCATTTAATTTAGTGGCTGGTCCGTTTTGGACAGCACCTTCAACATGTTCGAAAACACCGAAAAATTCACCGTTTTCAATCCGGCTTTTGCTTAATTCAATTATCACTTGAAAATTTCACTTTAAATCACTTGAACACATTTTCAAAGTTAAGAAACAATTATAATTAATTCTGGACAGCAAAGAATTATTTTACAAAAATCATTTTGATAAAACTCCGAAAACATCGTAAAAACACTTTTTATTTCAAAGACTTCTTTGACTCAAGTTAACACTTTAAAACTCAAACTTTTTTCATAAAATCATCTTTGGACAGCCATAAACATAACCCAATAATTCTAAAACAAGACAAACCAAATTATTTTAAAATCAATAAATTTCAAAATCAATCACATACTCAATCATTTTCCAAACATCAACTTAACACACAACAACAAGCAACACAAAATGAATCATTTAATTTGATTGTAATCCAAACACTTGTTCACTTAGTTACTTTTTAAACAGTTTCATTTTCATAAAACAAAAACACTTAGGCATGCACACACTTACAAACCAAATTGAATCAAGATTTAAACCAAATCATATTTATATTTATTTTCTTACTTCAAGCAACTTAAATCCTTTTTAAGAATCATTATATAAATTTGCTTTCATGCAACTAAATTTCTTAGTCTCACTTATATTACATGACCGAATATAATCAAGGAAAACAAGTCAAACATAACAAATTTAAATTGCATAAATCAACTTGATTTATTTTAAACTCTAAAATTCTATTTTCTTTTTCATGCAACAAAATTATTTACTCTTTTTTTTATCCTCAACCGAATACACATACTCACACATATATTCATTTAAACACAATACTTTTCCAAAATTATTTAGTTTATTTATTTCCCTTATCTTTAATTAAAAACCGAATATAATTTAAATATTCACACACAATTTCAAACACAATAATTTTAACAATATTCTTCAAGACATACTCATTACTCTAAGTCAATTCATGAGAAAAAGAAGCCTCGTCTACTTATCAAACATAGGCCGAATCTCATCATACAAATGCAAGGTTTTTAGGTTCATTTTTCAACATGTAAAAACACAAGATTCTTAAATCAAAAGAAACCGACATGCATGTGTCCTTTGTCATGGAAACAAAACATGATATCCTAAGTCTAGGCTTAGATCAAATGCACATCATCATAAATCAAGGTTCAAGTTTTTAAATCTTTATCATGCATGCACATAGAGCATGGATCAAGTTAAAAATTCATTTTCCAAAACTTGTTTCCTTGGTTTCTTTGTAAAACCGTGAGGATCCTTAAAAAAATAAAATCACTTTTCTCAAAACCACATGCATGCACCTAGATCTTATAGATCAAGTCATGAAATCAATCATAATGGCACAAATCAAAGATGAAAATCACTTAGGGTAAGAAGAAGTCAAAACCGTGATGAACATTGAAGAGAATCAAGTCTTTTTGTTTAAAAACAACATGCATGGCTTCAAGAGTATAACTTTTTCATAGATCAAAACAAGGTTTAAAGTTTTTAAAAGTCAAAACTCAAAATTCAAAGTTTTATCAAAACCAAATCAAAATCAAACAACTTAAATTAATTTTTCTAAACATGAGATCAGCATGCAACCACATAGATCAAATCAAAAAGCATCAAGACTTAGTTTTCTACTCATGGCCGAATTACCTAGTTTAGGATCTAGTGTTTTATAAGTTCATTTACTCTTAAAAATTTAAGATCCAAGTATAAATAACACATGCAAGTACATAAAGCTCTAAGACCAACATCAAATCAACATGCAACACCCAAAATATTTAGATCTCACTTTTATTTAGCAAATCATCTCTTAGAAACATCATAATTCATGGTTTAAGAAGGAAAATTTATCATGCAAGGAGATTTACTTTAATCTTTATAAAAATCTCATCAAACCTTTAGATCTTTAGGATTTATGTTGAAAAACTTTAGGTTCTTTCATGAAAAACCTTAAACGAGTTATAGAGTCCGTTGATTAGAAGTTTACAAGTTTCTTTGAGTCTTAGGAGTTCATGATCAAACATAAATAGAACATGCAAAAGAAGAAAAGAAAGGAAAATTACAAAATCAAGGAAAAATCTAACTATTACAATTTTCCTTCATGATTTTCGAACTACCCACCAATTCAAGGTCTTCTAGCTTTTATTGTCTTGGTTCTTCAAAGAAAGGCTTAGGTTTTTGGACTTGGTCTCCTTCTTCTTTCTCTCCCTAACTCACGGCCTCTCTCTCTTTTTCTCTATGTGTTGAGAGCTTGATTTTTGCTCTCAACAAATGTGTTTGGAAGGTGAAGGGGAAAGAAAGAAATGAAGGGTGGAAATGAATAAATGAAGTGACCAACACTTCACCCATTCGGTCATATATAGGCAAAGGCAAAGGCATGAGGCTTTTCCTCTTTTGCCCTTGTGAAATTCGGCCAAGGGTGTGCAAATGGGAGGGGCAATTTTGGCTCTTCAAGAATTTGCATGGGTGGATGTTATCAAAATTAGGGAGACAAGGTGGAGGAATTTAAGGAACTAGGTCTCTTTTGGTTTAGTTACTTTTTAACTAATAGTTAAGATTTGGTTACTAACTTGGTTTGGCTATGGTTCTAGTTTAGTTCATGGCTTCTTGTCCAAAAATAAAAATTCTAAACTTATCCATACATACACACACATACGTATCACACATATACACACATACATACATTATCATATTTTTCTACTAATTAAGTTGTCATTTACCCTAAGCATACACACACGTAATCATGCATCATACGTTACACATATACACACACATGTATAGTCATCTTCTTTTACTAATTTAATTCCATATAATCCCAAGCATATACACACACATGTATAGAAAATAATTCTTTTTAATCATAAAATGACTCATACAAAATCACAAATATCAAGCACATAAATGTTTCCAAAAACTCAATTTCTCAACTCTTAGCATTTTGTTTATGAAAATCCTTTCTTTAAATTCACTCATCACTTTAAAATGTGGATTAGGAAAATTATTTAAGAAAACACTCTCTCAACACACTTTTTTCAAAAATTAATCTCTTTAGTATTTTAAATTAATGCGAGGAATTTGCGGGGTGTTACAGCATCATTTGGTCTCCAAACCATATTCCCTATTCAATCTAAACCCTTAGAGCCTCTTGATGGCTCTTTAATGAAAATCATAGAATTTAAACTCTATCTAGTGAATAGAAAGACTTCCCCTTACCTCTCAGACTTGACTCAACAAAGGATTTGCAAGAAAAAGCTCCACAGCACCCAGAACAACTTCAAGCATCACATGCAGAACAGTTTTGAGTGGAGGTCCAAAATGGAATTGGTTGACATATGAAACAAAGATAGAAATTGGGGAAATTAGAATTTCTAAACTCTATGCAACACCTACTAGCTATAGAAACCAAATTGAGACTCAAAGAACTCGTGAGCTTACCAAAAATCGAATTCAAAGTGAGCTCCAGGAAAAGGTTTGACAGCAACAAGCTCCACTTCCAAGCTCCAATTCTTCCTCCACACTCACTCTCAACTCACGAATTTGGTGTTTATACAAAGCTCGAGATGTGAGCTTTGTATGAGTGTATAATTTGTATCTTAATTCCAAGCACAGAGGGAGAATCGAAGGACACAATCCAAGAACCCTAACTTATGCAAAGACTCACAAATTTGGCAAATGGAGGGGTTGATTTGTCAACCACAGCTTAAATAGGCTGATTGAATGTCCATGCAGCTCGACACGAGTTGCAAGACGTGGTTCATGAGGTGTTTTCGTGTCAACAGAGGGGAATCGGTGGTGGTGACTCACCAAACGCACTAACTCGTGCAACTCTGTCCAGAATACTCGAGTAGTCGAGAAAATACTCGACTGTTTTGACCAGTTTTTGAAAAATAATAATTTTATTTACTTTCCCTCCAAAACCTTTCCTATAATTACTTCTAGGTCCCAACCTAGGGACTAATATGCAAAATGCTTATTTTATGCATAATTATACTCATTAAATAAATGCACACACATTTCCTAAATACATACACAGAATTTTAATCAAGGATTAAAATAGAAATAATTAATTATAATAAATTTTATAATTAACATTTCATTAATCGGGGATTAAAATTTTGGGGTTTTACAAGAACAAGAGAATGAAACATGTTTGGAATCAAACGGGTTCATGAGCTTACCACAATCAACTCCTAAAGTAAGCTCAAGGAAATCAGATTTCTGCTTCTGCAAAACTGGGACCTCAACTTGCAGATTTCGATTCTCCTTGCATACTCACTCTCAGCTCACGATTTTAGTATCTTTGTGAAGCTCAGGATGTAAGCTTCACAATGGTGTGTGATTTGTGGTTTAACTCTCAAAGGTCAAGGAGTATTGAAAGGGCGAATTAAGGAACCCTAGTCTGAACTTGTACTTGCAATTTCTTGAAAAACTTAGGCAAATGGGTGTAATTCAGCACCAACATGAGTTTATATAGCAGAATCAGATATCCATGCAAGGCGACGCGTGTTATGGGGCGTGTTCAAGGCATGATTTCGTGTCAACAATGGGAAATTAGGGCAATGACTCATCAAACGCACTATGAACTAGTGCTGCTGCATTATGGTAATCGATTACCATGACTGAAATTTTCAAAAATTTATATTTTATTGCATTTCCCTTCAAAACCTTTTCTAATATTATTTTTAGGTCCTTAAACAGGGACTAAATTGCAAAACTCATATTTTCTCATAAAAATAACCATCAAATTGTTTTTCATGCATTCTAACTTAATAAATGCATTCATTTTTAATCGAAAAATAAAAGTAATTTTAAATAAACTTTATAATTTAATTTTCATTGAGCAGCGATTAAAAATTTGATGTATTACATAAGACATATCTTTTCAAGATTTTTTTTTATTTTTTTAAAACTATTATAAAAGGGTGTTAGTCCATAAGACATATCTTTTTAAGAATTTTTTATTTTTTTAAATAATGAATGTCGTCGACACGTGACATATCTCATACCTTCTCATTTTCCTAACTTTTATTGTGAGAGCTTCGTTTCATGAGGAGCTCTCTAGATGCAGCATTTAGTCTCAAAATTATATAATAGTGTTTGATAATTTCCGTTCCTAAATATAAGATCTTTTCATAACTTTTATTTTGTTCCTATTATAAGATCATATCCCAATTTTCAATGACAATTAATTACTTCTTTCCATAAATACCCATGTTTACTTAACACTTTTTAGATTTTCAATAATATTAATAGGGTAGTTTTGAAAATACATATCAAATGTTCACATTTTTAATATCATTAATTAAATTAACCAACTTTTTTAATGACGTGAAATCTATCAAAAGATAGAGCCTTATATATAAGGACGGAGGGAGCATAATTAATACTCTCTCTCCGGTCCTATTTATAAGACCTTTTTGGAGTTTTTCACTTCCACCAAGAAGTGATTAAATTTGTTAGTGGCATTGAAAATGTGAAAATTTGATATACTTTTCCAAAATTACCCATATAATTATTGTTGGAACTCTAAAAAGTGTTGACTTAATAAGGGTGTTTGTGAAAATAAGTAATTAAATGTTATTGAAAATTGAAATGAAGTCTTATAAATAGGAGTAAAATAAAAACTCCAAAAGAGTCTTATAAATAAGACCGGAAGGAGTAATGTTTTGTGGGAAGAAGATGATTAAATGTTGGGTTTGCTTAGGGCTGAGAATAAGAAGTATAAAAGTAAAAAAAATTTTTTTTTGAAAAACTAACCTACTAACTTGTTAAATATTAAACATTTATTCTTTTAGTAAAGATATTTTTATAAATCTCTTATCCTCTACTCTAAAAATTGAGATTAAGAAAATCATGAAATGTTTTCAAATACACAAGTTTTGAAATATTTGGAGAAAAGTTTTATTCTCCAATTAGTAAAAGGAAATAAAGACCTATTCTGTAACACCCCTAATTTTCGTCTCCCAAATAACCAAGAAATTAATTATAACAATTATTTTATAATTGATTTATATTAGTTTTGAAGGTTTTAGTTTTTGTACATTATGTGTTTTTATATATAAAAATATGGAATATATTTTTATATGGTTATTTTGTACAAAAATGTGAATATTGTAATTTAGTCCTTGGGTTGGGACCTAATTGCAATATTAAAAAGGTTTTTGAAGAAAGAGTAATTAAATTATTAATTTTTGAATTTTATCAGTATGTAACCGGTTAGAAGGGCTGTGTAACCGGTTACACGATGAACTCAGAAATTGGGATTAGTGCGTTTGATGAGTAATCACCCAATTAATCCAGAAATCGCCACGAAACCAGCCTCAGATCAATGGAGAACACGCGTCGGTATGCATGTTACTCCAATTCATCTATAAAATGCTGAATTTCTGAGGATTTGGGGCTGATTTCTGCATTTGGTGTTGAAGAGAGGCTGATTAGGATTTCTGATTCGTGTGGGTAAATTATTCTTCTTCTCTGAGTGTTGATAAGCGAGTGATACACCATTACAAAGCTTGAATCAAGGGCTTTGTATTGAGATAAAGTTTGTGAGTTGAGAGTTCCTGAGCTAGGAGAAATCGATTCATGAAGTTGGAGATTCAAAACTGTCATAGTTTTGTATTGGGTTTCTGGAACTGACTTTGAGCTTCGATTTTGGTAAGCTCAAGCTCTCTCTTGTTCTAGACTTGGTTTCCTTTTAAAGTTCATGTTGCATGGTTTCGATAATGACCATTTTCCCTAATTTCCATGTCCATTTCATGTTCCAAATTCCTTGATCAATCTACCCTGTCAAAACGGTTCTGGTTTGAGGAGGAGCTTTGGGTGGTTGGTGTTCTACCTCAAATCTCTGCTCAAATCTTGTTCAAGCACGAACCTAAGGTAAGGGGGAAGCTTACTATTTGCTAGAATGAGAATAAATTGTGGTAGAATATAGGATGAGTCACCAAGAGACTCAAAGGGCATAAGTTGAAATGGTTAAATGGCTTGAAGGCCAATTTGAGCTCAATTGTTGTTTAGAGCAATGTTATCTGGATGCATGCAAGCTATGTTGATGTTGATTTCATGACTTAATTGGATATTATGTGAATTGATGCATTAAGTTGTGAAATATGTGCAATTATGTGCAATTTGAGTATCCAAATTGAATGCATGCAAGGTGAATGTGTTTCTGTGATTAAACATGTTTACTTAAGGTATATGAACTCTTTTGAATGTTGAAATTGGTTAGATTTGAGTAAGGAAAGGAATGGTTTGCAAAACCTCATATTTCAGTGTGCTGACTGCACAATCTAACCAGTTACTCGATAATTGTAACCGGTTAGACACTGTAAAATTGTCAAAGAAAATAAGTTTCTGAAATCAGTTCTGTGGTCTTATCAATGTTACTCAAATCTAGACCCTAATTTCACTGGAATTCAATCTGAAATGAAGTTGATTTTATTGTAATAATTCAGATTGAAAATTGAGAGTTAATACCTTAAGGTAATGAGATAGTTTCAAGAGGAAATTATGCTCATTTGACAATGAAATGTGATTTAGACTTTTGAATTATATAAACAGTGGTTTTGAGGTATAAACATTGTTAAACTGGTTTATGGATTGGGTAGGGAATTCAAGAAAAAGGGTTTTCTGAATTACAATGGTAAACAGTTCAGGTCTGTAAGTCTAACCGGTTAGCCTGAAACTGTAACCGGTTAGTACCTGAATCTGAAAAATAAAAAGTTAAGTTTTTGAATACCATTGACTTTGTTTTACCCAATCTAAGTTTAAGGGCATGTTTTGAGATAATTCAAAGGAGAATTTTGTGTCAAAGACTATACCTCAAATAAATCATTCAAAAGAGAAATTGGAACATTTCTAAATCACAGTAATTAATGGAAAGACCAACCTTAGTAATTATGTATGCAATGCATGCATAGAGAAAGGTGATGAAATAGGTTGGCAAGGATTGTTTGTGATGTTCGGGGTACACGACCCTGTACTCTAGGAGTACTAAACTGATGCAACCAACTTGATGACACATTCTGGGAATGTGGCCATTGTTTGGGACATGGTTTCTTAGACACGTTCTGGGAACGTGATGCACACTCTGGGAGTGGTGCTTGATTTTATTCCAAGTATGGTTTGCGATACGTTCTGGGAACGTATGTGAGTGTTATGGAAACACGTTGGTATAATAATAGAATTAAAGATAAAACCAACCTTGATGATTGTGCATTCATATAGAATGGAAGTTTGGTTGGTAGGAACGTTTATCATATTCTGGGAATATGAGGAGGGTACTCCGGGAGTACCAAATTATAACCTACTTGATGACACATTAAAGATATGTGGCCAGTGTCTGGGACCTGGTTTTATACGTTCTGGGAACGTATGTTAGTGTTCTGGGAACACATTGATATGCAACCTACTTGATGACACATTATAGATATGTGGCCAGTGTCCGGGACCTGGTTTTTATGCGTTCTGGGAACGTGATGCACACTCTGGGAGTGATGCTTATTTATCCAAGTATGGTTTGCTACACGTTCTGGGAACGTGTTGCACACTCTGGGAGTGTTGCGTATTTATCCAAGTATGGTTTGGCATTACGTTCTGGGAACGAATGTCAGTGTTCCGGGAACACAACGGTGTATTGGATGGACGTCCAAGATGGACTTTTAGAGGCCTCAGTTGTGGAAGGAAATCATGCATCATGCCACCTGCATTGAAAGAATTATTGTGATTAACCGGGTGTGCTCATATGATTATGCATCATGATTTGCTACATGTTGACTTGTGGATGTTAGTTTTATTCTCATTTGATTATGCGAATATGTATAGCTAACCCCCATGCCCTTATTAGGTGTTGATCGTGCATCTAGCTTGCACAAGAATTTGTAAAGGGAGATGTCTCTTAGGTGCATGCAGAGTGTAGAAAGTGTGGGTTGGGAACCCGTTGTGCAGATTTCGAGGATCCGACCAGAAGGATGTTTGGACAAAGGACCAGTGACCAGCTCTAAAACATTTCTATTCTAATAGAATTTATATGATACATATTTTGGAAAAAGGTATCATAAGACACTACAACATTTTTCACTTTTTGCAACGACACAAAACCATTGCTTAAAGTACAAAAACCGTTGCTGAAAGTTTAGGCAACGGTTTTTTAACTGTTCTCTAGGTGAGTGTTGCCTATTGTCAATAGCAACGGTTTTTTGCATTTGGCAACAATTTTGTAAAACCGTTGCCCTTTGACTTATAAACAGCAACGGTTTTTTTCTTTCATAATATGCAACGGTTTTATTAAGAAAACCGTTTCCCTTTGGCTTATAAACAGCAATGGTTTTATTAATCTGTCTCATATGCAACATTGATAAAACCTTTGCCTTATGTTTTAGCAACAGATACATAACTATTGCCAACTTCACATAGGCAAAAACCGTTGCCTTTTGGCTTATAAACAGCAACGGTTTTATTAATCTATAGCATATGCAACAAGGATGAAACCGTTGCCTTATGTTTAAGCAACAGATATATAACTATTACCAACTTCACATAGGCAACACTTATTTTACTTTCAATCTATATGCAACACTTTTAATAAAATTAAATGCAATAGTATATATATATGTATGTATGTATATATATATAATAAAATTAAATTATAATCATCATACATACCAAAATAACATAACATTATATTATTCCATAATCTAAAGAGTACAAAGTTACCAAAAAAAAATTCTAAAAAGTACAAGACCAAATTAAGTACTTGCTAATTAACAGCATAATTTTTTGCTAAATATCCAAAAAAAAAAACTCAAAGCTAAAATAATCCATATATACATTCTTGCATTGCGAGTTGATCATCCTTTAGAACTTTTCCTCGACAAATTAAGCGCTGCCGCTCTGATAACACTCTTTCAGAGCAGGAAGTGGCATCTGCAAAACAGGAGAAAATACACAACTCACAGTCTAATGACTCTAATCACAATCTCAGTAATTTGCTTCCATAATTGCAATCTCTGGATTTTAACTAGTCTGCAAGATGACATTATTTTAAAATATCGTGATGGCAACAATCAGTAGCAGTGAATTCCCAGCTCCAATTCTTTTGCTACATACCACTACATTTTCTATTGCAATTAAAAATAAGAATAAGGGATATATGATATCACTATCCAATTATAGCCAGTAGCCAGAAAAGAACCCTTCCTTGTAAAACTTTTACTTTTACCGTATTGAAAAAGGGGTAGAGGGGGAATAAAAAAGAATCAGTTAAAAAATGTGGGATGGCTGATTCTTAATCAGAGACCATTCTTTCTAACTATGTCTTTGAATAATCTATCAATTATTAGTTAAAGACAACCCACCCAAAAGAAAAATAAAACTAACACACTCTTTATATATCTAATAGCAAGCAAAACTGGATAGGTTCAATAGAAAGGGGCGTTTATGACCCTAAAGGAAGAGCAGTCCCTCCCTAAGAAAAAAATCCTAATCCTACTAAACAAGTAGAAAGCCAGGATATCGTACAGAAACAAAGAACAAACCTTGATTCCAAATGACATCATTATCCATACACAATAGATAACAAAAGTATCTTTTGACCACCATTTTCATTAGCTTTATATAGGGAATTCCAAAATCTGAAATAGCTACATTGGATTTGAAGAATCACAAACCAAAATATTTCTTAGAAGAAAAACATTCTTCAAGGACAAACCAAAATATGATATCATATCTCTCCATCCTTTCACTCTCAAACTTGAGATAGCAGTTCTAAAATTAAGTCTATAATAAGAAAATGTCATTCTACAAAGAAAATATAACAAATATAATCTTTAAAAATAATCTTAAGAAAATGAACCAATACCTCTCGGTTGTCAGTGACCTTGAGCACGAACTTGCCATCACAGTGGCTGTACTTCATGACATACCGTGTTTGCATGGCGCACATACAATAAAAAAATCATTTCTGTAGAAGAGCAATTCTTCTAAGCTGAGCAACATACTCGGAAATTTTCTTAATGGCTTCCACCTAGGAGAGAATCAATTTAAAGAACAGTGTTTAGAAGCATGAAGTTTCCTTGCTATCTTTTGATAAATGCAGGTAAAGGAACAAACATTGTTACCAATAATAGAAGACATAACCTCAAAATAGTCAAATATCAGAAGCCAGAGACACTAACCATGCAGAGCATCTCCCTTATCAGCATGATCAAACTCACAAAGCGGCATCACTATAGATTGCAGCTTCACTTTTCCACCCCGTTTGTTCTGGAAAAAAAAGTGGCAGCAAAAAACTGAATCAGAACTCAACATCTCTTTGTATAAGGATACAGCTTATCACAACAATTAGATTTTGGAAACCTCGTTGTTTAGGGCAGAAGATGTATACTAAGTGCATATTTGATAAATCTTAAATAAAAATAATCCATTTTTTAATCATTTTCTTTAACATAAAAAGTTTAAAAACTGTCATTTTTTTAAATATAAATGTTATGATTTTTTTTTGTCTTAAGTATCTATCAATTCGAGTACAATGATTAATTCTTCGAGTACGGTTTAGTTTTTTCCGGAGTGACATTTTCAACTAAAATTATTTACATTCGCAAAAGTTGAAGATCGAACTCTCAACTAGTTGATTAAATAATGCAGTCTCATACCAATTGTGCTAACCTCAATTGATATATAAATGTTATGATTACACAAAGTTGTTTTCTAATGGATATTTAGAGATAAGACCACTTATTTTAGATAGGTTATTTATACACATTACATTCAGATCTATTGCAGGTCATTCAAGTGAAACAAATGAATTCAAAGATTATACTTCAGAAATCATTCAACTGATCATTAATCAGTGTACCAAAGTCTAACTTAATAAACTTTTATATACTAAAAATAAAGAAATGGATAAAATGCAGGTCAGCGAAAAAAATATGACAGAAACAAGTCTTCTGTAGGTTTCGGCTTACTTCTGGGAAAATTCTGATAGGATTGGTTAATGATTGTGCTTCCAAAGGAACAATATTGTATGGTGTCAGCTCTGCAGATAATGCTGCACTTGAATTTTTTATTTTTCTCAACTAAGAAAAAACAGAAGAGAAAAAGTTGACAGAGTTATTCGCAATCAGTTGGTTAAAGCAAGTATTGTACAATGTTTGAAATAAGGAGCTACTAATAGAATGGAAAGTGAGCCAGATGACAACAGGCATTTGCAATCAGTTTGTTAAAATAATTTTTATAAGAAGTTTGCAAGTACTAATAGAATGAAAAGAGAGCCAGATGACAAAAGACACTCAACAAATTTCCTGACTCCCAAATTAGATGCCAACTAATGTACCAAAAAGAATGAAATATAGTAGATGAAAACAGAAATTGGTAACAATTTCAGACAACATAAAACTGAACTGCATAAAATGTAATCATGTCAAATCAGACAAGTTAATTCGCTTCTTGAGAGACATCTTAAAAAGAATATAAAAGGAATACCTCCTCCATTATGACCCTTCCAACTCCACTAGGATCAGCATCATTACTAAGTGCCTCCATCACCTCCATTAAGGCACGTAATGTGGCAATTACCTTTTTCATCTCTGACGATCTAAGTTCTAACCTAGAACAACAAAATTGGCACAAATATTAGACCAGAGCAAAGCTTAAAATAGATAAAATAACTTGCTGATTTTGTCGATTAAACAAAAGGAAAGGTCATACTTGCAAATAAGCTAAAAATTAACCCAACTAAGAAACTTAAAGTTATTAACAACAAAAATTTAATTAAAGTATATTTATAATCATTCATATTGTAAAAAATAATTTCAAAATAAAAATTAAATTGATATGAAATTTTTTAATGTTTTATTAGGAGACTCAATAATTTCTTCAATGTGTTAGTAGGAGTAATGTACAAGAGCCAAGAAGGACAAAGATAGTGTCTCTGTCTCAAGATCAACTGTTCACATCACATGATTTAGTAACAATAACTCCAAATGTACTCATATAGGAGCTTCTCATCTGCAACCTGCAACAATAACATACTAGTTATGTTAAATCTCAAAGTTCACCAAATATATTTGTTAAACACTTACATAATTCAGTGACTTACCATAAAGCGTCACATCCAATTTCATAGACACTTCTAAATTTCAACAAGCGTCCTTGATAAGGTACACATACACACACGAAACCAAGAGATAGCTGTGAAAGAATTGCAATTCAAAAACATAGAAAATATACTGGAAGCAAGAACAAAACATATTAGAAATTTCTCAGCACTGAGATAGACTTTTGCTGCAACAAGGCTAAGTGCCCATAGGACAACACTGAGCATGACATCTGCCACAACAAAACCAAAAAAAAAGGTAGTGTCTAAATTAATACTAGACAGTAGCTAACTAAACTGCAAATATTTCATAAGCAAAATGACAAAGAAACATGTCAGCTATAGGGACAATAATGATACTCAAGGTTTGTTGTATCCTATTCAATAAAAAATTTACACCTGAAGATGGCTCCCCAATGCCAAAACTTCAAAGTTTTTTTTTTGTTACAATGGTGGCAATGAAGTTTCAACCTAGGACCTCATGCAAACTACCCGAACCCCTTACAACTAGCCCAATCCTAGTGGCTTAACTTCAAAGTTCTCAAAATTATGCAGCAGTTTGGGTTAGTTTTATAATACATGGAACTGACTAAAAATTCTCCTATATACTTTTTTGTTAACTTCAAAGGCATCACTTACTAAATATAATAAATTCCACTCACAAGCTACAGCAGGGCCAAAATAAAATACTAGCAAGTAGCAACTAGCAACCTGATTGAAAAAACAAATATCCTATATCTAGAAGACATGTTGAAAGGCATTATATGTAAATTGCGAAGGGAAAAATCAATGTGAGAGGGGTCAGAGACCTTCTCCGTGAGAGTATCATAGCCATAGAATAGAACACGTTGAAAATTCAATGTGGCAAACTCTGGTTTTTCAAAGTCATCAGGCAACCCAAACAGAAAATATTTTACAGCAGGCCAATAAAAAAACATTTATAGTTAGCCAATGAAACTAAGTTTGATGAGCATATAATCAATTAAACTAATCATTAAACTAATTTGAATTAAATTGAATCAATTACAATGGAGATTTTGAGGCATTAGCTTTCTCCCAACCATTCTCATCGGAGCAAACAAAGAGCAAACCTTGAGATATCAAGGTAGGGAACCTAGTAGCACATGCTCTACAAGAGCAAACAATGCGAACTTCGAGAAAGACATAGCTTGAGGGATCTTAAAACAAGTTCCACACCTATCTAGACCACCCATGATAAGAACACTACATCATCTTCATCAACCCTTTCTGCAAAAACCAAATACCTATATTTTTATCACAAAAAACTATTCCAGTAGTAATACTTATTGAAGTTAACTTGATATATAACAAAACTCACCAAAACCATTTACGAATGCTAGCAAGATTCAAAGTGGTCCACCCTTCGGCAGGACTTAAGCCATTTCATTGAAATTCCATTTGAACCTAATTAAAAAAAATTCTTTTAAAGAAAACCTTACTTTTAAAACATGATATTAAGCAAAAGGATGAATAATTACACAAGCTAGATATCCTAAAACCAATTCAGACTACAAATAGAACATCATCAGAACATCATCACATTGTCATCCTTCTCTTCACATTTTTCTTCTTTCATTATAATCAGAGATTTTTTTCTTTTATTTTATTTTAAGGAACATGTTTCTCTTGCATACATCAACATCAGAGACATAGTGAACCAATTAAGGAATACAAACAAAGTTGTTAGGGTCTCAATTAAAACAGAAAGAAAAAAAATCGTCCATAAAACAATCAATAGAACAAGCAATAGAACCGTGAGTTGAAGAGTTGAACCTGTAGTTGGAGGAGGAGTTGAAGAAGATCGAAGGTGAGGCGGCGGTGGCTTAGATCGAGGATCGAGGGTCAGGCGGCTGTGGCTTAGATCGAGGATCGAGTTGAACCGTGAGTTGAAGGACAGCTGAAGCCGCAACCGTGAGTGAAGGGTGAGGGCTTGTTGGTGTGGTGACGGTGGCCGTCGGTGGAGGGCTTGGGAGCGGTGGTGAGATAGAGGTCCCGAGGAATAGAGTGTGAGGAAGAGAATGAGGGTGACATCAGAGGAATAGAGTGGCTCAAAGAAGACGGTGACGGTCGAGGAAAAGGGCCGAGGCCGCCGGTGGAGGGTGACGGCTCAGAGAAGAAGAGGGTTTTGGCTTGGGAGAGAGTAGTGTGTCGAGAAATGGAGAGATTTGGGCTTTTGAGTGTGGAGGGAGAGAGCTTGAAACAAAGCTGGGGTTTTAACTTTTAACTTAGCATTTTTAGCGACGGTTTTCTTCTCGTAAAAAAGGCAACGGTTTTCTTTGTAAAAAAAGGCAACGGTTTTATTTTAAAAAAAACAACGGTTTTTCTTATCAAGTTTTTGGCAACGGTTTTGTTTAAAAAAAAGCAATGTTTTCTTACCAAGTTTTAGGCAACGGTTTAAAAACGTGGCCTTTTCCATCAATAATTAAAAAATCGTCGCCTCTATGGAAGGATATGTTGATATGAAGTAGTTCGCAACAGATGTGAATAAAAACCGTTGCTAATTCGTATCAGTTGGCTACACATGAAAAACCGTTGCTTATTCCATGTATAGGCAACGGTTTTTTAACGGTTGAAATTTCAGTGTTGCCTAAAGCAAAAAATGTTGTATGAGAGGAATTCAGTTTCATAATTATACTTATTTGGTATTAATGGACTTGTTACACTTGATATATTTTGGAGGTATAATATGATGATTTTACTATGTTTCCGCAAACTCTGATTTTGTTAGTCAGCCTCATTATTTATCAAGTGTTTGTGAAAAAGAATTTTCAAGGTAAGGGAAAATTCTTATTTTCAAATCTTTTTCCAACGATAACAAGTCCAAGTATTCATAAACTTATTACTTTTCTTATAAAGTAAGATGATATACAAGGAGTGTTACATTTTTATGGTATCAGAGCAATGGTCCTGACTCTTGGTCCTTGGGTGTGTGGTCCAATACGCTGGTCATCGATATCTGCAATGTTTCTTGGGAAGTATGCTTTCATATACTTCCAAAATAGAGCTAAGATTATGGGTAATGGCTCTAGATAAGTAGCTCATTCTGCTATTAAGAAGTGTTCTATGTAGTCTAAGTAGAAGTATGATAGTTGTATGCTTCTCTTTAGACATGTGGTCAACCTAAAACCATAGTGTTGGTTTACTTTGTCTATCTACCTGTGTCATGATCTCATTTGATCTTAAGCACGGTTCGGGGGCCGAAGGATCAAGTGATCATGATTAATGACAATAGAACAACTCTGTATTGGGATTCCCAAGTTTCGAATCTGGAATCCAATGAACCCAGGTGTTGCTTCTGGACAGCAGTGAAGGAGAAATGGGGGTTAAAGAAATTTTGGTTGTAAGAAATGATGTTAGGTTCACCCTTGAGCAAAGAGATAGAGTTTGGAATCAAGTTAATTCTTGAAGCTGATTCCCTCTCTACTATCCTTACGATATGGTATCATCGGGAATGGTGAAATGGGAGAAACACGTAGAGGAGTTGCTAAAAGAATTGGTTGGACCAGGTTAAAGGAGTCTAAGTGTTTTCTAAGATTAATTGGCGGTTGGATTAACCCCAAATCAGGATTCGAGGCAGGGATACACTTGAGACTGCATTTTGATCTCGATACGGACACTATGAGTAGAAAATAATGCCGTTCGGATTGACTAATGCACCTGTTCTTTTATGGATTATAAGAACGGGACCTTTAGATTATATTTGGATACGTTTGTGGGTTATCCTGAGAATCCGGAGGAGCACGAGAAACATCTCAGGATGGTGTTGAGAATCCTGCAAGAGGAGTAGTTGTGTGCTAAGCTCACTAAAGATGAGTTTTGGTTGAGCGAAGCTAAGTTCGCAGGGTATGTGATCTTTAAAGTAAGAAGTCCTTAGGGCTGGCTGGGTACTATCACCGGAGTATTTAAGGATTTTCTAAGATCGCATGGCCTTTGATCAAGTTGACTTGGAATGATCAACTGATGGTATTGAATGATAGGATGTTGTTTAATTATGGTGGGGTGATGATGGATTATACCCCAACATAATATGATTAGTCCAAGAGGAATTATGGAAAATGTGAGTAGATTATGATTTAAATCATTTCAGTGATGGATTCAGTTGGAATCAAGGTATTAGATTATGAATAAATCCTATTTTGAGTTGGATTGGATGATGTAAAGAAAATGGTTTTGAAATTCTTTGATTTTATTTCTAAAACTATACTTCATAACCGGTTAGAGTTTCTTGTAACCGGTTAGAAGCTGAAAGTCTAAAATAAACATTTAAGTAATTTGTGAAGGAACTTTTGGTATCGATAACCATCTTCCTCCAATCCAAACTCAATGTCAATCATTTAATTAAAATTTGAATAAGGATTTAATGTGATAAAATAACTTAATGCCTTGATTAATCATTGAAATTGATTTAAGAAGATTGAATTATAATACTTATGGATTAATCGAGAGTTGAAATTAAGGAGCTACTCCAATTTGAGAAGGTAGAGAATTGAGCTGGATGATGCAAAAGAAACAATAAGTACTAAGATAAGAAGGTTGTAATTCATGAATAAGTTTGGAGTTCGAAAGTATGAATGACAATAAGAAGAGGAAGAGTTGAATGTAAGATAAAGGTGATGAATGGAGTTTTAAAAGATTATGGCTTTGAACTCCATTATCATCCTAGCATAGAAAACGTAGTTGCGGATGATTTGAGCTGAAAGGCTATTCATGTAAGTTCAATGATGATTAAGGAGGTTATTCTGATTGAGGAATTCAGAGACCTAAGTCTAGTAACCCAAGAGGAACCCTCTAAGTATTAGATTGGGAATGTTTCCAATCACCAACGAATTCCTGAATCAGATTCGTGAATTACCACCAGAAGATGAAGAGAAGAAAGAGAAGTTAACTTTTGAGGAAAAAGGAGTTAGATCTCTATGAAGAAACAAAAGAGATTTAATCTTTAGAATCAAAGTCTGTGATTATGGATATTAGAAAATATATTATGGAAGTAAGGGATTTAGGAAGTGTTGTCTAGGACAACCTAGAGGAGAGATCCAAAGGCATGAATTTCAAGAATAGATTATGTTCGAACCCAAGTTAGCTATCAACTATCAAGGAATAAGGAATTTCTCGATGTTGGTAAGCATGTATGAGAACTACGGGAAAGTACATGAATTTCATGCGAGAAGTATCAGAATTCAGAATAAGGGAAAGATTGATGAAATAAAGGCCCAATGGGAGAAAGAGGAAAAGTAAATGGGAGAATATCAACCACGGAAATATCGAGGTTAAGGAATCCTCGATTGGAGAAAAGTGACTAAGGAGGAAATAGGAAAGGGAACATTTGTCCATCTCGAGGTGAAAACTGTGAGGCACATCACTTTGAGTTTAGTTGTGATGTACCTAAGGGAATAGCCAATTCCGATTGTAGGAAGCTGGAGTATTATTCACCGAATTGTCTTGAAGGAAAATGTGAGAAAGGATTGGACAGCAAGCGAATCCAGCACGAGAAGAATTCACCGGCTGAGATGAGAGTTGAGTGTAATCCTGACGTAGACAACCCAAGCCTATCTCTTCCTTTGATCTGAGTTAATGTAATCAAATGTTTTTGACTACGTTAATCTAATCGTTTGAAAGTATCAATATTCTGTTGGAAGTTCAACTTCAATCTTTCTGTGATCAAAACCTTTATCACAGTTGGATGTGATAAATCACTGTGGACACTACAGAAATAGAAAGATCAGTTATGGCTAGAGAGATTAACAACCATCGGGATAGGACAAATCTTTGTCTCCCCAACGGAAATGTCTCTAGAACTTGACTATCTAACTAAGTATGATAGTGATAATTACCCTATCTTTAAGTTCATCTAACTTAAAGACCTGTCGTATGGTCTTTCTTGCGAAAGATTATATCTGAAAGGGATGATTTTGTTATTAATGGTTTGAATATTAGGACTGATCACCCTAACGTCTCAAACTATTAAGGAATAAAATCATACAAATGTTTCTTTGATCGTGCTCGAGAGATCAGAGTGCGCAACCCAAAAAGTTTTTCCAAAAGGTTTATTGAAAAGTGTATTATTTGAAGAAAGTTTATGTGAAATATATTACTCAAAGGAATACTTCTTTTAAAAGAAATTCTTTCACATGAGAATTATGCAAAGAATCTTTATGGTTAAATTGAAATATTTTATTCGAAATGTTTCGAAATAAAAAGAATTATATGGAAACTCTTTTAAGTGGGGGAGGACCCTAAAGAACAAATTTTTGGAAGCTAGATGAAGTTTTCTAGTATAAAAACACTTTGGAAAAGTGGAAAATTTCAGAAGATGAATTTCGGGGACGAAATTCCTTTTAAGTAGGGGAGTAGTGTAACACCCCTAATTTTCGTCTCCCAAATAACCAAGAAATTAATTATAACAATTATTTTATAATTGATTTATATTAGTTTTGAAGGTTTTAGTTTTTGTACATTATGTGTTTTTATATATAAAAATATGAGATATATTTTTATATGGTTATTTTGTACAAAAATGTGAATATTGTAATTTAGTCCTTGGGTTGGGACCTAATTGCAATATTAAAAAGGTTTTTGAAGAAAGAGTAATTAAATTATTAATTTTTGAATTTTATCAGTATGTAACCGGTTAGAAGGGCTGTGTAACCGGTTACACGATGAACTCAGAAATTGGGATTAGTGCATTTGATGAGTAATCACCCAATTAATCCAGAAATCGCCACGAAACCAGCCTTAGATCAATGGAGAACACACGTCGGTATGCATGTTACTCCAATTCGTCTATAAAATGCTGAATTTCTGAGGATTTGGGGTTGATTTCTGCATTTGGTGTTGAAGAGAGGCTGATTAGGGTTTCTGATTCGTGTGGGTAAATTCTTCTTCTTCTCTGAGTGTTGATAAGCGAGTGATACACCATTACAAAGCTTGAATCAAGGGCTTTGTATTGAGATAAAGTTTGTGAGTTGAGAGTTCCTGAGCTAGGAGAAATCGATTCATAAAGTTGGAGATTCAAAACTGTCACAGTTCTGTATTGGGTTTCTGGAACTGACTTTGAGCTTTGATTTTGGTAAGCTCAAGCTCTCTCTTGTTCTAGACTTGGTTTCCTTTCAAAGTTCATGTTGCATGGTTTTGATAATGACAATTTTCCCTAATTTCCATGTCCATTTCATGTTCCAAATTCCTTGATCAATCTACCCTGTCAAAACGGTTCTGGTTTGAGGAGGAGCTTTGGGTGGTTGGTGTTCTACCTCAAATCTCTGCTCAAATCTTGTTCAAGCACGAACCTAAGGTAAGGGGGAAGCTTACTATTTGCTAGAATGAGAATAAATTGTGGTAGAATATAGGATGAGTCACCAAGAGACTCAAAGGGCATAAGTTGAAATGGTTAAATGGCTTGGAGGCCAATTTGAGCTCAATTGTTGTTTTGAGCAATGTTATCTGGATGCATGCAAGCTATGTTGATGTTGATTTCATGACTTAATTGGATATTATGTGAATTGATGCATTAAGTTGTGAAATATGTGCAATTATGTGCAATTTGAGTATCCAAATTGAATGCATGCAAGGTGAATGTGTTTATGTGATTAAACATATTTACTTAAGGTATATGAACTCTTTTGAATGTTGAAATTGGTTAGATTTGAGTAAGGAAAGGAATGGTTTGCAAAACCTCATATTTCAGTGTGCTGACTGCACAATCTAACCGGTTACTCGATAATTGTAACCGGTTAGACACTGTAAAATTGTCAAAGAAAATAAGTTTCTGAAATCAGTTCTGTGGTCTTATCAATGTTACTCAAATCTAGACCCTAATTTCACTGGAATTCAATCTGAAATGAAGTTGATTTTATTGTAATAATTCAGATTGAAAATTGAGAGTTAATACCTTAAGGTAATGAGATAGTTTCAAGAGGAAATTATGCTCATTGGACAATGAAATGTGATTTAGACTTTTGAATTATATAAACAGTGGTTTTGAGGTATAAACATTGTTAAACTGGTTTATGGATTGGGTAGGGAATTCAAGAAAAAGGGTTTTCTGAATTACAATGGTAAACAGTTCAGGTCTGTAAGTCTAACCGGTTAGCCTGAAACTGTAACCGGTTAGTACCTGAATCTGAAAAATAAAAAGTTAAGTTTTTGAATACCATTGACTTTGTTTTACCCAATCTAAGTTTAAGGGCATGTTTTGAGATAATTCAAAGGAGAATTTTGTGTCAAAGACTATACCTCAAATAAATCATTCAAAAGAGAAATTGGAACATTTCTAAATCACAGTAATTAATGGAAAGACCAACCTTAGTAATTATGTATGCAATGCATGCATAGAGAAAGGTGATGAAATAGGTTGGCAAGGATTGTTTGTGATGTTCGGGGTACACGACCCTGTACTCTAGGAGTACTAAACTGATGCAACCAACTTGATGACACATTCTGGGAATGTGGCCATTGTTTGGGACATGGTTTCTTAGACACGTTCTGGGAACGTGATGCACACTCTGGGAGTGGTGCTTGATTTTATTCCAAGTATGGTTTGCGATACGTTCTTGGAACGTATGTGAGTGTTCTGGGAACACGTTGGTATAATAATAGAATTAAATATAAAACCAATCTTGATGATTGTGCATTCATATAGAATGAAAGTTTGGTTGGTAGGAACGTTTATCATATTCTGGGAATATGAGGAGGGTACTCCGAGAGTACCAAATTATAACCTACTTGATGACACATTATAGATATGTGGCCAGTGTCTGGGACCTGGTTTTATACGTTCTGGGAACGTATGTTAGTGTTCTGGGAACACATTGATATGCAACCTACTTGATGACACATTATAGATATGTGGCCAGTGTCCGGAACCTGGTTTTTATGCGTTCTGGGAACGTATGCGTTCTGGGAACGTGATGCACACTCTGGGAGTGATGCTTATTTATCCAAGTATGGTTTGCTACACGTTCTGGGAACGTGTTGCACACTCTGGGAGTGTTGCGTATTTATCCAAGTATGGTTTGGCATTACGTTCTGGGAACGAATGTCAGTGTTCCGGGAACACAACGGTGTATTGGATGGACGTCGAAGATGGACTTTTAGAGGCCTCAGTTGTGGAAGGAAATCATGCATCATACCACCTGCATTAAAAGAATTATTATGATTAACCGGGTGTGCTCGTATGATTATGCATCATGATTTGCTACATGTTGACTTGTGGATGTTAGTTTTATTCTCATTTGATTATGCGAATATGTATAGCTAACCCCCATGCCCTTATTAGGTGTTGATCGTGCATCTAGCTTGCACAAGAATCTGTAAAGGGAGATGTCTCTTAGGTGCATGCAGAGTGTAGAAAGTGTGGGTTAGGAATCCGTTGTGCAGATTTCGAGGATCCGACCAAAAGGATGTTTGGACAAAGGACCAGTGACCAGCTCTATAACATTTCTATTCTAATAGAATTTATATGATACATATTTTGGAAAAAGGTATCATAAGAGGAATTCAGTTTCATAATTATACTTATTTGGTATTAATGGACTTGTTACACTTGATATATTTTGGAGGTATAATATGATGATTTTACTATGTTTCCGCAAACTCTGATTTTGTTAGTCAACCTCATTATTAATCAAGTGTTTGTGAAAAAGAATTTTCAAGGTAAGGGAAAATTCTTATTTTCAAATCTTTTTCCAACGATAACAAGTCCAAGTATTCATAAACTTATTACTTTTCTTATAAAATAAGATGATATACAAGGAGTGTTACATATTCAACTTTGTTTGTTTTTTTTTTTATAATTTAATTAATGTATTGTAACAAGTATTCTTTATGAGTTGAAAATCGGTATATATTTGGGTTGGTGATGTCCAAGTTGAGTTATGGGTTGGCTTTGCTACGAGTCAAGGCAACAACTGGTTTTTAGCTCCTCATTAGACACGACTGATGTAGAAATGAGCCAAATCGATTCATGGGTTTATGACTCTATTTACTTAAGAGCAATAGTTTATAAATTCCACACTTTAGGTCCCAAACTTCGTTTTTTTTCCGATCGAGTTCTATAGGAATATTTTTCGATATTTCCAAGTTGAAAAAATGCATTTTTTCGAATACTCGTTTATTAAAATTTCATTTTTAAAGTCGAAAAATGCATTTTTCCGACGAGGAGGTATCGAAAAATATTTCGATAAAACCCTATCAGAAAAAAATGGGGTTTGGGGATTAACGACAGGCCTAAAGTGTGTGGTTTGTAAACTAATCTTCTTTACTTCATGTTTCACTTGGTTAAGTTTGTTTAATAAAAATTGTCAAATTTAAACTTTTAAAAATTTATATATTTAAATGATAAGTTGAACCCAAACTTTATAATAAGCCTATTCGATTTATCGGGTCAACCTATTTAGCTTTATAAATAGTTATATATTATATTTTATTAATAATTTAAATTAAAAATAAAAATTATGTATATAATACTATAATTAAAAAATGAAAATATAATTTTTTTCTTTTTTTAATCCTAATATTAACATGTATTTATGTAAACGAATAAAAAAAATCGTGTAACCAAAAAATCAAATCCTATTTGTTGTTGGCTTTGTGTACTATTTTTTATTCCTTTTAGGAGACTTAACCATTATTTGTTGCTTTCATTTTTTTTGGGTAAAAGAAAAAATTCATTACCAACGAGCAAAATTCAAAAACAATAACAAAAGGTCATACGCACAAGCCCTGCCACCTTTTAGGAAGGGTTCAACACTTGTGCAAATGCTTAAAACCAAAGGCTATTTTGCCACCTTCTATGAAGGGTTCAAAACAGCCGAGGCCAAAAGAATAAAATTCTAGAGTTCCTGCCTAATTCTATCAACTAAAGTATTATTCTTCCAATATACAAAATTAAGAAAAACAAAACTAATCCTATGAGCAATCTCTCTCCTTATAATACTGAATATAAAATGCAAGCTCCTCTTCTGGTTCTTAAAAGTGAGATGATTCCTTTCTTCCCATATGCGATAAATTAATGATGCAAACATAGCAAAAACACATTTGCGGCGGACCTTATCCCTGAAACATGGAAGATCCACCTTGTCCAGTTGTTATACTTGTAAGGATACCTGTCAATTCCTATCCAGAGACAACGGTAATCATGGAGACTACAACTCCAATTACATTCCAAAAATAAATGACTCCTAGACTCAGCAGCAGATAGACATAAACAACAATGATTAGGAATAGTCATAAAACATAACCTGTCCAGAGTTTGGAGTTTCCCCAAGAGTAGCAAGCCATACAATAAAACAATGTTTTTGTACATTCACACTGTTCCAAACCATTCTAGGGAAAGATCCCTTGCTGGTTTTTAAGAAATAAGTAACCACTATTGACTGTGTACATGCCATCATGAGTCTTACTCCAATTATCATTACGGAATCCTGGTTTTAGTTTATCCCTGAATTTTAGAATCTGCTTCCAGTGCCATCCAGATCCCTGAGATGAATTGCAATGCCAGAAATCTTGCTCCTTTATATACACCGAATGCATCCATCTCACCCATGGTGTATCCTTCTTCATAGCCAAATCCCAGACCTGCTTGCCAATAGCTGCAAGATTCCAGGTGCAACTATCCTTGATACTCAACCCACCATACTTTCTGGATTTATAAAAAGAATCCCAAGCAACATACATCAGCTGAAAAATGACCTATTTCCTCCTTCCCCCAAAGAAAACCTTTGCAAATCTTCTCAATTTCAAGAAACACAATTTTCGGGATAATAAAAACAGTAGCCCAATAAGAATGCAAACTCATGAGCATAGAGTTTATAAGACAACACCTGTCCTGATATGACAAATTTCTGGTTTTCCGTAAATTTATCCTCTTAGTCACCTTATCTACTAGAAGATGGCACGTAGAAACAGACTATTTCCAAGCAGATAGGGGTAGACCAAGATATCTAAAAGGAAAAAACCCCTTCTGAAAACCAGTAATCTCAATAAGTTCCTCCTGCCTGTCCTGAGGAATACCTGCCATAAAAATTGAGGACTTCTCATTGCTACCATGCAGACTTGACATATTGAAAAAAATTCTCAAAAGCCTGCATCAGAATGTTAACACTAGCAGGGTGTCCTTTACAGAAAATCATCAAATCACAAGCAAAAGCTAGATTAACAAGCCTCATCTCTTTACATAAAGGATGAAACCTGAAATTCCTATGATGAGTAGCATGCTGCAACACTCTAGTCAAAATTTCCATAGACAGAACAAAAATAAGTAGAGAAATAAGATCTCCCTGTCTAATTCCTCTAGACCCTATAAATGAGCAGGAATACTAACCATTCAACACAATAGAATATGTCACAGTTGTTATACAAGCCATTATCCACACAATAAATTTCTTAGGAAACCTATAAGCAACAATTATTTTTTCAATAAACCTCCAGCTCAGAGTATCATAAGCCTTCCTGATATCAATCTTCATTAAACATCTAGGTGATATCCTTCGCCTCCCATACAGCCTAAGCAAATCCTGAGTAATGAGAATATTATACACAATGCTCCTGTCTTTAACAAAAGCTGTCTGGTTATCTTGTACAATACTAGGCAAAACACAATTAAGTCTAATGCAAAGGATCTTAGAAATGCATTTATAAACAGAATTATAGCACGCTATAATCATCATCATGAATCTTACTCGGAGTTGTCTCAGAAGGTGGCTCAGTCTCTAACATAGCCTCAGCAGCAGGCTCAGAACATATATCCTTAATAGTTTCAGTGGCTACCTCTACATTCTCTTCTGGGATTATACTCTTCTCTATGTTTTCTTTTAGCTTCAATTTAACAACTATCTTATCCACATCCTGCTGTGTAGGCTTGTTCTTGATAACCCATTGTTGTTTCACTCCTTTTCGGCACATTGCAGCATCATGCCCATAAGTGGAACATTTAGTGCAAAGTGTTGGCTTCCATTCATAGACCACTTTCTGACTAATTACATTACATCTCTCATCCTCAAAATAGACTTCGTCAAGTAAAATTGCAGGATTTACCTATATGAGAACTCTTGCATAATTGATGTGATTCCTCTCTTTGGTCACCTGATCCACCATGATTGGAGTTCCTACGAGACCTACAATTTTACTCAATGCTGCAGATCCCCAATACTTCAAATTCAGATCCGAGAATTGAATCCAAATAGGCACACGATCATAGAAGGTCCTAGCAGTAGGCCTGCCAGTCCAGGGGGCCAAGATCATAGGTTTCTTATCAAAATGAAAGACACCTATTTCCAATACCGTATTCCTGGGCTCAAATGTATTAAATCTAACAATAAAAGTCTCATCATTATTCATCAGGACTTTATCAATTCCATGGTGACCCCAAACCTTCTTAATATAGACATTGATCATTGGGAAAGGTGGTCGTGACCCTAGAACATAGCACACTAGAGCATTTTGCCAATACTGCACCTCATTCACAACATCACAGGCTTCAATCTTCCCTACAGCAACTCCTTCTTTTACCTCTGGTTGATGGTATGTTAGTTTCTCCCATGCATTACGAAGCTTCTTAATGTCAAAACTATCCCATACAGATGGCACCCTTCCAGAATCATTGTTGTTCATTGCACTAGTATCTTGCCCAACATCATGCATCATAGACACACCAGGCCCCAATCCGCCACACCAGACCTCCGACCACCGTATGCACCAGGCGCACCACCCTTGATAGCACCAGAAGACGCACCAGCACCCTTGCTGCCAGCACCAGGAGACGCGACAGCCGCAACAGGCGTGGTCAGCACTCGCGCACCACCTTCCTGCACCGCGCTAGATGCATCAGGCAATAGGACCGCACCACGCGCACGAAGACCAGCATCAGACCCATCCTTGCGCGCGCAATCATCCACACAAAATTGCCCATCATGAGCACCAACAGCCACGCCAGATCGCGCACCATCCATCCTTGGCGCACCAGAATCCACCACTAGTGGCGCACCACCCTTGCCCAACAATTTGCCACGAATCTCCTTCAATGTTTCTAATACTTTATCAACTTGCGTAGGCGGCAAGGTGTCCAAATCAATATCATCTAGTTTGGAGAAATCAATGACAATAGATTCATTGACATCCCGAGAGCAATCATCCTTCCTTGTTGTGCTTGGTGATTGTTTCGGTGGCCTCCCTCTTTTCTTTGTCATTAATGGTGGGTACGGAAACCCTAGGGTTTCCGCAAGAGAGAGAAGAGAGAAAACATTTTTTTTATTTGCGAATTTTTTGTGTTTTTTAATGTATGTGTTTATTTGTTGCTTTTATTGACTTAGACTGTTTGTTGTCATTTTTTATTATTAAATCATTGGATTAAATATAAAATTGTTTTATTTGATTTTTTGTAATTTAAGGCATGATGCCTATAATGTTTATAAATGATTATGTTTTGTTGGTGTATTAATTTAAGGTTCAAGACCGTTTATCTTTTTGTATGGTTTTATTTTTATTATTGCTATTTAGTTTGAGTTTTGATGTTGTTTATGTTTTGCTTTATTCTATTTTGTTCGCATAATTTGTAGGCATGACACATTTATATGTTTGTACTTAAATTTGAAAATTTATTGAATAATAGGCTTTTAATCGAGCTTTTGGGCCAAGCTAGGCTTAAAATTTAGCCTATGATAGGCCAATAGGCAAGCTTAGATCTTAAGTTTGAAAATTTAACAACGGTCCAAAATTTTTGAGACCAGACAAGACTGTGAGACCAGACCGGACTGTATTTTTCTGTCCGATCCGGTCCGATCTCGCGGTCTCGGACCGGATCACTTACACCCCTAGTTTTAAGTCAAATATATTAACTAAAATTGTTTTTATTACTGATTTTGAATTAAAATTGAAATAAAAATAAATTCTGAAAATTAAAAAGATTTAAATGCAGTGGAAGAAAGTGGTTAGGAACTCGATTTCATTGCAGGCATCGTTTATTAATCATGAATTATTGCTTTTCCTTTAAATCAAGAACAAATTCCTCATGTTGTATTTACTAGATACCTCTTGTGCAATTACTGTTTGTTATTTAATTTGATAACCCTTAATCCCTTAAGAAATTAAACCATCAAATAACCTTAATTAAAACAGTGGAATTATGAAAAGTTGTATAAGAATCCAAAAGTATTCCTACGAGTTGGATAGTTATACCGTTTGATTGTAAGGCCTATTCTAAATCCTAATTTTCCAGTTGAAGATTTAGAGATCCATAACATAAAGTGATCAGTTTCATGCATAAAAATTAAAACACAATCAAACGCTTGATTTAAAAACGGAAAAACGCTAATTCATAAATTAAAATAAACTATCCATGCAAATTCACCATGTTCCTAACACAAGGGTTTTAGTTACACCTAGAGCAAGGAAGAACAGAAACAATAATTATGGAATTCATTCCTAAATTACCACAAAAACTCTCTGAACTTCAGTGGATTCCTCCTTCAATGCTTCCTAGATGCGTATTCTCCCTTCTACCAAAGCTACTAACCTAGTCTCTAATCCTAGTATAAATAATAAAATACAAAAACCTAAGAGAATCCTTCAAAACTCCTCAGAAATTCGCCCATCTGGGCCTGCTCGTGTCCCGCACGCCTGGGCATGTAACACCCCGATTCTTATTTATAATTTTTCAAATAATTCTTTTATAATTAAAATATGAGACTCAAAAATTTCATTTTTGCAACTCAATTTTAAACAAAATGCTGGGGAATCCATTTACAATATACACAACATGAAATAGAGTTTCCTTCTTTCAACTCTTCCGCTGCGACACTCTGATCCTCAAGCTCCTTCAGCATTCACCTAAAATGTTAACCACTAAGGGTGAGACCTTTTCACAACACATTGAATTATAAGATAGTAAAAAGGCACATAATATTAACTCAAGCATCATAATCAAAGCAAGTTATGAATAACAAAATGCTTCCCATTAACTTATTATTCAGTAATAACACATTTTCCATTTATTTTGAACATCACCTCAAACCAGAGGCCAATGAAACAATCTTAATCATCATAATTGGCACCTCAAAACAGAGGCCTACAAATTTTCCTTATTAAAATTATGTGCCCCTCAAGTCAGAGGTCAGCACCCCTTTTTACTTTATTTCATTTTGTGTCCCTCAGATCAGAGGTCAACACTCAAACACTTTAATTCATTTGGTGTCCCTCAGGTCAGAGGTCAACACCCAAACATTTCATTCCATCTTGTGTCCCTCAGGTCAGAGGTCAGTGTCACACCCTCTCTTGTATATTATGAAATATAGTTTCTCTATTGTTTATTGAATAGAGTATATGGACTTGCGTAAGTATAGAAGTAATAAAAATTTTTGTTTTAAAACGATTGGTGAAAATAATCCTTTCATACATTGGTTGGGTTTTCATTACGACTGTTAAAAACTTCCCAACTCAGCTCTAAAATCACAATTATCAGAGTAAGCGGAAAATAGGGACCTTGACTTAATAATTCACGTTTCATGGCATTTATATAAAGAGATATATATATAAACATAACCATACATGTCATAATATAATAGTACCAACATACATCAAAGTCAGGTCGAGGTAGCAAGAGTTTACAAAATACAAGTCCATAATATAAAGCCAAAAGAAAAGACCACCTCACTCAGATCTCTCAAAATATGTACAATATATATAGAGCAAAACATGAAAATCCCAGCAGTTGTCCAGTGATCCTCCTCCATAGCATCATCTCTAGAGTCTCCAGCAGCTGCTCCACCTGTCCCACATCCTAATCATCTATACTATGCATCACCTGGTGGATCCCCAACTCCCCACTGGCTCCCAGTGGAGTGCTCAACTGGCTCGCCCTCACTCTCAGCCTCCTCAGGATCCTCCTCTACCTCGTCCGACTGAGTGGGTTCCCTACCACTGGGCACTGGGTCGGGTGAAGGAGTCCCATGAACCGGACTCATCGGACTAGGTATAGGAGTCTCCTCACGGATCACTCGAGAAGCAGAGGGGTAAGATCTAGTAACAGCTCTAAAACGAAAGGAATGAAAGCGACGAGCTGGTCGAGTCGGGGGTGGTCCATGATAGGTATAAAAAGGGGGTACATGCAAAGTATAGATAATAGGGATGCGAAACCTACGAGGACGGACACGAGCCAAAGGGTTAGGGTGATATAGAGTCACCTCTACCTCACCCTCAAATGTGGCTCTATGGTCCTCGTAGTACCACACTCCGCTAGGGAGCGAGCACAACTCGATGCAAGCTAGATAGTGTGCCATCACCTATAATGGGCATAAGGGGTAAGCAATATAATCCACATAATCGAATAAGAATAAATAAAGCAAGTAACAATCGCAAGTTCCAAGTATCCAAATGCATATACAAATGAACAAACATGATTCAATTATGTAAGTCCCATTATTTATGTGTCATGATGCATGTCTCCCATTTCCATTGTCCATTGAACGTTCAATCCAGTAATTCGCATACATGACCAACATGTATTGTGAAACTGCTCGGCTAGTGTGCACACAACGTCACCAAGACGTAACAGCATTCCCTAATGCTGCCCACATTAACAAAATGTGTCATCGAGCCAGTTATCACCGAATTAGTTCCATCTCCTTTCTCCATGCATGTATGCACATAAAATTTATCCATTAAGATTAACCAATAATCTTATCATGTGCATCCAATATTATTCCATCAGTGAGTTATAATGTTGTTAATAATTTCCCCGTTCTTTTATTGGAACATGATTCCTTCCCATAAGCATAGTTGATCTTAATTGACATTATTTTAGGTATGTTAAAAGAAAATTACTTTTCTGTCCTTGGTCCAAAGGACTCGAGTAAACTTTCCAAGACTCGAGTGTTTCACAGATTCATCAAAATACTCGAGTGTTCATAATGAGACTCGAGTTGTTCTTTATTTCCAGAATTTTATATTTAAAAAATTCATTAAAATACTCGAGTGTTCTTCATGAGACTCGAGTGTTATTTATTTTCCAGAAATATATTTTCAAATTCATCAAAATACTCGAGTGTTCTTCATGAGTACTCGAGTGTTCTTGAGTTTCCAGAAATTCAACTTTTCCAAAATAATCGAAATACTCGAGTATCATCCCAAATACTCGAGTACTCATGAAGAACACTTCTCATGAGTAAATCCCAAATACTTTCGAAATTTCAGAGTAAATCAACCAAAATCCTCCACCCTCTTCAACCAAGAGCTTATATAGACACTTCTCATGATCATGCAGCTCGCTACGATGCCCATTAACGTGTCCTGGGTGTGTTTTCGTGTCGTTCAAAAGAAATCGTTGCGTGTTGACTCATCAAACGCACTAACGAGTTCTCCACTGACTCGATTACTCGAGTGTTTCCAAAAATACTCGAGTGTTTTTGATCAATTTTCAAAAGTATTTATTTTAATGTCCTTCCCTCCAAAACTTTTCTAATATTGCTTCTAGGCCCTAATTCAGGGATTAATATGCAAAAACTTTAATTTTTACATATAATACTCTTGTCCAAATATTTTTCCACCTCTAACAAATACTAACACTAACACATAATTAATCTGATTTTAAAGAATAAATATAATTATGATTAAGAAAATAATTATAAAATAATCTTTCATAATTACAATTTTATTATATCAGGAAGTGAAAATTTGGGGGTGTTACACTACTCCCCCACTTAATAGGAATTTCGTCCTCGAAATTCAACTTACAAAAATAACTCAGGGTAATATTTACGCATTCGATCCTCTAATTCCCAAGTTGTCTCGAATACATTCCCACTTTGCCACACGACTTTGACCAACGGAATATCCTTTCCTCTCAGCTGTTTGGTCCTCCTATCTTCCACTTTGACTGGGCCAGCCTTAAAGGTTAAGTTTTCTCGTAAGGTTAAGTCATCTGGACGAATCTGAAGGATCGTGGTTGGGTCATGTACGAACTTTTTCAATTGAGATACATGAAAAACATTGTGCAGATTGGCTAAAGATGGTGGAAGAGCTATTTGGTAAGCTACCGGTCCTACTCGCTTAAGGATTTGGTAGGGACCTATAAACTTAGGCGAAAGCTTTTGAGGTCTCAACGCTCTACTCACACCCTTCAGCGGTACAATCATGAGAAATACATGGCCGCCTTCTGCAAATTCTAAAGGTCTTCTTCTTTGATCAGCATAACTTTTCTGACGACTATTCACAGCCTTGATCTTTTCTTGAATCATTCTGATCTTTTCGGTTGTCTGTTGCACCACATCTGGACCAAGATGTAAATTCTCCCCCACTTGAAACCAACATAGCGGGGTTTGGCATTTTCTCCCATACAATGCCTCGAACGGTGCCATACCGATACTTGCATGATATCCATTGTTGTATGTGAATTCTGCGAGTGGTAAAATCTGATCCCAACTTCCTCGTTCTTCCAACACACACGCTCGCAAAATATCTTCCAAAGTTTGAATGGTCCTTTCAGTTTGCCCATCTGTCTGAGGGTGATATGCTGAACTCATCTTAAGCCTCGTCCCCAGAGCTTGATGTAGGCTTGACCAGAATCTAGACATGAACCTCGGATCACGATACGAAATAATACTGGATGGCACTCCATGCAATCGTACCACTTCCCGAATATAAAGTTGGGTAAGCTTTTCCATAGAATAGCGCATATTCACCGGAATGAAATGCGCCGACTTAGTGAGACGGTCCACAATTACCCAGATTGCATCATGGTTTGCAATTGTCTTTGGCAGTCCAGTCACAAAATCCATGGAAATACTATCCCATTTCCATAGTGGAATATCCAGGGGTTGCAACATTCCTCCAGGTTTCTGATGTTCCACCTTAACTTTTTGACAAATGAAACATGACGCTACATAATCTGCAACATCCTTCTTAAGGCCCGACCACCAAAACATGTTTTTCAAATCCCGGTACATCTTTGTCGATCCAGGGTGCATACTCATTTGACTTTTATGTGCCTCGTCCAAAATCAGCCTCCTAATCTCCGAGTTCTTCGGTATGCAAATTCTTGTTTTAAAACGAAGAATTCCATCCGACCCTTCCGAGAAATCCGACTCTTTTCCTCCTTTCATCAGCTCCCTCTTTTCCAATAGTTCCTGATCTTCATGTTGCAATTCTCGAATTCGAGCCAAGAATTCGCTAGAAATTTGCAACATGCCCATCTTAATGTGACTTGATTCCACCTGCATCACCAGACTTAGGTCCCAAAACTCTTCAATCAAAGACGCTTCCTTAATCATCATGGAGCTTGCATAAATCGCTTTACGACTCAAAGCGTCTGCTACAACATTGGCCTTACCAGGATGGTAGTGAAGCTCAAAGTCGTAGTCTTTTAAAAATTCCATCCACCGACGCTGCCTCATATTTAACTCCTTCTGATCAAATAAATACTTCAAACTCTTATGGTAACTAAATACTCGGAATGTAGTGCCATAGAGATAATGCCTCCATATCTTCAGTGCAAAGACTATTGCAGCAAGTTCCAAATCATGGGTGGGGTAATTTATCTCGTGAATTTTCAGTTGACGAGATGCATATGCCACAACCTTTCCTTCTTGCATTAAAACACTCCCAAGCCCTTGTCCTGATGCATCACAGTACACTTCATACTCCTTGTGAGTGTCAGGTAAGATTAACACTAGTGAAGATGTTAATCTTTCCTTAAGCATCAGAAAACTCCTTTCACACTTCTCGTCCCATATGAATGGTTGATCCTTCCGGGTCAGCTTGGTGAGGGGTAATGCAATCTTCGAAAATCCCTCAATGAATCTTCTATAATACCCAGCCAGCCCAAAAAAGCTTCGGACTTCCGTGACTGTCTTTGGTTGAACCCACTGCAAAACCGATTCAACTTTAGCTGGGTCAACCGCTATGCCACCCTCCGAGATCACATGCCCCAAGAACTGAACTTCCTTTAACAAAAACTCACACTTAGAGATTTTAGCGTAGAGCTGTTTCTCTTTTAGAATCTTAAGTACTATTCGGAGGTGTTCGGCATGTTCTTCCTTATTCTTAGAATATATCAGGATGTCATCAATAAAAACTACCACGAATGAATCCAGATATGGTCTAAAAATCCGATTCATATAATCCATGAAAATGGCTGGAGCATTTGTTAATCCGAACGGCATTACAACATACTCGTAATGTTCGTATCGAGATCAAAATGCAGTCTTAGGGATATCTTCCTCCTTGATCCTGATCTGATGATACCCAGATCTCAGATCAATCTTAGAAAACACTGAAGCTCTTCTTACCTGATCCATGAGATCATCAATCCTTGGCAAAGGATATTTGTTCTTTATAGTCACCTTATTCAACTGTCTATAATCCACACACATCCTAAGGCTTCCATCCTTTTTCTTGACAAACAACACCGGAGCGCCCCATGGGGATACACTTGGTCTGATAAGTTGTTTTTGCAGCAACTCCTCTATCTGCTTCTTCAATTCGACCATCTCGGGTGGTGCCATTCTATAAGGAGCAATAGAAATGGGACCAGTTCCTTGAATTAATTCTATTCCAAATTCAATCTCCCTCTTGGGTGGTAATCCCGGCATTTCCTCAGGGAATACCTCAGGAAATTCTCGAACAATCGGAATCTCCTCCACAGACTTTTCTCCTTCCTCCGGTTCAATAGCAGAGACCAAGCAGAGATAATTCTCTGAGATTGAGTCCTTGAATAAAATTGTCTTCTTATCACAGTCAATAACCACATGATTTTTAGTCATCCAGTCCATGCCCAAAATTACATCCAATTGGGACAAAGGTAAGCAGATCAAATCTAACTGGGAGACTCGGTCTACTATCCTAATTTTACAATTAAGACACACCTTTGAAGCGATCACGGGTGAATTAGTAGGGGTCTCGACCCTAAGACAATAGGGTGATTCAAACACAGGCAATTTCAAACGATTCACACATTCAAATGAAACAAATGAATGAGTGGCTCCTGAATCGAATAAAATTCTACAAGGTTGGTCATTGAGCAAATAAGTACCTTGCACGAGTCCCGGAGTCTGATTCGCTTCAGCACCACTAAGGGTGAAAACTCGACCTTGGGTTACTGGCTTGTCCATAGATCCTCTTGGAGCGTTCTTGGGTGGTTCCTTGCAATCGCGAGAAAAATGACCAGGTTTCCCGCAGTTAAAACACCCACTGTGAGACCAACAAAATTTTCCAAAGTGATGACGCCTGCACTTCTCACAATAAGGGGCATTATTGTAAGAGGTGTTTCGATCATCCGACATCTTACCCTTTCCCCTATTCTTATGAGAATAAGGACCTTTGTGACGGTGGTCATGCCCCTTCCGCCTCTGTGGTCCATATCCCTGATGTTCCTTCTTTCCTTCCACAATCTGTACTGTCTCCGCCTTTTTATCATCCTCGTACATCCTACACATATCAACCAGCGTAGGAAAGCTTTGAATCTTTTGATAACTGAACACCGACTTTAATTCAGGTCTCAGTCCTCCCTCAAACTTAATACACTTGCTCCTTTCATCCGGATTCATCTGATATTAAGGAGAGTATTTCATCAATTCTTCAAATTTTGCAGCATATTCGCCTACACTCATGCTGCCTTGTTTGAGTTGCAGAAACTCCACTTCTTTCTTCCTCCTTAAATCATCAAGAAAATACTTCTTGAGAAATTCTTCCATGAATACTTCCCAAGTTACCTCTCTTCCTTCATGAGCAAGTAATTGAGCAGTATGATTCCACCAATGTTCCGCTTCGCCTTCCAGCATGAAAACAGCATAAACTATCCTCTAAGTGTCGGAGCATTCCAAAGTTCTAAAGATCTTGTCCATCTCCAAGATCCACTTATTAGCTTCTTCCGGTTTAAACCCACTAGCGAACTTCGAGGGATTGCAGCTCCTGAAATCCGTCAAAGTTTTGGCTTCCACAGCTGCCGCACCCACTGGAGGTGGATTAACGGGCTGAGATGGATGTTGCTGATGCTGATTCTGCTGCAGATTCTCTAATACTGCGGTGATCCTTTCCAGCAGATCGTTCGTATGGTTTCTATATCGCGATGCCATAGTGAGCCCGCACTATGGACCTAGGTCGTTAAAGATCTATCTAAACATTGCAATCTATCTAGTTCTTATTCTAAACAATCACTAATAGAACTAAGGCTATATGAAATGAATCGAATAGCTAAGAAACTTTACTCAGCTGTAGCATCTTCTGGCAGATTATGCTTGAGAGGATCAAGAATCAGGACCATTGTGCTCTGATACCATAAAAGTGTCACACCCTCTCTTGTATATTATGAAATATAGTTTCTCTATTGTTTATTGAATAGAGTATATGGACTTGCGTAAGTATAGAAGTAATAAAAATTTTTGTTTTAAAACGATTGGTGAAAATAATCCTTTCATACATTGGTTGGGTTTTCATTATGACTATTAAAAACTTCCCAACTCAACTCTAAAATCACAATTATCAGAGTAAGCGGAAAATAGGGACCTTGACTTAATAATTCACGTTTCATGCCATTTATATAAAGATATATATATATATATATATATATATATAAACATAACCATACATGTCATAATATAATAGTACCAACATACATCAAAGTCAGGTCGAGGTAGCAAGAGTTTACAAAATACAAGTCCATAATATAAAGCCAAAAGAAAAGACCACCTCACTGAGATCTCTCAAAATATGTACAATATATATATAGAGCAAAACATGAAAATCCCAGCAGTTGTCCAGTGATCCTCCTCCATAGCATCATCTCCAGAGTCTCCAGCAGCTGCTCCACCTGTCCCACATCCTAATCATCTATACTATGCATCACCTGGTGGATCCCCAACTCCCCACTGGCTCCCAGTGGAGTGCTCGACTGGCTCGCCCTCACTCTCAGCCTCCTCAGGATCCTCCTCTACCTCGTCCGACTGAGTGGGTTCCCTACCACTGGGCACTGGGTCGGGTGAAGGAGTCCCATGAACCGGACTCATCGGACTAGGTATAGGAGTCTCCTCACGGATCACTCGAGAAGCAGAGGGGTGAGATCTAGTAACAGCTCTAAAACGAAAGGAATGAAAGCGACGAGCTGGTCGAGTCGGGGGTGGTCCATGATAGGTATAAAAAGGGGGTACATGCAAAGTATAGATAATAGGGATGCGAAACCTACGAGGACGGACACGAGCCAAAGGGTTAGGGTGATATAGAGTCACCTCTACCTCACCCTCAAATGTGGCTCTATGGTACTCGTAGTACCACACTCCGCTAGGGAGCGGGCACAACTCGATGCAAGCTAGATAGTGTGCCATCACCTATAATGGGCATAAGGGGTAAGCAATATAATCCACATAATCGAATAAGAATAAATAAAGCAAGTAACAATCGCAAGTTCCAAGTATCCAAATGCATATGCAAATGAACAAACATGATTCAATTATGTAAGTCCCATTATTTATGTGTCATGATGCATGTCTCCCATTTCCATTGTCCATTGAACGTTCAATCCAGTAATTCGCATACATGACCAACATGTATTGTGAAACTGCTCGGCTAGTGTGCACACAACGTCACCAAGACGTAACAGCATTCCCTAATGCTGCCCACATTAACAAAATGTGTCATCGAGCCAGTTATCACCGAATTAGTTCCATCTCCTTTCTCCATGCATGTATGCACATAAAATTTATCCATTAAGATTAACCAATAATCTTATCATGTGCATCCAATATTATTCCATCAGTGAGTTATAATGTTGTTAATAATTTCCCCGTTCTTTTATTGGAACATGATTCCTTCCCATAAGCATAGTTGATCTTAATTGACATTATTTTAGGTATGTTAAAAGAAAATTACTTTTCTGTCCTTGGTCCAAAGGACTCGAGTAAACTTTCCAAGACTCGAGTGTTTCACAGATTCATCAAAATACTCGAGTGTTCATAATGAGACTCGAGTTGTTCTTTATTTCCAGAATTTTATATTTAAAAAATTCATTAAAATACTCGAGTGTTCTTCATGAGACTCGAGTGTTATTTATTTTCCAGAAATATATTTTCAAATTCATCAAAATACTCGAGTGTTCTTCATGAGTACTCGAGTGTTCTTGAGTTTCCAGAAATTCAACTTTTCCAAAATAATCGAAATACTCGAGTATCATCCCAAATACTCGAGTATTTGCAGACAGACAGCACTGCAAATTGGGTTTTAACATACCATTTCAAACTATAGTCAATTCCAATCCAAACCAATGATCAACAGAGCTTATATTACATATTTTACACATGTTCTAATATAGAATTAACAACATTTAACACTGAATCATAGAATTTCAACAATTATGCATAAAATTCATTTTTTCCACAACTCAACATACCAAATCAAATTCTAGGCACATTTAGCTCAATTACAGCTTTGGTACAGCTTGCATGTAACCTAACAAACTTGTCCAAACCAATTCTTGAATCCAGAAAGGCCTCCAAGCCTCAAACCTAATTCCATCTATGCCCATAGAGTCTTTTGTTGACTCTCATCCTAAATTCACATGATTTAAACTTATTCTAGTGAATTAAAAGCTTCACCCTTACCTCTAAGTCATGAATCAACAGGGAATTTGCAGAGAAATTGGTTGGAACACTCTAACCCTCAAAACTCTTTGCATGCAGCCACAGTTGAACAGGGCACCAAAACCAGAGAATTTGACATGCAAAAACGTTTTAGAAATTGGGGAAAATTGTTAAGATTGATTCTCTGCAACTTAAACTAGAGGTATGAACAAATTTGAGGTTCAGAGAGCTCATATACTTACCAAAATCCTAGCTCCAAGTAAGCTCCAGACCTCAGGTTTTCGCACTTGACAGCTAAGGACACCACACTTTCGATCTTCGATTCTCCTTCCTCAAGCAACCACAACTCTCAAATCTTATGTCTTTGTAAAGCTCGTGATGTGAGCTTTACAATGGTGTATTACTCTCAATTCAACTCTCAAACATGATCGAATAATCAGCTCACGAAATCGGGAATCCTAACATTGAAATTTCAGAGTAAATCAACCAAAATCCTCCACCCTCTTCAACCAAGAGCTTATATAGACACTTTTCATGATCATGCAGCTCACCACGATGCCCATTAACGTGTCCTGGGTGTGTTTTCGTGTCGTTCAAAAGAAATCGTTGCATGTTGACTCATCAAACGCACTAACGAGTTCTCCACTGACTCGATTACTCGAGTGTTTCCAAAAATACTCGAGTGTTTTTGATCAATTTTAAAAAATATTTATTTTAATGCCCTTCCCTTCAAAACTTTTCTAATATTGCTTCTAGGCCCTAATTCAGGGATTAATATGCAAAAACTTTAATTTTTACATATAATACTCTTGTCCAAATATTTTTCCACCTCTAACAAATATTAACACTAACACATAATTAATCTAATTTTAAAGAATAAATATAATTATGATTAAGAAAATAATTATAAAATAATCTTTCATAATTACAATTTTATTATATCAGGAAGTGAAAATTTGGGGGTGTTACAGTCAACACTCCTTTACTTTAATTCATTTTGTGCCCCTCATATCAGAGGTCAGCATAACCATCACTTTCCATTAATCGTCACCTCAAATCAGAGGCCAACACACTTATTACATTTTCATTACACATTACCTCATATCAGAGGCCAAATCATACTTTCATCTTCTTACTCAAACAACTTAGCACATATAATCACAATTACACTTACACACCTTTCCCATTCATTCTTTATCCATACTCATGCCCTATATCAATTATCAAATCTTTCCAAATAGCATTTATGTTCTGGACTAAGCATGTACAGTACAATTAGTCACAATTATTCACAATTAACATTGAGATACACCTATACACCATCCACACATACTTGTCACATATTTAGCATCACATTTTACTTTTAGTTTACACATAATCCTTTTATTCCCATTTCTACCTTTACCAGTTCATTCCATAACCATAACATTAAAATTTATTCATAAAACATCATTTACTCATGTAGTGGACATAACAAACTTTTATCAGACAACAAATATCATCAATCAATTCGACATACTCAGGTATGCCTCAGAGTACTTTAATATAAGTCAACTCCCTAGGGTTCTTCACTTCCTACATTACCAACATTCATAAGGGATTTTACCAAATTTAAATCAATTAAATATTTAAATTAAAACAAAAATACATTCAACATCCTTAAACAAATTCTTTTCCGGTGCTATTTTGCTACCCACAACCCAATTCAACTACTTAACCCAAGTCCTATTATATACCCCAACTATCCCGAACTCAAGGTGTCGAAAAGAGACTCCCCTTACCTTGGAGAGAGAGGGAGCTCGATTGGAGCTCCAACGACTTTGAATCTACTCCCGGTCTATCTGATTTCCCGCTCCCTAAACCGATTCCCATCAGATCCTTGGGATTGGAGGAGAGAGAAAGTGCCCTAGGTGAGAGAGAGAGAGGGAGAGAGAGCTCCATGGAGAGAGAGAGAGCTTGAAATTAAGAGAGGGATAGTATTTGAGTATAGGATTTAGCCCAAAATCAAGGTTAAATCCATGGGTGAGGGTAGAAATTAAGGTTTGAGTGCTTAGGGTTTGGGTATTGTTTGTGGGTATGTGAAGAGAGGGAGAGAGCCATGAGGAGAAAGAAAGGCTCCATGGAAGAGGAGAAGAAGAAGGAAATATGGAGGAGAAGAGATATGCCATGGTAGGAGGGTTGGAGGTTGAGCCTTGGGTTGTTGGAGGAGGAAGAAAGTGATTTGGGGGAGGTAGAGAGAGAGAGGGATGAAGGAAATGAGAAGAGAGAGGCTGGTGCATCGATTTATGTTGGCTGGTGCGGAGGAAGAGCGACCGCGCGCCTAGGCGCGGTGCTGGGTGCGCCTGCGCGCGCGCCACGCCACTGCTGGTGCATGTTGAAAATCCGTCGCGCGCCTGGGCGAAGGTGTAGCGCGCCTGGGCGCAAAACTTACTGGTCTGGTGCGTGTTTCATGCACCTGGTGCGTCTGGGACGCACCGGTGCGTGCCTGGGCGCACCGACAGCCCCGAAAACCCAATTTTCGCCCTTTTCGACCCGATTCCAAGGATCCTAACCCTTCCTAACACTAAAACAAATACCCAAAACATTAAAACACATACCAAACATTAAAATCATAATTTAATAATAATAACCACATAAAATACAAACACCCAAAACACAAACGAGCTAAACACCGAACTCAAAACTTAACTCTTTTCTAACGCTTGAATAACTCGACCGACTTAAGGCAACTCTCTAACCATAAAATCTAAGACTAGTCACACACTCGAGGCATAACCCCAAGGGTCGGGCAACACCCAAATGCCTCAAAAAACCTATTCCTTCCAAGAATTCAATCGAAACACAAATCCGACCGAATTCTCCGAGCACTAACACTAGAGCTCACGCTTACAATCGAAATCCAACCTAGGATTCTCTATCCAATTATTCCCTCCCGGTTAAGGCTCTAAATCATTCAATAAGATTCTGGAAACCCTCGATACTCGAACTTACCCAAATTCCTATTCGCAAATACGTGACCCTACCAGACAAAACACCTAAAGGCTAAACCATAGACACACATCTCTAAAACTAACCACACTCGACTATATATATTTACTTACCTAAGCACACATATACATGCACCAAGAATAGTTACAAACACTTATACTTAGTTATATCCACTCAACATAATTATATACTTAAAGATAATTATTTCCTTAATAAAAATAAGGATGTTACATTTCTCGCCCACTTATAGGAATTTCGTCCCCGAAATTCACCTTTGAAATAAGAGAGTGGGCTCATCAAAATGGTTTTAATTAAAACTTTTTTTTTTGAAATCAGCAAAATAGAGGCATATAATTGATATAGGGATATACAAAATAGGCATTTACTTATATTTTCAATAAGTGTTTGAAACCTTGAAAATAAGATTTTCGTTCATATTGGAAAGCTTGCCAGAGAAAGGAAGGTAAATTTAAAACACAATCACTTTTGGAAACGGTTTGAAATCATTTTCATAATTTACTCTATCCAAACATAGATGTATAGCTCATATCGGTATGTAAGAAAATAGGTAGTCACCCACCTATTTGATAATTGTTTCAAATCTTAAAATAGGGTTCCCACTTATATTGGAAAGCCTTTTGAAAATGGACTTGAATTTAAAACACAAATTGTCTTGAAAACGGCTTGGAGTTATTTTTGCAAAGTGTTAGACAATTTGGTTTACCAAAATACCGGACACAATTAAAACAAGTACATATAGCAACCAATCCACATCACCAACTATATTGAAATAATGCATCTATACGAATAGGTCAACAACCTAATAGCATTAGGCAAAAGTATGCATGAACACAATATGTAACAGCCCGATTTTCGTAAACCAAAATAACTGACTTTTTATTTACTAAAGTTGCAAAAATGAGGCCATTTATTTTTTTTTGTAAAACAATGTTTAAGTGTTCGAAGACATCATTGAAAATCTCTTTATGATCTTCAATCCACTTCTTCGAAAACTGAGTTGTTACGAAGACCGTTCTTTTCATAAAACGTTCGTTTTCATAAAAGAACTTGGTTCAAAATTATCTTAACAGTTTCCAAAAACTTTACATGAATTAATATTGCAAAAAGATGTGCTCCACAGGTCGGATTAAAAACTTAGCTCAATTACATAATGGCTCATGGCATCGGTAATCCTTGACTCAACAATCATCACAACCTAATCTAACCACACTATCCTTAAACTATCCTATTGAAAACAATTGGGTGAAGTTCCTTATTCTTCTTGCGTCCTCTCTTTGCTCTCGAAGATGATGCCTTCCTTATTGTGATTCCCTCCTTGCTAGTAGATTCCGGCTCTGCTCCATTGAGAGTGGTGGAGTTCCCTCGAGCTTCATACCGAATCTTCTCTTTGTAGTTCCTGTAGCCTCGTACGGTGACTTCCATCCAAGACTCCATCTGCCCGTTGAGATACCAGCAGCACCGATATGCCAACGAACAGGAGAGAGTAAGCGATCCGAACGACGCATCGTCGACGGTGTGGGATTACGATAGGCAAGATAATAGGACTACACAAGCATACAATGAAACATACATACACACAACAATCAAGCATGTTACCATCATCATTATCATTATTATCTTTCGTTATTATCATCCTTCATTATTTTTCCAAGCTTAATTTCACTTCTCATTACATTCTTTCTTATTCCTTTTTCCTTTTCACACTCAGAACTCCTCCTTTTCCAATCTTATCAATTCATAACATTTCTTTACTTGGGGAATCATAAGATATCGTTGGGGAATTCATTCCATTCTCAGCTATCACTCACGTCTACATCTCCTCGATCATCCACCCAACCTAGTGGGAAGCAAACAGGAGTACAAGACCTTTACCGTGCGGGCACGACAGCTGTCTCAAACTCAAATGGCCCCAGGCCAGGAGGTCTCAGCCTCAAATCATAATCATATCAATTCATATACATGGCACACTGTCTCACAGTGGCAAACAAGATGCCCCACTCCAGTCCCTCTCACTGTTCTAGATTTGCAATCTAGGGGGCGACAGTATGTTTCTAGTGGGCCCGCAGAACTTACCACGGCATTAGACCCAGTCCCTACCACGTTAGTACGCCACATGTGGAGTTTGTTCTGCCCAGAAACATACTCTAGACTTCTTGACGTTTCACCGTCATCGTCCTCCCCTAATGCAATCTCCTCCTAAGTATCCGCAGATACTTATGGTTCCTTCCTCTCCACTACTTCGCACTCCCATACCTCACCGCGTATGTCTTTTAAAGTCTTTTATCTTTTAATTAACCTAAGGTCGGCCCATCCTTCGTGCATCCCTTCAATGAGTCCCGACCACTAACTTGGCACAGTCTTTCCCTCATCATTTCTCACATAGCACAGAGCTGGGATCACCTCACTGAATTCTCATCTCACTTCCCAATCCTTCTCAACATTCTCAATCTTTATCAAGAACTATCTTACTTTCCTCAAACACATCTTCATAACTTTTTGGAAAATCTCATATCATAAGCTTTCATAAAATATCCTTTCGAAAATTTTCACAAAAATCTTTTCACCTTCGTTCACAAAACACTGGTTTCAGAAACTATTCTCCAAAAATATCATTTCATAAAATTTTCTCGAAATTATTATTTCAAAAAGACTTTCTTTAAATCGTCATTACAAAATATATTCTCGAAGTTTATGAAAATCTCCTTTCAGAAACATTTTCAAAAGAATTTCTTTTCACAAACTCTTTTCTAAAAATTTCTTTTCACCATTTTCCACAAAATCTCCTTTCAAAAATCTTTCCAAAAGATCTTCTCAAAAACCTTTTCAAAAACTGCTTTTTAAAAACCTTTTTCCAAAAATTACAACTTTGCTGAGCGCTAATGGAGGAGCAAGCTCAACTCAACACTAGTCCCAGACTAAAACCAAAAACAAATGGAGCCCAGCTCCGCTCAAATCACATCTCATTCTCATAATCAACATCACTTCCCCCCCCCCAAGCTCTGGCTCGTTCTCAACATCATCATTTCATTCTTTCCCCAATCTCAACTCTTTCCCTTTTCTAATCCATCTCATATCTTTATTTCTTATTCAATTTTCTTTATTTTCATTTTCTTACTTAGGACATAACAGACGTCCATCAACAGATTATCAATATTAACCAACAACACTTTAATTTCAACTTGCATGATTAAATAAGTAAATAATTAAATGGAAACATGCTATCAATCACACAACATCACACAGCAACAATGTGGTCTTCGTCACCTTCGTATAAGTGGCCACACAATCAAACAATTGCCACTTATACTACTGACTCTAACCACTTAGTTCCAATCTTTGAGATGATACGGAACGTCCTAATATATCACCTAACTACCACGGTGTCTTAGGAAAGCTTCTCTCTCACCTGAGGTCCAGCGATTAATTGCGTACCGTCACCTCGGATCCTTTCTGCTGCCGGCTGCCCCAATCCCTCTTCTTTCAAATTCCTCGTACTAAATAAAATATGCTTATGTTATTAACTTGTATTATGAAAATCTTTTTCATAACTTAGACACTTCTCATTCCTCGTCGGAAGTCTTAAAACATAACCGTTTTATTTCAAACAACTTTAATATTTTCTAATACCTTGAGTTCTTTCAAAAACCATTTGAAAAACATTTAGTAAGGTAATTTAAATCATTTACTTTAGTTGCTGGTCCGTTTTGGATAACACCTAAATCAACTTCGAAAACACCGAAAAATGTACCATTTTCGATCCGGCTTTTTCTTAAATCGACTACCACTTGAAAACTTTACTTTAAATCATATGAAAACGTTTTTGAATATAAAAAGCAAGTCCAAGTAATTCAGGACACCAAGGAGAGTTTTACAAAATCACTTCTTAATAAAATATCGAAAACACCGTAAAAACACTTTTCGCTTTAAAGAACTTTTTAATTTAAAATTAACACTTTAAAACTCAAGTTTTCACTATAAAACAAACTTTGGGCAGCCATAAACACAATTTAAAAATCTCAAATAAATCGAATGGAATTTTCTTAAAATCAATTAATTTCATACCCAATTATACATTCACATATTTCTCACACCTCAACCAACACATAAACATCAAGCAACACTTCACCAAGCATATGACCAATTGAATCAACATCAGGGCAAGTATACAACTTCACAAATAGTTCATAACACAAATACTTAGGCATGCATAAATTCACAAACCACATTGATCCAAAGATTTAAATCAAACACATTTATTTAAACAACTTTATTCTTTTCGAAAATCATCATATACAATTTTATTTCATGCAATTAAACTCCATGAATCTATTTACTCTATATGGCCGAATACAATTAAGGAAAACAAGTTAAGAATTACAAAACTGAACACACGAATCAACTTGATTTATTTCAAGTACTTAAAATATACATTCTTTTTCCAGGAAACCAAATTATTTACTCTTCCTTTTATATTCACAACCATGAGTTCCACTTGAAGAAATTATTAAACTTTAATTTACTTTCTTAACTTAAATCAATTTAATAAAGCAAGCATTACACTAAAAATCTTATTTTCATACCGAAACCGAATGGAAACAAATAGTTACAACACAACCTCAAACAAATTCATTTAACATGATTTTTCAAGACATACTCATTACTCCAAGTCAATTCTTGAGAAAAAGAACCCTAGTCTACTTATCAAACATAGGCCGAATCTTACTTATGACAAAACAAGGTCTTTGAGTTCATTTTACTACATGCAAAAACACATAATTCTTAAATCAAAATAAAAAGAAAGTAACATGCATGTATCTCTTATGGAAATTAAAACATAATTTCTTGATTCCTAAGCCTAGACTGAATACCTTATTACCAAAAATTAAGATTCAACTTCAAATCTTTATCATGCATGAACATCAAACATAGATCAAGTTAGAAATCAATTTTCAAAGCTTAGTTCCTTTGGTTCTTTGCAAAACCGTGAGGTTCATTAAGAAAAATAAAATCTTTTTACTTAAAAACTACATGCATGCACCTAGATCTTATAGATCAAGTCATGGAATCAATCATAATGACATAAATCAAAGATAAAAATCATTTTGAGTAAGAACTGGTCAAAACCGTGGCATGAAATGAAGAGAGATTAAATCTTTTTGGTTCAAAAACAACATGCATGTATTAAAACTCAAGACTTGTCCATAGATCAACACAAAATCAAAACTTTTTATTTATAAATTTCATGAAAAGAATTAAAGAACCAAACTTTTCAAAGATCAAAACAACATTAAAGCTTTATTAAGATCAAGTTAAATTCAAACACTTTCAACCACTCAAATCAACTTTTCTATTCATAAGATTAACATGCAGTGACTTGAATTAAATTAAAAGCATCAAGACTCCTAGATCTAGTCAAGGCCGAATCATTTGGCTCATGATCTAGGGTTTTATAAGTTCATTTATTCTTAAAAATTCAAGATCAAAGGTTAATTAACACATGCATGAACTTAAATCATCAAGATCATCAACAAATCAACATGCAGCACCAATACATCTTTAAATCACGGTTTAAGAAAGAAAATTCAACATACAAAGAGATTTACTTTAAACTTTACAAAAATCCCATCAAACCTTTTGATTTAGAAGATTTAGTTTGAAAAGCTTTAGGATCCTTTATGAAAAACTTTAAACGAGTTATGAAATCCGTTAGTTAGATATTTACAAGTTCCTTTAAGCTTGAAAATCCATGATCAAGCACAAACATACTTGTGCTCATCATTTATGCTTGAAAAATTAACATGCAAAGAGGTTTGCTTTAAACTTTACAAAAATCTTAACAAACCTTTAGATCTTTAGGATTTATGTTGAAAAACTTTAAGATCTTTCATGAAGACCTTAATTGAGTTAGGAACTCCAGTAGTTAGACGTTTATAAGTTATTTTTAGTCTTGAAAGTTCAAGATCAAACATAGACAAAACTTAGAAAATTAACATGCAAAGAAGAAAAGAAAGAAAGATTACAAGATTAAAGAAAACTAAGTTATTACAATTTTCTTCATAACTTCGAGCTACCCACCGAAGAAAAAGGTTGATCTCCTAACTTTTGGGTCTTGGATCTTCAAGAAAAATTCTAAGTTTTGGTGTTGATCTCCTCTTCTTCTTCTCTATTCTAACTCACGGCCTCCCTCTTCTCTTGGGGGTGTTGAGAGCTTGATTTTTGCTCTCAACACATGTGTATGGAAAATGAAGGGAAGTGAAAGAAATGAATGGGACAATGGGTGAATGAACTAAGGGTGATGGCTTATATAAGAAATTGGTGCACTTCCTCTTTTACCCTTATGAAAATTCGGTCATGAAGGAGTGTGGAGGGTAGTTTTGGTTCTTCAAAAAGTTGCATGGGTGGATGTTATCAAAATTAGGGAGACATGGTAGAGGGATTTAAGGAACTAGGTCTCTTTTGGTTTGGTTACTCCTTGGCCCATAGTTAGGGTTTCCTACCCATTTGGTTTCCTCATGGTTCTTATCATAATCTCTAAGCTTCTTATTTTTAAAATAAATGGAATCATGGCATGCCTACACATACACCCACACGTATCACACATAACACACATATACACATATACATATCCACTCACGTTGCACACACCTATACATATTCATGCACACACACATTTACACGTTACATACATACATGCATATATCATTCACATTCTTTTACTAATTAAGATTTTACACAATTCTAGGCATACATTCATGCAAAAACCGTACATACACATACATGCACACACATAGAAAATGGATTTTCTTATTTATAACATCATATATATATATATAAACCAAAATTCCCCTAAAATACCAAAAATATCAATTACATAATTATTTTTTTTCAAACTCAACTTTAAAACTCATCACATTATTTCATGGAAATCATTTCTTTAAATTCATTTTCTACTTTGAAAATGTGACTTAAGAAATTTATTTAAGAAAATATTCTTTCAAAAACGTTTTTCTCAAAATAAATCTCTTTAGTATTTTAATTCAGTACGAGGAATTTGCGGGTTGTTACACAATACATATGAATAAACAAACATATGCAATGCCACACGATCATTTCGTAATGACACCTAGTATTTATAATTATATCATTCAATGTAACATGCATACACACATGCAGATAATTCAACATGTACATATACATATACTCACATATACTATTATGAATCTACTCCGAAACTTATACCAAAACCTCCCGATTGAATTTAAACCCTTGTGTAAGTTCCATGATGAATGTTTTGATAATGACAAAGTGTTTTGAACAAGCTACAAAGATGTTGATCAAGTTTCAAGTTCAACAAGCAACAACAAACATCAAGTGAAGAAGAGAGAACAAGCTCATGAAGACATAGTTTGAGTGTAATTGTAATTGTTTTATATTTTGCCTCTCAAGCTTCTTAGTCTTTTATTTTGATGAGTTTGGTTAAAGTTAATAGAGGGTAGTGAATCTCTATCATAGTCATGATTAAATCATAATTTGAGTTTTCACTTAACCTAAAATCAATAGGTGGCTTAAAGGTTTTAAAGGAAAGGTTTGGTTTTGAGAAAACAAGTTTTAATCAAGTTTCATCAGTGTCTAATCGATTAAGAACATTGTTAATCGATTACTAATCGATTAAGAAGGGATTTAATCGATTAAGTACTGCAGATCTGATTATTAAAATACGATTTTCACTTCTCAAAATCAGTTTTCAAATGCTACAACTTTTGGGTATTCTATATAAACCTATTCCTAACCTTTGTCATCAATATACATCATTTTCATAATCAATTTTACAAGAATCAAGCCACTCTATTCTCTCTCAATTTCAAAGATCAAAGTTTTCATATTTTCATATTCTTTGATCAAGAACCTTTGAATCTCTTGTGTGATTTGTCATAGCTAGTGAATGAGATTCATAGGAGTGTCATGTGTATTCATTGAGTTGTAATCTTTGCAAAAAGGCAAGCCAACTACAACAACAAGAAGACTTGTGTGTCGATTATCATCAAGCAAATTTCTCATTGAAGAAGAAGTCTTGGTTGTGAATCAAGCAAATTGAAGCCTTGGTGTGTGGATTATCATCAAGCAAGTGAAGACTTGTTGTGTGGATTATCAACAAGGGGTAGAGGTTAGATTAGAGAGAAGATCAATAGGATTACAAGGCAAGAGTGTGGAGTATCTCTTGTAGGCTAGCAAGAAGGGAGTCTTGTGAGGCATTTACTTGTAATTTGAGAACTCTAATTCCTCATAGTGAAGAATCTCTCTTGGTTGAAGAGGGGACTGGATGTAGCTTTCAAGTGGATGAAAGTGAACCAGGATAAATCACTGTGCCGTATCTCTAAACCCTTAATCTTTACATTCCAATCAATTCATTGTGTTCTTGCTTGAAAACCTAGAAAAGAGTGATTTTCATAATTGATTGAATTGAATCTTTATTGTTCAAATTAACTTGGGGAAAATCATTTTCATAACCTAGGTAATCAATAAGAATATAGGTGTTAATCTTTTTCGCTGAATCTCTGATCTTACGTGTTGATTGATTGATTTTCGTATGCGATTGAAAAGTGATTTTTTCAGTTTCTGATAGATTTAATCGATTAAGCATATTCATAATCGATTAAGTGAATTTAATTTTTCTGGTCTTAATCGATTAGAATTCAGATTAATCGATTAAGTGCTGACAAATTTGCAAAAATCATTTGTTTTAATTGTTTCGATTTGTTTCATTCGAAAATCTTTCAAGGTTTCTTTTACACCTATTCAACCCCCCCTTCTAGGTGTTCTCCTTGGGTTCCTTAGTTGTTTCAACCACCAATTGCGGTTTCCTCAATTGGTATCAGAGCTCGGTCGAAAGACACGAGCATAAGAGCTTTTTCGTAAAGATCCTTTAAGAAAATCGCAATGGGTTCCATGAATCCCTTTGGTGGTGAAGGTGCTTCGATAAGTCATCCTCCACTCTTTAATGGTGAGGGATACGCTTATTGGAAAGTTAGAATGAAAATCTTTATCCAAGCCATAGATAGTGAAATTTGGAAAGTAGTTGAAAAAGGTCCTCATATCCCCTCTAGTTTAGTTGAAGGCGTAGTACATTTAATCTCCGAGGATAAGTGGAAGGATGATGATGGAAAGAAAGTTCAATATGATTATAAAGCAAAGAATATCATTACCTCCGCTTTATCTTATGATGAGTTCTTTAGAGTTTCCCAATGTACTAGTGCTAAGGAAATGTGGGACACTTTACAAGTGACTCATGAAGGAACTAGTGAGGTTAGGAGAGCTAGATTGAATGCTTTAATGCGTGATTATGAATTGTTTCAAATGCTTCCAAATGAATCTATTAATGATATGCAAAAGCGTTTTACTCATATTATTAACCATTTACTTGCTCTTGGTAAGACTTTCTTACAAGGTGAACTTTCTAACAAAGTGTTGAGATGTTTAGACAGGAATTGGCAACCAAAAGTAACGGCTATTGTTGAATCTAAGAATTTGGATGCTATGGATCTAGCAACACTTTTCGGAAAGCTTCAAGAACATGAAATGGAGCTTGGACGTTTAAGTATCAATGAAGAGTCAGATAAGAACAATGGAAGAAAGGGACTTGCTCTTAAAGTCAATAGATCATACAAGAAGAAAGAGAGTTTCGATGATGATGATGATAGTGAAGATTCCGATTCGTATGTTGATGAAAAAGAAATGAAACTTTTACTAAGGAAGTTTGACAAGTTTCTAAGGAGAAAAGGAAGGTTGAACAAAGACAAAGTTAAAGAGAAGGATTCCCCACACTACAAGACCAAGACATCAAAAGAAGGTGTAGTTTGCCATGAATGTGGAAAGCCCGGTCATCTCAAGTACTCATTCTCTAGGTATCTCAAGAAGAAGGAGAAAGACAAGAAAAATTCAAAACACAAAAGGGCATATATAGTTTGGGATAGTGATGTAGAAGAGAAGAAAAGCACATCGAGTAGTTCGTCGGATGATGAAGAAGTTTCTAATCTCAACTTGCTTGTTCAAGTCAATGAAGAGGAAAGTTCAAATGATGAATCAAGTGAACAAAGTGAGGATAGCAATGTAAGTCTTACTAAATCTGAAATTTCTTCCAAATATGAATTGTTATATAATGCTTATGAAGAAATGCATGAACAACTTGAAAAACTAGTTTTGAAAAACATTGAAAGAAAGAAGCTCATTTTGAAACATCAAAAAGAGATTTTAGAACTTCAAAAACAAGTTGATGAGCTTAATCTTGAAAATGAAACTCTTGATCTTATATATGCTAGTTCTTCTTGTGATTGTGCTAGTAGATTGAATATTGTGGTTGATTGTGAGAGTTGCAAGTTGCTTAAAGATGAAAATGCTATTTTGAAAAATAAGCTTGCAAGTTTCACAAGTGGTGATATTAGATTGCTCACATTGTTAAATTTTCAAAGAGAAAATTCAAACAAGTTTTGTTTGGGTTATACTAATGCTAAGAGTAATTCTCATAGAAATGTTGTTGATTTTTCTAAAGTTGATTTCTCAAATGCACCAACATGTTTCTATTGTGGTACTCATGGACATACTTCCAATGTGTGTTATATTAAAGTGCATGGTATACCTAAAGGAGATTTTGTTTGGGTGAAAAAGGGTGAAAGTCCCTACACTAACAAAAATGGATCCAAAACCATTTGGATACCAAAAAGCAAAGCATGATTGTTTTGTAGGTATGATTGAAGAGCAAAGGGCTTACAAATGTTATTCATACATTTTCATATTCAATTGGTATTACATTTGCATCTCAAGTGAATGTCCTACAAAGTGGTAAAATGATATTGTTGAATATTTACAATTGTTTAGTCTTCTCAATTGGTATAATTGAATTGTTCTCAAATAATATTACTTTTCTAAAGTTCAATTGGTATCATTGAGTGATGATTAGATTATTATCATGCTATTATTGTTGTGATATTTCTTTACATTGATGATATCTCAATTGGTATTATGACTTCTTAGTATTTCTATTGGTTCATAATTCATTGTTATATTTTCTTGCCAATTGGTATCACATTTCAAAGTATAGTACTTGTTATATTTCAATTGGTATCAATGTTGTGAAGAAATAAATGTGAATTTCTCTATTTTGGCTTAGTATTTTATATTTCAATTGGTATATATATTACTTTTTGATAATGCCAAAGGGGGAGAAATGGTATGTTTTGAAAAATGGGAGAAATGGTTGTTTTGGGAGAATGGTTGTTTTTGTTGTTTTTATGTAGGTTGAGAAAAGTTGTTGAAGATAGGGGGAGAATCAAGCTTCTATCAATTGGATTTCAAATGTCAATTGCATTGATTAAGGGGGAGCAAGTTTCTCACCAAGTGATCAAATTGTTAAAGCATCAACAACTTCAAACAACTTCAAAACATGGTTTGTCATTTTCAAAAAGGGGGAGATTGTAAGTTCCATGATGAATGTTTTGATAATGACAAAGTGTTTTGAACAAGCTACAAAGATGTTGATCAAGTTTCAAGTTCAACAAGCAACAACAAACATCAAGTGAAGAAGAGAGAACAAGCTCATGAAGACATAGTTTGAGTGTAATTGTAATTGTTTTATATTTTGCCTCTCAAGCTTCTTAGTCTTTTATTTTGATGAGTTTGGTTAGAGTTAATAGAGGGTAGTGAATCTCTATCATAGTCATGATTAAATCATAATTTGAGTTTTCACTTAACCTAAAATCAATAGGTGGCTTAAAGGTTTTAAAGGAAAGGTTTGGTTTTGAGAAAACAAGTTTTAATCAAGTTTCATCAGTGTCTAATCGATTAAGAACATTGTTAATCGATTACTAATCGATTAAGAAGGGATTTAATCGATTAAGTACTGCAGATCTGATTTTTAAAATACGATTTTCACTTCTCAAAATCAGTTTTCAAATGCTACAACTTTTGGGTATTCTATATAAACCTATTCCTAACCTTTGTGACCAATATACATCATTTTCATAATCAATTTTACAAGAATCAAGCCACTCTATTCTCTCTCAATTTCAAAGATCAAAGTTTTCATATTTTCATATTCTTTGATCAAGAACCTTTGAATCTCTTGTGTGATTTGTCATAGCTAGTGAATGAGATTCATAGGAGTGTCATGTGTATTCATTGAGTTGTAATCTTTGCAAAAAGGCAAGCCAACTACAACAACAAGAAGACTTGGTGTGTCGATTATCATCAATCAAATTTCTCATTGAAGAAGAAGTCTTGGTTGTGAATCAAGCAAATTGAAGCCTTGGTGTGTGGATTATCATCAAGCAAGTGAAGACTTGTTGTGTGGATTATCAACAAGGGGTAGAGGTTAGATTAGAGAGAAGATCAATAGGATTACAAGGCAAGAGTGTGGAGTATCTCTTGTAGGCTAGCAAGAAGGGAGTCTTGTGAGGCATTTACTTGTAATTTGAGAACTCTAATTCCTCATAGTGAAGAATCTCTCTTGGTTGAAGAGGGGACTGGATGTAGAATTCAAGTGGATGAAAGTGAACCAGGATAAATCACTGTGCCGTATCTCTAAACCCTTACTCTTTACATTCCAGTCAATTCATTGTGTTCTTGCTTGAAAACCTAGAAAAGAGTGATTTTCATAATTGATTGAATTGAATCTTTATTGTTCAAATTAACTTGGGGAAAATCATTTTCATAACCTAGGTAATCAATAAGAATATAGGTGTTAATCTTTTTCGCTGAATCTCTGATCTTACGTGTTGATTGATTGATTTTCGTATGCGATTGAAAAGTGATTTTTTCAGTTTCTGATAGATTTAATCGATTAAGCATATTCATAATCGATTAAGTGAATTTAATTTTTCTGGTCTTAATCGATTAGAATTCAGATTAATCGATTAAGTGCTGACAAATTTGCAAAAATCATTTGTTTTAATTGTTTCGATTTGTTTCATTCGAAAATCTTTCAAGGTTTCTTTTAAACCTATTCAACCCCCCCTTCTAGGTGTTCTCCTAGGGTTCCTTAGTTGTTTAAACCACCAATTGTGGTTTCCTCACCTTGGTCCTGATGGAAATAAAAATCTCTTGTCACATACAACTCCAAATGTTATCACTGGGGGGTTTAAGTTCAATCGATAGGAATTGATAAGACTCCGTACTTATCTTTCATTTGGTATTAAAGTTATCAGAACTAAATTAGTGGTGGAGTCAACTATTAATCTGATATAAAAGTTGTTATTATTCTTCATGGATTCTAATCTAACCGACGTAACTAATTCACTGGTTTAGATCAGAATCAGGAAAGAAATCATTTTAATTCTCTTGGTTCCACCTCTAATTTCCGTTCGCTTACTTTAACGCTAAACAATTCCGCGTATAAATATACTCCAAGAACCTTTCGATTGAGTTTGAACCGCTTCCACAAGTTAGGCAAAAGTTCTTTTATATTTTTCATAATTTAAACCAGTATAGTTTAGCGGTTTAAATCCAATTACTTCGGTACCCGATTCGTGTTTCACATTTGGTGCCACAGTTATAACACCACGATTTGGCAACTTGAAAACCATAAACATTTTTAGGTGAAACTTAGGGGCCATTTTTTTTTAAAATGAGTAGCGTGCGAAATGAGAACACCTCAATTGTAAAACATAGTTTCTTGAAAAGCCTAGGTTCTCAAGTTGCACCAACTCCTTCAAGTTCCAAACCGGGATGTCACAAGACACCACGCTTCGAAACTCTTTTTCCAAAACATTAGTTAAGTAGAGTAGCCCACTTGATTTCATGTTAAAACGTGGATACAAAGCTTAGCTTGTTTGGGGTTACAGCAGGACCTCACAAAGTTGCTAAGAACTCATGGTAGAAATACATACTCAAAAGGATAGTTACCTAGACATCTAGTCATAAATCTCCCCTAACCTAGCTTTCCAAGCTTGCGATACCACTCGTCATCATCCGCCAGTAAATCCTCGGGAGTAACAATCCAACTTCCATCACTGTAGTACTCCTCTGGGTCATCTCTATCGGACCAGAGGTCGGGATCTTCCTCCTCGTCCTCATCAGCAATCTCCTCCTCAGAATCATCCGGTCCATCCTCTTCTTCTTCTTCTTCTTCTTCAGCTACCTCCTCCTCTTCCTCTAGCTCCACTCGTCGACGCGGAATCTCCACGAAGATCATCTTATAGGCTGATGTAATGTTGTTATTACCCCTTCGGGGAGTCGCTCCAATCTCCCGCAGCTGCTGGTATCGTACCATATTGGCCATCTAAAACCCGTACAATTTTATACAAGACAGAATAGATAAAGTAGAGAGAGTGAGCAACCTAAAACGGCAATGTTGACTATGTGGGATTACATCAGGTAAATATTAAGACAAAATATTTATAACAAGGTAAATCCAACAACCAAGAAAGCATAATCAAACAACACATAAATCTCATCCGGGTGTAAACATAGATATACATTTGATTATTCATAACAATAATGTTTTTCACTATTTTCCTCAATATCCATTCTCAACCCTAGTACTTCTTTTCATACCTCATTCACACACTCAACGTATGCCTCAAGGTTCCATACCACAATACTTCATCTGTTTTGTTCGTCACTGGGAATTATCATTACTATCATCATTATTATTATTATCATTATCACGCTTATCTTTGGATCATCTTGGTTATTTAAGTCTTATCAATTCGATTAGCACCAATGATGAGGGGGAAACATCATTGAGCTCACACACGTCTACATCTCCTCGGTCAACCACCCAACCTAGTCGGAAGCAAACAGGAGTACAGGACCTTTACCACGCGGGCACGACAGCTGTCTCAACAAATGGCTCCAAGCCAGGAGGTCTCAGCCTCAATCACATATAATATCATTAATCAGGCTCACTGTCTCACAGTGGCAAAACACAATGCCCCGTTCCAGTCCCTCTCACTGTTCTCGATTTGCAATCTAGGGGGAGACAATACTTATTCTAGTTTCGAAAGCAGAACGTGCCACGGCATTAGACCCAGTCCCCACCATGTTAGTGCGCCACTTGTGGGATTGTTCCGCCTAGAAAAGTACTCTAGACTTCTTGACGTATCACCGTCATCGTCCTCCCCTAATGCAATCTCGTCCTAAGTATCCGTAGATACTTATCGTTCCTTCCTCTCCACTACTTCGATTCGACACTCATACCTCACCGCAATTGTTAATGTCTTTTAAAATCTTTTAAAGAGTTTTAATTACGGCTTGGCCCTAATGATCAGCTCATCCTTGGTACATCCCTTCAATGAGACCCGATCGCTAATCGTTCGCATCTAATCCCCCTAAAACTCATATACTATCACGTGAATCATCACAACATCATTGCATCGCCTTCCTCTTTCTCATATCACAGCAACATTGCTCTCATCAACACGAGCATCACTCTTTCAAGTTAACTTGTAACTTAGCACACGAGCATTATCATCTCCGTCCGCTGTGGATCAATAGCATCCTCCGCATCCCTTACTTCAAATAACTCAGCAGCGTCGTTAGCATATTTTCTGTTCAGCTCGACCTCGCAGCATTGTTAGCTCCACTCATCATCACCACGCTTCCGTTCGCTTTCTCGAACATTTCTCATAGTCATCTTAGCATCGTCTCCTCGTCACATTCTTCCTCAACTAATCACATCTTTCACATCTATGGTTTTCGTCTCTTATTTCTTTGATTATTATTTTATAATCTTAGTCTTTATTGTTTACTCACACGGTTCCCAACCATATCATATTAAGTAACAAATAAACAAATCACAAAATAATTAAATAGCACAACATGAACAATTATAAAACATATCATCATTTTTATAAACCAATCTCAGTCGTTCGGGTGGATAGCTAAACCAATCAAACAAGCGCTATCACATACACCACTACGCTAAATGAGATTGGAGTCCAATCTTTGAGATGATTGGACACCTTAATATGTTACCTAATTACCACGGCGTCTTAAGGGAATGCCCCTCTCTCACCTCGATGACGAACGTCTTATAGCTCTCCAAGTTTTCCCGATCATCTCTCCTTGTCTCTTATCCTCTCGTCCGTCGCTCAACTAAGACATTTTCTCGTGCATTAGAAACGAGTTCGATACATTTGTTAAATTCATTTTGAAAACAATTTCTCTTTTTGGAAAGCTTGTTATCATTGTCCAATGTTTTTCAATTCAGATCCATGATTAAAACAATTCTTAAGAAAACTTTGAAAACAATTCAAAAACACTTCTTTTATTCGAATAAACTTCCTTTCATATTTAAAACTTGGTTTAAAACATTTATCATTTACTTGTCACAAAACACTTTTGGATAAAGAAATTAACTAATCAAGTTATAACACTAGCACACAATTTCAGTCATGCACAGGAAAATAATTCAAATTTAATTTCTTAATTGCATCATGGCAAAACCGAATTGCATATAATCAATATTTCCTAGTCATTAATAAATTCTAAACCTTGAAATCATAGAGTCAATCATCAGGAAGATTAATCTAATCCATTCTATTTATTTTTAGCCCCTAAAACCGAAAGAATAAAAGAAATTAACACATCATGGTAACACACATATGATAATCACAAACATAGAATTTAATCACTCTCATTAGTTATTTCAAAAGAAAATCCTTCTAAGCACCTAAACATATACTAACCGAATTATTTCAAGTAAAATCTTACAAAATATATCAAACCATCAAAGACATAAAACCATGAAATGATTTTATTTCTTTCAAGATCAAACCGTGAGTATCATAGAAGCATTCAACAATTTTCAATCTCATTATTATCAATTTAATTTCAAGGTAATAATCAAAACCACAAATCACTTCATGTATACATTTTTTAGGCTCCTAAATGAGGCTAATCTTAGTCTATATGCAATCTAAATATTAACTAAACACACTTTTCCATTTTCTATCTCAAGACCGAATACTAGCATGCATAGGACAAGAATCTTAGTTCATTTTTCAATGCACTAAAGACAATTAAAGCAACCATATCACACCAACATGCATAAGCCATCATGAGATTCCTTAGATTTTTAGAAAAACTCAAACTTATAATTTTTCTTGAATAGAAACATGGTTTATAACTTGATCTTAAAAAAAGAATGGCATGCATGGACTTAAGACCACTAAATCTATTCCTAATACATACATGCACTCAATGATTAAGCACCAACACATTTTTAGCACTCATGGCCGAATGGCCTTCATACCAACACAACAAATATAAAACAAATCTTTAAATTAAATCATGCTCATAAAAAGAAAAATCATTTTAAAGTCCATTATCCTATTTATTTCTACTAGGCCGAGGCATACACAAAGGGAAACATAGCCTTTTTCATTTGAAAACTTAACATGCAAAGCCTCAAAGTCCTAATTTGAGTTAACACACATGGATTAAAACATGCACATATATAAAATCAACCAAAAATCATGACAAATCATCATGAAAAGCTAAAAATCCTTATTTTCTTCTCAAATAAACTTAGATCATGAAATTGTTAATCAATCATTCAAATATATACACATAGGTCACGGTTTCAGCACAAGAGATCAACATGCAACACAAATTCTTCACTTTGTCACAAATCAAACCTAGATCATAAATTATTTACCAAATCCTCTCAATAAAAACCTCATAGGTCACTGTTTTGGAAGAAGGAATCAACATGCAAGGGGTTTCATTTTAGTTTTCATAAAAAAAATCTCAAGTAGTGAGTTAGATCCCTTTAGAGGTTTGTTTAGAAAATCATGATAATCTACCTAATGAAATCATAACCGAAGCACATAGAGTCCATAATGTTCACATATTTACAACCCGAATTAAAAGTCCATAGTTGCACTCAACTCTCAAGCTATAAAAATGAACATGCAATGGAAAGAAAAGAAAGAAAAATTACAAGACCAAAAGAAAATCCTAACTCTCATGGTTTTCTTCATGATTTCCTTATAACCTACCAAGAAATTGAGTCTTCTACTCCAAAGGCTCTAGGTCTTCAAAGAAAGTTCAAGGACTTGGTCTAGATCTCCACCCTCCTTCTTCGAGTTTCTCACGGCCACACTCCTCTCTTCTTCTCTCTCTTTTTCTTCCAAGGGTTGGATAGTCCCTTAGAGAGTGTTTGGTTTGTGTATGTGGAAGGAAATGAAAGAAAGTGAAGAAATGGACTAAGGTTTGGTTGATTTAAGGGCACCGAAGTTGCCTCCTTTGCCCTTGAAATGGGTTTCGGTCAAGGCACCAAATGGAAGGGCAAATTTGGGTTATTCAAAGTTTGCATGGCAAGGGTTCCATCAAAGGGGTACATAGTGCATAGTCTAGGGCTAGGCTTCATCATGCTTAGTCATTTCAAAGTTCCTATTTTCTACTCATGCAATCCACTTGGTAGCTTCTAAGCCTTCCAAGTATCTCCTCCCCAAGTTCAAAATCCTACCCCAACAGCACACACACTCACCATAGCAACACACACACATGCACACACATCATGCATTTTTCATTTTCTTTTTCTACTCTTATTTATTCAAGGCACCATGATCATTAGTTCATGTAATTGTGCATACATTTTAAGAGTCATGTACACCCACACACATGCTAAAACCGTAACACACATATGCACACATACACACATCCTATATTTTTCTAATCATATTTATTTAAGATACTAATTCACACAAATATGTAAGTATTTTCAAGAATCATATGTACACACACCATATACAAAATCGTAACACCTCTTACAAAGATATGCACGCATACATTCATTTTTCAAGTAATATTCACACATTAAAACAAACACACATCATATTGAACATACCTCATAAATCAATTTCACATCATGACAAGAACACATTTTATTGTAAAAAGAACTTAAGCTCTTTCAAAGTAAAATAATTATCACACAATTAAAAATCTATAAAAATCAAACTTCTATGCAAATGAGAGATTTCCAAAAGATAAATTTATTTAAGGTCATTAACTTTCAAAAATTATTATTTCTCAAAAATTTCGTCCTTCACAATTTTCAAAAATAAATTTTATAAATCAAATCAAAAATTTAAAAGATCACACTTTCAATGTTCACAAATCCAAAAATGCAAATTTATTTCATAAAGAAATCATTCCTTTAGAAAATCCTTTTTGGAAAGCAAAACTCAACGTTTATTTTTATCGAATTCGTTTATGCACGTTCGGGAAAATGCGGGGTGTTACAACAGTTACTTGAATCAAGATTAGCCATGGAACTGACCTTTTATTTACTTTAAGCATTATTTTTCGTGTTCTTAGATACTAGTCTAATCGTCGTGAATTAAATCACTCGGTTGGATTAGTATCGGGTCATAACTCATGAAATTCCTGCGGTTCCATTTCCAATCTCTGTTCAATTACTTTAACACCAATTTGCTCAACCGACAGACAGCAAAACCATACACAATTACACAGAGCAAAGCAATCAAACATAAGGAAAGACTAACACACAAGTTTCATACATAGAAAACCAGTTACTAATTCACAATGATACATAAACTTCTAGATTTCGACGATGTCACCTCCTGATAAATGCCACATCAGATTGGCCAGTTCCGACACTACATTCCATCAGTGGTAATAGCCCTTGCTATCCAGTTAAAGTTTATATACTTCGTTTTGATTAGCAAGATTTTCCTTTGCAAGAAACTTCAAGTTTCGATTAACTCAAAACTTAAAATTTTCGCCCTTAAACAAAAATCATTTTGCATAAATTAAGTTTTCTGTTTGCAATTGGGTAACACTTACAATATGTGATTTCTTTGAATTCCCTAAGGGATCCACTTAGGTTCCAAAGAATTCCATTCTCTTGGTTTGTCACTCGTAGGTATTTCCCATTTGCAAACATAAACTTACTCAATATCATTTAACATTTACAATTTCCATTTAAAGGGTCTCGCCTTTAGAGGAGAAGCTCGAGATGAGAGTGTCCGCAGCGAGATTGGGACTACATTCCCTCAGGTCAGAAGGAAGGAACTGCTCTGATACCATAAATGTAACACCCCGATTCTTATTTATAATTTTTCAAATAATTCTTTTATAATTAAAATATGAGACTCAAAAATTTCCTTTTTACAACTCAATTTTAAACAAAATGCTGGGGAATCCATTTACAATATAAACAACATGAAATAGAGTTTCCTTCTTTCAACTCTTCCGCTGCGACACTCTGATCCTCAAGCTCCTTCAGCATTCACCTAAAATGTTAACCACTAAGGGTGAGACCTTTTCACAACACATTGAATTATAAGATAGTAAAAAGGCACATAATATTAACTCAAGCATCATAATCAAACCAAGCTATGAATAACAAAATGCTTCCCATTAACATAATATTCAGTAATAACACATTTTCCATTTATTCTGAACATCACCTCAAACCAGAGGCCAATGAAACAATCTTAATCATCATAATTGGCACCTCAAAACAGAGGCCTACAAATTTTCCTTATTTAAATTATGTGCCCCTCAGGTCAGAGGTCAGCACCCCTTTTTACTTTATTTCATTTTGTGTCCCTCAGATCAGAGGTCAACACTCAAACACTTCAATTCATTTGGTGTCCCTCAGGTCAGAGGTTAACACCCAAACATTTCATTCCATCTTGTGTCCCTCAGGTCAGTGGTCAACACTCCTTTACTTTAATTCATTTTGTGCCCCTCATATCAGAGGTCAGCATAACCATCACTTTCCATTAATCGTCACCTCAAATCAGAGGCCAACGCACTTATTACATTTTCATTACACATTACCTCAAATCAGAGGCCAAATCATACTTTCATCTTCTTACTCAAACAACTTAGCACATATAATCACAATTACACTTACACACCTTTCCCATTCATTCTTTATCCATACTCATGCCCTATATCAATTATCAAATCTTTCCAAATAGCATTTATGTTCTGGACTAAGCATGTACAGTACAATTAGTCACAATTATGCACAATTAACATTGAGATACACCTATACACCATCCACACATACTGTCTCATATTTAGCATCACATTTTACTTTTAGTTTACACATAATCCTTTTATTCCCATTTCTACCTTTACCAGTTCATTCCATAACCATAACAATAAAATTTATTCATAAAACATTATTTACTCATGTAGTGGACATAGCAAACTTTTATCAGACAACAAATATCATCAATCAATTCGACATACTCAGGTATGCCTCAGAGTACTTTAATATAAGTCAACTCCCTAGGGTTCTTCACTTCCTACATTACCAACATTCATAAGGGATTTTACCAAATTTGTCTGAATAAATTTTATAAGTAAATGAGTAAATGAATTTTGCTATGTTGAATGTATTTTTGTTTTAATTTAAATATTTAATTGATTTAAGTTTGGTATGGACCTCTTTCTGTAGCTTTCGCTATTTAGTCGGATGCAATAGTCTTGAATTTTCATTTAGGTGATGCTTTTGATTTGTTGTTTGAGAATTTTGCTAATAATCATTTTCGAAGTCATTGATCTTTTTCTCTTAAATTATTATTTTCGGACGAGATGACAGGTTCCTTAGTTCATGCTCAAGTTTTGATGAACAGGGGATCTCGATCTTCTTTTGACTCATGAGGAGCTCGTGGTGGTATGTCGGAAGCTCGTCCCACAGAAAAATGGGCTTGATCCAATAATTGTGCTAGCCCTCTGAAGAGGAAGCACACTTCTATTGCCAAGGTCTCAAAGGGTTCTTCAGCCCCGACAAGCTCTGCTTAGCCTCCGTCTACTCTAGAGGCTTCTCCAACACCTTCTTTGTTGAGTGGAGGTTTCTCTAAAGGCATTTCTGCTCCAGCCACTGCACAAGATGTGGTAAAGGAGCCCTAAACTGAGGAATGGGTGGTCTCAACCATGGTGGAAGAGCTGAACACTGGTGCTCATTTCACCATCAACTTTCCTGATGGTGTAGTTTCTTTCGCTCTAGCTCCATATTCAATCAGTCCAAGTCCAACCGCTCTCTTCTTAGACTCCCCAAGTGTTATTGTAGTGGGGGGTCTTCAAATCTTCCAAGGGCCACACCTCAACTTGCACAATTTTCGCCGCTACTGAAAACTGGATCTCTTTTGGCCGCACACCAGTTGATTTTAGCTGAGGCGTCTGAAGCTTTGCTGAGTGTCAATGGTCTCCTTCTTTCAATGAAGGAGGATCTTTCTTCTACCCCCGACATTTGAGCTTTGGAGCTTGTAGCGAAGTCTGCCAATGCTCAGAAGAGAGCTACCAAACTTGCTCTGCCTCAATACAGAAATGCATACTCCTTCCATGAATCCAAATATGTGGGCCTTGAGCAATATATGGTTGACTTTCGTCAAAAAGTTGATCTGTATGATGTTGTCAAAGACCGTGCCGAGCTCGACTCAAGGGAAAAAAACCATCCTTGAGGAGACAAACAAGGACCTCCGATCTCGGTTTGATCAGGCAATGATGGATCTTTCTACAGAAAAGGTTGACAACTTCCAAGCTTGTCTCCAGATGGTGAGGCTTGCTAATCTTGACCTCCAAATTCGCACAAAAGGGATTCACTCTGAGTGTCATGTGGTGGGAGGCATGATCTATCAACAAGATGCATCCTCTTTTTAATAGCCCATTACTTAAGAACTCCACAATTAAGCGTGTTTGGCTTGAAAAATTATGGGATGGGTGATCTCCTGGGAAGTTTCCCGGGAAGCATGTGAGTGAGGACAAGGCACGCTGAAAATACCTGTGTTGGTATGTAGGGACAATCGTTAATCCATTTGTCTACCAAGCATGTTACAAATGGTATCATAACAGCTCCTCTCCCAGTATGGTGTGGTTCAAGGACGAACCAGGCGGAAGCTGGTGGACATGAAAGACGCGGGCTGACAAGGGTAATGAGTGTTCACCGGTGCAAGAGGCACAGATAAGGAGCGGCTCCTGGCAGGCTTCTAAGGGAGGGCTACATGAATGAACCGACAACGAAATGAGAGGGGAATCTTAAGACTATGCAGGTATTGGACTGCATAGTACATGAAGGCTTAAATGAATTGATTGTATTACCCGTATCGACAAGATGCATCTTCTTTTCGATAACTCATCACTTAAGAACTTCACAGTTAAACCTATAGCACCTATGTAAGAGATGTTTAATTTTGATTATTTTTCCAAGAATATAATCTAAATTTATATTTTTCTAAAATTATTTTTTTAATGTAGATTTAATAATTAAATATACTGAAAATGAAAAAATAAATTATGCTACACACAAATGCAAAATAACTTTGGTATAGGTAAATTATTTAATTTACATCCTCAAATGTCATGATAATCCTAATTATTTTACATTCACTACGTCAGAGATATTTCAGTAAAAAAAATTAATTGATTTACGCTCTCATTAAATTAATATGTCAGTGATGATTTGGTAAAATTAGAATTTATGGTTTTTTTTTAAAAATAAATAATAACTTTTAAAAACTTATAGCATAGATGATAAATAAAAAAAGTAATATATAGATATTTTTATTTATTGCTTATGAATTAAAAAAATCTATAAATGTTAATAACAAATAAGTTCATTATTGAGGTTTATATTTGCAAATTCACTAAATTCATACATGTTACTTACACAACTGACTGGTTGGAAATAGACCCAATTATTTAATTAACACATAATACACAGAAACACCAAACATATTTGATGTTTTTTTAACCAAAACCTCCCAACAATCCCTAACGATGATTACTTTAAATGTTCAATAGCTTTTATCTCATATTTTTACAAATTTGAGTCAATACACAAAAGAGAAAGGCAACTGAATTTGTATGTGTTGTACCTACTGAGATTGCTTCACAATAGTGTGAAGCTTTATTTTGTATTTTGGCTTTTAGTCAACTTGGTAGGACATGATTGTGTACCCTTAGGCACATCCTTCTTAGAAGGTGGGGCCTTTGTTGTGTACTTTGATGCTCGGTTGTTTGAATATTAATGAAATTTCTTTGTTTACTGTTAAAAAAAAATAAAGGCAACTGAAAATATAGAGAAATAATCTCAATTAAATAAAAGATAATATGAATATAATTTACTTCTAATTTTCTAAGATAAAAAAACAAAAAAAAAACGAAGAAAAATTAAATATAGACAAAGGAAAAATTATTTTACCACCCCATCACCATATTATGTCACTCCAATATTATAAAATTTTTCAATTTTATCCCTTCACAAAAATGCATTTGGTACGGGTCGTCAGCTCCCCTCACGACCTCAGGTCGTCATCAACCGTCACGACCTCGAGTCGTATGCACTTATCACGACCGAACCTTTAAGTTTCATTAAAACGCATTAGGTACAGGTCGTCAGCACCCATCACAACCTGAGGTCGTGAGTAATCCTTACGACTTAACCTTCAGATACGGGTCATGAGCACCCCTCGCGACCTGAGATCATGAGTACCCTTCACAACCTAAACTTTAATTTGTATTAAAATACGTTAAGCACAGGTCGTGAATTGGTCTCATGACCTTGAGGTCGTGAGCACCTCTCACAACCCACATACAAAATTTCTTTCCAAATACTATTTGTAACCTATGAGAAAAAAAATATGTGCGTAACTAAAGTAATTCCATTCGTAGAACACGCACATATTGAGATCCATAATAACTTCATTCACGTTTTAGCTGAAAGAAAATTTGTGTTTTTGGTATTAACGACATCCTCTTATGTGGAAGATAACGAGATTATTTGATAATGGTGTTGAATGCCCAAACAACCTTAGATGCTATTATTAATAGATGTTCTGCACTTCCTTAAAACACTAATCAAACTGTTTTGCAATATAGAAAAGTATTATTCAATCAACAACATATCAATATGGTGTAGAGAAAAAGGGAAAAAAAGAAGAAAAAGAAAATTTTGAATAAAAGAGACAAAATTAAAATATTTTAAAAGTATAGGTGGCATTGTACAATATTAGGGTGGCAAAATAATTTCTCAAATAATCTACTAGTTGAAGATAGTAGAAAGAAAGAACCTGGCCATGTGAACAAAATAATTATAAAATACGTTGCCCAATTTTATTAAAATATAAAATATTTACATGTGTGATTAATTTTCTATCAAAATATGTTTGTAAATAATTATCAAAGTGAATTTTAATGAAAACATCACCCAAAGATCGTGCCATATCTCATTCGTTAACCGTTGGATCGTGCTCAAATTTGGAGACAAGCTTCCCAACCATCTTATCTTCAAATCCAATGTTGGAAATTGTATTTGTTGAATCAAAGGTTTTGATGAAGACAAATGAGCAAGCTCGGTTCAAATGTACAAGCTCGGGTTGATGAAGACGAATGAGCAAGCTCGGTTCAAATGAACAAGCTTGGTTTGATGAAGACAAATATATCATGTTCTCGGTTCTCGACCAAGGTTTGATGAAGCCAAATGAATTAGCAATGAAGTATCCTGGAAATGAAATTAGATCGGTATGTTGACCAGCTCGGTATGAATCAGCTCGGTGCATACTCGGAAGTGATCAATCCAAGCTATCGCTCAGAGCAGACTCAGTTAGCCGACGTCAAGCTCGACAACATTATCGATCAGAGCAGACTCAGTCAGCCAACGTCAAGCTCGGCAACAGCTATCGCTTAAAGCAGACTTAGTCAGTCGACGTCAAGCTCGGCAACACTTAGCAATCAAAGCAGACTCAGTCAGCCGAGAAAAAGCTCGAACATTTGTCAAGATCGGTCAGCTCAGTTCAGAGAAGATTAATCACTCAAGACCCTATGCTCGGTGTAGTTGTCAAGCTCGAACTTTTGTCAAGCTCGGCAATATTGTTCACCAAGAAGAATAATCATTCAAGTCCTCAAGTTCGGTGACGATGTCAAGCTTTGTGAAGTTGTCAAGCTCGGCATCACATCAGATCAGCTCAGCTTATATCAGATAAATCACTCAAGGCCCCAAGGTCAGTGCCGATGTCAAGCTCGGTGAAGATGTCAAGCTCAATGAAGACCTCAAGCTCAGAATCAGATTAGTTCAGTTCAGAAGTCTTCAAGCTCGGCATCAGATCAGCTCAGCTCAGAAATTCAGAAGTCTTCAAGCTCGGCAGTCCTCAAGCTCGACATTAGGTCAACTCAGTTCAGAAGTTCCCAAGCTCGGTTTAAGGAAGTCGGACGGAAGATCAGCTCGGTCAACTCAGATTAAATATAACACTCAAGTCCCCAAGCTCGAACCAGTTGTCAAGCTCGGCATTACTGCTCATCTTCACCTTCAGCAGTTCGTCGTCACATGCACCACTTCGTCTCTGACATTATAGTACGATGCATGGCTGGCAACTTTGTCCTTATTTCAGCAGCACTCATCTGTCACCATCCTTAATATATCAAAATTGAAATTTAAATCAACATAAGAAAAGATACAAATTTAGAACGTTACAGACAAGTGGAAATATCTAGACAAAGGACAAAACGTCGTTGTACAGTGCAGAATTGTCCAGTATATCCGTTGCAAAAGGACAAAAGTATTTCCCACTCTCTCTCCAACCTCATGCATGGTGGCATCACTATAAAAGGCTGGTTATTATCTTCAGAAGATAAGAAGCATAAGAAGAAGAATAATACAGTGTACAAGAGCAAAAATTTTCATTCTCTGAAATACACAAGTGCAAAAACGCAGCAAAGAGAACAATAGAGACCAAAGAGAAACTGTCATATTTTGCAACCAAGTCTCAAATCGTTCTCTGCAAAATCCTTTCTCAAACACAAAACCGAAAACTCTTTTGTTTCACCAAACTTTCAAATCAAACACACTTGAGTTTCGGGTTGGAGCCATCTCATTCATTCAACTGTTCTTCAAGTCTTGAGGTGTTCTCAAGTAGTGAAAGTCTTGGAAGGTTTCCAAGCTCGTCCAAGAGGTTCTTGGCGATTAAAGTCTTAGGAGGTTCCTTAGCAAAAATCCAAGGAGGTTCTTTGGCGCAAATCCTTGAAGGTTTCAAGGTGTCTTGAAGGTTTCAAGACTTGTAAAGTCCGAGGACGTTCTTCGGCATTTGTATCATTATTGGTAGAAGCCAAAAGTTTGGTACTCTCTTGGTGGGTTAATTAATCCCATGTAATCTCTATTTATTTGATTTTATTAAAAGCTCCTTAAAGGTTTTAAGGGGGACTGGACGTAGGTCACCGTGGTTGTGAGTGAACCAGTATAAAAATCTCGGTGTCTCATTTTCTTTACTGCTTTACTGCTTTCATTTTTTTATTCCGAGCATTTAGTCGACTTGCCTAGCTTTTAATCGGTTTTGTTTAACTCGTACTTTGTGCTCGGATAGTGCTAGCATATTTCCGCTACAAACCTGATCTTTGAGTGGTGCAGCTCGGATAATCGGTGCTCGGTCTAGAGAACCGATTATCAAAATCTGCTCGGCCAAAGTTAGCATTTTTACACTTAACAGCAAGCATTATCGTCCGACCAACTTCATTCACATCGCGAAAACTGGTATTATTGTTTCAAACTACTATTCACCCCCCCTCTCGTAGATTGTTAGGCCGCTTGATGGGTTTCCAACGTTTCTAACAATTGGTATCAGAGCTCGGTCGAAAGATCGAGCTGAACAGCTTTTCGAAAAAGATCCTAGGAAACCATGGGCTCTAACAATCCATTCGGAGGTGAAGGCTCTTCAATAAACAGACCACCACTATTTAATGGTGATGGTTATGCTTATTGGAAAGCTCGAATGAAAATTTTTATTGAAGCAATAGATATTGATGTTTGGGATGCGATTGAAAATGACCCTTATATTCCGAGAAGGAAAATCGGAGATGATGTTGTAGAAAACCCAAGGACGAGCTGGGATGATGATGATAAACGAAAAGTGACTTACGATTTAAAAGCTAAAAACATCATCACCTCGGCCCTGTCCTATGTTTTTAAAAGCTAAAAACATCATCATCACCTAAGCTAAAAGCCTAGGTAATCGATTACCAGAGCCAGTAATCGATTACCTAGTCAAAATTTCAAGTCTGACCAATTTTTAAGTGAGGTAATTGATTACCAGTTTGAGGTACTCGATTAAAACGACTTTGATGAGCCAACAGTATGACAGTTTAACACGTTTGGCTGAGGATTTACACAATTTTAACCACAAATTCGTGTAAAATATCAACCTAGCACTATGCTAGATTGATAGGGACGTTTGGGGAGTGATTAATTTAAATAAATTGAGTGTTATACTTGTAACCAGTGTTATCAAACCCGGACCGAACCGGTCGAACCGGTCGAACCGTCGACCGGTGGCAAGGGCGGCTCTAGGTTCTGTGTAAACCGTTTCTGAGTTGCAGCCGGAAAAAACCGGTGATCAAAGCTTTTGACCAGGGTTGAACCGGGAAAACCGGTGCCGGTTCAACCATCTCTGATTTTAAAAAAAAAACTGATGAAATAAAAATTAAAAATTTAAAACCTAAAAAGCAGTCCAACCGTCAAACATCCAAACCAGTCCAAATGACCCAAACGAATTAACAATATGATCAGTACAGAATTGAAGAATGGACTCAATGAAGAGTTGAAAACGGTACAATCACAGAAGAAAAGTAGAAAACCAAAACGAAAGTAGAAGAACGAAGAAACACAGACGTTGTACACCAGCTGTAAGCAACAACACAAAAGGTACTAGTATACACTATACAGTTCAAACTTCAAATATGTTTACTTTTGTTATTTTCAATATATTATATTATTGTGATATTTGATAAGGTATTATATTATATGTATAATACTTATATAAAGTTTATCAAAATATTTTTTTCGTAATACGTAGATTTTTTAGTGTATTTTTTAATTTTTTATTTATATATATAAATACCGGTCTAACCTTCCGGCTTAACTGGTTAATACGGTTAAACCCTATACGAAGCTTCTTCCAGCTTGATCTCTGGTTCGGTTCTGACAACATTGCTTGTAACACCCTCATTTTGTTTCCCAAAAATATTGCATTTTATTCATTAAAATATTAGTAAAAATGAGGGTCTTTTTTTTTTTACAACCATGTACATGCACATTGCTTGGTTCATTTTATTTATTTTCCAAAAGAACCATTACTTTTAATTATTTACTAAAATTAACGTTGTTCGATTAGTCGCAAAAGAATTATCGCTGCCATCTACAAAATCAAGTTGTTACAAAATCACATCACACATCCACTGAATCATACATCGAAATACTTGTTTCGCATTTTTAGCATCACCAAATAAAATCCATAAGTACTCCATAATTACATAAGTCTCAAAAGCAGTTACTAAAGCAAAAATAAAAAGAGTTGTGGACACCAAGTCCCAAAATACATAAAAAGAAAGAGTAATTACATCATCAGATATCTAGAGTATAACTCTCCTCAGTTGAGATAAGACCCAAACTAAAACAAAATAAAACACTTAAGCAGCAACACCCACGAGACTCCCTAAGCCGCCGGCTGATCCTCGTCATCCTTCGGTGCTCTCTCCTCAACCTCCTCAGTCTTAACCTCAGCAGGCGGTGCAGGCTGTGCACGCCGTGTGAAGTAAGTCCGAGGGCCACCATTCATGTAGTCTCTCAAGGTAATTCTACCAATGTGCAGGTCGATCCTTGCTCCCCTCAGCCTGTGCTCCAGGTCTGTAACCTCCAACCGAGTCAAGCCTCTCTAGATCCAGCCATCAGGGGTAACTTCCCACACTCCCCCCGCTAGGGACCACATTTGGATCGTGATGCTGTACACCATATGCCTGTTGTGTCACCGTGAAGAACGAAGAGAAACAACGAACAAGAGAAAGAATAAGCTTTTCTGGATGCATGACACGTCAACAAAAGAGACGTACCACCAACATATCTCAAGCAGGAATAAATAACAGTACAGATGCACATAAGTATGTATGAGTGAATGATCATCATCATCATCAGATATATAATTCATTGATCTCGCATCATCACGCTTATCACAATTTCACTACCATCAATCACGTCACCACACTTTCATTCTTATAAACAATTAGCTTTATTAATGTATTTTATTAAGTCTTATTGATTCGCTTCACCAATGATGTCAGGGAATAATAAAGCATCACTGCGAAATTTATCTAACAAGCACACACGTCTACATCTCCTCCACATCCTCCCAAACCTAGTCGGAAGCAAACGGGACGTTCAGGAACCTTAACCTACGTCAGTCGAACAGTCGAGAAAACCAACAGCATATAAATACATATGTCAAGGCCATAATCGTACAAGCCGACCATAATGACAATCAATATTTTACGCGATACCGTAAGGGCCCAACAACAAATCGATCTGCCCGCCTCGTTCAGGTTCCTTCTCACCGCTTCAGATTTGCTCAAGGGGGCGACAATACTTTTCTTGTTCGCGGTGCAGAACACGCTACGATCCCTTGGGTCTTAAGTCCCGATCCCATATAGTCTTGTTCTGCCTAGAAAAGCACCCTAGGTTTCTTGACGAGTCACCGTTATCACCCTCCCCTATCACAATCACACACCTGAAAATCCCCAGATAAGCAGGGTATCTTCCTCTCCACTACTTATCGCTCATCTCACCGCATTATAATTAATGTCTTTTAAATATTTTATTAAGGCTTATTAACCTAATTGCGAACGAGTCACCCTTATCCATCCTTCGGTGATCCTCGAACTCTAATTAAATAGTCTTTCACCATGTCCATTCTTTTTCGATAACACTTGATAATTAAAGGCTCAGACTCATGGAGCATCACTCTCGTGGCCAGCACAACTCAACCTAGAGAGCATAAATCCATCTTGGTGCTCATCAGGGAAATTCACTTTCAATCATTAATTTCTCAAACTCATATATAACATCCATTCATCACTTTTAATATCATTTTTCGATGTCATGCATCATGCTGAACATAATAAAAACAGAATGAATCATCATGCATGAGCAGGCATAATACTTCATATTTTCATGTTCACATAACTCAATCAAGCAACAACACATATATACAATAGTGATCTTAGTCTTTCGTGCGAGGAGTCAAACAATCAAGCAGACCAATTGCCCTCACACTACTTAACCCTTATTCGATCACGGTTTCGATTTAAACTATCGAAACTAAAATCATTTAAGCATGGCCTACATTCTAGACAAGCTATTATTCTCACCTTGATTTCGAACTGAAACTCTCTGAGAATCCACGAAACTCTGATTCCCATGATCATGCTCGAGATTGGTACCTTTATTTCCTCAAATTAAACATAACGTATTAATATAAAATTCCAAATGACTTATTCGTTTTTTATCACTTACACAGAACTTTAACACTTAAAATAAATCCTTTCGGGTAAAACGAAAATGCATTTCATTTTCTTAAATCATTCCCAAGTAAAACGACAACTCCCATACTTTAAAATACATTTAAAATAATTCATAAATAAATTTTAAAACACATAGGGGCTGCTGGTCTGCCTTGGACAGCACCCTAATCAACTCCGAAAACACCGAAAAATGGATCGTTTTCACTCCGGCTTTTTCCTAAATCAAATACCACTTGAAATCCATACTTTAAATCACTTGAATACATTTTTAAAGTTGAAAAACAAACTAAACCAATTCTGGACAGCAAAGGATTGATTCACAAAATCATTTTTAGAAAACTCAAAAAATAACGTAAAAGTATTTTTTTGCTTTATGACATGCTTCAACACAAAATAAGCACTTTAACACTTTAAAAATCAAGCTTTTTAATATTAAACAAACCTTAGGACAGCCATAGACAAGGCCAAAAATTCCAAATAAATCAAAGCAAACAAACTTAAAATCAATTAATTTTCAAAGCTATAGTTTCTCACAAAGCAAGTTACGTAACTAGCATTTCTCAAACATCACTTAAACACATAATGAAAATTAATATTTTAACAAATCAATTCATGTAGTCACATATTTATTCATGCTCTTAATCATTTAAACATACATACACATACATTAATCAAATAACATACTCAATAAACTAACTTAGTCCTAAACTAAACATCCACTTTAAAACAAGCATTTTCAACCCTCAAACACTTAGCTTTTATGTTCACATAGGTCATACACTTTTCAAATATTTATTAGCAATTAACAAAATAAATTCCTATCCTACTAAACTTACCTTGGCCGAATTGCACCTTAAGGCCAAACGACATCCATAAATTTTTCTAACGTTCCCATAAAACATCAAAACAACACTTTTTCAATTAAACTCAAGCATATAATCAATTAGTCAACACTAATTCATTTATACAACTCATAATCACTTTCAAAACAATTTATTTTCATATTTATCTATTTAAACTCAAAGGGGCCGAATTGCACAAACAAAATAAACCATGTTTTACAAGTTTCAAATACTTTAAATCAACTTAAGCAACTTTAAAGCATTATCATGCAAGTTCATTTTCAAGAATAAAAATCACTTAAACATGTATACACTCACAATCCGAATTAAATCAAAGAATTTAGCCAAAAACACAAGCTTTGCATGCTTCAAACAACTTAATCATTTTCAAGCATCAACATACAAATTTATTTTCAAGAAATCAAGTTCATTTACTCATGAACACATGCATGGCCGAATTGAATCAAAGAAAATAAGCTTAAAATCACAAATCTAAACTCTTAAATCATCATAGCTCATGTCAAGCTCTCAAAACATTTTTTGTGTTCATGAAACAAAATCATTTAATCATTCTTTCATGCTTGGCCGAATATACATAGGAAAATAGTACAAAATTTTATATCAATTAACTCATGCATTTTCCTCCCTAATCAAAACCGTATAGGGCCCTAAAGCCATGAATCAAGACAAAATCAATCCAAGCATTCATTCTCTCATGGGAACCGAAAATATACTAAGAAAATAACCAAGAATAACAAATCATTGACATGCATTCAAAGACAAAATCCTTTCCTCACATTTCCATGCCTTGACCGTATATACATACACATAAACAAAAGCATACATTTTTTTTATCAAATAAACACATGCACATACATAGATTATACACATACTTAAACAAAAATCATGTATCAAAATTTTATAAAGCACACATGCATGTAATCAAGGTCAAAACCGTATGGCCCTAAGAACAACAAATCAAAACAAAAATTCATTTATTCATGCATTTTCACTTAGAAACCGAAAAATATAGCAAATAAATAGCAAGAATTATCAATAATCAATTATATGCATAAGAAAACAATTTCATTTCCCCCAATTTCAAACCCTAACCGTGACATGCAAGGAGAAAATAATAAAAATTTGTGCAAATCAACAACACATAGTTCATGAACATAATAAATCAACTTATATTCAAGCATATACACAATCAAAGATCAAAAATTATTTTAAACAAAAGTGGGGTCAAAACCGTGAGCATCATCCACCATGGTGCATGCTCATTTTTTTGATTCCAAGCTTAAATACATATATTATCAAGCATAGAAAGCCATAAGAAAGCTTAAGAACATACATGCATAAGCTTAAAGTTAAGAAACAACAAAACCCTTCTTGAAAGAGCTTGAAGAAACCGAAAATAAACAAGAAGAAAATAAAAGAAAACAAGTTGAAAGCTTAGTACCTAGGTTGATGAACAAGAATGAGCAACAAAAATCAAGCTTCCCTTCTCCTTCTCTCTTCCTTCTCCCTCGCGGTTTCCTCTTCTTCTCACCTCTTCTTCTCTCTCTCTCTCTTTTTTTTTTTGGTTCTAAGGGTTCATGTGTAACATCTGCCTTTTGACTCGCTTCTTCTACAAGTCCATAATCAAGAAATTGTTTTAACCTAATTGATTTAAGAATTGGTTAAAAGAGTTTTGATTTCATGATGGATTTTTACATTTTGGAATTTAATCCACTTGTGTTTTGATTTTATGTGTTTGTTTTCAATGAGTTACATTGCTTAAAGTCTTGACTAAGATTTTATCTTCATGCCTACGATTTTGTGGTTTTAAGAAGGAAAATCATCTTTACTCTTAGTTTCAAAAATTAAAGTCCAATTATCTTATCTTATCCTTAATCTAGAATTATCCCTAGAAACCCTAATTAGTATCCTTAGTCTTTGATTAAACCTTAATCAAGTTCCTAATCCTTGATTAAGCACTTAATCACTCTCTTAAACCCTAAACCCTCAAGGTTAGTGAACTAATCTAGAATTAGTTTTCACTAAACCTATGCTAGTATGGATTAAGTTTTTGATTAGTACCCTAATCTTTGACTAAGCCCTAAACTCTAAGGATTAGTGGACTAAATCTAATTTAGTTTTTCTAATCCTACCTTAATCATGATTAGACCCTAATTAGCACCTTAAACCTAAATTAACTAACCTAATCTACCCTTGAACCCCCTAAGGCCGAATGCACAAGTGCATTACTTGGCCACTAAGTTTGTTTACTTGGTCACCAAGTTAGTTTGCTTAATGGCCAAGTTGGTGACATCATCCTAGTGACCTAAGCATGACCTAAAGGAGGAAAAAGAAAAGAAATAGGAAAGAAAAAGAAGGAAAACCGTGGGAGGAGTAAACCAAGCCCAAGCCCACCAAATCATGTATACAAACACTCACACACACACTTCATTTGGTTTTTCCACTTCCTCATTTCCACCCACCCTAAACACTTCACACTAAGAGCAACATCAAGCTCTTAGTGAGAGAGAGAGGTAGAGAGAGAGGGAGGCCGAAGCCTTGAGGAGAAGAAGAAGGAGGATTTTGCTTTTCTAGTTGGATTTCTAAGCTTGATCTAGGTAGATCCTTAAGTCCTTAACCTCTTTGCTTTGATTTCATTTCTAAAGCTTTGATTTTTGGTTTGAAAGAGTTGATGCATGTTTGTTTTCAAGTTAGATCTATAGTTTTTACTCACATGCATGTTGATTTATAAACTTGATTTTGAAGCTTTTGCTAAGAAAGTGTTTTTCTTTCATGATCTTGAGTTATCTTATGAAATCATCCATTTTCTCCTTGATTTCTTAAAGTGTTTTTGAATAGAATTTGATTTTTGAGTTTTCATGAAGGATTTTTCAAAGATCTAGTGTTTTGCTTGCATGCATGTCAAGATCCATGCTTGAACTATGATATGTTTGATGCTTGAGTTTTAATGTAAAGATCTTTGAAAATGATTGATTTTTCTTGGTGATTTTCTTTATGATGGCCACGGTTTTGAGTGATCTTTAGGTTAGAAGTTTTGATGTTGGATTTGTGTTATGTGCATGTAAATATCTTTAGATTTTGAGCATGTTTTGGAAGTTTGAAGCTTTAAGAAAATTCTTTTTTTAAGAAAACCATGAACAAGTCACGATTTTGATGTTGTTATGGATGAAAGCTTGATTTTCTTTTGTTTTATTTCATGCATGTTATGATCTTGGAATTGATGATGTTTTGGATGAATAAAAATTTATGTGATGTTGTGATTTCTAAGTGTTAGCCACGGTTTACATGCTTAGATAAAAAGGATTGAGATTTTCTTAAGTCTAAACAATGAATATGTGATTTCCATGAACTTTAAGTTATTATATGTGTTAGATGTGAAATAAAAATTATCTAGAAACTTGGTGATGCTCACGACTTTATGAAGGAATGTATGTTAGGATTTTATTTTTACTTGTTTGATGAATTATGTGAAATTGTTGTTGGATTTGAAATTATTTTTGAAAGTCTTGAATTCTTGAAAATGTTTTTGAGAAACCTAGCCAAGGTCACGGTTTGGACCTTAGTTTTTGAGTTAAATTTTCTTGAATGTGTGTGTGTTGATATCATGAAACTATGTGTTGATTTGTGAAGTTATTCCTTGAAGAAATAATTTTTGAAAGACAAATGAAACATACGGTTTTGATATGATTAAGTATAAGTTAGATGAAAATTGGTCTAAGTGTTTATGTGAAGTACGATTCGGTTTGTATGTGTGTTCATAAGTTTAACTACCTTATTTGATTAAGATATATGCATGTTCAGTTTGATAACTCATGGTTATGTAATGGTTGAAATAAATGAAAGTTTGTTTGTGTATTGAATAAATGTTTGCTTGAGATTTTTTAAATAGCAATGGAATGATTTTTGGAATGCATGAAAGTGTTTAAATGGTTCGTTTTATTTAAACATCATGTTGCCCACATTGATTTTAAGTGTTTGAACTTGAGAAATTGTTGATCAAAGTGTTTATTTAAGTGTTTTCAAGATACTTGGTTTGTCTATGGATTTAAATTGGTTTTGAATAATGGAAAATGAACTTGGGACTTAGCATGTGATGCTGTCCATAATTTTTCTAAGTTGCATTTCTTATTTGAAAATGTTTTCAAAGTATTTTGAAGTTTAGTTTTCATGAGTATTTAATATAAGACAAAGTTGGTTTAAAAAGTGCGATTTTTCTGTGTTTTCGGAATTGAATTCATTGTTGTCCAAGAGAGACCAACAAAGGAACTTTTAAACCAAATTGATTTATTTGATCATTTTCTCATGAATTTAAAGTATAAAAGTTAGTGTTTGATTTTGGACAAGTTTGAGCAAAAGAATTGATGTTTTGGTTTTACATAAAGACAAAGTTTGGATTTTTCTTAAGTTACTTTGAGAATGATTTTAAGAGTAATATTTAAATAAAGTTTTAATACTCATGTGTCTATCTTACGGGACATAGAAGAAGTTGGAGTCGGGCAGACTAGGAAGGAAGCGGATCGTTCGGAACTTGTGGAATCGGTAACCGCAAATCGAGGTGAGAGAGAAGTTATCCTAAGACACTTTGGTGTCTAGTGAGTGTACTAGGACACTCCGTACTCTCTCAAAGTCAGAGTAAAGGTCTATTGTAGCTAGTAGTATACCCGATAAATTGTGTCCCTTGTTTGTATCGCGGTATACGAAGACTCAGACCTATACCATCACATGGTATTGAGTGATTGATATATTTGTTTATGTTGAAATATATTGCTTATATTGTCATTGCATGAGCATAATGCATCATCCCGCGATATAAGATAAGAATAGCAAAGACATTAGAAACTAAGAGAAATCCCCCAAAGAATAAAACGAAACTCTAAGGGATTAGACGCTCTATGGAACCGGATGATGTTGATGCGCCCGAGTACGTGGATCGAGCTGACGATACGACTAATGGATTAGTGTCTGGACGACGATGATGCCTTTGGACGCGGACGCAATGATTGCAGAATTCCATAAAGACAATCCCCATATGGTCGTAGCCATATGTTGGAGTGATTTAAGATAGGTCAGAGCCTATCTATCAAAGATTGATTGATATTCCGCATATAGTCGGAGCTATATGCCGAAGGTGATTCTGAATGGGTCGAAGCCCGTCAGAATAATTGTTGATATCTCGCAGGTAGTCGGAGCTATATGCCGAAGGTGATTCTGAATGGGTCGGAGCCCGTCAGAATGATTGTTGTTACCCCGCATATGGTCAGAGCTGTATGCTGGAAGTGATTCAGGATGGGTCGGAGCCTGTCAAATGTAGTGGTCGAGTCCCAAAGAAGCATTCCGCATATGGTCGGAGCTGTATGACGGAGATGACTTAGGATGGGTTGACGTTAGGACAAACGAGTATAACATCACGACTTAGAAACCTAACCCGAAGTAGTGGAGAGGAAGATACACCTGAATTACCCTTGTGGTGTTCAGCTGGATTATTAAGATAGGGGACGGCAATGACGGTGATTCCTCATAAGCCTTGGGAAGTCTGTCTAGGTGGGAAAAACCATAGGGGCCCCGGCTGAACCGGTCGGAGCTGGTCACTCAGTGGTGTGGACGAAGTACCACATGATCACTAGACAGATGACTGACACCCCCTTGACTAAATCTTGATCAGTGAGAGGGATGCTCGAACACGGCCGGATGTGTTTATTTTATTTCCCGGGACATTATATGAATGCATTCACTTTGCCATCCAGTAAAATTCGGTGTGGTTAGAGATCCTGTACTCCTGATTGCTTCCGAATTAGGTGGATGGATTCCGAGGAGATGTATCCCAAAATCATAAAGCCTGAATTTCCGATATTGTGGACTCAAGAAATGCGAATAGAGAGACTTTGATCCCACAAGATGAGTTGATTCAAGAGATTCCCTTAAGTGAAAGATAAGACGTTAGATAATGCGACTATTGCATTGTGTAACACTCTCACTTTTATTAGTTAATTTTAGGTTTTAAATAAAATCAGAGTTTGAAAATTTCTTTTTAATTATTTTATTTATAAAAATTCTTAGGAAAATCCGGCAGAGTTTCCTCTGTTTTTCGGACTTTCCCAAAGTTTCTTCGTAAAACCTGTCAGTCCAGAATATTTAAAAACATAGCGCACAATAGATAAAATATCCAGATCAGATCCTAGTGCGCAAGTAGTACAAGTTCAGGGCGTACAACTATTACATATTTTAAATTACAAAATAGTTGTCCACTCAAAATAATATATACATATATATATATATTCACTCCACGTAGTGGAATGAAAATCCTGCTCGGCCATGTCCCATGTAAGCTCCACTTCAATACCTGTAAAAATATAGCAAGAAGGGTAGCATTACACAGAACTTAAAAAGATAGATCCTAAAAGAGACATAGCAATAAACCGAGTCTACCCAATTCTTAACTTCCTTTATTCATTTAATTAATCTCTTCTAGATCTTTACTTATTCTCACATTCATTTAATTTTCTATTCTCTTATCATTCTCTGATTTCCATACTTTATCCACTTTCCATTTGCCACTTATACTTAGCATTTCCATAATTACTACCCTTATTTATTTCCTCTAGTTCCTATATCATTCCCATTGTTCACTTTCTTATTTCATTTTCCAATATTCATTCGATTATCCATTTTTCCTTTCCCTTACCATTTTCATTATCTTTTCCATTTTTATTTCCTTTTTATTCCATTGTGTGTAATCTCAAACAGAGATCTACACATACCCGTGTACGCAACCGCAGACAGACGATCTGCATACACTCATAATTTGTCTACGATGTATGCAACCACAAGCAGATGATCTGCATACACCTACTATTTATTTAAGAGGTATGCAACCACAAGCAGATGATCTGCATACCCCCACCACTTGTTTACGATGTATGCAACCACAAGCAGATGATCTGCATACACCAACAATTTATTTACGATATATGCAACCACAAGCAGATGATCTGCATATATCCACCATCCTATCCACAACTTTATTTACGATGTATGCAACCACAACCAGATGATCTGCATACACCCACAATTTTATTTTCGACGTATGCAACCACAAGCAGATGATCTTCATACGCCCACCATTTATTTACGATGTATACAACCACAAGCAGATGATCTGTATACACCCACAACTTATTTACGATGCATGCAACCACAAGCAGATGATCTGCATGCACCCACAATTTTATTTACAATGTATGCAACCACAAGCAGATGATCTGCATACACCATTAGCCCATTTTATTTTATTTCTTTTCGTTTTAAGTGTTCCTCTTTATTAATGTAAATCTTGCTTTTACTTAACTCTTATCCTGATCATATACTCTATATTTTAACTCTCATGATTAGTTATTAGTTATCTCCTTGTTTCCCTTATCTCATATTTTTATTTACTTAGTATTCCTATTCCATTACTCTCTTTTAATTAATTACCCTTTTTAACTTAGCTCAATTCCCCTATCATTTACAACATTTTATCTAACTTCCCTAACAACGTACTCTCTCTTTACTTTGGTATCTTTTTATTAATTTCTTTTACCGGTTATCTACTTTTCTTTATATCTAATTCACGATTTTATTTCTATTTCCATATTCGACTCCACACATATTCCGTATTCCACATACTAATCCCTCTTTTATCCCATTTAAATTTTCACTTACTATTTTACTTTTTATCTTTTAGTTTATTAGTTCTACTCTTTTTGCCTATTAAATTTTCCCTTTATTCTTTTACTCCCAAGTTTAGTTTGTTTATCCTCAAATTCTCCCTTGTGTTACAGTGTATACTTTTCTACATTTTCGTTCAATATTAACCAACTCATATCCTAAATACACTCATTTATTCCGGACCTTGTTCTACACATACATATTCCATTTCCTAAGGTGTGATTTCCATTAATAATCCTAAATATTTCATTTATGTCAGCAGGGACTACCCTAAGGTTCATTAACATATTACCCTATTCTTAGTCACCACTATAGCATCCTAGAATTTACTTCTCAAGAAGAGGTAATACGACCCTTCTTACCTCGGGTTTTCTTTTAAACAAAGAACCTGGGCTGTGGCTCGATGTCGATGTCGGCGTCGGTGTTGCTCCTCGTTTGTGAGAACAATCGCGGCTGGATCGAGGCCAAAGCTTCACGCCTAGGAGTACCCAAAACGAGCCCGGTGCGAATACGATCGGTAACTACGCCAGTGAGATCCGGTGGAAGGAGAGAGAAAGCCCTAGAGGAGAGAGAAACATCAAGGGAGGAGGAAGAGAGAAAGGGAACTCAAATCAATAGGGAAAGAGAGGGGAAGGGGTGTTCATAGTGGTAATGGTGGGTGGTGGTTCGTGGTGGTGGTCACGGTCGTGGGTATGGTGGTGGAGAGAGAAATGGGGTTCCAAGAAGAGAGAGAAAGAGAGTAGGGAGAGAGAGAGAGCCACAAGAGAGAGAGATCAAGAGGGGAAGGGAGAGAAAGAGGTGCTCATGGTGGCTCTTGGGGTGGTGGCTGGAGGTGGTTGGTGGTGCTGGACGGAGGAGGGAGAGGGAGTGTGAAGAGAGAGGAAGAGAGGGTTGGAAAATGGGGGTTTGGTGGGTCATTCTCGCACCATTTATGGTGCTGGTGCTGCTGATTCGCGCACCGTGCGCCTGGGCGAGGCCTCCTGCTCGCCTGGGCGAGTTTGCTGCTGTGGGGAGGGTCTGATGCGCGTTCGCGCCCCTGGGCGAGCTGTTGGCGCGCCTAGGCGAGGGTCTGTTGACTTTTATGTTGACTACACCATAACTTCTTCGTTAACCGTCGGATCTTGCCCAAATTTGAAGACAAGCTTCTTAGTTCCTTAAACTTCATATCCAACGGTGGAATTTAATTTCTTAGCATCCTTTAATAAATTCCTAATTTTCTCTTTTCGGTTGATTTCTAAAATCTAAAACGCCGATTTAACTCCCGATTTTCGCCTAGATAATTTTGCCCCTTGCTACCAATGTCTCCTACACAACCCCTAATACTTATAATTACCACTCACCTTGCTCCCAAAATTCTTTAAGCAATTAATCTACCCATTCCTTACACTTTAAACTTATTAATTCACTAATTATGCTTGGATTTAAATTAGGGATGTTACACATTGCATCCTCATGCATCGTGCATAATTATCTGTTTGTACTGTTTGTATTGTCTGTATTGTTTGTTATGTTCTGGTATACGTCGCTAGTGTAAATCCAAGAAGTCGATGGGACTAATTCCATTCGGGTAACTTACTCCCTCAACTTCTTGTACACATGTGATGGTGAACCTCTGGTTCTAAAAGATGGCATAGCTGGTGATGCTTCTCCTGGAAGAAGGACTTACTAATCGTGATGCGCTGACGCGAGGGCTACTACTGGACGACGGAGATTGCTTTTGAGGACTCACGTCTCGAATCGAGAAGGAGATGCTGCTTAGTAGTTTATAATTAGGTTCTGATGGACCCTTGCTGATATATATCAAGTGTACCCCTTTTCTTTTGAACTGTTTTTGGAAAAGGTAAATATTTATGTAAGACTGGTACTGATGAATTTGATGACTACTTATGAAAGGACTTTTATAATCTGTTTCTAAAACTATTTTCTGAAGGATTGTCCTAGTCAGACAGACTAACCATTTTAAGTAAATCAATCATGTTTTCTGTAAGAAAAATATTTATTTATTTGTTGAAAGTGAAGTTACCATTATCGAATTATTTTTAGAAACTCAGTGCACGTTTTTCCAATGACGATTTTTCTAAACATGATATGAAACCCCATTCTTTTCACTATCATTAGTAAATGTTTTCAAGAAAAAGGATTTTGAAGTAATACTTTGTTTTGGGAAACTTGAATGATAAGTTTTATACTTGTAAAAAAAAAATTCACCCTATTTTTCATAAATAAATTATTTAGTAATTGACGTTGTTTGTTTCGAGTTTTCCAAATCGGGGTGTTACACTTGGTGGTATCAGAGCAATGGTTGTCCATGTGGCCTGAACATGGCCTTACATGTTCTCTGTTGTGTGATCTCTAGATGTATTTAGGATGTGTGATTAGATGCGTTAGTAGGTATATTAAGCTATTAGTGCGTTAATGAATATAGTGTACGATGTCTGGAAGAGGAAGAGGTAGACATGCTCCTGAAGCGGCTCGGGACACCGAGGGCATGCTACACGATCTGATTGCTATAGTTCTAGGCATGAGTGAGAATCTCAACATGATGCATCAACAGGCCCAACAGAATAACCAAAACCAAAACCTAGGACCTTAGGAATATAGGGGATTAGATGAGTTTTGTAAGAGGAACCCTAAGGAATTCGCCGGTGGATACGCTTCGGATAACGCTAACGAATGGATCAGGGAGTTGGAAAAGATCTTCACCGCTATGCAATGCACCGATGCTCAGAAGGTAACCTACGCGGTCTACATGCTAACCAAGGAGGCATCTGACTGGTGGGAGAATACTAAGCAAGTTATGGAGATTCAGCAGCAAGTTATCACTTGGGACTCCTTCAAGCAGAGGTTCTTGGAGAAATATTTTCCTATCGATATGAAGTTGAAAAAGGAAATAGAATTCATGCACCTGGCTCAAGGAAACATGTCGGTCGGCGAGTAGGCTGCGAAATTTGAGGAACTGGTGAAGTGTGTACCGCACTACAATCAACCCGGAAACGACCAGTCGAAGTGCGCGAAATTCCTAGATGGACTCAAGACTGAGATTAAGATGGCTTTCATACACATGGGGATCGATAGCTTCCCGCTCTTAGTGAGCAGATGCAGAGTCTATGAGGATGGACTCAAGGTGAAGAACATGGGAAATAAGACTGTTGTACCCTCGAGTTCCCATGGACCGATGAGGAACACCCCCAATTATCAGAATGCGAGGCAAGGAACCCAGCATGGGCGAGTACCCTACGATCAATCTGGAGGAAGAAGGGATAATCAACATAGAGGATCGTGGTTCCGAAGGAATAATAATCGCAACAATGGCAACCGGGGTAATAGGAACGCCAACACTTGGAGCAACAATGGAAGTACAAACCGCCCTAACAATAACCCTACTGATAGGAACTCTGAAACATCACCTCCCTTCTGTACTCGATGCGGCAGACGCCACTTCGGTAACGAGTGTAATCCCAAGCCAGTTTGTTTAATCTGTCAAGAATCTGGCCACTATGCAAGGCAATGCCCCAAACCAAGAAAAGGGAATAATGCTGGAAATGCTGCAAGGCCACAAACTAAGGGAAAGGTGTTTACGATGAGCGGTGTGGAGGCTTCAAACCATGATGGTCTCATCCAAGGTACATGTCTTATACGCGAGAATTCCTTAAATGTGTTGTATGATTCGGGTGCCACACACTCTTTTATATCGAATGATGTTGTGAGTAGGTTGCATTTAATGGTAGCTTCTCTACCATATGATCTGATCGTATTTACCCCTACTAGTGACCCGGTCACAGTTTCAACTTTTTGCCCTAAATGTCTTGTAGTGATAGATAATAGAACTTTTCCCACTGACCTGATAACATTACCCTTATCCCAAATTGATGTTATCTTAGGAATGGACTGGTTATCTGCTAACCATGTTCAATTGAATTGTTTCTGTAACACCCTCACTTTTATTTAGTTAAATTAAGATTTAATAAAATTGGTACTTGAAAATTTCTTTTACAAACCTACTAACTTATAAGAAATCTTTCGAAAATCGGACAGAGTTTCCTCTGTTTACCGGACTTTCCAAAAATTCCTGCTTAACCTGTCCAGACCAGAATAATTTAAAAACATAAAACACATGTATTACAACCAGATTAAATCCTAACGCCCGATTAATACAAGCTTCAGGGCATATAACTACTACATATTTTAATTTCCCAAAATAACGTTCTTAACATAATATATAATCCTCTCATGACGACTCAACACTCCACGTGGTGGAGTGTACCCTGCTCGGCCTGCAACTGGTGTAAGCTCCGCTTCTATACCTGTAAAAATATAGCAAGAAGGGCAGCATTACACAGAACTTAGAAAAGTAGTTTCTAAAAAACATAGCGATAAACTAAGCCTAACATCTATATTAATAATATAACAATCCTAAACATTTTCTTACTATCGTTCTCATTTACTTATTCTCTTAACTATTTTACTTTTCTTCTTTACTTCTTTCTTAGCTCTTTCTCTTTCTTTTCTCTTTTGTACATCTTCCCCGTAGGGATACATAGTACGTTCGTTTTATCTTTCGCTCATCTTCCCCGTAGGGATACATAGAACATTTACTTTTATTTCTCGTTCATCTTCCCTGTAGGGATACATAGAACGTCTACTTTTATCTCTCGTTCATCTTCCCCGTAGGGATACATAGAACGTTTACGTTTATCTCTCGTTCATCTTCCCATTCGGGGATACATAGAACGCTTTCTTTTCCTTTTTGTACATCTTCCCCCTCCAGGGATACATAGTACATTTCTTTTATCTTTTGTTCATCTTCCCCATAGGGGATACATAGAACATTTACTTTCTCTTTGTCTTTCTTTTCTCTATTGTACATCTTCTGTAACACCCCGATTTGACAACTTGAAAATAAAATTTCTTTAATTAATATAGTGAAAATTTGGGCCAATTTTTTTTTTTAAAACAGTGTTACACAAGGTGAGAACACTTAGATTTTCAAATCATGTTTGCAATTTTAAACTCATGTTCTCACATTCCATAAAACCTTTCAAGTTCCAAACCGAGATGTTACGAAACATCACACTCTGAAACTTGTTTTCACAAAACACATTTAAAAGCCCATTTCGTTTGTTTTAACTGTAAAACTTAATCTCGGTTATCCAGTTTTATAAAACATAATTCGGGTGCACATGTGGATGTAGCTAACGATGTCTAAGTACCTGGTAAGGGAGTACAATACTTGAACATAGACACTATAACGATAGATCTCCGTCCAACGTAATGCTCCTCCGAGGGGTCGAACCTTCGATCATCGAGTCCTCGAGACGAGCTTGACCTCCTTCTCCTTCGAGACTCCATCTCGGTCTTGTCTTCGTAGGCCAATGCTTGCAGCGCCAATTCCCAATATAAACTACTCACTCTGTCACCTGTGGACATCATCACAGAAGTCCACAGGGACGGGAAAAGACGGAGAGAGTAAGCATTCCGAACGACGCATCGTCGACGGTGTGGGTTTACAATAGGCAAAATATTAAGAAAATACAAGCACACAACGATACACATTCACAACACACCAATACAACAGATAATTATGCAGGATGCATGAGGATGCAATGCAATCGTCGCATTAACTAACTCTTTATCTTTCACTTAAGGGAATCCTTTTAATTAGTTATCTCACAAGGTTGAATCTCTCAGCAATTCGTTACTCAAGGTCGAAGTCTCTTAGTTCACATATCTCGAGTCCATCGTATCGGAATTCAAGCTTTAGGGTTTCGGGGTCAGGTCTACATCTCCTCGTATTCCATTCACCTAGTCGGAAGCAATCAGGAGTACAGGATCTCTAACCACACCGGCTTTTACTGGATGGCAAAGTGAATGCATTCATAAAATAATGGCCTGGGAAAATAAATAAAATAACCTCATCCGGCCGTGTTCGAGCATCCCTCTCACTGATCAAGATTTAGTCAAGGGGGTGTCAGTCCTCTGTCTAGTGTACATGTGGTACTTTGTCCACACCACTGAGTGACCAGCTCCGACTGGTTCAGCCAGGGCCCCTATGGTTTTTCCCACCTAGACAGACTTCTCAAGGCTTCTTGACGAATCACCGTCATTGCCGTCCCCTATCCTAATCATCCAGCTGAACACCACAAGGGTAATCCAGATGTATCTTCCTCTCCACTACTTCGGGTTAGGGTTTTAAAGTCATGAGGTTACACTTGTTTGATCTAACGTCGACCCATCCTAAGTCATCTCCGTCATACAGCTCCGACTATATGCGGAATGCTTCTGTGGGACTCGACCACTATGTCTGACGGGCTCCGACCCATCCTGAATCATTCTCAGCATACGGCTCCGACCACTATGCAGGATATCCACAATCTCTCCGACAGGCTACGACCCATCCAAAATCATCATCGTCAAATGGCTCCGACCATATGTGGGATATCCATCAATCTTTGGTAGATAGGGTCTGACCTATCTCAGACCACTCTCAACATATGGCTACGACCATATGGAGACTATCTCATCATGTGGCTACGACCACTTGGAAATTATCTCAACACATGGCTACGACCATGCGAAAATCATCTCAACATATGGCTAAGACAATATGGAAACTCTCTCTCTGTAGGATTCGGCACTCTTTGCGTCCGGTCCAAAGACAACATCGTCGTCATCATATCATCAACTCGATCCACGTGCCTGGCGCATCAGCATCACCGGTTCTGCCGCGTGTTCATCCCTTAGAGACTCGCTCTAATCGTTGGGGAATTTCTTATTGTTTTCTATGTCTTTCTATGTCTTATCCATTTTTGCGGGACGATGCATTATGAACATGCAATAACAATATAAGCAATATATTTCAACATAAACGAACATATCAATCTATCAATACCATGTGATGGCATAGGTCTGAGTCTTCGTATACCACGATACAAACAATCACACAATTTATCGGGTATACTACTAGATACAATAGACCTTTACTCCGACTTTGAGAGAGTACGGAGTGTCCTAATAGATCACCTAAATACCACGGTGTCTTAGGGAAGCTTCTCTCTCACCTCAACTCCAGCAAATACCTCGTTCGAAATCGTCGCGGGTCCTCTCAACTGTCAGCTGCTCCAACTTCCTGACTTATACGCACCTTGTACTAGATAGGAGACACTAACGTTACTAGTCTATCTAACTAATCGTCATACTCGGAAATCAAAACGTGTTTTCGAAAACTCCTTTCACTTCTTGTCGGAAAATCGTAAAACGTCAAGATTTTTCTCAAATCAAAAACCCAACTTTCACTATACTTTAAATACTCTGAAATCATTATAGAAAGTCAATGAAATCATTTTAAATAAATGGATCGGTTGCTGGCCCGTCTTGGACAACAGCTCGCTCGATCCCGAAAACATCGAATAACGTCATTTTTGAAATCCAACCTTTCTTAAATCACGTACCACTTAAAACTTAAACTTTAAAACCAATCAAACACATTTTTAGGATTGAAAAACAATTTAAATAAAATCTGGAAAGCAAGGATGCAAGTCCATAAAACACTCTTTAGAAAATCCGGAAACATTGAAAAATCGCATTTTTCAAACCAACTTTATCTTATATTAAATACTCATAGAAACTCAACTTCAAATCACTTTGAAAACGTTTTTAAATAAGAAATACAACTTATAAAAATTCTGGACAGCATCATATGCTAAGTCCCAAGTTCACTTTCCATTCTTCAAAACCAATTTAAATCCATAAACAAATTAAGCATCTTGAAAACAATTCAATAAACACTTTGGTTAACAATTTCTCAAGTTCAAACAATTAAAATCAAATGTGAGTAGTGTCGTGTCCTTAACCAAGATTAACCTTAAAGCTATGAAAGAGCCTTGAAGAATGATCTCAGCCAAGATGTTAATGTAGGACTCTTTAGGATTTCTGAATATCCAGTTGGGATAATCAGGTTCTCCCTAGTCAACAATGTGTGTGCTAGTGTCAACTTAGGGATGAGAAGACATACCTTAGCCCCTATAGCATGGTGGTTCTTATAGGGGATTACCTGTGTACTGTGGGCCGTCTTTGATAAGGCTTCTAAAGAGGAAGAATTCAACTAGGATTTGTATAGGATGTGATAAGATAATATCCATAAGTCCTGTAGATGATAAACTCGATCCAATGCTGTTTTATCTAACCAAGAGTCATGGGAATCTAGGAGTAATTACGGTTAAATGAGGCTGTAAACGTTAAGGATCAGATTGAGAGTCTTGTGCTCGGTGGTAACCTCATCAGTACGTAACCTACACGTATCAACCCAATTTGCTCGGTGTAAGTGTCCGACCGTTTACCCTGTTGTAGTTTCATCCCACTCGTAGCAATGAGGTTACGGTCGGTCAACGCTTGGTTTACTACAAGTCCACTACATAAGCCCCCCAAGCTCGGTTGGGTGATTTGAGCCCTGCCGAGCTTCTGAGACGAATGGATCTTTTTCCGACTGAACTTTTGATGATTGAAAGAAAGGCTCGAGCATTTTTGCACTTTGACCAAGGCTGTCATTTGATTGACCCCAGTGTGACCTTCCGCTTCTCCCTGTGCTTACACATGTCCTTAACTTTATTGGAAAATGTAACGTTACGACTTCAAATCAGAGGTGCCACGTATTCCATTTTCAACGCTAAATGGGCTTTTTCCGCCTTAGGCCAAACCTTTTGAGATAGTGGAGGGAAGTTTTAGGAAGAATATCAAAGGGCGGTTTTTCCACTTACTCATTTCTTCAAGCATTTTTCGAACTCTCTTTCTTCTTGTTTCCTCATTTCTCTGAAATCTTTGTCCAACAAAGCCAGAAACTTCCAAGGACGTTCTTGTTTCTTCGATTCTCTTCACCATATTCCGAGTGCACTTCTCAGTGTTGATTTCGTATTTTTCTTGTCGCTTGATACTTCTTGACTAGCAGGTACCGTACTCTTTCTTTTTCTGATCAAATTTCTTCTCTGAATACTGTCTTGCATGTTCTTCTTTCTGTGATGTCTTGCATGCGATTGCTTTTTCTTTCTTACTATGTTTATGTAGGATTTTGTTTTTCAAGCATTTTTACTGGCCCTTCTCCTCTGATTTTTTGAAAAGATCGTTCTTGGGCTCTCCATTTTTGGGTTTATTTATTTTTCTGGGTTTATTGAGTTCATCTACTTTTCTGGGTTTTATGGGTGCTGTATGTTTTTCTGGGGTTTGCTTTCTGGGTTTAGTGAAAACCCCAAATCGTTGATGTTGTTGGTGTTGCTGTGATCCCCCACTTGCCCTTCACAATTCTTTATCCGCTTTACCACATATTGAGTGATCGTTGTAGTATTTCTTAGGTTTGCTTTATACTTTTCTGCACCTAACTTCTTAGGGTTGGTATTGGATCGTCATTTACCATGAGTGAGGAATCCGTAAATTATGATATGCCAAGAACATATAAAGAAGGGAACCCAAAAATTTGTGTTGAACCAATATCCATGCATTTCCCTCGGACTTTGAGAGAGTTCAGACAGGGTGTGATTCACCATAGGATCGCCGAGAGAGTAGAACAATGGAAGTTAAGGAGGCAGCATAGAGGTATTAGACATTTCAATTGGTTTGGGGAAAATTCTGCCCAGAAAGGGAGGTGTTTCCCAACCGACCGTAAGTATTTGATCAGACATAATCAAGTTTTTGTGGTTCTGACTCCAAGTGTGCCCCCTTTTCCTCAGGTATGAAGAGGAAGTGCGTTACTAATCCTGATCTCTACCCACTTCCGACGGATTGGGCAGAATATGAATGGGTGGACCGAGAGGTCCTTGGTACACAATCCGAGCTTACAACACAACAATCCCTAGATCAAACTCGAGCAATAATTTTGCCGTATCCGGGAGACAATACTGGTAGTTTGTATTCCATTACTCCAGTGGGTGAAAACGAGAGAGTTTGTACCAAAATTCCGGACGGTAGTACTGCTTTCTATTTTTACGAAGAAGTGATTACTCGGCTTGGGATAAGAATGCCTTTTACCGATTTTGAGATGGGCGTTTTGAATTTCTTAAGAGTGGCTCCTTCTCAATTACATCCGAATGCTTGGGCGTTTGTAAAAGCCTTTGAACAAGTCTGCTCAGCTATGAATTGGAGTTGCAATCTTAATATCTTTTTTCACATTTTTGCTCCTCAGTGTAATTCCTTTGAGAGAGGTTCGGCAAAGAAACCCTGGGTTTCGCTGAAATCTCGTAGGGGATACGCTCTTTTCACAAAATACTCTGAATCATGGAAGGGCTTTAAACCTTCTTTCTTTAAGTATAATTTTACTGGTAATGGCGTCTGCTGGTTTACTCGGCCGGGGGAAAGACGACCGCATCCCCGATTTCCTCTCCAATGGAGTGCCAACTTCTTCAACCGATCAATTGCTTCATACTCATCAGAGTGGAAAGAACTTGCTGAGTATGAAAAGGATGTGTGTCGGGAGGTTGAAAGGTATTTGCAGAAAGTTGGCATGATAGAGACGAGGGATATCGTGAACATCCCCTCTTCGGACGTTAAAACCGAGCTTGGTATAGTGCTTTATTTTTTGCTTTTATATATGTGATTTGAATGGCTCTAATGTTTCTTCGTTTCCTTTGCAGAAAAAATGGCTGATCGTATGGCAGATCTTGTTCAAGGTGGCAAGAAGAGGAAGACATCTGCTACTTCAGGATCTTCGAGCCTGAGCACTCCAAGCCTGAGTGTTTCCCCCCTACTCCTTCTGCCTCGGCTCCCGAGTCTTCTCCTCACCAAGCCACAAACGTGGTTGATGTTGCTTCAACTGTTTCAGTGGCCCCTAGTGGTCAAGTTCAAGCTACTTCTCCTATCCAACCTTTACTCCGTCGCTGACGACTGGATAAGGAAAAAGAGAAAGTTCCGGAGGGTGCCAACCCAAGAGCTGAAGGACCAAGTGTTCGAACTACTGCTACTCCTGCTGATTTTGCTCCAACTTCTGCTGCGATCTCTCGGGAAACATCTATATAGGATCAGCAGTTTGATGAGAGGTTTGGGAAATATATCTTATCTGAGGCTGACTGTTCCAAGTTTGGAAATTTGAGTTTTGATGAGTGGTCTCGTTGCAATATGACCTTTGCAAAATACTTTCTTCGAGGTGCCAATCTCGCCTATTTTTTGGCTAAGCACCCGGAGGGACTCTTTTCTAGTTACAATGTTGATCAAAAGGAAGCTCGTGAGGTAGCAGCTGCTCAAGAGGCTAGTCTCTCGGATGAGTTGATTCGAGTGAAGAATGAACTGGAGAACCTGAAGGCCGACAAGGGGGAATTGATTAAGGAGAGAGATTCCTTAAAGGTTTCTCAAAAAGCAGCTGAAGTTAAGAGGAAGGAAGCCGAGGACACTCTGAAGAAGGAACTCCAGGTGCATCAGCAGAAGTTGGATGAACTAAAATCTGAGGTTGAAAAGTCTGCAGCAATTGCTCGGAAGTTGAGGGAGAAAGCACTTTCCCACAAGAAGAAGGCAACAACTAACTTTTACAATTGGGGAAAAGCAGTGGATGACTCCTTTGTTTCGGCCATCAAGCAAGTTCAATTTTTGAACCCTGAATTAGAGTTCAGGGTGGTCGGGGCTCATCCATTTCATGCTGTTCAGGATGGGAAGTTGATCGACCTTGAGACCAGGGCCGAGGTAGATCTGCAGGCGGAAGATCTTTCCAATCCCCTTGAGGAGTTGATTGAGGCGCCAAACTTTGATGATTCAAACGTAGTTTTATCTGACATTGAGGAGTGATGTTGAACTTTTTTAATCTTTGCTATTTTGTTGATTTTCCTTTTGCTCGCTGTTTTCTGAGCGTTTTTAACTTGCTAACGTTGCAACAACTTGTCTTTAACCTTTTGTTACGCTGAACAATTTGCTATGTCTTTGGATTGCTCGTGTTATTCGAACGTCATGTTGAACAGTTTAAATCATCTTGCGATTTATGATAATAACCTCTTTATTTGACGTGTTATCATTGCTTTTGGTTTCGTTCGTCACGCTGCTCATTAACGAGTAGTAAAACAAGTTTTATAAATATACAATTCATTGTGAGTAGAACTTGGATCGCCAACTTTAGCCGAAGTGGGATCCTCGGACCGCGAAATAAGGAAAGTAGTTTCCTGGATTCAAGTGTTCTATGAGTACGTTGCTGGACTCTTGTTGGGAGCTGTACTTCGATTTGGCTCGGTGGCTAGCCGAAGCAAATGAGTCGCATGTTACTTCACAATGTTCAAAAGAGGATTACGAATAAATTGGTGCATTTATTGATAAAAAACAAAAAATGAAGTTGCTCATCTGTTAACAAATTCCTATCAATCTAATTCCTAACAATTGTCACTAATCTAAGAAGGATGTTACCCTTCATTTATTCGACCTAATCATTACTGAGCAATAAATTTACCTAACTATAAAAAGTGAAAAAACAAAGTATGAGCTTAACTGTAATAAGCTCTGAGTTTGGCAACGTTCCATGTGTTACCGATTTCCATGCCCGAGAGAGACTCCAATTTGTATGCCCCAGATCCAGATTTAGCCTTCACTCGATATGGTCCTTCCCATTTTGGTTGGAGTTTTCCGACTCCAGCATTTCCTTTGCCAATGTCAGCTCGACGAAGGACTAAGTCACCAACTTCAAAGCTTCTTGGACGAACCCTCTTGTTGTATTCTCGAGCCTGCCGCTCCTTCATTTTTCTTTCATGGGCTGCAGCATTTTTTCGAACTTCTTCCAATAAAACAAGCTCCTCACTGATCAAATGGTCATTTGTCTCCGAAGGGCGTTCAAGTGTCCTGAAGGTAGGAATTCGCTTTTCGATTGGAATGACTGCGTCACAGCCGCATGTCAAACGAAAAGGAGTTTCACCTGTGGACGAATGTATTGTTGTCCTGTGTGACCATAGGACACTTGGAAGTTTATCTGCCCAAGTGCCAGCAGCATTTCCGAGCTTCTTTTTGATCCCATCCAAGATGGCTCTGTTGGCTGCCTCGGCTAAACCATTTGTCTGTGGATGTTCAACAGAGCTAAAATAGTGAATGATGTTTAGGTCGGCTGCTAATTGTTGGAAGTGAGATGCTGCGAACTGTGATCCATTGTCTGTGACTATGGCATGTGGAACTCCAAATCGAGAAATCACCTCCTTGACGAAGAAAGACTGAATCCGAGCTGTTGAGATTGTTGCTAACGGCATTGCTTCGATCCACTTGGTGAAGTAATCAATAGCCACTACTGCAAACTTAAACTGGCCTGGTGCGGTGGGGAATTTTCTGATGATGTCCATGCCCCATTGGTAGAAGGGCCAAGGTGCACCGAGGGAGTACAACTCTTCAGCAGGTTTTTGATAGATGTCACTATGAAATTGGCACTGAGTACATTTCTTGACATGTTCCATAGCATCTTTCTGCAGTGTAGGCCAAAAATAGCCTGCTCGGATTACTTTTCTTGCCAAGGACTTTCCTCCCATATGGTGACTGCAAATTCCACCGTGAATCTCTTCCAATATTTCCTCAGCTTGGGATGGGTTGACGCATCTGAGCATGGGGGATCCAAAGCCTCTCTTGTACAGGACTCCATTTAGAACTGTGTACTGAGCGGCCTTTTTAACTAATTTCCGAGCCTCCGACTGATCTTGGGGGATGAACCCATGTTGCAAATAAGTAAGAATTGGGTCCATCCATGACTGAGATAATGAGACCGTCAGAATGACACTGGGTCGGGGAATGGTTTCTTGTATCAGTGTTTTGTTATTTTCCGACCCTTTTGTACTTGCCAATTTGGATAGAATGTCGGCTCTAGAATTTGAATCTCTCGGCACATGTGAAATGTTAAATTTGGAAAAGTTTGAGATGATTCGCTTTACCTCTTCAAGATATTTTTGTAAAATGGGTTCCTTTGCCGAGTACTGACCTTTGATCTGAGAAACTACCAGTTGTGAATCGCTGAAAACTGACACTTGCTCTGCTCCGAACTCGTGAACCATCTTGAGGCCTGCAAGAACTGCCTCGTATTCTGCTTGATTGTTCGATGTTTGAAATTCAAATTTCAATGAGTACTCCATGCATAATCCCTCGGGGTTCTCAATGATGACTCCAGCCCCTGCGCCTTTTCTATTACTTGATCCGTCCACATAAACTGACCAAAGATTTTGAGAGTTGTCCGAAGGGATATCTGTGAACTCAGTAACAAAGTCAGCAATCGCTTGAGATTTCATTGCTTTCCTTGTTTTGTAGGTAATGTCGAATTCAGAAAGTTCAACAGACCATGAGACCATTCTACCAGCTAGGTCGGGTTTGTGAAGAACCTGTCTGAGAGGTTGAACGGTTCTTACCAATATTCTATGTGCCTGAAAATACTGTCTCAATCTCCGAGCTGATGTGACCAAACAATATGCAAGTTTCTCCAGCTTCTGGTATCTCAATTCCGATCCTTGAAGTGCTCGGCTAACGAAATATATTGGGGCTTCAGTACCTGAATTATCACGTACCAAAACTGAACTAACCGTCGCCTCGGCCACTGACATGTATAGAATGAGTTTCTCACCAGGAAGAGGACTGTGGAGGACCGGTGGGCAGGAAAGGTACTCTTTTAACTGGATAAAAGCTTGCTCACATTGCTCGTCCCAGAGGAAATCCTTGTTTTTCCTAAGGAGCTGGTACCACGGCAAGGCTTTCCGAGCGGCTTGGGACAAGAACCTAGAGAGTGCCGCCACTCGGCCCGTAAGTTGTTGAACTTCTTTAAGGCTAGCTGGGCTCCTCATGTCAAGGATTGCTTTGCATTTATCAGGATTGGCCTCAATTCCTCTCTCGGTTAACATAAAACCGAGGAAAGAACCGGCCGGGACTCCGAATACGCACTTCTCCGGATTCAACCTCATGGAGTATTTTCTTACTCGGTCAAGTATTATTGTGAGGTCCTTGGCATGATTTTCTTGCTGTCTACTTTTTGCGATGATGTCATCTATGTACACCTCCATGTTTGAGCCGATCATACCTTGAAAAATCTTGTTCATCATCCTCTGATAAGTAGCTCCCGCATTTTTCAACCCAAAGGGCATAACGTTATAACAGTAAGTTGCCCTATCGATGATAAATGCAGTTTTATCCTGGTCGGCAGGGAACATTGGAATATGGTTGTAACTAGAGTAAGCATCCATAAATGATAAGAGTTTGTAACCAGCCGAACTGTCGACGAGTTTGTCAATAACAGGGAGTGGGTATTGATCTTTAGGGCAGACCTTGTTCAAGTCTGTGTAGTCAACGCACATTCTCCATTTTCCATTAGGCTTTTTGACCAAGACGGTGTTAGCTATGTTAGTTCCATGATGAACATGATGAATGTTTTGATAATGACAAAGTGTTTTTGAACAAGCTACATGTGTTGATCAAGTTTCAAGCTCAACAAGCAACAACAAACATCAAATGAAGAAGAGAGAAAGCAAGCTCATGAAGACCTAAGTTTGAGTGTATTTGTATTTCTTTTATCTTTTGCCTCTCAAGCTTCATAGGTTTTTTATTTGGGTAGATTATTATAGAGGGTAGTGAATCTCATTCATAAGTCATGATTTAATCATAATTTGAGTTTTCACTTAACCTAGAATCAATAGGTGGCTTAAAGGTTTTAAAGGAAAGGTTGGATTTTGAGAAAACAAGTTTTGAACATGTGCAGTACCAACTTAATCGATTAAGTGATTAACTTAATCGAGTACTACTCGAGTACACGACTTGCTTAATCGATTAAGTACTGCTGAACTGATTTTTAAAATACGTTTTTGACTTCTCAAAATCAGTTTTCAAGTGCTACAACTTTTGGGTATTCTATATAAACCTTTTCCTATTATTTGTGATAGATTAGAATCATTTTCATACAAGTTTTACAAAGAATTAAGCCACTCTATTCTCTCTCATTTTCTAAAGATCAAAGCTTTTCTATTTTTATATTCTTTGATCAAGAACCTTTGAATCTCTTATGGTGAATTGTCATAACTCTTGATTGAGATTCATAGGATTGTTTTGTGTTTTCTATTGTGTTGTAATCTTTGCAAGAAGGCAAGCCACTACAACAAACAAGAAGTCTTGGTGTGTCGATTTTATCATCAAGCAAGTGCATTCTTATTGAAGAAGAAGAAGAAGTCTTGGTTGTGAATCAAGAAAGTGAAGCCTTGGTGTGTGGTTTATCATCAAGCAATTGAAGACTTGTTGTGTCGATTATCAACAAGGGGTAGAGGTTAGATTAGAGAGAAGATCAATAGGATTACAAGGCAAGGGTGTCGGTTATCTCTTGTAAGCTAGCAAGAAGGGAGTCTTGTGAGGCAATCACTTGTAATTTGAGAACTCTAATTCCTCATAGTGAAGAATCTCTCTTGGTTGAAGAGGGGACTGGATGTAGCTTTCAAGTGGATGAAAGTGAACCAGGATAAATCACTGTGTCGTATCTCTAAACCCTTACTCTTTATATTCAAGTTATTTGATTGCGTTCTTGGTTGAAAACCTAGAAAGATTGATTTTCATAATTGATTGAATTGAATCTTTAATTGTTCAAATTGATAAAGGGAAAATCATTTTCATAACTAGGTTAATCAATAAGAATATAGGTGTTAATCATTTCTGCTGAATCTCTGATCTTGCATGTGAATTGATTGATTTTCGTATTCGAATGAAAAATTGATTTTTATGTTTTCTGTCATATTTAATCGATTAAGTTCAAGTTTAATCGAGTACTACTCGAGTAAATTGCAGGTTAATCGATTAAGTGCTGTAGAATTTGCAAAAATCATTTGTTTTGATTGTTTCGATTTGTTTCGTTCGAAAATCTTTCAAGGTAGCTTCAACACCTATTCAACCCCCCCTTCTAGGTGTTTTCCTAGGGTTCCTAAGTCTCTCCAACCACCAATTGCGGTTTCATCAATTGGTATCAGAGCTCGGTCGAAAGACACGAGCATAAGAGCTTTTTCGTAAAGATCCTTTAAGAAAATCGCAATGGGTTCCATGAATCCCTTTGGTGGTGAAGGTGCTTCAATAAGTCGTCCTCCATTGTTTGCCGGAGAAGGCTATGCATATTGGAAAGTTAGAATGAAAATCTTTATCCAAGCCATAGATAGTGAAATTTGGAAAGTAGTTGAAAAAGGTCCTCATATCCCCTCTAGTTTAGTTGAAGGTGTAGAACAATTGATCCCCGAGGATAAGTGGAAGGATGATGATAGAAAGAAAGTACAATATGATTATAAAGCAAAGAATATCATCACATCCGCTTTATCCTATGACGAGTTCTTTAGAGTTTCTCAATGTTCTAGTGCTAAGGAAATGTGGGACACTTTACAAGTGACTCATGAAGGAACTAGTGAGGTTAGGAGAGCTAGATTGAATGCCTTAATGCGTGATTATGAATTGTTTCATATGCTTCCAAATGAATCTATAAATGATATGCAAAAGCGTTTTACTCATATTATAAATCATTTACTTGCTCTTGGTAAAACTTTTCTTCAAGGTGAACTTTCTAACAAAGTGTTGAGATGTTTAGACAGGAATTGGCAACCAAAAGTAACGGCTATTGTTGAATCTAAAAATTTGGATGCTATGGATCTAGCAACACTTTTCGGAAAGCTTCAAGAACATGAAATGGAGCTTGGACGATTAAGTATCAATGAAGAGTCGGATAAGAACAAATCAAGGAAAGGACTTGCTCTTAGAGTCAAAAGTGCATATAAAAAGAAAGATAGTTCCGATGATGATGATAGTGAAGATTCCGATTCCGATGTTGATGAAAAAGACATGAAACTTTTGTTAAAAGAGTTTGACAAGTTTCTAAGGAGAAAAGGAAGGTTGAACAAGGACAAAAGTAAAGAGAAGGATTCCCCACACTATAAGACCAAAACTTCAAAAGAAGGTGTAGTTTGCCATGAATGTGGAAAGCCCGGTCATCTCAAGTACTCATGCTCTAAGTATCTCAAGAAGAAGGAGAAAGACAAGAAAAATTCTAAATCTAAAAGAGCATACATAGTTTGGGATAGTGATGAAGATAACAAGAAAAGCACATCGAGTAGTTCATCGGATGATGAAGAAGCCGCTTGTCTCAACTTGATAACTCTAGTAGATGATGAAGAACAAAGTTCAAATGATGAATCAAGTTATCAAAGCGAGGATAGCAATGTAAGTGAATCTAAATCCGAAATTTCTTCTAAATATGAATTGTTACATAATGCTTATGAAGAAATGTATGAACAACTTGAAAAACTAGCTTTGAAAAACATTGAAAGAAAGAAGCTCATTTTGAAACATCAAAAAGAGATTTTAGATCTTCAAAAACAAGTTGATGAGCTTAATCTTGAAAATGAAACTCTTGATCTTATATATGCTAGTTCTTCTTGTAATTGTGCTAGTAGATTGAATGTTGTGGTTGATTGTGAGAGTTGCAAGTTGCTCAAGGATGAAAATGCTATTTTGAAAAATAAGCTTGCAAGTTTCACGAATTGTGATATTAGATTGCGCACATTGTTAAATTTTCAAAGAGAAAATTCAAACAAGTTTGGTTTGGGTTTTACTAATGCTAAGAGTAAATCTCATAGAAATGTTGTTGATTTTTCTAAAGTTGATTTTTCAAATCCTCCAACATGTTTCTATTGTGGTACTCATGGACATACTTCAAATGTGTGTTATGTTAAAGTGCATGGTATACCTAAAGGAAATTTTGTTTGGATGAAAAAGGGTGAAAGTCCCTACACTAACAAAAATGGATCCAAAACTATTTGGATACCAAAAAGCAAATCATGATTGTTTTGTAGGTTTGATTGAAGATGCAAATGAATGACATATGTTCTCAATTGGTCTCAACTATGAATGTCTATATTCACATCTTCAATTGGTATCACACTTGCATCTCAAGTGAATGTCCTACAAAGTGGTAATATTTGATATTGATATATTATCTTAATTGATATCTTCTCAATTGATATTACTTTTCTAAATGTTTAGTTAATTCAATTTGTATCATTGAGAGATTATTAGTTGATTATCATGCTTTTGTGATTATTGATTCTTCTTTACAATTGATATCTTCTTTGTTAAGTGATATTATGATCTTTTTAGTTCTCAATTGGTATTATATTTCATTGTTATATTCTCTTACCAATTGATATCACATTTCAAAGTAAAGCTCTATTGTATTTGTTCAATTGGTATCAATGTTGTGAAGAAATGATCATTGATTTCTTACCTTGGCTTAGATCTTATATTTCAATTGGTATATATTACTTTTTGATAATGCCAAAGGGGGAGAAATATAATGTTTTTGAATTGAATGGAATGTTTCTCAAAGGGGGAGAATCAATGTTTGGAGAAAGGTTGTTTTTGTTGTTTTTATGTAGGCTGAGCTAAGTTGTTGAAGATAGGGGGAGAATCAAGCTTCTATCTCAATTGGATTCAAGTGTTAAAGCATTGATTGAGGGGGAGAAAGAGTCTTCTCAAGTGATCAAATGTTTCAAGCATCAACAACTTCAAGCGATTTCAAAACATGGATTGTCATTTTCAAAAAGGGGGAGATTGTTAGTTCCATGATGAACATGATGAATGTTTTGATAATGACAAAGTGTTTTTGAACAAGCTACATGTGTTGATCAAGTTTCAAGCTCAACAAGCAACAACAAACATCAAATGAAGAAGAGAGAAAGCAAGCTCATGAAGACCTAAGTTTGAGTGTATTTGTATTTCTTTTATCTTTTGCCTCTCAAGCTTCATAGGTTTTTTATTTGGGTAGATTATTATAGAGGGTAGTGAATCTCATTCATAAGTCATGATTTAATCATAATTTGAGTTTTCACTTAACCTAGAATCAATAGGTGGCTTAAAGGTTTTAAAGGAAAGGTTGGATTTTGAGAAAACAAGTTTTGAACATGTGCAGTACCAACTTAATCGATTAAGTAATCACTTAATCGAGTACTACTCGAGTACACGACTTGCTTAATCGATTAAGTACTGCTGAACTGATTTTTAAAATACGTTTTTGACTTCTCAAAATCAGTTTTCAAGTGCTACAACTTTTGGGTATTCTATATAAACCTTTTCCTATTATTTGTGATAGATTAGAATCATTTTCATACAAGTTTTACAAAGAATTAAGCCACTCTATTCTCTCTCATTTTCTAAAGATCAAAGCTTTTCTATTTTTATATTCTTTGATCAAGAACCTTTGAATCTCTTATGGTGAATTGTCATAACTCTTGATTGAGATTCATAGGATTGTTTTGTGTTTTCTATTGTGTTGTAATCTTTGCAAGAAGGCAAGCCACTACAACAAACAAGAAGTCTTGGTGTGTCGATTTTATGATCAAGCAAGTGCATTCTTATTGAAGAAGAAGAAGAAGTCTTGGTTGTGAATCAAGCAAGTGAAGCCTTGGTGTGTGGTTTATCATCAAGCAATTGAAGACTTGTTGTGTCGATTATCAACAAGGAGTAGAGGTTAGATTAGAGAGAAGATCAATAGGATTACAAGGCAAGGGTGTCGGTTATCTCTTGTAAGCTAGCAAGAAGGGAGTCTTGTGAGGCAATCACTTGTAATTTGAGAACTCTAATTCCTCATAGTGAAGAATCTCTCTTGGTTGAAGAGGGGACTGGATGTAGCTTTCAAGTGGATGAAAGTGAACTAGGATAAATCACTGTGTCGTATCTCTAAACCCTTACTCTTTATATTCAAGTTATTTGATTGCGTTCTTGGTTGAAAACCTAGAAAGATTGATTTTCATAATTGATTGAATTGAATCTTTAATTGTTCAAATTGATAAAGGGAAAATCATTTTCATAACTAGGTTAATCAATAAGAATATAGGTGTTAATCATTTCTGCTGAATCTCTGATCTTGCATGTGAATTGATTGATTTTCGTATTCGAATGAAAAATTGATTTTTCTGTTTTCTGTCATATTTAATCGATTAAGTTCAAGTTTAATCGAGTACTACTCGAGTAAATTGCAGGTTAATCGATTAAGTGCTGTAGAATTTGCAAAAATCATTTGTTTTGATTGTTTCGATTTGTTTCGTTCGAAAATCTTTCAAGGTAGCTTCAACACCTATTCAACCCCCCCTTCTAGGTGTTTTCCTAGGGTTCCTAAGTCTCTCCAACCACCAATTGCGGTTTCATCAAGCTAACCAGTCTGTATAGTCAATCTCCCTAATGAAACCTGCTCGGAGTAGTTCAGCGACTTTTTCCTCAATTGCTACGGCCTTTTCCGCACTAACTTTCCTTTTACGCTGTGCCATTGGTTTCGACCCCGGAATGATGCTTAACTTGTGACAAATAAAATTGGGGTCAATTCCTGGCATATCAGCTGATGTCCAAGCGAACAAATCTTTATTCGCGATTAATAGTGCGGCCAATTCTTTTTTAACGCATGCAGGCAAGTCAGAACCTATTTTCACTTGCCTAAGAGGGTTGTCAGATAGTGTCAAAAACTCCCATTGTCCCTTTGGGGTCGGTCTGTTTCTGTCGGATTGGTCTCGCATATCCAGGTCCGCCAGATTAACATTTCCCTTACCCAAAGAAACTCTCTCCAGAGTGCTCGGATCCCTGCTTTTCACCTTCCCCAGGCTGGCATTGTAACATTTTCTTGCTGCATCCTGTTCGGCTTTGACCGTTACCACTCTTTCATCAGTTCCGACGAACTTCATAGCCAAATGAACTGTTGATACAACTGCCCCAAATGCTTGCAAAGAGGTTCTCCCAAGTATGGCATTATATGCTGCAGGACAATCAACCACCAAAAACTTGACTATCTCGGTTCTAGCCGAAGGTTGTTGTCCGAGAGTTACAGGAAGTTGGATGTAGCCCTTTGGCTCAACGGTGTCTCCAGTAAAACCAATTAGTTCTCCTTCAAAGGGGGTGAGATTACACTCCCTGAGTTTTAAAGCTTTGAATAATGGGAAGAACATTATATCCGCCGAACTACCTTGATCAATAAAAACTCGTTTTACCTCGTAATTGCCAATCAGAGCAGTTATCACCATGGGGTCGTTATGGCCCGGAAGGATTCCATCTAAATCTTCGTCGTCAAAAATGATGGGAATGTTTTTTGTTGATCTTTTGGCAATCGGTTTCTGGCTAACTGCCAAGATTTGGTTGATGTACTTCTTCCCGTCAGCTTTTTTCTCCCCTCCTCCAGCAAAACCTCCTACAATAGTGTTGACCAAGAATTCATTTTTGCTAGCGTTTGCGTCAGGTACTGGAACGGATTCGGTTTTTTGTCTTCCTGCGTTTCTATCATCTGGTTGACCTACTTCTCTGGCGTTTAGATTTTACTGGGGATTGAGATTTGTTTCTGCTTCTTCGGCCAGCTGCATCTCTGATGTATTGTTGTAACTTTCCATCTCTGATCATCTCTTCAATCAAATCTCGCAGCCAGATGCATTCGTCAGTGGTATGGCCATAGCCCCTGTGGAAGTCACAGTACTTCGACCTATCACGCTGTGCGCCCATTCGTAAAGACGGCGGTCTTTGGGCAGAGCGTAAGTCAGTCTGCATAGTTTCTCTTAAAATCTGACTCCTCGGAACTGTTAGAGGAGTGTAATCTTGAAACTTATTTCTTGGGGGAACCCGTCGGTCCCGATCATTCTTATCTCTGTCTTGTCTCCCACCAAAACGTTCGTCACGTTTTTGTTTGTTCGATCCTTGAGGATCGGCTCGTTGTCTATCTTCTCTGAACTTCTTTCCCTTGTGAAATTCTTCCAAGTTGATGAACTTATTTGACCGTTGTCTCAACTCGGCCATATCCTTTGGGGGTTTACCAATCAGAGATTTTCTGAAATCCCCAGACTGCAAACCTTGTGTGAATAGTAGCACTGCTACTCCTGGCTCTAACCATGGAACGGAACTTGCTTCTGCGTGGAAGCGTGATAAGTAATCTTTCAGTGGTTCATCCGGCCTTTGTGTAACAGATGCCAAAGTATGGTCGGATTTGGGTTGAATGCAGCTAGCAGTATATCTGTTAAGAAATACACGCTTCATCTCTTCCCAGGAATTAATGGAGTTAGGAGGGAGGGAAGAATACCACCTTAGAACCGAGGGTTCAAGTGTCATAGAAAATGCTCGGCATTTCATTTGTTCACCACCCCCATAATAATTCATGGCCCCTTCATAAGACACAATATGGTCCACTGGGTCAGTTAGACCATTATAATGTGGCACATTAGAGGGGCCCAAGTATCCTTGAGGGGTTTCAAATGCCATTATATATGGAGTAAAAGGATGACCAGGGTGGAAACCGGCCTGATCTTGATTTGTGGAGGGGTTAACATGAAAATTTGGTGGGGGAAGCTGCATTATCGGGGCTGGTTGTGGGTCCATGGTTGGTTGGTTCTGTGGTGGAACAGAGGTTGATTGATTTTGAGCAATCATTGCCATAGCTTGTTGTTGAAGGTCGGCAATAGCACGTCCTTGTTGTTCGATTAAAGTGGTCTGCCTATTAAGAATATTAATCATCTCTTGCTCCCGAGCCCGAGCGGAGGCAGTAGTCGCATAGGATCTGCTGATGGAGTGGCTATGACGAGAGTTTCCCGGAGCAGATCTACTTGGATTCAGTCTGGTTCTAGGTGTTGTACTTATATGATCAGGGTTATGTGGGATAGGAGGAGTACATTGGGTGTTTCGCCCATGGTGTGCTCGGGTTCCAGTGGTTCTAGAAGTGTTTCGTGTGGTAGGAGCTGTGCTACTTGAATCACCATGGGTGGAGGGAGGTGGTGTTGGAGGGGGTGGTGGTGGTGGTGGAGGCTGTATGGTACATAAAACCTGAAGGGGTTGGGGATTGCTCCCAGCCCTAGGATGGGAAGATTGTGGTGTTTGGGGGTGTACAGCATGAACTCCACTACGATTTTGGCTTTGGTTTGGCGGTGGTTGGCCTTGCGAATGGTTTCGTGGTTGGGGGTTATTCCCTGGCCCAGAATGAGATCTTCGTGGTGGTTGCCCATTATTCCCACGATTATGATTGAGAACGTCACGCAGATCGCCCGCAGAGTGAGGTTGTGGGTCATTATTATTAGCATTCCTGGGCCTGCCACGGGTGCGGGCGATGCGCTCCCGGAGATCACCAACCTGACTTCTGGTAGTGACCATGGTGGTGGTGGGAATGATATGTTATTCAGGTCCCCACAGACGGCGCCAATGTCGTGTCCTTAACCAAGATCAACCTTAAAGCTATGGAAGAGCCTTGAAGAATGATCTCAGCCAAGATGTTAATGTAGGACTCTTTATGATTTCTGAATATCCAGTTGGGATAATCAAGTTCTCCCTAGTCAACAATGTGTGTGCTAGTGTCAACTTAGGGATGAGAAGACGTACCTTAGCCCCTATAGCATGGTGGTTCTTATAGGGGATTACCTGTGTACTGTGGGCCGTCTTTGATAAGGCTTCTAAAGAGGAAGAATTCAACTAGGATTTGTATAGGATGTGATAAGATAATATCCATAAGTCCTGTAGATGATAAACTCTATCCAATGTTGTTTTATCTAAGCAAGAGTCATGGGAATCTAGGAGTAATTACGGTTAGATGAGGCTGTAAATGTTAAGGATCAGATTGAGAGTCCTGTGCTCGGTGGTAACCTCATCAGTACGTAACCTACACGTATCAACCCAGTTTGCTCGGTGTAAGTGTCTGACAGTTTACCCTGTTGTAGTTTCATCCCACTCGTAGCAATGAGGTTACGGTCGGTCAACGCTTGGTTTACTACAAGTCCACTACAAGTAGCATAATTCTTCAAACAAGACAAACCGTTTTGGCACTTAGCACATAACACATAGCACATTCTCAAGTTATAATTTCAAACCAATAGCCTAGACCTAAGCACCGTAAACAATTAACTTTGCAAACTCATTCATGCATAGTCTAAACATATCATCAAGCAATCACTTATTCAATTATTTTCAAAACATTATGATCATCATGCAAGTCCAGCCAAGTCACAAAATAAAGTACAAAAATTCATATTTATCGAAAACATTTACATAAAGCTTTTTGTTCGATTACGGGAAAGCACAAAAGATAAAATCTAAAACCATACCAAATCAATTCGTTTAATCCTAAAAATTTCCAGAATATACACATATATGCCAAAGTTCATCATGTAAAATTTTCAAGTCATTTGGACAATCTCAAGCTAGGTTTCAAATCAGATTTCGTATGAAAAGCAAGATAGAACTGTTGCTGTCCTCAGGCCAAAATGCCATAATTAAAAATAGTGTTTCAACTCCGAATTGCATGAAAATTGGTATAAATCTTCCTTACACAATCAAGATAATCTCATAAAAATTTCAGATTATTTGGAGTTGTGCAAGTTGGACTTTTTCAATTTAATTCATTGCTAGGTCCGGAAAATCTGAACCAAACGGTTCACTGTTTCTCAATTGGTAAAAATATCAAACCAACTCCAAATCACCTCAAATTTTACAGAGCGTCACAAGACATGTTTAAGGAGATATCATAAAAATTTCAAGCAATTTAGAGTAGTTTAGGTCAGGAAACGCGGTTTAGGTTTTTCCTCGAAAACTTATTTTTCCGAAATCGTTTTCACCAAAATGACTCCATTAAAATTAACAAACCAACTCTAAAAATTATATAAAAATTCAGGGATAATTAATTTAAACTAATTAAAACAGTGTCCAAGTTTTAGAGTCATCAAACTTATACAAGTACTACTTATCCAAATATTTTCCACTAAAAACCTTAGACTCCCATAATTAACACCGAACAACCAAAATTCATTTGAATTACCAAAACAATTCCAGATCCCTTCAAATTTTCCCGAAATCATTTAAATAGCATCAAGGACCACATATTAAAATTTCAAGGCAATCCAATTAGTATAACTATTGTTTCTCAAAGTTTCTTACAAGAAAATCACTTATAAATCAAAATTTCAGCACTTAATCAAATTGTTCAACCAAAACATTTTCATGATCTAAACTTTGATTTATACTTGCATGTCATTAAAATCATAGATGCATCAACATGGATCAACAATCCTTCATACAAAATAGTTACAAAACCGAATCAAACAAGAAAATAAAATCCTTTAAAAACCGAATTGAACACCAAGTTTTCAAACATAATCAATCTCTTGTTTTCAAGCCAAGATCTTTACATGCAAGATATCTAACAAAAAGGAAATCAAACTTTCACTCATAACAACATCAAACCGTGACCAACATAAAGGAAAATCATCAAGAAAAGTTCAATTATTTCAAAGATCTTTACATTAAAACCCAAGCATCAAACTCATCATAGTTCAAACATAGATTTTGACATGCATGCAAACAAAAATACTAGATCTTTGAAAAATCCTTTATGAAAACTCAAGAATCAAATTCTTTTCAAAAACACTTTAAGAAATCAAGAAGAGATCTTAAAATCATGAGAGAAAACACTTTCTTAGCAAAAACTTTAAGATCAAGTTTAGAAATCAACTTGTTTGTAGGCAAAAACACTAGATCCATCTTAAAAACCAACATGCATGTGAGTAAAAACATTAGATCTAACTTGAAAACAAACATGCATTAACTTTTCAAACGAAAATCAAAGCTCTAGAAAGAGATCATGAAAAACCGAAAATGAATTGAAGAAAGTAGGTTAAGAACTTTTAAGATCATGAAATAAAATTCTTACTTAATCAAAACTTTAAAGAATCAAGTCCAATTCTTTGATTTCTCTCCTCTCTCCTCACGGTTTACTCACTCTCCTCCTTAGGTTCATGGTTTCTCTTTCTCTTCTTCACTAGCTTGGCTTGGTCTTGCTTAGGTTGTGAAGGGTGTAGAGTTTGTTCTTCTTCTCTCTTATTCGGTCACTCTCTCTTTCTCACCAAGAGCTTGATGATGCTCTTAATGTTGTGAAGTGTTTAGTTTGGAATGGAAGGAAGTGAAGGAGAACCGAATGAAGTGTGTGTGAGTGGTGATATTTGGTTTGGAATGAGAAATGAAGGAAATGAAGAAATGGAAATCAAAGGAGTGTGTGTGTGTGTGTGTGTTGATGTTTGTAGTTGGTTTTAGTGGGTTTGGTCTTTGTTTTCTCTTCCCCACGGCTCACCCTTCTTTTTATTCTTCTTTACTTTTCCCTATTTGCCATCAAGGGCTTGCATGGGTGGCTTCTTTTCAACTACTTGGGGACTAAGTTACAAAACTTGGAGGCCAAGTCTTGCTCCTAAGTCCCTCACGGTTTTTCTCCCCCTTCTTTTTCTATTTCTTTTCTTTTTCCTTTCTAGGTCATGCTTAGGTCATCAAGGTGATGTCATGTACTTGACTTTTTGGCATGCAACTTGGAGACCAAGTTAAGGAACTTGGAGACCAAGTAATGCTCCTTAAGATTCGGCCCTAGGGTTTCAAGGGTATATTAGGTTAGCTTAATTTGGTTTAAGGTGCTAATTAGGATCTAATCGTAATTAGGGTAGGATTAGGAAAATTAATCTAGGTTTAGTCCACTAATCCTTAGTGATTAGGTCTTAGTCAAGGATTAAGGTGCTAATCAAAACTTAATCTTTTCTAACATAGGTTTATGGAAAGCTAATTCTAGGTTAGCTCACTAACCTTAAGGGTTTAGGGTTTTAAGAGAGTGATTAAGTTCTTAATCAAGGATTAAGAGCTCGATTAGGGTTTAATCAAAGATCAAAGATGCTAATTAGGGTTTCTAGAAACGATTCGAAATCAAGATGATTTGGACTTTGATTTCGTGGAGAATATAATTTTCCATCTTAGAATCATATGCATGAATTCAGGAAAACAAAATCCTAATTAAAACCTTAAGAAATCAAAGACAAAATCACAACACAAGTAAATTAAATTTCAAGCATGAAAACTCATCATGAAATCAAAACTCTTTTAAATCAACTCTTAAATCAATTGGGTTAAATCTATAAAGATGCACAAAGAAATTCATTTCTCAAATGAAATCACAAATAATAAAATTACCCCAAACTCAATAAAATCATTTGCTTGAATTCCATTAAAAATCTTTGTTTACCAAAATTCCATAAAATCAACATTTGATTACGTAATCGAATAAAATACCCATCGAAAACCATTTGTAAAACAATATCTCAAAATTCTTCTTTAATGAAAACTTATTTATATTAATCGGGAAAATACGGAATGTCACATCCTCCCCAACTTAGAAATTTCTCGTCCTCGAGAAATGCTACGCGGAATCACACTATCATGGAATGACGAGCTCCTTGGAGTGATTTCTTCGGTCTTTAGTAGTCGTAGTCTTCGAGTCGCTGTTTATGTATCATTCCCTGAAGGTTCTTGAGAGGAAGTCAAATGGTTTATTTTTCAAAGTAGTCTTTCGGGCTATTCCATCGTCAGATACAATGGAATATTAACGGTTTAGTTTTGTCAACAAAAGCTTCAAGGGTTCAAGGGTTTTTGGAACAACATTTAGAAAGAATAACATGCTTATGCCAATCCCTACGAGGGTACTACTATTCTCATGGTCTTTCTCCCTTAACTTGACTCTTCTCATCTACTCAAACATAGGCGGGTTATTACAACCTCAAAATTCTCCGTTCACTCCCCAACTTTGATGAACCATATTCCTATACATTATACTTATCCAATAACATTTGACAGGGCTAAAACCATAAAAATTCCAACATTCACCGTTTCTAGTTTATCTTACAAAACTTCCCATCACTTTGTTCAAGCCTATCGGTGTATCACCTTAAATTCTGCGGACTAGACTAATATTTTCTCCCTCATCGAACTACTAGGGTAACTATTATTCCTTCCTTTTCCTTAACAACCACTAAATTTTCAAGGAAATATACATCATCTTACTCTTCATCCTAAATAACTTATGCATTCTAACCCTTTTCACTCCCCCTGATGGCTCACCCTCGGGTTCTAAACCATCAAAATCTCCCCAACTCGGGGATTTACCCTTCAGGGTAACGATCTTAACATCTAATAACGCTCTTAATTCCACAACTTACGGTCACCTATGTCCATTAGAACACCAAATCTTAGTCATTTAACCTAATTTTGGACGTCACTTAAGGGTTTCATCCACAAATTGTACTGCTTCCTCTATCCAATCTCATGGTCCTATCCTAAGTTCACATCCACTCCAACCGTTCACCTACTCCAACTAGAGCTTTTCTAACCCTAAATCTTTCAGACTGGTCTTAGTTATCTACCACCTTGACGCTATCCATACCATTACTCAGGGTAAGCTGCTATTAGACTTGTATCTCTAAGGGGTACTCTTACCTTACTTTGTCCATACTTACTTATCCCTCAACCTTCATAACTCTTCCTTAGCGACACCTCACTGTCTACCTCATAATTGGGAAATATCTAATTGATTGGCATAAGATGTCAAGGTCGAAGATTGTCACAAAGGTTCTGAAGAAGAAAATCGTTTTGTCAAAGTTCAGGAGATTAAACTTTGGGTTCATCAGCAATCACAGTTTTGTCAAGTTGTTTGACAGAACATGGTCATCTTTGAAAGACATGCCAGGCCGCCAAGGACGTTGGCCATGATCACAAGAAAAGGGTTCATATCAAAAGAAGCTTTAACAAACAAGGTTTCAGGTCGGGACTTCCAAAGTTATAGCAACAAAAGGGGTTCTCAACAAAGAGGCCTTCCACAAACAAGAAAGGTTCAGGTTACACAAAACAAGGTCTCACGATAACACTAGTCTCGGTTCTTTGTACGCACCGTAGACAAACTCCCAACGCACCCCAGAGATAGAATGATAGGGACAGAACGAGCGTTCACACAACTTCGTACTTCTATTCTTACTCATCGTAATTCTAATACTAACACACAAACAGACACACAAGCAAGGCATGTAAGCGTATATAACAGGCTACTTAGGACAACCATTTCTCTGATACCACAAATTGTAACACCCCGATTTGACAACTTGAAAATAAAATTTCTTTAATTAATATAGTGAAAATTTGGGCCAATTTTTTTTTTTTTTAAACAGTGTTACACAAGGTGAGAACACTTAGATTTTCAAATCATGTTTGCAATTTTAAACTCATGTTCTCACATTGCATAAAACCTTTCAAGTTCCAAACCGAGATGTTACGAAACATCGCACTCTGAAACTTGTTTTCACAAAACACATTTAAAAGCCCATTTCGTTTGTTTTAACCGTAAAACTTAATCTCGGTTATCCAGTTTTATAAAACATAATTCGGGTGCACATGTGGATGTAGCTAATGATGTCTAAGTACCTGGTAAGGGAGTACAATACTTGAACATAGACACTATAACGATAGATCTCCGTCCAACGTAATGCTCCTCCGAGGGGTCGAACCTTCGATCATCGAGTCCTCGAGACGAGCTTGACCTCCTTCTCCTTCGAGACTCCATCTCGGTCTTGTCTTCGTAGGCCAATGCTTGCAGCGCCAATTCCCAATATAAACTACTCACTCTGTCACCTGTGGACATCATCACAGAAGTCCACAAGGACGGGAAAAGACGGAGAGAGTAAGCATTCCGAACGACGCATCGTCGACGGTGTGGGTTTAAAATAGGCAAAATATTAAGACAATACAAGCACACAACGATACACATTCACAACACACCAATACAACAGATAATTATGCAGGATGCATGAGGATGAAATGCAATCGTCGCATTAACTAACTCTTTATCTTTCACTTAAGGGAATCCTTTTAATTAGTTATCTCACAAGGTTGAATCTCTCAGCAATTCGTTACTCAAGGTCAAAGTCTCTTAGTTCACATATCTCGAGTGCATCGTATCGGAATTCAAGCTTTAGGGTTTCGGGTTCAGGTCTACATCTCCTCGTATTCCATCCACCTAGTCGGAAGCAATCAGGAGTACAGGATCTCTAACCACACCGGCTTTTACTGGATGGCAAGGTGAATGCATTCATAAAATAATGGCCCGGGAAAATAAATAAAATAACCTAATCCGGCCGTGTTCGAGCATCCCTCTCACTGATCAAGATTTATTCAAGGGGGTGTCAGTCCTCTATCTAGTGTACATGTGGTACTTCGTCCACACCACTGAGTGACCAGCTCCGACTGGTTCAGCCAGGGCCCCTATGGTTTTTCCCACCTAGACAGACTTCTCAAGGCTTTGTGACGAATCACCGGCATTGTCGTCCCCTATCCTAATCATCCAGCTGAACACCACAAGGGTAATCCAGATGTATCTTCCTCTCCACTACTTCGGGTTAGGGTTTTAAAGTCATGAGGTTACACTTGTTTGATCTAACGTCGACCCATCCTAAGTCATCTCCGTCATACAGCTCCGACTATATGCGGAATGCTTCTGTGGGACTTGACCACTATGTCTGACGGGCTCCGACCCATCCTGAATCATTCTCAGCATACGGCTCCGACTAGTATGCAGGATATCCACAATCTCTCCGACGGGCTACGACCCATCCAAAATCATCATCGTCATATAGCTACGACTATATGCGGAATATCAATCATCATTCTGACGGGCTACGACCCACTCAGAATCACATCAGCATATGGCTCCGACCATATGCGGGATATCCATCAATCTTTGGTAGATAGGCTCCGACCTATCTCAGACCACTCTCAACATATGGCTACGACCATATGGAGACTATCTCATCATGTGGCTACGACCACTTGGAAATTATCTCAACACATGGCTACGACCATGCGAAAATCATCTCAACATATGGCTACGACCATATGAAAACTCTCTCTCTGTAGGATTCGGCACTCTTTGCGTCCGGTCCAAAGACATCATCGTCGCCATCATATCATCAACTCGATCCACGTGCTTGGCGCATCAGCATCATCCGGTTCTGCCGCGTGTTCATCCCTTAGAGACTCGCTCTAATCGTTGGGGAATTTCTTATTGTTTTCTATGTCTTTCTATGTCTTATCCATTTTCGCGGGATGATGCATTATGCACATGCAATAACAATATAAGCAATATATCTCAACATAAACGAACATATCAATCAATCAATACCATGTGATGGCATAGGTCTGAGTCTTCGTATACCACGATACAAACAATCACACAATTTATCGGGTATACTACTAGCTACAATAGACCTTTACTCCGACTTTGAGAGAGTACGGAGTGTCCTAATAGATCACCTAAATACCACGGTGTCTTAGGGAAGCTTCTCTCTCACCTCAACTCCAGCAAATACCTCGTTCGAAATCGTCGCGGGTCCTCTCAACTGTCAGCTGCTCCAACTTCCTGACTTATACGCACCTTGTACTAGATAGGAGACACTAACGTTACTTGTCTATCTAACTAATCGTCATATTCGGAAATCAAAACGTGTTTTCGAAAACTCCTTTCACTTCTTGTCGGAAAATCGTAAAACGTCAAGATTTTTCTCAAATCAAAAACCCAACTTTCACTATACTTTAAATACTCTGAAATCATTCTAGAAAGTCAATGAAATCATTTTAAATAAATGGATCGGTTGCTGGCCCGTCTTGGACAGCAAGGATGCAAGTCCATAAAACACTCTTTAGAAAATCCGGAAACATTGAAAAATCGCATTTTTCAAACCAACTTTATCTTATATTAAATACTCATAGAAACTCAACTTCAAATCACTTTGAAAACGTTTTTAAATAAGAAATACAACTTATAAAAATTCTGGACAGCATCATATGCTAAGTCCCAAGTTCACTTTCCATTGTTCAAAACCAATTTAAATCCATAAACAAATTAAGCATCTTGAAAACAATTCAATAAACACTTTCGTTAACAATTTCTCAAGTTCAAACACTTAAAATCAAATGTGAGTAGCATAATGCTTCAAACAAGACAAACCGTTTTGGCACTTAGCACATAACACATAGCACATTCTCAAGTTATAATTTCAAACCAATAGCCTAGACCTAAGCACCGTAAACAATTAACTTTGCAAACTCATTCATGCATAGTCTAAACATATCATCAAGCAATCACTTATTCAATTATTTTCAAAACATTATGATCATCATGCAAGTCCAGCCAAGTCACAAAATAAAGTACAAAAATTCATATTTATCGAAAACATTTACATAAAGCTTTTTGTTCGATTACGGGAAAGCACAAAAGATAAAATCTAAAACCATACCAAATCAATTCGTTTAATCCTAAAAATTTCCAGAATATACAAATATATGCCAAAGTTCATCATGTAAAATTTTCAAGTCATTTGGACAATCTCAAGCTAGGTTTCAAATCAGATTTTGTATGAAAAGCAAGATAGAACTGTTGCTGTCCTCAGGCCAAAATGCCATAATTAAAAATAGTGTTTCAACTCCGAATTGCATGAAAATTGGTATAAATCTTCCTTACACAATAAAGATCATCTCATAAAACTTTCAGATTATTTGGAGTTGTGCAAGTTGGACATTTTCAATTTAATTCATTGCTAGGTCCGGAAAATCTGAACCAAACGGTTCACTGTTTCTTAATTGGTAAAAATATCAAACCAACTCCAAATCACCTCAAATTTTACAGAGCGTCACAAGACATGTTTAAGGAGCTATCATAAAAATTTCAAGCAATTTAGAATAGTTTAGGTCAGGAAACTCGGTTTAGGTTTTTCCTCGAAAACTTATTTTTCCGAAATCGTTTTCACCAAAATGACTCCATTAAAATTAACAAACCAACTCTAAAAATCATATAAAAATTCAGGGATAATCAATTTAACCTAATTAAAACAGTGTCCAAGTTTCAGAGTCATAAAACATATACAAGTACTACTTATCCAAATATTTTCCACTAAAAACCTTAGACTCCCATAATTAACACCGAACAACCAAAATTCATTTGAATTACCAAAACAATTCCAGATCCCTTCAAATTTTCCCGAACTCATTTAAATAGCATCAAGGACCACATATTAAAATTTCAAGGCAATCCAATTAGTATAACTATTGTTTCTCAAAGTTTCTTACAAGAAAATCACTTATAAATCAAAATTTCAGCACTTAATCAAATTGTTCAACCAAAACATTTTCATGATCTAAACTTTGATTTATACTTGCATGTCATTAAAATCATAGACGCATCAACATGGATCAACAATCCTTCATACAAAATAGTTACAAAACCGAATCAAACAAGAAAATAAAATCCTTTAAAAACCGAATTGAACACCAAGTTTTCAAACATAATCAATCTCTTGTTTTCAAGCCAAGATCTTTACATGCAAGATATCTAACAAAAAGGAAATCAAACTTTCACTCATAACAACATCAAACCGTGACCAACATAAAGGAAAATCATCAAGAAAAGTTCAATTATTTCAAAGATCTTTACATTAAAACCCAAGCATCAAACTCATCATAGTTCAAACATAGATTTTGACATGCATGCAAACAAAAATACTAGATCTTTGAAAAATCCTTTATGAAAACTCAAGAATCAAATTATTTTCAAAAACACTTTAAGAAATCAAGAAGAGATCTTAAAATCATGAGAGAAAACACTTTCTTAGCAAAAACTTTAAGATCAAGTTTGGAAATCAACTTGTTTGTAGGCAAAAACACTAGATCCATCTTAAAAACCAACATGCATGTGAGTAAAAACATTAGATCTAACTTGAAAACAAACATGCATTAACTTTTCAAACGAAAATCAAAGCTCTAGAAAGAGATCATGAAAAACCGAAAATGAATTGAAGAAAGTAGGTTAATGTCGTGTCCTAAACCAAGATCAACCTTAAAGCTATGGAAGAGCCTTGAAGAATGATCTCAGTCAAGATATTAATGTAGGACTCTTTAGGATTTCTGAATATCCAGTTGGGATAATCAAGTTCTCCCTAGTCAACAATGTGTGTGCTAGTGTCAACTTAGGGATGAGAAGACGTACCTTAGCCCCTATAGCATGGTGGTTCTTATAGGGGATTATCTGTGTACTGTGGGCCGTCTTTGATAAGGCTTCTAAAGAGGAAGAATTCAACTAGGATTTGTATAGGATGTGATAAGATAATATCCATAAGTCCTGTAGATGATAAACTCTATCCAATGCTGTTTTATCTAAGCAAGAGTCATGGGAATCTAGGAGTAATTACGGTTAGATGAGGCTGTAATGAGGTTTTGGTCGGTCAACGCTTGGTTTACTACAAGTCCACTACATAAGCCCCCAAGCTCGGTTGGGTGATTTGAGCCCTGCCGAGCTTCTGAGACGAACGGATCTTTTCCCGACTGAACTTTTGATGATTGAAAGAAAGGCCCGAGCATTTTTGCACTTTGACCAAGGCTGTCGTTTGATTGACCCCAGAGTGACCTTCCGCTTCTCCCTGTGCTTACACATGTCCTTAACTTTATTGGAAAATGTAACGTTATAATTTCAAATCAGAGGTGCCACGTACTCCATTTTCAACGCTAAATGGGCTTTTTCCGCCTTAGGCCCAAACCTTTTGAGATAGTGGAGGGAAGTTTTAGAAAGAATATCAAAGGGCGGTTTTTTTCACTTACTCATTTCTTCAAGCATTTTTCGAACTCTCTTTCTTCTTGTTTCCTCATTTCTCTGAAATCTTTGTCCAACAAAGCCAGAAACTTCCAAGGACGTTCTTGTTGCTTCGATTCTCTTCACCATATACCGAGTGCACTTCTCAGTGTTGATTTCATATTCTTCTTGTCGCTTGATACTTCTTGGCTAGCAGGTACCGTACTCTTTCTTTTTCTGATCAAATTTCTTCTCTGAATACTGTCTTGCATGTTCTTCTTTCTGTGATGTCTTGCATGCGATTTCTTTTGCTTTCTTACTATGTTTATGTAGGATTTTATTTTTCAAGTATTTTTACTGGCCCTTCTCCTCTGATTTTTTGAAAAGATCGTTCTTGGGTTCTCCATTTCTGGGTTTATTTATTTTTCTGGGTTTATTGAGTTCGTCTCCTTTTCTGGGTTTTATGGGTGCTGTTTGTTTTTCTGGGGTTTGCTTTCTGGGTTTAGTGAAAACCCCAAATCGTTGTTGTTGTTGGTGTTGCTGTGATCCCCCACTTACCCTTCGCAATTCTTTATCCGCTTTACCACCTATTGAGTGATCGTTGTAGTATTTCTTAGGTTTGCTTTATACTTTTCTGCACCTAACTTCTTAGGGTTGGTATTGGAGCGTCATTTACCATGAGTGAGGAATCCGTAAACTCTGATGTGCCAAGAACATATAAAGAAGGGAACCCAGAAATTTGTGTTGAACCAATATCCATGCATTTCCCTCGGACTTTGAGAGAGTTCAGACAGGGTGTGATTCACTGTAGGATCGCCGAGAGAGTAGAACAGTGGAAGTTAAGGAGGCAGCATAGAGGTATTAGACATTTCAATTGGTTTGGGGAAATTCTGCCCAGAAAGGGAGGTGTTTCCCAACCGACCGTAAGTATTTGATCAGACATAATCAAGTTTTTGTGGTTCTGACTCCAAGTGTTCCCCCTTTTCCTCAGGTATGAAGAGGAAGTGCGTTACTAATCCTGATCTCTACCCACTTCCGACGGATTGGGCTGAATATGAATGGGTGGACCGAGAGGTCCTTGGTACACAATCCGAGCTTACAACACAACAATCACTAGATCAAACTCGAGCAATAATTTTGCCGTGTCCGGGAGACAATACTGGTAGTTTGTATTCCATTACTCCAGTGGGTGAGAACGAGAGAGTTTGTACCAAAATTCTGGACGGTTGTACTGCTTTCTATTTTTACGAAGAAGTGATTACTCGGCTTGGGATAAGAATGCCTTTTACCGATTTTGAGATGGGCGTTTTGAATTTCTTAAGAGTGGCTCCTTCTCAATTACATCCGAATGCTTGGGCGTTTGTAAAAGCCTTTGAACAAGTCTGCTCAGCTATGAATTGGAGTTGCAACCTTAATATCTTTTTTCACATTTTTGCTCCTCAGTGTAATTCCTTCGAGAAAGGTTCGGCAAAGAAACCCTGGGTTTCGCTGAAATCTCGTAGGGGATACGCTCTTTTCACAAAATACTCTGAATCTTGGAAGGGCTTTAAACCTTTTTTCTTTAAGTATAATTTTACTGGTAATGGCGTCTGCTGGTTTACTCGGCCGGGGGAAAGACGACCGCTTCCCCGATTTCCTCTCCAATGGAGTGCCAACTTTTTCAACCGATCAATTGCTTCATACTCATCAAAGTGGAAAGAACTTGTTGAGTATGAAAAGGATGTGTGTCGGGAGGTTGAAAGGTATTTGCAGAAAGTTGGCATGATAGAGACGAGGGATATCGTGAACATCCCGTCTTCGGACGTTAAAACCGAGCTTGGTATAGTGCTTTATTTTTTGCTTTTATATCTGTGATTTGAACGGCTCTAATGTTTCTTTGTTTCCTTTGCAGAAAAAATGGCTGATCGTATGACAGCTCTTGTTCAAGGTGGCAAGAAGAGGAAGACATCTGCTACTTCAGGATCTTCGAGTCTGAGCACTCCAAGCCTGAGTGTTTCCATCCCTACTCCTTCTGCCTCGGCTCCCGAGGCTTCTCCTCACCAAGCCACAAACGTGGTTGCTGTTGCTTCAACTGTTTCAGCGGCCCCTAGTGGTCAAGTTCAAGCTACTTCTCCTATCCAACCTTTACTTCGTCGCCGACGACTGGATAAGGGAAAAGAGAAAGTTCCGGAGGGTGCCAACCCAAGAGTTGAAGGACCAAGTGTTCGAACTACTGCTACTCCTGCTGATGTTGCTCCAACTTCTGCTGCGATCTCTCGGGAAACATCTATATGGGATCAGCAGTTTGATGAGAGGTTTGGGAAATATATCTTATCTGAGGCTGACTGTTCCAAGTTTGGAAATTTGAGTGTTGATGAGTGGTCTCGTTGCAATATGACCTTTGCAAAATACTTTCTTTGAGGTGCCAATCTCGCCTATTTTTTGGCTAAGCACCCGGAGGAACTCTTTTCTAGTTACAATGTTGATCAAAAGGAAGCTCGTGAGGTAGCAGCTGCTCAAGAGGCTAGTCTCTCGGATGAGTTGATTCAAGTGAAGAATGAACTGGAGAACCTGAAGGCCGACAAGGGGTAATTGATTAAGGAGAGAGATTCCTTAAAGGTTTCTCAAAAAGCAGCTGAAGTTAAGAAGAAGGAAGCCGAGGACACTCTGAAGAAGGAACTCCAGGTGCATCAGCAGAAGTTGGATGAACTAAAATCTGAGGTTGAAAAGTCTGCAGCAATTGCTCGGAAGTTGAGGGAGAAAGCACTTTCCCACAAGAAGAAGGTAGCAACTAACTTTTACAATTGGGGAAAAGCAGTGGATGACTCCTTTGTCTCGGCCATCAAGCAAGTTCAATTTTTGAACCCTGAATTAGAGTTCAGGGTGGTCGGGGCTCATCCATTTCATGCTGTTCAGGATGGGAAGTTGATCGACCTTGAGACCAGGGCCGAGGTAGATCTGCAGGCGGAAGATCTTTCCAATCCCCTTGAGGAGTTGACTGAGGCGCCAAACATTGATAATTCAAACGTAGTTTTATCTGACATTGAGGAGTGATGTTGAACTTTTTTAATCTTTGTTGATTTGTTGATTTTCCTTTTGCTCGCTGTTTTCTGAGCGTTTTTAACTTGCTAACGTTGCAACAACTTGTCTTTAGACTTTTGTTACGCTGAACAATTTGCTATGTCTTTCGATTGCTCGTGTTATTCGAGCGTCATTTTGAATAGTTTAAATCATCTTGCGATTTATGATAAACATAGTGCATAAAAATTAAACTGATACAAGAACAGAAAACAATGTAGCATTAGAAGGACCTAACCTGCTGCTGCTACAGCTAGAGGCCATTTAGTTTGTACAACATCTGATGTATCAGCCTTCTCACCCCACATGCATACTTCTCCTCCAAGTACAAGATTTTGTTCTGAAGCTTTGTGTATTCCTTCAAGTGGTTCAGCAGTATAGACCACATCCCAAGGTACATCAAGATGGTCAAGATACCATACACCCTGGTTACTGAAAATGCACTTGAAACCTTTTGCAACAGCCTTTCGACAAACACCGCCACCCAACCTAAAGCGATTAAGTGAAATACGTTATTCTAAAACTGAGTCCTTTGAGTTTCATACAAAAAAAAAGATTATATAGACAGAAACTCACCAGTTATGCACCACAGTTCGCGGATGGAGCTTAGTTGGAAATGCATTGAAGGTTTCTTCCCTGAGAAGTTACCAAACAAATCATATCAGTGTCTAAAGTTCAAGAATTTTATATAGTAAATAGAAGTAACCTTACATAGTTGTTGATATGTACATTTAATACAAGACAACAATATATATATTGTACTGCTCAAGTGCTCATTTTTTATTATAAGCGCTCAAGTGCTCATGTGAATGCTTTCAACAAGAAAGGGATGGGAAGGAAGGAGGATACCTAGGACAAATATTTGTCAAGGATAAATTATGAGTATAGACTAGTCTTCTAATGCTACAATGCTATATAAGTAGAAATACAGAACATACCAGTTCACGGGACTCCAATTTTTCAAAAGAGCTATGACTTGGGCCCTCAATACGAAATATTGATAGGCATCTTGACCAGTTATATTGTGAATTTCAAGCCTGCATCAGAGATATGATCAAAGTTCATAACGATTGTCACATTTGAACATTGCGCATGATACATTGCAATAAATCAGATTCATGGTTTTCTTTAAATCTAGCCACCATCTCATGCAAAAAACCAAAAATTGAAAAATGGAGTAGCTAAATTCCTCAACATGCTTCATGAGCAAATAATCCGCAAATCGATGAATTTAAAGTCATTAAAAGGCAACAAAAAATGGTCATATAATTTAGTAAATGAGTATAACAGGTTAAGGTAGGTACCACTTAATCACTTGAGTTGTATTTGTCCAGCAATCTGTAAAATACATTGTAATTGCTTTGCAGTTAGCATTGATACAAAATAGCATAAAAATTAAACTAAATCATGAAAATCTTGCGTTATTATTACAAATGTAATCTATTACTTTTCCCCATGGAGTATCAGATGTTCTTGAGTATTAATGTTAGGGCTAAAAAGCTTTGGCAATGCAAACTCTTTATGGTTCTTTGGTCCATTTGGATGGATAAGAATGTTTTTAATTCACGCAATGGGCACCGTTGCACAATTTATCACAATAGTGATTACTTAAGTTGCTCTGATGATAAAAGTGTTTCTTAGATATACATAATAGGCAATAGCTTAAGATTTATAGTCAAGTAGCTCTTGACAAGTTGCAAGAAGAAAGCCATTCATACTGACCTGTGTTAACTTCATCACCACCCAAGTGAATTAGCTCAAATGGGAATATTTTTCTCAAATCTGTAAATTTTACAAAAGGAAACAATCAAAGAAAGATCATTTATGAGATAGGTATTCATAGCACTAGAGGAAGAAGATACATGCTTATCTTGTTGAAGCATAAAATCATTTTCATACAAATTAGGGACAAGAGTTTATCCTTTACTACTCTTTTTTTTAAAACATAATCTTTTACCACTTCTTTGTTTGAAAAATGAAGAATAGGATGTAGTAGTTTAATTGCCATTGGGAGGGAAGTTGGAAAATAAGAATGAATCAAGCATCCAACAGAAAATACTGCACATAGCCAAATTCTCTTTTTTTTTCCATCTATAAAAAGAAGAAACCAATATAACAGAAAAGACAACAAGTACATGTGGAGGGCAGCATCATAAGAAATCCTCCATATTCTCCATCCCAAACAAACTAAAAGACTAGATATATATCTAACATGGAGGTTAAGCAAAGCAACAATTTGACATGATCTGTATACCGCACCTCAAGCATCAAAAGGAGAAAAGAACAAATTAAAATTAAGTTACACAACATACCAAAAGAAGTTGTAGCCCAAGGGGACAAAGAAGTAACAACATGTCACATCTGAATACAGTTGTAGCAAAAATCTGATGATCACAAAGGGCAAACAGATTATTCAGAAAACCAAACTGATTCAACGAAACCTCTACGCATTATCAGAAAAAAGATGAACCACTCATCTCACCAAAAATAATAAATAAAAAGATGATTTTTATTAAAGATGACTATTTAAGCGTCAGAAACAAGAGACTAAGAAACTAACTCTCCTGTGGAATATTTAAGCACAAAATTCTGGCACAGCAAATATATGTATATGATTTAATGTGAAAATAAAATACAAGAGCTAATAATATGCAAGGGAAAAAAATATTTTGTAACCAATATGAAACTGAAATAAAAAATTATGCCAAACATACCAGAGAGTTTAGAGCTGCATAAAGGCCCCCCTCGAACCAGTATCCATACGCCAAATTCACTACAATATAAACCAAGAGAAAGTACAGAACCAAGACTAGCACATAAGCAAGTTCTCTTGTAAAGTTGTAAATGAAAATTTCAGGGCAAATTATAAAAACATGACATGTACTGAATTAACAAGAAAAGTTACATTTGAAACATTTTAAAAATATTCTCACTCTCCTTATAGACAATATCAACATGTTATCAAAATTTCTCTTTTTCGGTTTAACCATTACCAGGGTAACCCACTAACCCTCCATCCGATTAGTAGGGAAAAGGACTAATCTCCTCGGGGTTGGTGGTTAACCCTATCAATTTCTTCTCCAAGAATACGAACCCATGCACATTGGCAAGGAAGGCCAAAGGATCCAACTTGCCTACCACTGGACCAACAGCTTGTTGGTTGTTAACAAAGTTTCTCTGATTAAGTTGAAAAATTCATATTATGTATTTCACATGAGTTAAACATTTTTCTTTTTTCTCAATGGGGTTCTTTATGTCATTTACTTCAATGATCTCCATGTTCCTAAACCCTATCATGTAACCTTTTATCAGCGAATAACCTCTGCAAGGATTCTAATTGTCACATCGTTCCTATTGTTCATTTTAGGGCCATATTTCAGGGAGGAGAAATGGCAGAGCGTGGATGGTAAATTGGGTGCTATTATTTTGATGGTGGAAGCTCAAGGTTTTGATGGTATATAGTCATTATGCATCAGGTACCATTTCCACTGTATATCACAATACCATTTCCAATCAGATGAAGAAATTCACTAACAACTATACAATATTTATTTTGGATTACAAATCAGTCAAATTGAATTCAATTGTGGAAAACGAAATCCTTGCCCTACAACTATCCTCATCACCATAACTGAAAAGAATGTCAATTCAATTCGGGAAAACGAAACCCTAGCCCTACAAATGTTTAACTACAAAGAAAAACTAACACGAAAAAGAAGTATACACATCAAAAAATTGCAGCAAGAAAAAGGAGAAGAAAATAGCAAAGTGGCAATGAGGGCAATTCCGAGAAGATACCTGCAAAAAAAAAACCCCCAAGATGGCGGCAGCTTGATGTGAGAAGAAGAGAAGAAGAGGCTTAATAGGTGGGAGGTCAGCTCGGAGTGAGAAGAAGAGGCTTCATGGCGGTAGCACCGGATCAAAGTGATAGCCTTACACGAGGTTGGAGCTGAAGTGAGAAAGGGATCACCAAGCTCTCTCAAAATGTCGTCGTTTTGCTTGGGGGTTTAATTGCAAGGTGCATACATACACCCTAGCAGACATACCAGGTAGCCAGGGTCAATCCTGGCCCTTCATGCCAAGTCACTCCATCTCAACGGTTAAAAATAACCTCTGCATCAGTGCATGGCCTCAATTTTCCTGCTTTTGAGCCGCCCCCAAGATAAATATCGTGGAAGAAAGAAGTATGTGAACTAAGTCAAGAAAAGAGGATCACCATTGTTATGTTCTAAATATAAAATGCCCTCCACATCATAGTGGGTTTTGTATCTTCACTATCATTTTGAACAATAGAAATACTTCCAGAGTTTCCCGTCACAGGCAATGTAAGATAAGCATTAATGGCTGCTTGCAATATCTTCTTTCCTTCATCAACTTCATTAGATAGAGTGAAAAAGTATAAAACAAAGCTTTGAAAGAGAAGGCAAACATGGTTAGTTTAAGTTCAAAAGTTGGCACAACTAGGGAAACCTAAATATTATTACTAGGTGTTGATTCAAAACAAGATAACATAAAGAAGGAGGACTCGAAAAGTAAACCATGGGAAGAATTGTCACAATCTTGAAAGCTATAATATATATATATATATATATATATATATATATATATATATATATATATATATATATATGACGCAATGATAAGAAAGAAAATCCTGCATATATATTTGGAACAAAAATGGAGTTACTAACATGCAACCTAAAATTGGATGGTTGCTATGCAACCTTTTAGTAAACTAATAAGAAGTTGATACCTAAGACATGTGTGTCATGTCATTCCTTGAAGTAATGATTTATAATTTTTACAATTTAGTCCAACATAAAAAGAAAATTAATATAACATTTTTGTTAAACTAATTTGCTAATAGGTACAAAGGACTAAATTAAATTAATTTTCTTTTTATGTTGGACTAAATTATAAAAATTATAAATCATTACTTCAAGGAATGACATGACACACATGTCTTAGGTGTCAACTTCTTATTAGTTTACTAAAAGGTTGCGTAGCAACCATCCAATTTTAGATTGCATGTTAGAAATTTCAAAAAAAAAAAAACACTTTTTTCTGAATGAACCAATTAGTTACAAACACATTTTTGGATACATTAGTAACTTCTCCAACCCAATAAAAGAAATGCATTTACATCGAGTGTGGTATGCTCATTCATAAGTGGGATGGCGAAATTCTCCCAAAAAAAAAAGAACATCATGTTAATGCAAGAAGAGGTGAGAATAATGGATCATGATTATTGGACTTTACTCGATGGTGAATATAGAAACATAAATAAATCTTTTTTTAGATGGTTTAGAAAAATAAATGAACGTGATATTTTTTCCTAAAGATCATGTGATGAGTATTTGTAACTATTATCTCTATTCCTATCAATAATATTTTTTTTCTTATACATTTGTCTCTTTTAAAAGTTTAAGAGTGCATTAATTATTATTTTTCATGCATATCCTTGTTTAATAATTATATAATAAAGAGAAAATGCATATTATAAAAATAAAACAATAAATATATTGAAAATTTACATAATTCTTTTGTTACTAGAAGAGTTTTTGTAACGAAAGAGATGAATATGAACAATAATTTGGAATCCGGGTCATTGATAATATTTTCTCTTTATCTTTTTTGGTGTACACCAACCGGTACTCGGATCCGATTTACCCAGAATTTGACTCATCCGATCCGACCCAACTAAGCTCGCACTAAGCCGTAGGGGTCTCCCAGCGAGGGTTGCTCTATACCCAAGTAATTACACATAATTACACATTCATGCATGTAATTTTTTTAAGTAATTGGTGTACACCAACTGGTACTCGGATCTGATTTACCCAGAATTTGACTCATCCGGTCCGACCCAACTAAGCTCGCACTAAGCCGTAGGGGTTTCCCAGCGAGGGTTGCTCTATACCCAAGTAATTACACATAATTACACATTCATGCATGTAATTTTTTAAGTAAGGTTTATTTTAACATCACCATTTTATATTCAACAACTAGTTGTTAAACTTTCTCATGAATCTTTGAAATGGTTGAACCAGTTTTGCAGATGATGTGATAGAAGCATCCGATGGTAGTATATATTTCAGTGTTGCTAGCACCAAATTTGATGTTCACAATTGGTATCTGGATTTCCTAGAGGCAAGACCTCATGTACAACTTCTCAAGTACAATCCCAAGTCAAATGAGACATCTATTGCCAATGGCGTTGCACTCTCCAAGGATGAAGATTATCTTGTGATTTGTGAAACTTTTAAGTGAGTACATTTTTTGATATTCTTCTGCATGCCCTCTTAGTCGGTTGAGTTTTTATATACCTATATGCCTCTAATCAATGCATGTCATATTGGTGCACACTATCATCAACAAGATTGTTGGTGTAGTGATAAATTAAAGGTATGATATAATCTTATGGCAGAACCAAGAGTCGAACCCTGAAGAGAACAATATTAATTGGAAGGGAAAGTCTAACCTACTGTGTTTGAGAGATTAGTCTAATTATGAATAAGAGGATACTCGGTAAAACAAAAATATATTCACGCTCACAACCTGTCTTAACAATTTTTTTCCTTTTTTGTTTGAATCAGATTTAGGTGTCTAAGATATTGGTTAAAAGGAGTGAACAAAGGCAACAGTGAGGTTTTCATCGAAAATCTCCCTGGTGGACTGTCGTGGGGTGTTATCCCACATGTACCGGCAAGCCGGTTTGTTGATGTACGACGATGATAACGGGTTCTCGGTTAAAGAACACCGTCACCGAGTCGGGATATTTTGGGGGTGGTGTGTGTGCCGTGTGTAAATATCGGGAGATGAGTCTAGTTCATACCTTGGTCATTACCTCTATTTATAGGGTGAAGGGTATGATGTGTCATGATGGGCCATTAGGGTGGCGGTTGTAACGGCTCCATGAATGTCATGATGGGCGGCAATAATGACTAACCGTTATAACGGTTACGTATTGATGGCTATTGATGCCGAATTGCCGGTATGCCGAATTGATGCTTGTTGGTCCGTGATACCGGTTATTATTTGTCCGTGATACCGGTCCATAACATGGACCTGATAATATTAATCTTGCTCCTGATGGGTCTTTCTGGATCGCTTTAGTTCAGGTAACGTTAAGAAATTCTTTCTGGATCTTTCTGAATCGCATGTTCCTGAAAAAAAATTAATACTCCCTAATAAGCATTTGTACTATGTTTCATAAATCCTGTTATTTTATAAACCTAATACATAATTAATATTATTTTTCAAACACACCCTTATTTATTACACTCTTTTTTTCACTTCCAATACATTTCTCTCTTCATTAATGATTACATAGAAGCATTATAATCAAAATACAACAAATGCTTACATCATTTAACCATTTCTTAAAACTCGTGCATAACCTTAAAACACACAACACATGAAACTGAGGGACTCACTTAGATTGTGTGTGCATCCCCATTGGTAGGTATCATTATCTACCACTTTAACTAATTAATTTTTTTCTTTCAATCTTTAGATTTGGTAGTCTCTAAAACTGCAACGTAATTACAACATTGTCAATATCACAAACATAATTGTGTTTAAAACCTAGAATGTTAATATGATTTATTGGTCAACCTTGATAGGTTGCTCAGTTAGTAAAACTGCAATACATGAAATGGAAGCACGTAAGTTTGTTGCCTAGCTAGCATAGTTGCATAATTTACCTTCACCTCTTTCCATCCCATTAAAAAACTTTATTTTCTTGTAAAAAAAATGTGACTTCTTGATCATATATATAGTTAGTAAAACTGCAATACATGAAATGGAAGCACGTAAGTTTGTTGCCTAGCTAGCATAGTTGCATAATTTACCTTCACCTCTTTCCATCCCATTAAAAAACTTTATTTTCTTGTAAAAAAAATGTGACTTCTTGATCATATATATATATATATATATATATATATATATATATATATATATATATATTAATGAGTAATATTTAAATAGGCACATGCTCGTATAGGCACAACCACTTAGAATTTAAGAATATGTTATTATTGCAATTTTAAATTATGATTTTAATGATTAGTAAAATCTTGATTAGATGTTGTTGGACTTAGATTCAAATCTCAAAAGAGGAGATGAATCGAGTTTATTAATTTTTTTAAATATTTGAGAATGAGTAGTAAGTTGAAAAAATATGCTAACGAATTGAATTAACTTTATGAGATAATATTTATCAATTTAGAAAAAGACATGTGTTGCATAAATGATGATTATAACAATAAAAATAATCGCAACGATAAATAAAGAGATAAGGAATAGAGAAAATGCAAACTTAATTTTTATCTTGATTCGGTCGTCTCCTCAGTGATGCCTATGTCCAGGTCCTAGGTAACGTGTTTCGGATTTTTCGTATTAATGAATTGAAGTTCCAAATCCCAATACAATCCCTGAGTGCCCGACAAACTACTAGGATACGACCTTTCGTTAGGGACCTTGAATACTCATAATAGGATGTCTCGCCTTATCACAATGAAGATGTTACACCTTCTTTCTTTAGGGATGCCTCTCCCTAAAGCCTAATGGATACATTTCCCCAAATAAATAAAATTGGAAGAGAGTTGTATACAATTGATGTAGCACTCTCAATAGTGCAAGTATAAAAGGTGAAAAACTATGAGTATCACTTTGAACCCAAGCACTTAGAGAATGTGACTATGAAGAGGAAGAGTACAAGAGTGAAGAGAGTTTTTTTTTTTTTAATACGATTAGGATTGTGAAAGAATGAAAAGATATTTTGAAAACTTAATCTCTGGTCATTTTATTCAAAAATTCGACCACCGTAAATCATAAAACAATCCATGTAAGAAATGCAATTTTTTTAGAGTCATTTTTCTGATTTTTCAAAAAATTTATCGATTCATGACTAAAAGTAATTGATTCATGACTAAAAGTAGTCGATTCATTTAAACAAAAGTAATTGATTCAAAACTCTCTGGATAAATGTATGATCCAACAAAGTAATAGATTCATTCTCGAGGTAATCAATTACTTTTGGAAAAAATAATCGATTACACTATCATGTGTAATCGATTCAAGACTTTCTGAAAATTTGTATGATGCAACAAAGTAATTGATTCAATCGCAAAGTAATCGATTACTTAATGCTTATTTTCATTAAAACTTATTTTCTCTTTCCAAACAGTTAAGATGTTGATAAAAACGTTTGTTCCATTTTCAATTGTTGGATTAACAGTTTATAAAAAGTTTTAACTACTTTTTCTCCATATTCTAGGATTCTAAGAGCTAGCTTGAGTTTTAGGTATACAGTTCCTCACATGTGATTCTCCTAGAGGAAGGCAGGAACTTGATCTCCTTCTTAGGGCTTTAATTTATTTGTTGTTATCAAAACTTTAGAATGCACTGTAACTTAACAATTGTGCCTAGGCAAGTACATGTAAGATATATTATGTATTATGTTAGGGTTAAGCTTCCTTGATTTTGAGGATCAAGGTACCTCCTATAAATTATAGAGAAGGAAAGTGAAAATACTCTTTTATGCTTCTTTCATTCATTCATTTGGGTATTTAACAAAGGTCGCGTTGCCAATGAAATGATTGGCTACCCGTGATTCACGGAAACAGAAAATATTACATACTAAAGGAATCTAATAACGGATAGGAAGTACAACTCAGCAAAAGGAAATACTAAAGTATAAGGTACTAGATTAGTAGTAATAGAAAGTACTAGATCAGTAGCTAGTATTTCTACTCGGTGACATAATCATTGAGGTAACTTGGTAGCTTGTAATCCCTTTTGGGCCTCTCCCTTGTGATCCCTTCATTGGTGTTACTTGCCTCAACAGATGCAACGGTACTTGGGGCAGAGTCTGAAGGCCCGTTGCTATCATATTAACATACAGGTTAAACTAACAATGCCTCGATTATTGTTGAATTGGTTTTAATGAATATCCATGTGCCACAGCAAACTTACGAAGGATTAGAGTTTGTACACACTTCCAAGGTAGCCAAGCTCATAGTAGCATCGTCCCCAAGGCTATTTAACAAGTTAAGTGGTGCAAAGACAAAGGCAACAGTGGTGAATGTGGCAACTAACAGTAAAATAATCAGGATGTTTGATGATAGTAATGGAAAGGTGGTTAAATTTGTTACTTCAGCTTTGGAGTTTGAGGACCATCTTTACCTTGGTAGTCTCAGCTCCAACTTCATCGGAAAATTACCACTACTGCATACTGTATAGAACAAGCAAGTTGTAATCTCATTGAATAAGGGTACGGTGTCTTTGTTGTTATCTAGCAATAGAATGTTTTGTCACGATATATGGATTCGTTTGTTAGGCTTTGAGAATAAATGATACATCAAAAACAAGTTTGAAAAAAAAACCAATTTATGGACATTCAGAAACAATTTCATGTTTATATGAACGATTTTGCTCTGCACCGGGTGCTGTCATGCACCCGGTATATTAGCCATTGATTTTGGCCATATTTTGATCAATGGCTGGAAATTTTATTGGCTACCGACAGGATTGGTCACTCCCACTCCCACCGCCGGCGCCCGCTGCAAGATCGGCATCTACATGCATGGTTAAAGGGAGATAGAGGAGGTGGTGGTGGCTTTGTGGAGACAGAGGGTGCGGTGAACGGAGGTGGTGGTGGCTTTTTGGATGGACGGAGGTGGTGGTGGCTTTGTGGAGATGGAGGGTGCGGTGGACGGAGATAGGTTGAGGTGTTTTAGTTTTGCAAATAATTCCTACAATTAACTTATTTAGATTTTGCAATTAGATCACTTTTACATGTGATAATGGGTTACCAAACAAGTGCACATGTGCTCCGGGTGCGGAGCAAAACTCTCCTGTTTATATGTCTGTAAAATGTTACTAGTTTGCAAAGTGATTCAAAATTTGTTTGGGTGTAAAACTACCAAAGCGATTTATTTTCTAGTTTGCAAAGTGATTCTGAAGTTGTTTGGGTGTAAAACTACATAAGCTATTTTTTCTTTTGAAATTAAAATGGAGGATATGAAAAACAGTTTTAAAAAATATGCATGGTTAAACATAAGTTAAATATGTTTCAAATTAGTAATATAATTTATTTTTATTGTCTTCATTATTTAAAGATATCTAACTGATTATTGAAATAATCTATTATGATCTACAGTTCTCTCAAATACACTTTTATGAAAAAAGTTAATGAAAATGAGGTGATGTTTCAATGCACCAGTTGAATTATATAGTTAATGAACCATTGGAATATTTTTTAAGTTAAAACCCCAGATTACCGTCACCTTCGACCTCAATCCCATCCCACCCACTCATCTTCTCTCTTCTTCTCACTATTCACCACCATCTCTGATATACCCCCCACCACTCCTACCGTCACCTCCCTAACAATCATCTCCACGATCAGGTCCGATCCTGACATGTTATAGGCCCGGGGTGAAATTTATTTTTTGGGTCCCTTAAACTATAAAAAAACTTGTAAATAAATAAAATTTTAACAATAAAGTTTCTCTTAATACAGAGATTTTTCCAAAATGTTATTAATGCATACAACTCTATAAGTTTGCAAAAATTGTGAAATACTGTAATATATTTGTGAAAATTTCAATATTAAAGTACTTTTTTTATTTTTTTTTAAAAAAACATAATTATTTACATTGATCTTTATAATATATTTAAGTATGACTTATAATATAAATGAAAGGAAAAAAGGTGCATTCAACTTGAACCAAGTAAAACAGATAAAAGAGGAAAAAAAAGAAAAAGTGGCGTTAGTGAGATTCGAACCAAGTAAAAAGGATAACACAGAAACTATTGACAATCGGCAAACTATTAAGCATACTAACCAACTATGCTGGTTGGTAATAATGCCAAAATAATTAACTATATATATATAAATAAAAATTTTTTGGGGCTTTTATAATCATGGACCCAAGGGCGGTGGCCCTTGTTGCCCTGCCCTTGGGCCGGGCCTGGCCATGACTATGGTGATCACCACAGCAGCCAAACTCCCTCACCCACCACCTTGACACGGCTATCATCAACCCACAAACAAAAATAAGATCTACAAAATGAATATGCTAGCGCTCACATGTGAGCCCGAAGTTGAAGGTCACGCATTCATTCATCGCACGTCCCTCTTATCAAGTCGCCCGAACTTCACCACAAGCAACACTTCGTATCAAGCACATCGTCTCTGTTGCTACTGAAGAACTCACCTTCTTCATTGGATCTACTCTGAAGATGGCACCCCCATAATGGTGGTTCAATGCAGCGAATTATGATATAGGAAGGGAGCCACTTACGTCTCACGATTGCAAGGTGGTAGGATATATGGGTTGTGCAATGGTGGAGTGAGGGGGTTGTGGAGAAAGAAAAATGATAAAAATGACATTTTATCTTATTTTATTCTTTAAATCTGAACCATTAACATTTTTTAATAAAAAAATCAATGGCCATAAATCAATAAGTGAATAACTTCCAAAACTCAAAATGCATTAAAAATGCTGCATGCCATGAAAAAAAATTAGAATATTTCTAGTATGCAATATAATTTTGGATTGTTTAAAGATAATACGAAAACCAAGTCCAGCCAACATAGAAATTGAAATTACATTTGAAACAAATTTCGGAACATAATAACAATTATCCAACACTAGAACTTTTTCATTTGGCATTATTAGTGAAACTGATCATAATGCTGAGGTAACAACATTTGCTTCATTTCCAACTTGAAGGTTGACTTCTCCTCTCTTCAACCTTCTAGTTATCCTTAGTCCCTGCTGCTACATATTGTAGATGTTAAAATTACTTCTAGTATCTAATACTCACATTATATTGAAGAATCAATAACAATAGTTGTAACGACCTAAATTTATTTCCATTTCTAATTCTTTTATCGAAAATACGGATTAATTTTTCGCTTTTATGAAAATAAATTTAAGCCATTACTGTATCTACTCATCACATCATCATATCAAACACATAGTGATAGAAACTAATTTACATCATATACATTGTTATCAAAGGTTTTAAGGATATATCACATCAACGGCAGCAGCAGCGTAGCTTTTATCACATCAATAGATAGACTCCGAGTTAAACATATGTATAATATCTCACAGTCAAAAGACAAAATCCAGAGCCTTGGTTCCAATCTCCATTAAACTATAGTCAAGAGAGTAGAATTTCCTACTAATTAATATTATACAATCCCACCTGTCAGTACCCAACTCAGTCACCAGTAACCCATTGGCTTCCTATCGAGTTCTCAACAGTAGGGTCGTCCTTCGCCTCGGGGTTTTCCCCCTCCACTGGATCCTCCTCCTCTTCCTCCTCCTCGCCTTCCGAATGCCGTGTTGACCCACTGGGAACGTATTCTGGAGTCAACACTCTCGATCGAGTGGAAGGGCCAGGACGAGTAGGATCCTCACGTATAATCCTCTCACGAGGAGGAGAAGGGCTCACTGGAAGAGCACGTCTAAAATGATGGTTAGGAGGTGGAGGATAACCTGGACGATATCTCAAAGCAGGTGGTGTATGCATAATATAAATCAGTGGAAGTTTTACCCTCTTAGGACGCATGCGGGATAGCGGATTTGGATGACGAAAGATCAGTTCAACGTCACCCTCGAACACTATTCGCTCGTCCTCATAATGCCACTGGAGTGGACTCATCTCTATGCAGAAGAGATTCCTCGCCATGACCTAACAAACCAAAAGGGTAGGGGAGTAAGTCATTGCCGAAGCACATAATCAAATAATAATCCATCAGTACTAGAAATAACAATCACAAGGAATCAGGTAATCATAGAATAATGCATACGTAAGTGCACACCCAATTTATCACACAATTTTCTTGTAATTAAGTGGCATGATGCAGGTATTCTAATCTCAATCTCCTCGTTTCGATCCAATCTCATTCTCATATACAACCCTTCATCTGAATTCAATTCGTCTGAATTCAACTCTCTAATCAGAGAAAAGCAACGGGGAGTAAACGCCTTTCGTCCACGACAGATCACGCAACTCATCTATGCGTGTGACGACCCAACTTTCTACTCTTAATAAAATACTTATATTCGAAAATACGACCATTTTTTTTCTCATAAGTCAAGTCATCATCATTTTCAAATCTTGCGGAAAACATTCAGAGACATCATGAAGGAAAATATCAACTTCATATTTCATCTTAAAGTCAAAGGTACATTCTCCATTACATCGAAACATAAAAGTTAAAAACACTAAACTTAACTTAAATACTCTAGGTTATTACATTATATTACATATATTACAACAAAACATATAACAACCTAGAGCGACTGGTTCCAACTCAAAATATAAATAGTATAAGTAAGAGAAACCTGATGAGTAGCATTATCCACATTCCATCATCCAGAACTCAACTCAGTCATCAGCTCCCCACTGACTTCCAGTTGAGTTTTCCATGAATTCATCATCCGCCACCGGATCGACATCCTCCACCGGATCCTCATCCTCTATGGGATCCTCCTCCTCCTCTTCCTCCTCTTGTGCCGGATCAGATGGCACATAAACGGGAGTCTGAGATCGGGCTCTAGTGGAAGGACGAGAGGGAGCAGGAACCTCCAAAATGATTCTTTCCTAAGAGGGTGATGGACTTGGTGGAAGGGTGCGTCTCGGAAAACGTCTTGGTGGTGGTGGTGGTGTTCCATGGCGAAATAAAAAATTTGGTTTAATGTGCATAATGTACATCATTGGGATCCTCGTACGACGCGGACGCATTTGGGACCATGGATTTGGGTGACGGAAAGTGACTTCCACGTCCCCTTCATACGTGGCCCGGTGATCCTCAAAATTCCACTCCCCATTAGGGAGCGGCCTCATTTCCATGCACATCATATTCCTTGCCATGTCCTACAACAAGGGATTAGGAGTGAGTCATAGCTAAATACAATAACAAATGAGCATAACAGGGGCTAAAAATAACAAGCACATGTAATCATGAGTCGGATGCGTTGTTAGCATAGGAGGTCATATTTCTCGTGTAAATCTGATTTGTATGCCGTTATCCAATCTCGACGTTATCTTGGGTATGGATTGGATGGCATCTAATCATGTGGTAATCGACTGCAAGGCTCGAACGATCGTGTTCCCTAGTGTGGAGTCTCCTGCCATTCAACCGGAATGTTATGTGTGCCTATTTTCAGCCGTCGCTGAAGAGAAGAAGGATGAAGTGAAGATCGAAGACATCCCAATTATTCGAGATTTCCCCGAAGTTTTTCCCGATGAAGTGCCCGGTTTGCCGCCGCATCGAGAGATAGAATTCAGTATTGACCTAGTTCCCGGTACTGGTCCTATCTCTATCGCCCCTTATCGTATGGCCCCAGCCGAGTTAGCAGAATTGAAGAAGCAAGTGGAAGATTTGTTAGAGAAGCAGTTCATCAAACCAAGTGTGTCGCCTTGGGGAGCGCCAGTCTTGTTTGTAAAGAAAAAGGATGGATCATTGAGGATGTGCATTGATTATAGGCAGCTCAATAAGGTTACGATCAAGAATAAGTACCCGTTGCCAAGGATTGATGATTTAATGGACCAAGTGAAAGGAGCGTCTGTGTTTTCGAAGATTGATCTGAGATCGGGTTATCATCAGATCTGTGTGAAGGAAGAAGATATTCCAAAGACTGCTTTTCGGTCACGCTATGGACACTACGAGTATGTGGTGATGCCATTCGGTTTGACCAACGCACCTGCGATATTCATGGATTATATGAATAGAGTGTTTCGACCCTATCAGGATTCCTTCGTTGTGGTGTTTATCGATGATATTCTCATCTATTCGAAGAATCCGGAGGAGCACGCTAATCATTCAAAGATTGTTTTGGAGACTTTGAAGGAGAAGAAGTTATATGCTAAGCTGACCAAGTGTGAATTTTGGCTTGAAAAAGTCAATTTCTTGGGACATATAATTTCGAAGGATGGCGTCGCAGTAGATCCAGCTAAAGTGGAAACGCAATGGGAAAGACCAAAGACAGTTACTGAAGTTAGAAGTTTTCTTGGGTTAGCCAGATATTATCGGAAGTTCATCGAAGGTTTTTCGAAGATAGCCCTTCCGTTAACTCGATTAACCCGGAAAGAGCAACCTTTTGTCTGGGATGAAAAGTGTGAGGTTAGTTTTCAGACGTTAAAGGACAAGTTAACATCGTCTCCAGTGTTAACTCTGCCCGATCCTCGGAAAGGCTTCGATGTTTATTGTGATGCGTCTAGGCAAGGTTTGGGTTGTGTCTTGATGCAAGAAGGAAAAGTTGTTGCTTATGCATCTCGTCAGTTGAAGGTGCATGAGGAAAACTATCCTACTCACGATTTGGAGTTGGCTGCTATTGTCTTTTCCCTGAAGATTTGGAGACATTACCTGTACGGTAATACGTTTCAAGTATTCAGTGATCATAAAAGTCTGAAGTATCTCTTTGACCAAAAGGAACTGAATATGAGACAACGAAGGTGGATGGAATTCTTAAAAGGATTATGACTTTGAATTACATTACCATCCCGGCAAAGCTAATATTGTAGCCGATGCTTTGAGTCGAAAAATGTTGCACGTAAGTACGATGATGGTGAAGGAAGCTCAGTTAATTGAAGAATTCCGAAACATGAATCTAGTAGTTCAGTGTAAGCTAGAGTGTATCAAGCTGGGAATGCTTCAAGTAACAAATGAATTCCTTACTCAAGTAAGGGACTTGCAGAAAGAAGATGGAGAGTTGTTAGAAAAGAAAAGATTGGGTTTGGATGGTGTAGAGCCTGATTTTCAAGTTGGAACGTATGATATTCTAAGGTTTCGAGATCGTGTGTGTATCCCAGCTAATCAAGAATTAAGAAGAGTGGTTTTGGATGAAGCACACAAAAGCAAGCTAAGTATGCATCCTGGAACGACGAAGATGTACCAAGACCTGAAGAAGATGTTTTGGTGGCCCGGATTAAAGAAAGATGTTGCGTCTTATGTTGCGTCTTGCCTTGTTTGCCAAAAGGCAAAGATTGAGCATAAGAAGCCTGGAGGAGAATTGCAACCTTTGAGCATACCGGAATGGAAGTGGGATGGAATCGCAATGGACTTTGTGTGTGGTTTTCCAAAAACAAGAGAAGGTTTCGATGTGATTTGGGTCGTGATTGATCGTTTAACGAAGTCAGCTCATTTTATTCCCATCAACATGCAATATCCGTTGGAAAAGCTTGCAAGATTGTACATCAAGGAAGTCGTCAGATTGCATGGAATTCCCTCAAGTATCGTATCGGATCGTGATCCTCGTTTCGTGTCCCGTTTCTGGCAGAGTTTGCATCAAGCTTTGGGAACGTAGCTAAGGATGAGTTCAGCTTATCACCCGCAAACGGATGGTCAATCGGAAAGGACGATTCAATCTCTTGAAGATTTGCTTCGAGCATGTGTTTTGGAATATCAAGAAAGTTGGGATCATTTGTTGCCGCTTGTGGAATTCACCTACAACAATAGTTATCACGCAAGCATCGATATGGCCCCGTACGAAGCTCTTTATGGAAGAAAGTATAGAACCCCACTATGTTGGTTCCAAGTGGGGGAGAGTGCTCTCATCGGACCTGAGTTGGTTCAAGAAATGACCGAGAAGATCAAGGTTATCCAAGAGAAGACGAGGACTACACAAATTCGTCAGAAAAGTTATGCCGACCAGCGAAGATCCAAGCTAGAATTTCAAGAAGGAGATCATGTGTTTTTACGAGTGGTGCCAACAACTGGTATTGGAAGAGTAATGAAGCCAAAGAAGTTATCTCCGAAGTTTATCGGCCCTTATCAAATTTTGAAACGAGTTGGTCTTGTCGCATATCAGATCGCGTTACCTCCGTTTCTGTCCAATCGGCACAATGTGTTCCACGTCTCTCAGCTTCACAAGTTTGTCCAAGATCCATCTTCGATCGTTCAGTTGCAACAAGATGTAATACCGTTGAAAGAGAATCTCACATTCGCTGTTGGACCAATGAAAATAGAAGATCGACGAGTCAAGAAGCTGCGAGGAAAAGAGATTCCATTAGTACGTGTCCTTTGGAGTCAGAATGGAGTATCTGACTCGACGTGGGAATTAGAATCTAAGATGAGAGAAGAATATCCACATCTTTTTGTGTAAATCGGAATTTCGGGGACGAAATTCTGTTTAAGTGGGGAAGGATGTAAGACCCTATATTTTGAATAAATAAATAAAAATTAAGTATTTAAAATAATAATATTATTATATTGAATAAAATAATGAATTTTCTGAAATTAGGTTAAAATACTCGAGTATTTTGGGGAAGACTCGAGTATAGTAACTAACTGTTAGAAAAATTTGAATTTTAGTCGAAAGACTCGAGTCTTTCATAAAAGACTCGAGTGTTCTTTGGTGTTGCTGAATTTTTCTAGCTGGTGTGTCAAAAAGACTCGAGTCCTGGGAAAAAGACTCGAGTAGTTCGAGCAGTATGGTTGAGTGTATTAGTCGGTTTTCATTTGAACTTTGCACCAAAACGCATTTTCTCGAGGTTCCAAGCACAGAGCTGGACCTTACTTCGAAGGAGGGTAATCTTAGACTATAAATAAGTGAGTAATGAAGCCCCAAACACATTCAAATCATTCCAAACCCGAAATTCTGTCCAAATTCCTCTATTTTGTGGAGCTTACTTTAATCACTTCATTCTCTCTCAATTCTCATCCATTTCCTTCGAAACCAAAACAAAAACTAAAGTTCTAATTCCAATCTTGAATTAGAACCAAGAATCACTTAAAACCACCCTCTGTAGATCGAGTTCTAGGCAATCAAAGTTGAGCTTTCAAAGCTGCGAAAACAGAGCAAGTTCAGCATCAAATACCCATCGTTCTTGAATCCGTTTGGTAAATCCAGGAACTCTTTCGATTCCAAACTTGTTTCTATTTAAATTTGGCATTTAATAGTTTCTAAAGCTAACTTGTTTCATTCTTTTTCATGTCTTATTCATTGTGGAATTGATGGCCAGAGTCAGCCAAGTGCAACAGTTTTGCACCGGTTCAAAATCAAGTTTTGATTATTCAACCCTTTTTCTTTGAAATCAATCCTTTCTTTAGCTTCTTTGAGGTAAGGGAGGAGTTACCTAAATACTAGAATGAGTAATTTCAAGCTAGAAATGTAGGAACCATTAAAGGTTCAAAGAGGGATGCAACTTGAATTGGGATTCTGACTTGGAGGTCAGAGACCCATAATTTTATGATTCAAACAAGTTTAAATGAACCTAATAAAGCTCACTGTAATGTGTTTCGAAATTAAAATCAAGTGGAAATGAATTTCACATTTTAAAATGGATATTTCCAAGTTTGAATGCAATCTGTGATTTGATGCTAATTGATGTTGTTTCAGTTGTGTTTAAGTGTTGTAACATGTTTGTTTTATGTGCCTAAGTTGCTGTTTTGCATAGGAATGGAGAAATAAAGCAAGGAACTCGAATTGGTATTGAAAGTGCAGAAAACTGGTGCTGTTGCAGCAAAAAGACTCGAGTAGTTTAAGGAAGACTCGAGTATTCTGGAAACTGGAAGAACACTCGAGTGGATCTTTAAAGACTCGAGTATTTTTGCATGAACAACTCGAGTAGTCAAGAACTACTCGAGTAGTCTTAACAATTTTTCAGAAAACACTTACTTTCTAAAATTTTATTATAATTAACTCGTTTAATACTATAATATCTTAATCCCGTTGGTTGATGGTTACCCTGGAGGTGTCCTACTGGAATTTTATTTAGTGGTTGATTATTTTCCTACAGGAGTCCCAACGGAAGTGCGTACACCCATTCGGTTGATATTATCCCTAGATGTCCCAGTGAAAGTTTTATTCACTTGGTTGATATTTTTCTATGGGAGTCCCAATGGGGTCGTTGCAATAAATATCCACCAATAGGAAGTTGTGCCCCGATGGATAACTAAATAAATAATTATATGCTATTTCTAAAACCATCACGAAGTGGCTGGGTCGCTGATGGATTTTTCTGAAAAGAGAATTGAAAATAAAGTAAACCCATCACGAAGTGGCTATGCCGCTAATGGTCTTTGTAGTGGATCTGAGAAGTAGATCCACCACGATGTGTGTTTGGGGTTGTTGCAGCTGACGAGGGTGACCCCGGTCCTATGTACCCCCAGTGATAAGGGGATCAAGCCACACGTAGTTCTTGAGAGTAGGGATGAGAGAACATACCTTAGCCCCTATAGCATGGCGATACTTATAGGGGAAGTTGTGTTGTGGTGCCTTATGGGCCTGTTCGGCCCAGTAGGGCTGACGTGGCTCTTAGAGGATAAGAAGGATGAGTTATTAACCCTTATCCTGTACTAGAGAGCTCATGCTTATCCTGTAGCGGTAGGATTTATTATTGGTTAACCCTACAAGCCCCCCAAGCTCGTATAGGCTCGAAGAGCCTGTGCTGAGCTTCTGAGAGTTGGTGGTAACATTAAAAAATTGTTTGCAGGCATGGTCTTCCGCTCGGAAGTGTGTTGCGGATGGTTGATAGTGCTCTTTTGTGCTCGGATGATGAAACTGAACGAGTACCCCGATCTCGAACCGAGTTCCCGCGGGGGGATCCGCCACAAGCTCGGTGAGGCTCATCTCGAACCGAATACAAGCTCGGTGAGGCTCATCTCGAACTAATTACAAGCTCGGTGAGGCAAGCTCGATGAGGAACATCTCGAACCGAGTACAAGCTCGGTGAGGAACATCTCGAACCGAGTACAAGCTTGGTGAGGCTCATCTCGAACCGAGTGCAAGCTCGATGAGGCTCATCTCGAACCGAGTACAAGCTCGGTGAGGTACATCTCTACTACGATGGGGTTGTTGCAGCTGACGAGGGTGACCCCGATCCTACGTACCCCTAGTGATAAGGGGATCAAGCCACACGTAGTTCTTGAGAGTAAGGATGAGAGAACATACCTTAGCCCCTATAGCATGGCGATACTTATAGGGGAAGTTGTGTTGTGGTGCCTTATGGGCCTGTTCGGCCCAGTAGGGCTGACGTGGCTCTTAGAGGATAAGAAGGATGAGTTATTAACCCTTATCCTATACTAGAGAGCTCATGCTTATCCTGTAGCGGTAGGATTTATTATTGGTTAACCCTACAAGCCCCCCAAGCTCGTATAGGCTCGAAGAGCCTGTGCTGAGCTTCTGAGAGTTGGTGGTAACATTAAAAAATTGTTTGCAGGCGTGGTCTTCCGCTCGGAAGAGTGTTGCGGATGGTTGATAGTGCTCTTTTGTGCTCGGATGATGAAACTGAACGAGTACCCTGATCTCGAACCGAGTTCCCGCGGGGGGATCCGCCACAAGCTCGGTGAGGCTCATCTCGAACCGAGTACAAGCTCGGTGAGGAACATCTCGAACCGAGTACAAGCTCGGTGAGGAACATCTCGAACCGAGTACAAGCTCGGTGAGGCTCATCTTGAACCGAGTGCAAGCTCGATGAGGCTTATCTCGAACCGAGTACAAGCTCGGTGAGGTACATCTCTAACCGAGTTCCCGCGGGGGGATCCGCCACAGGCTCGATGACTCGGTGAGGCTCATCTCGAACCGAGTACAAGCTCGGTGAGGTACATCTCTAACCGAGTTCCCGCGGGGGGATCCGCCACAGGCTCGATGACTCGGTGAGGCTCATCTTTAACCGAGTACAAGCTCGGTGAGGAACATCTCGAACCGAGTTCCAGCGGGGGGATCCGCCACAGGCTCGGTGAGGCTCATCTCGAACCGAGTACAAGCTCGGTGAGGTACATCTCGAACCGAGTTCCCGCGGGGGGATCCGCCACAGGCTCGGTGAGGCTCATCTCGAACCGAGTACAAGCTCGGTGAGGAACATCTTGAACCGAGTTCCTGCGGGGGGAGCCGCCACAGGCTCGGTGAGGCTCATCTCGAACCGATTACAAGCTCGGTGAGGTACACCTCTAACCGAGTTCCCGCGGGGGGATCCGCCACAGGCTCGATGAGGCTCATCTCGAACCGAGTACAAGCTCGGTGAGGTACATCTCAAACCGAGTTCCCGCGGGGGGAGTTCCAGAATGGATTTAGGGATGCTCCAAGATGAGGGTGATGAAGTTATGAGTGTAGTCAAAGTCGAATTGGACTATTGTTTTTAAAGTCACGATGCTTTTAAGGAGACATCCTTTTATGCGCTTGCCATGGTGAAAGCCGAAAGGCTTGTGCCAATGTATGCTGGCATGACTCAAACTGTAATTTGAGTTCGAGGTGTGCCAAGATTATCACCAATTGGACCGTAACGTTTACGAGGGATTGCTGTCAGAATGACAACCTTAGCTGAGGTGTACTCCTCGATCCGCGATGTATTGGGCCAGATATGAGCCGAGAGGCTTTGAGCCGAGAGGCTAAGCCAAGCTATCGGGTCGCAATCCTCGTTTTCACTTGTAGCCTCGCCGATCTGGCCGGCTAACCGAGATCGTGGGCAAGTGCGTAAGAACATGATCCGAAGTGAGTGAGTTTAACATATGTCCTTAATGAGGACGGTAAATGATCAATTTGGTGCCTCATGGGACGTGGTGGTCCTCTTTGGCAGGACATTTGATCTCGAGTAACTTATGCATCATATAATACCAGTATCAAGGTCGGCCAATGTCAGCTATGTATATGCCTCATCACATACTAGTCCCCTACTCGGTAAAGCCTGAAAAGGCTTGTATCGAGTTCATAAGGTCTGTGAAACGCTCGGGATCAAAGTGGGCCTCGGACTCGATATAGGTCCGAAAGCTCGGTGAGAGGTTCTAAAGATGTGGTGCGAAGGCACCCAAATATTGCCGGAGCATCTGCTACTCAGGGCTTTACAGTTCTTCTCAGATTATTATGTAGAGTCGGAGTCCATTCTACCCGCCGAGCAGTAAGCTTCATGGTCGAATAAGGTCACTCGAGTGGAAGTCATCGAAAGTTTATCGAGCTGATGAAGCGGCCGAGGATTCCGAGAAGGGAAAGAATGAAGCCGAGGGAGGAAGCAAGAACAGGTAGAGAAGGCAAGCTGATAGATCATCATATTAACAAAGCTGGAGCAAACTTTTACTCCATTGCATAACCAACCCCCTTACTTGATAAAGCCTGAAGAGGCTTGTGCCGAGTTAAGAAGTCCTTTAAGGTGTGATAGTTGTTTTCCGCCAATTAGATCGTGTTCATCCAAGCCTCTTTGAGAGACTGTAGGATTCAGATCTGTGTAGGCGAACGCTGAGCGAAGGTTGAATATTTGCGAGTTGTGGGTGTGGAATCAGCATTGTGTGGTTCCTCGGAGATGCTGGGATCCGACTTAGATCACTGGGTGTTGGCACTGCGGACCGTTCTACCCTATAAGTAAGGTCGCGATGGTGCGCAAACCAAGGAAAAGTGATCGAAAATCGGTGTGAAGGACTTGAATTAAGTTGGGTCATCATACTCGGACTCGAATTAACATAGGTCATCATGCTCGGCAGATCCGATCGTTATGTTTGTACCTTTTTATGATGTATAAAAACAACGATTAGAATATCAAGTAATAGATGATATGTAATGACATCAATTAGCGAAGTATGAATTAATTCACTGTTAGTTACAATTATTATCTAAGATAACACATGTCATGTGGTAAGTGATTCAATAATAATGAATATGACAGTTAAACCATGAAATTGAAATAATATTAATGGGGTAATGAGAAAGATCTTTCCCTGTTAGTCTTTATGGGACTATCCATGAATTTTGATAGGTTCGACCGTCCTTTCTTGAACTGCTTCATCGCTGAGGTGAGGAATGTTGGATTGAAGTCTTCTGTTAATCCTTTCCAAATGAGCTCCGTCGAGCAGTTGACTTAGCTAGGGAACATGGTGCGAGGTTTCCACAGTCGTCTTATGAAGCCGAGGTAATGCATGGTTCCCGCTATTCTGAATGTATGAGATACCAATAGGGGGACGCTGTCGAGGGTCCGCGCGCAGTTGGCACATGTATTCGGAGTGGGGAACCGAGCACGAGGCTCTCTATACTCAGGGACAAGGTAAAAGAGGGAAATTTGGCGTGAGGGGTCCTTGCCGTTATCACCATCTTCCGAATAGAGTGACATAATTGTATTCATAGAGCTCAGAAAATAATATTCCCATTGATGAAAATCTTGAAATGGGTGGTCTAGTAGCTCGGTCCATGTACCTCGTATATGTGTACAGAAAAATCAATTTTAGCGGTTGTCGTTTGACAACTTATAATAAGGGAAACGCAATAATGAAAATTATTGGCAGGTGGATATAAAATATCATAATAGAAGTAGTGTGATTTAAAAATATCGCACGTAATAAATAGGATAATGACAATTATTGAGGTTAATACCCTCGTAAATCATAGAAGATTGTCTACGAAAAGAAGCATGATTATAAATATATCACGCGTTATAATAATAATGATGTTAATAATCGTAAATAATAGATAATGACATTTATTGTGAAGAATATTTTGCATCATGTCATGTATCTTAAAAGAAAGATAAAATGATCATATACTATCAAATAATAAGAAGCATATTATGAAAATAATTAGCAAAAATATTTAATTTTAATTCTTCAGATAATTACAAAGAGCATATCAAGATACTCATTTAAATTAATCGTAATTACGTTGAACAATAGCAGAGTCATAATATGAATAATGATATAGCAACATAAATGAAGAGAATAAAAAGACTACTTCCCTGGATTTGAGGAAGGTGTCCATCTTGTTTTGCTGATGAGGTAGCTCTTTATTTGATGGTGGGATATTGTTTGGGCCTGTGTCGTTGTTAAGCCCGTATCTATTCTATTTGGGCCTGTATAAGCTAAGCCCGTTTTTTTTATTTTATTTTATTTTTGATATTGGGCCATTTGCCTCTTTTTTTTTTTGGAGTTGGGATTGGGCCATTGGCCCAATAGGGTTTGGGAACCCTAAGGCTCCATCCTGCTCGAGCAGCAGCAGCAGCAGCTAGGTGCAGCCAAAGTTGTTGCAACCAGTTTCCCGCCATCACGGTTGTGCAGCTACGGTTCAAGCCAGAGATGGAGATGGTGTGCTCGTCGGTGGCATGAAGATAGGAGGAAGGTGCTGTATTGGAAGGATCGCACTGCAGCTGCAATCGGAGGACGACACTGCTGTTGGGAGGATCGCACTGCTACTGCTGCAATCGATGGAAGGGATGATGACGGTGCGGCGGTTCGGGGCCACCATGGGAGAGGAGGTCATTGGTTACGTGCGCGACCGTGGTTGGTGGCACCGGTGGTTCGGTGCCATTACCGTTAACGCAATCACGGTGCTCGTTGGGATCTGGGCACCGGTACGGTTCGGTGCCGTTACCGTTAACGCACTCGCGGTGCTCGATGGGATCTGGGCACCGGTACGGTTTGCGGCCAAGAGCACCGTCGTCGCACCACTCCACCAGTCCCAGATGCAGCAGCGCCGACCCTAACTGCGAACGGCAACAACGATGGGTGATGATAAGCCGCCGCAACGCTCCTCCAGCCCAAATGCATCAACGAGCAGTGATCTAAAGTTCTAGCAGCAACAACGTGGCTTCTTCATGGAGAGCATCAGCAGCATCTCGTTGCCTTTTTCTTTTTTCTTTCTTTTTTTTATTGAATTGTGGATGGGAATCGAAGTTTATCGTTCCCACAGACGGCGCCAATGTAGTGGATCTGAGAAGTAGATCCACCACGATGTGTGTTTGGGGTTGTTGCAGCTGACGAGGGTGACCCCGGTCCTACGTACCCCCAGTGATAAGGGGATCAAGCCACACGTAGTTCTTGAGAGTAGGGATGAGAGAACATACCTTAGCCCCTATAGCATGGCGATACTTATAGGGGAAGTTGTGTTGTGGTGCCTTATGGGCCTGTTCGGCCCAGTAGGGCTGACGTGGCTCTTAGAGGATAAGAAGGATGAGTTATTAACCCTTATCCTGTACTAGAGAGCTCATGCTTATCCTGTAGCGGTAGGATTTATTATTGGTTAACCCTACAAGCCCCCCAAGCTCGTATAGGCTCGAAGAGCCTGTGCTGAGCTTCTGAGAGTTGGTGGTAACATTAAAAAATTGTTTGCAGGCATGGTCTTCCGCTCGGAAGAGTGTTGCGGATGGTTGATAGTGCTCTTTTGTGCTCGAATGATGAAACTAAACGAGTACCCCGATCTCGAACCGAGTTCCCGCGGGGGGATCCGCCACAAGCTCGGTGAGGCTCATCTCGAACCGAGTACAAGCTCAGTGAGGCAAGCTCGATGAGGAACATCTCGAACCGAGTACAAGCTCGGTGAGGAACATCTCGAACCGAGTACAAGCTCGGTGAGGCTCATCTCGAACCGAGTGCTAGCTCGATGAAGCTCATCTCGAACCGAGTACAAGCTCGGTGAGGTACATCTCTAACCGAGTTCCCGCGGGGGGATCCGCCACAGGCTCGATGACTCGGTGAGGCTCATCTCGAACCGAGTACAAGCTCGGTGAGGTACATCTCTACTACGATGGGGTTGTTGCAGCTGACGAGGGTGACCCCGGTCCTACGTACCCCCAGTGATAAGGGGATCAAGCCACACGTAGTTCTTGAGAGTAGGGATGAGAGAACATACCTTAGCCCCTATAGCATGGCGATACTTATAGGGGAAGTTGTGTTGTGGTGCCTTATGGGCCTGTTCGGCCCAGTAGGGCTGACGTGGCTCTTAGAGGATAAGAAGGATGAGCTATTCACCCTTATCCTGTACTAGAGAGCTCATGCTTCTCCTGTAGCGGTAGGATTTATTATTGGTTAACCCTACAGTCTTTTTGGAACGCACTAGCACCAGCTAAAAGAAGACTAATGAAAAGAAATGCTGATGAGAATAATGAAAGAAAAGAAATGGAACTCTGATGTGGCATTATCATGCATGGAGTTGCTCCAATTTCGATTGTGGAAACCTAGCATAGGATAGAATTTGGATACCATGGCCCTGAAGGTGATATGATGATTTGGATACCGTAGCATAGAATGCTATGAAGGGTAGTTCCCAATCAATCGTGATGCATGGGAAATGGATACGCTCCAGTTCGAGGAAAACATAGGTTTGAAATGGATACCCGAAAGGATGCCAAACTGTAAAGCATGAATGAGGAGTAGGCATGCATCATGTCACTAATGGAATTAAATATGAATTAAATAAGTTTGAGCATATGTATATTCTTGTACTCTTGATGCAACAACAGGAGCATTCGTGGGGGTAGATACACTCAGATTAAACGGGGTCTCCGAGACAGACAGACATAAACGCTTGGCACATTCTTCGGAGATGAAAGAATGTGTTGCTCCAGAATCAAATAAGAAGCGACAAGGCATGCCATTGAGGAAATGGTTACCTTGCACATGATTGTCGGCTTGCTCTGCTTCTGCTCCGGACATAGTGAACACCTTTTCATTAATCCAGGGCTTGCTCCCTTGACTTTGATTGACTTGATGCTGGGGTTGGCAGCATGCACGGGGAAAATGACCGGTCCTTCCACAATTGAAGCAGGCTGGTGGCTTGTCTCTCCAGCACTCTTGACCAGGATGGGAACGTTGGCACTTGCTACAAATCTCTGCCGGTGCCGGAAGACTAACTGCTCCAGAAGGTGTTGCTCTTCCTTTTCCTTTATGCGAATAAGGGCCTCCATGATTCCCACGATTATTCTTGTGCTGATGTCGGTGTGGTCCATGGCCTCCTTGGCCGGCTTCCCTTTTGAAACTATTCTTTTCGAAGATGCGGCACACACTAATCAATGTTGGATAGTGGCGAATCCTCTGCATGCTCACAGCCAGCTTGATGTCTGATCTCAGCCCATTCTCGAATCTCGTGCACTTTGAGTATTCGTCAGGATGATATTGGAAGTACGGGGAGTACTTCATTAGTTCCTCAAACTTCTCAGCGTACTGATCGACAATCATGCTACCTTGCCTCAAATCAAGGAACTCCATCTCTTTCTGAATTCTGACGTCATCCGGGAAATACCTCTCTAGAAACTTCTTCGTGAAGACTTCCCAAGTGAGCTCTCGATGATCATATTCCAAAAACTGGCGGGTCTGCTCCCACCAAGTTGCAGCCTCTCCATTCAGCATGTACGCCGCAAACGTGACCTTCTGAGCTTCCGTGAGGGTCAGCGTTCGAAAGATCTTTTTCATTTCAGCTAGCCAAGACTGAGCTTGCTCGGGACAATGGCCACCCGAGAAGCCAGGGGGTTTACATCTACGAAACGAATCTAGGCCTTGAAATTCCGTCGGGGTTCCATTGCTGGGAGGATGGGTTTGCTGCAAGTTTTCCAGAATCGCAGCCATACGGGTTAGAGCCTCAACAATGTTAGCGTTATTTCGTCCAGCCATCTTATCCTACAGAATCCAAGGGGGAAAACTTAACTAGATTCTGCTATTCTATATCTCAAATATAATCATCATTCTATAATATGCAATGGTTAGTGTGTAAGGCCACACTCCAAGGCCGAGAGTTGAACCATTGCTCTGATACCACTAAATGTGACGACCCAACTTTCTACTCTTAATAAAATACTTATATTCGAAAATACGACCATTTTTTTCTCATACGTAAAGTCATCATCATTTTCAAATCTTGCGGAAAACATTCAGAGACATCATGAAGGAAAATATCAACTTCATATTTCATCTTAAAGTCAAAGGTACATTCTCCATTACATCAAAACATAAAAGTTAAAAACACTAAACTTAACTTAAATACTCTAGGTTATTACATTATATTACATATATTACAACAAAACATATAACAACCTAGAGCGACTGGTTCCAACTCAAAATATAAATAGTATAAGTAAGAGAAACCTGATGAGTAGCATTATCCACATTCCATCATCCAGAACTCAACTCAGTCGTCAGTTCCCCACTGACTTCCTGTTGAGTTTTCCATGAATTCATCATCCGCCATCGGATCGGCATCCTCCACCGGATCCTCATCCTCTATGGGATCCTCCTCCTCCTCTTCCTCCTCTTGTGCCGAATCAGATGGCACATAAACGGGAGTCCGAGATCGGGCTCTAGTGGAAGGACGAGAGGGAGCAGGAACCTCCAAAATGATTCTTTCCTCAGAGGGTGATGGACTTGGTGGAAGGGTGCGTCTCGGAAAACGTCTTGGTAGTGGTGGTGGTGTTCCATGGAGAAATACAAAATTTGGTGGAATGTCCATAATGTACTTCATTGGGATCCTCGTACGACGCGGACGCATTCGGGACCATGGATTTGGGTGACGGAAAGTGACTTCCACGTCCCCTTCATACGTGGCCGGTGATCCTCAAAATTCCACTCCCCATTAGGGAGCAGCCTCATTTCCACGCACATCATATTCCTTGCCATGTCCTACAACAAGGGATTAGGAGTGAGTCATAGCTAAATACAATAACAAATGAGCATAACAGGGGCTAAAAATAACAAGCACATGTAATCAGATAGCATCAAGAGTGCAAGAATATACATATGCTCAAACTTATTTAATTCATATTTAATTCCATTAGTGACATGATGCATGCCTACTCCTCATTCATGCTTCACAGTTTGGCATCCTTTCGCGTATCCATTTCAAACCTATGTTTTCCTCGAACTGTTGCGTATCCATTTCCCATGCATCACGATTGATTGGGAACTAGCCTTCATAGCATTCTATGCTACAGTATCCAAATCATCATAGCACCTTCAGGGCCATGGTATCCAAATTCTATCCTATGCTAGGTTTCCACAATCGAAATCGGAGCAACTCCATGCATTATAATGCCACATCAGAGTTCCAAAAAGACCATCAGCGGCATAGCCACTTCGTGATGGGTTTACTTTATTTTCAATTCTCTTTTCAGAAAAATCCATCAGCGGCCCAGCCACTTCATGATGGTTTTAGAAATAGCATATAATTATTTATTTAGTTATCCATCGGGGCACAGCCTCCTATTGGTGGATATTTATTGCAACGACCCCATTGGGACTCCCATAGAAAAATATCAACCAAGTGAATAAAACTTTCACTGGGACATCTAGGGATAATATCAACCGAATGGGTGTACGCACTTCCGTTGGGACTCCTATAGGGAAATAATCAACCACTAAATAAAATTCCAGTAGGACACCTCCAGGGTAACCATCAACCAACGGGATTAAGATATTATAGTATTAAACGAGTTAATTATAATAAAATTTTAGAAAGTAAGTGTTTTCTGAAAAATTGTTAAGACTACTCGAGTAGTTCTTGACTACTCGAGTTGTTCATGCAAAAATACTCGAGTCTTTAAAGATCCACTCGAGTGTTCTTCCAGTTTCCAGAATACTCGAGTCTTCCTTAAACTACTCGAGTCTTTTTGCTGCAACAGCACCAGTTTTCTGCACTTTCAATACCAATTCGAGTTCCTTGCTTTATTTCTCCATTCCTATGCAAAACAGCAACTTAGGCACATAAAACAAACATGTTACAACACTTAAACACAACTGAAACAACATCAATTAGCATCAAATCACAGATTGCATTCAAACTTGGAAATATCCATTTTAAAATGTGAAATTCATTTCCACTTGATTTTAATTTTGAAACACATTACAGTGAGCTTTATTCGGTTCATTTAAAATTGTTTAAATCATAAAATTATGGGTCTCTGACCTCCAAGTCAGAATCCCAATTCAAGTTGCATCCCTCTTTGAACCTTTAATGGTTCCTACATTTCTAGCTTGAAATTACTCATTCTAGTATTTAGGTAACCCCTCCCTTACCTCAAAGAAGCTAAAGAAAGGTTTGATTGCAAAGAAAAAGGGTTGAATCAAAACTTGATTTTGAACCGGTGCAAAAGTGTTGCACTTGGCTGACTTTGGCCATCAATTCCACAATGAATAAGACATGAAAAAGAATGAAACAAGTTAGCTTTAGAAACTGGGAAATGCCAAATTTAAATAGAAACAAGTTTGGAATCGAAAGAGTTCCTGAATTTACCAAACGAATTCAAGAACGATGGGTATTTGATGTTGAACTTGCTCTGTTTTCGCAGCTTTGAAAGCTCAACTTTGATTGCCTAGAACTCGATCTACAGAGGGTGGTTTTAAGTGATTCTTGGTTCTAATTCAAGATTGGAATTAGAACTTTAGTTTGTGTTTTGGTTTCGAAGGAAATGGATGAGAATTAAGAGAGAATGAAGTGATTAAAGTAAGCTCCACAAAACAGAGGAATTTGGAAAAAATTTCGGGTTTGGAATGATTTGAATGTGTTTGGGGCTTCATTACTCACTTATTTATAGTCTAAGATTACCCTCCTTCGAAGTAAGGTCTAGCTCTGTGCTTGGAACCTCGAGAAAACGCGTTTTGGTGCGAAGTTCAAATGAAAACCGACTTATACACTCAACCATACTGCTCGAACTACTCGAGTCTTTTTCCCAGGACTCGAGTCTTTTTGACGCACCAGCTAGAAAAATTCAGCAACACCAAAGAACACTCGAGTCTTTTATGAAAGACTCGAGTCTTTCGACTAAAATTCAAATTTTTCTAACAGTTAGTTACTATACTCGAGTCTTCCCCAAAATACTCGAGTATTTTAACCTAATTTCAGAAAATTCATTATTTTATTCAATATAATACTATTATTATTTTAAATACTTAATTTTTATTTATTTATTCATAATATAGGGTCTTACGTTGCGTACCCTTCTCTCTAGGGTTCGATCATTGCCAAAGGACCATCCTCCGCGGTCATGATATGTACCTAGAGGCTGATAGGATATATTATGGTTAAGCAAAACTATCCCGGGAAATGTCTGCAGAACCCCCCATCATAGGACCATTTTACCCATAATAATTCCCAATGGTTACAGACGAATCACCATCGAACCTAACCTCTGCACATTCCCGTTCCGATTCAAAGAATTTTCTTTCTAATTCTAAAAATCATCGTGTCTTTCCTGATATCCTATCTCACAATTCGCAACTCCCCGTGCGAATGCAAACAATTTATCGTTTCACTTTTCATAATTAATTCATTTCATAATCATCAATTCAAATTCATAATCATTCACCATCTAAAATCAGCACATATTCACAATTAAAATCTCAAAATCAATAAAAGAGGTTTGGATAAAGTTAAGTACCACCAAAATTGATGAAAAGGTGATTTTTAGTCAGGATAATCGATTGTCATAGTTAGACAATCGATTGTCATGTTTAAAATTTCAAATTTTGGCTCTCAGACAACAACATAACAATTGATTGTCAGGTTATGACAATCGATTATTATGCAAAAAATCAGCATACTGAATTGGGGTTTTGAACAACAAATTTTGATATACTTCACTATAAACAAAACTAACCTAAACCAGATCCAAAATGTAAGATCCAATATTTTCAAAATAAATAAAATAAAATATTTTAAAGAATATTATTATTATATTGAATAAAATAATGAATTTTCTGGAATTGTGTTAGAAGACTCGAGTGTTTTTAGAAAGACTCGAGTGTTCTAACTAGTACTTAGGAAAATTTGAATTTCTAGTTGAAAGACTCAAGTCTTTTGGGAAAGACTCGAGTAGATCGAGCAGTTCGGCAAAAAAAATAAAAGTCGGTTTCAACTCAATTATAAGCCAACAGCTCATTCCCATTTGGTTACAAGCCCAGAGCTCAACCTTACTTCGTGGTAAGTGTTGGAATAATTGGTGGTATTGGCTAACGTCACCCAAGAGGGGGGGTGAATTGTGTTGGAATAATTGGTGTAATTGGCGAGAATCACTTAAGAGGGGGGGGGGGTGAATTGGGTGATTATAAAACTTTGAATTTTAATCGAAATAAAACGTTCTTTTAGAAAATAACAGAGATTAAAATGAGCGGAAGACTTAAAGAACGATTTAAAACGTTTTTAAGCAAACAACTTAAATAATATTACTTATGAATTTGAAAAACATAATATACACGAGATTGATTGAAGAAAACATTACAAAGAAAAACCACAATCTTCGTGTTATATAGATTAAAACTTGAAAATAGTTTTTATCCACGAAAATAATTTTAACACAATTTAAACAAGCAGAAAATAAAAGATAAGGGATAGAAAATTGTACACCGGAGAATTTTATCCTGGTTCGGCAAACCCAGCCTACTCCAGTCCCCAAGCGACTTGCTTGAGCTTTTCACTAAGCCAAGACGCAACTGCGTCCCCAATTACATCCAGAGCGCCCCGCAAGCTACTAGGAATCCCACCGTTCGCAAGGGACCTCAAAAACAAATAGCCTAACTACTAGGAATCCCACCGTTCGTATAGCGCTACCCAATACACAAGGGTTATCTCACCCTATGAACGCGACACACGTTCAATCCTAAGGGAAAACACTCCTTAAACACTAAGTTTATCACACCCCTTACAAAGATATGATTTTGCACGAAAGAATTTGTGAAACTAACATAAAGCTCTCTAAATAGAGCGGATTCAACAATAACGACCTATGACAATATAATATTCTAAAGCAAACTCAAAACTTATAACACTATGATGATGATGATGAACTTTTCTTCTCAAAAAGAATTTCAAAAAGAATAGAGAAGGAGAAGAAGAAGAGCTTCTTTTTCAAAAAGAATGAAAGACATTTTAAAGAGAAAGAAGAAGCAGCCAACAATCAAAGCAGAATCATCCAGAAAAGGAAACAAATCATTCTAGGCATCATGTTTGATTTCAGCACGTTTTTCAAAATTTGAATAAAATAATCGATTACTTTGGTCATGATAATCGATTACATGCTCTCAGGTTTTTCACAAAAGTTGCAGCATTGAAATATAATCGATTATTAGTTTCTGGTAATCGATTACTTACACCCAAATGACCAGTTCAAGGAAGTAATCCATTACAAGATCCTAAATAATCCATTACATTCTCTATGGTTACAAGTTGCATTAAGTAATCGATTATGCCAGAAGGGTTAATCGATTAATCAACAGTAAAAATTGATTTTCATGAAAAAAAATGTAACCAAAGGTTTTCACAAAACATCTTTCACAAATCAAATCCTGGGGCAAGAGATTTATAAAAGGCTTCTTCTAAGAAAAACAAGATCATCATCACATAGACTATAATTCTAAGTGCTTAAGATTATTAATTGCCTTACAAAGACTTCTAAGCCTAAAGCTAGATCTTCAACTAGAAAACCATCTTTGCAAAGTTCAAATGTACCTGAACCTGTTAAGCATATATAAATTGTGTTGTGTCATCATCAAAACACTTCGAGGGAAACAAATGAGTTACAACACTCAGTTTCAACACTCCCCCTTTTTGATGATGACAAACACTACCTGCAAAACAGAGGTTAGTACGAATATAAACATTTAAAGCAAATCATAAGAGTATCACAAAATAACTCAAGCTCATCATAGGCTCATCATACTGAGCTCCCCCTGAATTCATGACATATCATGAACTTAATCAACCTGTAACCTGTAACCTGTAACCTGTTCTCATGATCACTATCATCATGAATATCAAGAATTTCTCAAAATTTTCAATTTTCACGATCAACCTGTTTTCTCCTTTGACTCCTTTTTCTCCCTTGACTCCTTTTTCTCCCCCTTTTGACATCATCAAAAAGGTGAAGAGGCATACGAGAGATAGCATATGACAATGAATATAATTAACACACCAAAGGATAATATTGTCATAAGCATCATACTGAATCCAAACAAGTTAGAGAAAATCAAACTAAATCCAGGAACAGATAAAACATAACCAATAACAGTACTAGGGGGGTTACGAGCATAAGCATAAAATATCCAAATATCATAGAAACAAATAAACTAAGAGAGAAGAATGAGGTGCCACAAGCTTGATGATCACTGAAACGGAGGACGGTTCTGATGCCTCAGATGGTAAATCTCTTGTTGCACTGCCTCAATATCCACGTGCACTTGTTCCATGCCAGAGGTGAGCTGAGCAAGAGATGTGTCTACTGCATGCATGTGCTCATCTGAACGCCTCATGTAGCCATGTACATCATCCATGAACAACTGCATGTATGGAGGAATGTGATCGGGCGGATAAATAGCTTGTAGCGGGATGTAATCAAAATCATGAGCCGGTACACTATCAGGCTGTGGCTGCTGCTGCTGATCTTCTTCATCCGGATCATAGTTGTGGTTGGACTTGCGTTCACGCCTTTGAGCCTTTGGTCTCCAACCAGTACCTTCCATGTTGATCCAACCCATATTTCCCAAGAAATTCGAGTCCATGCGCATGTCTGCATTTGGAGCTGTTCTAGCCTCACCGTTCAATGGAACTCGGAATCGTCTGAGAATGTTGGTTATCACTGTAGCATATGGAAGCTTTGACGTCTTATTCTTCATATCATCATTAATAGAACGTCGAACTTTTGCAGCAGTCTCAATCATGTGATTCAAGATAAACCAACCCCAATTAATTGGTTTATTATGAAACCACGCCCAAAAGATAATGTAATCAGTCTCAAGTACCCTGAAGTAGTTTCCTTGCCTAGGAATCAAGCAACGGGTCAAGATGAAGTGAAGAACACGATACACGAATTTCAGATTTCCAGAAGTCATCACTTTTCCAGCAGGGATGCGGTCATCAATAAACTCTTCTTTCGCAGCCTTCTTGTCATACTCATCACCCCATAGACTTTCAGAACTCGAGCCAGTGAAAGTAACACCATCCATGGGTAGGTGAGTAATGTTAGTCCAAGTATTCAAGCTAATTTTGATGCCTTTCCCTTTGACCTCGGAATAAAGAGTCTGTTCCTCAGCATTCCAGACAAGATTTGAATAGAAAACTCTGACTAAGTCTTCATAGTAGTCTCCTCCAATAGTACTGAACTCAAAGAGACCTTTTTCTTTCAAAAGCATAACAGCAGGAAGATTACATTCATCGCCTTCAAAAGTCTCAGCGTCTAAAAATCTCGGTGAAATGACTGAACAAGCAGCAAAATACTTTTCATAGTCCATTATCTGAGCAGGGTTAGAAAACCAACGATTTAACTTTTCCAAAGCAATAGGTTGATGAACCGGTGGAGGTGGAGCTGAAGGACCTGCCTCGCTTTGTCTAGTCCTTGGAGGCCTAGAAACCCGACTAGACGAAGGTTGAGCCCTTCTCTGAACAACTGGAGGTGAAGGCTCATCCTCATCTGATTCCTCAATAATTACCCTCCTTTTCGAGTGACGGGTAGACATGGTCACAGCATAGATATTAAAAACAACCAGATTCTGAATCAACCAAATCAACAGACTATGCCAACCAGAATGCAGCAAAATATGAATAATAAACCAGACTAGCAGATTCGTAACTCAGCAGTGCCAACTTCACAATATCATCAATGGCAGACTAACATCATATCAATATAAAGAACATGATGTGACATTCCCTATTTTCCTAACGACGATAAATAAGTTTTCATTAAAGAAGAATTTTGAAATATTGTTTTACAAAGGATTTTAATGAGTGTTTTATTCGATTACGTAATCGGTTGTCGATTTTATGGTATTTTGGTAAACAAAGACTTTTATAGAATCCAAGCAAATGATTTTATTGAGTTTGGAATAATTTTATTATTTGTGGTTCCATTTGAGAAATGAATTTCTTTATACATCTCTATGGATTTAACCTAATCGATTTAAGAATCGATTTAAAAGAGTTTCGATTTCATAATGAACCCTTATGTTTTGAAATTTGATATGCTTGTGTTGTGAATTTGTGTGCATGAGTGTTTAAGGTTTTGATTGAGACCTTGTTTTATTGATTTATATGATTTCATGGAAAATTATTTTATAAGTTTCAAAGAATCAAAGTCCAATCACCTCTGGAAACCCTAATTGATGCCCTAATCGTTGATTAAACCCTAATCGAGCTCTTAATCCTTGATTGAGTGCTTAATCACTCTCTTAGACCCTAAACCCTTTTTGGTTAGTGAGCTAATCCAAGATTAGTTTTCCTTAAACCCAAGATTAAGTTTTTGATTAGTGCCTTAATCCTTGATTAAGCCTTAATTACTAAGGATTAGTGGACTAAACCTAGATTAATTAACCTAATCCTACCCTAATCATGATTAGAACCCTAATTAGTGCCTTAAACCTAATTAGCTAATCCAACTTACCCCAACACTCCATGTGGCCGCATGCATGTATTTGGCTTGGCCACCAAGCTCACTTCCTTGGTTAACAAGTGGCATGCCCAAAAGTCAACACAATGACATCATCTCCATGACTTAAGCATGACCTAGAAAGGAAGAAAAAGTGAAGAAAAGAAGGGAAAGAGGAAGAGGACGTGAGGGGCCTTAAGGCAAAACTTGGTCTCCAAGTTTTGTGACTTAGTCCCTAAACAATTGCAACATAACCCTTCATGCAAGCCCTTGATGGAAATTAGGAAAAAGTGAGAATGAATTAAGAAAGGGACCAAAACCGTATGAAGAAGAGAAAGAGAGAACTCATTTTCACCTTTCCATTCTTCATTCCATCTTCACCATTTCTTTCTCAACAACACCAATACACACACCAAACACCAAAATCGTGAGTGAGTGAGTGAATCCTTCTTCATTCATTCATCAACACAAACTATCTTCCACTTCTTTTCCAAAACCAAACACATTACACCAAGAGAATCATCAAACCCTTGGTGAGAAAGTGAAAGAGAGAGAGACCAAATTGTGAAGAGGAGAAGAACCAAACCTTAGCACCTTAACTTCTTCATCACCTAAGCAAGATCAAGCCAAGCTAGTGAAAAGGAAAAGAGAAACCAATGAACCTAGGAAAAGGAGGGAGAAACCGTGAGGGCTAGAAAGAGAGATCAAAGACTTTGGACTTGAATTCTTAAAATTTTTAATTAAGTAAGAACTTACCTCATGAACTTAAAAGCTTCAAACCTTTCTCTTTGATTCTTGTTCTCTTTCATTCTATCTTTCTAAACTTGGATTTTGTTTGAAAAGTGTTGATGCATATTTGCTTTTGTGTTAGATCAAAAGGTTTTGCTACCATGCATGTTAATCTTTGAACTTGATTTTGAAGTTTTGTTAAGAAAATGATTGATCTTGAGTTTTCCTCTTTGATTTCTTAAAAGTGTTTTGAAAAAGAACTTGATTTTTAAGTTTTCGTGAAAGACTCTTCAAAGACCTAATATTTTTGGTTGCATGCATGTTTAGATCCATGCTTGATCTATGATGAACTTGATGTTTGAGTTGGGATATAGAGACCTTTGAAATAATTGAACTTTTCCTTGATGATTTTCTTTATGATGGCCACGGTTTGTTGTTGTTGTGAGTGAAAGCTTGATTTTCTTTTGCTTGATCTCTTGCATGTCATGATCTTGGAAATTCAATGATGTTTTAAATGAACAGAAATTTGTGAGATGTTGTGATTGTAAGTGGTGGTCACGGTTTGTATGTGTAAATGAAAAGGGCTAAGATTTTCTTAAGTTTACTTGATGAATAAGTGATTTCCATGAACTATTGAGTTGATTCTATGTGTTAAATGTGAAATCAAAACTGTTAGAAAGATAATGATGCTCACGGCTTCATATAGAAGAATGCATGCTAGGATTATGTTTTTACTTGCTTAATGAATTATATGAGATTGTTGTTGGATTTGGAGTTGTTTTAAGTCTTGAATCTTTGAAAATGTTTTGGTTTGAACAATTTGACTAAGTGCTGAAATCTTAATTTATAAGTGATTTTCTTGTAAGAGACTTTGAGAAATGATAGTTATACTAATCGGATTGCCTTGAAATTTTAATATGTATTCCTTGATGCTATTTAAATGAGTTTTGGAAAATTTGAAGGGATTTGGAATTGTTTTGGTAATTCAAATGAATTTTGGTTGTTCGGTATTAATTATGGAAGTCTAAGGTTTTTAGTGAAAAAGATTTTGATAAGTAACACTTGTACATGTTTTATGATTCTGAAACTTGGACACTGTTTTAAGTGGGTTAGACTGATTTTCCCTGAATTTTTATAAGATTTTTTTAGAATTGGTTTGTTAATTAAAATGGAATCATTTTGGTGAAAACGATTTCGGAAAAGTAAGTTTTCGAGGAAAAACCTAAACCGAGTTTTATGACCTAAATTACTCTAAATTGCTTGAAATTTTTATGGTAGCTCCTTAAACATGTCGTGTGACTCTCTGTAAAATTTGAGGTGATTTGGAGTTGGTTTGATATTTTTACCAATTGAGAAACAGTGAACCGTTTGGTTCAGATTTTCCACTTAGTGACGAATTTAATTGAAAAAGTATGACTTTCACAACTCCAAATAATCTGAAATTTTTATGGGATGATCTTGATTGTGTAAGGAATATTTATACCAATTTTCATGCAATTAGGGGTTGAAACACTATTTTTAATTATGGCATTTTGACCTCAGGTCAGCAACAGTTCTATCTTGTTTTCATGCAAAATCTAATTTGAAACCTAACTTAAGATTGTTCAAATGAATTGAAAATTTTATATGATGAAATTTAGTATATATGTGTATGTTCTGGAAATTTTGAAGGTTAAACAAATTGATTTGGTATAGTTTTAGATTTTATCTTTTGTGCTTCCCCGTAATTGAACAAAAGCTTCATTTAAATGTTTTCGACAAATATGAATTTTGTACTTCATTTCATGATTTGGCTGGATCTGTTTGATGATCGTAATGTCTTGAAATAATTTAATGAATGATTGCTTGATGGTATGTTTAGACTATGCATAAATGAGTTTGCAAAGTTAATTGTTTACGGTGTTTCGGTCTAGGCTATTAGTTTGAAATTATGATTTGAAAAATGTGCTATGTGCTATGTGCTAAATGGTTTGTTTTAGGTGATGCATGCTAATTGAATTTATTTGTTTGAGTGTCTGGGAATTGTTATTTGACAACAGAAGTAAAGGAAAATGAGTTATTCAAATTACGATGATGTAATTAACCTTCTGAAGTTGATTGATCTTGAAAAGAATTTGATTATTTGAACAAGTATCGGGTTTACTAGTTGCTGCCCTATTTGATTTCATTGTGTATGTTTGAAAATAAATCATTTCAAATGTTCATTTTAACATGGAGTATTAAAGAGATTAAATAACGATTTTTCGGTGTTTTCGAATCTCGGTTGTGGTTGTCCGGAATGGACCAGCAACCAATTTGTTTATTTAAAGTGTTTATATGAGTATGATTCGGTTTGTATGTGCCTATATGTTTCACTGCTTTATTTGGTTGGAAAACCGTTGATCAAAGTGTTTATTAAATTGTTTTCAAGATGCTTAGCTTGTTTCTGGATTTAAATTGGTTTTTAATAATGGAAAATGAACTAGAGATTTAGAATATGATGCTGTCCAGTTTTTATTTAAATAGTTTTTCATCCTGAAAATGTGTTTGATTGGTTTTAAAGTTTAAGTTTTAAGTGGTACGTGGTTTAAGAAAGGTTGCATTTTGATTTGAGAAAAATCTTGACGTTTTACGATTTTTCGACAAGAAGTGAAAGGAGTTTTCGAAAAATACGTTTTGATTCTGAGTATGGTGATTAGTTAGATAAACTAGTAACGTTAGTGTCTCCTATCTAGTATAAGGTGCGTATGAGTCAAGAACCTGGAGCAGCTGACAGTCGGGAGGGCCCGCAACGATTTCGGACGAGGTATTTGCTGGAGTTGAGGTGAGAGAGAAGCTTCCCTAAGACACCGTGGCATTTAGGTGATCTATTAGGACACTCCGTACTCTCTCAAAGTCGGAGTAAAGGTCTATCGTAGCTAGTAGTATACCCAATAAATTGTGTGATTGTTTGTATTGCGGTATACGAAGACTCAGACCTATACCATTTCATGGTATTGATTGATTGATATATTTGTTTATGTTGAGAAATATTGTTGCTTATATTGTCATTGCATGAGCATGATGCATCATCCCGCGATATAAGATAAGAATAGAAAAGACATAGAAGACTATAAGGAATTCCCCAATGATTAGAGCGAGACTCTAAGTGATGGAGCACGCAGTGGAACTGGATGATGCTGATGCGCCGAGTAAGAGGATCAAGCTGATGATGTGAAGGTGACGATGATGTTTTGAACATGGACGCAATGACTGTGGAATATATTGAGAAGTGTATCTATGTGGTCGTAGCCACTTACTAAAAGTGTATCTACATGGTCGTAGCCATGTGTTGAGAGTGTTTCCACATGGTCGTAGCCATGTGTTGAGATGATTTCCATATGGTCGTAGCCATATGTTGAGAGCGAGTTGAGATAGGTCGGAGCCTATCTATTAATGTTTGATGGATATCCCGCATATGGTCGGAGCCGTATGCTGATGGTGGTTCTAAGTGGGTCGTAGCCCGTCAGAATGATGTTTGATATTCCGCATATAGTCGTAGCTATATGGCGAGGTTGACTCTGAATGGGTTGTAGCCCGTCAGAGAGATTGTGGATATCCTGCATACTGGTCGGAGCCGTATGCCGAGAATGATTCAGGATGGGTCGGAGCCCGTCAGACACAGTGGTCGAGTCCCACAGAAGCATTCTGCATATAGTCGGAGCTGTATAGCGGAGATGACTTAGGATGGGTCGACGTTAGAACGAGCAAGTATAACCTTACGAACTTAAACCCCAACCCGAAGTAGTGGAGAGGAAGATACATCTAGATTACCCTTGTGGTGTTCAGCTAGATGATTAGGATAGGGGACGGCAATGACGGTGATTCGTCAAGAAGCCTTGAGAAGTCTGTATGGGTGGGAAAAACCATAGGGGCCCTGGCTGAACCAGTCGGAGCTGGTCACTCAGTGGTGTGGACGAAGTACCACATGATCACTAGACAAGGCGACTGACACCCCCTTGACTAAATCTTGATCAGTGAGAGGGATGCTCGAACACGGCCGGATGAGGTTATTTTATTTATTTTTCCCGGGCCATTATTTTATGAATGCATTCACTTTGCCATCCAGTAAAAGCCGGTGTGGTTAGAGATCCTGTACTCCTGATTGCTTCCGATTAGGTGGATGGATCCCGAGGAGATGTAGACCTGAACCCAAACCATAAAGCCTGAATTTCCGATGTTGTGGACTCGAGATATGTGGGCGAGAGACTTCGATTTTGCGAGACAATCTGATTAAGAGACTTCGACTTTGTGAGATGCTGGATTACGAGATTCCCTTAAGAGAAATATAAAGTGTTAGTTAATACGACGATTGCATTGCATCCTCATGCATTTTACATAATTATCTGTTGTATTGTTGTGCTGTGAAAGTGTATTGTTGTATGTTTGTATCGTCTTAATATTTTGCCTATCGTAAACCCACACCGTCGACGATGCGTCGTTCGGAATGCTTACTCTCTCTGTATTTCCCCCTTCCCTGTGGACTTCTGTGATGATGTCCACAGGTGACAGAGTGAGTAGTTTATATTGGGAATTGGCGCTGCAAGCATGTGTGAATTCAATGCTCCTAATTATGTGGATTATGTTTTGATGATGACAAAATAATTAACAAATCATGCCTTGAAGATATTGCAACATCAACATCAACAAGAAGTCAAGAAAAGAAGACAAGTGCCCAATCATTCTCAATCAAATATTAATTGTAAATTTCTAATTTATGTTGAGAGTGGTTGAGAGTGGGTAGAAATAGTTAGTCTCTTCTAGGAATAAATTTTTATATGTTTATTAAGTTGAGATTGACCAAAAATTAATACTTGAGAGGAAAAATAAAATTGAAAAATAATTTTTCCCATATCTGATCAAAATACTCGAGTATTTTGATAAAGACTCGAGTATATACTCGAGTATTTATAGAAAAACTCGAGTATTTGTGCCAGGTCAGCAAATATGACCGTTAGTCTGGTTCGTGCACCAATTCACTCGTGACCGACCAAAAAGACTCGAGTATTTACCAAAAGACTCGAGTATTTTTGTCCAGTCAGCAAAAATGAACGTTGGAGAGACTCAAAAACCTAATTGAGGGCATTTGAGTCTCATCCAACCCCAAGAGAGTATTCTGAACCTTATTGTAAAATTGCTCTTTGAATTTGTGCAAGAACAAACAAGACAACAACACATTATTGATCACAAGCTTTCATAATTTCCTTTTCTCAAGTGTTAATTCCCAAAAAGCTCAACTTCTCACTCATATTGTCATTTTATTCCAAGTTGAGTTTTAGGCCTCAATTCTTACATTGAGCTGTGCTTATTTGTGCTAATCCATTGTGAGATTAGTAATACACATACAAAAAGCTTGATTATTCACAGTCTTGGATTGTTCCCAAGCAAACCCTAAGTGGCTTAGGGTGTTGGAAGTCTTGAGAGGTTCTCAAGCACAAGACTAGGAGGTTCCTAGCCCGGTGGAGTTTCTTGAAGGGAGTTCAAGGAAGCTTTATGAAGAGTTCTTCAATCACCGGAATCAAATTGGGGTAGAAATCAAGAGTTTGGTACACTCTTGAAGGGTTAGGTTGAGTGAGGCCATTCTCAAGCAATCCTTTGTAATTTCTAACAATTTGATTATTAGTAGAAACTCCTAAGTGATTAGGAGGACTGGATGTAGCTCATTGTTGGAGTGAACCAGGATAAAATTGCTTGAGTGTTGGTTTATTGCTTTTAATCTACTTTCTAGCTCAATAGACTTAAGTCATTTCAATCAATTAGGATTTATACAATTAGGTAGCAAGTTCAAGGAATCTTTGTGTTTAAAAGTTATTTAGATTGCTTGGTATTCTGTTGGATAAGTTCCTGTTTAATATTGAATTGATTTGAGTTAAAATTGCTGAATTTTCGTTTCTGGTTTTTCTGCTATCTGATAGGAAAAACTCGAGTATTTAAGAAAAGACTCGAGTTGTTCATCACTGAAAAACTCGAGTATTTCACAAAAGACTCGAGTCTTTTGTGTCTGATTCCAGAAAATTCAGTCTTAGCTCCATTCTTCAATTACCAATCGAAATATTTGGTATTAGTGCTTCAAAATACTATTCACCCCCCCTCTAGTATTTGCTTAGCCCGCTTGTTGGTTTCCAACAGCATGGGCCTACGGAGACAAGACCGAGGTGGAGTCTCGAAAGAGAAGGAGGTCATGCTCGGCTCGAGGATTCGATGGTTGATGATTCGACCCTTCGGAGGAGCCTATGTCGGACGGAGATCTATTGTTATAGGGTCTATGTTCAAGTATTGTACTCCCTTACCAGGTACTTAGACATCATTAGCTACATCCACGTGTGCACCCGAATTATGTTTTATAAAACTGGATAACCGAGATTAAGTTTTACGGTTAAAACAAACGAAATGGGCTTTTAAGTGTGTTTTGTGAAAACAAGTTTCAAAGTGCGATGTTCCGTAACATCTCGGTTTGGAACTTGAATTATGGCGTGTGATATGGGAATCCAATTTATGTTGCAAATTATTTTGATAAAAGATTTTGGAACTTGGAGATTCTCATGTCCATGTTATTTTAAAAAAAAAAATTGGCCCAAATTTTCACCATTTTAATTAAAGAAATTATATTTTCAAGTTGTCAAATCGGGGTGTTACACATGATGATACTGAAGAAGACAAACAAAAATACTATGAACCTGAACCGGAGAAGCTATCAACTGAACCGAAGCCCTTAACAGCACTGAACCCAACCAAAACAAACCAGAAGAAAAAAAACAGACCAGCGAACCAGAATCCAATCTGAACCGGAAAACCCAAAATTCTGAACCAAGCCAAACCGAACCGGAGAACCGAACCAGACCAGTGAATCAAACACACTTCAGATCAGCGAACCGGATGCTCAAACCAGTGAACCAACATCTTCACACATCAACATGCTTGAACCATAGAAGAAGAACCGGATCTGAAAACTTGAAGACCAAGTGCCATGAAGCATGTAAACCTTGTGAACACCAAGTTTAATCAAGCATGTAGGGTAAGGTTTTGAGAATGTGAAGCAAGGACTTGAAGTTTAATGGTGGTTATGGTGGTGAAGAGTGAAAAACGTGTGAGTGGGTAGGAGAGAGAATGGAACGGTTTTAAGGTGAGAGAAGTGGAATATGTGAAGGTTTGATGAAGGTTGTGGGTGGTTATGGAGTTTTGGTGGAAGGAGGAAGAAGAAGATGAAGAGAAGAAGAAGAAAAGAAATAACGTGGGAGAGAGAGAGGTGGAGGCCGTATATTTTTATGAGAAGAGAGAGAAAGTGTGTAAGAAGGTGTGTGGCTAGGGTTATTCTATTTGTGGTCCACACTTAGTCAAACTTGGGTCAAAAGGCCCACACGATCTGCACTTTTCCCTTTTTTTTCAGATACTGTAGCAAATAATCGATTATTCCATTGATATAATCGATTACTTTTGCATATAATCGATTAGTCCATGCTATTAATCGATTATCCCTCCTCTGGTCAGAACTGATGCAACATATATAATCGATTATACCGACTCCCATAATCGATTATCTCTCCTCTGGTGAGTTGAGTGATGCAGCAGATTTAATCCATTATTCTGATCCTCTAATCCATTATTTCTTCATAACTGATTAAAAAAAAACCACTTGGTAATCGATTACTATTGCAGAGTAATCGATTACTTCTGCACAAACTTCTAGAATTCTTCTTTTTCTGACTGACACACTCCAATAACTTCTGATGCATGATTGCAGATGCCTGGATCCGTTAGTGATATTCAGCTTGTGGTAAACTTACCTTTAAGAGACCTGTTTCCTGCAAAATAAATAAATCTGGCTACCTCCAATGCTTAAGTTAGATAATTTTTCTTGATAAACAATATGAGCGTTTTAATTAAATGAAATAGATCAAGAAAAAAATGTAACAAATCATATGCTTATTATAATTACGAGTTATATCAAAAGTAATCATAATATGTATTTGATACTAACTTGATTACCTCAAGTTTTCACTAAATGACATTTTATGAAGTTCTTTGACTTTTCCAAGATATGATGACCATGTGATGATACAAATTTGCAACACATGATTTATTTTCTAAAAATTAGTATAACTTGGAATAATCAAAGTATGCTCTTGAATAATCATAATTATAAAAGGTATATGACTGGTTTACCTCATACTTTGTATGCCATGAAGATTTTAACTTTGGCCAATAATTTCTTCCATCAACCATTTTGTGCCATGGATTTTTAGTTCTAGGCCAATCGTTCCTTCTATGATTCCTCATCAATCTGTATTTTCCATTTCTTCCATTTGAGGTTGTTGATCTTGATAGAGTTATGCTTCTTTGGTTACTCCATCTGTCTTCAGATATCCAAGAAAACCTTCTGATGAGTTTTTCTCTTTGTATTGTTCTTGGTTTCTCCTTGGGTATAATATGATCTTCCATCCTGATACAAGGAGAAGTTTTTGGTACCCATCTCATTTTGGGTCAGGGGGTTAAATTTAGATTCCTCAGAAAACTTTGGAACCCATTTCATTTTATTTCTCATATACTGATTTTTCTTATACATGCATAAATGAGATATATGACCCGAACGACCACAGTAGTTACAAATAATGATTTTGGGAGATGTTTTGGATTTTCTAAAATCATTTTTGCAAAACACAAACTTGTGATCTTTGTATTCAGAATCACATTTTCTAAGCTCTTTGCTTGACTTTTGAATTTTCACATTCTTATTAGAATTGTCAAGAAAGGAGTTTGAACAAAGGGATTTTGAGATACAATGAGAGTCACAAGAAGCAACCTCAACCATTTTTTCAGTAAAAATGCATTTTTCATTTCTTGTAAAGGTGCTATTATTTTTCAAATCATCTCTCAAAACATTATGAGTACTATGAGGAATTTGGGAATGAGAATTAATCACAGTTACCTCGTGAGGAGTGTAAGAATATGATGCACTTTCAGTGTCTTCTAACTCTTCATCTGAAGAACTTGATTCAAAATATGATCCCAAGAATGTTTCAAACAATTTTTCTAAATCATCATCATCTTTTTCATCTGACGAACTGCTTCTCATTCTATGGGTGTCATCATTCACAACTTTGTCATGAGAGAGAGTCCATTCATTCTTCAAGTTTTTCTCTTTCTGCGTCTCCTGACAACATCTGTGAACACTTACACTTTCCAAAAGATCATTAGTAGCATAACAAGAGTGTAAAGTATCCCAAATACATTTAGAATTGTGACAATCCTTGATTTTAGCATATGCATCATCGTTTAAGGCATTCCTTAAAATCTGCATTGCTTGAATGTTCAAGGCAAAACATTTTTTGTCAAATTCATTTAAAACATTTTTTGGATTTAAATCAAAATCATTTTGCACAGAAAGCCATAAGCGATAATTTATTGATTGCAAATAAAATTTCATTCTAGCACTCCAGTACAAATAATTTTCTCCATTGAAAATTGGTGCTTCATCGAACGAAATACCCTCCATTTTAAAATCAAAAACAAATATCCCAATAAGCCAATCAACCAAGGATCTTTAACTCAAGCGATTAAGCTTGTTACCAGAGCACGAAGCTCTGATACCAATTGTTGGAATAATTGGTGTAATTGGCGAGAATGACCCAAGAGGGGGGGGTGAATTGGGTGATTATAAAACTTTGAATTTTAATCGAAATAAAACGTTCTTTTAGAAAATAACAGAGATTAAAATGAGCGGAAGACTTAAAGAACGATTTAAAACGTTTTTAAGCAAACAACTTAAATAATATTACTTATGAATTTGAAAAACATAATATACACGAGATTGATTTAAGAAAACATTACAAAGAAAAACCACAATCTTCGTGTTATATAGATTAAAACTTGAAAATAGTTTTTATCCACGAAAATAATTTTAACACAATTTAAACAAGCAGAAAATAAAAGATAAGGGATAGAAAATTGTACATCGGAGAATTTTATCCTGGTTCGGCAAACCCAGCCTACTCCAGTCCCCAAGCGACTCGCTTGAGCTTTTCACTAAGCCAAGACGCAATTGCGTCCCTAATTACATCCAGAGCGCCCCGCAAGCTACTAGGAATCCCACCGTTCGCAAGGGACCTAAAAAACAAATAGCCTAACTACTAGGAATCCCACCGTTCGTATAGCGCTACCCAATACACAAGGGTTATCTCACCCTATGAACGCGACACACGTTCAATCCTAAGGGAAAACACTCCTTAAACACTAAGGTTATCACACCCCTTACAAAGATATGATTTTGCACGAAAGAATTTGTGCAACTAACATAAAGCTCTCTAAATATAGCGGATTCAACAATAACGACCTATGACAATATAATATTCTAAAGCAAACTCAAAACTTATAACACTATGATGATGATGATGAACTTTTCTTCTCAAAAAGAATTTCAAAAAGAATAGAGAAGGAGAAGAAGAAGAGCTTCTTTTTCAAAAAGAATGAAAGACATTTTAAAGAGAAAGAAGAAGCAGCCAACAATCAAAGCAGAATCATCCAGAAAAGGAAACAAATCATTCTGGGCATCATGTTTGATTTCAGCACGTTTTTCAAAATTTGAATAAAATAATCGATTACTTTGGTCATGATAATCGATTACATGCTCTCAGGTTTTTCACAAAAGTTGCAGCATTGAAATATAATCGATTATTAGTTTCTGGTAATCGATTACTTACACCCAAATGACCAGTTCAAGGAAGTAATCCATTACAAGATCCTAAATAATCCATTACATTCTCTCTGGTTACAAGTTGCATTAAGTAATCAATTATGCCAGAAGGGTTAACCGATTACTCAACAGTAAAAATTGATTTTCATGAAAAAAATTGTAACCAAAGGTTTTCGCAAAACATTTTTCACAAATCAAATCCTGGAGCAAGAGATTTATAAAAGGCTTCTTCTAAGAAAAACAAGATCATCATCACATAGACTATAATTCTAAGTGCTTAAGATTATTAATTGCCTTACAAAGACTTTTAAGCCTAAAGCTAGATCTTCAACTAGAAAACCATCTTTGCAAAGTTCAAATGTACCTGAACCTGTTAAGCATATATAAATTGTGTTTTGTCATCATCAAAACACTTAGAGGGAAACAAATGAGTTACAACACTCTGTTTCAACAAATTGGGTGTTTATGAAATTTTTGAAATTCAATCGAATCAAACGTTCTTAGAAAGATTAACAGAGATTAAACGAGCGGAAGACTTAAAGAACGAATGAAAAACGATTTTATGCGAATAGAAACACAATATTTATTTTTAATAGATAAAACTTATTATATGCGTGATTGAAGAAATAAACCACTAAAACGCAATACACGCACTAAATAGAATAAAACGTGAAAATAGCTTTTATCCGCTAAAAATATAATCAACATAAAATAAACATGCGGAAGGTAAAGAGATAAGGGAAAGAGAAAATTGCACCGGGAATTTTTATCCTGGTTCGGCAAACAACGCCTACATCCAGTCCTCAAGCGACCCACTTGAGCTTTTCACTAAACCAAGACACCACGCGTCCCCAAGTACATCCAGAGCGCCCCGCAAGCTACTAGGAATCCCACCGTTCGCCAGGGACCTCGAACAAAAATAGCCTAACTACTAGGAATCCCACCGTTCGTATAGCGCTACCCAATAAACAACAGGGTTAACTCACCCTATGAACGTGACACACGTTCAATCCTAAGGCAAAACACTCCTTAATATCTAAGGTTGTCACACCCCTTACAATAAAAAGGATTTGCACGAAGAAAAGTGTGCAACTAACAATGAAGCTCTCTAGATAGTGCAGATACTACAATAGAGTCCTATAGCAAATAGATATACTAAAGCACTCTCAAGGATCTTATCTTGATGAATTTCAAAAACAAAGTAGATGAAGATGATGATGAATATATTTTATTCTCAAAAGGATTTTTCAAAGAAAAGAAGAAGGAGAGAAGAAGGTGTGTGTGATGGTGTGTTTTCAAAAAGGTAGAAGAAGCAGCCCAAAATCAGAAACGTGATCATCCAGAAAAGGAAATAAATTATTCTGGAAATCAGATTGATTTCAGCACGTTTTTCAAAAATAATGAAAAGGTAATCGATTACTTTGGTCTGATTAATCGATTACTTGCTCTCAGGTTTTTCATAAAAGTTGCAGCATTGAAAGCTAATCGATTAGTAGCTTCAAGTAATCGATTACTGTCACTCAAATGACCAGTTCAATGAAGTAATCCATTACATGAATCTAATTAATCCATTACTTACTCTCTAGTTACAAGTTGCAGCAAGTAATCGATTATTCCAGAAGGGGTAATCGATTACTCCACAGTAAAATCAGATTTTCATAAAAATTTGTAACCAAAGGTTTTCACAAAACATTTTCATAAAAGCTTTTCCTGGAGCAGAGGTTTTAAAAATACTTCTTCTAGATTTTTCAAGAACAAAACATATCATCATCATAAAATTATACTTGAGTGCTTTTTAGATTACTATTTGCCTTACATAAAAATTCTAAGCCCTAAAAGACTAGATCTTCAACCAGGCATACAATCTTCGCATCATCAAGGTACCTGAATCTGTTCAAACCTAATATATATAAAATTGTGTTGTGTCATCATCAAAACATCATAAAGGGAAATCATGAGATTCAACAGTAAGGTAATCTAACACTATAAATAGGCATGTGGGGAAGCTAGAAACGCATTGAAATCCCTCAAACCCGAATTTCTGCTCAATTTTTCCCTGTTTTCTGGTGCAACCTTTATTTGATCCTTCTGTTCTCCTTCAATTCTCTCCCAATTCCCGTGAAACCAAAACACAAAACAAAGTTTTGTTTCTAATCTTGAAATAGAACTTAGTTACATCGAAAAACACTCCTTGCGTATCAAGTTCCAAGCTCTCAAAATTGAGTATTCAAAGCTGCGAAAAACAGAGCACAACTCAGTGTCAACCACCCTTCTTTCTCGAATTGGTTTGGTAAATCCAGGAACCCTCTTGATTCCGAATTTATTTCTGATTAAAGTTAGCACTTCCTAGTTGCTTAAGCTAACTTGTTTCGTTCTTTTTCATGTCTTATTCACATTGAAATTTGTGGTCAAAGTTAGCTAGTGCAACTGTTTTGCACCTGTGCAGAATCAAAGAATTCGATTCGGACTCTTTCCTCTTAAATTCATACTTTCTTTAGAATCATTAAGGTATGAGAGGAGTTATCTAAATGCTAGAATGAGTTAAAACAAGCTAGAAATGTAGGAACCATTAAAGGTTCAATTGGGATGCAACTTGAATTGGGAAATGACTTGGAGGTCAGAAACCCATGGTTTTAATATTCAAACAAGTTTATATGGACCTAATGATGCTCACTGGATTGTTGCACGAATTTAAAATTGAGTAGAATTGAATTTCATATGTTAAAATGGACAATTTCAATGTTTTGTACAATTCTGTGGTTTGATTCTGTTTTATGTTGTTTTGGTTATGTCTAATACTTGTAACATGTTGATTTTATGTGTTTAAACTTCTGTTTTGCACAGAAATGGAATAAGCAAGCAAGAATCACGAATTGGTGCTAAAAATGCAGAAAACTGGTGCAGATGCAGCAAAAAGACTCGAGTATTTCTAGCAAGACTCGAGTATTCTGGAAAAGTGCAGAACAACTCAAGTATTGCTATAAAGACTCGAGTATTTTTGGATGAACTACTCGAGTGGTTCATGAACTACTCGAGTAGATTGAAGAAAATTAAAGGAAATACTTATTTTCTTTATTTATCATAAACTAATACTTTTATCAAGATTATTGTTAAATTCTAAAGACCACTATGAGGATTTCACCCAGTGGCATAACTTAACTCCGTTTGGTTGATAATTATCCTTGAGGAGTCCTACTGGAATTCTATTCAGTGGTTGATAATTTTTCCACAGGAGTCCCAACGGAAATTTTATATCCATTTGGTTGACAATTTACCATATGGGAGTCCCGATGGAAATTACATCCATCTGGTTGATAAGTAACCCATTAGTGGTGTCCCGATGGAATAATAAAAAAAAACTAAACAATAACGCACGTCCTATTACTAATTCTAAAACCATCACAAAGTGGCTATGTCGTTGATGGCCCTTTTTCTGGAAAATATTAAAGATAGATCAAAGAAATGGAAATGATCTGAGTATTAAAGTATCTGGCAAAGTACTGCCAAGAATGCTGATGAGAATAATAGAAGAAGTAAAACATGGAATTCTATGTGGCATAATCATGCATGGTGGAGGTGATTGCTCCGATTTCGATTTGGGACTCTAGCATAGGATAGAACAAAGGAATACCATGGCACTAGATTCTATGAAGGCTAGCTCCCAAACAATCGGAATGACTATGTTATGGATTTCGCTCCGGTTCAATGGATAAGGTAGATATCTGGCTCAGGTTCACAGAAAAGAAAGTCGAGTCTACTGAACCGTGATGCATGAATGAGGAGTAGGCATGCATCATGACACTAATGAAATCTAATGCGTGTTAAAATGGTGTGAGCATATGTACTTGCATTCTTTTTGCTAAATGATGATATGTGTATGTTATTTTTAGCCTCTGTTATGCTCATTTGTTATTGTGTTTAGCTATGTCTCACTCCTAATCCCTTGTGTGTAGGATATGGCACGGAACATGCTATGTGTGGAGATGAGACCACTCCCTAATGGGGAGTGGAACTTTGAAGAGCATCGGGCCACGTTCGAGGGTGACGTGGAGATTACCTTCCGTCATCCTAACCCTTGGTCCCGAATGCGCCCTCGAAGGACAAGAATCCCAATGGTGTATATTATGCACATTCCACCGAATTTTGTTTTTCGCCACGGAACCCCTCCACCACTACCAAAACGTTTTACAAGACGCACTCTTCCATCGAGTCCTTCACCCTCAGTGAAAGAGTTGTTTTTGAAGTTCCCACTCACCCTAGTCCTTCCCCTAGAGTCCGATCAAGGACTCCGGTTTATGTGCCTGCTGAACCGACACATGAGGAGGACGAGGAGGAGGACCCCATTGAGGATGAGGACCCAGGGGAAGATGATAACCAAATGGTGGATGAGGATCTCATGGAGAATTCAACTGGGAGTCAGTGGGGAACTGACGACTAAAGTTGAATTCCTGCTAGTGAAATGTGTATGACATAACCCATCAGGTTTCTTTTCCTTTTCGTGCTTTATGTTTAGGAGTTGCGAACCATATGCTCTAGGTTATTATACATTTTGTTGTAAAATATTGTGATATAGTGTAATGACCTAGAGTTCTAACTAAGTTTAGATAAGTTTAACTTCTTAGCTTTTTCTGCTCAAGTTTATGTAATGCAAGATGTAACCTCTTTTGAACCATGATAATATAATATGAAGCTTGTTATCTTCTTATACGATGATTGCAATTTCTTCCGCAAGATTTGAAAATAGTGATGACGTAACGTATGTTGAAAAAGAAAAAAAATGGTCACATTTTCGGAATAAAAGAATATTAGTTAAGATAAGAAAAGTTGGGTCATCACACAAAACACATACATTTACACATGTCCATGCATATTTCAAGCAATGATTTCATTGATTTCATATTCAATTCATTCAATATGCATAAAAGGCGTAAAATCACAACTCAACATATGAATTTCAATTCCCTTGCTTAAAAGTCCTAGTACAGTGTTTATTTAGCTCGCATATGATGATTATAAGTTGCTCAAATCAAGAATTGAGATTAAAATGACCTCCAAGTCATAATCCCAATTCAAGTTTCAATTTTAAGACTTTTGCCCTTGAGATCAAGGATATCTTACATTTCTAGCCATAGGATTATCATTCTAGCACTTGGATAACTTCTCCCTTGCCTATTTGAAGTATTGAAACTGGATTGGAGTGGAAAGAAACGAGTTTGACACAAATTCAAACAAGCTCTGTTTTTCAGCTTTGTTGCTTTGTTTTGAGTTTAACAAGGCAACAAGATCAGTGTTTTTCATTAAGAATAAGCCACAATAATTCGTGATCAAGGGTTAGAATCAAAACAAGGGTATGTTAACTTGAAAATAAAACAAGTTTGAAGCTCAAAGGATGCTCGAGCTTACCACACGAATCCAAGGAATAGAGCTACACAATTCTGGATTTCAGAATTTCATTTTCAAGGACCTCACTTTGCAGGCTTATAACTTTCTCTACACTCCATAAAATCACACAAACTTGGTCTCAGATTAAAGAGGGTTCAACAAGCTTTAAGATGGTATAAGATTTGTAAGGATTTGAGGCTTTGAACTATGAGAACGAATCAAGGAAAGTGGACACCAGAAAAACACGATTTCAAAGAAGTTTGATGTTTGTTCATGAATATGGAGGGAGTTTCATACTTGAATATATAAAATAATCACCCCCCAAGTGTCATTATCAATTAAGCACAATACCAAGGATGATTTTTGTGAGAATTTGTGCTTAAAATCGTGTAATTCCTCAGTCACTCATGCTTAAACTGTCATACTGTTGACAGTGCAACATCGTCACAATCGATTGTCACCTCTGGACAATCGATTGTCCAGTTAAAATTTTTAAGATTTATAAAAGTTATTATTTTATTTTATTTCTATATATTATAAAGGTTTATTTCATTCAAAATTATTCTTTCAAAATTATCTCCATACATAATAATTATAATTTCACATAATAACAATATAATTCACACAATATTCACATAGCATTTATTTACTAATCAAATAATAATTATATAATATATTTAATATTTAATTATAATTTCGAGGGTTAATTTCGGTGGGTGTTACAGTAGTTAGAGGTAACAAGAAAACATTTTTCATTAATATATATCACCTTGTTTCTTTTGTTTCAAAGAGACAAGAAACAACTTAGCTTGCAGTTTCTCCTCCAATGCCGCGCCCTTTCAATTCGTAGAAATGGCTCACAGCATCACTTTTATCAACCTTTGGCTCTTTTCCTTTGGGTTTGGTCACACCTCCTCTCGAGGGAAAAGGTTTCCTTTTGGGTTTGTACATGCCATGCCTTTCCCTTTCTATTAGAGGTATCACCTACCAGCACGCATCACATGTCCTTTCATATTTTCTAATGGAAGTTGATTCTAATAATCAATCACATGTCCTTTCATATTTTCTAATGGAAGTTGATTCTAATAATCAATCAGCATATTGAGGAGCTCATGTATCCCACACCTCATTTTTTTTTTTTTTTTGCATATTCCTTCTTTGTCCACAGAACATCTTCTAAAGATGTTCAATTATTTCAAGTGGACTCATATCTTGTTGCTGCTTCTAAAGGTCAGCGTTCATGGGTGCCAAGATGATACACTTGGTAGTGATAGTAAGACAATCTCCAACTGCTTTGCATAAGCCTCGATTGCCTCACCATCATCTAGGTTTTATGGTGGAGCCTTGTGGGGCTTATCAATGGTACTCCCTCCATTCCTATTGGAGAAGTTTTTTATTTCTTTTTAAATGTTCTTTTTTTGATTTGAAGAGTGTAATAAATGCTACTTTCCATATTTGCCCTTATTTAATAGGGTATTGGTTTTCGTAAGTAGTAGAAAAAAAGTAATGATTACATTTTATATTTCCACTAAATTAACTACTCTCTCTGTTCCATTTTATTTTGCCTTTTAGGTTTGTACACATAGATTTAGAAAGTGTTGTTTTGTCATAGAATTTTTGGACTTGAACTATTCGGTCAAGTGTTCAATCCTTCTACTAGTTGCTGTTAGACGTAAGGGGGGCACCTTGAATACCAAGATACTCACTCTCTTGTCGATTACTTGGATGTTGTGTGTGTCTGTGTGAAAAAGTTAGGTCATACCTTGGTCCCTTACCTGCCTTTATAGGCGTAGTAGTTGGAGTGTGGTGTATGTAAAGTCGGGTTAATGAGGAATCCAGGATTCCAGCCAACGGTCGTCTTTATGGAAACAGTTTCAATTGTTAATGCTGATCATGACGCCTCAACGGATATAAGCTCCTTCACGGTCATTCGGCCTGGTTAGCCTAATCGATTAGCCTCTAATGCCAAGTAAGCCAGTTTACCGGATAACCGATTAGTGACTGTTGAATCGCTGATCTTGTGATCTTGCTTGTACCGGTTAAGGGGATTTTTACTGAATCATTAAGGTTACTAGTTGGAGTATCCAATGTTCAACGGATGGCTTCTTAACGGTCAGATGTTCAGCATTACCAGTAGGTAAGCCTCAATCCGGTTTGCCGGTATGCCAGTTTCATATCGTGTTAGGCCATAATGGGTCTTCCCGGTATACCGGTTTACACCTGACTGAGCCTCTATGGGTCCTCCTGGCCGAACTCCCAGTATATGTTGGTTCCTCGACAAGTATACCGAGTCGAACAAGTAATGTAGTGATAAAATAGGGTGTCGTACCCACAGGGGATAAGTTGAATTAACAATTTTCACCTTAAAGTAATTATTAGTAAAATTTGAATTAAAATTTGGGTTTTGATAACAAGTCCAAGATATTGTAAATTAAACAGAAATTGATTTTGATTTAAAAACTTGTAAAAGGTTAGGGGTATGGGTCATTAGTAGGATTATAACAACGTGGTTATGAATTAGAATTCTTCCTAAGTCAACGATAATTCCGGTAAATTAACGAAAATTCAATTCCTCAAGATAATCGTTTTTTATTATAATTTCAAAAACTGCTTAATTCCTTAAGTCACTTTTCAAGAATTATAATTTCATTATAATTGCTGCCGGACTTTCATTGTCATATAATTTTACATAGGTATCCCTACTCAATGTAAAACTACAAAGTTTAATTGAAGGTCAATTCAATTCCTAATTTCCCAATTGGATAATTGAATCCCAAGTCATAAAACTGCAGATTTAATGAACACAATCAATACACAATTAAACAATTGACTAAAAGAAAGAGAATTAATTCATAATTCATCATTGTTAGTTATAATCCATACCAAATCATCACATCCCTATATGAACTCTAGCTATCCATAACAAAAATAAATAAATAAATTAAATTAAATTAAATAAATAAATAAATAAAATTACATGGAGGATTCTATAGTAACAGAATTGTTACCAACAATCAAAATCCCGCAAGAATTTCTTCAAAAATTCTTCAGCTGTTTATTTCTCCTTCTTATATAGGTGCAGATGTTGCTATTCATAGAACTAGGAAAATTGACCCGTGCGATGCACGGGTCTTAAATTTCGCTATTCTTTCTATGATCTCGAGTTGACATGAACTTTGACATAAATATAAAAATTGAAATATCAAGTTAGTGCTAAATATATGAGAATTCAAAGATCATAAAAAAGTATATCCATAAGAATATAGGTTTTGGAGTTCTGGAATTCTTGATTAAAAAATCAATTATTGAGCAAAAGATAAATCTATTTAATTTTTACTTTAAATTTTTTAATAAAGATATATTAGAAAAATAAATCTAACAATATTATTAATTTAAAAAATGAAAAGTGTGAATAGTTATACGGGTGTGTCAGTGTCCTTACTCATATCTTCATTTTCTTAATCCTTTTTCTAATTCACCATTGGTGTTTCTGTTTTTTGTAAAGACTTTTGACATCTCTTATTCATTAGACTATATATCTATGTGAAAAAATATGAGTATTTGTGTTCACCAAAAATAAATAAATATATGTGTAATTGTGTTATAGAACGAATAAATATATATGATCAAATATAACGAATAATTATCTATGTGTAATTGTGTTATAGAAAAAATAATTATATATATGATCAAAATAGTTATATCACTAATACTCTACTCATCAATTTTCATATTCTATTTTTGTTTTCAGCACTTGTCTTATCAAATCCTTAACTTCCACAAAAAGGCATAAGTTTTAGTTTAGTCAGAAACCATAAGTTATTTAATTAGATCAAATAAAATCTTTAATATTTAATTTCACCAAAAAATATGTAATTAAATAATTTTTTTGAAACTTTATGACAACTCTCAAAATGGCAAGGAATAAATTAAAGATAAAGAAAAAAAGAAATAAATTAAAGATAAATTATTTTTTATTCGAGTACTCATTTGTATATTTTTTAATGATGTATGTTTGGAGAGCCTAACGAACATCAAAATTAGAAGTTTATTTTCCAAAATTTTTTGTACATAAAAGTGTTTGAAAATATGTATTAAAGAGATGGAAAGAAATGAGAAGAGACAAAGAAACTGAAAGGGAGAGAAACAAAGGCAACCTGAAAAAAAAACGAAAGAAAGAAGATGAAGAGAAGTGTATCTCTAAGAAAACATGATGAACGATTATGATTTAATCTAATAAAATATGATGGATGGCTAAGACTAAAAGACTCAAAACACACACTTAATGATGAATTTAGGAGAGAAATGCAATATTAGGAGGGAAAATGGTTTTTTAGGAGGGAAATCTTTTTTACCCTTCTACTTCTCCTATTTTATATTATTATGTTGACTAGAATTTAGGACATAGCTTTTAACAACCTAGAATTAAGGAATGATATTAAAACAAAAGTTAAAATAAAGAAAAATGAATTTCTATTTTAATAATTCTTAAGAAGTTTGTTGTAACTTCAATAGCTCCACGTGGTGAAACGACTTAATAATTCTTCATTTTTTTATTTTTAATTGGCTTATTTAACATTTTAGTCACTGAACTTAGGTGCTCTTTTGGAATTGGTCCTTAAACTTTTTTCGATGCTTTGGGTCCCTGAACTTTGTTTAATTTTTAGTAATGGTCCTTTCGTCACTTAAGTGATGATATAACCGACGACATGTCACTTAACATTCATAATATCAACGAGTGACGTGTTATGCAGAGCCACAAGACACTACATGATTTTTTTTATTAAAAAAATAATTTCTTTTAAAATATATTAAAAGGTTCGATTTTCTTAAAAATATGCAATTTTTAACTTTTTTTAATTTAAAAAATTTACGTGATATCATCTGGCACATTACCTATTGATATGGCGAAAGTGACATGACATATCTTCGGTCATATCACCAATTAAGTGATGAAATGACCATTTCCAAAATTTGAGCAAAGTTTAAGGACTCAAAACATCGAAAAAAAAGTTTAAGGACCAATTTCAAAAGAGCACCTAAGTTCAGGGACTAAAGACTTAAATAAGCCTTAAAATTTTTATTTTTTTTATTTTTATTTTTAATTTATTATCATTTTTTTTACTATTCCTTTGATATTAAACTTCATATTTATGTCTTAAAATCTGAAATTCATGGCAAAGAGAAGTAATATTAGTAATGGACTTTATTAACAACTAAATGTTTAACATTTAGCTAATACTTACTAAATATTTAAGAAACAAGCCTAAAACCAAGTAAAAAGGAGGATAAATACCAACAAAATATGATATAAATTTGACTATAATTACTCCCCCAAACTTAATATTTTGCATGTCTCGGGCAAAAGTAACACAGAAAAAGATCATACTTACAAGGCTCCCTAACTATTTTCATGTATATTTACAAGGCTTAATTATGTCACAGGTCCCTGAAGTTTGGGGTACTTTTGTCAGATACCCTTATACTTTTTTTTTCAATGTCTGACTCCCCGAAGTTACTTCTGGGTTTGTCATATACCCCTACTATCGATTCTGGGCAATTTTGATGACATGTAACATCAGAATTTTAGTCAGACGCAGGAGGTTGGTCATGTGGTGTCGTGTGATGTCACGCGGTCGAAGGCGACCTCTCTCTTCAATTCTTTTTTTTTATTTTTTTATTTAACTAAAAATATAAAAATATTTAGTTTTTTTAGTTTTTTAAATTAAAAAAACAAAAGATCTTCGCTCACAGGGCACCAGGTGCTTAACCTCCTGCGTCTGATCAGGATTCCGATGTTACATGTCAGCAAAATTGGACAAAATCGGTAATAGGGGTATATGACAAACCCAGAAGTAACTTCAGGGAGTCAAAAATTGAAAAAAAAAGTATAAGGGTATCTGGCAAAAGTACCCCAAACTTCAGGGACCTGTGACATAATTAAGCCTATTTACAAAATCAGAAAAATTGACCAACCCTCTGCAAAAAAACCTTTACTTTCATAGACCAATTGAATTAATTAAAATCAATTAAAGAAACAAATGTTAAAGGAACAAATCGACCAGCGGAGAAACGAAACACACTATCTTCTCATTCTCTCTGTGCTTGGCTCAAGTGTTTACTCTCAGTTCATCTCATGAAACAACACAACTATGAGTTTGACAAGCAAGGTTCTCATTCTCTGCCGCACTAATCACTAGCATGCACAAATCAAAAGGCCTTTTCCGAGTTGTAATTTCAAGGTAAAGGAAAGAAAGTGTTTGGGGTGAACAACCTCAGATTAAGGAACACAATAGCATAACGTTACTACACACACAAGATTTGTTACCACATTTCCGAATACCCTTGTTCATAACCGAACACACAAAACAAGGCAAACAAACTCTTTTAATTTTTTTTTACATTATTTTATGTGTGTTTGTTCTTTGAATTTTCAATCTGCAACCACCATTCAAATTCCAACTTTCATCGCCAAAACCCCTTCATATAGAGATTGTTCACACAAATAAGGCCTTTGAGAAGTTAAGAAATAAAAGAATATAAACAAAAGGCTCAAAGTGGCTAGCAAACGATTTTTTTTTGGGTAAAATACATAGGCTAAGTATGTGTCAATTGAAAAAAATGCCTAAATCATCTTTGTGCAACATGCAATTCTCAACAATTTTGAAAAGAACCAAGGCAAACCCTAGAGTAACTTATCGTAATGAACAATATCCCACAAGACAAGAAAACTATAGTGGCATAATTGTGACCACATTTATAAGGCACAAAACTCACTGAGTAGGGACAATCCACTGATCAATCATTTCCGAAAAAATTTGCTTAAGTAACTGATTTAAAAAAAACAATCCAGTCTAATCAGATAAAGTTATATAGAAAAGAATTCAATCGCTTTCCCTACTTAAGTATCTACACAATCAAACAGCAAGGCAACCCCAACTCAAAAAATTTTACACTTTTATCGGAACATCACAACACTAACAAGGGAGAAGATACAACCAAAACAACCACAATTCATTATCACTCTCCCCTCAAACTTAGAAATATGACTTGTCCCCAAGCAATTATTTATATGCTTATTTAAATTGAAAGAATATAAAAAGATATAAGAACATAGAAAGATAAAAGAACTTCCCTTTGAAGTACATTAGTAACCATGAAGTAGAATTGGAAGAAAACTCTCCCAGACTTGTTCTCACAACTGAGGTGTCTCCCAGAAGGGCTTGTTTAACGTCTTGGCTTGACGATTGACATTTTATCCAGAGTTAAGGGTCAAGGACCTTAACACAAGTCTTGCATCAGTCCACTTCACCACCTAGGTACACCTTTAGCCTTTGTCCATTCACCTTGAAAGTCATGCCAGACTTAGGTTCCTTCACTTCTACAGCACCAAAAGGTGATACCTGCTCAACAACAAAAGGACCAGACCATCTAGACTTAAGTTTTCCTGGGAAAAGCCTAAGTCTAGAGTTATACAATAAAACTAGTTGTCCTTTTTGAAAAGACTTGTTTTTGATTTTTCTGTCATGTCATTTTGTTAGTTTTCTCTTTAAAAATGCGAGAAGTGTCATATGCTTGCTCTCTGAACTCATCAAGTTCATTTAGTTGCAAAAGTCTCTTCTCGCCTGCTTTTGCCAAATCAAAGTTCAAAAACCTCGTTGTCCAGTATGCCTTATGAGCAAGCTCAATAGGCAAATGGCAACTTTTACCATAAACAAGCTGGTATGGTGACATCCCAATCGGGGTCTTGAAAGCTGTCCTGTAGGCCCACAAAGCATCATCAACTTTCTTTGCCCAATCTTTCCTTGAATTACTCACAATCTTTTCCAGGATTCTTTTCAATTCCCTGTTTGATACTTCCACCTGGCCACTTATTTGAGGATGATATGGGGTTGCAATTTTGTGACGCACCCCATACTTGGTAAAGACCTTTTACATCACCTTGTTACAAAAGTGAGTTCCACCATCACTGATTGGCACTCCAAACCTGCTGAACATATTTCTTTTCAAAAAATTAACAACAATAGCAGAATCATTAGTAACACAAGGAATAGCCTCTATCCACTTGGACACATAATCTACACCCACCAAAATGTATTTGTTATTGAAGGATGTAGGAAATGATGGCATAAAGTCTATCCCCAAACATCTAAAACTTCAACCTCTAGGATACTTTGTAGTGGCATATCATCTTTCCTTGAAATATTACCCGCTCTTTGGCACTTGTCACATTTCATCACAAAATCTCCAGCGTCTTTGAACAAAGTGGGCCAATAAAACTCACTTTGCAAAACCTTAGACGTCGTTTTTTTATTACTAAAATGCCAAGCATAATCCGAAGCATGACAGTGACAAAGAATGTCAGGTATGTCATAATCAGAAACACATTTTCTTATGACCCCGTCTGCACACCTTCTATACAGGAAAGGTTCATCCCAAAAATAGAACTCGGCATCATGTAAAAAAAATTTCTTTTGTTGCCATGAAAGTTCTTTTGGGATTACCTTAGTTGCTTTGAAGTTGGCTAAGTCAGCATACCAAGGTAATGTAGACACAGTTAAAAGCTTTTCATCGGGGAAATTTTCTTTTATTGGTACCTGGTCATCCTAAAAATTATTTTCAGATGGGAGTCGGGACAAGTGATCAGCTATTACATTATGGACTCTCTTTTTGTCCTTAATCTCAATATCGAACTCTTGTAACAACAAGATCCACCTTATCAATCTTGGGTTAGCGTCTTGCATAGCCATAAGGTGCCTTAAAGCTGCATCATCATTGTACACAATAACTTTTGAACCAATTAAATAAGATCAAAATTTATGTACTGCAAATACAACTGCAAGCAATTCTTTTTCAGTAGTCGTATAATTAATTTGAGCACTGTTGAGTGCACGACTAGCATAGTAAATCACATGAAAAACTTTACTCCTCCTCTGCCCTAAAACAACCCCTATAGCATAGTCACTTGCATCACACATTAGTTCAAAAGGTTCTTCCCAATTTGGTGCAACTACTACGGGGGCTGAGACTAGTTTCTTTTTCAAAATCTCAAAAGCATTCATGCAATCTTCATCATAATGAAACTCAACATCTTTTTCCAACAAATTACAAAGGGGTTTAGCAAATTTTGAAAAATCTTTAATGAACCTCCGGTAAAAACCGGCATGTCCAAGAAAACTTCTAATCCCTTTGAGATTTGTTGGAGGTGGTAAATTTTCAATCATAAAAACTTTTGCCTTATCCACCTCACTGCCTTTTTCAGAAATCTTGTGCCCCAAAACTATCCCTTTCTTAACCATAAATTGATATTTTTCCTAGTTAAGGACAAGGTTAGTTTCTTGGCACCTTTTCATCACTTTTTCTAAATTACTCAAACATGAATCAAATGAAGAACCGAATACAGAAAAATCATCCATAAATACCTCAATGAATTTTTCAACCATATCGGAGAAGATAGCAAGCATGCACCTTTGAAAAATTGCAGGTGCATTGCATAATCCAAAAGGCATCCTTCGATAGGCAAAAATTCCAAAGGGGCATGTAAATGTTGTTTTTTCTTCGTCTTTTGGGTCAACACATATTTGATTATAACCGGAATATCCATCAAGAAAACAATAGTATTCATGACCCGCTAATCGCTCTAACATTTGATCCATAAATGGTAATGGAAAGTAGTCCTTTCGGATGGCAGCATTTAGTCTCCTATAGTCTATGCATACTCTCCACCCGAAAACAGTCCGAGTGGGAATCAGTTCATTTTTTTCATTTTTAATTACTGTCATGCCACCCTTTTTAGGGACCACTTGCACTAGGCTCACCCAAGTGCTGTCAGAAATGGGATAAATTATACCCGCATCTAACAACTTAACCACTTCTTTTCTCACAACCTCTTTCAGAGTAGGATTGAGCCTTCTTTGAGGTTGTATAACAGGTTTAAAATTTTTTTCAAGCAGAATCTTATGCATGCAAAATGAGGGACTAATTCCCTTTAAATTAGAAACATTCCAACCTATAGCAGATCTATACTCTCACACAACTCGTAACAGTTTCTCAATCTCTAAGTCATTCAAAGCATTATTAACTATAATGGGGTGATATTCATCCTCATTAAGAAACACATACCTGAGATCGGATGGCAGAGCTTTCAATTCTGGTTTCGGTGGAGTTTCTTTTTCATGCATTTTGAGATCCTCCAAGTGCCCCCTTCTTTTTAATTCAGATGGTGCATTTAGATGCATCACAATCTTTTCTATCCTTGGTTCATCACAATCGTCATGCACCAAGGCAACTTCCAAAGAATCACTTAAATTGGTTTTCTCGAAAGTCGATGTTACAAGAGTATCTATAACATCGACCATGAAACACTGAGCATCATCGAGGGATTTCTTCATTGATTCATAGACATTAAAGGTTACTTTTTCATCATGAACCCTTAGCATCAACTCACCTTGTTGAACATCAATCAAGGCTCTTCCTGTAGCAAGGAATGGTCTTCCCAAGAGTAAAGGTATATCAATGTCCTCATCCATGTCCAAGATCACAAAGTCTGCTGGGAAAATGAATTGTCCACCTTGACAAGAACATCTTCCACCTTGCCATAAGGTCGCTTAATGGAACGATCAGCTAACTGGAGGCAAATCATGGTCGGCTTTATTTCTCCTATGCCCAGCTTCTTGAAGATTGAGAGGAGCATCAAGTTGATGCTTGCCCCTAGATCACAGAGTGCCCTACCAATGTCATGTCCACCAATTTGCAAGGAATTGTGAAACTACCAGGGTCCTTCAATTTTTGAGGGAGCTTTCTCTGAATAATTGCACTACACTCTTTAGTAAGCATTATAGTTTCATCATCTTGGAGCTTCCTTTTATTAGTCAACAATTCCTTCATAAACTTGGCATAGGTAGGCATTTGTTCTAATGCTTCAGCAAAAGGGATATTAATCTGCAACCTTTTGAACACTTCCATGAATCTGGAAAACTGCTTCTCTTTCTCCTCCTTCTTTAATCTTTGAGGAAATGGAATTTTTGTGAATGATTTTGAGTTCTGCTCCTTCTCTTTAGTTGGTTGTGTCCTCTCATTTTGTTGCACCTCAGCAAGAATAGGTTTCTCTAGTTCTTGTTCTAGTTGCTCATTTGTTATGTTCACCAACACCTTATCTTTCTTTTTTTTGTGCCTCTTTAAGATGCTTGCCACTTCTAAGTGTGATTTCCTGCACTGCTCTTTGGGGTTATGGACGGTATTACTGGGGAATGATCCTTGTCGCAGGTTAGTTTTAATTCAGATGGATAAGAAGTACTTGCAGAGGCACTAACTTGAACTTGGCTTAGTTGCTTAGTGAGTGCAACTATTTGTTGTTGCATTTCCTTGTTTTGTGTGAATAAGGCTTGTACATCATGAGCTTCTACATCACTCTTCTTCAATAAAGTTCTCTCAGTTAAAGCATGGCTACTGTTGTGAGCCATCTTCTCAATTAACTCCCTTGCTTCATTAGGAATCTTGCTCACCAATGAACCACCTGATGCAGCATCAATCATACTCTTGTTGGACATCTTCAAACCATCAAAAAAATAGCCGGATTTGCATCCAATCCAGCATTGAGTGAGTGGGACACCTCTTGAGCAATTGGTTATACCTTTCCCAAGCTTCATGTAGGGACTCGCCATATTTTTGAACAAATGCATTTATTTCTTGTCTAAGCCTTGCTTGCTTTGCAGGAGGAAAGTGTTTGTCAATAAACTTCCTAACAAGGTCGTCCCAAGTGGTGATGCTCCCTTGAGGTAAGGATAAGAGCCAACTCTTTGCTTTATCTCTTAAAGACAGTGGGAACAATCTCAACCGAATGGCCTCGTTAGTTGCTCCTTGAATCTTGCTAGGATACTTAGAAAATTTGCTATATGCTCATTCGGGTCCTCATGCGGACTACCACTAAACTGGTCCTACTGAATCAAAGTGATGTATGCAAGCTTTATTTCAAAATTTTGTGCTGCTATAGCTGGCCGGACAATGCTGTTGGAACTACAATCGGTAGGTGAATTAACTAGAGAACACTACGAGAACACCTAGACGGGAGGGTTGAATAGGTGTTAAAGAAACCTTGAAAGATTTTCGAATGAAACAAAACGAAACAATTAAAACGAACAATTTTCACAATTTCTGAAAATCATAATCGATTATGAACAGTCCTTAATCGATTATCATCTGACAGCAACTTTATGATAATCGATTATGAAGTCCAGATAATCGATTATAATCTGGAAAAAACTGGAAAAAAAATCACTTTTTCAATCAAATACGAAAATCAATCAATTAACACATAAGATCAGAGATAAAGCAGAATTGATTAACACCAATATTCTTATTGATTACCTAGGTTATGAAAATGATTTTCCCAATTCAATTTATACAATTAAACACTCATTCAATCAATTATGGAAAATCAATCTTTTTTAGGTTTTCAAACAAGAACAATATGAAATGACAAGAATGTAAAGAGTTAAGGGAATAGAGATACTGCACAGTGATTTATCCTGGTTCACTCACAACCACCGTGAGCTACATCCAGTCCCCTCTTCAACCAAGAGAGATTCTTCACTAAAGGAATTAGAATTCTCAAATTACAAGTTAATGCCTCTCAAGACTCCCTTCTTGATAGCCTCCAAGAGATACCTCACTCTTGTCTTGCAATCCTATTGAAATCTATTCTAACCTTCTTCCCTTGCTTGTTGATAACCCCACAACAAGTCTTCCAATTGCTTGTTGATTCCTCACAACAAGACTTCCAATTTGCTTGTCAACACAACAAGACTTCCAAGACGATTTGCTTGATGAACAACCACCAAGACTTCCTTTGTTGTAGAATGTTTGCCTCCTTGCAATGATTACAACCCAATAGAAAACAATAACAATCCTATGAATCTCTTTCAAGAACTATGAAAATATCAACATATGAGATTCAAAGATTCTTGATCAAAGAATGTGAAAATGAAAGCTTGATGATCTTTGAGAAAGTGAGAGAGAAAGTTGAGAGAATAGTGTGGCTTTGATCTTTCCAAAATGATATGAAAAATAAAATTCATTTGTTCTTATGATTCACAAAGGTTAGGAAAAGGTTTATATAGAATACCCAAAAAGGAAACTTAAAAACTGATTTTGAGAAGTGAAAAACGTATTTTAAAAAACCAGTACAGCAGATCATAATCGATTAAGCAACCCTCATAATCGATTATGCCTTTGTTGAAAAGTGATAATCGATTATTTCATCATCATAATCGATTATTACCTGATCAGACATTTGATAATCGATTATGACTTTATTATAATCGATTATTAACTGATAAAGTTGATCAAAAACTTGTTTTCTCAAAACTAAACCTTTTCTTTCAAACCTTTAAGCCACCTATTGATTTTAGGTTAAGTGAATACGCAAAATATAATATGATCATGCACTTGATAGAGATTCACTACCCTCTAATAACTCTACCCAAACTCATCAAACTATAAGACCCAAATAGAAGATATTACAACTCAATACACATATTGAATCTTCATGAGCTTGTTCTCTCTTCATCATTTGTTGTTTGTTGATCTTGTTGAACTTTGGTGAGCTTCTCCATAACTTGAACCTGATCAAAACATTTATAGCTTGTTCAAAACATTTGTCATTATCAAAACATTCTCACTGGATCTAACAAATGCTAGTGGCACAATTGTCCGGATTAATTATTGCATAATCCGCAAGAATCCTTTCTCCTGGTTGTTCTTCTGCCATTCTCCTTGCTTGTCTTTTTCTCTCTTGTTGCGCTTGTTTCCTTAACCTTCTAACAGTGTGTTCAATCTCAGGATCAAATTGTAAGTTACCTGTGTTACTTGCACTGCGCAAGTGCATAAATGCAAGAGTCTAAAGACCAAGGTTAGTTGATCAAAGCAACAAATAATAAAATAAATAAAATAAAATATATAAATATTTACACAAATTTCACCAATAAATAGCAATAAGTACCGCAAAATCGTTAGAATCAAACAAATCTCCGGCAATGGCGCCAAAAACTTGTTGGTTCCTTTGCAAGTATACCAAGTCGCATAAGTAATATAGTGATAAAATAGGGTGTCCTACCCACAGGGATAAGTTGAATTAACAATTTTCACCATAAAGTAATTATTAGTAAAATTTGAATTAAAATTTAGGTTTTGATAACAAGTCCAAGATTTTGTAAATTAAACTTAGAAATTGATTTTGATTTAAAATCTTGTAAAAGGTTAGGGGTATGGGTCATTAGCAGGATTATAACAACGTGGTTATGAATTAGAATTCTTCCTAAGTCAACAATAATTCCAGTAAATTAAAGAAAATTCAATTCCTCAAGATAATCGCTTTTTATTATAATTTCAAAAACTGCTTAATTCCTTAAGTCACTTTTCAAGAATTAAAATTTCATTATAATTGTTGTCGGACTTTCATTGTCATATATTTTATGTAGGTATCCCTACTCAATGTAAAATTACAAAGTTTAATTGAATGTCAATTCAATTCCAAATTTCCCAATTGGAGAATTGAATCCCAAGTCATAAAACTGCAGATTTAATGAACACAATCAATACACAATTAAACAATTGACTAAAAGAAAGAGAATTAATTCATAATTCATCATTGTTATTTATAATCCATGTCAAATCACCACATCCCTATATGAACTCTAGCTATCCATAACAAAAATAAATAAATTAATTAATTAATTAATTAAATTAAATAAATAAAATTACATGGAGGATTCTATAGTAACAGAATTGTTACCAACAATCAAAATCCCGCAAGAATTTCTTCAAAAGAGTTTCTTGATTATTGCCTCTCTCCTTCTTCAGCTGTTTATTTCTCCTTCTTATATAGGTGCATATGTTGCTATTCATAAAACTAGAATTTAGGACATAGCTTTTAACAACCTAGAATTAAGGAATGAAATTAAAACAAAAGTTAAAATTTAAAAAAAAAACGAATTTCTATTTTAATAATTCTTAAGAAGTTTGTTGTAACTTCAATAACTCCGCGTGGCGAAACGATTTAATAATTCTTCATTTTTTTAATTTTTAATTTTTATATTTTTATTATTATATTTTTATTTTTTATTTTTATTTTTATTATCTAAACATTTTTTTTTACTATTCCTTTGATATTAAACTTCATATTTAGGCCTTAAAGTCTGAAATTCATGGCAAAAAGAAGTAATATTAGTAATGGATTTTATTAACAACTAAATGTTTAACATCTAGCTAATACTTACTAAATATTTAAGAAACAAGTTAAAACCAAGTAAAAAGGAGGATAAATACCAATAAAATATGATATAAATTTGACTATAATCAATATACTGGTTTACACCTGACTAAGCCTCTATGGGTCCTCCTGGCCGAATTGTCAGTATATCGGTTTCCACTAGATTGAGCCTCTTGGGACCTCTTGGCCAAATTACCGGTATACCGGTTTCCACCCGTCTGGGCCTCTATCGGGCCTCTTGACTGAATTGTCGGTATCTGGGGGTGAAAGAGTCTGGTCCATAACAATGTTGATTATTGTACTCTCCCCGGTTTGAAATATAAGCAATAAAAAACACATTTCACTTGGTTTAAAATATAAGAAAAATTAATTAATCTTCTTAAAGTTTATATCATTCTCAATGCTACTTTCTTAAAATATACCTAGAAAATTGTTTTCTCATTTAATTTTTGTTTCATTCCCAATACTACTTTCCTAAAATATCTCTATTTTTATAAATTTGAGAAAATTAATAGAATCAACTAACCTTCTTAATAAGTGTGAAAGTAGTTAGATTTGCTTATATTGTAAGCCGGAGGGTGTAAGTTTTATGTATACTTTGTCTAAAATACCTCTATTTAATCCTTATTGAAAATTGTAGTAGCATTTAATTTTTATTAGAAAATGTGTTCATTAATTAATGTATGGTGGTTTAGAGATGAGATAAAGGATGAAAGTATAATTAATGAGAAGTGAATGAAATAATTGAATGAAGGGTTAAAATTGAAAAAAAAAATATGTAAAAGGCCAAGATCCGTTAGCCACAAAACGGTCCAGTCTTTCAAACAACTCACCCTTCTGCCATGTAAAATGATATCCCTTGTAACCAACATCCTCCAGATTACTCTCTAAGAGGCATTGTTCAAACTTATTCATCAAGTTTCGGTTAGGAGGACCACCACCAACTTTTTCATCACAGAACAAGATGGTATTAAATTCACCACCAACACACCAGGGCTCATTAACATTTCTACTAAAATCCTTCAACTCTCTCCAAAGCTCTACTCTATTACCATCCTGCGGGCTAGCATAAATAACAGAAAGAATCCAACTTGGATGAAAAGAAGAAACAATACGAAGATGAACACATTGGGGTGAAGTACTTATAACAGAAACAAACAGATTACAGATCTTCCAAAGCACCCAAATACCTCCAGAGAAACCTCTAGCTTCCACTCTAACACAACCATCAAGGCCAATTTTCCTGCAAACAGTATCGGCTCTAGAACCCGAAATACGAGGTTCAAGAATGCCTAACAGAGAAATATCATACATTTTAATGAAGTCTTTCATCAAAGATGGGAATGTTCTAGCACCAGCTCCCCTACAATTCCAGATTAAAAAATTCATGATTACTGAAGAGAGAAGAAGAGGTGTGACAAACCCCTTTAAGCATCACGAGGAAAAGAGACCCTTGGTTCCAGCTCACCCGAGCTCGAATCACACTAAACCGTGCTACAACGCTCATTCTGGAGAAACCATGAATAGGTGTTAGAGAAACCTTGAAAGATTTTCGAAAGAAACAAATCAAAACAATTAAAACAAATGATTTTTACAAAAATTTAAGCTTCTTAATCGATTAACTTCAGTACTAATCGATTAATGTCGAAGCTAACTTTTGAACTAATCGATTAACTAAGTCGTTACTCGATTAATGCCGAAAGCTGCTTTAAAACTAATCGATTAATTATCAACTTAATCGATTAATCACTATTAAAACTGAAAAATCATTTTTCAATTGAATACGAAAATCAATCAATTAACACATAAGATCAGAGATTAAGAGGAATTGATTAACACCAATATTCTTATTGATTACCTAGGTTATGAAAATGATTTTCCCAAAATCAATTTGCACAATTAAGATTCAATTCAATCAATTATGAAAATCAATCTTTTCTAGGTTTTCAACCAAGAACAAATGAAATGACTTGAATGTAAAGAGTTAAGAGTTTAGAGATACTGCACAATGATTTATCCTGGTTCACTTTCATCCACTTGAAAGCTACATCCAGTCCCCTCTTCAACCAAGAGAGATTCTTCACTATGAGGAATTAGAGTTCTCAAATTACAAGTAAATGTCTCTCAAGACTCCCTTCTTGATAGTCTACAAGAGATACCACACCCTTGCCTTGCAATCCTATTGAATCTAATGTAACCTCTTCTCTTGCTTGTTGATATCCCCACAACAAGTCTTCCACTTGCTTGATGATGCCTCACACCAAGACTTCCAATTGCTTGTTAACACAACAAGACTTCCAAGATAACTTTGCTTGATGAACAACCGCCAAGGCTTCCTTATGTTGTAGATAGCTTGCCTCCTTTGCAATGATTACTACTCAATGAAAACAATGACAATCCTATGAATCTCTTTCAATAGCTATGAAAATATCAACATAAGAGATTCAAAGGTTCTTGATCAAAGAATGTAAAAATAGAAAGCTTTGATCTATGAAAGTGAGAGAGAATAGTGTGGCTTTGAGAAATTGATTTGTTCTAAAGTGTAATAATGATTCACAAAGGTTAGGAAAAAGTTTATATAGAATACCCAAAAGTTAGGAAACAATAGAAATTGATTTTTCCTTGAAAATCTTATTTTAAAAACTGATTCTGCACGTGTTAATCGATTAACACAATGCTTTAATCGATTAAATAATTTGTTAATCGATTAACCAAAACATTTAATCGATTAACCACTGCTAAAATCAATTAAAAACTTGTTTTCTCAAAACTAAACCTTTTCTTTCAAACCTTTAAGCCACCTATTGATTTTAGGTTTAATTGAATACTCAAAATATAATATAATCATTACCTTGATAGAGATTCACTACCCTCTATAGGACTCTACCCAAACTCATCAAATAAAAGACTTAATCTTGAGAGGCTAAAGATATTACAATAAAACATAAACTAAGTCTTCATGAGCTTGCTCTCTTCATTATGTTGAGTGTTGTTTGTTTGTTGATCTTCTTCAAAACTTGAGCTTGATTAAATCATTTGTAGCTTGTTCAAAACCTTTGTCATTATCAAAACATTCTCACTGGATCTAACAATCTCCCCCTTTTTGAAAATGACAAACACGTTTTGAATTTGTTTGAAGTTGTTGATGATTGAACCATTTGATCACTTGGTGAGACTCTTGCTCCCACTCAATAAATGCTTTTGACATTTGAATTGCAATTGAGTAAGCTTGATTCTCCCCCTATCTTCAACAACTTTGCTCAACCTATATAAAAACAACAAAACAACCTCTTCTCCCCCTTTTGGCATTATCAAAAAGTAATATATACCAATTGAAATATAAAATACTAAGATAAATAAGAGAAATTATAACATTCATTTCTTCACAACATTGATACCAACTAATCAATGATACCAAATGTAAAACTAATGAAACATACTTTGAAATGTGATAACAATTGGCAAGAAATGTGACAATGAAATATAATACCAATTGTAACTAAAAAGTCATAATATCACTTAACAAAATAAGATATCAATTGTAAAGAAATATCTCAATAATCACAATAGCATGATAAACATCTAACAATCACACAATGATACCAATTATGAATTTTGTAGAAGAAATACCAATTGTACATTTTGAATAGCAATTGTCAAAGACTAATAGCAAGATTAGAATATACCAAATGTAAGTCCAATTGTGAATACTTTCTATCTCTTGTAAGAAATTCACTTGATACCAATTCTGAATATCCAACAATATCAATTGTACCAAAATGTAGGAGTTTCACTTGAGATTTGAAGAAGCAAATAATGAATAACACTTGTAAGCCTTTTGCTCTTCAATCACACCTACAAAACAATCATGCTTTGCTTTTTGGTATCCAAATAGTCTTGGATTCATTTTTGTTAGTTAAGGGACTCTCACCCTTCTTAACCCAAACAAAATTTCCTTTAGGTATACCATGCACTTTAATATAACACACATTTAAAGTATGTCCATGAGTGCCACAATAGAAACATGTTGGTGCATTTGAAAAATCAACTTTAGAAAAATCAACAACATTTCTATGAGACTTACTCTTAGCATTAGTATAACCCAAACCAAACTTGTTTGAATTTTCTCTTTGAAAATTTAACAATGTGCGCAATTTAATATCACCACTTGTGAAATTTGCAAGCTTATTTTTCAAAATAGCATTTTCATCTTTAAGCAACTTGCAATTCTCACAATCAACCACAATATTCAATCTACTAGCACAATCACAAGAAGAACTAGCATATATAAGATCAAGAGTTTCATTTTCAAGATTAAGCTCATCAATTTGTTTTTGAAGTTCTAAAATCTCTTGTTGATGTTTCAAAATGAGCTTCTTCCTTTCAATGTTTTTCAAAGCTAGTTTCTTAAGATGTTCATGCATTTCTTCATAAGCATTATATAAAATTTCATATTTGGAAGAAATTTCGGATTTAGTTTCACTTACATCGCTTTCGTCGCTTTGTTCACTTGATTCATCATTTGAACTTTCCTCTTCATCTACTAGAGCTATCAAGTTGAGACAAGCGGCTTCTTCATCATTCGAAGAACTACTAGTTGTGCTTTTCTTGTCTTCTTCATCATCACTATTCCAAACAATGTATGCCCTTTTGTGTTTTGCATTTTTCTTCTCTTTCTCCTTCTTCTTGAGGTACTTAGAGCACGAATACTTGAGATGACCGGGCTTTCCACATTCATGGCAAACTATTCCTTCTTTTGGTATATTCTATTATTACCTTTTTTTTTGTATATATAAATGTATATGTAGTAAAAAAAAATTTGGGGGGGCCCTATTTTTATGGGCCCTGGGCCTGGGCACCACTTGCCCTACCCCAGGGCCGGCCCTGTTTTTACGGTCTGTTTTTTTTTTCTATTTTTCAATTTTGTTTTGATTTTGATTTTTCTTTTTGATTTAGTTTTTTTTAGTTCATGTCCAGTTAAATTATTTTAGTTTTTTTATCAAACGTTAATAACTGGATCAAAACCAAAATAAAATTAAAAAACAAAAAAATATTGTTATAATATACTCCTTCTGTTCTAATTTAACTGTCATTTTAGAAATTTCACACCGATTAAGAAAGTCATTTAATATTTTAATTTTCAAGATAATTATTAATTAACTTTACTATAAGAGATTAATGGGTATGCACTGACGGTGTAAAGTTTTTTACACCATCGTTCCATCATCTACCATTCATTTGTATTACTTTAATCTAAAAGTCAACGACAATAAACGGATGAATGGTAGATGATGCACTGATGGTGTAAAAAACTTTACACTGTCAGTGCATTACCCATTTTCTCTTACTATAATACCCTCAAAGTACATTAATTATCACCCATTTCACATATTTCAACACATTAAATGCAAGGTTGAATGTGAAAAAATTCAATTAATACATCCTCAAATTTCTAAATACACAAGGGAGTGAGTAATACAGGAACTAATTTTAAATATCTCAATATATAAAGGAATTTAATATTTAAGCCAAAGCCAAAAGATCGGCATATCTAATCTCTTGACCACGCATTACCACCCTTTATAACCGCATGTTATCCAAACGACCATTGCAACACTGCAACATCCTAACAGAACTTCTATACGCTCTATAAATAACAGAGCAACAAGCTCAAGGAGCATGCATGGCTTCCAATCTGATTGTAGCAGTCTCAAGCTTGGTCCTAGCAGTTTTGGTTGCTCTCACAGTTCAAATATTCTACTTTTCACCCATAGATCCACTCTTACTAGAGATACCACCAACATCTTCAGCTTATCCTTCAACCAAAAACAACATATTACAGGTGAAAAATTCATATATTCATATTATATTATATGGTCTAAAGATTTTAAACAATTAATAGAAATTTATTTTTCTAACAATTAATAATTTACATTTTATATTGTTTCTCTAACAGAATGTCATCAAACTTGGGGAAGGACTTTTGAAGGATCCGGAAGATGTTTGTGTGGATAAAGAAGGCACTCTCTATACAGCTACTCGAGATGGTTGGATTAAAAGGTTGCGCAGAAATGGAAATTGGGAGAATTGGAAGCATATAGATAGTGATACTTTGCTAGGAATCACACCAACAAAAGGAGGTCTCATTGTATGTGATGCTGAAAAGGTAACATAAATTAAAACTCATATTTTCTTTTTGTTTTTAATTCATGAGTCTCACATATGTTGCCCTATGTTGTATCAGTACCATTACGGTATCCAACCTTTATCGGATACCGGGTACGACATTTTCCTAAAAATTAGAGCACAGGTAGGTAGGACAATATAAATTCAAATATATATATATATATATATATATATATATATATATATATATATATATTCCCTCCGTCTCACAAGGATGGTTAAAAAATTCAAAAATAATAAAAATTAAGGAGACACTCATTTAATAATTTGTTTAACACATCAACTAATTATTAAACAACTAATTTAATACATTTTGCATGGATCAACCAATCGTAATACAAAGTTTACAATTTCTAAATTTTTCATTAATTATTTTAAATATAGTTTGGGACAAAAATTTAGTCATTTTTTACCATCCTTATAAGACAGACAAAGGGAGTATAAAAATAAGATATAAAAAACAATATTGACATTGAAATAAAGTATGAGTATCTTAAAATTATAGGAATTGTGCTTTGTGCCGTGTGTTTTCTCGTCCTCCCAAACACAGTTGCTTATAAAAAATTGAGTGAGGCATTATGGCACAGATTAGGGATGTTCATATCCAAACCGATTCAAAAGAACATTACAAACCGATTCAAAAAAACCGAAAAAACCAAACTTATTTGGATGTTTTTGGATTGAAAAATCTATTGGTTCATTTTGGTTTTTGGTATTAGTTTTAAGAACCGATTCGGACCGAACTAGATCGCTAGTTATAAATATATAAACATAAAATACACTTGATTAGGCTTAATACTCACGCACACACTCCACATATGGACGATGATATTTCAGTTTATGCTAATTAGAAATGCCTACAACAAAGATAGTTGCTTTCATACATACATGTTTATGACTTGTAGAAAAAAAATTGTTTATGATCAAATAATTAATTTTTATACAAATTACATAAAAGTTTTAATTAAATTAAAACCGAGCCAGACTAAACTGAAACCACATGTTTGTTTGGATTGGATGATATTAGATTTGATGATGTAATTGGACCGAACTTGACCGAAGTGAACCGAACAGTGAACACCCCTAGTATAGATATAATATATTCTGGTATTTTTTTTTTTTTTTAATTTTTGCGCTTTCTCGTCTTTCCCCAAAAAAGTTGCTTAAAAAAATTGAGTTAGACATATTATGGTATAGATATAGTATATTAACCAACGGAGTTGGCTCAAGTAGTGTGATCTGACAAATTGAGAACTTGAGAATGAGACATGAAACTAAGAAGTATTAGGTTCGATTCTCGGTTAACACATCCCGTTGGGAGAGGTATAGAAACACGACTTCATGCAGGATTAGTCTCAAGGGTTCTTTGGTATAAAAGGTGCTCTTGGGGACACATGTGGTACTGGCCAAAGAGTACAAAAAAAATATATAGTATATTAAGGGCTTAATTATGTCACAAGTCCCTGAAGTTTGGGGTACTTTTGTCAGATGCCCTTATATTTTTTTTCAATGTCTCACTCCCCGAAGTTACTTCTAGATTTGTTATATATCCTTACTACCAATTTTGGTCAATTTTGATGAGATTTAACATTAGAATCCTAGTCGACACAAGAGGTTGGCATGTGGTGTAGTATGATGTCACATGGGCGAAGACGACCTATCTCTTCAATGTTTTTTTTCTTTTTTATTTAACTAAAAATATAAAAATATTAGCTTTTTAGTTTTTTAAATTTTTTAAAAAAAAGGATCTTCCCCCACGGGGCTTCAAGTGCTTAACCTCTTATGTCTAATCAGGATTCCGATGTTAGATGTCAGCAAAATTGATCAGAATTAGTAATAGGGGTATATGACAAAGCCACAAGTAACTTCGGACAGTCGGACATTAAAAAAAATAAGGGTATCTGGCATTAGTACCTCAAACTTTAAGAACTTGTGAAATAATTAAGCCTATATTAAATTGCAAGTAGAGCATAGTTAATCATAGCGTTGGCTTAATTTCAGTCTTTACGAGACAGCATAAAAAATCAAAAAGTGATAAAATGATCATTTGGAAGATAACTTTACCATCAACTTAAGAATTTATATTTAGCTTTTCAATAAATAACTACTTTTAGAGGCAAGGTTAAAAAAATCCTTAATTATATTTGTAGTAAACATACAGCCAATAACTTCATTAAGAAAAAGCTAAAAGGCTCCAAGATGCAACAAGATTAAAGAACATAATCATGATTTCAGGGTTTGCTCAAGGTCACAGAAGATGGTGTTAGTGTTCTTCTTTCACAAGTAAATGGTTCTCCCTTAAGGTTAGAATCACTGCCAAATTATTAATAACCATAATGTTTGTGTTTTGTTCAATTTGGTTGCTTCTACTTTCTACCACAGGGTTTATTCACTTGCTTAACTGGTTACTGTGCATATGTAGTATTAGATTTGTAAATATATGTTACAATTACTTTTAGCAACCCGACAAGCTTAAAACACAATCAAGATCTCAAATTAAGATTGTGGACAGTTATTACATTTAACACATACAATTGCATAGCATTATGGGAATACTCTGCAGCATTGCATCGTAATGTAATTGCTGAGATTTTCAAAATTATAACATTGTGATCGTTAATCCAAATGGGTCTTTCTATCTTATGCACCAGGTGCATAGGTTAATCAAACCCTAAAAAGAAAATGTTTCTTGGAAATTGAGACTTTTAAATGAATTAAAACATAGTTGTTTAGTTTTCAAATACAATTTTACCATTTATATTCTCTTATCCTATACATTGCATGCATAGGATAGAAAAACCGTATTTAATATTCTTTTAAATTACGTAAGTAGTGAAAAATAATTAATGATCACATAATGAGAAAATGCTTATCATGAAAAAATACAACACCTTTATTAGGAACCGACATAATGCATTTTTTTACTGGATGTATTTTTTTAACGAGAGAGAGATCAATAAACATAGAAGGAGTGCTAAATAACTTTGAATCTTGATCATTATTAGTAATCTTTTCTCTTTCTTAAAGAACACATAATTACACACTCATGCATCTTTTTTTATTAGCAAGCCAATTTTATTGATGGAGAGTGTTAGAAATATGGAAAATATGAAATATGATAAATATGGAGAGTGTTACAAAGAGTGAGGGTCTTATGTATAAGACCAACACATATTAATAAAGCCTAAAATAACATTAACTTAAATTCCTAATTACATAATATATAAATATTCTAATAGAGAGTATAATGGTTACTTAGCCCAAAAACCACAACATAATAATATAAGGAATATTATTGTATACAAGTCATAGGACTCATACATATAAATTTTTAAGGTTTATTTTTAACATCACAATTTTATTTTCAGCTACTACTTATATAGACATACCCATGAATCTTTGAAATGGTTGAATCAGTTTTGCAGATGATGTGATAGAAGCATCCGATGGAAGCCTGTATTTTAGTGTAGCTAGCACCAAATTTGATCTCCACAACTGGTATCTGGATTTCCTTGAGGCAAGACCTCATGGACAACTTCTAAAGTACAATCCCTCTTCCAATGAGACAACTATTCTCCTAGATAATCTGTACTTGGCCAATGGCGTTGCACTTTCCAAAGATGAAGATTATCTTGTGATATGTGAAACTTTTAAGTAAGTACATTTCCTGATATTCTTCTACATGCTGTCTTAGTCAATTGATTTTTTTTTTTAACCTGTAGGCCTCAAATCAGTGCCACTGCGTTTGCTACTTCATATTCAGACACACTATAACTTCGTGAAAAAATACTACTTAAGGGATTAGTCTAATAAAATGGAATGATACTCAGTGAAACCAAAAAAGTTATTCATGCACACTATATATCTATCTTAACAAAAAAAAAATTCCTTTTTAATGTGAATCAGATATAGGTGTTTGAGGTATTGGTTACAAGGGGTGAACAAAGGCAAAACTGAGGTTTTCATTGAAAATCTTCCTGGTGGACCTGATAATATTAACCTTGCTCCTGATGGATCTTTCTGGATCGCTTTGCTTCAGGTAACATCATTATGAAATTCTTAGGTGTTGCTCAAGAAAAAAAATTAATTATCAATAAAATTCAGTGTGCATCACTATAGATAGGTACGGTATCATTATCTACCACTTTAACTAGCTTTTTTTTTTTTTGGCCATGTTTAGATTTGGTAGTTTCTAAAACTGCGACGTCATCATATGATTGCGGCAACATCACAACCCTAATTATATTGTGTGGTTGCATTTTTCAACAATAGTCTACAATAATTTTCATATATATAAAGAAATCTTGAACGTGATTACAATTTAAAATCTACAATGTTAATATGATTCATTGGCCGTTCTCAATAGGTAGTTCAGTTAGTAAAGTTGGAGGACTTGAAATACAAGCAAATCCTTAACAGCTGCACAATTTACCTCTCCCCCTCCTTAGCAATTTTTTTTTTATATATATATAATACAAAAAGATTTCTTCTTGGTCATATATATATTAACAAGAAATATTTAAATAGGCACATGCTTCTGTAGGGACAACAAAGCAGAATTTAGGAATATGTTTTTATTGCAAATTCAAAGTACAATTTTTAATATGTTGTGACTACGTACAAACATATAAGTTTTTATTATGTATTAACCAGTTAAACTGACAAGGCCTTTATTGTTGAATTGGTTTTGTCGTATATTGATGTGCCACAGCTAACTTCTGAAGGATTAGAGTTTGTGCACACTTCCAAAGTAGCCAAGCTCATAGTAGCTTCATCCCCAAGGCTATTTAACAAGGTAATAAATGGGGCAAAGACAAAGGCAACGGTGGTGAACGTGGCAACTGACAGTAAAATAATCAGGAGGTTTGGTGATAGTGATGGAAAAGTGGTTAAATTTGTGACTTCAGCTTTGGAGTTTGAGGATCATCTTTACCTTGGTAGTCTTAGTTCCAACTTTATTGGAAAACTACCATTGCACAGTGTGTAGAACTAGCAAGTTTATATCTCACTGACTGAGGGTGTCTCCTCTGGCATCTAGCAATAGAATGTTTTGACATGATGTATGGGCTCATTTATTAGGCTTTGAGAATAAATGATACTTCAAAAACGATTTTTAGATTTATTTATGTTTTTAGTCTTTAAAAGTTCAATGTGCAGTGTTTCGGTTTTAGTCCTTAAAAAGTATTTTGATCGGGAGTAGTCTTTAAATTTTCAAATGTTTTGATTTTGATCCTCGTTATTAGGAAAATATGTTATCTGCCGATGCCGATATAGTTTGCGGAACACCATATCAGTAGGTGACCCTAAATATATGGTATGACATGGATGATTCACGCTGACAAACGCAAAAGTTCACATACGCAAAATGGTTCAATATGCAAAATTTTGCGTTCATGAACCTAAATCATTCATATTACAGCACCTAGTTAATGTCATGTCACAACATATGATTGTTGATGTGGTCTTCCGTTAAACACATCATTAGCAAATATAGATTTTTTACAAAGAAGGAAACCAAAACCAAAATCAAAACATTTAAAAATTTAAGATTGGTCCCCATCAAAATAACTTTTAGTGACTAAATCATAACAAGCTAAACTTTTAAGAACAAAACACATAAATTAAGCCAAAACAATTTATGTACAGTCATTAACTATTTCATGTGTATATGTATATGTGAATGAAGGTTTTGACTTTAAAACATCGTATACGTTTGGTGTTTCAGCGTGTAATGTATTAATTGAACAATTGTGTACACTTTGTATAAGTAACATGAGTTTAGTGAATTTGTGACTATGGAATTCAATAATAAATTTATTTGTAGTTTGCCTTTAAAAATATATTTATTAATCAGAAATAAATAAATAACTATATACTATTATTTTTTATAATTATTTAAAAAAAATTATATATTCTAATTTTTCTAAATCACTGTGTAAATTAAAAAAAATAAAAAAAATCACTACTTAATAAATTCAAATTTATAATGTAAGTAAAAAACAATAATTTAAAAATTAAAAAAAATAAAAGTTCAAAAAATCTTATAAACTTTAAAAAATTCAAATTAATCGGTTTATGTCTTACAAATTGGTTTAATTTCAATTCATTCATTATTATTGTATTGAAGGACGAATTCGCTATTTGGTAATGTAAATGTATTTTTTTTATGAACCAAAATCATTACTTCCTCTGATTCGAATTATAAGCAAATCCAACAACTTTTACGTTTATTAAGGAGGTTAGTTGATTGTATTTAATTTTCTCAAATTTATAAAAAAAAATTGAGGTATTTTAGGAAAGTTGTATTGGGAATGAAACAAAAATTAATTAAGATTACAATTTTCTAGAGATGTTTTAGGAAAGTAATATTGAGAATGAAACAAAATTTAATAAAGTTAGTTAATTTTGCTTATATTTTAAACCAAGATAAATATGTTTTTTATTGGTTATAATTCGAGTCAGAGGGAGTAACTTTTTTAAAAAATAACATTCTTACAAATGTGAATGTCCAAGATAAGTTTCTTTTGAAAGAGTTCTATTAATGTGCCTAATTTATGACATATTTTAAGAAACTCGTAACTAATTAGTCTGCATATGAATCGATGTCATTAAAGAATATGAATTTTACAAATATATCAAATCATGATACAATCTTAATCATTATGAGTTTCTTAAAATGTTTTATATATAGGATACACATTAGAAGATCTCTTATCAAAGCGATTTGTCCAAAAATAAAGTTTTTAAAAACATTCCAAAAAACTTATCTATAATAAATATTTGGGAGATGTTACTTATACCCTTAACGTTGCTACTTACACCTACTTTTTATAATCTTTTACACTAACTTTCTAATTTTACCCTCCTTCCAAAAAAACTATCCATTACTATTTACACCCATTCATGTCTTCTCTCATACACTCCCTCAAACGTCTTCTCTTAGGATTTGTCACACGGTTATGCCTCTTCTTCTTCGTCAAATATTGTTCACCATTTCAACTCCTTCTCCTTCCTCTCTCTTCAATGTTATGTTAGTGTGCATTGTATTTCTCTTCTTCTTCATGTGAAATGAGTTTCTCTTCTTCGTTTTTCTTCTTAATTTCGTGTTTCTTGTCCATGAGTTCTTCATTCGCTATATCTGCGATGGAGAATATGTTCCCCAATCCGTTCATCTCCACGGATGGGGCATCCGCTTACAACTGAGGGATGGAGAATTCGTTTCCCTCACGGATGGTTCATCCATCCATGTATTTTTTTTTTAACATTTATAAACAACAAAGTTGGATGGCCAGACGAATTCTCCATCCGTATCACTAACGGATGATGACATAGGGACGAATGGCATATCCGAATAAGACATGGAAGCCACATTCGAGTAGTTTATTTATGACGTCTGCATATTTTACTACTTGGAATTTCGAAAAGAAACTGACACAGAGAAGAAAGATAAGAAGAAAGTTACCTCTGTATTAAAAAAACACATAAACAAAATTCACAATAATGTTTTAAGTGATCAAGTTTTTAGGAGGTATGCAAGGTATTTGGATGAGCAAGGTTTTGGGTGAGCATGGTTTTTTTATGAAGAAGGTGGTTGTGAGTAGTAATATATATGGTGAGTATTGATATATATATATATATATATATATATATATATATATATAGAGAGAGAGAGAGAGAGAGATTTTAGGATTATGGGTGTAAATAATAGAAGTGAGTGTAAATAATAAATATATGGGTGTGAGTATTAGAATAAGGGTGTGTCTTTATATATATATATATATATATATATATATATATATTAGGATTATGGATGTAAATAATAGAAGTGGGTGTAAATAATAAATATATGGGTGTGTATTAGAATAAGGGTAAAATTAGAAAGTTGGGGTAAAAAATTATAAAAAATGGATGTAAGTGCAATGTTAAGGGTGCAAATAACATCTCCTGAATATTTTCCAAAATTGGTTTTTGTTGATAACCAATTTTACAAAACACATAATAATCAAACAATAGAACTTGTTGGAGTATCTATATTTTTTCTATTTCTCACGTTCAAAATTTTTTAATTGTTTTGAAAAGGAAGAAATGACGGCCTCTACCTGTTATTTCAGAAAAAGCGTAAAACTGTTCATAATTGAACTTTTGTAAAACTAGAACAAGTGGTTGGAGCATGACAACTTCCCTTGACAAGTGTTTAATTAACAACTGTATCGGGGTTGTTTCCGTAATGCTTATATAGGTGCTTGGACAAAGAATAATTACAAGAACAAACTTGTGCATCAGTGGTTCTTTAAGAAAATTTTAACTAATCCACTTCTGTGCCACAACCCACCCCTACTGACCAAAGGTTTTTTTTTTTTTTTTTAACCTAATATTCTCATAAGGAGATAACACAATGATTGAAAACAAGGTGCAATTTGTAACACCCCTCAATTTCCTCGTACTAGTTTTAAATTCTAAAAAGAAATTATTTTTGAGAAGAGTAATTTCAAAGAGTATTTTCTTTTTAATCCATGTTTTCAAAATGGTAAATGATTTTTCATGGACTAAAGTTATTAGTTATGAAATTTATTTTGAACTGGTGATTGATTTTCCATGAGTGTGTGTGCTTGATATTATGATGCATGAATGATTTATTTTCTATGTGTATGTGTGAATATGTATATACGGTCATGCATGTATGTATGCTTAGAACCCTAAGAGAATTTGATTAAGTAGATGAATATGATTATATGTGCTTGCATGTATCCATACATGTATGTGTACGGTTTTTGGTGTAGGTATGTATGCTTAAATTATGTGGAAATTCAATTAGTAAATGAAGGTGATTATGTGTGCATATGTATGTAACGTGTAAGCGTGCATGTGAAGGAGTGTGTGCATATGTGTAAGTGGGTGTGAGTACCGTGTGTGTATAAATGTAGGAAAGCCTAGAATTTCCTAAAGTGATGGCCAAGTAACCACAACCAAACCAAGTCCTAACTAGAAGATGGAAACCCTAGTGGAATGCCAACTAACCATTAAGCCTAGCTTGACCTTAAGCACCTATTGTCCCCCTACATGTCTCCTTAAGAATTACTAACCTCCACCTATGCAACAAATTGAGTTGCCAAAGTTGCCCCTCCCATTTGATCACCTAGGGCCGAAACTACAAGGGCAAAAGAGGGAAAGCCTTATGTCTTTGCCTTTGCTTATATAAAGCCAAGTAGGTGAAGTATTGGTCACTTCCTTCACTTACTTCCACCCTTCGTTCCTTTCTTTTTTTTCATTCATCTTCCAAACACTTTGATGAGAGCAAATGTTAAAGCTCTCAACACATAAAAATAGAGGAAGCCGTGAGGTAGGAGAAGGAAGAAGGAGGAGAGATCAAGCCCTAAAATTAGGAGATCCTTGAAGATCAAATGCTTAAAAGACCATTCCTCCTTGGTATAAACCGAAGACCCTAGAAGAAGTAGAAATAGTTCTTGATTTGTGATCTTGTAATTTTACTTCTTTTTTTCTCTCTTGCATGTTCGCTTTTATGCACTTATGTGTAATCTTTTGTTAAAAATGGACTCAAATGAATTTGTAATATGTGTAGAACTTTAGGTTGATGTTGTTTATGGTAGATCTTGGTGTTTTTCTTTTAGATCTAAAGCTTTGTTCATGATTCTTGTGAACTTGAAGTAGATTCACTTGCATGTTTAATTTTAGAGTTTAAGACCGTGAATCATGAAATGATTGTGTGTTTATTTGGTGAATCCATGTTCGATCTAAACTTATTCTTGAATTTTGATCTTGCATGATGGTCTATGATGAGAATCTTGAACTTTGTATGAGTAATTTTTGGTTTAATCTTGGAAAAAGCTTTGATTTGTGTCTAGATCTTTGATTTGGTCTTAATCTTGAAATTCTAGGTGATTTTCGAATTAAAGCTTGAGTGTCTCCCTTGAATGCGCCTCGGTCTTGGTCCCTTTTTCATCTAAAATAAATTTTGTCTTTGAATTGTGGTTTGATCTTTAATTAGGAGCTTTGCATGCGATTTTTGAAACAAAAATTCCATGATTTTCTTAAAAAGTGTTTCGGTTTTGGCCCCTGTTCCTTTAAAATGATTTTTGTCTTGAGTTTGTGTCCCATTTGTGACTTGATCTACATGATCTAAATACATGCATGTTGAGGTTGAGTCTTGAAAAGTTATTCTTTTATGTTTCTTGAAAAATAAATTTAAAGTGTTTGTGCTAATGCAAGATCCTTGCATAATTTGCTAGAAAAAGCTTAGGATGGATTCTTACATGTTAAAATTAAATAAAAGGGGTATGATTTCTTATATTGCATGTCCTTGATTTGGTGTGCATGTTGAAATTTTGCATCAAAGACTTTGTTGCTCCCATGATCATGAATCGGCCTAGTGTAGGTCTATTAGGTTCAATATGCTAGGTCCCTTTGTGTGTATGATTTACTTGTGGAAATGATTATGTCTTGTATTTTCAAGAAAATGTATTTGAATTGTGTCGTTGTTTTGTTCAATGCGGTTTTGTAAAAGAACCAAAAGAAATAAGTTTTTGAAAAGTGATTTTTGTTTTGGTTCATGTCCTATGAACATGCATGTGAAAGATTTGAAAATAAAACCTTAATTTAGGATGAGGTGCATTCAACCTATACATGATTAGTAGACTAGGACTCTTCCAAATAAAGAGACCTAAAAGCAATAAATATGTTTTATGAAATAATGTTAAATTTAACTATTTAAGATGGTGTTGTGAATGTCTAAATCCTATTCGGTTTTTTAATTAAAAAGGGGGAAATAAATAAATTAAATGATTTGGAAGAGTAGGGTGTTTGAATAATTAATCGGGTGAGTGAGTGAAATCGGTTTAGAGAAGGAGGAAGGGTAAATAGAGTATTGCATGAAGAAGGAAATGGAATTTAGGTGCTTGATATAAACCAAGCTGACTTATGTGATCTTTGAACTATTCTTTTGAGGTCATTCGGCCATGTAGCGAAAATAAACTTAGGAAGCTTAGTTGCATGAAATAAAATGTATAGGTTTGGTTTGCATCCTGTGAGTGGTATGATTGCCTTGATGCTGAATTAATTGATTAGATGCTTGGTGAAGTGTTGCTTATTGTTGTATGTTAGTTATGTTTGAAAAATGTTGAGTGCATACTTGATTTTGAAATTTATTGATAAATTGGTTTGAATTGTTTAGAATTCTTAGATCATGAACATGACTGTCCAATGTTGTCTATGATAAAAATTCGAGTTTTAAAGTGTAACTTTGAATAAAAGAGTTATTTAAAACAAAGAGTGTTTTTACGATTTCTTTCGAGATTTCATCAAAAGGATTTTTGTAAAATGACTTGTTGCTGTCCAGAATTATTTATAATTGTTTCTTAAACCTTGAAAATGTGTTTAAGTAATTTAAAGAAGAATTTTCAAGCCATGTTGATTTAAGAAAAAACCCGGATTGAAAACGGGGCATTTTTCGGTGTTTCGAACTGATTTAGGGTGCTGTCCAAAACAGACCAGCAACCAAACTAAATGATTTCAACCATTTTATTAAATGTTTTCAAATGGTTTTAAAGAATTTAAAGTGTTAGAAAATATGGGAGCTGTTTTGAGAAAACAATCATATTTTAAGTTGTTCCGATGAAGAACAAAATGTGAAATGAGTTAAGAAACTATTTTCTTAATACAAGATAATGACATAAGTATATTTTATTTAGTACGAGGAGTCGTAAAGACAAGGGATTGGGGCAGCTGGCAGCAAAAAAGATCCTAGAAGACGGTACGCATTAAATAGCTGGACCTCAGGTGAGAGAAAAGCTATCCTAAGACACTGTGGTGTTTAGGTGACATATTAGGACGTTCCGAATCATCTCAAAGATCGGAACTTAGTGGTTAGGAGTCAGTAGTATAAGTGACAATTGTTTGATTGTGTGGCCACTTATACGAAGGTGACTATGACCACACTATTGTTGTGTGATGTTGTGAGTTGATAGCATGTTTTTATTTAATCATGTTTGTTAATGCTTATTGTTATTGGTTATGATGAGTAAACTGTTGATGGGCGTCTGTTACGTCCTGAATAAAGAAATGAAAATGAAAAGAAGGAGTTGGGAAAGTAATGATGTTGGAAGTAAAGACTTAATGAGAAAGAAATAATGATTGGAGATAAAGTGTATGTTGGAAAAGAAGGATGGAGATGAGATTGGGGAATGATCTAATGGTGATGTTGAGAATGAGCCAGAGCTGGGAAGAGTGATGATGATATGAGATGTGAACTGAGTAGAGCTGAGCTCCTCGGTTTTGGTTTTAGTCTGGGGCTAGTGTCGAGTTGAGCTTGCTCCTCCATTAGCGCCCAGCAAAGTTGTGATTTTTGGAAAAAGGTTTTGAAAAGCAGTTTTTGAAAAGATTTTTGGAAGGAGATTTTGTGGAGAATGGTAAAAGGAAATTCTTTTGAAATGTTTTTGAAAAAGAGGTTTTTGAAAGAGGTTTTCGAGAAAAAGTATTTTTAGAAAAGTTTTACGAAACAATCTTTTTGAAAGAGTTTTGTGAAAAGATGTAGTTTGAGGAGAGTTTTGGGGAAACAATCTTTGGATAAAGTATTTGAAATGTTATTTAGAGAAGGTCTTTTTGGAAATAATATTTTTGGAAAAAGTTGTGGAAACTATGTTTTGTTGTGAAAGTTTTTGAAAGGAAATTTTGGTGAAAGGTTGTGAACAAGAGATTTTTGAGAAAGTTGTAAAGTTATTGTTTTAAGAAAAGATTTTGAAATGAGATGATTGCAAAAGTGGAGAATGTTGAGAAAATTTGAGGAATGAGATTGAGATTGTGATGTGATCCCAGCTCTGTGCTATGTGAGAAATGTTGAGAGAAAGTTTGTGCCAAGTTAGTGGTCGGGACTCATTGAAGGGTTGCACGAAGGATGGGCCGACCTTAGGATAATTAAAAAGATAAAAGACTTAAAAGACATGCGTGGTGAGGTATGAGAGTGCGAAGTAGTGGAGAGGAAGAAACGATAGGTATCTGCGGATACTTAGGACGAGATTGCATTAGGGGAGGACGATGACGGTGAAACGTCAAGAAGTCTAGAGTATGTTTCTGGGCAGAACGAACTCCATAAGTGGTGCACTAACGTGGTGGGGACTGGGTCTAATGTCGTGGTAAGTTCTGCGGGCCCACTAGAAACATACTGTCGCCCCCTAGATTGCAAATCGAGAACAGTGAGAGGGACTGGAGTGGGGCATTTTGTTTGCCACTGCGAGGCAGTGAGCCATGTTTATTGTGAATATTGATTGAGGCTGAGTCCTCCTGGTCTGGGACCATTTGTGTTGACAGCTGTCGTGCCCGCACGGTAAAGGTCCTGTACTCCTGTTTGCTTCCGACTAGGTTGGGTGGATGACCGAGGAGATGTAGACATGAGTGAGAGCCGAGAACGAAACGAGTACGTGATGAGGCCTGAAAGTTTCCCTTATCACAAAAGAGTGTAAATTGAAAAATACCGAGTGAACAGAGAAACATGGTTGTGAAAAGGAAAAGAGAGAGAATGAGGAGGGATGACAAAAATAATAATAAGTAGAGTCAGTAATGATAACAATAACAATAATATACTTGATTGTTGTGTGTGCTTGTATGATGTACTGCATGTTTGTATGGTCCTATTATCTCGCCTATTGTAATTCCACGCCGTCGACGGTTCGTCGCTTGGATCGCTTACTCTCTCCTGTTCGTTGTTCTATTGGTGCTGCTGATATCGCAACTGGCAGATGGAGCATCATAAGGAGTTCATCACCCTAGAGGAACAGGAGCAGAAGCCTAACGACAATAGGGAGGTGGCAACAGAAGGGACTTCACTTTCGAGAATGAAGAAAGCATGCGAGAAGGAAAGGGAGGCTTCACCTGGGGGTGCACGACTGGAAGAGTTAGATGTAGTGTTCTTAGTTAAGTCTATTGTTTGTGTTTTGAGTCAAGGATTACCAAGTAATGTGCCACTTATGGAATGCAACCCGATTTGAATCCTGTTTTGCAAAGTGCTTCACTTTGGAAGGGAGGTCAATGTAAACTTTTGAAATTCGTTATGAATATTGAGGTTCTTGAAACTAAATTATTTTATGAAGAGAAAAGTTTTATGAAAAGCACTGTTTTAGTAACACCTCGATTTTCAACTAAAGGACTTTTAAAAGCACCAATGATTTTTCAACAATATGGTATAAAAAAAAAAAATCTGGCCTCAATTTTTGCAACTTTAACAAGTAAAAGTAAATATTTTTGGTCTACGAAAATCGGGCTGTTACACAATTTATCTTAAAAAAAACCAAAGTCGGAACTCAGGACATATATTGCAACTGAAATTCAAATAATTCAACATTAATAGTAGCTACAAAAGAGCCAATGCTACTCTAACCTCATCTTCTTTTCTACTCTTGGTGAATACTTTTTTGTGTCCTTTGACCGGTCCCCTTTGGCCTTCCTACTGTTGACGAATTCAGAGAAAGATGGTATTTCTGGCAACTTAGTATTAAAGGAAGAAAAACTTTCTATTGGCTTGGCACAAGGGGCAGTTGCTAATCTAGCATTGCCTGAGAGATCATTGCTTGTATCTTCTTTTCCGCAAGCATCTAAAGCAGGTGACGGTGGTGAGGGTGAATTATCAACTTTAGGCAAGACATTCATCGATGTGGAGGCATTAATATCGCCAAGTCGGTTTATCAGATTGTCAGGACTTGTAGTTGTCAGCCACCTTACAGTACTTGCCACTTGAGAATAATAAAATGATTTGCCAGCCTTACCATATTTCTTGTAGCATTCTTCTTCAAGGAGAGATGCCGATGTTTCCACTTCAATCCTGAATATAAATTTCAAACAAAGTAAGGAAACAACGGTGCCTTATAGCATGGTGCCCTTGGTCAAAGGCTCACCAGTGGTGCCGGTTATTGACCTTATTGACCAGTGGTGCCGGTTATTGACCAGTGGTGCCGGTTATTGACCTTAGAGATAAGAGATGTGATAAAAGTAGAATTAATGAGAAGTAAGAGAAATGATTGAATTAAGGGTTAAAGCTGGAAAGAAAAATATGTTTATGCATTGGAACTGTAAAAGGACAAAAGATATGGAACAGAGAAAAAAAAAACTAAAAGACCAAACAAAATGAAAAGGATAGAGGTATATCATTCTTCTCATATTTATAGAAATTAATATGGTTAATAAAAATGCCCCTAACTAGGTTGATTGGTGAGGCATATATGATAGGTAAGGCATCTTTGGTGCACCATTTTTTTTTCAAAACTTCAAGTAAAGTTCATAGTGCAACATTTTAATGCGGTGAAAAATTGCATTTTCATTATTTCATCTTTAATTGTTGTGCAAGAATTATAATATTGAAGAGTTGTTTTTAATCACAACACATGTATTTATTCATCATATTAAGATATTAACGTAATTAAACAAAAGTTATACCATACAAAAATTCATCATTATTATAATTATATTGCATTTATTAAAACTACACTTGACAAATAAGTACTACTCCCTTAAAAATACTAAGCTTCTAATAAGTGGGCCTCCATTAAAAAGAAAAAATACCAGCCGACCCAATAAAAGAAAAGGTCCGTTCCTTCTTTACTGACAAAAGAAATAACGGGACGGAAAAACTAAAATGCAAAACTTCCGGTTCATGCTACTGCACATTACCGGTTGGGAGCAAAGTGAGTACACAATCTCATCCCTTAAATTATTGCACCAACAATCCTACGGATTTGATTAACATCCTCACAGCTGGTGCCTTGACTCTGGGCACCATGCTATAACTTGCCGGAAACAACTAACATCCCAACCTAATTGCTGCTTCTGGTTGTTATCTAGGGGAGGGAAGGTGCACTGAACACAACCAACCACAAGTGCAAATGAGTGAGGACTCAACTTAAGAACTTACGCTTTAGGAATGATATTTAAGTAGTTCATGTTAACTTTAAGCAAATTGCTTTGGCATGTCAAATAAGTTGCACGCTTGTTATAGCAAGCAGCTACTGAGAAATTGAGTGGGCAGTATTATTTATGTGGTAGAGCAGTGTAAAGAATTCAAACAACCAAGAAGAAGCATACTTGAAGTTGTCAAGCCGTTGCTGAGCCTGTTTTAGAGCATTTTGTAATCTTTGCCTGCTGGCTCCTCGCATTGTATCAGAAATAGCATTGTTCTCAACTTTGTTGCTCTGTAAATGAAATCGAGTGGTTGCACAGACAGGAAAGAGGAGGGAAGTGTTAACAAGTTCTCACTAAATTTATTATAACAGTACAAAGCTAAAAAACACAGGTTAGAAGAGAAAAATCCCTGCCTTTCCTACTTTTAGATTGTTGATCATAACAAGATTTGTTATGATACATTTAGGTTCGAACTATCAAAAATAAAACAAGGCATATAGGAAAAGGGACAATATGCATTTTTAAAGAAAAATGTGGGTAGAAGCCATTGAAGATGCACCTGTCTATCAGTGTTCTTATTTCGATAGAAGTTTTCTTCTGCACGTTCTAACAAAGTGAGTTTTGCATTCACTCCCAATCTGGATTGAAGCTTTGATCCAGTTAGGTTGTTGACAACGTCGTTACCATCTGCAAATAAGAACTCATTGCATACAAATGAATAATAACCACTCCTTCAACTCTCCTTATCCATAGAGTAAAACACAGGCAACTGAAATAAATTAGGCACCAACCATCTGAATCAGATATTTCTTCCTCTGATCCACTTGCTTCCTCACCACGATTCCAGAATTCAGATAACTGTTCTCCACCAATTGCGTCAGTCGAACTGAAAATGAAAGTTGTGGATAAATCAGAATACTATGGATCACTTAACTGCCAAATTAATATAGTAAAACTGTCCAAGGCAACCACCATAAAAGTAGTTAAAAGATAATCAAGAAATAATCATGAGTTATTAACTAACAAAATGTCTGGCTGTTATTCTTTTCCTGTCCCATTTTCTAAGTCTCAAGCTTTTCTTATCTATTTTGTCTTTGGGTATATTGAGAGAGAGAGAGAGAGAGAGAGAGGGAGGGAGGGATAGGGGAATGCCCAATTGTAGGTCCTAAAAAACTCCTAGCATAATGGCATTGCCATCGAGTCAAAGGCTCTAATCTTAAAGTACTGATTCTATAGCCAAATCTGATATCCTGAATTCCTGATGTTAAATTGACTACCAAAACCAATCACGGTCTGCATGTGCTACTTATCATTTAATTCATAACATTACCTAAAATGTTGTCAAGTTACAAACTTTTAAAGCTCAATTCCTAATGCATAAGAGGGCTTTTCATACATGAAAGATAAAGCACCTGGTGATAAAAACTGGAGAGGAACCAATTCTCTGGCGAAGAACACAGGCAGTTTTGAGATCCTCCAAATATTTGGCAACTAAGTTTGGATGTCTGCATGCATCGCATGTTTTTCCACATTGTGACACAGTAACCTACTTTTGAACAAAGACAGTTAAATATCCACTCAGGTAAACATGAAGCACACTACATATTACCTAGGGTAGGGCCATATATTTCATTACCTGTTCCCCAAAACTCCCGAGAATTCTTTTCCTACGGCATCCAGATCCATCACAATATTCAACCATCTACATATTTAAATATAGATTTCATTACTCGAATATATAATGGCATAATTTATAGATTCAGTGTTCATAGAGTATGCAGGGATTTAGATTTCACCTGACTGAACTCAGTAAGGGACCTTCTAGATGAATCTTCTTCTGAACTTGATGACTGTGACTTCTTGCTTCCAGAGTTGCGTAATATAAATTCCTGATACAGATTATATTTAGAGAAAATAAGTCTAATATGAAGAAAAGAAAGAAAAGAAAAAAAGATCAAAAGATCTAGTGAGCCAACCATTCTCTTGCGATCATGTATCCCATAGTACAACAGACTTGTAGAGGGCAATTGATCACGACCCGCTCTGCCTGACTCTTGATAGAATGCTTCCATTGACTTTGGAATGTTGAAGTGGCACACAATTCTGACATCCTTTCTATCAATGCCCTGGTGAATTTGATCTTAAGATATTACTAACAAATCACAATAAAAAATACAATATTTAAACATCTTATGTAAGTTTGAAATAAACATTAACTGGCTTACCATTCTAAATGAACACCAAACGCTCAGTAACTGTATGCAACAGAACAACTCCATGCAGAAGAAAGGAAGACACGAAGGAGACACGAAAGGAATACATCATAATCTCAAACAAGTTATGAATAACGGTCAAATTAGAAACCATTCTGAAAGAACACCAAAGGCTCAGTAACTGTATTTCAACCCTAACACAATCTCAAATAAATTACGAATATTAGCTTCATGGTAAAATTAGAAACCATTCTGAACGAAATGAAACCAAAGGCTCAGCAATGATGTATGCAACAGAACAGTTACAGGCAGAAGATCAGAAGATGAAAGAAAGGAATACATCATAATCTAAAGTACAATACAACTTACATGTTCTTAGCATCACTATAAAATTAGAAAATGTTTGAAGTATTAATCAAATAGGAAATGTATGCTTAAAACCCCTATGGCTGTGATACGATCAGCGTTTATTTAGCTATATCTTTCTTTTCATCTCATTTTTCTCCATTGTGGTTTATTTTATATGAATAAGTTAAGACTCGTTGTACTTGACTCCATTTAATATTGAGAGACCATCACCAAACTCCATTAAATTTGGGCTAGTGCCTCCAAATTTGTGGGAATAACTGATTACACTCCTAGAATCCACTCCCACGGGACAAAATCTAGAAAAACTGTTGATAACAGACTAATGATTAACATAAAAAGTTTTCACTTAGGTGGGCAAATTACAAAATTAACACTTTCTAATTGATGCCCCAAAAAATTAAGACGATAAGCACATTGTGATGTTTCAGTATTTCACATCATCCACTTCTTCAGTTATGAAATGAAAATATTAATTATAAAATGACTTAAACTACAGCATCGAAATCACTATAGCATGTAATATTATACTATAATGTCACTCAGCATGTGCATGCAAAATTGTAAGTCAATACCTAAGCATTTTTAAATGCATTATATCACTAGATATCTTAAACCAGAATTGCCAATATATAAATGGAGAAAGAATGAGAAAAGCATATGACGTAATACAAACATGAAAAGGGAAAACATACCCAAAAGCGACAGTGGCAACAACAACTTGTATCTTAGAAGAAATCCAATCATCCAAGACAGAGGTTCGCACTTTATTATTCAATCCTGCATGATAAGCTGGAAAGTCCAGGAAGAACATATAATATCAATTATAGTTGCAATGAATCCTATCTGCAATGGCAGCAAAACATACGAACAATATTACCAGCACAGGAAATGCCATTTTGGGATAGACGAGCTGATATATCATCACACATCGCCCGTTCAAGGCAGTAAACTATTGCACATACATCTCCCATAGATTTGATTGTATTAGATAAATCAGCATAAGCATCATCCAAAAGATCTTTGTATCGAACTGTATCATCAAGAAATCTAGTAAGATTTATTTTTGGCAAAGTAGCTGCATCTCATGCAAAACAACACCTAAATCAATCCACCAATAAAACTAATGCAGGAAGCAGCCCTATCTATTTTCATGCAATTTTCTTTTTTTGATAAGATCAAATTGGTCCTCCAAAAATACAAGTGCCACCACTTGGTTCTCCAACTAAGTCCCTGATAGTTTAAAAATGTCAACACATTGATCCTTCTAGGGACTTATTTGGTGACACTTCAAACCTTTCAAGGACATAATTATACACTGTGGTGGCATTTTAAACTTTTAGGTACTTAATTTGAGACATTTTTTTTTAGGACCAATTTGACCTTTTACTCTTTCATATATAGAAATCAGCATGCAATTCTTTTGTTTCTATCTTTTTGGCACCATATTTTTGTTGTCAAACTTAAGTAAGCATTCACAAATGTTCATGTAGTCATTCGACTCATTATGTGCCAATCACATCACATTGATACAAGATGATGATGCTTCACCATAACTAACATGATAGTTATGCCTTGTGGTAAATAAGGAGGGTGAAATTAAAAGCTGAAAAGATTTATAGCAGTGAATCCCATGACCAATAGAACTGACCTTCATAATATATATTAGGACGATTAAAAGAAGATTTAAGTATTAATGGATTTTGCAACTGCAAGGACTCTACTACATCCTTCTGAACCCTGCAGCAAAGTAAATAACCAAGGAATCAATGCCATAATGTGATTCTCATTGCTCATCCCTCAATGCATAAAAATTTGAGATAAGATAGAAAGAGAATGTCTGCACAATAAATATTACAAATAATGTGTGCTGATTATCATAATGCATATTCATTGTGAATGAATATTTATGCCATCCTCAAAAGTATTTAACAGTTCCAAAATAAAAATGCAATCCTACTACAATACCAGGAAAAAAAATACCACCATAAGTTGTTATGGATACAAAATATAACGTCGCCAATACCACCTATAGGAGAACAAATGCAGAACTGCATGACAATTTGGCAAATTATTTTTTCAAAAGAATAGACAACATTGCAAAAACATGTGAAAGAATGGTGAAGAAATGCAAAATGCAGTCAAGTACACAATTAAATTTAACAAAAAGATAGTCAATCTTATTATTAAAGAAAGAAATAAGAAAACTCACTTCGGAGCGGCAGTAGCAGTCAGAGCTAATATTGGTACATCTGGCAGGTGGCTTCTCAGTGATGAAAGTTTACGGTAGCTAGGTCTGTTCCAAATAGAGAAGGAAAAGAGAATTGGCTATCCTGAGAATAAACTCAAAGCCATATTTTCATATAAGGGAAACTAACAAGCGCGCATGCCCCACCGACTCAATTAAACCTTCACATACTGGATAAAGAATGCTCAAGAAGGAAAAGATAACAGACAAAGATGTCCTGGATTCAGTTGGACCCACTGAAGCATAACCAAGAACTAAGAAAACTAAGACAGAAATGTCTTAATTTCTCATTTGGTAAAGTAAATATAAAAGAACACATGTATACATGTGAATAGAGAAAGAGAGAGAATTGGATCTAATCAGGCATAGCACTAGGACAATAATAAGTAATAACCATAAAATCCATTCAGTCCCTTATCAGAAACATTAGCATCCTACACATAAGATAACCACGAAAAATTCCCAGCATTACAAACTACTATAGACTTGCTAGAAGAATAAATGACAAACCTGAAATCGTGGCCCCATGTTGAGATGCAATGTGCCTGAAAAGGTTGCATAGCAAGCAAATTTATTAAGTTAACCACAAAACTCCAGCTGAAACAGAAATATGAAATGGTCATTCCAGCTCACACCTCATCAATGGCAATAAGATTTAGCAACCCCCTAGAATAAACTTTTTTCAGCTTTGACATAAATCCCAGTGTTGCTATCAACTCTGGAGTCGCATATAGCAGCCTTGTAGAGGGTTTTCCAGAATCAAGATCCTCATGAATCTTAAAATGAGAAACAGAAAACAAAAAACACTTTCAAGATTATAATAAAGGTTGAATAAGAGAGAAATGGTTACGGAATATAGATTCATGTAATTATATAACCAAAAATGGCCTTGGATCCCCCTCCCCCCCTCCCGGAAACAAAACAAAAAGGGAAAGGCCATCCTAGAAGGCCAATAACATGAGGCATAATAAATCAAGCAATTTTAGTGGTTCCCTGAAGAAGCTTAAATTTATTAAACACTAAATCCACATAAAATCGGAATTATTCTAATTAATAATAAATCCAAGGAGGTAGTATTGACATTATTCCAATTATTACCTAACCTTACATTCCACATTGAAAAATGTAGCCATATTATTTGCAATAAAATATCAGCGTTATAATAATTCACCTTATTTTTTGCATCTGCAGTTTTTGTTGAGGAAAGAAATTCCGCAGCAATGCCTTTCTCCTTTAGAGCCATCACTTGGTTTTCCTAACTTACATAAAGAGCAAATGAGCAAAACTCTCAACTCACAAACTCAACATGACTGAAAAAAGTAAAAACTAAAGCAAAATTTGGAGAAAGTTGAAAGCATGGTTACCATCAAGGCTGTGAGCAAAACAAAAGTCAGAAATCACAGCCATGTCCTAGCATGCAAAGGCAAGGGAATTATCAAGCAGCATTTAGGCATTTAGCTTGGCCAAAGATGCAAACTCTAGAAAAGATGAACACGATTCACCTATTAAAGGACAAATAACAAGTACAATCCCTGTTTTCTTTGCCAATGCAGGAATCTGGTAACACATTGACTTGCCTCCTCCAGTTGGCATAAGACAAAAGCAATCTCTTCCTGCACTAAAAAAAAAAGTGTAAAAAACAAACACAAAAAGTTGCACTTCAACCAAACATCAATGGAAAATTCCAACTTAAGTTACTATGTTCAAGCAAATGATCACTTCAGTTCCCTTTTACTAATCAAGTTAAAAATAGCTAGAGACCTTTTGTTAAAGCTTAAAAGGTAATTTCAAAATAATCTAAAGAAAGTGATTTTGGTTGTATAGCATTTATGAAAATTAGAAGCTGTTGGAACTTGACTATAATAATAAAAAACTGCTTTTTTTTACATTCTCTCTTCTCTTTTGCAAGAAGCTTAAAAAATATAGCATCTCATAAAATTCAAATTTCAGCTCTTTATAGCTTCAGCTTCCCAATCAAACAAACAATAAGTCAATAATTGTCATCAGGAATTTTTCACAAGTTTTATGCAAACGGGCAATAACTCTAAACTATAATTATAAAAAGTGCTTTTTTACATGCACTCTTCTCCTTTGCGTGAACTTTGCGTGAATAGAATAAAAAGTTTATGCAAGCATCAGCTTTTTGTAGAAGCTGGAAAATACGCGAAATTCTATTCACGCCCTTAAACGCCCTTAAAGTGATGCTTGCACCCTAGACAAATTTTCGGATGGCCTTTCCAACATTGCAAAAAAAATCGGATAGTTTATCCGAGAATGAAAAAATAGCCTGTCAGAAAAGCCATCCGAAAATTTGTCTTTGGTGCAAGCAGCACTTACCGGGTGCGAATAGAATTTGCCCAAAAAATATAGCTTTGCATAAAAGTAAAATTTCAGCTTCAATTTTTCAGTAAAATCCCAACCAAGTAAAACATGTAATGTCATGACTAATAAGTGATTTATCCACCTTCTAACAAAAAAAAAAATTTAAACAAACTGGCCCTGACTCTAAACTACATCATGCACCCCACGGGCTCAACCTTTTATGTAAAAACAAATGAAAATATTAAAAAAAAAATTCAAAAATTCAAAATCCCATATCCTATGATTTTATGAGCAACCAAACAGAGCATAACTCATAAGGATCAAAATTTCGCTATAAGAAAAAAAAATTGAAAATGGAAGTGGAAGTGGACCTGAGAGGACAGATTGAATAGCATCCAATTGCTTGCCCCTAAAATCAGGGAACCCAAAATTCCATCTTAGAAGCTTCACCAACGCTTCTTTGTCGCATAGAACCTTCTTCTTCTTGTTTGCGTCGTCGTTCAATGGCAATAACGGTGACTTCTTCTGCATTTTATTCATTTCCAAACCTGCGAAACCGAATCTCACTCAACGAATTCAACGCAAAAACCGGAAAAAAAAAAAGGAGAACGAAAATGAGAATTACTTGGATGTGAAGAAGAAGAATTTTGGTTCCGACCTTTGATCACAGTGTTGGCGGTTTTTTGTTTCGTATTCCTTCCGAGGAATGTCCCTTGCTGCTCTCAGTCTCTGCGAGAAATGAAATTAGAGAATTCCATGCCACCTCCAGCGATATTTTGTTATCTAACGTGTAATTATCAAATTATTGTTTAAAAAATTAAAATTGCATGTTAAAAATATTTATAAAAATATTTGATTGGGCTAGTAAAAGGGAAAAGCCTAAAAGGGTTTTAATTTATTGACCCCTTACTTAATTACTTGACCTTTTTTTTTTTTGCCAAAACCCAAAATTGCCTTTTTTTTTTAGGTTTATGACACCTTCACAGTCAAAAAAACAAAAAAAATATACCGCTCGTTGGGAGGTCAGCGAGTGTGTAAAAATTTTTACACACTCGCTGACCTCCCAACGAGCGGTATATTTTTTTTGTTTTTTGACTCCCCCAGCGAGCGTGCAATTTTTGTGATGTTCGCTGGCGAGTACACGTTTTTTGTTTTTTGTGATGTTTGCTTGTTTTTCCATATGCTAGCTCTTTCGGGGGTCAGCTAGCTCTCTTGGAGGTCAGTTAGCTTGTAAAAATTACAAGCTAGCTGACCCTCGAGAGAGCTAGTGAAAAAGTCCTATTTTTAAAGTTAGCTCTCTCAGGGGTTAAGCTAGCTTGTAAAAATTACAAGCTAGCTGACCCCTGAGTTTTTACAAGCTAGCTGACCCCTGAGAGAGCTAGCTAGCTGAGGAGTCAGCGAGTTTTGTAAAATTACAAGCTAGCTGACCCCCGAGAGAGCTAGTGAAAAGTCCTATTTTTAAAAGCTAGCTCTCTCAGGGATCAGCTAGCTTGAATTGCTCTCTCGGGGGTCATTACAAGCTAGCTGACCTCCGAGAGAGCTAGTGAAAAATCATTTAAATGAGGTTTGTAATACTGAGGAAAGAATCTAAATAATTCTGGTTCGTTTTTGCAATAGCCTATAATTCTGGTTGTGTTTATCTTCTCCATCCACAATAGCCCATTACACAATATGGCTTCTGTTCCTGTGTTTCTATTTTTTGCTGGGTTTATGGTTGGCTTGTTGGGGTCAGCGAGGTGCATAATATTTACACTGTTGCGAGGGTGTAAGCGAGCATTCGAAGAAAGCAAAAAAAAAAAAAAAAACTCGCTAAGGGTCCAGCGAGCACACATATTTTTCACTCACGCTGGGTGCCAGCGAGCAACATAAAGACAAAAAAAATACTGCTCGCTGGGGGTCAGCGAGCTGTGTAAACCCCTGAATGAGCTACTCTGATGTATAAAATCATTGGGCTCGCTCCAGGGTCAGCGAGTGTGTAAATTTACATAGCTCGCTGACCTACCAGCGAGCAGTATTTTTTTTGTTTTTATGTTGCTTGCTAGCCCCCAGCGTGAGTGACAAATTCCCAAAAAAAAGGGCAATTTTGGGTTTTATCAAAAAAAGAGGGTCAAATGATTAAGTAGGGGGTCAATAAATTAAAACCCGACTCCATATAGTCAAGACCCAGATTTCTACTGCACAACACGTGCCATTCCACTGTAACCATACAAGGAATGATCACCCCACAATTTCTTATTGACTTTTTTATTAGCTAGGTCAAGATTATTATTCAAGGACACTTACATGCTTATCATTTAACCACAACTACTCACCAAAATACTTGTCATATCTATAATAAATGTTACAAGTGTGAGAAAAACCCATGACGTTTGATGTTTTTTGGCACCACCAGCCATTGATTTCTACGAAATACAGAATGAATGATTCGGATGATTTACCTGCTAACTTTTATACAGGTTAAAATACGTATCTATATTTATGATATAAAAAAAATTGTTAAATTCGTAATTATGAAATGGGCTGATATGTTGAATTGGTTTCTGGCTAAATTGGTTGGCCCAGTTGTATGAATTTTAACTTCTCAACCCCTTCCTTATTCTGGTTGTCTCCTTCTTTCTTTGTTACTACCCCTCTTCCAGTTCCTCGCCTGTCTCCGTCTCCTTCTTTCTTCTCAGTCAGTCTCTCACAATCGGTGTGTCACAGACACTCCCTCCGCAGCCATCTATTCTTCTTACCTTTCCCTCAAGTCCATCAAGTCCGGTATTATTCTCTCCTTCCTCAAAAAAATCGGAGACATCAACATCTGTTGTGCTTTGCTTTGCAAATCTCTCTAATCCGTGATATAGCTAAAGAAAAACATCAAAGGGAGATTTGAAAGCTCAGCACGTGTGTGGAATTCGATTAGGCGCACCAATTTTGTGTTGGGTGAGAAGGTATATGATTAGGGTTTTTAATTTTCCTCTTTCATTGTTGTCAAATCTATTATCTATTTTATGTTGTTATGAATTTTATCCTTTCATTGTTGTCCTCTATAATGGAGTTGGTGATTACGAATTTTTATGTGACGTATACATTTTTGAAAATTTATTCTCTGATTCTCTCAGTTGGATGGAGGAGGATGATCAATTTTTTTTTTTGGTAATAGGAAGAAACAAATTTTATTTATCTGATTCTCTGTTATGGATTTCCCTTCCATGAAATTATTACCTTAATGAATTCGTATTTGGTATGTTAAGAATTCGTTTGGGTGATAAATAGTCATTGGATTGGCCATATATTTTATTGTTCCCATGTGCATCAAACTGAATAGAAAACGTGCATGTCTGCCCCCATGTATTTAAAGAGTGTATATGAAATCAACTTTGACACATCTCATTAGGATGCATCTATCTGTCATCTTTATACAAAGGTAACTCTGAAATGTGCTTTTTTTTTAATTTGTTTTGTAAGCAGTTGTTCTTATACATTATTGTAATCTCCAGAAAAATGGAACAGCTCTCAGATGTGTTCAGTAAGCCAGTTTTGTATAGCCTAGCGGTTACAAATGTTGCTTCGGAGGTGAAATGAGAGTATCCCTTCCTTATTTATTAATTTATACGTTCTTTGCTAATTAAGTGCATCGTGCAGTAACACACTAACACATTAGTATGTATTTCCAGAGTGTGGTTGAACTACCAACGGAATTTGTTCAAAGGTTTCGCAACCAACTTGGTGCTGTGTGGACGGTTTATTCCATAGATGGGAAAACCAGCCGTCTGCAATATCAGGAAAACCCAAGGACTGGAACATGGGGAGCAATCCTTGATGGATGGAATGAATTCAGGGGTGCATTCAGGCTTAAGGATAAATAGAGTATCATCTTAAAATACCTTGGATTGTGAAGGTTTCGGGTTGACATTGCTTCACCAGATTATGTGGGGGTCAACAGCAATTGTGACAATAAAATTCGAAAAAGTGGTCACTATGAACAATGATGGATTTACACTGTTCTGGGCAGCAACTTGCATGTGCGGTTGATCTTGTTTGCTTAGTAGTTAGTACCATTGGTTTGAGTAATGTCAAAATTTAGTAGTGTGTTTAAGGTAGGGAAAAAAGAAATTGCTAGTGATTGGATGTATTTATTGTTTGCTGGTATTGTAATTTATTTGTGTGAGCTTAATTAATGAGGTTCAAATTTGCCTACGTTCACTGTTTCAAATCGATATATACCGTAGCATATTAAACGAAATAAGTGGCCAATATCGTGTTATAGATATATCGTGATTATGATAACCGAACAATTAAGTCGTTGATTAAACATGTAAGGTTTGTTTTCAATTAAACTATGATTATATAAAAGAGGCGTGGAGTCATTATATTACCAAAATGTAATTTTTTAGGTGAAAAAAATGTACGAATTATATTTTTACTTAAGAGCATTGATTTATACTTTTAATCCTATTACCTTTTTATTTCCTTACATGCAATTTTTTTGCAATGAGGGTGTGGGTTAAAAACATTCCTCTCACATATTTGATATCAACACTTTATTATGATAAGCAACACATAGCAAATTTAGTAATAAGCTTTGTTGATTTTGAGAAAAATTGAACAAAGTAGTACTTACGGATTAGAAGTAAAGATAAAGAGCTTCAAGATATAAGGTTCCATAAATCCATAAATAAGAGGTTTCCACATCTATCCTAATACAAAGTTACAACATGATAATGTGAAATTCGAGCATGATCCTAGCAGGTCTCTTTGTTGCAAATACTGTATCACTGGTTGAGAGGTGATCATAAACTAAGTAATGCAATTAAAAGTAACAAGTACAATTAAGGAAGAGAAGCCACTAATTGGCAAATTACATAATGCAAATATCTTATACAGTTTAAAAGTTAGGTGATTAGTTCCATAAACAACATGAGCTTCTCATCGTCATTCACATAGACCTTAATTTCGCATTCGTGATCATCTTTGATGTTGTGTTCATCAGCAAAGGAGTTCCATCCATTGGTTATGAAACAGGTCAATTTTCCTAGATTTGTTGTCAAGGTAACAGACTTACCCATGCTGCCTAGAATCAAGATGACGTCATGCTCATACTCCAGTCCTAGGTATGGCTGAAGATGGCTACGTGGCAGGGGCTGTTTATGTAATCAAATAAGAAAATGAATTAGTTATAAAGTTTAGAGTTCTGATGGTTAAATGAATGAATGGTGCATGTTAAAGTTTTTAATTCCTCATGTATTGTTTACCAATGAGTCGACCCATATCATGTAGCCCCTTATTGTGGTCCTAAATCCTTTGTCATCGTTTGCAATTATGTGGTGTACAAATAGTCAATTAAAATGGTAAAAGCATCTAAAAATAAATTAAATTGTTGGGTAAGGTTGTGTGACCTGTGTCTGGTGCTTGAAACTCCACTTCCTCACAGCATCTGAATTGGTAAGCAGTGACATCGAATATGGAAGAGTCAGTGTTTAATTGAAAGAACAACGATGTAGTAGGAACTAGTGACAAATCACTTAAAAATTTGCGCCAACCGCTATCAAGCCATGCGTCCCCCTCATAGCAATTCAACTTTATGGTCCACCTCCTTCCATTTGGAATCTGAAGCACAATTGGATTTGGTATTGAGTCTGCAAAGTAATGCAGAAATTTCGGCGGTAGTTTCTACATCATAACGTATGAATGGAGGACAAAAATTGGTTAAATGCAAATTTAAAAACTTTCGGTTACATCGGGTAGTACTTGTACTTACAGAAAAAGTTCTTTGCACATCATCTATCCTAGGCCAAAAAATAAAGTAAAATGCTACTTTGCACTACAAATCAATGCACGACATTCAACCAATTAACATAAATCTCAATCTGCCTGATCATCTAAATTCCGCGTTGGGCTAGTATTAAAAAAAATATAATCACAAATTTATAAAACAAATGTACTACTAGTGTATTGAATACAAACTTATTTATTTGGGTAGAATGTAATAGTCACATAATAAAATTTTGATTTGCATCAATTGAAAATAAGGTTATATAAAGAGACCAATATCATACAATCAATATCATACGACAAAGATTAGTAATTGAAAAATACATTGCAAGATAACATATTGAAAGATAATGTCAATAACTGTTTGAAAAAACGTGAGCAAAACAGAAAGATTTTGAGTAAAAGAAGATATTGGAAGTCATCTATTAAACAATTAATGAAATTGAACGAAAATGATGAGCTTGGTGCTTTAGCCAGGCCTACTGCCTCACGGTTGTCATTGATTTGTACCGATGAGTTAATGAGCAGAATATTTTTTTCCCTTTATTTAAAGGTACATATTATTTTTTATTATGAAATCCATTTTATGCCTTAAAATTTTACAATCAAACATATTAATGACTAACCCCTTTCATAAATTTTTTTACTTCAGTTAACATAACAATTCATAAACACTTAGTATTGGACAACAAAATTTCTTTTTGTTTTCAAGGTAGACAATTTTTCTTTAAAAAAAATTATCCATTTTATGCTTAAATTTACAACCAAATAAAAAATTCAGTAACTTTGTTCTTTAATTATTTAGAATGGCTTTAAATTTTTCGGACACAATCAATATCTCATCTTATAATAGAATTAGGAAAGTAAAGATGTTTAATAACAGAGAACGAAAAAGACACAAATTTTAAGTTTGAGACCACAATCTAAGCCTTAAGTTGGAGACACATATATAACATAACTATTAGCAAACGTATAATGTATCAGTTGAAGGTGTAAGAAAATAATTCCAAAGGAACCTATCAGTTTGAGTTTAAAGAGGTGGAACACTTAACCTCGGTTTCGTCCTCCATGTTTTGTTGACATAGCTGAATGACGAAAATCGAGAAACCACCGTTCAGCACCTTCGATGGTAGTGTAGGTTGGCCGCGATGCGCTGTCCTCGGTGGATTCATGTTGGTTCCCTGATCTCTAGTGCATGGTGGAGGTGGAGAGAGTATGTTAGTGTGAGAAGTTAGGTTTAGGGTATGAGAAGTGAAAATCACATAATGTATACGGGCCGGGCCGGTTTATGAAACACAGAAGGGCCAAATAATTTTTAGACCTGTATTGTTAGGAATTTTTTTAACACAATAAATTTTTTTTTTTGGGAGGTAAAGTTTTTAACACATTATTAAAATTAATTTATTGATAAAGTATTTGATTTTAACAATTAAATACAATTTATATTTAATTAATTATCAAGTGCAGATGTTCATTCCTTGTCCAGTGGTAATTAAAAAAAAATGTTGCCGGAATATTCATTTTTAAGTTAGTGAACATATTATAAATAAAGATTAGTTGAGGGTAATGACAATTTTAATCTTAGTGTCCCACGTAATTTTCCCACATTCCCTCTCAATTTCATCTTCTAATCAAAGCCATCTAATTGCAAGTAAATCACATCTTTCCCTATCCATTAAAGCAAAAATCTTTTAATTTTCTTTCATTCATTCTTTATGTGTTTTTCTTTGTCTTTGTTTGTCTGTTTTATTATGATAAATTTTGTTAATATTTTTTTTACAGAATAAAATAGAATAGAAAACTCTTAGGATTAGGACCCTAACTAGATCAGGGCAAGAGTATATTAAGAAGAAAATCGCGTTGAAACTTCTTATAGTTAATTGAGAGGAAGTCGTTTGAGTATAAACCCATGCATAGCTAGATAGGTACAACATAGGTAAAATTTCATTGTCTTTTTAAATTTGTGACTCCGGAAAATATATCTTTGCCAGGATTTTAATAACAAATACTACTTGGAGTGTGCTAAAAATTTGGTTCTCAAAGGTGTAGAATCTCTAAAATTTTCTTTCGTTATCATGGGATAGTATTAAGTTCTCATAATGATGATATTGTTACCATGCAGTATTTAATCATAAAAGAAACAAACGAACCGAGACAACAAGGCCTTAACTAATCCCCATCGATTGCATTTGACAGGAGGTTTCGGAAATAATGAAAAAGGTTTTGATTATGATATTGTACATTAAATTTTTTGATAATGTTGTATTTTTCAATTAAAGCTATGAATATGTTAGTTTTTCTTGCTTTAGGGTTTATCCGGATGTACATATGTTCAAGGTAGAAGAAGTTCTGTATTTACAATCTCGGAATTTTATTTTTGGCCTATTTAAGTTTTTAGTCCCTTAACGTAGGTGCTCTTTTTGAATTGGTCCTTAAACTTTTTTTTTATGCTTTGTATTTTTAAACTTTCAAGCAAGTTTACCAGGTGAACTGAAGAACTTAGTGAATTCAATCTTAACATTCTTTTTGAAATTCGCCCGTACAACTTGGTAAAGTAATTTAAATTAACTACCCAACGAAATTTAAATTTAAATAAATTGTTTTTAAAACAGAAAATTAAAATCAAACAAGCACAGTTAGTTATTAACCATGGAATTGAAATTGCAGAAGATATGTTATTAACCATTTAACCGGTCATTAATAGAATTGCATATGTCACATATAAACTTCACAAGGTCGACCTCCATCGCATTTATTTTGTAGAAATTAAAATCAATTATATTCTTTGCTAGTGAACTTTGTAGTCTTCGAAGCATTGATGCAGCGACATCCTCACGTGCCAAATGTTCGGTTGATGCAAATCTACCCATAGTAACAGGTGGACGGCCAAGGACGTGATAATTAAGCGCAACATAGTATCGCTAAAATCGGGTATCGTTGTGGGTAATCTTTTTTTGAAGCGTGTAACGTGGCTGCTCCAATCGTCGTCCACCGGCAAATTGTTCTAACCATTGTTGCATGCTAAACATTAGTAAATATTCTTTTGACAGCTCATCCTCTTCAACAAAATTAACTCCTCCTATAGTAATATAAGGATATCATCAACAAGTATAAGATTTTGAAAGGCTATAACTATTAATAAAACTTACCAGCCGAGTCTGTGAAGTGAAAAAATTCATATTTATCTGTAGAGGTGATCATTTGCACATTTGTTAAATAATTTAATCGATCTTTCAACAAAAGTATTTGTTTCTCTAAAATCTTTATATTGTGATAGTTGAAATCCATTATGACACCGCCGAACAGAGCTTGAAGCCTTCGTAAAACTGCCCTTGAAGCGTCTTGTTGAGCCAACTCAATAGTGGTTGCGAACTTACCAACACCAGCTATTCTCTTCCCATCGCTAGGGTTGATTACGGTTACCTTGTACCTATACGAGTTGATGTCATTCCTTTAAAAAAAACCAAGCATTTCATAATGTGGCCTTGGGAATTTGAAGTTGTCGGTGATCTTTGATAACCAATCACACATATTATGTTCAATGAAGCAGTTGTCAAATGGCCGCTCGTCGATAGTAGGTGGAAACGACGAATCTAAAGTTAATAGTTTAAATAGTTAGTTAGAAGATTTGACAAAAGGTTACCACAGTGGATGTAGACGATTCTGAATTTATTACCTGCTTCGGGTAAACTTCGGTCACACTTGTATGTTATTCTTGGGTAGTACAATGTGTCTTTCACCTGACCATCATTGCCGAGTGCTTCTTCTTTAGCTTCAATGAAGGATTCTTTGGCACAAACGTAACCTCCACTCCATGCGCTTATCTGTGCATAGCAATCCACCCATGAAGTATAGACTCCAGGCAAGTGACCAACATGTAATGCATAGACATGCATGTGATTATTGTTGTTGATGTCATTTAGTTGTGAAGGTTCCATTTCCTCATCTCAAATCATGAAAACTATCAATATCGTAATGTGTAAGCTTACGAATAAGTATTTATATCTAAGTATTTTACTCATTTTCGAAACCAAAAACGAATTTGACACAACAGCAACCACGACACACTTGCTTAAAACGCGTGCAAAGCTCCAAGGACACTCTACCAAAGCTGACCACATAACTCAGCAGAGCTATAAAGATAGTGTCAGCATATTTTGCGCTTATTAGCAATAAAAGTTTACAACCAAGTCACATGGGTTCTTGCATTGTTAAATGATTCAGTCAAAAGCCTCTCTGGTGTGTAAAACAAAGTAGCTAACACACCTCTTTATAATGCATTTGAACTGTTTATATATTATCTAATACATCTAGTCACCCTTTTCGAGTTTTTTAATCCCATCAATGAAGTCACTAAATTTTTAACTTGAAACGGAAAATGTAAATTAGACCAACATAAAAACACCACAAGGATCTTATAAATGGAACCATATGGAATATGGAAGAACAAAATATAAATTCTAAATAACTTAAACTTTGACAAACTAAAAAAAAACATTTAATAATTTTAACATAACTTAAACTTTGACAAACTAAAAAGTAGTTCACAAGCTATTAATTTAAATAACCTTTTTTTTAATACACTGATCTTGTAACTTTTATTAATTAAGAAACACAAGGCGTTTTTATTGTAATTTAAAAAAAGAACATCCAAATTACTTTTTTTGGGAGAAAATTTTTTGGGATATTTTTGGTTTTTTTGGTAATTAAAATTCATTGTAAAACCTAATGTAGTGACAAATTTATCCTCGTCATAAGTTCTTTAATTTTACTCTCATACCAATCAATCACAAACTCTATTTATTTTATTCTTATAACATCCAATACTATACAATTTTCCAGATTTCTCTCTTGTCGTAATTTCTGATGAGAAGCTATAATACAATGAAATGAGGTAGGTTTGTACAATTACACCTATCTGAGGGAAACTACATACACTTACCTAACATTCACATGAGCAATGAATTCCACATGCAACGTTACACCAATATTTATTTGTAACAACAACCACCTAATCAATTAATGAGAGCAATGTTGACCCTTGCAAATTAATGAATCGTTATTTAAGCACTCCTCCACATTGCCTCATGCCATAGCTGTGTCACACATTATTGCTCTTCTACATTTGATTACGACAAGCAGGACATTTGCATCACTAAGGAACAAATTTTGTTCAACCATTATTATCTTTGTGTATACATATGGCAAGGTATAATGTTTTTTTAATTAAGCCCTATTTTTTCCCTAAAATTGATAAATGGTTTTCATTTCTATTAAACTAAATTCAATTGTACACGGAATATGAGTAACATTACATACAAAAATTTAAATAATGGTAAATTAAATTGATATGGCTTTTTATTTCAATCAGCACGTCTAACAATAGGAAGCTGTGGGGAAAGAAAACTATGAGTCGTAACAGTAACTCAGGTGTTTCTTTTAATGATGCCGTTATTGAAGAATAGTCCGAGGAGTTCAAGGACACTAATGTCTAATGTAACACCCCAATTTGGACTTAGAATTTTCACTAAAAATTTTGCGTCATTTTTTTTATATAAACATTATACATTTCCAAAATTAGTTCATTTTACTTCTTTTACCAAAAGGGTTTTCTTAACATGATTTAAAAATGATTTGATACTTAGACTTCTGTCATAAAATTCTATTTCCAAAAAGAGATGTTACCATCCAACACATTTCCAAAAACTTATTTTCTTAACGCCATATTTATTCGATGGTTAACTTGCAGAAAAACATTTCATTACTTTATGAACTTGATACATAACAAAAAGGAACTTCTTTTATTTCTTTCCAAATAATCCTTTATTACAACAGGGGTTACATCGGGATAGAGTAATCATGTCCTAATCACCTTAGGATAGGGTACAAAACAAAGACTACTATACTATCCTAGATTACTAGTCTTCATTGCTATCCTTCGTCACAAGTATCTGAGAGATTCCTCTTCTGCTTTCTTCTCATCTGAGCGTCACCTCACGATCCTCTTGTAACTTGAGCAACCACTACTCGAGCTTCTGCTTGATCTGTCATATGTGAACATTGTCCCCAATGTCCACAGGAAAAGGGAATAGAGAGAGTAAGCACTTCCGAACGATATTATCGTCGACGGCGTGGGCTTACCATCGGGGAATATTAAGACCATACAAATATATACATTATCATTACCATTACCATATAAATAACTTCAGTTAATTACCATAAATCCTTTCCCAAAAAGGTACGCCTCTTAATAACCATAACCGTTATATTTAATTATCTTTAGGTTCTAAGTTTCAACGTCACGACCATCGGTAAATCAAAAGGGGGTACCATTACCGAGGTTCAAGGGATGGATAGCACACACGTTACATCTCCTCCATCAATCCAACCATAGCCTAGTTCGGAAAGCAGATGGGACGCACAGGAACCCTAACCACGCTGGCATTGAAGTCGCAAAACAACAGGCTGAAACCAACTTCCTTGCGGTCAGCAAAATTACAAATTCATTTTCCAAAAAGGGGTCCAAAATAAGCAGAGCTTCTAGCCTCGTTCGGGTTCCCTCTCACCATCTATGATTTGCTCAAGGGGGCGACAGTACTCTCTCTAGTGGTGCATGCAGTCCTTGCCACGACACTAACTTTGGTCATTGTAGCATTCGTCCCGCGCTCAAGGCTTCTTGATGTTCACCGTCCTTGCCCTCCCCTATCACAATCACCACTTGAAGAGACTCCAACCTCCAAGCATACGGTATCTTTCCTCTCCACTACTTCACTCTCAACGCAAGGTTTAGGAAAGGGGTTCCTAAGTCTTTTAAGTCATCGAAGGGTTTTGCTAAGTTGAATATTCCTAATTGTGGTCGACCCATTCTAAGCCACACTTCTAACGGGTCTCGACCTCTAAGGGATTAACCTATCACAGACGCTTTCAAATCACAACGAATTCCAAACCGAGCTCACAACCACGACGTTCCATACACGTGGCCGACAAAACTTAACGATCAAGCACGTCACCATGACAGTGCGATCAGGGGATAACATTATAAACTTTCATAAATTTCCGTAACGATTTCATACCAATTCCTTAAACCAAAAAGCCTTTTAGTCAATCCCCAAAGATTCCCCAACATAACATCATATGAATCAATTATTTTCCAATAACAAGTTTATATAACATATACGTCAAACATGTTATCATTAACAATATAATATTATAATCGATTCAACATCATAATAAAACATAATATACAGCACATACAATTATATTTGAGGGATCGTTGTTTTCATATGAACGGCGGAACACACACACAAGTGCCGTTCTACTACTCACCCGATAGATCCCTAGTTCCGACCTTTGAGATGATACGGAACGTCCTAACATTACCCTACATGCCACTATGTCTTAAGAAGGCTTCTCTCTCACCTTGAGTTGAAGCTACAAAATTAGTGTCCTCTTGAGTTGAAGTCACGTCACCCGAATCCGAACGAAAGCTTTTACCAAATAATATTTACAAAATAATTCCATAAATAACTACACAATTCTAATTAAGCAAACCACAAGGGTAAAGATACATGACCTTTTAACAAATACAATTTCTCCAATCATCTTTGTATTCCCAAAAAGACTTGTATTCAAAATATCCAATACTTGAAATCAATTAATCCTTTTTGAAAAATCAAAAACAGATTACTGTATCAGAAAAATTACTTTTTCTTTTTAGCTTTTAAATCATGAAAACCTTTTCCAAACGTAACATAATTTTTAAAACATAATCATAACATCTTAAAAATAAATCTTAACCTTTCCTTTACTAAAAATTTCATTTTAAAACACCTTATAACAACTACCACTTTCAGACTATTTAGAAGTACTCATCTTTGATGCAACATTTAAATCAAATCAAAGCAGTAAGCAAAATTTGCATAATCATACAATAAACACATATAACTTAATTAGAATATAAACTCAAGCATTCAAATTTCAACATAATTTTTCTCTATCGTCAATGTAATTAAATCACAGACTATAGACAGTACACAGAAAAATCACTTATTTTTATCACAACATCACAATTTCTAAACTTAATTAAAGCACATAAACAATATATATTTATATATCTTTTGAACAGCTTAGACTTTAATTCCCAAAAATCACTTTTCTACTTCCTTTTTAATTTTTAAATACTTATAATAAAGATCTTAGCATAAAGTACACATTACCATTTTATTTCAAAATAATTTCTATCTTGATGCAACTATTTTAAAATCTTGGACAACATATACACTATTTCTTAAAAATCAGTTTTCTCCTAAACGGTTTATCGAAAACACATGCCGCTTTTTCCTAAAATCTCTTTACAAGTCCTATTATAATAAAATGATTAAATATGATTCAAATAAAGTATATTAGCTTGCTGGACAGTTACCATAAGTCCAGTTGCATCACTTCAAAAATTTGAACTAATATACTCTAACATTCCTATACATACTTTAATTACACATACTCAAGTTAAGCATAGAAAACACATATAAAAATCATTATTTGGGGCCTTATAAAAATAATTTCCAGAATTAAAATAATTTTCCAGAATTAATTATTTTTCAGAATTAAAATAAATAAACACTTATATGTACTAATAATCCTCTATTCACATCAAACAATTATTAAATCAATTAGGAAAATTATCAAACTTTTTTTTTATAAATGCTTCGGCCACTATTCAATAATTAGGAGAAATACTTTTAATTTTTTTTAAAACATCTATACTTCATAGTTACATAATATTATACCTTCAAAAGAATTGTTTTAATCATCAATAAAATATAAAATAGACATCTTTCATAAAAATCATTTTTTTACAGCAACTAAACTCACAACTTAACTCAATCACATAATCATGTCATCACACACAAAAATACAATTCTTATTTATCTATTTTTCCTTATTAACATTACCCAATTACTCCTTGAATTATCAAACAAAAACACTATAAATCATTTTGTAACTTTTACTCAAAATAAATCATATTTTTCGGCCAACCATAAAAATCCAGAATTTTATTTATTTTCATAAAACTATTACCATTTCATTTTCATATCAAAACATCAAAGATCAATAACACCCATTAGTTTATACTTTTTAAGAAATAAGTCACATAACAATTATACACATATTAACAACAACTACTACCTAATATATATATATATCACGGTCAAAAATACATTAAACTTATTCAATTTAATTTAGTTTCCATTCCTTGGACATTCATCTTGAACCCAAACAAAAAAAAGAATAAAATAATTCAAACAAATACAAAATTTCTATAAAATATAAATTCCTACATTTTAAGAACACAAAAATTTCCAGAATTTCATTTTCCTATTTATCATAAAATTCGGTCATCATGGGTTAAGGAAAAAGGGGAGATTATCTCTTTAAACAATTCATTTTGTCCCTTTTTCTTAAACCTCAATTCATATGACCCAAAAAAATATCAAAACACTATCAATAATCTTATTTCAATATCAAAATAGGAGTTAGAAATTTTTGTTCTTATTCTTTATCATAAAAGAAATTAGAGATTTTTATTTACTAAATAACAATATAATAAGAGATGAAAATAAATCAAAAACATAAGTTTAGAATCACCTCTTTTCCTTAAGCTAAATGAACTTTAAAATGATGATGAAAATTTTTCCTCCACCTCTCCTAGTCACTCGCCACCCCTTCTCTCTTTTCTCTTGGAAATTTTTCTCAAAATAACAACAAGTAGTGTGTGTGAAATGGTGAGAGGTGTGATGGTCTATTTATAGGTGAAGAGAAGGCACTTTTTCCCCAAAAATCTGATCATGAATTCATCCCCCCCTCATCAAGTCAGAAATTTTAATTCTTACTTTGAAACACACACATGTATTAATGGACTTTTCTAAATCCTATGGCTTTCTTTAATTCAAGAGATATTCCCACAATTTTCAGAAAATATTCTTTTCTCTCCCTCCTAATTTTTGGACGGTACACACATAAAAAAAAGAGGAGAAAAATTTCCATTGGCCCATTTTGAATTCACCACATAATTGACCAATCACATTAAAGCTTTCATTCTTAATAATTCAGAAATAATTAGAAAAATGCTAATATTTGGACGGTGCAACCGGTAGGTACTCAGATAAATATTTAAATAAAATTATTTTATAGTTTAATAATTTATTTTATGCTCCAAAATAATTTTTCTAAGTTAAAAATACCAAAAAATTCGTTTTTCCCTACTGTACAGTACTTTTTCGTAGATATCAAAATAAAAATTTTATTTTTACATATTCAGATACTAAATTTTAATGCGATCGTTTTCATATAATATTTATAATTTTTGGACTTACGGTTTGAAAGTTATGAATTTTTGAAGCTCTAAGATCATTTCCTCCAAAAATGCACTTCATAAGCTTTCAAATAAATTAATAATAAAAAAAATACGAAAATATATTTTATTTGGACGGTGGTCCAATAGAAAACTTCATAAATTTATTTTTGTTTTCAAAATAAAATACACTTGAGTCAAAAGGTCATTAATTGCTTCTTTAAATAGCATTTTCAAGTTTTGGAACACATAATTCGTACTGTACTGTCTCAGCAATAAAAATTCGAAAAATCCAAAATTAAATTCAAAACTTTACATTTTCATAATCTAGATTTCGATACGATCGTTTTGACATATCATTTGTAATTTTTCAACGTACGGTATAAAAGATATGAATTTATGAAGATAGAACACATTAATCCTTCAAAAAGCATTTCATTCTCTAAATCCTTAAAATACTTCATTTTAAGAGAATAATTTAAATACATTAGAGAAAATATATATACCACGTGTATATATATATATATATATATATATATATAATTCATACGATTTTAATTAAATCCAGGTATCACAATTTATCAAAAATCAAATATAATATTTTAAATTCAAATATAAATTCTCAATTAAATTGGGTAAAATTGTGAGTCTCACATCTATGACCCCATATTCAAAGACTTTGATGGAACACAATTACTTCCTTTGTTCACACACTTCATCACTAAGGCTGAGATACGTGGAATCCAAACAATGGTATGTGTTTAATTAATGGAACAACTAATATTTTCTCTCACAAATTCTAAATAAACATAAGTATAATTTTTTTACAATTGGTTTTCCCTGACTATGATATCAATGATAGTTTATACCTGCATATGTTCGAGATCAACACTTGACAATCGGACAAGAGTATGTGCTAGTGAAGGGTAGGGGTACTGAACCGGAAAAATGGTATCACGTTTGGAATAAATCAAAGAACAATTCTTGTGCTTTCGGAGAGGGATGGTATGGGTATGTGCAAGCAAACAACTTGCAAGTGGGAAACATGGTTGAGTTTTTCAAGAACGAGGATACTGGTGTTTGGATAGTTGTATATTCTAAACATGAAAATTAATGTTAACATAAATAAGTTATGTCCTTATGTTTTTCCATTTGTGTGTGTTTTATGTATTTTTAACCTACATTATGTCTTTTCCCATTAAGTTTCTTTAGTATGTGTGTAATTCCATCAATACCTGTTATAATATATAAGTATGTTTTCCGGTTCTTTATATCTCAAGATAGCAAAATAGAAGTGTCAATCTTAATAATTGTTAAAACTACGATCAAAATTAATTAAAACGTTTTGGTAAAAACTATTTTTATACCATTCTCAAAATATTGGGATCATATAAATTAGTAAGTGATCCCAACGTACATGCAATAACCTTCCCCAATCGTACCTCATATTTGGCTAATGACAAAATACGGTTAGGAGGTGCAACATAGAGACACTACATTCGACGTGTTTTACACAAAGGCAACTTTGCATTGTTCAATCTAATTTAAAAATTTGATAAACACGATACCTGTACCATGCAAAATACCAGAAATAATAAACCTTAGTAACCTTTTATAATTAGTTACAACTAGCATATTTTAAATGTACCCGAACTATCAACCTTTATATTGTAAGGCCTCCTTTTTTTTGTATACCCACGCAAGGAGTTAATAGAAAATTTAACGCAACACATTAAAGGCTATCTTAGAAAATGCACAGTAATGCATTTTCTTTCACGCATACTCTTAAAAAGGAAGAAACGTGACCGTTTTTACTATGACCTAAATATTGATTTACACGTCCTTTGCCCCCATGTCTAGTAAAAATTAATTATAAAATTATACAGTAGACACATGCACGTGAGAGAAAGACAACATTATTGTCTAATAGAAATGTAAGTATGGACTGGTTACAGGTATTTAAAAAATTTAAAGCTGCATGCACATACACCGGAAGACTGACATCCCAAAAGCCCATCTCACATGCAATTTAATTTTGTAGCAAATAAATTTAAATCACCTCCAACCACCTCGCCCAACCACCTCCTTTAATTCGGCCAGCATTGTTCATCCCTTCTACTTAAGGTAGTGGTTACCTATTGACACCCTCACAAAGCACCAGAGTAAGGGTATCCGTACGTAGAAAGATGGACACCAAGGGAGATGCGAAACATAAAGAGGACGATGAATCTTCGTCATCAACGAAAAACTCTGCATGGATGGATATGGAAGCCCTAAAACGTGAGGTCAATAACATAGGTAGTAAGCGTTTTTTACATAATGCTCAACACGTTGATGATATGATAATTCTATGTTAGATTCAGTTGTTTTCTAACGTGTATTTAATCTTTTGTTAGAGTTTGAGCGACTGGAGTTTGTTGACACACTAGAGTATGAGAATGTCATACTTGGGGCGAGCATGGAGAGTTGGTTAAAAAGATTTGCGATTTTGCTCACAAACACTGAACCTACCTTCCTCAAAGAGAGCACCATAATGGATGGTTGTCGACAGTATTATCGGTACCATGTTCTTTTGAACACAAACATCATTGGAGATCATCCCTTTACAATTGGAAGATATGCAGAGAGTGAGTTTTTTGCACGTGAAGATGCAGCCGTTGAGATGATTAAAAGGTTGTTGGCGGCAACAAATAAACAAGTTTTTGACTTTAATTACCACAATTTGGCGAAGCAAAACGAGGTCATGGATAGTTTACAAGCACAAAATTGGGAACTAACAGAGGAGAATCAAAGACTGAAAGAGGAGATCTGTGTTCTTAGGGAGAGATTTTGTAGATTTAATGTGTGATTAACGTATGTAATGTATATTTATCCACATATTTAATTTCAACTTTTCGTAAGTTTTTGTGTGTGTCTTACTTATAATATTTAAGAGCATTTTTGTAAAATCATTGTGTTTTTGTGTAATAACACAGGTTTTGTTACTTGACTTGTTTGCAGGCATGTATAAGCAAGTGTGGAGATTTGATAATGCACACGAATTGCAGAATTTGTTAAGAAGGAAGTCCTTGTTCGTACTTAAGTTAAGTACCTTTTTAATTTTTTTTATTGATATAAAAGTTAAATGTTACCGGCCCTGATTAGGGTTTCATGGCAGTAGTTATCTGATATTACTCAAATTAAACTAATCAGGTTATTTGCTAATTTATTTTACCGAAATTTTTTTGACAAAATTCAAATATAATTAATGGTGACATTGAACCTCAGATGGACATCCCCACTATCGGGTTTGGTAATGTTGTCGTTAACTGTGACTGTCATTGTATGAGGGGGTGTTGGTGGACATTCGTTGATTTCATAGTTTGAAATTGATTTTCATGTTTTGTTAAGGAAGAATTACTTATGGATAGTACTAGGGTAATACACCATTAAATTATGTCAAATAGTAACCTTAAAAAAAAATTGATGCCTATGTTTATAGTTATGGATTTCACTTTCTCCTGTTTCTTCATTGAACGGTTTAGCTTGTGGCATGAGATGCAGTATAAATTTTTTGCAAAAAAATTATTTTTTAGTTATCGATACGATCACTTAAAGTTTTGCACATTACGCTGACAATCGAAAGAAGCTATAGTAATGACGACATGATTTAAATCCATTGCCCCGCCCCTTGCATCGGATCCTTTTTTTATGAAGCTATATAAATTTGGTGCGAATCATATGTTTAATTTAGGGTTTGTGATTAAAAATTATCTTTGTCAATCGTGGATTTCCAAGATCATTATATCATTGAAATCGCTACAATTATGCACATGTTATATGTTATATACAGAAAAAGGAGAGGAAGCGAGGAGTTAGGAAACTTCAATACATCTTTATGAAATTTAAAATTTCTTGTTGTCAAACGCAAATTTTTTTTCGGTGGACACTTAATATACAGAATTTGTTTTATCATCAAGTAAATGAACCTAAATTTTAAACGGATATATCGCACCTCATAACAGCAACTCACAAGACCAAGAAAGAACCAGGAGATGGTGTAATTGATAGCTCTTTACATATTTTATCAATTCCCTTTAAAGGTACTATGAGACTAAATATATTATTGGGGTAAGGACTTGTACTGTCTCTACATAATTCTCCCTTGTAATGTTGATCTTTGTGAATCAATTTCATCCTGCGAAATTGGCGGCTGATCATCACAACCCGATCATACAATGACATGTGACAGTTTAGGACGACATTACCTAATCCGGTAGTGCGTATGATTCTTTTTTGGTTAAAGTTATCCATAATGATTAGCAAAACTTTTGAAAATTAATCATCAACGTAAATTGAAAAGCAACACGTGACATGATCGGTTACGTCCCCACGGGGTGAACCTCGAACCCATCCTAATTAGTACTTGTTCAATTATGGACAGGTTTGGATTGAATAAATGAGTCGTGCAACATTTCGGGACGGGTACGGGTCGAACCCGTCCCAACTCGTCTCAGTCACATCCAAGTAAGAGCTTGTTTTGGCTTAAGAGTAATTTAGCGGAAAGATTTTATGGGATGAGAAAATATAGAAGAAAATTAGGTTGCCTGTTGTTTGCAACGTGAGAAAAAACAAGGAAAGGGAAAAAATTGGAGTCGGACGCAAATAAATTGATTTTCTCCCTCCTAAGGTCAGATTTTGGGGAGAATACATATTTTAGATGAAGTAATTATCAAAAGAGGCACCACTTTCCCTATAAAATTTGTTATTTCTATTATTTATTTATTTATTTTATTTTATGTTTTGAAAAGGTGCGAATTAGTGCCTACCAGTGGCCGTCTTATTTTTGTATTTAATTTAATATATTTATTATTATTTACTATTAATGTAAATATTTATTTTTTTGATTAGTATAATATTGGATAAATAGATGTAGATGAATAAAATTATCAATACAAATTTTTGATATCAATGTTTGAGTCGATAAATTTTAATATTTAAAAAATACGATTATAAGAAAATAGTTGGTTATGGCTACGTACGGTTTTACCATATTTGAGGTGTAGATAAAGAGTAAGTAGTAAGTACATTGCTGGAATGTGTCAAAACTCAAATAATAAGAAAATAACATTATAAAATATGGGGTGTATTTTTATTGAATAAATTAAAGGATCTAATACAACACTATGATACCATTAAGCGGACTTTTCCAAGCCTCATATCATATTTGGCTTTCTACTGTAGTTGCTTTCAAGAAGACAGAAGCAATGAGCAGATGTGTTGGTGCACGGAAAGAGAAAAAATTGCACACTTTTCACTCTTGAGCAAACCAAAGGCTAAAGTTATTGTCAAAATCGTGAAAATGTCTATGTATCTTCCCTGCCCAAGTCTCCGTCGTAATCGTCAACTGTGTTGGTGTTGTCACTATCATAACCCAACCTCCACATATTACCCCAACTCTATCCATTTTACGTTTGGACCTTGCAAAGTTTCCCTGGTCAAAATCCAAAGGAACTCTCGAACATGTAAGTCTTCTACCCTTCTCCTTATTTCTCATCCCTTACCCATTCGTTGAAATTTGTCTGGGACCACTTTGATGTTTATTTGATTTTCTTCGCAGGGATGTTCCTTCTAAAGGATGATCTAACCAGAATCAAATGGATTCGGAGTCTGCAAATATTGGGTTGACTGGTGGCAACATCACTGACGGCGATGAAGCATTTGCATCCGTTGTGGCCACTCAGTCTGAGACAACCCCATCAAACCTTTTAGAGCTCGTGGAGGTTTGACAACCACTAACCTCACTAAAATTTTTTCGATTCTCTTTGTCAAACATCTTAAGTTTAAATTTTTATTACTTTTACTGTGACATACTTTGTAAAGCTTGAAAAAATTAAGTCATTTGTTTAAACTAAAGATCTAACTGACATGATTTTTTAAATTGATTGTAAAAATTTAAGGATTTAAATCGAATTGATATTTACAAAACTGTGTACCTTATTAAAAAAAATGTTTTTTGTTGAACGATATTAGATGTTTATGAGTTCTTAAGTCATGTTCATCTGAAAAATTTTTAAGAACATAGTCAGTGATTCTTATGTTTCAATGTTAAAATTAAAGTCACAAAGATGGATTTTATATGTCAATAAATTAAGTACTTTTAAATGAGACCAAAAACGGTGGTGAGAAACATAATCATCAAAAATGAACCCCAAACTGACAACATCAAAACTATATGCATTGATGTTGGTATGTTTACAGAACCTTAGTATCAATAGATAATCTTGTAATGATTGGAGTAGTAGTACTTTGACAATGTACAATGTAACTAGTTACATGGTTATGGAGTAACTATTTTACTTTGCAATACTGGGTACATCAATGAGGTCTTCATAAGGCCATCTCACCAGTCACTATCTATGCGTTCTCTTTCTTTTCACAGTCGTTTGCATCCTGATATTCTAACCCTTTAACCACTGAATCAGACACATAAGGTCAGAAGCAATGTTGCATTTCATTTGTCAAACCTCAATGCCCTTATAGAAAACTTGCTTAAGAAAGCCATCTCTTCTAACTCCATTAATTTTCAAAAAACTGTAATTCTGGTTATATAAAAGCCATTACAGTAATTAAAACAGGTTAAAACAATTTGAAATCTGAGACTTTCTTTCAGTTGGCTGTTTTGGCTGGTGTTGCCTCTTATGCTACTGGCGATAGCCAAGCCATCATCAAAGGAACGCATCAATCCAAGATTCATTTCTTGAATGATCCTTCGAAGGGTGCCTGTTGTAACATCCCTAATTTTTGTCTCCCGAATAATAGGAAATTAATAATAAAAAAGTTTTATTATTAATTTATAGAATTTCTCAAGTTTATATTTTGTATTTAATTAGCCTTAAATATAAAAATAAGTTAAAATATTTTTATATGGCAAATAAATACAGAATATAAGGAAATTGCAGTTTGGTCCCTGAATGAGGACTAAAAGGCAATATTAGAATGGTTCTTGGAGGGAAAGATTTAAAAATAATAATTTTTAAATTTTGAACTGATCTAACCAGTTAGTAATGCCCTGTAACCGGTTAGACGATGAACTCAGAAACTGGTTTAGTGGAATTTGATGAGTAATCACTTGAATTACTCGTTTAATCGCCACGAAATCAACCTGGTGTTAATGGGAAACACGCGTCGCCCTGCATGTTACCTTCAATTGTCTATAAATAGTGGAAATTCTGATGAATTAGGGGTTGATCAATTGATTTCTGGTTGAAGGAGGGTGATTAGGGTTTCAGAATTGTGCTGAGCAATTCGTCTTCGTTGTTGAGTGTTAGTAATCGAGTGATACACGATTGTGAAGCTTACATCAAGAGCTTTACAAAGATCTAAACACTGTGAGTTGAGAGTTAGTGTGGAGGGAGAAATCAAGCTTGGAAGTGGAAGGTAGAAAGCTGAGTTCTCTGTGGATCCTGATTCTGGAAGCTTATTTCCAAACTCGATTGTGGTAAGCTTAGTTGATCTTTGAGTCTCAAACTTCTTTGATTCTCTCATGCATGTTACCTACTTTGAATTCTAACCATTTTCCCCAATTTCTTTGGCCAAATTCCATGTCAAATTTGGTGGTTTCTGGACCCTGTTGCTGGAAACCGAATCTGAGAGCAGACTTGGGGAAATTGTGAGAATCTGTGGTTTTTCTTCTAATCCAGTGAAAATCTTCATCAAAATCGTCTTAGAGGTATGGGAGAAGTTTACCTTATACTAGATTTAGACTAAAATCCATGTGATTTAGGATTTGAGTTCACAAAACTCAAAAGGGCATTATGTGTTTTTAAGCACAAAGGCTTGGAGGCCAAAAACTTGCTCACTGTGGTTTTGAGCAACTTTAATTTGATGCATGCAAGCTATATAAATGCTGAATTCTGTGTTTGAGTGCTTAATCTAAGTTTGGTTGTGTTAAATTGTGTTTATGTGGATTTTCATGCAATTTGATACAATAAACTTGATGCATGCAATATGAATGTGTTTCTGAGGGTAAACATGTTTGTTTTAAGGCATATGAACTTTGTGTATACTGAAATTTGGTTAGATTTGAGGAAGGAAGCAAATGAGTTGTTAAAACTCTTGTTTTAATGGTCTGACTGCATAATCTAACCGGTTACACGATTTTCGTAACCGGTTAGACACTGCAGATTTTCAAAGAAAATGGTTTATTAATCAGTTCTGAAATCTCAATGGCCTTTGCTCAAATTTAAGCTTAAATTTCATTATACATGGTCTGAACTTGAGTTGTCAAAGTTCTGAATTGAAGGATCAAAATTATGCCTTAAGTTAATGAAATAATTTCAAGAGGAAATTATGTTCATTGGAAAAGGAAATGTGATTTGGACTTTTGAATGTTGAAACAATGGTTTTTGAGGTATAAAACAATGGTAAATGTGTTTTGGATTGGGTAGATAATTCAAGAAAAAAGGGTTTTTCTGAATTGCAATGGTAAACAGTTCAGGTCTGTAATTCTAACCGGTTAGCCTGAAACTGTAACCGGTTAGTACCTGAAGCTGAAAAATAAAAAGTTAAGTTTTTAAATACCATTGAAGTTGTAATGCTCAATCTGGGTTTTAAAAGGCATATTTTGAGAAAGATTCAAAGGGGAATTTTATGCCAAAAGTTATACCTCAAATAAATCATTCAAAAGTAGAAATTGGAATATTTCTAAATCACATTAATTAATATAAAGATAAAACCAACCCTGATGTTTGTGCATACATATAGACTGGAAGTCTGGTTGGTAGGAACGTTTATCATATTCTGGGAATATGAGGAGGGTACTCCGGGAGTACCAAAGTATAACCTACTTGATGACACATTATAGATATGTGGCCAGTGTCCGGGACCTGGTTTTTATGCGTTCTGGGAACGTGGTGCACACTCCGGGAGTGATGCTTTTTATCCAAGTATGGTTTGGCATTATGTTCTGGGAACTAATGTCGGTGTTCCGGGAACACAATGGTGTATTGGATGGATGTCCAAGATGGACATTTAGAGGCCTCAGTTGTGGATAGAAAATCATTCATCATGCCACTTGCATTATAAGGGTTATAATGTTGAAAAATTGGTGTGCTCATATGTATCTGCATTATGATCTGTCCATGATATATTTGTGATTGTAATTTTAGTCTTTATCCATTATGTATATGTGTATACTTACTCCCTGTGCCCTGTTTAGGTGATGGCCAGATACCTAGCCTGCATCGAGATACGCCCTATCCCTAGCGGTATATGGACGTATGAGGAGCACCGTGCCACCTTTGAGGGGGAGGTTGAGATTACTCTCAACCACCCTAACCCTCTGGTGCGGGTGCGACCTCGTCGATTTAGGGTTCCATTAGTCTATACTATGCATGTTCTACCTTTTTACACTTATAGAGGACCACCCCCGGCTCGACCTATGCGTCGTTTCCATAGTTTTCGTTTTAGAGCTGCCACTCGTTCCCATCCTTCATCCCATAGAGTTGTCACTGAGAAGACTCCTTCTCCTGGTCCGACTGAGTATGATAGGACTGCTTCTGCAGATCCCAGACCCAGTGGTGGGGTCTCTACACAGTCAGGCGAGGTCGAGGAGGACCCCGTGGAGGATGAGAGCGAGGAGGAGGTGCATGTTGAGCCGACTGTTTCTGCTAGAGGTGGACCCGCTGGTTCATAGGAGCTTGCATAGCATAGGTGTTCTGGATCCTAGATCCTAGGGATAGAGCGGTGGAGGATCTGAGGAGCTGCTGAGGACACTGAAGACCTACTTTGAGACTTCTATTTTGAGATCATGTGATATAGTGTATATATTTTGAGAGGTCTTAGAGTGAGGTTTTATTTTATACAGCTGGGTTGTATATGTCTTTATAAACTCTTTCTATCTCGACTGATGTTACTTGCTACTGTACTGATGGGGTTTTCAGTTTATATTATGATCTATATATATATATATATATATATATATATATATATATATATATATATATATATATCTATGTTGTCTATTTTCCTCAGCAGAGCCCCATAAGTATTATTTTTACTTCCGCGAACTCTGATTTCACTTTACAAAGGATTCGGCGATAAGTTTATATTTTATATACTCAAATCTTACTCTAGAGGCAAATCATATGTTTAAATAATAACTACTAAGGTTTCCTATAAACAAGGACGTGCTTTCTCGAGAGTCTTTTTCAAATCTAAGATAATACTAAGCCGAATTCATGAAACGGTTTATGTCAAAAAGAGGTTTTGATTAAGCAAGTAATAATATTAAAAAGGAAAAATTTTCTAGTCCTAATTTTGATAGCAAGTAGTAAACTATTTGGAAATATTAATTTTTTTCAAGTTAAAAAGAGAGCGTCACACCTTTGGTGGTATCAGAGCATTGGTCCTGTTCCTCATGGCCCCGCAGATGCAGCTAAGTATGATATTCAATGTTGATTGAATATGTTTGAGTAAGTTAGTGGTAGCATTTATATCTTAAAGACCTTTTTAGTAACCCAAAGCCCATAGTGCAGGTCTTTCTATGGCAACCCGAAATCGAAATGTTACTAACGAAATGTTAGAACGAATCACAACCGTTCTGGAGGGCAGTAGCAGCAGAGGCATCAATCATCTCAGGAGAGAGCTGGTAACCCGTCTGCTGGCAACATGGCGAATCATGATGCTAAGACTCTGTCGGAGTTCCGGAAGTGCAATCCACCAAGATTTGAGGGAGGATATAAACCTGATGAGGCGAACAAGTGGTTGTATGAGATCAATAAGATCTTCCGAACTCTGGAGTGTTCTGATGAACAGAAGGTGACCTATCCAGTTTACATGCTTCATGGGGAAGCTGAAAACTGGTGGGATCACACGGTCCAATTGCTAAATTTTAAAAGGAGAGCAATCAACTGGGGATTATTTATGGAGAAATTTCTTAATAAATATTTTCTAGAAGATTTGCGGAGGAAAAAAGAAGTGGAGTTTATGCAATTGAAGCAAGGGGATATGAGTGTAGGGGAGTATGCTGCCAGATTCGAGGAACTGATGAAATACTCTCCCTATTACTTAAATAACCCTGATGAAAGAAGTAAGTGTGTGAAGTTTGAAGGTGGGCTACGGCCGGAACTGAAGTCTATCTTCAGTTATCAAAGGATTCAGAGTTTCCCTGCACTGGTGGACATGTGCAGAATGTATGAAGATGATAAGAAGGCGGAGTTGATAGGAGGTCAAGCGAAGGGGGTTGGACAGAACTATGGACCCCAAAGGAAGAAGAAGTTTGACCATCGGAATAATGGTCCATATTCTAAGAACAAGGGGAAAGGCAAGGCAGTGATGGATAACCGGAACAAACCTCACGATAATGCTCCTTATTGCGAGAAGTGCAAGCATTATCATCATGGTCAGTTTTGCTGGTCCACAGGAGGATGTTTCAAGTGTGGGAAGCAAGGTCACTTTGCCCGTGAATGCAAGGAATCTGCAAAGGGAGATGCAAAGGGGTCTGCTGGAAAGTCTGTGGTACAAGGACGAGTATTTGCCCTAAGTGGTAGTGAAGCAACCCAAACCCCGAATCTCGTGCAAGGTAATTTCCTGCTCAATAATCAACCTTGCAAAATCATGTTTGATTCTGGAGCTACACATTCTTTTGTTTCCCCTGAATGTGTGAGTAGGCTGAATCTTATTGTTTCTGATTCACCCTGCTATCTTAGTATAGCTACCCCTACGGGTATACCGATCTACACTGCTAAAGTCTGTTTAGGGTGTGATGTAGAAATTCTGGGTCGTTCATCCAAGGTAGATTTGGTTTGTCTTCCTAAGTTACAATTGGATGTGATCTTGAGTATGGATTGGTTGATGAAGAACCAAGTGATCATCAATTGTGAGGAAAAGACAATTCAATATAGGACCCTTGAACCGGAGGGATATATGTGTTTATTCTCGGCTTCTGGAGAAGAAGAGTCGATGCCGATTGAAGAGATTCCAGTGGTGAGGGAATTTCCGGAAGTATTTCCTGAGGAGATACCAGGATTACCTCCGAAGCGAGAGATAGAGTTTGGGATCGATTTAGTCCCTGGAGCTGGTCCCATCTCTATTGCTCCTTATAGGATGGCACCACCAGAAATGGCAGAAATGAAGAAGCAAATCGAGGAGCTGTTGCAGAAACAGATGATCAGGCCAAGCGTTTCACCTTGGGGAGCTCCATTATTGTTCGTAAAGAAGAAAGATGGAAGTATGAGGATGTGTGTGGACTACAGACAGTTGAATAAGGTCACTATTAAGAATAAGTATCCTTTGCCAAGGATTGATGACCTTATGGATCAAGTGAGGGGAGCTGCAGTATTCTCCAAGATTGATCTGAGATCGGGTTATCATCAGATCAGGATAAAGGAGGAGGATATACCCAAGACTGCATTTCGATCGCGATACGGTCATTATGAGTATGTTGTGATGCCGTTCGGATTGACAAATGCACCTGCTATTTTCATGGATTATATGAACCGGATCTTTAGACCATATTTGGATTTGTTTGTGGTGGTATTCATTGACGATATTTTGGTCTATTCTAAAAATCCGGAAGAACATGAAGAACATCTCAGGATTGTGTTAAAGGTCCTAAAGGAGAAGCAACTATATGCCAAGCTTACGAAGTGTGAGTTTTGGTTGAATGAAGTGAAGTTTCTGGGGCATGTGATCTCTAAAGAGGGAATTGCGGTGGATCCAGCGAAAGTAAGTTCAGTACTAAGTTGGGAATAGCCTAAGACGGTGACGGAGGTGAGAAGTTTCTTAGGACTGGCTGGATACTATCGTCGATTCATAGAAGGATTTTCTAAGATTGCATTGCCTTTGACTAAGTTGACTCGGAAAGATCAACCGTTTGTGTGGGATGATCGGTGCGAAGTTAGTTTTCGTGAGTTGAAGGAAAGGTTAACATCGTCTCCTGTGTTAATCTTACCCAATCCTCACAAGAGTTTTGAAGTTTATTGTGATGCATCTAAGCAAGGACTGGGTTGTGTATTGATGCAAGAAGGAAGAGTAGTGGCGTATGCATCGAGGCAATTGAAGAATCATGAGGTGAATTATCCGACACACGATTTGGAGTTGGTTGCGATCGTGTTTGCCTTAAAGATATGGAGACATCATCTCTATGGAACTACATTCCAAGTATTTAGTGACCATAAGAGTTTGAAATATCTGTTCGACCAGAAAGAGTTGAACATGAGGCAAAGAAGATGGATGGAGTTTTTGAAGGATTATGACTTTAAACTCCATTATCATCCGGGTAAAGCGAATGTGGTTGCAGACGCGTTGAGTCGGAAAGCAATCCACATCAGTGCGATGATGGTTAAGGAAGCAGCGTTGATTGAAGAATTCAGAGATTTGAGCTTGATGGCACAAGTGGAACCATCAAGTATCAAGTTGGGGACGTTGCAGATCACCAACAAGTTCTTGGAAAGAATTCGGGAGTTGCAACGAACAGATGAGGAATTGATGGAAAGGATGAGACTAGGTTCGGAAGGAAAGGAACCTGATTTCAAATATGGGCTGGATGGAATCCTTCGTTTCAGGACAAGGATTTGTGTACCAAGAGATCAAGAAGTTAGGAGACTAATTCTTGATGAAGCCCATAAGAGTCGGATGAGTATGCATCCTGGATCAACCAAAATGTATCAGGACTTGAAGAAGATATTTTGGTGGTCAGGATTAAAAAGGGATGTGGCAGAATACGTGGCGACTTGCTTGATTTGCCAAAAAGCGAAGGTAGAACATCAGAAACCGGGAGGACAGTTGCAACCTCTGAGAATTCCCCAGTGGAAGTGGGATAGTATCTCGATGGACTTTGTGTCTGGTTTGCCGAGGACCGCAATGAATCATGATGCAATCTGGGTGGTTGTGGATAGGTTAACCAAGTCGGCGCATTTTATTCCGATAAATATGCGCTACTCTTTGAGCAAGCTTACCCAGATCTATATCAAGGAGATAGTTCGTCTTCACGGAGTGCCTTCGAGCATTGTGTCTGATCGAGACCGGAGGTTTTCATCGCAATTCTGGAAGAGTTTGCATGAAGCGATGGGGACAAGGTTGAAATTGAGTTCTGCATATCATCCACAGACGGATGGCCAGACGGAGAGAACAATTCAATCTTTGGAAGATGTGTTGCGAGCGTGTGCACTTGAAGAACAAGGAAGCTGGGATCAAGTGTTACCTCTTGCAGAGTTCACATACAACAATAGCTACCATGCGAGCATTGGAATGGCACCATTCGAGGCGTTGTATGGAAGGAGGTGTCAGACCCCGCTATGTTGGTTCCAAGTGGGGGAGAACCTAATGGTTGGACCAGAAATGATACAGCAGACATCTGAAAAGATCAAGATGGTTCAGACTAAGATGAAAGCGGCTCAGATTCGACAGAAGAGTTATGCGGATAAGAGGAGGAAACCATTAGAGTTTTCTGAGGGCGATCATGTGTTCCTTCGGGTGGTTCCGATGAAAGGAATTAGTAGAGCCTTGAGAACCCGAAAGCTTTCGCCTAAGTGTATAGGTCCATATCAGATTCTTAAGAGAGTTGGCCCCGTTGCTTATCAATTGGCCTTACCACCCTCTCTGTCCAATTTGCATAACGTCTTTCACGTTTCGCAATTGAAAAAGTATGTTCATGATGTAAGTTCCATGATGAATGTTTTGATAATGACAAAGTGTTTTGAACAAGCTATCATGTGTTGATCAAGTTCAAGTTCAACAAGCAACAACAAACATCAAATGAAGAAGAGAGAAATCAAGCTCATGAAGACTTAGTTTGAGTGTAATTGTAATTGTTTTATCTTTTGCCTCTCAAGCTTCTTAGGTCTTTTATTTGGTTAGAGTTTATTTAGAGGGTAGTGAATCTCTATCATTGTCATGATTAAATCATAATTTGAGTTTTCACTTAACCTTAAATCAATAGGTGGCTTAAAGGTTTGAAAGGAAAGGTTTAGTTTTGAGAAAACAAGTTTCTAAAATGTGCAATATGTATTTAATCGATTAAGGATGAATTTAATCGATTACTACTCGATTAAGTGAAGATTTAATCGATTAAACACTGCTGAACTGGTTTTTTAAAATATGATTTTCACTTCTCAAAATCAGTTTTCAAGTGCTACAACTTTTGGGTATTCTATATAAACCTTTTCCTAACCTTTGTGATTAATAAGAACACATCATTTTCATAATCAATTTTACAAGAATCAAGCCACTCTATTCTCTCTCAATTTCAAAGATCAAAGCTTTCATATTTTCATATTCTTTGATCAAGAACCTTTGTATCTCTTATTGTGAATTGTCATAGCTATTGAATGAGATTCATAGGAGTGTCATGTGTATTCATTGAGTTGTAATCTTTGCAAAAAGGCAAGCCAACTACAACAACAAGAAGACTTGGTGTGTCGATTATCATCAAGCAAATCTCATTGGAGAAGAAGAAAGTCTTGGTTGTGAATCAAGCAAAGTGAAGCCTTGGTGTGTGGATTATCATCAAGCAATTGAAGACTTGTTTTGTCGATTATCAACAAGGGGTAGAGGTTAGATTAGAGAGAAGATCAATAGGATTACAAGGCAAGGGTGTGGTATCTCTTGTAGGCTAGCAAGAAGGGAGTCTTGTGAGGCATTTACTTGTAATTTGAGAACTCTAATTCCTCATAGTGAAGAATCTCTCTTGGTTGAAGAGGGGTCTGGATGTAGCTTTCAAGCGGATGAAAGTGAACCAGGATAAATCACTGTGTCGTATCTCTAAACCCTTAACTCTTTACATTCAAGTCATTGATTGTGTTCTTGGTTGAAAACCTAGAAAAGAGTGATTTTCATAATTGATTGAATTGAATCTTTATTGTTCAAATTAACTTGGGGAAAATCATTTTCATAACCTAGGTAATCAATAAGAATATAGGTGTTAATTGTTTTCGCTGAATCTCTGATCTTACGTGTTAATTGATTGATTTTCGTATGCGATTGAAAAGTGATTTTTCAGTTTCTGATAGATTTAATCGATTAAGTGTTCGTTTAATCGATTAAGGACTTTTGAACTTTCAGGTTTAATCGATTAAATTTCAGAATAATCGATTAAGACAATTTGAACTTTCAGGCTTAATCGAGTAAATCTCAGTTTAATCGATTAAATGCTGTAGAATTTGCAAAAATCATTTGTTTTGATTGTTTCGATTGGTTTCGTTCGAAAATCTTTCAAGGTTTCTTTTACACCTATTCAACCCCCCTTCTAGGTGTGCTCCTAGTGGTTCCTTAGTTGTTTCAACCACCAATTGCGGTTTCCTCACATGACCCATCTGTTGTTCTGAAACTTCAACCTGATGACCTAACTCTGAAAGAAAACCTGACCTTTGAGACCAGACCGGTTCAGATAGAAGATCGTGAAGTCCAGCGGCTCAGAGGAAAGGAAATACCCTTGGTCAAGGTAACTTGGGAGAATGCTGACGTATCGGAAGCGACATGGGAATTAGAGGAGAAGATGCGTCAAGAGTATCCGGAGTTGTTTTTGTAATCTAGAATTTCGGGGACGAAATTCCTTTTAAGTGGAGGAGTAGTGTAACATCCCTAATTTTTGTCTCCCGAATAATAGGAAATTAATAATAAAAAGTTTTATTAGTAATTTATAGAATTTCTCAAGTTTATATTTTGTATTTAATTAGCCTTAAATATAAAAATAAGTTAAAATATTTTTATATGGCAAATAAATACAGAATATAAGGAAATTGTAGTTTGGTCCCTGAATGAGGACTAAAAGGCAATATTAGAATGGTTCTTGGAGGGAAAGATTTAAAAATAATAATTTTTAAATTTTGAACTGATCTAACCGGTTAGTAATGCCCTGTAATCGGTTAGACGATGAACTCAGAAACTGGATTAGTGGAATTTGATGAGTAATAACTTGAATTACTCGTTTAATCGCCACGAAATCAACCTGGTGTTAATGGGAAACACGCGTCGCCCTGCATGTTACCTTCAATTGTCTATAAATAGTGGAAATTCTGATGAATTAGGGGTTGATCAATTGATTTCTGGTTGAAGGAGGGTGATTAGGGTTTCAGAATTGTGCTGAGCAATTCGTCTTCGTTGTTGAGTGTTAGTAATCGAGTGATACACGATTGTGAAGCTTACATCAAGAGCTTTACAAAGATCTAAACACTGTGAGTTGAGAGTTAGTGTGGAGGGAGAAATCAAGCTTGGAAGTGGAAGGTAGAAAGCTGAGTTCTCTGTGGATCCTGATTCTGGAAGCTGATTTCCAAACTCGATTGTGGTAATCTTAGTTGATCTTTGAGTCTCAAACTTCTTTGATTCTCTCATGCATGTTACCTACTTTGAATTCTAACCATTTTCCCCAATTTCTTTGGCCAAATTCCATGTCAAATTTGGTGGTTTCTGGACCCTGTTGCTGGAAACCGAATCTGAGAGCAGACTTGGGGAAATTGTGAGAATCTGTGGTTTTTCTTCTAATCCAGTGAAAATCTTCATCAAAATCGTCTTAGAGGTATGGGAGAAGTTTACCTTATACTAGATTTAGACTAAAATCCATGTGATTTAGGATTTGAGTTCACAAAACTCAAAAGGGCATTATGTGTTTTTAAGCACAAAGGCTTGGAGGCCAAAAACTTGCTCACTGTGGTTTTGAGCAACTTTAATTTGATGCATGCAAGCTATATAAATGCTGAATTCTGTGTTTGAGTGCTTAATCTAAGTTTGGTTGTGTTAAATTGTGTTTATGTGGATTTTCATGCAATTTGATACAATAAACTTGATGCATGCAATATGAATGTGTTTCTGAGGGTAAACATGTTTGTTTTAAGGCATATGAACTTTGTGTATACTGAAATTTGGTTAGATTTGAGGAAGGAAGAAAATGAGTTGTTAAAACTCTTGTTTTAATGGTTTGACTGCATAATCTAACCGGTTACACGATTTTCGTAACCGGTTAGACACTGCAGATTTTCAAAGAAAATTAGTTTATTAATCAGTTCTGAAATCTCAATGGCCTTTGCTCAAATTTAAGCTTAAATTTCATTATACATGGTCTGAACTTGAGTTGTCAAAGTTCTGAATTGAAGGATCAAAATTATGCCTTAAGTTAATGAAATAATTTCAAGAGGAAATTATGTTCATTGGAAAAGGAAATGTGATTTGGACTTTTGAATGTTGAAACAATGGTTTTTGAGGTATAAAACAATGGTAAATGTGTTTTGGATTGGGTAGAGAATTCAAGAAAAAAGGGTTTTTCTGAATTGCAATGGTAAACAGTTCAGGTCTGTAATTCTAACCGGTTAGCCTGAAACTGTAACCGGTTAGTACCTGAAGCTGAAAAATAAAAAGTTAAGTTTTTAAATACCATTGAAGTTGTAATGCTCAATCTGGGTTTTAAAAGGCATATTTTGAGAAAGATTCAAAGGGGAAATTTATGCCAAAAGTTATACCTCAAATAAATCATTCAAAAGTAGAAATTGGAATATTTCTAAATCACATTAATTAATATAAAGATAAAACCAACTCTGATGTTTGTGCATACATATAGACTGGAAGTCTGGTTGGTAGGAACGTTTATCATATTCTGGGAATATGAGGAGGGTACTCCGGGAGTACCAAAGTATAACCTACTTGATGACACATTATAGATATGTGGCCAGTGTCCGGGACCTGGTTTTTATGCATTCTGGGAACGTGGTGCACACTCCGGGAGTGATGCTTTTTATCCAAGTATGGTTCGGCATTATGTTCTGGGAACTAATGTCGGTGTTCCGGGAACACAATGGTGTATTGGATGGACGTCCAAGATGGACATTTAGAGGCCTCAGTTGTGGATAGAAAATCATACATCATGCCACTTGCATTATAAGGGTTATAATGTTGAAAAATTGGTGTGCTCATATGTATCTGCATTATGATCTGTCCATGATATATTTGTGATTGTAATTTTAGTCTTTATCCATTATGTATATGTGTATACTTACTCCCTGTGCCTTGTTTAGGTGATGGCCAGATACCTAGCCTGCATCGAGATACGCCCTATCCCTAGTGATATATGGACGTATGAGGAGCACCGTGCCACCTTTGAGGGTGAGGTTGAGATTACTCTCAACCACCCTAACCCTCTGGTGCGGGTGCGACCTCGTTGATTTAGGGTTCCATTAGTCTATACTATGCATGTTCCACCTTTTTACACTTATAGAGGACCACCCCCGGCTCGACCTATGCGTCGTTTCCATAGTTTTCGTTTTAGAGCTGCCACTCGTTCCCATCCTTCATCCCATAGAGTTGTCACTGAGGAGACTCCTTCTCCTGGTCCGACTGAGTATGATAGGACTGCTTCTGCAGATCCCAGACCCAGTGGTGGGGTCTCTACACAGTCAGGCGAGGTCGAGGAGGACCCCGTGGAGGATGAAAGCGAGGAGGAGGTGCATGTTGAGCCGACTGTTTCTGCTAGAGGTGGACCCGCTGGTTCATAGGAGCTTGCATAGCATAGGTGTTTTGGATCCTAGATCCTAGGGATAGAGCGGTGGAGGATCTGAGGAGCTGCTGAGGACACTGAAGACCTGCTCTGAGACTTCTATTTTGAGATCATGTGATATAGTGTATATATTTTGAGAGGTCTTAGAGTGAGGTTTTATTTTAAACAGCTGGGTTGTATATGTCTTTATAAACTCTTTCTATCTCGACTGATGTTACTTGCTACTGTACTGATGGGGTTTTCAGTTTATATTATGATATATATATATATATATATATATATATATATATCTATGTTGTCTATTTTCCTCAGCAGAGCCCCATAAGTATTATTTTTACTTCCGCGAACTCTGATTTCACTCTACAAAGGATTCGGCGATAAGTTTATATTTTATATACTCAAATCTGACTCTAGAGGCAAATCATATGTTTAAATAATAACTACTAAGGTTTCCTATAAATAAGGACGTGCTTTCTCGAGAGTCTTTTTCAAATCTAAGATAATACTAAGCCGAATTCATGAAACGGTTTATGTCAAAAAGAGGTTTTGATTAAGCAAGTAATAATATTAAAAAGGAAAAATTTTCTAGTCCTAATTTTGATAGCAAGTAGTAAACTATTTGGAAATATTAATTATTTTCAAGTTAAAAAGAGAGCGTCACACCTGTGAAATTAATGTAGGTATTTCTAAGTTGTTCACAGGGTCGATGATTCATTTCTTGACTCTTTATTGAATAATGAATTGTTGTCCATGTATAAAATATACAAAGTTAGACTAATAAACACACTCAAGTCAATGATGGTGCTTTACTTTACCAAATTGAGAAAGACTTAATATCAACTGAGGCACTCTTTGGGTGTTTTGGTAATCATAGTGAACCTTGTCTTATATTTAAGGGCAGACTTAAAATTAGATTCCCCTGATCATATTTTGTCTCAAATTTTCTTTACAAAATGTTAATACATTGGATTTTTTTTCTAAATTTTGTATACTACTCTACCGTTTCTAACATGACATTAATTTTTTTACTAATCTTGTAAATCAGTCTTTGCAAAGGCGTGTACGTAGCCTTGAGGAGCATGATGATGCGCACACGAACTCGATCAAGATGCTGGAATTGATACTTCTTAAGAACAAGGAAGTTGATCGTGCTGGTGACGGCAATGTAACACATGGTGGACAAAAGAATGTCATCGACCTTGAGGCTGGAAACAAGGCTGGTGACGGAAATGAAACGGTAGTCCCTCCAATGTTTCAAAAAACCCAGTCTGCTGTAAACTCACCACCGACGCTTGACTTTCCGCCTGATATGTATGCAAACTTCATACTGCAAGTGTCTGATGAAGAGGGATCAGACCGGACGAACACCTTCTCCACACCCAACCTGAAGTTATCAAACCTGCATCGGGACAGCAGCGGTGCCCCTAAGACTTCAAAGGTTAGTTAATTCGAACACAGTTTGTAACCTCTTTTTCATGTTTATTCCTTGTTGTTGGAAAGCGGACTAATTATATCAAGTTCATTAATGAGCAGAGGCGTCGTTTTGCAACGTCTGATGCGGTGATGGACTTAGGCAGAAACATCTTCCCTTCACCGACAAGCAAGCAGCAAACACCACCCACTCAGAGCAAAAGTAGGGGTGTAGGAGAAATCTCAACCAACTCAACCCCAATTCAGTCCTCAAAAATTGCTTCCAAGGGAAAGGGGCTTTCAACAGCCTCGACACTAAACAAACAAAACGTTCGGCCGAAGTCGGTGACTATTCCTCGTGCTTTGAAGACCATGTTTAAGCCACCCGCTGACGTTCACTTCACTCTTATCGAGGCTATGCTTTTTGCATTTATCTTTGGAGTTGACATGGATTTATGGTAACTCTAAAACTCTGTGCTTATGTGTGAATCAGATAACGTTGTAGTACTTGCAATATATAACTAACGTACAACTATCATTTTTTCCAAATATGTCTAATACTGGATATTGGAAATTTAGTGAACCGTTAGTTTCAATGGGAGACCTCAAACTTTGGAGGCTAGATTTCTTAAGCTTCATTCCTGGAAAAGAGATCATTGAGAAGGCAAGTACAACACTTATTCATGCTATAAGTGTTAACTCACCATGGGGTCTTTGAGAACTTTTGTTTTGATTATTTATATGTCATTGTCATTGCAGGTATTCACTGTTTATGCACTGAGGGTAACCCTCACCCAAAAGTATTACTCATGTGTCACCACTTGGCACCTTCCTCCGTCATTCGCTGTGAGTTGATTGATTTAAATGTCCAATGCGTAGAAGATTTGTTATAAGAATACTGCCCTTTTTTGGTTGTCAATATTAACTTACAGGTTGTCTCTTTTTCTAGGAGGATGTGAAGTACCCTAGGAGCACTAAAGAAATGCTGGAAATTTACAAGGATACATGGATGCATTTGACTCATGCACTGCACTTTGTCAGTAACTGTGAATTAAACATTCTTTTACATTATTCAATTATCAATTGTAGCTTATACTAAACGGTTTTAAATGCAGATCTATGTTCTGTTGAGGGAAGGAAAACATTGGTTTTTGATGGTCATTAGTCTGCTTGATCGCACCGTATACCATGTCGACTCCTACCTGCGTGATCAGGACATGGAGGGTAGACGTTTCCTCATCCGCAATGTGGTTAGTCTTCATGAGTATTTAAAAACATCCAATTATATTACTGATGTAAAACTTGTAACTAAATTATAGTTATTAATCAATATATTACTAATGTTATGTTATGGTTGGACTTTGGCAGATATTAACATTTCTTTTTTCAAAAAAACTACATACGTACTGGTCTTATATTCTGCCAATAAACATAAATATTGATAGTGGTGTTAGGAAAGGATATATATTTGTGGATTCAGATATGTAACATCATGTTCATGTTGATAAAGTAAATTTTGCTATTTAATTTCTATATCATATATCAATGCAGATGATAAGTGTGTCCGACATGATCACGTCCGATGCTTTTGGAGATTCAACTGAGAGCGCACCATGAGACCTTGAAGAGTGGCCAATCGAAATAGCAAGAGGAGTCCCTAACATGGGTACTAGGTAAAAAAAATTGAACATTAAATACTCCGTTATCCTTGCCCATGTTTGATCGACATTGAATGTTGTTATTTTCCACAGTTTGAATTCTTCGGTATGGGTGCTCCAGTGGATGCTTATGAAGGATGCGTTTGTTCCAAACTTACCTGGAGTGGTAAGCTAGTGAAATTTATTCTTCAAACATTCAAATCTTTAACTAACTGCATTAGCTGCTCTGTTAAGTACGTACCGTAGTTATCAACACACTAAAGACAAGGCGACTTATAAGTGACTTGTAAGTGACATAACGACTAATACATAACTTGGAGTAAAAGATTTTTAATAAAGGAATACTTTGGTTTTCATCTAACCACTTCTGTCCATACGTTATAGTGAATGTGGTAATAATGTGAAAATTCAAACAAATCAATGAAATTAGGCTGTGCTGCTTGATGACCATCGTTAGTGGATTAAAAATAAACAACACAATCTTCTTGATATTTTAATCTGTAGAAATCTCATAAAATTGAGGAGATGTTATTTTAATTATGCTGTGAATCATGTTCTCAACAAATGATGATTAAATTGTATTAGCATTATAACAAAATTGTATTAACATGTAGTAATGTAACACTTTAGTGCATTACTAATGATTTTGCTTCTACCAGCTGAAGGAGATGAGCGTACGTATAAAAACTGCGATAATGATGGTGATGGACCCGTTCAACAAAGAAAAGATAGAGATAGAAAAGGACGCCCTCACACACTGGGAGCAATTTGCCTAATCTTTTCCCATGTCATGATATAGTGGATTATGTTATTTTGTGAATTAAGCTTTCCATGGAGCAGTATGATTGTAACCACTTCTTGCACACACTTTGCTGCCTTGTGGTTACTTTTGCTTTTTGAGTTCGCAAGCATACTGCTTTTGGTTGAACATGGAAGCTATTTCTTTACTTTAGAGAGCAAACTAATGAACCTTGGACACATAATTTAATTCTCACGATGTAGTCAATTAATTTATCTTCCTTATTGAGTGTTACGATTAATGATAGACGGTTAAAAGGCATGGAAGTCACGACGGTTTTTTTCATTTGATTCAAATAGGTGTTAACATACATTTGACGTATATAACAAAAGGCTGATAAAAAAAATCAATTTTTGAAATCATGTAATTGAAAATAATTTTTTTCATTTTATATTCAGAGTTTAGACTAAAAAACACACCTAATATAGCAATCTGCAAATAAACTTCAAGTGCGAATTTTGTTGGGCTCAAAATTAGTTTTGAGCCTATCACACAATTTTCTTTTGCAAGTGCATAAACCAATTGAGTTGGATCATGAGTGCGTTGGTGACTTTCTAACTAAAGGGCATTCATAAGTTGTTTTTCCAATAGTTTGAAATAGACATTAAAATTTAAACAAACATAAATCCTTTAAAACTATTTATCGTGTTTCAAGACCTAAACATGAAAAATTACGTGCAATAATATTTAGAGCTAATCTTTTAAAATTAAAATTTTAAATAACAAATCAATTAACGATATCCGATGTCACTCAAATTTTTTGTGGGTAGTAGAACCATATTCGTCTACCGTTTGTACTGGTGCTGGTACCTTAGCGATCAAGTCATAAAATGTAATACACGAGATAATCGATCTTTCTACTTGCTGACTACATTTTTCAGACACAAATTTACTTTTGTATAGATAAGGATGCTTGCCTAAAATAATGAACAAAAGACTTAAGTTACATTGATTCAGTTACATATTTAGATAGCTGAACACTATAAAAAGACCTTTTTTCTTTTAATATATCAGCATTATATGAAATAATAATATTGTCCAAAAATTGAATTTTAACATAGGTTAGTTCACTATTCTCCATCACCTCATCGCTTATGGCTGTGTTTTATTTAACCTTGAAAATTTAAGCAAAAAAAAAAAAAAACCAATTACGTAAAAAAAACCAAGAACTGCCAAGTACGTGCCTCATATAGCCAACCATGCCAAACTGATTTCAATAAGCTGCTGCACACCTAAGCACAATAATTCAAAATATTCCCTCAACCATGAAGATCTTGCCAAAGTGAACAAAATTTAAAAACTACATATAAAAAGTGCATACATAGTGTCTTCAAATAGCATAAGCATAACACCACTTAAAATCCATGTTGCGAACCTAATAAACCTTAATTCGAATCATCCAACAATACCACGGTATGATGCAACATCACAACCAGTGTTTCAATACCACATAACGGTTGCGGAAGGCACCGATACCACATCGGACCGCAATTGCGGTGTGAACTCAAATCACAAGAAAAACGGCATCGCAACGGCCGCATCACCGTGACGGAACGGGTGCAACCGCTGCTAACCACCATTTTTTGTCCAAGCAAGTGCCACTGTTGAAACACAATGTAGATCTGCGTGTCTTCGGTCACCACCACCAAGGATCTCCACCGTGATAACTCCCTACAACCTGGGTAGTCAATAGCGGCGCGATCGCGCGCTATCGCAATGGAGCAGAGCTCGTCGGCCCTTCACCGCTACGCTGTAGGATGTAGCGGAGCGGAAAGTTGTTGCGGTGGAAGCTGCGGATATCGCATAAAAATCGCGCCCAAATCGCAGTTGTTGGGACCGCTCCATAAATTTTGTTGCAGAAAATACATAGACTTCGTTGGAGAAAAAAGAGAAATTGAAGAAGAAGAAGAAGAAGAAGAAGAAGAAGAAGAAGAAGAAGAAGAAAAGCGATGAAGGAAGAGAAAAATATGAAGAGAAGAAGATAGTTGATGCGGCTGCTGTTGTGTAGTTAGTAGGAAGATAGTGTTTTTAGGGTTAAAGTTGTTTTGGCTGGGCCATGGTGCATTGGGCTTCATAATTTAAAAAAAAACATATTTTTCTTGGAATAATTTAAGGTACTTTGTTATATCTATTTGGTTTTTTTTTAGAAGAATTATCTTTTTGCTAACTAATTATTTTAGAAAAAAATCAATTTGTGCAATCATGATTTAATTTCACACCGCAACGGCCGCAATCCGCATCGCAATGAATGCAATGACCGCAATCGCAATAAATGCAACGCGACCGCGAACGCGACCGCGAACGCGACCGCGACCGCAATTTAAAACACTGATCACAACTTAGGGTCAAGAACACAAAGATTACAAACTTCAGGACTAATAACTGGAACACACATATAAACCACAACTACAGATTGGCATAATAGCCACAATACATAATCCTCTTGTGTTAATGGCAACCTGCGCCAACCTCCTTTCTTCTACTTGCATCTGTTAGCTAACAAACAAATTAATACACAAGATTAATCAAGTAACTTAAGCCACGAAGCAACAATGATTGGTAAATCATAATTACAACTACAATAATCTCATTACCTTAAATACAGCAAAAAACCAACATCAACTCTTCTGCCTGCCTATTCTTGAGTACCACCACGGTCACGTTCACTAAGTGCAAAATCATCCTTCAAAATAAGCTCCCCAAAATTAAATGTATTTACATTTGTAATAAAAAAATATAGTAAAATGAAAGACATGTATAATCACTTACATTGTTACGAAAAGTATCAATAAATTCATCCCTCTCCATATAGTCACTGTGTGCAACCCTCACACACCTTGCTTTCTTAAAATTCTCAACCTGTGACGCCATCGGACAAGACTTTCGCGTGTGGCCCTCCAATCTGCATATGCCACAACACAATACTCTTTTTCTCTTCCCTCCATGTGGTGATAAGTTACTAATGGTTCCTTTGGTCCTCACAGTTTTGGGGTCCCGAACAATCTCTTCCAAATTGGTGGTTGAATTACAACCATCCTCTTTGCCACCGCCAAGCTTGGATTCCAGATCCAGTGCTTCTTTGCTAAGCATGTCCCTCTTAATTGTGTAATCCTCAACACTAGCACTAGCCGCTTTACACAACCGCTTTGCCCATTCGAGCAACCCGGCATATCTACAGTACTTCAATGCCTCACCTATCCAAGGCCCTTGCACAGTGGATAAATCAAATTTATCCTTCGCTGCCTTTGTCCATCTATCCATAACCACGCATTTTGGTAATTCACCAATACCAAGAAAAACAAAACTAAAACCTGGTGTGCACATGGGATCCCATAAGTCTCCATCCTTTCACAAGAACATTTCAACACCACCTTACCCTCATTTTCACTGTAACAGACATGCCACTTTCTGTGTTCTCTTTGGTACCTAGTGACGGTGTATATTTTGTACGACGATGTGTCTTTCCAGCCTATCACCTTCATCCAAACACCATGCATCCATAATGTACGGTCGAAACATTTCAAATATTTCCCGTGTGAAAACCTTTGTGGCATGTCTTTCAAGTGAGTACATGTGTGTTTGAATTACTGGTTCACCATATGCTGAGTTGAAATTAGCTTCAAGTTCAGCATTCCTCATAGCACTTAGTGCACGCTGGAAGTGCTGAAGAAGTTCAGTCAAATCATTTCTGTAGCAAAAAAATTTGCCAAGCTGAGCATGCATTCCCTCACATCAGGATGTGGTCCTAAAGCCAGCAAAGAACTTCCCTCTCATGTAGGATGCAGCCCACATCTCCTTTATCTTAATAATATCACTCGCTCAGTTTAGACCGGACTCACTATCAACCTGTTCCAAACACAAAGCCCACATACGTTGGAAACGACCAGTCTCATAATCAGTGAGCATGCATTTTCTAAAGAGGTGAGTGAATTGTGTGTTGGCAACCGTGACACTCTTTCCTTTTCAAACAATAAAATATTATTTATGGGCATTAATAGTTTGGATAAATTAACTTTTATTAAAAACATGAAACAAATTATCGAATTCGGCTCCGTACGCTTAATCAATAAAATATTGATACAATTAATAATTTGCAAGACAACAAATATTTGTTAATTAAAAATTATTTTAGACTTCCATAATTATAGATATAACGTTGCCTTGTTGTTCGCATAAAATTATTTTCCAAATAATAATGGTCGTCGAATTCTCTTTTAACAAAATCAGAGTGCGCGGAAAGATAGTAGTACTCAAGGATCCATGTTGTAATAAACATCATATATATATATATATATCATCATCATCATAGAAAGGGATCCATAAGTACAGAAGTCAGCAAAGTACAAGTGACCATGTCCATAAACTGAAAATACACATAAAAGTCTGAAAATAAGACCTAAACTCTCAAACACTCTCAAAATATGTACAATATGTCACAACTCAAAAATAAGGAGTGTCTGAAAGCAGGTCAATTGGTCCTCCACGCATCCGTCTGGTCCACTGCAGCAGCAAACCCAGTCCGAGATCCCTACTAATTATACTATGCATGTCCTATGAACCACTGGGTCCTCCTCGAGGTCTGGGAACCGGCTCGACTGGTACTCCCTCCTCCTCGCTCTCCCCCTCCTCGGGATCCTCCTCTATCCCGTCCGACTGAGTGGCTGACTTGTCAGTAGGTCCAAAAGTAGTAGCTAGTGTAGTCCCACCAGCTCCAGTCGGATAGGATGAAGGAACATCCTCATCGGTGAAAACTCTGTAGGCAGAGGGATGAGAACGAGTAGCAGGATGGAAACGAAAACTATGAAACCTACGTGCAGGTCGAGCTGGCGATGGTGGTCCTCTATAAACATAAAAAGCAGGGATGTGCATAGTATATATAATAGGTATCCTAAACCTACGAGGGTGCACCCGAACGAGGGGGTTAGGGTGGAAGAGTGTGAACTCCACCTCACCCTCAAATGTCGCTCGGTGCTCCTCATACGTCCATATCCCGCTAGGGATGGGCCTGATCTCTACGCATGCTAGGTAACGTGCCATCACCTATCAAGGGCACAGGGGTAAGCATATACATACACATAATCAAATAAGGATAAGCAATAAATATGCAAAGTGAGCAGTTAACATTTTATAATCATATCAAATTTAATCACATAAATAAATCAATGATGATATGATGCATGATAACTCACTCTACTAAAATTCTCCAACTAATCTCTCAAATGGACGTCCTTCCATAACTTTATTGTATTCCCAGAATACAAAATAATACGTTATCAAACGTATGACGTACTTGCTCGAAGTGATAAACAACGTCACTTTATCTAGTGATCGTCACGTTGCCAAAACGTAAAACTATCACTGTATTACAAAGTCATCTAGACATAAGACCCACAACGTCAACCTTGAAGTGGGGTCGAGCAAGCAGTAACCTTTGGCACTCCCAGAGGCCCTCCTCATGTTCCAAAAATACGTTATCAAACGTATGGCGTACTTGCTTGAAAGTGATAAACAACATCACTCTATCTAGTGAACGTCACGTCGCCAAAACGTAAAATATCACTTGTATTACATAGTCATCTAGACATAAGACCCACAACGTCAACCTTGAAGTAGGGTCAAGCAAGCAGTAATCCTTGAACATGACAAAATGACGATCTACCACCAACACCATGCATGAATGCCATAACATATTCCATTTATGATTAATCCCTCTTTAATCTTAATATAAATATTCAACATGGAATAATTTATTCACAAGTATTCAAAGTAATTGATGTAATCTTATAATCTCATTAATTTCTTGGAACATGATTAATTAACTCAAAAATTAATAATTTGGGTTAAAATAACTTGGTTAGACTTTAAAATGAAATTTAAGTGTTCTGACTAAAAATACTCGAGTATCTTACCAAAAGACTCGAGTAGTTCATACGTTTTCTGAAAAGTACAGTTTCAGGTTTTCCAGAAATACTCGAGTAGTTCATCATTCCAGAATACTCGATTAGTTCATGCAAGACTCGAGTAGTTCATCACAATTTCAAATTGGTGCGTCAAACAATACTCTAGTCTCAGCTCAAACACTCGAGTACTGGTGCTACCAGACGCACTGGTGCACCACGAAATACTCGAGTATCGAGCCAAAGACTCGAGTATTCCATGACAGTACAACATTGAAACTGAGTTTTCACATACCAAATTCAATTCTAACCAATTTTAACCAAAACCAACATTCAACATAGTTAAGTTTAAGTATATTAAACATATTCCAACACAGAAATTACATCAAATTACACTGAATCAAAACTGAGCATTCATTATGCATAAAAATCATATTTCAACAACTCAACATGTCAATTTCAATTATGAGCATCTTTAACATGAAAATAACTTGCATTTAGCTTGCATGTAACATAATAAACATGCTCCAACAACTTGCAACACACAGAATGGCCTCCAAGCAATATCCTATTTCAAACTATGCCCTTTAAGCCTCATGCTGGCTTCCTACACAAATTCATGAAATCAATCCTTATACTAGTGAATGTATAGCTTCCCACTTACCTCTAGATCGTGTAGAAACTGAGAATCAACAGAAAATCAATCTCCAAGCTATTCTCCCCAAAATCCATTTGACAGCAACACAGTTTTGAGTGAGGTCATAAAACCAAAGATTTTGATCATTAATTCATGCAAAATAATTGGGGAAAATTATTAGAAATTATTCTCTGTAACATGCATAAGAGAATGAAACGAAATTGAAGCATCAAAAGTTTAAAAGCTTACCAAAATCAAACTCCAAAGTAAGCTATTTTCCAGAAAATGGCTTCAACTTTCGAGCTTCGATCCTCATAGTACATGAACTCTCAGCTCACAAGTTTAGTATCTTTACGAAACTCAGGATGTAAGCTTCGTAATGGTGTATTATTTGCACTCTAACACTCAGAAACGAAAGGGAATCGTTGAGAACGAATCCGAAACCCTAAACCTTACAAATTCATCAACAAGAGCTCGAATTCGTTGTTGATGAGCTTAAGTAATCGTTTCCCAGTCGCATGCAGGTCGACACGACATCCTTGAGGTGTTCCTGGACTGATTTCGTGTCAAGACCTGAGATTATCGCGTTGATGACTCATCAAACGCACTAACTCAACCAGTTCCACCCAAAATATTTGAGTATCGGACGAAATACTCGAGTATTTCGACTAAAATTTGAAAAATGATTATTTTATTCCTTCTTCCCTCCAAAATCTTTCTAATATTGCACTTAGGTCCTACAGCAAGGACTAATATGCAAAAATCTAATTTTTGCATAGAAAATAATTGTAAATTATTTTCCACTATTTGCAATAATTAGATACCTAATTTAATCAGGAATTTATAATAATAATTAATTATAAATAAAATTTATAATTAACTTTTATTAATCCAGGATTAAAATTTTGGGGTGTTACATTACTCCCCCACTTAAAAGGAATTTCGTCCCCGAAATTCTTGTATTATAAAAACAAACCTGGATACTCCTGACGCATCTTACTTTCTAATTCCCATGTCGCTTCCGACACGTTTCCGTTCTCCCAAATGACCTTTACTAAAGGAATTTCTTTTCCTCTAAGTTGCTTAACTCTACGGTCTTCTATACGAACAGGACAGGTTTCACAAGTAAGGTTCTCTCTTAGGCTCAGATCATCAGGCTTAATCTGAAGGAATACGGTCGGATCGTGCACGTATTTCTTGAGTTGAGACACATGAAATACATTGTGAAAATTAGCTAAGGACGTAGGTAAGGCTATTTGGTAAGCGACAGAACCTATTCGCTTGAGGATTTGGTAAGGGCCAATGAATTTGGGTGAAAGTTTCCGGGTTTTCAAGGCTCGGCTAACTCCCTTCATCGGAACGATCCGAAGAAATACATGCTCCCCTTCTGAAAATTCCAATGGCCTTCTTCTTATATCTGCATAGCTCTTCTGTCTACTCTGTGCCGTCCTCATCTTATCCTGAACCATCCTAATCTTCTTAGTTGTTTGCTGAACCATTTCCGGACCAACCATCATATTCTCCCCCACTTGAAACCAACATAGCGGGGTTTGACATTTTCTCCCATACAACGCTTCAAATGGTGCCATTCCTATACTAGCATGATAGCTGTTGTTGTAAGTGAATTCAGCAAGAGGTAACACTTGATCCCAACTTCCTTTTCCTCAAGTGCACATGCTCTCAAAAATCTTCTAAAGACTGAATCGTTCTTTTTGATTGTCCATCAGTTTGAGGATGATATGCAGAACTCATCCTAAGTCTTGTACCCATTGCTTGGTGCAAACTGTTCTAGAATCTGGACGTGAATCTGGGATCACGGTCTGATATGATACTTAAAGGTATCCCATGTAATCGAACAACTTCTTTGATATACAATTGGCTAAGCTTTTCCAGAGAGTATCGGGTGCTTATTGGGATGAAATGCGCCACCTTCGTTAAACGATCTACTATTACCCAAATTGCATCATGATTTGAGGTCGTCTTGGGCAAACTTGATACGAAGTCCATTGATATGCTCTCCCATTTCCATTGAGGAACATTCAACGGTTGAAGCTCTCCCATTTCCATTGAGGCACGACATACGGTGTTTCCACCTGCGTAGAAGGCAGGACTTACGGTGTTTCCACCTGCGTAGAGTGTTACGGTGCATTTCTGCACCCGCAACGGCGCGATTTACGGCACGTCTGCCAACGTCGATAGGCGCGACTTACGGTGCGTCCACCAGCGTCGAAAGGCACGGCTTACGGTGAACCCTGTGCATGCTTTCATAAAATATCAAGTTCAGTTACATACACAGTTCACAGGTTCACCTGCGTCGAAAAGGCACGACTTACGGTGTTTCCACCTGCGTAGGTGTTCCTCAGATTGGGACTGGTCTGATAACCTAGCTCATGGTGACTCAACCTAATTTCTAAGCTTCAAGACTTATTCTAGCAAAAGTGTAAGCTTCTCTCACATGCCTTTAAAGAAAACTATGGAGACTTTGAGCTTTTGGACCTTTTCCTCTCCAAACCGTGAGCACTCTCCCTCCTTTGACACTTGAAACTTGATCTCAAGCTTCTAAAACTCTAAGGCTCAACTTGATCTACCAAGCTAAAGATCTTAAGGCTTTGTTTGGGGTTTGGCCGTGAGGGTTGTTAAGGTTTTGAGTTTAATGGTTGAAATTTCTTCAACACAAAACTTTAAGCAAGTGGCATATTCATGATCTAGAGTATGAATATGCTAAGGTTTCTTGTGTTTGGTAAAAGTTTAAGCTTGATTAAGGGTGGGGATGGATGTGGTCGTGAGCTTCTCAAAAGGGGAAGGGGTTGGATTTGAACCTTCTAAGCTTTGATCACTCATGCATGTTGTATATCCATGATCTAGACTTAGGATATGTAAAGATTTCTTGGTTTTAATGGAAGAATGAGTTTGGATGATGGTGTTTGTGGGTATTGGCCGTGAGGTTCTCAAAGGAAGAAGATGAAGATGATGGTGATGGTGCCGTGAAGAAAAGGAAGCAAAAATGGTGATCATCAACACATGGTTACTTGTATAATGGTTTATGGTCAAATGGTGAAGTGATAAGATGACCTAGTGGTGAGATTTGGTGTGGACACCTCACACTTCATGCAAGGAAATGAAATGTGGTGTTGCCACCTCATTCTTGTGCAACATGCATGAAATGTGAGCTTGCCACCTCACTTCTTCACGCAAAACTCACAAGCTCACCACACTTCCTTACAAACTCACTCACGGCTACACACACACACACTTCACGGTTTCACACTCACCCAACACACCACACATGGCCCAACACTCATGTGCACACATTCACGGCCCAACATCACTCACAAGGCCCATTTGGTTAACTTAGGCTTAATCTAGTTCACTTAACTCTTAAGCCATTCATTAACCAAGTTAATCTAACTTTTAACTAAACTATTAGTCATCTAAACCTAATCAACTTAAAACTACACAAGGTTAAACTTAATTAATTAGGTTTAAGCTAACCCTAATCACTATTAGTTAACTAAACAAGATTAAGCTCTAACACATCAAGCTAAGGCAAAACATTCATATAACAAAGCATAAGCTATTCAATACATTATTCAGGAACTAAAGTTCAGGGATGTTACACTCTCCCCCACTTACAGGAATTTCGTCCCCAAAATTCTATTCTACTTGAACAACTCAGGATATTCTCTACGCATCGTAGCTTCGGGTTCCCAAGTTGACTCTTGAACACCATTGTGTTCCCAAACAACTCTAACCAAGGGTATTTCTTTTCCCCTAAGTTTCTTGATTCGGCGGTCTGCTATAAGAATCGGGCCAGCTTCTAGAGTTAGGTTTTCTCACACAGACAGGTCATCGGGTCGGATATCCAGGATGGAGTTAGGGTCGTGCACAAACTTTTGAAGTTGTGAAACATGAAAGACATTGTGCAGACTAGACAAAGATGGTGGTAAGGCTATCTGGTACGCAACTGGACCAATTTTCCTAAGGATTTGGTACGGACCGATGAACCTGGGTGAAAGTTTCTTGGTTCTCAACGCTCTGCCTACACCTTTCATCGGGAATACCTTGATAAACACATGCTCTCCTTCTGCAAACTCAAGAGGTCTTCTCCTCTTATCCACATAAATCTTCTGCCTTCCCTGAGCAGCCCTCATCTTCTCTTGTACCATCTTAATCTTTTCAGTTGTTTCTTGTACCAGTTCTAGACCGATTAAAGCACTCTCCCCCACTTGGAACCAACATAGTGGTGTCTGACACTTTCTACCATACAACGCTTCAAACGGTGCCATCCCAATACTCGCATGATAACTGTTATTATAGGTAAACTCCACCAACGGTAACACCTTATCCCAACTTCTTTGTTCCTCCAAGGCACACGCTCTTAACATATCTTCCAACGTCTGAATGGTTCGCTCTGTTTGTCCATCAGTTTGAGGTTGATAAGCAGATCCCATTTTTAACTTTGTTCCCAGGGCTTGATGCAGACTGTTCCAAAACCGAGATGTAAACTTTGGATCACGGTCAGAAACTATACTGGAAGGTATACCATGCAGTCGTACCACCTCATCAACGTAGATTTGAGCAAGCCTTTCCAACGAATAACGCATATTTATGGGGATAAAATGCGCCGATTTAGTTAACCGATCTACCACAACCCATATGGCATCAAAATTCCGGTCCGTCCTTGGTAAACCTTGTAACAACACCCCAATTTGGAAATAGAATTTTCACTAAAAATTTGCGCCATTTTTTTTTATATAAACATGAAACATATATATAAAGGTGAACATTACAGATTATAATTAATTGAAAGAGGGTTTTCATTTTAACTTAGTGTCCAAAATATTTTTCAACTTTAGTTTTTTTTGAAAAGGTTACATGACTAACTTAGTTTCTTAGCTTCTATCAATAACTTGGTTCATAAAAAGGTTTTCCAAACTCCATTCTATTTTCCAAAAAGAAGTGCTACAACCTATCCTCATCCTCAAAATAAAACTTGCAATTGAAATTCGAATAAGTTGTTGTTATATATCTTTAAAATGATCGTTACAAAAAGGGTTCCCAAATATCAAATATCAAAATGAAATTTACATGACTTCCTCATCGGGGTTACATCAAGATCATCCGTGGTTGTCATCCTACAAGAAGTATAAAAACTACTATACTATTCATCGTCACTGTCCTCTATTGGAGGTGCTTCCTCCGGATCAATTACACATTCAACAGACTCCTCAGGAATGTCTTCTGCTTCCTGTTCTTCTCTGTCTTCTTCCATTTCGTTATCTGGATCCACCTCAAAGACTTCCAGAACCTCTTTTTCTTCGTCTATGAAGCCTAAAAGGAAATCTTCGGGATCGGGGATATCCTCAAAGGTGAACTGCCTCAAGGCTGGATGAACGTCATGATACGTCGATGGTCCACCATACACACTATCCTTCATAAACATAGAGCTGGTGAAGACTTCGTTTATATTTCCAGTGATTAGCTGATTTGGGTCCAAGATTTCCATTCTAGCCGGTCCGGTCCAAATCCATCCTTCTCGATTTACCTCCCAATGACCGAGAGCATCAGCACGCACAATTCCGTTGTTCGAGACTTCTATATAGCAAGTTATTGGGTCTGCCATCTGTGATCATTACCCAAATGACCACAGAGAATAGAAAGATAGGAAAAGAGAAGAGAGTCAACGATCCAGACAATAGATTGTCGACGGCATGGTCTTAACCTAAGGGATTACAATAAGACCATACGCATACAATAACAAGACATAATTACTTACTTTCCATATTGCATACTTTATCAAGTTTATCGTTATTTTTGCAAGGGTTTCATATCCACGACCTTTACTATGACGTCACACACATTATTATTCAAGAATCAATATATCTTTCCAAATGATATCTACTACAATTATTATAGGGAGACAGAGTTATGGAGTTTAAGGTAGAATTAGCACACACGTTACATCTCCTCCTTCAATATCCAACCATATCCTAGTTCGGAAAGCAGATGGGATGCACAGGAATCCTAACCATGCTGACCTCGAAGCCAAAGGGTACGTACCAGCTGAAACCAGACAAGTTGGCCAGCAAAATAAAATCAATCATCAATTCATAAGTTCTTCAAAAATAATCGATGGCTTCTAGTCCCATTCGGATTCCCTCTACACCATCCATGATTTGTTCAAGGGGGCGACAGCTCTATCCCTAGTTCTCGAGTGTAGTCCTCGCTACGACCAACGACCAGCAGGTGCCCTTGATCACTGTAGCATCGTTCTACCCAGGGAAGTGCTCTTAGGCTTCTTGACGAATCACCATCATTGCCCTCCCTATCACAATCACCACTTGGAGGGATGCACGACCTCCAAGTATACCGTATCTTTCCTCTCCACTACTTCACTCTCAACGTAGTTAGAAAGGATTGGGTCCTAAAGTCTTTTAAGTTTTTTTAAAGTCTTTTAAAATCTTTTCTTAATCCTAATTTTGGTCGACCCATTCTAAGCCGCGCTTCTAACGGGCCTCGACCTCTAAGGGACCATAGCAAAACTTCATCAGTGTACAGTGGGATCCACAAGACGTAATCACGGCACACTCATTCACGTGATTAGTCACTCAAAAGGGAATAATTTCAATGTCATTGTGCCACGATGCACCATCACTGTACATAAACATCATTCTCGCATATTATCCAAACTTAATCATTTCGTATTTCTTTCAAACGCATTACAACTTGTTCCAAGGGTTCTTTCACGTTCCCATAACTATCATTTCTCATCAACTCCAATATTTCTCGATCATACATTTCTTTTAAAATATTTACAACATAACCTTCAGTATTCTCAAAATCATTTAACAACATTTCTCATATACTCATGCACACATAATATAATATAATCACAATATATCAGATAATAAAATAGAGTCACTGTCTCAACGAAGGACGACTAAACACATTCTACACTCAATCGTCGTCTCGTATATCGACTTGTAACCCGGATTCCGACTTTTGAGATGGTCGAAATCATCCTACTATAATCCTTAGTGCCACTATGTCTAAAGGAAGTTGCTCTCTCACCTTAGTATGTTGTGCAGGGATCAAAATCTGCTGAAATTGCAGTCGCGCTATCGCTTCCCGATTGCAAAACTTCTAATCAAACCATATTTACAAAATAACTCTATCAACTTAAAATTAATTATTGCTATAGCTTGTGAACGAATACTATTTTCTTAAAATCTTTTGACATCTTTAAAAATATACGTAAACTCTTAGAAATTAAATTACTCTTTTAAAAATCCAAAACTTTTTGAAAATCAATCATAGACTACAGTATCAGAAAATCACTTTTTCTCTTTTTAGCCTTTAAATCATAAAACTTTTCTAATTGAAATATAACTTTTAAAAAAAATAATCATAACATCTTAAGAATAAATCTACATTTTTCTTTTACTAACAATCTTACTTCCAAACACCTTATAACAACTACCATGTTCAGATTATTCATACAACATGACTTTAAGGTATTTTTCTTTTGATGCAAATCTTAATCAGATCAAGCAGTAAACAAGTTTTGCAAAAAACATGTTATAAGCATATATAAGAAAGTAAACTCAAGCATTCAAAGTCCAAAATACTTTCTCTATCATTAATTAAATTAAGTTACAGACCAAAACCAGATTACAGAAGATTCACTCTCAAACATCAGTACACTCACATAATTATTTTTACACCATAACCATCACAGATATTCATATCAACTTAAAAGTAATTAACCAAATATAACCTTTGAAAACATCAATTTCTCAAAGACCTTGAAGTTTTAGAATCATGTAAATACTTAGAAAATAAATCATTTTTAAAACAAACACTAACACAACTTTAAAATTAAATATTAAATCAATATTTCTTTTTCAAGAATGTCCTTCAATCATTCTTTACATTTTATACACGTACAAACACATACAACACTTTATCCAAACACATACGAAATCTTACTTACAAATACTTTTAAAAATCCACTTTTAATCTTAATACTTATACTTTAACATGAATTTCACATATCTAATCTTTTAAAGAACAAACCACAACATGAATACTGCACATTCCTCATTTTTGGACAGCATACATATACAAATTTAAAAATTCAATTTCTCTTAAATAGAACATCGAAAACATATGCCGATTTTTCCTAAATTCTAATTACAACTTCTACTATAATAAAATGACTAAATTCAAACAAAATAAAATAGTTGCATCTACTGTACAACCACTGAAAAAGTTGCATCAATTCAAGAATTTCAAGTAAAACAATCCAAACAATCATACACAATTATGCACAATTCCTACTTATGCTACAATCTGTAAAACACTAATATTTCAAATAAACATAGTACTTTCTTATTATTTATAATTTTCTGGACAGCAAATTATATTTTCTATAAAATTGAATTACTCACTTAAAAACACTCATTTCTATTAGTTTCTACATTATATTTGCACATACAAACAAAGTATCATTAACACTCTTAAAAAAATAATCATTTGGGGTCTTAAATAAATAAATTTTCCAGAATAAAACTAAATTTCCAGAATCAAAACTAAATTTTCAGAAATAAACCTTTTCCATAAAACATGTAATTTTATTCCATAGACAAACTACAACAATTATCAAATAACTTATAAAAATTCAATTAACTTTATTTCTTCCTCTAAATTTCGACCATTACTAGAACATTAGGCAAAAACATTTGAATTTCTTAAAACCTCTATATAATATAATTACCTCACTTTATATACTCAAAACAAAAGTTATAAATCATTAACAAAGTATAAAGTAGATTTCTTTGAGGAATAATTCACAATTTTTTCAGCAACTAATATTTACAAACACATTAATCACATACTCATACAATCATTCAAAAATACATGTTATTATAAGTTTATAACAACTACCATTTGTTCCTATTTCTTTCAAACAATAAACTACAATTTAATTATACACCAAACAACAAACAAATTACAAAAATCATTAAAAAAAACCATAGGCCTCACGGCCTATATATTTTTTTTTATATCTTCAGAAAATTTTATTCATCATCCTAATTCATTGTTTTTATTTAACTTAAATCCAAACAAAAGAAAATCAGATACAATCAAACAATAACAATTACATAAAATTTCCATAAATTACCATTCCATACATTTTAAGAACATTACAAATTTCCAGAATTTATTTTATTTCCAAAAATCAATTTTAGTTCCTTTAAATCATTTTCATTTCATTTCTACTTTAAAGAAAAGTACTTATTTGTTTTCATTCTTTTTTTAGAGACTTAATTATAACTCAAATATACATGAAATAACAACAATTACCACAATATACATATATATATATATATATATATATATATATACATATACGTCCAGAACAAAAAAAAAGATAAAAACCAAAATAAAAATTCATTTTAAATCTTTTATTCATTTCTATTCTATTAAACAACAACACAATACACATATTAAAATACACAAATCAATCCTCAATTTTCTTAATATATGCCACAGTATATATATATATATACATATTAGAAATTATTATTTTTCCATTGTTATTTACTTGTTTCTTTTTCATTTCTTAAAACAAAGAACAAAACAATTAAAAAGACAATGAATAAAAACTTATTTGTTCACACAAAATTATCTACAATTCTCATGTTCTAAAAATGAAAATAAACCCAGAAATGAAATTACTCAAACTCATCAAAACTATTAGCCATCTTAAGAATTTAAGAAAAGGGGAGATAAATCCCTTTAAAACACCCTTTTTGTGTCCCTTTTCTCATTCTTAATTCATATGACTTAAGAACAATTTCATATATTCAAAAATAAATTTAAAATGAATAGGAAAATTTAGAACTTGATTATAGAAGAAATTAAGAAGATTTAAACATAATATAAACAAAACAATTTAAAAACAACTTAAATAAATAAGTGATTTTGGGTTACCTCTACTCCTTAAGCTTTTTAGAAAACTTCAAGCAAAAAAGCAATTCCTTCCCTTCTTCCTAGCTTACTCGACCCTCTCTCTCTATTTCTCTCTTAGAATTTTATTTTTTTCTCTTGTAAAACTATCAAGGTTTTGTGTGTGAAAAATGTGGGAACTAAGGCTATCGATTTATAGGTGTTGAGGATGCATTTCCCTTCCATTTTTCAGAGGCAAATTCGTCCCCCCTTCATCAAGGCTCATTCAAAAATTTTCAAACACTACTTGGAACATGAACTAGCATTAAATGGGATTTTGTTGATTCCTAAAGCATTTTAACTCATGGTTTATTCTCACAAACTTCAGAACTATTCTTCCCCTCTTTCTACTAATTTTTGGACGGTTTATATATAATAAAATAGGAGAGAAAATTTTTCATTGGTTCATTGTGGAGGTTCCTACATAATTATCCTATCATATTAACTATCAAAATTTGATTTTCTACCTACTGTACAAAAATTTTCGTAAATATTAAAATAAAAATTTTATTTTTACATATTAAGATTCTACATTTTAATACGATCATTTTCATATAAAGTTTATAATTTTTGGACTTACGGTTTGAAAGTTATAAATTTTTGAAGTTCTAAAGTCATTTCTTCAAAAATACACTTTCTAAGCTTTCAAATAATTTAAAAATAATAAAAATACGAAAATACACTTAATTTGAATAATAGTACATTATACAACTTCAGAAATGTATTTTCATTTTCAAAATAAAATATCTTTTAGTCAAAAGGTTATTTAATGCATTAAAACCATACATTGGTTCTTAAAACTCAAAAATTCGTTCACTACTGTAGCAGTGATAAAATTTCGAAAAATCAAAAATAAAAATCAAAGCTTTATATTTTCATAATCTAGATTTCGATACGATCGTTTTGACATATCATTTGTAATTTTTCGACGTACGGTTGAAAAGATATGAATTTCTAAAGATAGGGTACTCTAATCCATCAAAAATCATTTCATCTTTTAAAATCATTTAAATCAAATACTTTACCTTAAAATATTTCATTTAAATAAGCTAGGGAAAATATTGGCACACAATATATATATATATATATGTCACGTATATATATATATAGATATACATATATTTATTTATATATATTAAATCCAGACATCAAAATCAAGCATAATTTCCTAATTTCAATTATAAAATCACAAATAATTTGGGTAAAATTGTGGGTCTCACAAACCTGACACAAAATCCATCGATATGCTGTCCCATTTCCACTGAGGGACCTCCAAACATTGTAACTCTCCTCCTGGCTTCTTATGCTCGGCCTTCGTTTTCTGGCAAACCAGACATGATGCTACATACTCAGCCACATCTTTCTTTAATCCAGACCACCAGAACAACGTTTTCAAATCCTGATACATCTTATTTGTTCCCGGATGTATACTCACCCGACTCTTGTGCGCTTCCTCCAATATCATTCTTCTAAGTTCTGCGTCTTTTGGAACGCATATCCTCGTTTTGAAACGAAGAAGTCCATCCTTTCCCTCCTGAAAGTTCAGTTCTTTCCCTTTAGATGCCAACCTTTTCTTTTCACTAAGCTCACCATCTTCTTGTTGTCGCTCGCGGATCAGAGTCATAAACTCATTTGTGATCAGCAGCATTCCTAACTTTAAGCTTGTTGGCTCGACTTCCATTACCAAACTCATATCCCGGAACTTCTCCAGTAACACAGCCTCCTTAATCATCATGGCACTCACATGCAATGCCTTTCTGCTTAGGGCATCCGCAACCACATTCGCCTTTCCAAGATGATAGTGGAGTTCAAAGTCATAATCTTTCATAAACTCCGTCCACCGACGTTGTCTCATGTTCAGCTCTTTATGGTAAAAGAGATACTTTAAACTCTTATGGTCACTGAACACTCGGAACACAGTGCCATAGAGATAGTGCCTCCAGATCTTAAGAGCGAAAACTATTGCGGCCAACTCCAAGTCGTGCGTCGGATAATTCACCTCATGCACTTTCAATTGCCTTGATGTGTATGCCACAACCTTACCTTCTTGCATCAACACACATCCGAGGCCTTGCCCTGACGCATCGCAGTACACATCAAAACTCTTCTGTGGGTCAGGTAAGATTAACACCGGTGAAATGGTCAGCTTTTCCTTCAGCTTTTGGAAACTCTCTTCGCACTTCGAGTCCCAGACAAAAGGTTGATCCTTCTTGGTCAACTTAGTCAAGGGTAGGGAGATCTTCGAAAATCCTTCTATAAACCTTCGGTAGTACCCGGCAAGTCCTAAGAAACTCCGGACCTCCGTTACCGTCTTAGGCTGTTCCCATTGAAGAACTGATTCAACCTTTGTTGGATCGACAGCTATTCCTCCTTTCGAGATCACATGTCCCAAAAACTTAACTTCCTCCAGCCAAAACTCGCACTTCGAGAGTTTGGCGTACAACTGTTTCTCCTTTAAAACTTTCAACACAATCCTTAAGTGGTCTGCATGTTCCTCTGGACTCTTTGAGTAGACCAGAATATCATCTATAAAGACCAATACAAACGAGTCCAAGTACGGTCTGAAGACCATATTCATGTAGTCCATAAAGACAGCAGGAGCATTCGTCAAACCAAACGGCATTACCACATACTCATAGTGCCCATAACGAGACCGAAACGCCATCTTGGGAATATCCCGTTCCCGAATCCTTATCTGATGGTACCCAAATCTTAGATCTATCTTCGAGAAAACAGAAGCTCCACGAACTTGATCCATAAGATCGTCTATCCTTGGCAGAGGGTATTTGTTCTTAATGGTCACCTTGTTCAACTGCCGGTAGTCCACACACATACGTAGACTTCCATCCTTCTTTCTCACAAACAACACTGGCGCACCCCAGGGAGACACACTTGGCCTGATCAACTGTTTCTGTAGCAACTCTTCTACTTGCTTCTTCAACTCAGCCATTTCCGGCGGCGCCATCCTATATGGTGCTATAGAGATTGGGCCAGATCCTGGGATTAGATCGATACCAAACTCGATTTCTCGATTCGGTGGCAACCCCGGTACATCATCCGTGAACACCTCCGGAAACTCCTTTACCACTGGTATTCCTTCTATCTCTTTCTCCTCTTCTTCCCTCGTTACAGAGAACAAACACATGAAGCCTTTGGGTTCGGGGTTCGAGGGTTGAAGGTCTTTGTACAAGGCTATCCTCCTATCACAGTCGATGATCACTCGGTTCCTCGTCATCCAATCCATACCCAGAATGACATCTAACTGTGACAAAGGTAAACAGACTAGGTCTACACTCGAGACGCGGCCTAGTACCTCAACCAAACAGTTTAAACAAACTTTGGAAGTAAGGACAGGGGAGTTAGTTGGGGTTTCTATTCTAAAGCAGTATGGTGAATCGGATAGGGGCAAGTTCAAACGGTTCACACATTCATATGAAACAAAAGAATGAGTAGCTCCAGAATCAAACAAAACTTTACAAGGTTGACTATTAAGAAGAAGGGTACCTTGCACGAGATCAGGGGCTTGATTGACTTCAGCACCACTGAGAGTAAACACCTTCCCTCTAGCCACAGGTCTATTCACCCATCCCTTCGAGTCACTCTTCTCGGGTTCTCTGCAGTCCTTTGACCAATGACCCGGCTTACCACACTTAAAGCAACCAGAAAACGACTTCCGACAAACCTCTCCGAAGTGATGACGTTTGCACTTATCACACAACGGAGCACTTCCCTGATAACTTGCTACTTGTCCCAACACCTTGCTTTTACCCTTGTTCTTGAAGTGCGGCCTTATGCCTCTAAAGTTTGACTCCGTGCGCCTCTGTGACCCGAAACTCTGCTGATTCCTCTTACTTCGCATGTATAGCTCCTCAGCCTTTTTATCATCTTCATAAACCCGGCACTTGTCGACCAGAGTTGAGAAGTTCTGAATCTTCTGATAACTGAAAGCTGCTTTTAAATTCGGCCTTAGCCCATTCTCAAACTTGATGCACTTGCTTCGTTCATCAGGGTGTTGCTGAAAGTAAGGAGAATACTTAAGCAGCTCCTCAAACTTAGCTGTGTATTCACCCGCACTCATGTCACCTTGCTGCAGTTGCAGAAACTCTACCTCCTTCTTCCGCCTCAGATCCTCGGGAAAGTACTTTTCCAGAAACTTTTCCGTGAACACTTGCCATGTGACTTCCCGACCTTCATGAGCCAAGAGTTGAACAGCGTGCTTCCACTAGCTTTCAGCCTCCCCAAACAACATGTATGTGGAATAGGTCACCCGCTGAGCGTCCGTACATCCTAGGGTTTGGAAGATTTTGTCCAGTTCATTTATCCACTTGTTAGCCTCATCGGGTTTGAAACCTCCCTCAAACCTAGGAGGGTTACAGTTTCGGAACTCGGACAGACTACGAAACTCGACTTGTCCCGCTTGGTCTGGGGGTGGTTGGTTAGCTTGTTGTTGCATGTTCTTGATCACCGTAGCGATCCTATCTAAAACCTCAGCTATGTTATGTTGATTCCTAGCTGCCATTGTGAACCTGCACTAAAGGCTAAGTATCACAACAGACCTAAGGAAACTGAAGTCCTACAACTATCTTAATCATACAACTATCTTAGTCTTGATAGGACTAACTATGGACCCGGTGCAGGACCTTAAGCTCTGATACCACAAAAATTGTAACGCTCTTATTTATGAAAAGGTTTTGCTCGATTAATTTGGACTTGTATAGTTTTCCAAAAATTTAGGGTGGAAAATTTTTTCTTTTTAATACACTTGATTGGTAAGTAAAATCAAAGAGTTGAAATCTGAAAAGTTATAAGTCATTGGAAAGCAGTCGAGGGTTTTTGCAATAAATATCATTTTCATTAATGAAACCTTTAGTCCCTCAATTGCAAGTTCCTTAAAAACTGATCAATACTGGATTCCAAAACTCATCAAAAGCCAGCTGAATATTGAAATGCGTAAAGTGAACCTTAATTGTAGATAATAAGTCATAAAGGTCTGATACATAATAGGTACAAGTCCATTGGAAGTAAAACACTCTGATAATACCTCACCAAAAGCAATATTGATAATATGTATAACTCAAAAGAAAAGGGTATCATCAGAGCTGGTCACTGGTCCACTGCAGCTACTCCATAGTCAGAGATCACCGGTTTCATCCCACCAAAAGCTGTACAACTGTTTCGAATTCCGGATTACTTCCACCATGCACACCCTTAAAGGTCATCCATCCTCCCCGGACTTCCGGGAGTGTACTCAACCAACACGCTTTCGCTTTCATGCCCTACAGAATCTTCCTCATTCTCATCAGACCGAGTCGCGACCCTATAACTAGGTAAAGGGCTAGGAGAACGTAAGACTCTCGCCGACTCAGTCGGATTAGTATGGGGAGTTCCCGATGGAAAAACTCTGGTAGTAGAAGGATGGGAGCGATTAGCAGTACGAAATCGACGACCATGGAATCGACGAGTTGGTTGAGTAGGAGGTGGTCCATGGTAAGTGTAAAACGGGGGTGTGTGCATAACGTAAATAATCGGAATACGAAACCTACGAGGACGAAAGTGAACTACGGGATTGGGATGGTAGAGAGTGATCTCTACTTCACCCTCAAAAATAGCCCGGTGATCCTGATACTCCCAAACACCATCAAGGAGCGGGCGAATCTCGATGCAAAGCAGGTATCTGGCCATCACCTAAAAGGGCAGGAGAGTAAGCCTAACATAGTCGCATTATCGAATAAGCCTAAGCCCTAACATTCACAGTCAGATAAACAACGGCAATAACCAGTGCCATAATGCATATACATATGAGCAAACACCAATTTAGTTATTATATTTCAAGATAGGTGGCATGATGCATGTACATGTTTCTCCAACTCCGAGGCCTCGATGTCCACCGGGTCCAGATCTGAGGAATGGTGCGTTCAAGAATACGGCGCGGCTTACGGCACGTCTGCCAGCGTCGAAAGGCACGACTTACGGTGCATCCACCAACGTAGAAAAGGCACGGCTTACGGTATTACTCCTGCGTCGAAGGCACGACTTACGATGTTTCCACCTGCGTAGAAGGCATGACTTACAGTGTTTTCACCTGCGTAGAGTGTTACGGTGCATTTCTGCACCCGCAACGGCGCGATTTACGGCACGTCTGCCAACGTCGATAGGCGCGACTTACAGTGCGTCCACCAGCGTCGAAAGGCACGGCTTACGATGAACCCTGTGCATGCTTTCATAAAATATCAAGTTCAGTTACATACACAGTTCACAGGTTCACCTGCGTCGAAAAGGCACGACTTACGGTGTTTCCACCTGCGTAGGTGTTCCTCAGATTGGGACTAGTCTGATAACCTAGCTCATGTCACGTATGTTATCAATGCAACTCTTGCAATCCTAGGTTATCATGCACATGTTCAAGTTCCAAGTTTATCATTAGTCCAACTATGTCATGATCATTCGACATCAGTTCAGCATGGATACATACATATTCATATTAGCTCATCATATAATCATAAGCATTCAACATGTATCCATAAGTATCTAAGTATGCAGATAACATAACAGAGTCATACTAGTTCTAGGTCAAGCTTATGTCTGAGTATCTGGACAAAGTCCCATCATTTCCCTGACCTAAGTACACCTTAAGTAACTAGAACTTGGGTTAAGTAAGTCTTAATTACTTAGGACTTTGTTAAGTAAGTCCTAATTACTTAAGACTAGGTTTAACTGAACTTTAGCTGACTAATCATGGACTAAGTCCACTAATCATGGATTAGGTCTCACTAATCATGGATTAAGTCTAGCTTAGTTGACTAATCTCGGATTATGTCCGACTAATCATGGATTAAGTCCAAGTAATCATGGATTAGTTGACTAATCAGGGGATTAAGTTCACTAATCTAGGATTAAGTCCCACTAATCTTGGATTAGTTGACTAACCATGGGATTAAGTTCACTAATCTAGGATTAAGTCCAACTAATCTTGGATTAGTTGACTAATCATGGGATTAAGGGAAACTTAATTAGGTTTAAGTACTACTTAGTTATCTAAGACTAGGTCTGATTGGTACTTAGTTGACTAAACCATTTTAGCTACTAGGTTAACCCCCTTAACGGAGACTTAGCAATCTAAAACCATTTTGATTAACACTTTAATCACCTTCTCTAATTCTCAGTTAAGGCCTAGTTAACTAAAATCCATTTAGTCAACACTTTAGCCTTGTTCATCCAAGGGTCTAAACATTCAATTAACCAACATAACATATGTAATTACTCATCAACACAAAACATATTCATAAAATTCAGCATAGAACATTTAATAACCACATGTCAAGATTCATCAAAAATTGGCCTCCAAGCCGAAACCAAAATCTAACTAGTGCCCTTGAGTCTCATGGTGACTCAACCTAATTTCTAAGCTTCAAGACTTATTCTAGCAAAAGTGTAAGCTTCTCTCACATGCCTTTGAAGAAAACTATGGAGACTTTGAGCTTTTGGACCTTTTCCTCTCCAAACCGTGAGCACTCTCCCTCCTTTGACACTTGAAACTTGATCTCAAGCTTCTAAAACTCTAAGGCTCAACTTGATCTACCAAGCTAAAGATCTTAAGGCTTTGTTTGGGGTTTGGCCGTGAGGGTTGTTAAGGTTTTGAGTTTAATGGTTGAAATTTCTTCAACACAAAACTTTAAGCAAGTGGCATATTCATGATCTAGAGTATTGATATGCTAACGTTTCTTGTGTTTGGTAAAAGTTTAAGCTTGATTAAGGGTGGGGATGGATGTGGCCGTGAGCTTCTCAAAAGGGGAAGGGGTTGGATTTGAACCTTCTAAGCCTTGATCACTCATGCATGTTGTATATCCATGATCTAGACTTAGGATATGTAAAGATTTCTTGGTTTTAATGGAAGAATGAGTTTGGATGATGGTGTTTGTGGGTATTGGCCGTGAGGTTCTCAAAGGAAGAAGATGAAGATGATGGTGATGGTGTCGTGAAGAAAAGGAAGCAAAAATGGTGATCATCAACACATGGTTACTTGTATAATGGTTTATGGTCAAATGGTGAAGTGATAAGATGACCTAGTGGTGAGATTTGGTGTGGACACCTCACACTTCATGCAAGGAAATGAAATGTGGTGTTGCCACCTCATTCTTGTGAAACATGCATGAAATGTGAGCTTGCCACCTCACTTCTTCACGCAAAACTCACAAGCTCACCACACTTCCTTACAAACTCACTCACGGCTACACACACACACACACACTTCACGGTTTCACACTCACCCAACACACCACACATGGACCAACACTCATGTGCACACAATCACGGCCCAACATCACTCACAAGGCCCATTTGGTTAACTTAGGCTTAATCTATTTCACTTAACTCTTAAGCCATTCATTAACCAAGTTAATCTAACTTTTAACTAGCTATTAGTCATCTAAACCAAATCAACTTAAAACTACACAAGGTTAAACTTAATTAATTAGGTTTAAGCTAACCCTAATCACCATTAGTTAACTAAACAAGATTAAGCTCTAACACATCAAGCTAAGGCAAAACATTCATATAACAAAGCATAAGCTATTCAATACATTATTCAGGAACTAAAGTTCAGGGATGTTACAACTATACACTTGAAAAGTAGTGCCATAGAGATAGTGCCTCCATATCTTCAAGGCAAATACAATAGCAGCTAACTCCAAGTCATGCGTCGGATAATTCACCTCATGCGTCTTCAATTGACGTGAAGCATAAGCAACTACCCGTCTTTCTTGCATTAGTACACTTCCAAGCCCTTGCTTTGACACATCACAGAATACTTCAAAACTCTTATTGGGATCTGGCAAGATTAATACAAGAGATGATGTTAATCTTTCCTTCAACTCTTGGAAACTTCTTTCACACTTGTTGTCCCAAACGAACGGTTGATCTTTCTGAGTCAACTTTGTCAATGGCACTGCTATCTTTGAAAATCCTTCAATGAATCGACGATAATATCCTGCCAACCCTAAGAAACTTCTTACTTTCGTCACAGTTGCGGGTTGTCTCCATTGTAGCACAGAATCCACCTTTGTAGGGTCTACTGCTATTCCTTCTTTAGAGATCACATGACCTAAGAATTGGACTTCTTTCAGCCAAAACTCACACTTCGAAAGTTTGGCATACAGCTGCTTCTCCTTTAGAATCTTTGATACGATTCTAAGATGTTCTGCATGCTCTTCTTCATTCTTGGAGTAGATCAAAATATCATCAATGAATACTACTACGAACGAATCCAAGTATGGTCGGAAGATTCGGTTCATGTAGTCCATGAAGATTGCAGGTGCATTCGTTAGTCCGAACGGCAATACTACATATTCATAATGTCCGTATCGGGAGCGAAATGCCATCTTGGGTATGTCTTCCTCCTTTATCCTGATCTGATGATATCCCGACCTCATATCTATCTTGGAAAATACTTAAGCTCCTCTGACTTGTGTTGGAAGTCAAGCTTGCTCCAAAGGGCGTAAAGAGTATTGCTAGAAGGATTCTAGAAGATAATGTTTTGATTATTACAAACAAGATTCAAAGTTTCAAGCATCAAGCTGCATCAAGTTCAAGCATCAAGCTTCAAGGCTAAAGTCAAGGTTCAAGCTTCATGTTCAAGTTTAGTATAGCCTGGCCCATAGGAAATTTGTAAGGTAATGAATTTTTATTACAAGTGTCTAATGGCCAAAATGTGTTTTTCATATAAGAGGAGAAGAAAATGTGTTTGCATTAAAATTTGTTTTTCTATCTTAGTTTTGGTGAAAATACTTGATGATACAAAACTCTGGATATTTTTATGTTATGCAAGAAGGAGTAATCGATTACCTGACTAAGTTAATCGATTAACTTTGTTGCATCATAGAAAAATTAGAGAGCTTGTAATCGATTAAGTGAACCTTGCTAATCCATTACTTTCTTATGAGAGTAATCGATTACCTGGCTCAAGTAATCGATTAAAATTGTTGCATCATATATTTTCCTGAGACAAAGTAATCGATTATTGCTTTGTGGTAATCGATTACATGATGTTACATCTCACAAATAACAGAGGCTCAGTAATCGATTATTTGATGAGTAGTAATCGATTAAATGAGTTGCATCATATAATGAACAGGGGTGATGTAATCGATTAACTATTATTGGTCTAATCGATTACTTGTTTTTCAAAAAAATTTAAAAGTTTCTATTTTTGAAGGAATAATCGATTATCTTCAGAAAGTAATCGATTACTTCAGTTTTTATTGAAAAACGTGTCAGAATCATTTTGATTATTTCCTGATTTGTTTTTATAAATAAGATTCTGATTTATTTTACAAAATTCGAAAATGATTTTAAAATTTGAATTATTTCCTTTTTTGTTTTAAGAATCAAATCTTTATTTTATTTCTTAAATCATTTTGATTTAGTTTTGATTTTAAAACTTATTACAAAATCATATTTTATTTTGTTTTGATTTAATTCTGATTTTATTTTCAAATTCAAAATTTGAATTTCAAATATTTTCAAATCTTTATTTTCATTTCTTAAATATTTAAGATTTGTTTTTGATTTTAAACATGTGTTAATTGTTGCTTTTATAAAAAGGATTTGAATCAAGTTTTTATGCTGATAACGCTCCTGACAACATTTTTAGAAAACCTTTTTCTTCTGAACGCTTCTTCTTCTTCTCCTTCTCCAATTCTCTGGTTTTATCGTTGATATCTATTTGAGAAGAAAACCTATCTTGGCCATAGTACTTGTGATTTAAATTCAGCACCACTAGAGCTTTATTGTTGTATTCGTGTTGATTAGAACACACCATTGTTAGAGAGCCTTATATTGCTGTATCCGCACTATTAAGAGTGCACTATAGGTCTTGTACCAATCATTCATATCGTAACCAGTGTTGTAAAGGGGTGTGTGACCCTTAGAGACTAGGGAGTGAATCTCCTAGTGCGAACGTGCGGCGTTCGTGTGTGTAGGGTGAGGAACCCTTCTGTATTGGGTAGTGCTAGACGAACGGTGGGGCACCTAGTAGTTAGGCTATCTGGTTGTTGTTGAGGTCCCTAGCGAAAGGAGGTTCCTAGTAGCTTGCGGGGCGCTCTGGTTGTATTCGGGGACGCGGGGGCGTCTTTGGAATATTAGTGAAAAGCTCAAGCGGGTCGCTTGGGGACTGGATGTAGGCTGCTTTGCCGAACCAGGATAAAATCTCTGGTGCTATCTCTTCTATCCCTCATCTCTTTATTTTCGTTGTTATTGTTGCATGTGGTACATTGTTATAATTATTCTTCTTGCAACGAAAATATTATATATATTAATTTAATTATTTTAAATTAATCAACGCGTGTTAGACCTTTCGTTGTTATAGTGTTTCTTATCTTCGTGCGTAATATTAATCGTTGTTATTATTGTTTGCTTCCGCTTGCATAATCGTTTTCATCGTTTTTAAGAGTTTTCCGCTGCAAAGTTTATCTATTTTATTAAAAACGATTTAAATTGAATATTTTCCAATGTTTTCGTAAACACCCAATTCACCCCCCTCTTGGGTGACGGCTGCCAATCCTAACAACTTGATCCATAAGGTCATCTATCCTTGGCAAAGGATACTTGTTTTTGATGGTGACGTTGTTCAGCTGTCTATAGTCTACACACATACGCATACTCCCATCCTTTTTCCTTACAAACACTGGAGCTCCCCAGGGTGATACGCTTGGTCTGATGAGTTGCTTTTGTAATAACTCCTCTACTTGCTTCTTCAGTTCCGCCATTTCCGGTGGTGCCATTCTATATGGAGCAATAGAGATGGGACCAGTTCCCGGAGTTAACTCTATCCCGAATTCAATCTCTCTCTTCGGGGGTAATCCTGGAATCTCTTCAGGAAATATCTGGGGAAAGTTCTTCACAACTGGAATCTCCTCTAATGGTTTCTCCTTCTCCTCTCCCATAATGGAGAATAAACACATGAATCCTTTGGGTTCGAGGGGTTTGTATATGATTGTTTTTCTTTCACAATCTATGGTCACTTGGTTTTTCTCTAACCAATTCATACCTAAGATCACATCTATTTGCAACAGAGGGAGACAAATCAAATCTACCTTAGTGACGCGATCAAATATCTTGACACTACAGTCTAAACAGACTTTGGAGGTGATTACGGGTAATCCCGTAGGGGTTTCTATTTTAAAACAAATGGGCGAATTTGACACTGCTAACTTCAACCTATTTACACATTCATAGGAGACAAAAGAATGCGTAGCTCCTGAGTCAAACAAAATCATGCAAGGGTGATTATTGAGGAGATAATTACCTTGCACGAGATCAGGAGACTGGTTAGCTTCTACTCCACTCAAGGTAAACACTCTCCCTTGAGTACTTGATTTGCTAGCAGGTTCATTGGAATTACTCCTCCCAGGTTCTTTGCAAAAACGTGCAATGTGACCTTGTTTGCCACAGTTGAAACAAATATTGGTTGCCCAGCACAATCTTCCATAATGATGACGGTTGCACTTTTCACAAAGAGGTGCATCATTGCGAGGCTTTGCTCTGTCACCACTTGCAATTTTACCCTTGCCTCAGTTCTTGTTAAAGTATGGACTCTTTCCCCAATAATCAGAACCCTTCTTTCTTTGTGGTCCATAACCTTGTTGACTGCTCTTCTCTTGATTAACCACTCCTTCAGCTTTCTTATCGTCTTCATAAATTCGGCACATGTCCACCAATGCCGGAAAACTCTGTATCTTTTGATAACTGAAGACAGACCTCAATTCTGGTCTCAGTCCACCTTCAAACTTAATACATTTGCTCCATTCATCTGGATTGTTCAAGTAATAGGGAGAATACTTCATCAGTGCCTCGAACTTGGCAGCATATTCCCCTACACTCATATCCCCTTGTTTTAGTTGCATAAATTCTATCTCCTTTTTCCTTCGCAAATCTTCCGGAAAGTACTTGTTAAGGAACTTCTCCATGAATACTCCCCAGGTGACTTCCCTTCTTTCATAGTTCAACAGTTGTACTGTGTGGTTCCACCAATTTTCAGCTTCATCTCCCAACATGTAGACAGCATATGCCACTTTCTGTACATCAGTACACTCCAGAGTTCTGAAAATCTTGTCCATTTCATAAATCCATTTGTTGGCTTCCTCTGGTTTTTATCCCCCTTCAAACCTTGGAGGATTGCAACTTCGAAATTCCGAGAGAGTCTTAGCCTCTGAATTACCCAGGTTACATGGATATGGCTGATTGGTTTGCTGCTGTTGATGTTGCTTCATGTTCTCCAGAACAGCAGTAATTTTATTCAGCATAGCATTGGTATGATTCTGGTTTCTAGTTGCCATAGCAGACCTCCACTATGGTCTCTATATCACTTAAAGGTCTCTTTCGGATTGGAATAACTATCCTATCTTATCCTAACTATATTCGTTCTATTCGAACAACGTGCCTAACTGCTTCCAGCTGAGCTAGGAGGAACATGACCATGCTCTGATACCATAAAAAGTGTGACACTCTGATGAGCATTTTATTTCCCATTATTCCTTGCATTATTTTACTCCTATTATTGATACTTGTTGCCCATTTGACATTGTTTAGCTTGATTTAGTGATTTAGAGTTTATTGGACTAATATTCTGAATATTGTTTAATTTGGGATTATTTAGCCTAATTAATTCTATTTCTATTTTCAGGTCATATTTGGCACAAGGGCTTTTTGGGCATTTTGGGAGTGAAGATTTAATTTTGGAAGAGAAGATATATGATGAAGTGAAGATTGTAATCTATCTTTAGGATTATTTGAGATTTAGTTTATATCTTTTAAGATTTAGATTTTATCTATAGGATATTTTTAGATTTAATTTAGAGATTAGCTTTCCTTAGGATTTGGGCCCATGATTTAGGCCCGTTTTGTGATTTAATTAGCCAATTTCGTGTAAACCCTAGCAACCACCTTCCATAATCACGTTTTTACAGTCTGTCTCTTAGAGAAGGCTTAGTTTTGTTCTCCAAGCTTGTGGTGGTTGCTAGGGTTTCTCTCTCTTCCCTTTCTACACGTTTTTGGTATTTTTCTTCATGGAAGGCTAAACTCTTAGGTTAAATCCCTTTGGTAATGTATCACATACTCTTGAGGTTTTATTCTTCATGCTATTTCGTTTTTATTCACTATTTTCATGTTTATTGGTATGTTATGGTTCGCTTAGTTCCATTCTATAGAGATAATTCATGTTTATGAATGCTAATTTATGCAAACTCGAAAAATCTCCATGCTTTGGCTTTTAATGCTTAATTAGAGGTTTGGGTTTTGGGGTGAGAATTGAATTTTCGCTTAGTATTTAGTTCTCACGAGTTGGACAGTGAAGAGGAAAGAAATTGATTTTGTGACCGATGATAGAGTTGTGAACGCGAGCCAAAGGGGTTTATCCGCTTTTCCTTATCAGTTACTTCGTTTTTATTTTAATTCTGTTTTGATCTTAGATTTCAACATTCAATACAAAACCCCCCCTATTTTCTGTGCATACTATCTGTTTGACCTTTTGCTTGATAAGATATTCCTTGGGAGACGACCTAGGAGTCACTTCCTAGTACTATATTTAAACTGTTTTTTATTTGTATCGGGTACGGCCTCGATCAAATTTGGCGCCGTTGCCGGGGAACTATCGGTTCTTGCCAAAGGTCATTAGTAGTTAGTTAGTGTCGTAGTTAGTATAGTTATTATAGTGTGTCGTGTCTGATTTAGGGTCTAGTAGTCAATTCTGATAACTGGTTGAAGTTGCACTGTTTGCTGTTTTGCTATTTTGTTGCAATTAGTGTATTTGATTAATTCTGTGGTTGCTAGTTCACATAGTTGTGGGTGGAATTTTTGCACGAAAATTTATATCCACACTATTTTTATCATATAAAAAGGTTTTGAGGCACCACGATCACTCAGGCCATCACTGGTTGTGAGTTCCAGAAAAATTTTCCAAGTTTTAGCAGCACTTTCTTCAAACCGTCGCAACTTTTGACCCGTAACTCGGAATTTGACGAATTTTATATCAAATCGAAGGGAATTTTCTGAATAATCTGATTTTTACCACTTCGTTGTAAAGTCCCTTCGTCTAGACCCTGAAAAAGGCGTTTTACTATTTCTTTTTTATTTTACAAGTTTTATTTTCTTAGTTTTTGGTCTCTGATTTAATTGTTTGACTTGGTTCCCTTTTGAATTTTGTCCTCAAACTTTCTGTGATATGTTTTCATGATTTTAGGGTGCTGAAAAAATAAATAAAAAAATTTTAAAAATAAAAAATTTTTGTTGCCTATTTTGGTCATGCATATCTGTGACAGTTTGCTATGCTTAATGGTGTTCTGTTCAGTACATGACTAGGGGCAACCCAAGCTACTTGCATCCTTACAACCCTGAAATTGATAGGACTTATCACAGATTAGTTAGACAAAATAGGAACCATTCCATAGGTAGTGAGTCTATTGAGTCTTTACATAGTGAGTCTGCTTCTTTTTCTTCTATTCCTATAAATTCTGATTCTTATTCAGATTCTTATTCTGTTTATTCTGAAAATATGGCTCAACCTCCACCACGTGAGAGGACATTGAGGGAGCTGGCTGCACCTGATTTCACTATTGAAGATTTGTGCATCCAGTATCCCGATGACCCGTATGAGCTAAGGTCTGGACTAATTCATTTGTTGCCCAAGTTTAATGGTCTTGCAGGTGAGGATCCTCATAAACATCTCAAGCAGTTCCACATCGTGTGTGCTACTATGAAACCACATGACGTGCAAGAGGATCATGTTTGTCTTACGGCATTCCCACACTCCCTTGAGGGGCTAGCCAATGATTGGTTGTACGATCTGGCCCCTGGTTCTATCACAGGCTGGGATGACCTGAAGAGGGCATTTTTGGAGAAATTCTTCCCTGCATGCAGAACCACAGCAATCCGAAAGGATATATCAGGCATCAAGCAACAAAGTGGAGAAAGTCTCTACGAGTATTGGGAGAGATTCAAGAGACTGTGTGCGAGCTGCCCCCACCATCAGATCTCAGAGCAGCTGCTTATTCAATATTTCTATGAAGGTCTCAACCTCATGGAGAGAAACATGCTTGATGCTGCGAGTGGTGGTGCCCTAGGAGACATGACACCTTTAGAAGCCAGAGCCAAGATTGAGAAGATGGCTTCTGTTTCGGACCGCTTTGTGCGATAAACAATAATTAATGAAAAGAGATAATGGGTTCGTAAGCTTAGCGAAGCTTTAGGCTTTCATTATATTGAAATGAGATACAGAGAGGTTGATACAAGGAAATGGCTCCCATATTTATGGTGTTTTACAGGGGTATAGGTGTGCGCTTTGGCTTTTACCCTTTCTTCTATGTTATTGATCCTGAGTTTCAGAGGGGGCCTCTATTCCTTTTTCTCTCATTGCACGCTCTCTATATTGTGGTTGCTGTTGATCGTTGTGTCTTGAGTATTCTGATCACCCTTGTCCTGGCCATGACGGTGAATGTTGGAGATGTGCGCCCTTTGGCTTTCTCCTTTCCGGGCTTCTTCCTTTCTCATTCCGTTTCCTGTTTTTTCTTTGGTGCCCCTTCTCGGAGGGTGTTTCGAGGAGAGGGTAGTGTATTGTTCTCCTTCATCGAATTCCTCTTTTTTTTCTCGTTCTTCCTCTAAGTTTCAGAGGAGAGAACCTTGTGTTTTTGTGTGTATTGTATTATTGTCGCTCTGATGTATTGCCTTTCCTCCGTCTGTGTTCTTCCCATGCTCCCTTCCTTTTTTCTCTGTCCTCCGCCCCCCCCCCCCCCCCGAGAAGGAGAAGTATCCCCTATTTATGATGGTCCTTCGGACTGGTGGTCCTTGGCTATTTACCCTTGTCCGCTGGTTAATAGCCTTTTCATCATGTGCTCAGGGTATCTTTCCAGCAGCTTTGTCTTCTTTACCGTTCTTGGCTTTGGCATTGATGATTACAGGGAAGGAGAGGGGCTCAAGTCTTACCACTCCTAGCTTTATCTTGAATAGCCAAAAGATTCCCTCTTGGCTTCCCCTGCAAGTCGTTGGAGTCTTGGGCAGTTGTGTTGCTTTGCCTGGACAAGTGTGCGCCTTCCGCAAGCTCCACTTCCCGTTCGCCTCCGCTTATCGTGATCTTCTCCCCGGGTTTCCATGACGCCTGGGACGCTTTGGGAGACCACGCTGCACTTGCTGCCATCAGTACGTCTTGCTCTTTCTCTTGGGTGCCTCGTCGGGATGTGTCGCCTTGAAGCCTGTCGCCTTGGGCACGTGTCACTTTGGGCAACTCTTGGAGCTTGCACGCCTTTCTCGGTGTCCTTTATTGTTTCATTTTTTTTGTTTGACGATTCTTGGGCCTTCATATGATTTGGGCCTTGAAATTTGGGCTACCGAGTATTGAGGTATCAACAATTTCCCCCTTTGCAGTGAGAGGGGAAAGAATTTCCCTTTCAGTGCAAATCCTATTTCTTGCGCTCTCCTTGCTTGCTTCTCCTTTTCTCAGCTCCTTACTCTTCGCTCTTCGCCTTTTCTGTTACTTCTTCCGGTATCGCCTTTGATTTTCTGGGGAAGGCGTGTAGCGGAAGACGCCCTCGTATCGCGAGTATTCGTCCCCATACTTCCCCTGGCTTATTAGTTGCTTGGCGGTTTCAGCTTTTGAACTTTGCCATTCAATGGGGTCTTGTCAACGGGTCATCTACTCGTGAGTCTTTGTATTTTCTCTTTCCTCTTATTCTCCTGCTGCATTCCACGTGTCATCAGGGGGAGAAGGTAATATCCTTCAGTCTCTAGTACTTGCACGTTTCCTCATGTTCCCTCCTTTACTCATACTTTTCAAAACTTCCTCAAACTTTTCAGTTTCTTCTTTACTTCCATTCGTTCTTTCTCTCGTCTGAAACTTCCTCCTTTCACCTTCTCAAGACCGAAAGCTTTTTCTTGTCGCTTCTTGGTTCTTCGTTCTCTTGATCTCCGCTGTCTATCCTTCACCCACTCCTACATTCACTGTTACCATGTCGAAATCGAAGGCTATCGTCCCTCCTGCGGTCGAGAACGCTTCTTCAAGCTTTGAGGAAGAGATTCAACTTCCTGGCCTCATCTCCTATTGCTTCATGCAACGGCTTCCCTGCCCTCGTTCTTATCCTGTCGAACCAGGCTACCGCCGTTGGGCTGCGGAGGTGAAGGCGAACTCGCCTTTTGGTCCAGATTCGGGCAATTTCATTGCTGGTTCGTCTTCCAAGGCCATGGTGGTTTCCGAGGACGCCGCCGAACTCATTTCCTCACCTTCCTACAACAAGGACCATTGCGCATTGGGCCCTTCATTGCTCCATTCTTGTATTCGCCGCTCAGAGTTTCCTTGGGTGAATGTGAACTTCAACGTCCGCATGGGAGGCACCAGTGGTTGGCAAGAATGGGTTGATCATGTTTTTGCCACTGATCCTGCTTTTGTGGCTATTTTGGAAAAAGTGGGTATCGCCGCCGCTGTCAAAGCGTCTCCCCGGCTTGGTGCTAACCGCAAGCCCGATGATTTGTTGGTATTAATGCAGCGTTGGTGCTCCTCTACCCACACCTTCTTGACATCGTGGGGGGAGTTTACTCCAACACTTGAGGATGTGGTTGTACTCTTTGAACTTCCCTCTTTCGGAGACGAAGACCTTGATGTGGAAAACGTTGATGAACGTTTTTATGAATTATCAGTGCAGCTGAAAGCCGCCTCGGCTCTTAGTGCTAAATATTCTCGGGATCTCTTCAGGCGAAGGTGTGTCTCATACGCAAGGGGCTCTTCTTCTCAAAGGGTAAGGGGTACTGGGAACTTAGTTCCTAGGAGCCGAAGGGCGAATCAACGCTCCTCCCTCAAGTATACTTTCGCTAGCTGGGTCAGGTATTTTTTCGGTGACTTTCACGACGGCGAGTTTCAAGCTGGGCCCGTCACAGATTCACGCCTCTGCCGTGCCGCCTTTGTTGCCTTTTGGCTTAGTAGGTACGTGTTTCCTGGACCTCCGTGGGAGTTTGTGAGCCCATGTGTCTTCCTTTTCGCTTGCTCTTTGGCAGAAGGCGTACGCCTTCCTCTTGCTTCGTTCTACTTGGGCGGTCTATATGCTCGCCTAGACCAGGTAGCGGAACAGATGCGGATTTCCCATGGATGCTTCGAGATCAACTCTTATATTGATTTGACTTTTCTTCAGTATTTCTTATTTGAACGCTTTTCGGATTATGGCCCCGTTAGGCTCCCCCTTGCTGCTGGCTTGGAGCCTCGTTCCTGGTGTTGGATGAGAGGGTTTCCAAGAGAGCCTTTAATTTCTCTCATTGATTTGGAAGATAGGTTTGTGTTTCGCCCTTACTCAGACCTCCTGCATCCCCTTTACAATGAGGAAGCTTTTGCTACAAGAAATAACGCTGCTGCTTGTTTTGAGGGGGTTTATGATTTGTGGAAGTTGATTTTGACTGCTTGTTACTTGCCTGGCTTCGTTCCTCTGGAAAGCAAAAGCGCCCATGGCGGAGCCCTTTGGCTCTGCGTTTATCGCCCTGATCGAGTGGCCAGACAATTCGGGCGTGATCAAGCCCCTTGTGTTCTTGATATTGAGCAGGCTCCTGTAGAGGACTTGGTCAAAATGCTCCTTTTTGGTGCATTTTCTGAGGCTCCCGCCACAGCTTGTGTTTATGTTTCTCCTTTCCGCGTCGGAGGTGTTTTGCGTACTTGGCTCACTTCTCATGAAGACATTCTTCAGCATCTTCGAGATTTTGAGGCTTCTTCATCACGTTCGACTCCTTCTTTGCTGCCCATAGTTTACAATGACCCTTATTTTTGCACCTCTATGAAGAAAGCTAAAGGTAACATCTTGGCCATTTTCCGTTTTTGCCGCTTTCTTTTTCCTCTTGCTTTGCATTTAACTTTTGCTTGGCTTTATTTTCAGCTGAGGGGGATTCGCCCGGTCGCAAGGTTGCTGCGTCTCCCTCTGTTGCCCCCAAACGAGGCAAAAGGAAGACTCCTTCTCAAGGTCCCTCTGTTTCCAAATCTCCTGCCAAGGGCGGTGGTAGTTGCGCCACCAAGTCTCGCAAAAAGAGGAAGGCAACCGTAGCTGTCCCTACTCGCTGGTCTAGTCGTCTGCGCGCTTCTGGTATCCGTATTGCTCCTTCTTCTCCAATTCATGTAGATTTGGTCCATGATGAAATTAATGAGACCGATTCAGATGATTCTTTCTTGTCCTAAGATGATTTCGCCGAAAGCGGCGGCGCTGGAGATCATTCTCCAGGTTTCATTTCCTGCTTTTGTTTTTTCTCCAGCCTTTTCATTTTGTTTTGCTTGGGTGATTTTCATAACATTGCTGATCCTCTTTTTCTTTTGAGTGCAGGTGGCTCCGGTGGCCATTCCTTGGCGTCGCCTTCGTCTCAGTTTCCTGAGAGTGTTCCTGTCATTCCATCTATTTCTGATCACGGAGACCCCACAGATTTACTTCATCAACCTTCTGCTGGTGAGGGTGTTGCCCCCTTTGTTCCTTCTGAATCTGCTGCCAGCGATGATTTTGATTCAATGTCCCCGGTTGGCACTCCCAAGAGTGTTCCTGTTTCCCCTAAGGGTGTGCCTTCAGAGGCCCCTTCAAGTGCTGCTGACATTATTTATGAGCTTATTTCTGATACTCCAAGATTTGAAGGCATGTTTGGCGGGATAAGTGCTGAGGTTGACGCCCCCGTCCCTTCGGAGAGCCGAATTGCTGTTAGTGCCGAGCGTCTTGCCCCCGGAGACAACACACGTCTTGTTCCTTTGGCTGATAAGGGTAAAGCTCCTATTGAGGTGGCTGAAGCCCCTAGGGATGTTATTGATCTTTCTGGTGGGCGCTCTGCACGCGAAACTTCTCATTCCAGGACTCTACTGGTAAGGGCAAGTCACGCCTCCGCTTCTCCAGGGTCTTCTTCAGTTTGTAAGTGTTTTCTTTCTTCTCCTGCCCTGAGTTGGACTTCTCTCTTTTTGTGTTCTTGTCTCATTATTTCTGCATGCATTGCTATGTGCTTTTGCAGCTCCATTTTCTGCAGATGATCAGGCTTTGATTGATTCATTTCTTCGTGCTCGCACTTCTTTGATACCTCCTCGTGCTTCGCTTCCTCGTCTTTTCCGAGAGTCTGGTTCTAGCACCTTGTTGCGGATGCTGCATTTGGTCCGCTCGGTTGATGTAGATGACTTGCCATGGGAAGACAAAGCTGAAATTCTGGATTGCCTGTACACGCTCCAGTTTCATCATTACTCCGGTCTTTGGCTTGAGAACGCTATTGCTGGTTTCGAAAGTTTGCGTCCTCCATTCGATGATGCTGAGTTGATTGATGCTGAGCGTGCCCTACAAGAGCGCCGTGCTCCTTTAGTGTCCCGCGTCAAAGAACTTTCCTCTCAGCTTGACCAAGCAACTTCCGAGTTAGAGAGTCTCGACCAGGAAATCAGAGATTTGGCTACCACGAAGTATTCTTATGAAGAAGTCTGCAGGACCACTTCCTTGAATTCTCTCTTTATCGTTTAGGCACCGTTTTCGCTGCATGTGCTGCTACTTTTGACGTTCCGCTTTTCGGGCTACAGTTTCAGTTGCTACTTTCTTTTTGGCCTCGTGATTTGTATGATTTTGTTCGGATTTAACCTCTGCTGTTTTTACTGCTTTTGAACTTGTACTCTGGGATCTATGACATCTTTCGTATGTTTTCTCAAGCCTGGATTCTACTTTGTATGCTTGCCGCCATGTTGACAATGTTTATGCATGCCTTGTCTTTGTCTTTTCATTTTTTGTTCGCCTTGCGCCTGGGGCTTGCATTTGGATTATGCACTTTTGCTCTTGTGCGTTTTTGCTGGCTTTGTCGCTTTGGCGGTAGTGGCTTGAACTTCGCCTTGTAAACGTAGTTTTATTTGTGCTTGTTTCTGTTCTTGTATGCTTTTCTCAGCTTTGGTGCTTTTTCTTCAAGTATTCTGATGGCACACATCTCTTCTTTTTTCTTTTTCTTTTCTTTCCTTTTCTTCTTTTTTTTTTTACAACTGGGGCCCTTATGCCCTTAGTGCTCAAGGAAGGTTTTCTTTTCTTCCTCCCTTCTCCACTTTTTTTTTTTAGCGCACTCTGGGCGCTTCAAACTTGCTGCAGATTTTAGCGGCCCCTTGCATGAAAGAGAAATTTTTTCTCTTTGATGCAAAACTTCTTGAAGGCATCTCTACTTCTTGCTTTCTTGTTGAGATTACTCTTGACAACTCCATTTTTTGTGATTTTCAGCTCAGCTTATTGGTACTCATGTATCGCTTGGATTGTGTTTGAAGACTGCTAGACTGGATTCGCTCTTGATTTTCTGAATGGACATCGCCTTCTAGTAGCAGCTGCATTTTTCTTTTAGGAATATTAGAGCGCTTTGTGACCTGCTCTTGATACTTGTTTCTGATTCCGCTTTACTTGAAAGGCGTCAAAAAGTACGATTGCTTCTGAAGATCTCATTGCTTGTGATTGTCTGATTATGCTTTCCATTCCTTGAGGGATACGCCTTCATCTTTCTTTTGCAGATATAGTATCGCCTTGGTATGTCCCCCTCAAAAGTGATCCTGAGAGCGTGGCTTTTAGCTTCGACCGCTCAGGAGCCTTTTGTCGTTTGGTTTACCCAGAATTCGAAGTTGTTACCAAGAAGAAGACTTACAAAGGCTCTTGCTTGTACTCTTTCTTCGGCATTCATAGGGAGGGAAGTGATTGCCACCTTCGATGTAGGCTTTAAACCTTTTAGCTATGGGCCTCGCCTTTGGTTTGCGATAAGCAGCATATTGTTCGGTGAATTGGTGAGCCTTGAACTCTAAACTCGTGTTTTGTTTGTGCAACTTCTTTGTAATCCGCTTTTCTATGCACGCTTTTAATTCTGAGATTCAGCGCTTTGCTCTTTTGCGCCTTCTGAGCCTTCAGATTCTACAGTTTCTAATCTTGTGATTTTTCTGCCGCGGTGAGCGCCTTCTCTTTCTTATCTGCAGCGCCCTTTGGCTCGCAAGCAGGCCTTCATTCTTGCTAGCTTATGCCTCTTATGATTTTGCCAAGGTGGACGAAGAGCTTGAAGGAATTACTTTCTTGCTTTTGTCATGTAGTGTCTACTGTTGAGGACATTACTGTGCGCCTTTTGTGGTCGCTGAGTTTTGTGTCTCCTTGGCAGGCTTGGCTCTTGGAAATTTGGGTTACTTGCTTTGAATTGAACTTCACTTTTTTCTCTTTGCATTTGCTGCTTTCACGCTGTTCAGTGATGCATTTATGCAATCTTGATATTGTTCTGATGCTGAAATGCGCGCTTTGCTTTATCATCTGATGCACAGCTTCATCGTAAAGCGTTCTTGCAATTTTTGACATCTCCTTTCATTTTGCATATCCTGTACAATCTTTCTTCTTCTTTTTTTTTGAACAGTGGCCCCTCATGTCATCGGTGCCAAGATTTTATCTCAGTGTGCACATTGGGCACGCTCTCTCTTTTTCTCTTTTTTTTTTGAACAATGGCCCCTCATGTCATTGGTGCCAAGATTTTTACTCAGGGTGCACGTTGGGCACGCTCTCTCTTTTTTTTTTTTTTTTTTGAACAATGGCCCCTCATGTCATTGGTGCCAAGATTTTTTCTCAGGGTGCACGTTGGGCACGCTCTACAGATTTTGCCGCTTTGGGCTTTCCAGCTGCCGCTTTTGGGCTTTTTCTTTTCAGTTGCCGCTTTGGGCTTTTCAGCTTGCCGCTTTTGGGCTTTTCTTTTCAGTTGCCGCTTTGGGCTTTTTCTTTTCAGTTGTCACTTTGGACTTTTTCAGTTTGCCGCTTTGGGCTTCATAAACTAACGGATCGCCTTGGATCTTACGTTAGCCAACCTCTTTTACAGATTTTTCCACCCGCGTTGAAGACTAGCGCCCTTGTTTCCCGGGACCTTTTCTAGTCTCGCGATATGGCGTACTTCGCCCGCGTCTGTCCCGGAAATTTCTCTTTTTGAGGAGGTCTATCCGGGTACCGCGATAAGGCGCTTGTGCCCGTGGTACGGTTCAACACTACTCTTTTTCTTTTCTTTTTCTTCTTCTCTTCCTTTTCTTTCTCTTTTTTTTAAGTGTTGAACCTCGCGTTCTGGCATTATTGACCCTGTTTGAGGGGTTTTTGATACAGCGATACCTCATGTCATCAGAATCATTTGAGCCCTTTCCGGGGACACCTCATGTCATCAGTGTCGCTTCGAGCTTTAGTATTGGCACCTCTTGTTATAGGTGTTGCCTTGCTTCTGGCTGTTTACTCAATCTTTGATTGCTTGTACTTCGTAGCACCTCTTGTCATGGGTGCTAATTTTCTTTTAGCTCTTCTTGCGATTATCAGTGCGCAAATGCTTGGATTTCCTGATTGGCTTCGTACTTATGCTTGCTTTCACATGATCTGCTTTGACGCGTGGACGAGCTCGGGTGTGCCTTACTTCAGAGGCTTGTTATTATGATAGATTTCTTGGTTTCTCTTGCGTCAAGACGCTTTAGCTTGCTTATGCGAGCAGCTTTGGGTTATGTTATGTTTGGAACAGTTTCGGGTCAGCCACTTGTATGCTTTTGGCTTGCTTTTATCTTGCACCTCGCTCTTGCATCTGATTCAATGCTTCGGTGTTTTAAGCATATCTTTGAATAACATACTTTTCAGGATCTTATGTTCGCATTGGTCATGACGAAGCTTGCGTTCGCCCTCATGTTGCATGTACACCTTTTCATGTACGCCTTGTAGTCGTATGCCTTTTGGGCTTTGTTATGTCCTTTTGCTTTTCGTCTTGTCTTTTGGCACCTCATCATTTTTTCGGATTGCCTTCTTTCACTAAGCGAGGTGTGGATTACTTTTCTGCTATAGACGGATCATGCGCTTATTGCCTAGGGTGGAGGAAGCAATCCTCCCAAGGCAATAAACATCTTTTGCAAAACTTGTCAAATTATGGCTTAAGAGCGCACTTGGGACTTCTCATACGTGAGGAAGATATCATTTGTTGTTCCTACACAAACAATTTGCATTTTGATTATATGTTTATTTATTATTTTTTTTGCTATACATGTCTGTTCCACTAGTCGTCTCTAGTAAATCGTGTACAAGATCATGCATCATTGTGCATTGCTGCCAAGATCATGTTTTCGTGTAACGCTTTTCTAAGGCGTGCCTTCTCAACATTAAATAATAAAATTTATAACTTTAGACATTTCTTTTTCGATGATGAATACAGCTTCTTTTCATCATGCCATTTTTGAACCAGGAAAAATGACAAGAACGACTAGTATGATATACTAATTTTAGTTCTACAGCAAGCATTCAAATGTATGAAGTCACCTAATTATTATTTTCCTAGTCAAATATTTGATACATATCAGAGCAACAACATTCATGATTGTGTTCACGCATACGTAATCCTCAGCTGTGACATACATAGTCTAAAAATCAAACCATACACATATCATATCATGTCATGTCAGAACAATGTTGTTCTAAACAGAGTAAAAATAAATCGTTCTTATCGGGATATTCTTAGACACAAAACTAACTATGTAGAGCATGATGTCATGTGAAAGTGATACTGCCAAAAGCATATTAAGACATAGACGTACAAAATGAGTATATAGTAGCTACATTTTCTTAACTATACGTACAGCCACTGACACGTGATTGGACACAATACATTTTTCATTTGGTCATGATTCATATTAAATTCATGAAAAAGGCGTACCGAGTTAAGAGTTATGTGTACTTAGCTTTTAGTGCGGCAAATTTTCCATACAACTTTCTGGTTGCGCCTTTGCTCCTGGGTTTCTACTTTCTGTACTGTGGCGCCTTCGTCAGTAAGAGCGTACTTTGTGCGCCTTCGTCAGTAGGAGCGTACTTTGTGCGCCTTCCAGGGAGCTCGCCTTTAGGGAGCAGACCGCCTTTCGAGAGGGTCGCCCTCGGACTGAAAGACAACCTCCTTTTGCTGAAACGCCTCTTCCGTTGGAGACTTGTCGATAACAGTGGAGCGCTTTCAGGAGCTATCTTTTGAGTTGCGCTTCTAGGAGCGTTTCCTTCAAGGTTGGAAGTCATAGCTTTACTTATTGGCTGGGGCTAAAGCTCAACCTCCTAGATTCTGCTCCTCGTAAAACTGGGTGTTGGGCTTTGAATGACAACTGCGGGTATCGCCCTTGGAGCGGCATCTCCCACAGGCACCTGCTGCACAACGCGAATCTCATTTCCTTCAGAGTTAGAAGCCATAGCTTCCCCAGTGGAGTCGCCAATTGTTTCGGACCGCTTTGTGCGATAAACAATAATTAATGAAAAGAGATAATGGGTTCGTAAGCTTAGCGAAGCTTTAGGCATTCATTATATTGAAATGAGATACAGAGAGGTTGATACAAGGAAATGGCTCCCATATTTATGGTGTTTTACAGGGGTATAGGTGTGCGCTTTGGCTTTTACCCTTTCTTCTATGTTATTGATCCTGAGTTTCAGAGGGGGCCTCTATTCCTTTTTCTCTCATTGCACGCTCTCTATATTGTGGTTGCTGTTGATCGTTGTGTCTTGAGTATTCTGATCACCCTTGTCCTGGCCATGACAGTGAATGTTGGAGATGTGCGCCCTCTAGCTTTCTCCTTTCCGGGCTTCTTCCTTTCTCATTCCGTTTCCTGTTTTTTCTTTGGTGCCCCTTCTCGGAGGGTGTTTCGAGGAGAGGGTAGTGTATTGTTCTCCTCCATCGAATTCCTCTTTTTTTTCTCGTTCTTCCTCTAAGTTTCAAAGGAGAGAACCTTGTGTTTTTGTGTGTATTGTATTATTGTCGCTCTGATGTATTGCCTTTCCTCCGTCTGTGTTCTTCCCATGCTCCCTTCCTTTTTTCTCTGTCCTCCCCCCCCCCCCTCGAGAAGGAGAAGTATCCCCTATTTATGATGGTCCTTCGGACTGGTGGTCCTTGGCTATTTACCCTTGTCCGCTGGTTAATAGCCTTTTCATCATGTGCTCAGGGTATCTTTCCAGCAGCTTTGTCTTCTTTACCGTTCTTGGCTTTGGCATTGATGATTACAGGGAAGGAGAGGGGCTCAAGTCTTACCACTCCTAGCTTTGTCTTGAATAGCCAAAAGATTCCCTCTTGGCTTCCCCTGCAAGTCGTTGGAGTCTTGGGCAGTTGTGTTGCTTTGCTTGGACATGTGTGCGCCTTCCGCAAGCTCCACTTCCCGTTCGCCTCCGCTTATCATGATCTTCTCCCCTGGTTTCCATGACGCCTGGGACGCTTTGGGAGACCACGCTGTACTTGCTGCCATCAGTACGTCTTGCTCTTTCTCTTGGGTGCCTCGTCGGGATGTGTCGCCTTGGGCACGTGTCGCTTTGGGCAACTCTTGGAGCTTGCACGCCTTTCTCGGTGTCCTTTATTGTTTCATTTTTTTGTTTGACGATTCTTGGGCCTTCATATGATTTGGGCCTTGAAATTTGGGCTACCGAGTATTGAGGTATCAACAGCTTCCAATTGTCAACAATTCCATGCAAGGGGCAACAACGATGCAATCGTAGTGAGAGGAGTGAATGATGTTGGCACAAGTTCTGGTAAGGTTGAGAAGCTTGAACAGAAGATAGACTCACTTACAACTTTGGTCACTCAATTGGCCATCAACCAGAAGAAGTTGTCTCTGCCTGCTAGATTATGTGGCATATGCACATCCGCTAAGCACCCCACAGATGCATACCCTTCTTTGCAGCAGCAACCAACGACTGGTGTTGACCAACCTGAGGCATATGCCGCCAACATCTTCAACAGTAGAAACCAGCAGCCACAGAACTTTGATCTCTCTACCAATAGATACAATCCTGGTTGGAGGAACCATCCCAACCTGAGATGGTCTGATCAGCAGCAACCTTCACAGGTTCAATTTCAGAACAATTCCAGACCACCATATGTACCTCCTCCAGTCCAGCAACAGAGACAACAACAGCAGCAACAACAGGCTAATTCTTCACCACCAGCTCCTAGTACTGAGCAGCAGCCTTCATTGGAAGAGCTGATGAAACAAATGACCATGAAAAATCTCCAATTCCAACAGGAAACTAGAGCATCCATTCAAAGACAAGAGGCCTCCATTCAATCTTTGACCAATTAGATGGGACAAATGGCAACAGCAATCAACACTATGCAATCTCAGAATTCTAACAAGTTGCCATCCCAAACAGTGATCAATCCAAACCAGAATGTGAGTGCCATTAGTCTAAGGTCAGGGAAGCAGATTGTCACACCCCCACCAGAATCTGACCTCAACAAAGATGATCTAGTTTCACCTAACAAGAAGAGCCAAATGGTCGAGGAGATTGAGCACACAAGTACAAAAAAATCCTGTCCAGCTCAGCCTTCCACAAGCACAACACCTGCTGTTGCCCAACAACCACCCCCCATTCCTCTTCCTTTCCCACCAAGGGGGGTGACTCAAAGCAAGAAAATGGAAGAGATTGACAAAGAGATACTTGACACATTCAGGAAGGTGGAAGTCAACATACCCCTTCTTGATGCAATCAAGCAGATTCCAAGGTATGCAAAGTTCTTGAAGGATCTATGCACACACAAACGGAAGCTCAAGGGCAATGAGAGGATCAACATGGGAAGAAATGTCTCTGCTCTTATAGGTAAACCCGTCCCTCATATTCCTGAAAAGTGTAAGGAACCTGGAACTTTCTCTGTGCCTTGTATCATAGGTAATACTAAATTTGAGAATGCTTTGCTAGATTTAGGAGCATCTATTAATGTTATGCCTATGTCTGTTTTCAAGTCTCTTTCACTTGGACCTCTTCAACCTACGGGTGTGGTTATCCATTTGGCAAATAGATCTACTGCCTACCCCGCAGGTTTGATAGAGGATGTCTTGGTTCGGGTTGGTGAACTTATCTTTCCTGCTGATTTTTATATTCTTGATATGGAAGAGGACACCTCTCGTAGTGTTGTCCCTATCATATTAGGGAGACCATTTTTAAAAACAGCCCGAACCAAGATTGATGTGCATGCAGGTACACTTTCAATGGAATTTGATGACAGAGTGGTTCTATTCAATATTTTTGATGCTATGAAACATTTTTCTGATGACCACTCTGTCTTTCATGTTGACTTGCTTGATGATCTGATTGATGAGCATGTTCTAGACTTTTTGCATGATTATGATTTGCCATCTTTCACTAGCTCATTTACTTGTTCTGCATGTTCTGATTCCGAAATGTGCACTGCATGCATTGAAATTGACCAGTTTTTAAATTCTGCTATTGCATCTGTTGATTCATATGATATAGATTCAGATCATGCTAACCCTAACCCCATTTCTGTTATGCATGAGTGTAATCCATTTGTTCAGGTGCAGGCGGCAGAATCCAATTCTGCTGCTCCTTTAGTTCCATCTGTGATGCAGACACCTTTATTGGACCTGAAGCCCCTTCCTCCTCATCTCAAATATGCTTACTTGGAGGATGAGCAGAAACTTTCAGTGATCATTTCTACCTCCCTTTCTGTTGATCAAGAGAAGCAGCTGCTGGATGTGATTAGAGCAAATAAAAGGGCAATAGGATGGACTTTGGAAGACATACCTGGTATTAGCCCCTCCATGTGCATGCATCGGATTTTATTGGAGGATGGGGCTAAACCAGTGAGACAACCCCAGAGATGGTTGAACCCCCAGATTCTTGATGTGGTGAAGAAAGAGGTCACCAAGCTGCTGCAAGCTGGTATTATCTACCCCATTTCAGACAGCAGTTGGGTAAGCCCGGTTCAAGTAGTTCCCAAGAAGTCTGGGGTGACAGTTGTCAAAAATGAGAAGGATGAGCTGATTCCCACTAGAGTGCAGAACAGTTGGAGAGTCTGCATTGACTATAGGAAGCTCAACCAGGCAACCCGCAAGGATCACTTCCCTCTTCCCTTCATTGATCAGATGTTGGAGCGCCTGGCAGGTAAATCTCACTATTGCTTCTTAGATGGTTTCTCTGGTTATTTTCAAATTTGTATTGCTCCAGAGGACCAACATAAGACCACATTTACCTGTCCTTTTGGTACATTTGCTTATAGGAAGATGCCTTTTGGCCTATGCAATGCTCCTGGCACTTTTCAAAGATGTATGATGAGTATTTTTAATGACTTACTTGAGCATTGCATAGAGGTCTTCATGGATGATTTTAGTGTATATGGTTCCTCTTTTGATGCATGTCTTGATAGTTTGTCTAAGGTGCTTAATAGGTGAATTGAGACTAACCTTGTCTTGAATTTTGAAAAATGTCATTTTATGGTAGAACAAGGCATAGTCTTAGGGCACATTATTCCCCATAAGGGCATAGAGGTTGACCCTGCTAAGCTGCATGTAATATCACATTTGCCTTACCCCTCTTGCGTGCGAAAGGTGCGTTCTTTTCTTGGCCATGCAGGTTTCTATCGCAGGTTTATTCAGAACTTTAGCAAGATAGCCCTTCCACTATCCAACTTGCTTCAAAAGGATACCACATTTGAGTTTGGAGACCAATGCAAGAAGACATTTGATGAGCTAAAGAGAGCACTCACCACCACTCCCATCATCCAACCACCTGACTGGACCCTCCCATTTGAGCTCATGACCGATGCCTCGAATTATGCTTTGGGAGCAGTTCTCTCCCAAAGGGTTGGTAAGTGTAATGGATCTGAGAAATAGATCCACCACGATGTGTGTTTGGGTTGTTGCAGCTGACGAGGGTGACCCCGGTCCTACGTACCCCCAGTGATAAGGGGATCAAGCCACACGTAGTTCTTGAGAGTAGGGATGAGAGAGCATACCTTAGCCCCTATAGCATGGCGATACTTATAGGGGAAGTTGTGTTGTGGTGCCTTATGGGCCTGTTCGGCCCAGTAGGGCTGACATGGCCCTTAGAGGATAAGAAGGATGAGTTATTCACCTTTATCCTGTACTAGAGAGCTCATACTTATCCTGTAGCGGTAGGATTTATTATTGGTTAACCCTACAAGCCCCCCAAGCTCGTATAGGCTCGAAGAGCCTGTGCTGAGCTTCTGAGAGTTGGTGGTGACATAAAACATTGTTTGCTAGTTGATGCCTTTTATTCGGAAGAGTATCACTGATGGTTGATAGCGTTCTTCGTGCTCGGATAATGACAGGGAAACCCGATATGAGATTCTTCATAATTAGCAAACGATTCCGAGCAGGGGAAATCAACAAAATATTCTTCATACCCGGAACGAGAGACTCTAGTGAGGAACACAGTGCGAGGTTTCCACAATCGTCTTACGAATCCGAGAAGAGAAGGGTAGTGCATGATTCCCGACATTATGAATGTATGAGATACCAAAAAGGGGGACGCTGTCGAGGGTCCGCGCGCAGTTGGCACATGTATTCGAAGCAAGGAACCGTACACAGGCTTCTCTACGCTCGGAACACAAGCGCAAAGAGGGAAACTCGGCACGGGGGTCCTCGCCATCATCAATACGTTTCGAATAGAGTAACATGTTATTGTGTTCACTATGCTCGGAAAACGATTTGCCCATTGATGAGAATCTTGAAATGGGTCACTCAGCTGCTCGGGCCATCATACGTGTACCTTGCATGTGTGTACGAAAATAATAATTAATTAGTTATTGTTGTTCAAAGTTAACAATTTATCAAAACAATAATAATAATTATTGGTAATTAAATAATATGTAATACTAGAATAGAAATAATGATGACAATGTTAATTTGTGGCAACTACTTAAGAAATAAACCAGGTACTAGGTACTGATATAGCAACTAATATGAAATTATCGAAATTAAAAGTATGCAGTTGCATAACTAAATAAATTAAAGTATTGCCAACATATGAATAAGGGAATGAGTGAAGTAAACCACTTCCCTGCAGTTTTATGTTTAGTGAAGCATGACATGGGCCTGATAAGATCCGAACTGGGCCCAAATTTGTTGGCTTCTGCACCTGCTCCCTTCTTCTCGGTCACCCTTCTATTCGAACTGCTCCATTGCAACCGAGGTTGGAGTCGTTCTCGGCAACCCTCGATTCACCGCCGCTGATTGGTTTTGGGCCGAAGCGGGATCACCGAGAGTCGCGACGGGGAAACCGAGCAGAGCCGCTGCCACTGCACCGTCGCGAGAAGAATCCGACAAGGACATACCTCTACGCTCCCACCGCACCATCACCGAGCTAATGAACACCTGTTGCAACCTCAAGAAGCCGAGAAGAGTTATACATGGTGAGGAGTTTTATCAGTTTGGCCGAAAAGGCTCGATTCTGGCTTTGGCTCCGTCACCGATGTGTCCACCGAACCGAAGCTTGAAGAAGGGAACGGTGAAACACTCATCGCCATGGCAGCCATGAACAAAGTTGTGTCTGCAATAAAAACACCGCGGCCACTGGAAACCTCCAACCTGCTTGTTCAGATCTGATCCGTGTGATGTATCTTTGTTGTTGATTTGAAGAACAGCAGTGACCATCGTAGTGCATGGTGGTGACGACACAGATCTGCAGGAGCTAGGAACGGCCTTTTTTTTTTTAAATGTGGATGGGAATCGAAGTTTAACGATCCCCACAGACGGCGCCAATGTAATGGATCTGAGAAATAGATCCACCACGATGTGTGTTTGGGTTGTTGCAGCTGACGAGGGTGACCCCGGTCCTACGTACCCCCAGTGATAAGGGGATCAAGCCACACGTAGTTCTTGAGAGTAGGGATGAGAGAGCATACCTTAGCCCCTATAGCATGGCGATACTTATAGGGGAAGTTGTGTTGTGGTGCCTTATGGGCCTGTTCGGCCCAGTAGGGCTGACATGGCCCTTAGAGGATAAGAAGGATGAGTTATTCACCTTTATCCTGTACTAGAGAGCTCATACTTATCCTGTAGCGGTAGGATTTATTATTGGTTAACCCTACAGTAAGCTGTCTCATGTGATTTATTATGCATCTAGGACTTTAGATTCAACACAAGTTAATTACACCACAACTGAAAAAGAGCTGTTAGCCATTGTATTTGCACTTGATAAGTTTAGATCATATCTGTTAGGTTCTAAGGTTGTAGTGTATACTGATCATGCTGCTCTGAAGTATCTTTTGAAAAAGACAGATTCCAAACCTAGGTTCATTAGGTGGATGTTGCTCCTCCAGGAGTTTGATCTTGAGATTCAGGATCGGAGTGGTGCGCATAACCTTGTCGCAGACCACTTGAGCAGAATAGAGAGAGAGGAGGATGCACTTCCTATCTGGGATGACTTCCCGGATGAGCAGCTTTTAGCTTTGCATGTTTCACATCCCCCTCCCCTTACTCCTTGGTTTGCTGATATTGTAAATTATCTAGTTGCATCTGTTTTTCCACCCTTGGCATCCAAGGCTAAAAGAGACAAACTTAAGAGCGATGCCAAGTATTATGTATGGGATGACCCCTATTTGTGGCGTTTTTGCAGTGATCAGGTCATTCGCAGGTGCATTCCAGATCATGAGATCCAATCGGTTCTCCAGTTTTTCCATGCTCAACCAGTTGGAGGCCACCTTGGCACTCAAAGGACAACACGAAAGGTGCTGGATTCTGGATTTTATTGGCCTACCATCTTCAAGGATGCAAGCAACATCTGCAGCTCATGTGAGCAATGTCAAAGAGCAGGAGGCGCCCTATCTTGGAGGCAACAGATGCCGCAACAACCTATGTTGTTCTGTGAGGTGTTTGATGTCTGGGGTATATATTTCATGGGCCCCTTTCCTGTTTCTTTTGGTTTTTATTATATCTTACTTGTTGTGGATTATGTATCCAAATGGGTGGAAGCTAAGGCCACCAGGACTAATGATGCTCAGGTTGTTGTAGATTTTGTCAGGTCTAATATCCTTTGCAGGTTTGGCATATCTAGAGCCATAGTTAGTGATCAAGGCACACACTTCTGCAATAGATCCATGCAAGCTTTGCTCAAGAAGTATGGGGTTGTGCACAAAGTTTCTACACCATATCACCCCCAAACCAATGGGCAAGCTAAGATTTCAAACAGAGAGATCAAACGAATTTTGGAGAAGATGGTGAAGCCTAATAGAAAAGATTGGAGCACACGATTGGAGGATGCTCTATGGGCCCATCGGACTGCTTACAAGGCACCCATAGGGATGTCACCTTATCGGGTTGTCTTTGGTAAGGCATGCCACCTGCCTGTGGAAATAGAGCACCGTGCATATTGGGCTGTGAAGCAATGTAACTTAGCTCTTGATCAAGCGGGTGAGGAGAGGAAGCTGCAGTTGAGTGAGCTAGATGAGATCCGTTTGGAGGCCTATGAGAACTCCAAGTTCTACAAAGAGAAGACCAAGAAGCTCCATGATAGCTCAATTTCCAGAAAGGAGTTCTTGGTTGGTCAAAAAGTGTTGCTCTACAACTCTAGGCTTGGACTCATGAGTGGAAAGCTCCGCTCTAAGTGGATTGGACCGTTTGTAGTCACCCAGGTGTTTCCTTATGGCACTGTGGAGATCAAGAGTGAGTCCACGGACAAGAGCTTCAAGGTTAATGGACATCGACTCAAGCCCTTCCTCACCACCCCTTCTTTGGATGATGCACCTGTGGAGGAGGCCTCATTGGTCGACCCCACTTTTGACCCACCATGACTTAGGGAGTCTTCTTTTCTCCTTCCTTACTCTTTTTATTGCACTTGTCTATATCTGCTGGCTGGTATGTCTGTCTGGATTTTCTGGTTGTTTTACATTAGAACACACCATTGTTAGAGAGCCTTATATTGTTGTATCCGCACTATTAAGAGTGCACTATAGGTCTTGTACCAATCATTCATATCGTAACCAGTGTTGTAAAGGGGTGTGTGACCCTTAGATACTAGGGAGTGAATCTCCTAGTGCGAACGTGCGGCGTTCGTGTAGGTAGGGTGAGGAACCCTTCTGTCTTGGGTAGTGCTAGACGAACGGTGGGGCACCTAGTAGTTAGGCAATCTGGTTGTTGTTGAGGTCCCTAGCGAAAGGAGGTTCCTAGTAGCTTGCGGGCGCTCTGGTTGTATTCGGGGACGCGGGGGCGTCTTTGGAATATTAGTGAAAAACTCAAGCGGGTCGCTTGGGGACTGGATGTAGGCTGCTTTGCCGAACCAGGATAAAATCTCCGGTGCTATCTCTTCTATCCCTCATCTCTTTATTTTCGTTGTTATTGTTGCATGTGGTACATTGTTATAATTATTCTTCTTGCAACGAAAATATTATATATATTAATTTAATTATTTTAAATTAATCAACGCGTGTTAGACCTTTCGTTGTTATAGTGTTTCTTATCATCGTGCGTAATATTAATCGTTGTTATTATTGTTTGCTTTCGCTTGCATAATCGTTTTCATCGTTTTTAAGAGTTTTCCGCTGCAAAGTTTATCTATTTTATTAAAAACGATTTAAATTGAATATTTTCCAATGTTTTCGTAAACACCCAATTCACCCCCCTCTTGGGTGACGGCTGCCAATCCTAACAACTTGATCCATGAGGTCATCTATCCTTGGCAAAGGATACTTGTTTTTGATGGTGACCTTGTTCAGCTGTCTATAGTCTACACACATACGCATACTCCCATCCTTTTTCCTTACGAACACTGGAGCTCCCCAGGGTGATACGCTTGGTCTGATGAGTTGCTTTTGTAATAACTCCTCTACTTGCTTCTTCAGTTCCGCCATTTCCGGTGGTGCCATTCTATATGCAGCGATAGAGATGGGACCAGTTCCCGGAGTTAACTCTATCCCGAATTCAATCTCTCTCTTCGGGGGGTAATCCTGGAATCTCTTCAGGAAATATCTCGGGAAAGTTCTTCACAACTGGAATCTCCTCTAATGGTTTCTCCTTCTCCTCTCCCATAATGGAGAATAAACACATGAATCCTTTGGGTTCGAGGGATTTGTATATGATTGTTTTTCTTTCACAATCTATGGTCACTTGGTTTTTCTCTAACCAATTCATACCTAAGATCACATCTATTTGCAAAAGAGGGAGACAAATCAAATCTACCTTAGTGACGCGATCAAATATCTCGACACTACAGTCTAAACAGACTTTGGAGGTGATTACGGGTAATCCCGTAGGGGTTTCTATTTTAAAACAAATGGGTGAATTTGACACTGCTAACTTCAACCTATTTACACATTCATAGGAGACAAAAGAATGCGTAGCTCCTGAGTCAAACAAAATCATGAAAGGGTGATTATTGAGGAGATAATTACCTTGCACGAGATCAGGAGACTGGTTAGCTTCTACTCCACTCAAGGTAAACACTCTCCCTTGAGTACTTGATTTGCTAGCAGGTTCATTGGAATTACTCCTCCCAGGTTCTTTGCAAAAACGTGCAATGTGACCTTGTTTGCCACAGTTGAAACAAATACTGGTTGCCCAGCACAATCTTCCATAATGATGACGGTTGCACTTTTCACAAAGAGGTGCATCATTGCGAGGCTTTGCTCTGTCACCACTTGCAATTTTACCCTTGCCCCGGTTCTTGTTAAAGTATGGACTCTTTCCCCGATAACCAGAACCCTTCTTTCTTTGTGGTCCATAACCTTGTTGACTGCTCTTCTCTTGATTAACCACTCCTTCAGCTTTCTTATCGTCTTCATAAATTCGGCACATGTCCACCAATGCCGGAAAACTCTGTATCTTTTGATAACTGAAGACAGACCTCAATTCTGGTCTCAGTCCACCTTCAAACTTAATACATTTGATCAGTTCATCTGGATTGTTCAAGTAATAGGGAGAATACTTCATCAGTGCCTCGAACTTGGCAACATATTCCCCTACACTCATATCCCCTTGTTTTAGTTGCATAAATTCTATCTCCTTTTTCCTTCGCAAATCTTCTGGAAAGTACTTGTTAAGGAACTTCTCCATGAATACTCCCCAGGTGACTTCCCTTCTTTCATAGTTCAACAGTTGCACTGTGTGGTTCCACCAATTTTCAGCTTCATCTCCCAACATGTAGACAGCATATGCCACTTTCTGTACATTAGTACACTCCAGAGTTCTGAAAATCTTGTCCATTTCATAAATCCATTTGTTGGCTTCCTCTGGTTTGTATCCCCCTTCAAACCTTGGAGGATTGCAACTTCGAAATTCCGAGAGAGTCTTAGCCTCTGAATTACCCAGGTTACATGGATGTGGCTGATTGGTTTGCTGCTGTTGATGTTGCTGCATGTTCTCCAGAACAGCAGTAATTTTATTCAGCATAGCATTGGTATGATTCTGGTTTCTAGTTGCCATAGCAGACCTCCACTATGGTCTCTATATCACTTAAAGGTATCTTTCGGATTGGAATAACTATCCTATCTTATCCTAACTATATTCGTTCTATTCGAACAACGTGCCTAACTGCTTCCAGCTGAGCTAGGAGGAACAGGACCATGCTTTGATACCATAAAAAGTGTGACACTCTTTCCTTTTCAAACAATAAAATATTATTTATGGACATTAATAGTTTGGATAAATTAACTTTTATTAAAAACATGAAACAAATTAACGAATTCGGCTCCGTACGCTTAATCAATAGAATATTGATACAATTAATAATTTGCAAGACAACGAATATTTGTTAATTAAAAATTATTTTAGACTTCCATAATTATAGATATAGCGTTGCATTGTTGTTCGCATAAAATTATTTTCCAAATAATAATGGTTGCCGAATTCTCTTTTAACAAAATCAGTGTGCGCGGAAAGATAGTAGTACTCAAGGATCCATGTTGTAATAAACATTATATATATATCATCATCATAGAAAGGGATCCATAAGTACAGAAGTCAGCAAAGTACAAGTGATCATGTCCATAAACTGAAAATACACATAAAAGTCTGAAAATAAGATCTAAACTCTCAAACACTCTCAAAATATGTACAATATGTCACAACTCAAAAATAAGGAGTGTCTGAAAGCAGGTCAACTGGTCCTCCACGCATCCGTCTGGTCCACTGCAGCAGCAAAGTCGGTCCGAGATCCCTACTAACTATACTATGCATGTCCTAGGAACCACTGGGTCCTCCTCGAGGTCTGGGAACCGGCTCGACTGGTACTCCCTCCTCCTCGCTCTCCCCCTCCTCGGGATCCTCCTCTATCCCGTCCGACTGAGTGGCTGACCTGTCAGTAGGTCCAAAAGTTGTAGCTGGTGTAGTCCCACCAGCTCCAGTCGGATAGGATGAAGGAACATCCTCATCGGTGAAAACTCTGTAGGCAGAGGGATGAGAATGAGTAGTAGGACGGAAACGAAAACTATGAAACCTACGTACAGGTCGAGCTGGCAGTGGTGGTCCTCTATAAACATAAAAAGCAGGGATGTGCATAGTATGTATAATAGGTATCCTAAACCTACGAGGGCGCACCCGAACGAAGGGGTTAGGGTGGAAGAGTGTGAACTCCACCTCACCCTCAAATGTCGCTCGGTGCTCCTCATACGTCCATATCCCGCTAGGGATGGGCCTAATCTCTATGCATGCAAGGTAACGTGCCATCACCTATCAAGGGCATAAGGGTAAGCATATACATACAAATAATCAAATAAGGATGAGCAATAAATATGCAAAGTGAGCAGTTAACATTTTATAATCATATCAAATTTAATCACATAAATAAATCAATGATGATATGATGCATGATAACTCACTCTACTAAAATTCTCCAACTAATCTCTCAAATGGACGTCCTTCCATAACTTTATTGTATTCCCATAATACAAAATAATACGTTATCAAACGTATGGCGTACTTGCTCGAAGTGATAAACAACGTCACTTTATCTAGTGATCGTCACGTCGCCAAAACGTAAAACTATCACTGTATTACATAGTCATCTAGACATAAGACCCACAGCGTCAACCTTGAAGTGGGGTCGAGCAAGCAGTAACCTTTGGCACTCCCAGAGGCCCTCCTCATGTTCCAAAAATACGTTATCAAACGTATGTCGTACTTGCTTGAAAGTGATAAACAACGTCACTCTATCTAGTGAACATCACGTCGCCAAAACGTAAAATATCACTTGTATTACATAGTCATCTAGACATAAGACCCACAACGTCAACCTTGAAGTGGGGTCAAGCAAGCAGTAATCCTTGAACATGACAAAATGACGATCTACCACCAACACCATGCATGAATGCCATAACATATTCCATTTATGATTAATCCCTCTTTAATCTTAATATAAATATTCAACATGGGATAATTTATTCACAAGTATTCAAAGTAATTGATGTAATCTTATAATCTCATTAATTTCTTGGAACATGATTAATTAACTCAAAAATTAATAATTTGGGTTAAAATAACTTGGTTAGATTTTAAAATGAAATTTAAGTGTTCTGACTAAAAATACTCGAGTATCTTACCAAAAGACTCGAGTAGTTCATACGTTTTCTGAAAAGCACAGTTTCAGGTTTTCCAGAAATACTCGAGTAGTTCATGAATTACTCGAGTAGTTCATCATTCCAGAATACTCGATTAGTTCATGCAAGACTCGAGTAGTTCATCACAATTTCAAATTGGTGCGTCAGACAATACTCTAGTCTCAGTTCAAACACTCGAGTACTGGTGCTACCAGACGCACTGGTGCACCACGAAATACTCGAGTATCGAGCCAAAGACTCGAGTATTCCATGATAGTACAGCACTGAAACTGAGTTTTCACATACCAAATTCAATTCTAACCAATTTTAACCAAAACCAACATTCAACAGAGTTAAGTTTAAGTATATTAAACATGTTCCAACACAGAAATTACATCAAATTACACTGAATCAAAACTGAGCATTCATTATGCATAAAAATCATGTTTCAACAACTCAACATGTCAATTTCAATTCTGAGCATCTTTAACACGAAAATAACTTGCATTTAGCTTGCATGCAACATAATAAATATGCTCCAACAACTTGCAACACACAGAATGGCCTCCAAGCCAATATCCTATTTCAAACTATGCCCTTTAAGCCTCATGCTGGCTTCCTACACAAATTCATGAAATCAATCCTTATTATAGTGAATGTATAGCTTCCCACTTACCTCTAGATCGTGTAGAAACTGAGAATCAACAGAAAATCAATCTCCAAGCTATTCTCCCCAAAATCCATTTGACAGCAACACAGTTTTAAGTGAGTTCATAAAACCAAAGATTCTGATCATTAATTCATGGAAAATAATTGGGGAAAATTATTAGAAATTATTCTCTGCAACATGCATAAGAGAATGAAACGAAATTGAAGTCTCAAAAGTTCACGAGCTTAACAAAATCAAACTCCAAAGTAAGCTACCCGAACTGTTTTCCAGAAAATGGCTTCAACTTTCGAGCTTCGATCCTCTTAGTACACGAACTCTCAGCTCACAAGTTTAGTATCTTTACGAAGCTCAGGATGTAAGCTTCGTAATGGTATATTATTTGCACTCTAACACTCAGAAACGAAAGGGAATCGTTGAGAACGAATCCGAAACCCTAAACCTTACAAATTCATCAACAAGAGCTCGAATTCGTTGTTGATGAGCTTAAGTAATTGTTTCCCAGTCGCATGCAGGTCGACACGACACCCTTGAGGTGTTCCTGGACTGATTTCGTGTCAAGACCTGAGATTATCGCGTTGATGACTCATCAAACGCACTAACTCAACCAGTTCCACCCAGAATACTCGAGTATCAGACTAAATACTCGAGTATTTCGACTAAAATTTAAAAAATGATTATTTTATTCCTTCTTCCCTCCAAAAACTTTCTAATATTGCACTTAGGTCCTACAGCAAGGACTAATATGCAAAAATCTAATTTTTGCATAGAAAATAATTGTAAATTATTTTCCACTATTTGCAATAATTAGATACCTAATTTAATCAGGAATTTATAATAATAATTAATTATAAATAAAATTTATAATTAACTTTTATTAATCCAGGATTAAAATTTTGGGGTGTTACAGCAACTCTCTTCCCAGCATCCCGAATCAAATGCTATGCGCAAAGCCTATGGTGGGCTCCGGGAAAAACTTTCTTAATAGCTTTCCTCATAGCATTGTCTCCATCTGTTATAACTGACTTAGGTGCCTTTTGGTTCATTGCTTCCAAAAAAGTCTCAAGCAACCACGTGTAAGTTTCCTCCGACTCATCACTAATGATGGCACTACTAAACACAATGGTGTTGTTGTGATGATTTACTTCAGAAAAAACAACCAAAGGACAGTTGTACTTGTTCCTACCATATGTTGCATCAAAGGCAAGTACATCACCAAACACTTGGTAGTCATAACGTGAAATCCCATCACACCAAAAAAGTTTATCAATCGTCCCATCACTACACACCGTATGCTTCCAAAACATCCTGGGTTCAGTTGTTGCCATCTCACCCAAGTACTTGATAGCATTGCTCGAACTCCCCTCATTAGTATACCTTTGCTTATGAACCTGGTTGTACATGTTTCGCTTATTAAATCCCACCTTGTCATACCCTCCTGCTTGGGAAGCCATTGAAGAGTAAATGTGTGGCATGCTAATACCAACCATCCTCATAAAGTTCATTTGCGAAATGTCAGCTTCAGACATTGAGTTATGAGAACGCAGTAGCACACCATACCTTCTGCCAAATAGTGCATGATTATGCTCGTCGTTGAAGTAAATAACATGCCACCAACCAGTTGTGTCGTCTAGTCGGATGCGCATCTTTGCATCACACCCAAATCGAGTGACAGACTTTGGGTTCCGCTTGCGGTTCTCCAACTCCAAGTAACTACAGTGACGAAATCCTTCACTACTGCACACGAAATACTGCCTGACAACCTTCCCTTCATAGTTCTTGGCCAGCTTGCTTCTCCTTATGCTGAATCCTTTAACAAGTCCATAAGCGTTATAAAAGGAATAGGCAACTTCGTTGTCAGCAAACTTGAAGTGTTTCATTGATTCGCAGGTTATTTTTGTGAAATCAATGGCTCCAACATCGTCCATCCCCTTTATCTCAATCCAATTAGTGTTACAGTCAACATCAACACCGCAGTCATTTTCTGCCATGACATGTTCATCAATTTCATTCGAGCTTGAGTTTGGTGGATTTTCAGCCATTGATTACCTACGCACAAGGGAACATAATACATTTGATTAACAAACTAATAATTAGTTCAGCATGGCTAATTCTATTGTCAAGTTCATAAAATTATCTGAATGGCAATGAGAAAAGATAAGATAACAGCAAAGGATCTATATAGTTTTATCAAAATTCTGGTATCATGTTAGTAACTTCAAATACTTTAAAAGATCATGGTTCTGATTATAATAACAAGTCTTGCTATCTTTATCACTTGGAAGAGAGGGTCTCCTAAAGTTTTTCTTTCAAATCGAGCTATTGGGCCACAACTTGGAATGGTGAGAGTGTGTGTGGCTAAGGCAATGATGGTTTAATTATGAAAAATGAGTCAGGCAGGGGGTCAACGTACACTTACTTCATTCAATTGAAAATTGCATCATATCATATCACTATATCAATATGCTGAGGTTTTAACATATGTAACATGTCATGAGATAGTAAATTTATCCTATCAATCAGGCAAGACGGAATTAGCAGGATTTGGAGAAATAAGGCACAAATTTATGTGAGTTGTGGGTTGTGAAAAAATACAAGACGAAATTAGCAGGGTTTGGGATGCTATTAGCGGCTTTTCTGTCATCCATGATTTTTATAACAAAACGGAATTAGCAGGATTTCACGTTACTATACAATTATCAAAATAATTGAAAAGTTATTGCAAAAGCAAATATATATGGTATTCAGCATAGAAGTAAACACCACTGCTTGCACAGAGAAAATTATTATAAACCGACCCATCCAGGAAAAAATTTAAATCCTTTTCGGCAATCATAAGAACAGGTAGTTATCTTTCCTGTGGTGATTGATGAGTTACAATATCTGACTAGTTGTTCTCAGTACTTTAACGAAACTAATTGGTATAAGAACTCTATTTTTACAAGAAGAACAAAGTCGTAGCAAACATGATGGGAAATTAACGAAGGGGTGAAATGCAATCTAGTAAACATGATCTATCTCCATCTAATCGGGTGAGTTTACCATTCAAAGAGACCAACTCAACACAAAGGGGTTAAATGCAAAGTACTGACCTCGTCGGTGGTGGACCTCGCGTATCAGTGATTGAAGAGAGGAAAGGATAACTCGAACTCGACCTGGACGCTAATGTCTCGAAGTCGGATCTGGGATCTGCTGCGGTGGAGGGATAAGAACAAAGAAGAAAGTGCATTTACTAAGCTCGAATGTTCATCCAAGGAGGAGAGAGATTCATGGCACATGAGATAAGAGGGAAAGAGATGAATAATAGCTATATTGACAAATCATTACGAGGGCAAACTTGTCATTTCATAGTTAAAGTTATTACCTGTACAGTTTGCATCTGAACCCAGTAATGACCTTCAATCAAAGTTAAATGTACGTCCCACCGGTGGAGACGTATACCTATTCGTTTCCACATTAAAAGCGCCCAATCCAACCCATCGAGGCCCACATGATCACCTTGACTCATGAGGATGGGCATAATGAAATGATCAATCAAGGCTCAACAGACTAGGACCGAAAGCTAACCCAACGGTCCCAAATGGGCCGAATGCCAGAGGTCCAATAAAACCCCTTCAAATAGAGCCATGTAAGCAACGCAACTGTTACCACAGTGGACACAATCATAACTTTGTAACATGGGAATTAGTCCCCAAACCCCACATGTTATCCATCAAACCCAGATTTTTTTTATTCCATTATTACCCCTTCAAACCCCAAGCCTCATTTTCTCTTATCTCTCTTCCCTTTTACTCTCTCTCTCTCTCTCTCTTTCGTTCTTTCCTCTCTAACACCCACTCTCCCTCTCCCATTTAACAATCTTCTTTCTCCCTTTCACAATTTATTTTTCCTCTATCTTCTTTCCATTCTCCCTTTCAAAGTCTTCTTTTTCCTTTATCTTCTTTCCTTTTTTTTGGGTTTTTCGTTTAGGGTTTAGGTTAGGTGATTAATAGGTTGTTTGAAGTTAGATTTTCATTTTTAATAGTTTTTTTGTTCATTTGTTATGTTTTAAGCAAAACCATTTGTTTTATCTTCGTTGTTAGTGTTTTTTTTATTCTGACGCTGTAAAATTCCGACGAACCAATGTCGGAATTTTGAATTTCTGACACGGGGGTAAACGGTCGTTGGAAATTTACACTGTTTTATTTTTTTCGTTAGAAAAAATTTCGACATATATATGTCGGAGAACTATTAAATAAACTACCGAAAAATTTCCAACATACCCGTGTCAGAATCCCAAAAAATTCTGACACTGGATTGTCGGAATTTGCACAGTAAGGTAAGAAAAAAAATAAAAGACATGAATTTTACCTTCAACAAGTATGGAATGTTCATTGGTACTCTTTTTGAACGTGAAAGAGAAAAAAAAACTTGTCTTTTTAGATTTTTTTTTTGTGAGTGAATGAGGTTTGATGGTGGAAGATAAGAAGAAGAAAAAGGGGTTTGTGAGATGGGTTTGTGAGATGGTGAATGTAACACCCCGATTTGGAAAACTCGAAAACAAATACTTCAAAATACTAATTAATTCCTTTCATGGAAAATAGGGTGAATTTTTTTTTGTTTTTTTTTCACTGGTAGAAAACTCATCAATCAAGTTTCCCAAAACAAGGTATTACTTTTAATTCCTTTCCCTCAAAAACGTTTACTGAACATTCTCAAAACAGTTTGATAATGGTGACTTCATTAAATAAATATTTTGCGCGTAGAAAACGTATTTGATTTGCTTGAAATAGTTTATATGTCTGATTTAGACAGTCCTTAGAAAACAGTTTGGAAAATAGATCATAAAGGTCTTTTCAAAAGCAGTCACCATAGTTCAACGGTGCCATTCTTACATAAACATTTACCTTAGCAAAACATTTCAAAAGCACAAGGGTACACTTGATTTACATATCAGCAAGGGTCCATTAGAACCTAACTATAAACTACTAAGCAGCGTCCCCTTCTCGATCCGGAACGTAAGTTCCCAAAAAGCAGTCTCCGTCGTCCAGCAGTAGCCTTCTCGTCAGCGCGTCACGATCAGTAAGTCCTCCTTCCAGGAGAAGCATCACCAGCTCCGCTATCTTTAGAACTAGAGGTTCATCGTCACATGTGCACAGGAAGTTGAGAGAGTAAGTTATCCGAATGGAATTACTCCCATCGACTTCTTGGGTTTACACTAGCGACGCATACCAGAACATAACATACAATACAAATAGTACAAATAGATAATTATGAAAGATGCATGAGGATGCAATGCAATCGTCACATTATCTAATACTTTATCCTTATCTTAAGGGAATCTCTTGATCGATCGTCTCACAAAGTCGAATCTCTTTAACAGCTAATCTCGCAAAGTCGAAGTCTCTTTGTCCACATATCACAAGTCCATCACATCGGAAATTCAGGCTTTATGGTATTGGGTTCAGGTCTACATCTCCTCGGAATCCAACCACCTAGTTCGGAAGCAATCAGGAGTACAGGATCTCTAACCACACCGGCTTTTACTGGATGGAAAAACAAATGAATACATAAAATGCCCGGGAAATAAGCACATCCGGCCGTGTTCGAGCATCCCTCTCACTGAACAAGATTTGGTCAAGGGGGTGTCAGTTCTCTGTCTAGTGATCATGTGGTACTTCGTCCACACCACTGAGTGACCAGCTCCGATCGGTTCAGCCAGGGCCCCTATGGTTTTTCCCACCTAGACAGACTTCTCAAGGCTTCTTGACGAATCACCGTCATTGCCGTCCCCTATCTCAATCATCTAGCTGAACACCACAAGGGTAATTCAGGTGTATCTTCCTCTCCACTACTTCGGGTTAGGGTTTCGAGTCGTGAGGTTATACTGGTTCGTTCTAACATCGACCCATCCTAAGTCATCTCCGCCATACAGCTCCGACCATATGCGGAATGCTTCTGTGGGACTCGACCACTAAGTCCGACGGGCTCCGACCCATCTTGAATCATTTTCGGCATACGGCTCCGACCAGTATGCAGGATATCCACAATCTTTCTGACGGGCTACAACCCATTCAGAATTACCATCGACATATAGCTACGACTATAGTCGGAATATCAATCATCATTCTGACGGGCTACGACCCACTCAGAATCACCATCGGCATATGGCTCCGACCATATGCGGGATATCCATCAATCATTGATAGATAGGCTCCGACCTATCGTAAACCACTCTCAACATATGGCTACAACCATATGGAAACATTCTTTGTAGAATTCAGCAACCATTACGTCTAGTCCAAAAGCATCGTCGTCGTCCAGGCACTAATCCACTAGTCATGTCGTCAGCTCGATCCTCGGACACGGGCGCATCAGCATCATCCGGTTCCATCGCGTGTTCCATCCCTTAGACTTTCGCTCTATTCGTTGGGGGATTTTTATAGTTTTCTAGTGTCTTTACTGTTCTTATCTTATATCGCGGGATGATGCATTATGCTCATGCAATGACAATATAAACAACAATATATCTCAACATAAACAATTATATCAATCAATCAATACCATGTGATGGTATAGGTCTGAGTCTTCGTATACCGCGATACAAACAAGGCACACAATTTATCGAGTATACTACTAGCTACAATAGACCTTTACTCCGACTTTGAGAGAGTACGGAGTGTCCTAGCATACTCACTAGACACCAAAGCGTCTTAGGATAACTTCTCTCTCACCTGAGTTTGCAGCTACCGAATTTACCAGTTCCGAACGATCTACTCCCTTCTTAGTCTATCCGACTCCGACTTCTTTCGAATCCCATAAGATAGACATATGAGTGTTAAACTTTATTTAAATATTACTCTTGAAATTATTTTCAAAGCAACTTAAGAAAATCCAAACTTTTGTCTTTATTCAAAATCAAAACATCAATTCTTTTCACTCAAACTTGTCCAAAATCAAGCACTAACTTTTATACTTTAAAATCATGAGTAAACAATCAAATGAATCCATTTAAATCAAAGGTTTCCTTGCTGGTCCCTCTTGGACAGCATTGGATTTAACTTTGAAAACACCGAAAAATCGCACTTCCCAAATTATCTTTATCTTAGATCAAATACCCATAAAAACTCAACTTTAAAATACTTTGAAAACACTTTAAAACAAGAAATATAACTTAGAAAATTCTGGACAGCATCATATGCTAAGTCCCAAATTCATTTTCTATTTTTCAAAACCAATTTAAACACATAGATAAATCAAGCATCTTGAAATCAATCAAATAAACACTTAACTAATCACTTCCTCAAGTTCAAACACTTAGAACCGAATGTGGACAGCATGATATTCAAATAGAACAATTCAAACAAACATTCATTTATTTCAAACATTGCATAACCACAAGCTATCAAGCTAAACATAAACATGCTCACGTACTTGTTCATGCATATATCTCAATCAAATAAGGTAACTAGATTTGTGAACACATACACAAACCGAATCATGCATCACATAAATACTCAGACACATTTTTCTTTTTAACTTTCACTTAATCAATTTCCATCTTAGCAAAACTTCATCTCAATATGCCTAAACATGTTGAAACCGTATACATCATTAGCTTTTCAAAAACTATTTTCTCAAAGAATAGCTTCACAAATCAACACATAGTTTCATGGCATGAACACATATACACATTCAAGGAAATTTAACTCCAAAGTTAAGGTCCAAACCGTGACCTTAACTAGGTTTTCTCAAAAACATTTTCAAAGATTCAAGACTTCTAAAATAACTCTAAATCCATCAACAATTTCACATAACTCATCAAGCAAATAGAAATACAACCCTAACATATATTTCATCATGGAAACCGTGAGCATCACATAATCTCTAAACAATTTTTATTTCACATTTAACACTTAGGATCAACATAAAGTTCATGGAAATCACTTATTCATTAACTAAACTTAAGAAAATCTTAATCTTTTTCAACTAGGCATACAAACCGTGACCACCACTCAAAATCACAACACCACAAAATTTTATATTCATTAATAAATTTCAAGATCATGACATGCAAGAAGTCAAACAAAATAAAATCAAGATTTCAATCACATCATCATCAAAACCGTGTCTTGTCCATGGTTTTCTTTAAAAGAGTTTTCTTAAAGATTCAAACTTCCAAATCATACTTAGAATCTCAAGATAATCACATGCACATAACAAAATCCAACATCAAAACTTCTAACCTAAAGATCAAGCACAAACCGTGGCCATCACAAAGAAAATCACCAAGAAAATCAATCATTTTCAAAGGTCTTAACATGCAAGCAACAAAACACTAGATCTTTGAGAAATCCTTTATGAAAACTTAAAATCAAGTCCTTCTCAAAAACATTTTTAAGATATCAAAGAGGAAAACTTAAGATCATGAAAAGAAAACACTTTCTTAACAAAAACTTCAAGATCAAGTTCAAAGATCAACATGCATGTAAAGGAAATCACTAGATCTAACTTGGAAACAAACATGCATCAACACTTTTTCAAACAAAATCAAGGTCTTAGAAGGAAAGTATGAAAAACGAAAATGAATCAAAGAAAGTGGTTAAAACTTTTAAGATCATGAAACAAAATCCTTACTTAATCAAAAGCTTTAAAGAATCAAGTCCAAATCTTGGGTTTCTCTTTGGTTTTCCCTTCCTCTCCTCACGGCTCACTCACTCTTCTATCTAAGGTCCATGGTTTCTCCTTCTCTTCTTCACTAACTTGGCTTGATCTTGCTTAGATTGTGAAGTATGTAGAGTTGGTTCTTTTTTTCTCTCTCTATTCGGCCACTCTCTCACTAAGAGCTTGGTGATGCTCTTGGTGTTGTGTTTTTGGTTTTGGAAAAGAAATGATGGAAATGAAGGAATGAAAGTTAAGGAAGTGTGTTGGTGTTTGTATATGATTTTTAGTGGATTTGGGCCTTGGTTTTGCTCCCCACGGTTTTCCCTTCTTTTTCCTTCCTATTTCTTTACTTTTCCTTATTTGCCATCAAGGGCTTGCATGGGGGGCTTTAGTGCAACTACTTGGGGACCAAGTTACAAAACTTGGGGACCAAGTCTTGCTTCTAAGTCCCTCCACGGATCACTCTCCCTTTCCTTTCTCTATTTCTTTTCTTTTTCCTTCCTTTAGGTCATGCTTAGGTCATGAAGATGATGTCACTAATTTGACTTTAGAGCACAACAACTTGGTGACCAAGTTAAGGAACTTGGAGGCCAAGTAAAGCACCTAGATATTCGGCCATAGGGTAATTAGGGTAGATTAGGTTAGCTTAATTAGGTTTAAGGCACTAATTAGGTTCTAATCATGATTAGGGTAGGATTAGGAAAAATTAATTTAGGTTTAGTCCACTAATCCTTAGAGATTAGGGTTTAATCAAGGATTAAGGTACTAATCAAAAACTTAATCAATACAAATCCAAGTTTAAGGAAAACTAATTCTAGATTAGCTTACTAACCTTGAGGGTTTAGGGTTTAAGAAAGTGATTAAGCACTTAATCAAGGATTAAGAGCTCGATTAGGGTTTAATCAAAAATTAGGATACTAATTAGGGTTTCTAGGGATAACTCTAGATCAAGATGATTTGGACTTTGATTTCTTAGAGTAAAAATAATTTTCCATCTTAAAATCATATGCATGAACTTAGGAAAACAAAATCTTAATTAAAACCTTAAGCAATCACACACAAAATCACAACACAAGTAAATTAAATTTCAAAGCATAAAAATCCATCATGAAATAAAAACTCTTTTAAATTAATTCTTAAGATCAATTAGGTTAAAATAATTTCTTGATTAGGGACTTGTAGAAGAAGTGAGTCAAAAAGGCAGATGTTACATCCTCCCCAACTTAGAAATTTCTCGTCCTCGAGAAATGGCGTATCTGTTTCAAACAAATGAGGGTACGAATCCCTCATGCTACTCTCACGATCCCAAGTAGCATTTTCACCATTCACAGAATCCCATATAACCTTAACCAGAGGAATGTCCTTTCCTCGAAGAGTCTTTACACTCCGACCGTCTATCCTTAAGGGTAAGGTCTCGTACGTTAGATTTTCCTTGAGTTGTATAGAGTCGGGTTCGATGATGTGAGAAGAATCACTAATGTACTTCCTAAGTTGCGACACATGAAAGACATTGTGTAGGTTGGAAAACATTGGGGGTAAAGAAATTTCATAAGCTACTGGTCCTACACGTTTCAGGATTTGATAAGGTCCTATGAATTTTGGGGTGAGTTTTCGGGTTTTAAGCACTCTGCCAATCCCAGTAGTTGGTACTACTCGCATGAATACATGGTCGCCTTCCTCAAACTCGATAGGAGTCCTTCTCTGATATGGCTTTTCTGCCGGCTTTGAGCACTTCTCGTCTTCTCCTGAATCATTTTAATCCTTTCAGTTGTTTGTTGGATCATTTCTGGACCTAAAATGAGATTCTCTCCAGTTTCAAACCAACATAACGGCATTCTGCACTTCCTTCCATACAAAGCCTCATAAGGAGCCATCCCTATGCTTGAGTGATAGCTGTTGTTGTACGTGAATTCAATCAGTGGCAGAAGAGTATCCCATTCTCCTGCTTGTTCCAAAACACAAGCTCTAAGAAGATCCTCTAGTGATTGAATGGTCCTTTCTGATTGTCCGTTCGTCTAAGGATGATAAGCTGAACTCAACTGGAGTCTTGTTCCAAGTGCAGCATGTAGACTATTCCAAAACTTTGAAACAAATCTCGGATCTCTGTCGGATATGATGTCTGAGGGTACTCCATGAAGTCTCACTATCTCATTGACATATATGGTTGCCAGCTTCTCCAATGGGTACTTCACATTGACAGGCAGGAAAAGAGTGCTTTTGGTTAATCGGTCCACAATTACCCAAATAGCGTCAAATCCTATTTGGGTCTTTGGCAAAGCAGTTACAAAATCCATGGAAATACTGTCCCATTTCCAACTTGGAATTTCTAATGGTTGTAACACTCTGTCGGGTTTCTTGTGTTCAATCTTAGCTTTCTGACATACCAGACACTTCGACACATACTTCGCTACTTCTCTTTTCATACCAGGCCACCAAAACATCTTCTTCAAGTCTTGGTACATCTTGGTTGCTCCGGGATGGGTACTCAGTTTACTCTTGTGAGCTTCTTCCAAAATCATCTCTCTGATTGCCTTGTCTTGTGGCACACAAATTCGGTCCCTATCTGAAACTCAGTTTCTTTCCCATCCGAAACCAACTGCTTCTTTGTTTGTAACTCTGGGTCGTTTGATTGACCTTCCTTGACTCGTCCCATAAACTCGTTCGACACAACCAACATTCCCAAGGTCATACTTCGCGGATTCATCCTGACTTCCAAATTCATATCTCTGAATTTCTCGATTAACTCCATCTCTTTCACCATCATTGCAGACACATGAAGGGATTTCCTACTCAAAGCGTCTGCTACTACGTTTGCTTTCCCCGGATGGTACTGTAGTTCGAAGTCGTAATCCTTCAAAAATTCCATCCATCGCCTTTGTCTCATGTTTAACTCCTTTTGATCAAAGAGGTACTTAAGACTCTTATGATCACTGAATACCTCGATCCTTGCTCCGTAGAGATGATGTCGCCATATCTTTAGGGCAAAAACCACCGCAGCTAACTCCAAATCGTGTGTTGGGTAATTTTGCTCGTGAACCTTCAGTTGTCTAAAGGCATAAGCTACGACTTTTCGTTCTTGCATCAGGACGCAACCTAAACCTTGCTTCGACGCATCGCAATAAACACTAAAACTCTTCTCGGGGTTCGGTAAAATAAGCATTGGGGCTGTGGTTAGTCTCTTCTTTAACTCCTGAAAACTCTCCTCGCACTTCGTTGTCCACACAAACGGTTGTCCCTTTCTTGTTAACTTCGTCATTGGCAAGGATAATCGTGAAAATCCTTCGATAAAACGCCTATAATATCCTGCCAAACCGAGAAAACTTCGAATTTCCGTCCCCATCGTTGGCACTTTCCAGTCCAATACCGCCTTTACTTTGACTGGGTCTACCGCTATTCCTTCCTTCGAAATCACGTGACCCAAGAAATTTACTTCTTCCAACCAAAATTCGCACTTCGAAAGCTTCGCGTACAACTGCTTTTCCCTCAGAATCCGCAGAACTATCCTCAAATGTTCCTCATGTTCCTCCTTGTCCTTGGAATAAATGAGGATATCGTCTATGAATACTACCACGAACGAATCTAAGTAGGGTTGAAAGATTCTGTTCATATAGTCCATAAACACTACAGGAGCGTTAGTCACTCCAAAAGGCATGACTAAATACTCGAAATGTCCATATCGGGTCCTAAATACAGTCTTCGGAATGTCATCTTCCTTTACTCGAATCTGGTGATATCCCGACCGAAGGTCGATCTTTGAAAACACCGTAGCTCCTCTCAACTGATCCATCAGGTCATTTATCCTAGGTAGAGGATACTTGTTTTTGATCGTTACCTTATTCAGCTGGCGATAGTCGACACATAACCTCATACTACCGTCCTTCTTCTTTACCAGCAATATTGGAGCTCCCCATGGCGACACACTAGGTCTGATGAGTTGCTTCTCCGTCAACTCCTCGATTTGCTTCTTCAACTCAGCTAGCTCCACTGGTGCCAATTGATAGGGCGCTCTAGAGATTGGTCCAGTTCCCGGTATCACATCGATCGAGAACTCGACCTCTCGAACAGGTGGTAATCCAGGAATATCGTCAAGGAAAACTTCTGGGAAGTCTCGAACTACAGGCAGTTCTTGAATGTGATTGTCCACATCGACGTCCAAAGAAGTTGAGATCATGTATACATGGGCTCCCTCTCTCAGAGAAGCCATGAATTGATTGGCAGTTACGTGCTTTCGTAAGGATTCGTCAGGGTTTTCAAAAGATAAGGTTTTAGTGAAACAATTTAACTGAACATGGTTAGCGGATAACCAGTCCATTCCTAGGATAACATCAATTTTGGATAAGGGTAATGTTATCAGGTCAGTGGAAAAGGTCCTATTATCTATCACTATAGGGCACTTAGGGCAAAAAGTTGAAACTGTGACAGGGTCACTAGTAGGGGTAAACACAATCAAATCATATGGTAGAGAAGCTACCATTAAGTGCAACCTATAGTCCTAAATGCAGTCTTCGGAATGTCATCTTCCTTTACTCGAATCTGGTGATATCCCGACCGAAGGTCGATCTTTGAAAACACCGCAGCTCCTCTCAACTGATCCATCAGGTCATCTATCCTAGGTAGAGGATACTTGTTTTTGATCGTTACCTTATTCAGCTGGCGATAGTCGACACATAACCTCATACTACCGTCCTTCTTCTTTACCAGCAATACTGGAGCTCCCCATGGCGACACACTAGGTCTGATGAGTTGCTTCTCCGTCAACTCCTCGATTTGCTTCTTCAACTCAGCTAGCTCCACTGGTGCCAATTGATAGGGCGCTCTAGAGATTGGTCCAGTTCCCGGTATCACATCGATCGAGAACTCGACCTCTCGAACAGGTGGTAATTCAGGAATATCGTCAAGGAACACTTCTGGGAAGTCTCGAACTACAGGCAGTTCTTGAATGTGATTGTCCACATCGACGTCCAAAGAAGTTGAGATCATGTATACATGGGCTCCCTCTCTCAGAGAAGCCATGAATTGATTGGCAGTTACGTGCTTTCGTAAGGATTCGTCAGGGTTTTCAAAAGATAAGGTTTTAGTGAAACAATTTAACTGAACATGGTTAGCGGATAACCAGTCCATTCCTAGGATAACATCAATTTTGGATAAGGGTAATGTTATCAGGTCAGTGGAAAAGGTCCTATTATCTATCACTATAGGGCACTTAGGGCAAAAAGTTGAAACTGTGACCGGGTCACTAGTAGGGGTAAACACAATCAAATCATATGGTAGAGAAGCTACCATTAAGTGCAACCTACTCACAACATCATTCGATATAAAAGAGTGTGTGGCACCCGAATCATACAACACATTTAAGGAATTCTCACGTATAAGACATGTACCTTGGATGAGACCATCGTGGTTTGAAGCCTCTACACCACTCATCGTAAACACTTTCCCCTTAGCTTGTGGCCTCGCAGCGTTTCCAGCACCATCCCCTTTCCTTGGCTTGGGGCATTGCCTCGCAAAATGACCAGGTTCTTGACAGATGTAACAGACGGGTTTGGAGTTACACTCGTTACCGAAGTGGCGTCTGCGGCATCGGGTACAGAAGGGTGGTGATGTTTCAGAGTTCCTATCGGCAGGGTTATTATTGTAGTGATTCCTACTTCCATTGTGGCTCCAAGTGTTGGCGCTCCTATTGCCCCGGTTGCCATTGTTGCGATTGTTGTTCCTTCGGAACCACGATCCTCTATACTGATTATCCCTTCTTCCTCCAGATCGATCGTAGGGTCCTCGCCCATGCTGGGTTCCTTGCCTCACATTCTGGTAATTGGGGGTGTTCCTCACTGGTCCATGGGAACTCGAGGGTATAGTAGTCTTATTGCCTATGTTTTTCGCCTTGAGTCCATCCTCATAGTGTAACACCCCGTGAATTCCTCGTATTAATTTAAAATATTAAAGATATTATTTTTGAGAAAAGTGTTTTGAAAGAGTATTTTCTTAAATAATTTTCTTAAATCCACGTTTTCAAGCTAATGAGTGATTTTAAGAAAGTGATTTTCTGAAATAATGTTCAAAATTTAGAAGTTTAGTTTTTTTGAAAAAGTTTATATGCTTGATGTTCTTATAAAATTGTTTGTAATATTTGTGTGAGTCATTATATGATGAACAAGAATCATTTCCTAGGTGCGTGTGTGCATATACGGTTTTGGTATGTATAAGTATGTCTAGGAGTATATGAGGACTTAATTATGGAAAAGAATATGAAGTATGTGTAAATGTATGTGAATGTATATGTATGAGTGATGGGTAATGCATGAATGTGTGTATCTATATGTATAATATGTGTGTGCCGTGTGAACATGATACCCTACAAGTGTTGATTTTGAGTGCATGTTTATACATGTGTCAAATGTATGCCTTATCCCATGAATCCATGCTATGTGTGGACATGAAAATAAATTGTATGTGAATGTGTGTGCATGTGTATGTGGTTCGGCCAAGTAGGAGAATAGAGGAATCAAGTAGGAGTCTTTTCCTTAAGAATTAAGAAAATGAAAATTAAATAGAAAATTGGAATGGGAAACAAGTGGAAACCTAGGTAGTGTGAGTCATGGTGCCTAAGAGTGACTTCCTTCCACCTTGCTCCCCATGCAACAATTAGTGTAGACCGAATTGCCCATGAACCAAGCCATGAACCGAGGTTAGAAGAGGAAATTCCATGCCTTTGTTTTGCCGCTAAAGCCGTGTATATGTGTGTGTGTTAGTTAGCCATTTTCCATTTCCTCCACAAACATAAACACTTAGTTTCCAAGAGTATCATCAAATTCTTGAGACTTATAGAGCAAAGAGAGTGAGGCCGTGAGAGGAAGAAGAGATAAAGGAGAGTGAAAATCTAAAGCCCTTAACCCAAACATCCTTAATCTCTTTCTCAACCACATTCTTCTTCAAGGGTCAAGAAGAAAGCCACCCACTAACCCTAGAAGGAAGGAGACCGAGGGCTTCAAGAGGAGGAGAAGATGGAGATCAAGCCAAGAAGCCTTGGGATTTCTTGAAGATTAAGTGAAAAAGGTTGAAGATCTTCTCTTTTCTTTGGTTTACTCGAAGATCATAGAGTGTAGAAGTAGTTCTTGATTTTCCCAAGCCTTGTAAAGTTTCTATGTTGTTGCATGACCATTTTTCTTGTAGATATATGTATATAAGTAATTGTTTAGCTTTGATCTTGAATTTCAAGAGCCACACAAGTTTGTAGAACCTAAAACCTTGGACTCTACCATTCGGCCAAATCTAGAAAATTAGGCTATGATGATTTTTATTTTGTTTTGAGTTCATGCATGTTAATTTGATACTTGATAAAGATGATCTAAGTGATTTAAATGTTTTGATTTTTACTTGGATTTTTCTAAGCTATGATCTTTGATTCTCTTTTCAAAAAAAAAGAAAAAAAGACCTTGATCTATTGTTTTAACCTTGAAAAAGACTTGATTCTTGCCTTGATTTTTCATAGCTTTGATCTTGAAGTCTTGCATGAAATTTTTGAACTCAAAAAGTTTGTTCCTTGCCTTGCATGTTACGGTTTTGAGGAGAAACCAAAGGAAAGCAACTTTTTTTCAAAATGGTTTTTACTTTGATCTAAATTTATGTGTGTTTCAAAGCTAAAGATTTAAGTTCTTTCTCCTAATCTTGTTGATTGGTTTTTCGGTCAAGCATAGAAAACAAAAGACTATGATTGTTTTTTTTCATGAAAAGCTTCTTGCATGTGTCTTCTTTTTGATTTACATGATTTTTAAGGCACATGCCAAAGAAAAACAAAAATAAAATTGTGTTTGAAGTGACCAAGAGGTCACGGTTTTATGAAGATAAAGGAGTGGTATATCTCTAAACCATGTAATTGAAGTGCATGTCTTTGAATTGGCATTTTAAGGTTGTGCATGTTGAAATTTTGCACCAAAGACTTTGTTTCTTCCATAATCATGACTCGGCCTAGTGTAGGTCTACTAGGTTCAATAGGCTAGATCCCTTTTTGCATGTGAGTTACTTATTGAAATGATTATGTCTTGTATTTTATTCTAAGAAAATTTATCTAAATTATGTCGTGGTTCTTATTCCATTCGGTTTTGATATGAGAAAAGATTAGGTGCATTTGATTATTTTCAAAAGTATTTTCATGACTTTGATCTTTGGCTTTACTGTCCAAAATGTAATCACAAGGTGTCTCAATTTCAGAAGGTGCTCTTAATCCATGAAAAATTTGGTTAACTTTATGAGTTGAAATTTCGTTATAGATGTTTGATTCTTATCCTGTTTTTAATTAAGGATAAAGGGAAATAAATAAGTAAATATAAATATGATTTGTTTAAATCTTGATGCAATCTGATATGTGGCTGCATGTATGACCAAGTGCTTTGTTTTGTGAAACTAAAACTATCTGTGAGTCGCATGATGATTGACCAAATTGGTTATATGTTTATAATTAATTAATAAAGTGTTAATTTTAAGTTAAAGAAATTAATTAGAAATGAAATAGCACCATGACATATTAAGTTGTTTTGATTGATTCGAAATGTTTGTGAGTGTTTGTTTGAAAATGAATGTTCAATTTATAAGATTGAACGATTGGTTTGTGAGTAATTGAATTCAGATTTTGATTAAAATAATTCTTTTTATGAAGTAACCCTTCACTACCCCGAATTATTTTAAATTGTTTCTTAACTTCAAAAATGTTTTCATGTGGTTTAAAGCAAAGCTTTCAAGTAATAATTAATTTAAGAAAAAACCCGGATGGAAAACGGGGCATTTTTCGGTGTTTTTGAACATGTTTTTGGTGCTGCCCAAGACGGACCAGCAACCAAACGAAATGATGTAAACCCTTTTATGTAGTGTTTTCAAATGGTTTTAAAACAATTAAAGTGCTAGTAAATATGAGAATTTGTTTTGATAAAACAATAGTGTTTTAAGTCTTTTGATTAAGAACAGAAAGTGTCACGAAATAAGAAAAGGTTTTCTTAGAACAAGATAATAACGTAAGTGTATTTTATTTAGTACGAGGAAACCTTAAAGACAAGGGATTGGGGCAGCCGGCAGCACAAGGGATCCGAGGAGACGGTACGCATTAAATTGCTGGACCTCAGGTGAGAGAGAAGCCTTCCTAAGACACCGTGGTAGTTAGGTGATTTAATTTAGTAGGACGTTCCGTATCATCTCAAAGATCGGAACTAAGTGGTTAGAGTCAGTAATATAAGTGGCAATTGTTTGTTTGTGTGGCCACTTATACGAAGGTGACGAAGACCACATGGTTGTGTGATGTCTGTGTGAATGATGCTTTTATATATTTATTTAATTATGCCTTATGTTATTGCTGTTAATGAAAATGAGTAATATGCTGATGGACGTTTGTCCCGTCCTGAAAATAGAAGTGAAATAAATGAGGCTGTGAAGTAAAGACATGATGAAAGAGAAATAATGAGTGTAAACAAAGTAGGTAATGGAAAAGAGAAAGAGTTGAGATTGGGGAAGGAATGGAATGATAATGCTGAGAATGAGCCAGAGCTGGGAAGAGTGATGTTGTTTGAGATGAGATGTGGTTTGAGCGGAGCTGGGCTCCTTTTTTTTTTTGGTTTTAGTCTGGGAACTAGTGTTGAGTTGAGCTTTCTCCTCCATTAGCGCTCAGCAAAGTTGTAACTTTTGAAAAGGTTTTTGAAAAGCGGTTTTTGAAAAGGTTTTTGAAAAGAGATCTTCGAAAAGATTTTGAAAAGAGATTTTTGAAAAGGTTTTCGAATAGCAGTTTTTGAAAAGATTTTTAAAAAGGAATTTTTTTTAAAAAAGATTTGTGAAAATCAATTTTTGGTGAAAGAACTACGTAAATAAAATTTTGAGAAAAGTTTGTGAAAGGAAATTTTTGAAGGAGGTTTGAAAAGAGGGATTTTTGGAAAAGGCTTATTAAGAAAGATTTTCTTTAAAAGTTTCGTGAAATGTTATGTCTTTGAGAAAAGCTTTGCGAAGCAATCTTTTTGATAAAATATTTGAAAGGATAATTAACGAGAGTCTTTGAGAAAAAGGTTGTGAAAACTATGTTTTGTGAAAGTTTATGAAAGGGGTGTTTTGAGATAGTTTTTGAAAAGTTTGGTTGGAGAAAGGATGTTGAAATGAGATGATTTTGAGAAATGGAGTATGTTGAGAAAGTTGAGAAATGAGATTGGAAGATGTGGTGTGATCCCAGCTCTGTGCTATGTGTGAAAAGATGAGAGAAAGATTGTGCAAAGTTAGTGGTCGGGACTCGTTGAAGGGTTGCACGAAGGACGGGCCGACCTTAGGATAATTAAAAAGATTAAAAGACTTTAAAAGACATGCGCAGTGAGGTATGAGAGTGCGAAGTAGTGGAGAGGAAGGAACCATAAGTATCTGCGGATACTTAGGAGGAGATTGCATTAGGGGAGGACGATGACGGTGAAACGTCAAGAAGTCTAGAGTGTGTTTCTGGGCAGAACGAACTCCACATGTGGCGCACTAACGTGGTGGGGACTGGGTCTAATGTCGTGGTAAGTTCTGCGGGCCCACTAGAAACATACTGTCGTCCCCTAGATTGCAAATCGAGAACAGTGAGAGGGACTGGAACGGGGCATTGTGTTTGCCACTGCGTGGACAGTGAGCCTTGATATTATTGATATGATTTGAGGACGAGGTCCTCCTGGTCTGGGACCATTATGTGTTGTGACAGCTGTCGTGCCCGCGTGGTAAAGGTCATGTACTCCTGTTTGCTTCCGACTAGGTTGGGTGGATGACCGAGGAGATGTAGACGTGAGCGATAGACGAGAACGAAATGAATATCCTGATGATGTACGGTATTTCCCCCAAAGCGTTCAAGAGGGTAAATTGATAAGACTGGATGAAAAGAAAATGAGAAATTACGGGGAGTAAAGGAATGAAATAAGGAAAGAAAGAATACTCCTGAGAAATGCATAAAATAGGATCATAATAATAATGATATGTTTGATTGTTGTGTGCTTGTGTGTTATATGGTATGCTTGTATGGTCCTATTATTTTGCCTAGCGTAATTCCACACCGTCGACGATCCGTCGTTCGGAATGCTTACTCTCTCCTGTTCGCTGGTATATCGGTGCTGCTGGTATCTCAACGGGCAGATGGAGTATTGGATGAAAGTCACCATGCGAAGTCATAGGAACTACAAAGGAAAGATTCGGCATGAGGATTGAGGGGACTCCACCACTCTCAATGGAGTAGAGTCGGAATTTACTAGCAAGGAGGGAATCACAACAGGGAAGGCATCATCTCTGAAAGCAAAGAGAGGACGCAAGAAGAAGAAGGAACCTCACCCAAATTGTTTTCAATAAAATAGTTTAAGGTAGTGTGGTTAGGTTAGGTTGTGACGATCGTTGAATCAAGGATTACCGAAGCCATGAGCCATTATGTAATTGAGCTAAATTTTTATCTGACATGTGGAGCACATCTTTAAGCAAATATAAACTCATGTAAAGTTTTTGAAATCTGTTAAGATAATTTTGAATCAAGTTCTTTTATGAAAACGAATGTTTTAGGAAAAGGACGATCTTCGTAACAACTCGGTTTTCGAAAGAGAGTGTTGAAGAACCTCAAGAACTTTTTAGATATGTTTCCAAACACTCCGACAATGTTTTATAAAAAAAAATTGGCCTCATTTTTTTGCAACTTTAAATAAGTCAAAGTTAATTATTTTTGGTTACGAAAATCGGGCTGTTACACATAGATTCTGCATCTGCTCACTAAGAGTGGGAAGCTATCGATCCCCATGTGTATGAAAGCCATCTTAATCTCAGTCTTAAGTCCATCTAGAAATTTCGCGCACTTCGATTGGTCGTTTTCGGGTTGATTGTAGTGCGGCACGTACTTCACCAGTTCCTCGAACTTCGCAGCATACTCGCCGACCGACATATCCCCTTGAGTCAGGTGCATGAACTCTATTTCCTTCTTCAACTTCATATCGATAGGAAAATACTTCTCCAAGAACGTTTGCTTAAAGGAGTCCCAAGTGATAACCTCCTGTTTAACCTCCATAACTTGCCTAGTATTCTCCCACCATTCAGCTGCCTCCTTGGTTAGCATGTAGACCGCGTAGGTTACCTTCTGAGCATCGGCGCATTGCATAGCGGTGAAGATCTTTTCTAATTCCCTAATCCATTCATTAGCATTTTCCGAGGCATATCCACCGGCGAATTCCTTAGGGTTCCTCTTACAAAACTCATCTAATCCCCTATATTCCTGAGGTCCTAAGTTTTGGTTTTGGTTGTTCTGCTGAGCCTGCTGATGCATCAAATTGAGATTCTCACTCATACCCAGAACAGCAGCAGTCAGGTCGTGTAGCATGTCCTCGGTGTTCCGAGCTGCTTCAGGAGCATGCCTACCTCTTCCTCTTCCAGACATCGTAAGCTATATTCATTAACGCATTAATAGTTTAATACACCTACTAACACATCTAATCACACAACCTAAACATATCTAGAGATCACACAACAGAGAACATGTAAGGCCATGTTCAGGCCACATGGACAACCATTGCTCTGATACCACCAAGTGTAACACCCCGATTTGGAAAACTCGAAAACAAATACTTTAAAATACTAATTAATTCCTTTCATGGAAAATAGGGTGATTTTTTTTTTTTGTTTTTTTTTTCACTGGTAGAAAACTCATCAATCAAGTTTCCCAAAACAAGGTATTACTTTTAATTCCTTTCCCTCAAAAACGTTTACTGAACTTTCTCAAAACAGTTTGATAATGGTGACTTCATTAAATAAATATTTTGCGCGTAGAAAACGTATTTGATTTGCTTGAAATAGTTTATATGTCTGATTTAGACAGTCCTTAGAAAACAGTTTGGAAAATAGATCATAAAGGTCTTTTCAAAAACAGTCACCATAGTTCAACGGTGCCATTCTTACATAAACATTTACCTTAGCAAAACATTTCAAAAGCACAGGGGTACACTTGATTTACATATCAGCAAGGGTCCATTAGAACCTAACTATAAACTACTAAGCAGCGTCCCCTTCTCGATCCGGAACGTAAGTTCCCAAAAAGCAGTCTCCGTCGTCCAGCAGTAGCCTTCTCGTCAGCGCGTCACGATCAGTAAGTCCTCCTTCCGGGAGAAGCATCACCAGCTCCGCTATCTTTAGAACCAGAGGTTCATCGTCACATGTGCACAAGAAGTTGAGAGAGTAAGTTATTCGAATGGAATTACTCCCATCGACTTCTTGGGTTTACACTAGCGACGCATACCAGAACATAACATGCAATACAAATAGTACAAATAGATAATTATGCAAGATGCATGAGGATGCAATGCAATCGTCGCATTATCTAATACTTTATCCTTATCATAAGGGAATCTCTTGATCGATCGTCTCGCAAAGTCGAATCTCTTTAACAGCTAATCTCGCAAAGTCGAAGTCTCTTTGTCCACATATCACGAGTCCATCACATCGGAAATTCAGGCTTTATGGTCTTGGGTTCAGGTCTACATCTCCTCGGAATCCAACCACCTAGTTCGGAAGCAATCAGGAGTACAGGATCTCTAACCACACCGGCTTTTACTGGATGGCAAAACAAATGAATACATAAAATGCCCGGGAAATAAGCACATCCGGCCGTGTTCGAGCATCCCTCTCACTGAACAAGATTTGGTCAAGGGGGTGTCAGTTCTCTGTCTAGTGATCATGTGGTACTTCGTCCACACCACTGAGTGACCAGCTCCGATCGGTTCAGCCAGGGCCCCTATGGTTTTTCCCACCTAGACAGACTTCTCAAGGCTTCTTGACGAATCACCGTCATTGTCGTCCCCTATCTCAATCATCCAGCTGAACACCACAAGGGTAATTCAGGTGTATCTTCCTCTCCACTACTTCGGGTTAGGGTTTCGAGTCGTGAGGTTATACTGGTTCATTCTAACGTCGACCCATCCTAAGTCATCTCCGCCATACAGCTCCGACCATATGCGGAATGCTTCTGTGGGACTCGACCACTAAGTCCGACGGGCTCCGACCCATCTTGAATCATTTTCGGCATACGGCTCCGACCAGTATGCAGGATATCCACAATCTTTCTGACGGGCTACAACCCATTCAGAATTACCATCGACATATAGCTACGACTATAGTCGGAATATCAATCATCATTCTGACGGGCTACGACCCACTCAGAATCACCATCGGCATATAGCTCCGACCATATGCGGGATATCCATCAATCATTGATAGATAGGCTCCGACCTATCGTAAACCACTCTCAACATATGGCTACAACCATATGGAAACATTCTTTGTAGAATTCAGCAACCATTACGTCTAGTCCAAAAGCATCGTCGTCGTCCAGGCACTAATCCACTAGTCATGTCGTCAGCTCGATCCTCGGACACGGGCGCATCAGCATCATCCGGTTCCATCGCGTGTTCCATCCCTTAGACTTTCGCTCTATTCGTTGGGGGATTTCTTATATTTTTCTAGTGTCTTTACTGTTCTTATCTTATATCGCGGGATGATGCATTATGCTCATGCAATGACAATATAAACAACAATATATCTCAACATAAACAATTATATCAATCAATCAATACCATGTGATGGTATAGGTCTGAGTCTTCGTATACCGCGATACAAACAAGGCACACAATTTATCGAGTATACTACTAGCTACAATAGACCTTTACTCCGACTTTGAGATAGTACGGAGTGTCCTAGCATACTCACTAGACACCAAAGCGTCTTAGGATAACTTCTCTCTCACCTGAGTTTGCAGCTACCGAATTTACCAGTTCCGAACGATCTGCTCCCTTCTTAGTCTACCCGACTCCGACTTCTTTCGAATCCCATAAGATAGACATATGAGTGTTAAACTTTATTTAAATATTACTCTTGAAATTATTTTCAAAGCAACTTAAGAAAATCCAAACTTTTGTCTTTATTCAAAATCAAAACATCAATTCTTTTCACTCAAACTTGTCCAAAATCAAGCACTAACTTTTATACTTTAAAATCATGAGTAAACAATCAAATGAATCCATTTAAATCAAAGGTTTCCTTGCTGGTCCCTCTTGGACAGCATTGGATTTAACTTTGAAAACACCGAAAAATCGCACTTCCCAAATTATCTTTATCTTAAATCAAATACCCATAAAAACTCAACTTTAAAATACTTTGAAAACACTTTAAAACAAGAAATATAACTTAGAAAATTCTGGACAGCATCATATGCTAAGTCCCAAATTCATTTTCTATTTTTCAAAACCAATTTAAACACATAGATAAATCAAGCATCTTGAAATCAATCAAATAAACACTTAACTAATCACTTCCTCAAGTTCAAACACTTTGAACCGAATGTGGACAGCATGATATTCAAATAGAACAATTCAAACAAACATTCATTTATTTCAAACATTGCATAACCACAAGCTATCAAGCTAAACATAAACATGCTCACGTACTTGTTCATGCATATATCTCAATCAAATAAGGTAACTAGATTTGTGAACACATACACAAACCGAATCATGCATCACATAAATACTCAGACACATTTTTCTTTTTAACTTTCACTTAATCAATTTCCATCTTAGCAAAACTTCATCACAATATGCCTAAACATGCTGAAACCGTATACATCATTAGCTTTTCAAAAACTATTTTCTCAAAGAATAGCTTCACAAATCAACACATAGTTTCATGGCATGAACACATATACACATTCAAGGAAATTTAACTCCAAAGTTAAGGTCCAAACCGTGACCTTAACTAGGTTTTCTCAAAAACATTTTCAAAGATTCAAGACTTCTAAAATAACTCTAAATCCATCAACAATTTCACATAACTCATCAAGCAAATAGAAATACAACCCTAACATATATTTCATCATGGAAACCGTGAGCATCACATAATCTCTAAACAATTTTTATTTCACATTTAACACTTAGGATCAACATAAAGTTCATGGAAATCACTTATTCATTAACTAAACTTAAGAAAATCTTAATCTTTTTCAACTAGGCATACAAACCGTGACCACCACTCAAAATCACAACACCACAAAATTTTATATTCATTAATAAATTTCAAGATCATGACATGCAAGAAGTCAAACAAAAGAAAATCAAGATTTCAATCACATCATCATCAAAACCGTGTCTTGTCCATGGTTTTCTTTAAAAGAGTTTTCTTAAAGATTCAAACTTCCAAATCATACTTAGAATCTCAAGATAATCACATGCACATAACAAAATCCAACATCAAAACTTCTAACCTAAAGATCAAGCACAAATCGTGGCCATCACAAAGAAAATCACCAAGAAAATCAATCATTTTCAAAGGTCTTAACATGCAAGCAACAAAACACTAGATCTTTGAGAAATCCTTTATGAAAACTTAAAATCAAGTCCTTCTCAAAAACATTTTTAAGATATCAAAGAGGAAAACTTAAGATCATGAAAAGAAAACACTTTCTTAACAAAAACTTCAAGATCAAGTTCAAAGATCAACATGCATGTAAAGGAAATCACTAGATCTAACTTGGAAACAAACATGCATCAACACTTTTTCAAACAAAATCAAGGTCTTAGAAGGAAAGTATGAAAAACGAAAATGAATCAAAGAAAGAGGTTAAAACTTTTAAGATCATGAAACAAAATCCTTACTTAATCAAAAGCTTTAAAGAATCAAGTCCAAATCTTGGGTTTCTCTTTGGTTTTCCCTTCCTCTCCTCGCGGATCACTCACTCTTCTATCTAAGGTCCATGGTTTCTCCTTCTCTTCTTCACTAACTTGGTTTGATCTTGCTTAGATTGTGAAGTATGTAGAGTTGGTTCTTCTTTTCTCTCTATTCGGCCACTCTCTCACTAAGAGCTTGGTGATGCTCTTGGTGTTGTGTTTTTGGTTTTGGAAAAGAAATGATGGAAATGAAGGAATGGAAGTTAAGGAAGTGTGTTGGTGTTTGTATATGATTTTTAGTGGATTTGGGCCTTGGTTTTGCTCCCCACGGTTTTCCCTTCTTTTTCCTTCCTATTTCTTTACTTTTCCTTATTTGCCATCAAGGGCTTGCATGGGGGGCTTTAGTGCAACTACTTGGGGACCAAGTTACAAAACTTGGGGACCAAGTTTTACTTCTAAGTCCCTCCACGGCTCACTCTCCCTTTCCTTTCTCTATTTCTTTTCTTTTTCCTTCCTTTAGGTCATGCTTAGGTCATGAAGATGATGTCACTAATTTGACTTTGGAGCACAACAACTTGGTGACCAAGTTAAGGAACTTGGAGGCCAAGCAAAGCACCTAGATATTCGGCCATAGGGTAATTAGGGTAGATTAGGTTAGCTTAATTAGGTTTAAGGCACTAATTAGGTTCTAATCATGATTAGGGTAGGATTAGGAAAAATTAATTTAGGTTTAGTCCACTAATCCTTAGAGATTAGGGTTAATCAAGGATTAAGGTACTAATCAAAAACTTAATCAATACTAATCTAAGTTTAAGGAAAACTAATTCTAGATTAACTTACTAACCTTGAGGGTTTAGGGTTTAAGAAAGTGATTAAGCACTTAATCAAGGATTAAGAGCTCGATTAGGGTTTAATCAAAAATTAGGATACTAATTAGGATTTCTAGGGATAACTCTAGATCAAGATGATTTGGACTTTGATTTCTTAGAGTAAAAATAATTTTCCATCTTAAAATCATATGCATGAACTTAGGAAAACAAAATCTTAATTAAAACCTTAAGCAATCACACACAAAATCACAACACAAGTAAATTAAATTTCAAAGCATAAAAATCCATCATGAAATCAAAACTCTTTTAAATTAATTCTTATGATCAATTAGGTTAAAATAATTTCTTGATTAGGGACTTGTAGAAGAAGTGAGTTAAAAAGGCAGATGTTACAGTGAAGGGATGGAGTTTGGGGTTTTGGATATGGGGGTTTGAGGTTTTGGTGTTTGGGTTTTTTTTTATGTTTTGAATAATAAAGGGCAATATGGACATTTCTCATTTAAAATGAGGTTTGGGGATAAAACCTGGGGTTTGGGAACTAATTCCCTTGTAACGTCCATCGCAGCCTCGCAGGCACGATAATGGTACCATTATTTACCTAAGCCACAACGTCTCTCCCCACCCTCTAAAAAAGGAGAAATTATTACTTGGTCCTGGACCACCACCTCATCCATGGTCCAGGCCAATAGTAATTTGGTACATAAGAAAATAATTAAAAAATAAAAATAAAAACTGGCTTAATAGTTATTTTTAATAGTTGTTAAATTATCATGGCTTATTTAACATTTTAGTCCCTAAACTTATGTGTTCTTTTGGTATAGGTCCTTAAACTTTTTTTCCGATGTTTTGGGTCCCTGAACTTCGTTTAATTTTTGGAAATGGTCTTTTCGTCACTTAAGTGATGATATAGCCGACGACATCTCACGTCACTTTCACAATATCGACGAGTGACGTGTTATATAGAGCCACATGACACTACATGATTTTTTAATTAAAAAAATAATTTATTTTAAAATTTATTAAAAGTTTCAATTTTCTTTTAAAAAATACAATTTCTAATTATTTTTAATAAATTTGAATTTTTTTAATTTAAAAATTCACGTTGTCTCATCTGGCACGTTACCTATCGATGCGGTGAAAGTGATGTAGCATATTCTCAGTCATATCACCACTTAAGTGATGAAAAGACCTTTTCCAAAATTTGAGCAAAGTTTAGGGACTCAAAACATCGAATTTTTTTTTTAAGAATCAATTCCAAAAGGGCACCTAAGTTCAGTGACTAAAAACTTAAATAAGCCAATTATCATTAGCGTGGATCATAAATGAGGTGGTAATCCAATACCAAATAATAATTTCTCACAAGGTATAAGGTATATTCTTTCTAATCGAAGTGGTAACCTTGAGCTAACAGACCATTTCACTAGTGGTAAAATAAATCGTAGAGGTCCAATCCTCTTGACTCCATATAGTCAAGACCCAGATTTCTACTGCACAACACGTGCAATTCCACTGTAACCATACAAGGAATGATCACCCCACAATTTCTTATTGACTTTTTTATTAGCTAGGTCCCGATTATTATTCAAGGACACTCACATACCTGAACAAGCTTGCTTATCATTTAACCACAACTACTCACCAAAATACTTGTCATATCTATAATAAATGTTACAAGTGTGAGAAAAACCTCACTCCTGCACCAGGTCATTAGCACAGAGTACTTCAAATCTTAATCTGTTTTCTGAATGAAAGCTTTTATGTCGAAAGCATCGCCAGCAGATGTCTTCGTGATAACACCCTGCTCATATGACATAAAAACAGTCAGAACGAATTTAACCTTTTTTTTATAAGAAAAAGATATTATTCTAACACAAAGGGTCTACTAAAATATCATAGTACACGTGAACTCCACCTTCTATGAAGGGTTTGAACATGGTACACAATATGACAATCATGTACTTAAGGTAAACCAAAACCAACCAGAAGCAATACAAGAGAGTCTGCTTGACGAGAGAGTGAAGCAAAAATTGCAAAGCTAAAACAACGAACAACCAAAAACACCAACACTACCCGCCAAACCATTACTAAGATCTCTGTCTTCTTAAAAACCTTGATAAGAAAAAACCCTTTGAGAAAATCCTAAACAAGGGAACAGAGTATAAAAGCAGAGGAATTGATGGAAGATTTAGGACTCATGCACCAACTCGCAAAAGAAACTTTCCTACCAACTAGAAGAAAGAACCAGACCCAAGAAAGAACTTTAATAAGATCATGAAACAAATTATGCATTTTAGAGAGGGGACAGGTAAGAGAGACCTTCTCAGTGATGATCCCAGATATTAGATTAGCAGGTGTAACATCAAAAGCGGGGTTCCATACAGAAATTCCAGACGCAGCAACTTGCTCTCCCAATCCTCCACGTGAATTCAACAATTCCTTGGGAGATCTCTCCTCAATGACAATATCTTGTCCAGAAGAAAGTGATAGATCAACAGAAGTTAAGGGTGCAGCCACATAAAAAGGTACATTATGAAACTTGGCAGATAAGGCAACACTATAGGTTCCAATTTTGTTGGCTGTGTCACCTGCAATGACATTTAAAAAATGGATACATATGATGATAGCTTTCATACTTCAGATAATAAGCAATTTATAGATTATGTGCATTGCAACTCAAGTACCATTAGATGCAACACGGTCTGCCCCAACAACAACAGCATCCACACGTCCCGCGTTCATTAATGCAGCCACCGCAGAATCTGCTATAAGAGTTGCCGGTATTTTCTCATGCACCAACTCAAAGGCAGTAAGTCTAGATCCCTGCAATTAAGCATTATGATTAGTAAGCATGAACTCCAAATCATTTTAACTTACTGATTTCATATGATGCTGTTGATGGAAGTGGGATTTACATCACATATGCAGGGAAAAGCCAACATAATTAAAGCTTAGTCAGAGATGAGTTCTTAAAACTATTTCACTTAACCAGCTCTGATATTGTCTCCAATCCTAAAAAGGAAAAAGCCCCTATAAAAAATGTTGGAGCTATAATCAGTATGAGCATCACCAGATGCTATTCTCTGACTCCATCAATTAAAAAATTAATCTTAGGGATCCAAGAATATTTTCCCTCATTTTCCTTTTCAAATGAATGACTAGGTGAACAACTTTAACATTACCAAGATACAAATTGAAGAGCATCTGTAATTTGAGTGTTCTTGTTAAGAGATCAATGTTTAGTACCGAGACTTAGAAGATGCACCATGAACACCAAAAGGTAAGTAGATTATTACAGTTCAGTTTTGTTTTCAACTCTTGCTATTAATCCAAGTCCAATGAGGGGATATCCTATTGAAAGGTAACTTAGAGGATGCAGCTTGTCTCGAAAAAGACAAGAGAGCTCTGTATGTATAACTAGATTTTGAATACGCTTGGAAAAAGCACTTACTTGATTGAATGGGCGAGTTTCTGTGCAATAAGCCCTTTCTAAAGATCCTCCACTGTGAAGTGCACGGATTACACCCAAAGCAGTACCATATCCAGCTGTGGCTAGACTGAACAACGAAACAAACACAGTCACAATTTAGTTCAAAAACCTTCTCACTATATTTGTCATACAAATTGAAAACAACGGATCTCTTTGTTTATGCTATCATAAAAAAGGCATTGTTACAGACACCTTCCAGTGTTGCAATGGGTCAAAACAGAAAGATTCTGTTTCTTCTGTGTTTAGTGTTGAATACAACTAGCTCCATAAGAACCAATAGCTTTATTCGAGGCAACATCATCCTCGAGCATAATCTCAGCAGCTTCTATATAGGCCTATAAAATAATCCCGAAGATTCAGGTTCAAATGGCCAAATGCAAAGTAAGAGAGTAAAAAGGTACAAAAGTAACTTCCTTTATTTGCAGGATTTCCTATATTATATATCTTAGTGGTACCTGAAAAACACTCTTGGCCTCTGCAGTGGCAGCAGCAGCCTTAGATATTACTTCTTTGAGCTTTGTTGCAGCATCTGCTAGGTTCACAGCTGTTGGCCGACTGAAGCATGAAGAAAGGAATCAACTAAAACTCATGCTCGAAATGAACTTCATGACAACAACCTCAACTTCAATAGTTCAATATGCCAAATGCTATTTATCAGGCATGCACTTATTAACCACAAAGTGTAGATTGCTGTCTTGGTAATGCAGAGAATTGAAAATACCTTGAAACAAGATATTCTAATTTGTTTTCGAGGAAGGAAACAGCATCCGCAGGTGACCCACTAAAAGCATCTAAATTGAACACCTCCACAGCCAAAGAGAGTGATCCAGCAATAGCAATAGCAGGTGCTCCACGGACCACCATATCCCGAATGGCATTCCTGAGAAGGTTATGAACAATTAGATGAGAGCAATTAGATATTTGAGTCCACTTTAAAAATATCAAGAAAATCATAATTCAAATTCCAGAGACTTTTTTTCTTCTCCATTTTTAAGAACAAAAAAAGGCGGCCCCGTGAATTAGGCTCCTAACCCTGCAAGCAGAGAGTCTGTTTTCATGATTCGAAACCATGATCTTCAAGTCTCAAGGCAGCTATATTACCATTGTTGTGCCGATGAGGGAGGAAAATAGCTTTAACATGTGAAAGTTTTACTTTGGTGACATGAAAGACAGGTTAAGAAAACTATCTAGTGTAAATACAAGGATTTGGTGCTTCGTACTTGATACATTTATAGTATATATTTGGCTAAACTACTCATTTGGTCTTTTACCTTATTTTTCATTTTCAAATTGGTCCCTTACGTTTTTTTGGTTTTATATTGATCTCTCATGTTCTTTTCGCTATTAATTTGGTCCCTGAATCACGGTTCATCTTACGTGTCAATATCATATTGGTCCACGTATACATTGTTGGAGTGAGAAAATGACACGTATCCATATCATATTGATCCACATAGGATGAATAGTGATTCAGGGACCAATTTGATAGCAAAAAGAAACATGAGGGACCAATATGAAATAAAAAAAAATGTAAGGGACCAATTTGAAATTGAAAATAATAAGGGACCAAACGAGTAGTTTTAGCAAGTATATTTTAGTTTAGCAACTATATATGTCATGATCACATCATTACTCTTGTTGTACTTCACAGAAATGCTAGAGCTCAAATCATGGCACAAATGAAAGATTTTGTGTCTAAACTTACTCAACTACAATAGCTTACCAGCCATCTGTTGAATCCCGAATGTGCAGGTAAACTGTTTCTAGGGGAAGGTTTCTCTGCACAACAATCATCAGCAGTAAGTAAAGGTTAAAACTTGAAATAAATTAATATAACCTTTTTTTGATAATTGCTAATAAACATCAACTCAAACAACATTTGGATTGAGTCTTATGGAAAAGAAATCAATAGGTATTGGGGGAGTCTTTCAGCTCAACTCACCTGATCAAGAAGTTGAAGGGAACCGCGGTTGTAGCGGATGGACTGGAGAGTGTTGGTGCCTAAAACTCCGTTAGAATCAGAGGCCATGGTGTATTGTATTGTATTGTATTGATTCGGAAGAGCTAAGTGGTAATTGGAATACAAGGTTGCTGCCTTTAACTATCAGTCATCAGCGCTGCACCTGGACGCGAAGTGTGACGCAGACAGTCAGACACGGGCGTGAAATCAACCAATCTAAATATGATAGGACAAAAAAATTCTCCTTTTTTATTTTTTAGTGTCACATGTGTCCTCAAGAGCATCCTTAATACCAGCGTTCCTATGCTTCTCCCATAGAAGGATGTGTTAACCGAAAATCGAATTTGAGAAGGTTCAGGCCTCATTTCCAAGTTCTTTAGTTGGCAGGATCGCACCACTTGAATCAACCTTTAGATATGATCGGATGGTGGAATAATATTGACTAAACTATTGATTTGACCTTTATTTTATTTTTCATTATTAAATTGGTCTTTTTATTATATTGATCCCTTAAATTTTTTCATTGTCAACTTGATCTTTGAGTCACGGATTTTTTTACATGGATCAATATGATATGCATATATATCATTTTTCTATTCAATAATATAAATTTTGACCGATATAATATTAATACATAAATTGAACAATAACCCAATGATCAATTTGATTGAAAAAAATGCCAAAGATAAATTTGATAATAAAAAATAAGATAAAGAACAAATAAATAATTTAGTTTTTTTTTTATTTATGAAAAATAATGATCCTACTTTAAACATTTATTACAATCGGGTTAATCAATCTCAATTTAGTTGTGATTTTTTCACAAAGCTATTATGGTAACCACCATGACACAATTTTGAGAGAATTCAATATGGATAGTCTTAATATCATATTTTCTATAAGATTATGTTACTATTTTTTTTTTTAATCTCACATTGTCTCTCTTAAATCAAGCTTTTATCTTTCCAAGCAAGTTTTTTAGCTCATAAAATAATTATGCCTTTAATGGTTTGATAAATATGTCAGCAATTTGATCTCTCGTGTGACAATATTTTATTAGCACTTCTTTCTCTTCAACTAATTCATGGATTTTATGAAAACGAATATTTATGTGTTTGGAACGCCCATGAAATACTAGATTTTCGTATAGTACTATAGCAAATTTGTTGTCACATAATATTTCAGTAGGAGTATCTTGTTTCTAATGTAACATTTCGAGAATTTTTCTAACCAAATTGCTTGCGTTGCACTATTGGTTGCTGTTATGTACTCTGCTTCGGTCGTAGATAGTGCAACTATTGGTTATTTATTTGATGACCATGATATTGCGCTTGAAGCAAGATGAAATATATATTCTAACGTGCTTTTCCTTGTATTTATGTCTCCAACCCAATCAGTGTCGATATAGACAACAAACTTTACATTATTATCATTGCCATAAAAAATTCCATTAGCCACGGTACCTTTGATATATCGGAGGATTCTTTCAACACCTTGTAAATGACAATTACGCGCTTTATCCATAAATCTTCTTGGTAACCAAACTCTATAAACTACATTTGATCTAGTTGCAGTCATGTATCTAAGACTTCCAATCAAACTCTTGTATTACATTGAATCTATTCTTTTGCCTCCGTTTTCTCTTGTCAGCTTTAACTTTTCTTCCACTGGTGTGAAAATTGGTTTTGAATTCTCCATCTTGAATTTCTTTAAAATATCATTAGCATATTTTTTTTTAGAGACAAATATATCATCATTCTGTTGAGCAATTTTGATGCCAAGAAAGTAAGACATCAATCCCAAATTTATCATTTTAAAAGATCTTATCATAGCCTCCCTGAATACTGTTATGATATTTGGATTATTCCCGATAAAAAATAGATCATCTACAGGCTTAACAAATTTAATATATAAAGTGTGCTCATAAGGGCATCTTTCAAATCCGTGCTACCCAAAATATGAATCAATCTTCTTATATCATGCTCTTATTGCATGTTTTAATCCATGCAAAGATTTATTCAATTTATAAGCGTTATCTTATTTTCCCTTGATCATATAACCTTCAGGTTACTCAACATATACTTCTTCTTCCAAAGCATCATTTAGAAAAGCAGACATTCATTTGATGTATTTTCCACTTATGTTGAGTAGAGAGTGAAATGATCATATGAATAGTGTCAAGTCTAGCAACATGAGCAAATACCTCAAAATAATCAATACCTGGTTTTTGCTAATATCCTTTTGCAATCAGCCTCGCTTTAAAACGATCAACGTCACCATTGGGCTTGTATTATGTTTTGGACACCCACTTTACTCCAATTGGCTTCTTGCCTATAGGCAAATTTGTTAGTTTCAGGTTTCATTCTTCTCAATAGAATGAATTTCCTCATCCATGGAATTTCGCCAAGTTGGTCATTAGTGGCTTCCTTAAATGTTACAAGATCTCAATGCGTAAATTAAGCAAAATTAATAATCTCTTCATATGGTGGGTCATTGTCATTACCCAAAATGCAATCTTGAAGTCTGGCTGGTAACCGACGTTGCCTTTGTGGTCTTCCTAATGGTTCATCTTAAGGTTCAGGACATATTTGATCATTAGGTACTGGACCATTATGATTATTAGGTGTCAGTCCTTCACCAGCGTCTTCCTCGTCATGATTTTCTATTGGAATTAATGGCATTCACCTTAATCCTACATTGGCCAATTTTGGTAAAACTTGACCCCTTATATTCAATTCTTCTCTACACACTTGCAAATAAGATATTGAGTTTTGGTAGTGAATTTGTTGGGTCTAAAACACGCGCGCCACTGCTCGTTCGAGCGGGTGCTGGGTGTACGGTGTGAGACCCGCAATTTTACGCAATTTATTTGTGACTTTATAATTGAAATTAGGAAATTATGCTTGATTTTGATGTCTGGATTTAATTAAAAATATATATATTTATATATATACATGTGACATATATAGGTATATATATTATATACCAATGTTTTCCCTAGCCTATTTAAATAAAATATTTTAAGGTAAAGTATTTGATTTAAATGATTTTAAAAGATGAAATGAATTTTGATGGATTAGAGTATCCTATCTTTAGAAATTCATATCTTTTCAACCGTACGTCGAAAAATTACAAATGATATGTCAAAACGATCGTATCGAAACGTAGATTATGAAAATGTAAAGTTTTGATTTTTATTTTTGAGTTTTAGAAATTTTATCACTGCTGCAATAGAAACGAATTTTTGAGTTTTAAGAACTATGGTTTTAATGCATTTAATAACCTTTTGACTATAGTTTATTTTATTTTAAAAATGAAAAATACATTTCTGAAGTTGTATATGGTACTATTATTTAAATAAAATGTATTTTCGTATTTTTAGTATTTTTTAAATTTTTGGAAAGCTTAGAAAGTGTATTTTTGGAGGAAATGATCTTAGGACTTCAAAAATTCATAACTTTCAAACCGTAAGTCCAAAAATTACAAACTTTATATGAAAATGATCGTATTAAAATGTAAAATCTTAATATGTAAAAATAAAATTTTTATTTTAATATTTACGAAAATTTTTGTACAGTAGGTAGAAAATCAAATTTTGATAGTTAATATGATTGGGTAATTATGTAGGCACCTCCACAATGAACCAATGAGAAATTTTATCTCCTATTTTTAATATATGCACCATCAAAAAAATTAGAGGAAAGAGGGGAAGAATAGTTCTGAAGTTTGTGAGAATAATCCTTGAATTAAAATGCTTTAGGAATCAACAAAGTTACATTTAATGCTAGTTCATGTTCCAAGTAGTATTTGAAAATTTTTGAATGGAACTTGATGAAGGGGGCACGAAATTAGGTCAGAAAAATGAAGGGAAATGCATCTCCAAACACCTATAAATAGAGAGCCTTAGTTCCACATTTTTCACACACCAACACTTGATAGTTTTACAAGAGAAAAAAATGAAATTCTAAGAGAGAAAGAGAGAGAGAGGGACGTGTAAAGCTAGGAGGGAGGAAGGAAATTTGCTTGGTTGCTTTGTTGCTTGAAGTTTTCTAAAAAGCTTAAGGAGTAGAGGTAACCCATAATCACTTATTTAATTAAGCTATTTTAAGTTGTTTTGTTTATATTTTGTTTAAACCTTCTCAAATTCTTCTTTAGTTAAAGTTCTAAAATTTTATTTTCATTTTAATGTTGTTCTTGAATATATGAAATTATTCTTAAGTCATACGAATTAAGAATAAGAAAAGGGACACCAAAAAGAGTGTTTAAAGGGATTCATCTCCCCTTTTCTTAAATTCTTAAGATGGCTAATTGTTTTTGATGAGTTTAATTTAATTATTTCTGGGTTTATTTTAGTTCTAATATCATATGAAGTATAGAAATTTTGAATGGTTAAATAAGTTTTTATTCATTGTCTTTTTAATTGTTATACTTCTTTGTGTTAATGAATAATAAGAAATAAGTAAGTAATAATAGAAAAATTTCAATTTCTGGTATTTATGTATATATATGGACCGTAGCACATATTAAAAAAATTAAGGATTTATTTGTGTATTTTAGTATGTGTATTATATTGTGTTTATTAAAATAAAAAGGAATAGAAAATAAGTAAAAGAATTAAAAAGGACTTTGTATTTTCTTTTTTCTGGGCGTGTGATATATATATATATATATATATATATATATACGTATATGTATATAATTAGATTATATTATATGTTGTATTGAATATGTACTTGAGTTTTGGTTAATCTCTAAAAAGAATGAGTATTTTCCTTAAAGTAGAAGTAAAATTAAAGTGATTTAATGGAACTAAGAATGGTTTTTGAAAATAAAATAATATTCTGGAAAATATTAATGCAAATGAAGTATATGGAATTATATTTTATGGAATTTTTCAATGTAATTGTTATTGTTTGATTTTATTTGATTTTCTGTTGTCTGGATTTGAGTTTGATAAGAACAATTAGTAATTGAATATGAATAAAAAATAAATTTTCTGGAAAAATAATAATTATAGACCGTGAGGTCTATTGTACTATTCTAAGAAATTTTTGTAATTTATTTGTTGCATGATTTGTAGTTAAATTATAGTTGATTGTTTAAAAGAAATAGGAAAAATGGTAGTTGTTATAAACCTATAATAACATGTGTTTTTGATTTATTTTATGAGTATGTGGTTGATATATTTGTACATGTTATTTGCTGGAAAAAAATGAATTATTTTCTAAAAAGAAGTCTATTTTATATTTTGTTAATGATTAGATCTCTTATATTGTTTTGTTTTTAGTATATGAAATGATGTAATTATATGATATGGATGCTTTAGGAATTGAAAATATTTTTCTGATTTTTATACATGTTAGTCGAATTTTTTTTAGAAAAAGAAATTAATTTTATGGAATTTTTCTAATTGATTTGGTGATTGCTTTAGTGTGTTTATAGAATATATTATATGTTTGTATGGAAAAGATTAATTTTAAAAAGTTTCATTTTTATTATGGAAATTTATTTTTAAATCTGAAAAATTTAATTATTTAAGATCCCAAATGACTATTTTTGAAGATGTTATTGATACCTTGTTTGTATGTGCAAATATAAGGTAGAAACAAATAGAAATAAGTGTTTTTGATTAATTACTTTGATTTTATAAAAATATTAAGTTGCTGTCCAGAAATTTAGAATTAATGAAAAAGTTATATTTTATTAGAAATAATTATAGTTGTAAGTCTTTGGCATAAGTAGGAATTGTATCTGAATTGTTTTGGATTGTTTGCTTGAACTTTATTTGAATTGATGCAACTTTTCTGTGACTGTACAGTAGATGCAACTAGTTTGTTTTATTTAATTTAGTTATTTTATTATATTAGAAATAATAATAAGAATTTAGGAAAAATCGGCATGTGTTTTCAATGCTCTGTTTAAGAGGAATTGAATTTTTAAGTTTGTGTATGTATGCTGTCCAAAACTAAGAAAAGTGTATGAAATTCATGTTATGAGTTGTTCTTAAATGATTAAGTATATGTTAATTTTTTTAAGTATGAATGTTTAGGACAAAAAGTGGATTTTTAAAAGTATTTGTAAGTAAGATTTTGTATGTGCTTGGATAAAGTGTGAATATCTGTAAAGGTTATTTTGTAAAAAAATTAATTATGTGAATATACGGATATTTGAGAGTGAATTTGCTGTAATTTAGTTGTGGTCCTAAACTTAATCTAATTTATGATAGAAAAAGTATTTTGGACTTGAATGCTTGAGTTTACTTCTTATTTAAGTATATATATAACATGATTTTTGCAAAACTGGTTTACTGCTTGCATCAAAAGAAAAATATCTTAAAGTCATGCTAGTTTAAACATGGTAGTTGTTATATAAACAATGTATTGTGGTTTTTATGAAAATAAAAATGTATTCTTAAAGGTTTTCAAATATTGGAGTGAGTTTTAAATTATGTTTTGTAAAGAGGATTTATTAAATTTTAAAAAAAGAATTATTTTACAGAATATCTGATGTCTTAAAAAGGATTTATGTTTTAAAGAGGATTTTTATTTTAAGGGACTTTGGGTTAGTCTTTACGTAAAGGTAGTATAAGGTATTCAATTAGATATTAATTGTATGTCGTTCATCATAAGGAATCAAAAGTGAACGAGCTGCTGGAGTTGTAGACGCAAAAGGGTTGAAAACAGAATAAGCGTGGAGCTCAGGTGAGAGAGAAGCCTTCTTAAGACATAGTGGCATGTAGTGTAATATTAGGACGTTCCGTATCATCTCAAAGGTCGGAACTAGGGATCTATCGGGTGAATAGTAGAACGGCAATTGTGTGTGTATGTCCCGCCGTTCATACGAAAACACGATCCCTCGGATATAATTGTATGTGTTGTATATCTTGTTTTATTATGATGTTGGATCTATCATAATATTAAATTATTAATGATAACATGTCTGGCGAATATGATATATCAACTTAATATTGGAAAATAATTGATTCATAAGATGTCATGGTGGATAATTTTTGGAAATTGATTAAAGGCTTTATGGTTAAGGAATTAATGTGGAACCTTTACAGAGGTTTATGAAAGTTATAATACTACCCCCGGATCGCATTGTTATGATGACATGCTTGATTTTTAAGTGTTGAATCCCCTGTGACCTGGAAGTGTCCATGAGAAGCTAATCCCTTAGAGGTCGAGACCCGTTAGAAACAAGGTTTAGAATGGGTCGACCACAACTAGGAATGTTAAACTTTGTAAAAGTTCTCCGATAACTTAAAAGACATAGGAACCCTTTATTTTAATCCTTGCGTTGAGAGTGAAGTAGTGGAGAGGAAAAACACCCTGTTTATCTACGGATACTCAGGTATGCTTGGAGATAGGATTTCCTCAAGTGATGATTGCAATAGGGGAGGGCAATGACGGTGAAACGTCAAGAAGTCTCGAGTACTTCTCTAGGCGGAACGGGACTACAATGACAAGGTTCACGCAGGAGTCTGGGCTTTCGTCGTAGCGAGGACTGCAGGCCAACTGGAGATAGTGCTGTCGCCCCCTTGAGCAAATCATAGATGGTGAGAGGGAACCTGAACAGGGCTAGAAGTTCGGTAAGGGTTGGGTTTTTGGAAACTTTTATGAAATGAATCTTGTTGACCGCCGGTGTTGGTCACATGAATTTTTATATCTTACTGACCACTGGCGATGGTATAGCCTTTTCGTTTACCGACTTCGATGCCAGTGTGGCTAGGGTTCCTGTGCGTCCCATCTGCTTTCCGAACTAGGATATGGTTGGACTTGTGGAGGAGATGTAACGTGTATGATATCCATACCCTGAACCTCGGTAATGGTACCCCTTTTGATTTACCGATGGTATGAAACTTAGAGACTAAAGATAATTAAATTTAACGACTATAGTTTTTAAGAGGTATACCCATTTAGTGGGAAAAGATTTTATGGTACAATAAGATAATGATAATAATGATGTACATTTTGTGTGGTCTTAATATTCCCCTATGGTAAGCCCACGCCGTCGACGTTAACATCGTTCGGAAGTGCTTACTCTCTCTATTTCCCTTTCCTGTGGACATTGGGGAACCATGTCCACAGATGGCAGATCAAGGAGTGGTAGCTTAAGACCGGAAGAGGATCCTGAGATGACGCACATGCAAGGAGGAAGCAGAAGCGACAATCGAGGAATCTTCTAGACACTTGTGATGGGAGATGGCAATGAAGACTCGTAGTATAAGATAGGATAGTCTTTGCTTTGTATCCTATCTTAAGGTGATTAGGACATGATTAATCTATCCCGAATGTAACCCCAGTTGTAATATGGATTATTTTAAATGGAATAAAAGAAGTTCTTTTTGATTATGTATAAAGTTCATTTAAAGTAATTAAACTATTTTCCGCAAATTAACCATCGACTAAATATGACGTTGATAAAATGAGTTTTTGGATGATAACATCTCTTTTTGGAAATAGAATTTTATGACGTGAGTCTAAGTATCAAAACATATTTTGAAACCAAGTGAATCAAATTGTTTTATGAAAACCTTTATGTAAAGGAATTAAAATGAAATGGTTTGATAATGTTTAATAAAAAAAATGGCGCAAATTTTTAGTGAAAATTCTAAGTCCAAATCGGGGTGTTACATACGGGTCCTCTTTTTGGAAGGCCACTGGCCAAACATTTTTTTTATTAACCACGTTTTTAAATTTGGTCGTTGCAAATTTTATGGGCCTTTATTTCAGCAGTTTGAGATAGGCCATGAAGGCAATTTATCGACCATCAATTTTTGGCTATTGGGTGTATGAGTCTAGGACTATATCATAGTGCTTCTACATTCTGGTTGATAAATTGAAAATCCGACCCCATTATTATTCTCCTTTCTACTCTTCCTTTTCCCTGTCTAAGCGACCTAACTTTGTGAGATTCCAAATTCTCTGCCTTGAGTGCACGAGTTAGAGAACTGATGTGCTAACCTTGGGAGCAAGAATCGGTTGATATAGTTGCACATCGGCTATCCAAAAATCTTGTTTTTAAGGCAGTGAACTTTACCACAACACAATCATCTTCAACTTCTTTTTCTAACAATTTAAAAACAAGATTGTGTTGATTCGACGACTCTCCTTTTCAACAAAGCCACTCTGCCTGATATTACCAAAATTGAGCCACTTGATGAAACGAACTACAAGCGTTGGGCTCGAAGCTCACCATCTTTTTAGAGCAATTGGAGGCAGACTTTGTCCTAACCACTGATTTGGGTCTAATATATGATGTTTTTGGACTTAATTTCACTTCCTTTTGCTATGGTTTTGGCTTGTTTCTCTTGTAAATATAGGTAATTTGTATTAGTTTTAGGAATTTTTAGTATTATAGAGTCCTTTGAACGTTTTGATCCGTTTTGGGTATGTTTCAGGTGCTTTTGGAGCTTTATTTGGAGAAAATATTATTGGAGCTGAGAAGAGCATGAGAAGACCTGGAAAATGACACAAGAATGGAAAGAAACGGAGTTGAAAAATGCACCACACACCCAAGCGCATGGACCGCGCGCCCAGGCGCGCGTGCACCGTTAACTCTGGGTGAACGGATGGCGCGCGCCCAGGCGTGCAACCCTATACGCCCAGGCGCGTGTGACTCGTGAAGGCCCAATTGGGCCAATTTCTGAGCAATTTTGGAGGATTCTATTAGGATTTGAATTTTATGTATATATTCTACGTTTTAGAATTAGGTTAGGCAGTCAATTAGAGTCATTAAAGTCAGATTAGAGCCTTGAGAAGGGAGATTACACACTTTTGGAGAGCATTCGAAGGAGGAACCCGGAGAAGATTGAAGATTTGAAGCAGTTTTTTATGGTAATTTAGGAATGAATTCCATAGTTATTGTTTTTCTACTTTCCTTCATTATGTGTAACTAAACCTTTTTGTGTTAGGAACATGGTGGATTTATATTTGTAATTTATTTTTATGAATTAATGTTTTTCAGTTTTAAATCATGTGTTTAATTGGGTTTTTATTGTTATGCATGGAAGTAGCTAATCTATGTTTTGGATCTTCTAAATCTGAATTGGAAAATTAGGATTTGAAATAGGTCATGCAATTAAACAGCATAATTATTCAATCAGTAGGGATACTATCGAATTCTTATGTAACTTTTCATAATTCACTGTTCTTAATCAATGTTATTCAATGGTTTAAATTTCTAAGGAATTAGGATTTATCAAGTTGAATAATAAACAGTAATTTCATAAGAGAAATCTAGGAATTACTATTTTCTGAATTTGTTCTTGATTTGAATGAGAAACATTGATTTATAATAAATGAATGAACGTACGGTGAAACTGAGTTCCTAACCAAGTTTTCCCATTGCAATCCTAGTTTTATTTTATTTTCCAGTAGTTTAATTTGTCCTTTTGATTTATTTATTTAATTCTGAATTTTAGCTTTTAATAGATTTTGCTTTAAATTTCCCTTAGGTAGAAATAGATTAAACAATTTTGAGTCCCTCCTGTAGGAACGATATCCGGTCTTAACCGACTGTTTTACTTTTCGATCTAGTATACTTGCTAGAGTGTGAAAAAGTTTTTGACGCCGTTGCCAGGGACTTGAATTAGTTTAATTTGTTTTGGGGCTGAGAAGTAGTTTTAAGTGAAATCTATTTTTGGTCTTAATTAAAATGTAAAATAATGACTTGTGAGGAGTTAGAATTTTTTGATTTTGTTTTGGCTTCACATCCTCTTACTTATAATGCAAATACCCCTATTAGTGAGATTGAAAAATTATATAAGAAATCTTTTATAGAAAAGTTGGTACAAGAGTTGCCCGTTAAGGAAGACTTAAGTACTAATCTTTCTGAAAATTTTGAAGAAAAAGAAATTAAGGTGCATCATGAGGTAGAAGAGGTGAAGCAAAACAAAATAGATGAGGGTAGGATAATAGTAGAAAATTTGACTCATCCTTGTGTGCTGAATTTTCTGAACTTAAAATCTGTGTTAAATCTCTTGGATGTGTGGATGATTCAAAATTTTTCAATTATGTTTCAACCCTTGAGTTTGCATGATGTTTTTCTAGAACATCAACATAAGTCATTGTTGTACCAAGGGATGAATAAAGATCCTAAAAATTTTGTTTTCCTTGTTCATGGAATTAACACCTTCATGAATGGGGAAAAAGATGAATTTTCTAAGATGATGCATGTTGTAAGGAATGTACCTTTTGACCTTGGTGGGATTGAATTTATTTCTAAAATTTCCCTACTTCATCATCATCCATGCTCATTCTCATGGAACATGGGGGTAACTTGTTATTCTTGTATCACATGGGAGTTGAGTCATAGAATGAGATCCAGGTGGATTCTTTGTAATTATGTAGTAGTGTAGGTTTTTATTTTTTTTAGTTAGTGTTAGTTTAATAAAGAGTTGGAACTTCCTATACGTGAATGCTAATGAGGTGCTACAAGCACTATTTTTAGTTGTTCATGTGACACAGATGAATAAGTTTGGGGGAGTCTCCTCCATGATGCATCAATAGAAAAAGCTGTGATACAAAGGTAAGTTTCCTAACTCCCAGTGTTAGTTGATTTTAGTTTAGGAAATTAGTCTTTAGTGTAGGTAATTTTAATTTTTTAATTTTTTAATTTTTATTTTATAAAAAAAATAATAAATAAAAAAATTGGAACAGTACAGGACCCCCGCGCCTGGGCGTGCAGACCAGCACGCCTGGGCGCGCGCAGCGATATCAACGCGCCTGGGGGAGTTTTCAGCCCCACTTCTCATTTTCTCTCAATTTCCCCCGATTCTCTCAAGAACCCTAACCCCCAATTCTTCAGTTCCATCAAAATTCTTCAAAATTTCTCCATTTCCTTCATAATTAATCAACATTTCACCATTCTCATCTTCTATTCTTCACTATTGTGCTCTTATTTTTCATATTTTCACTCATTCCCTCTTCTCCCTCTCAATTCGGTTTTGACCAAGGAACAAGGCAAGGGACACGAATTTGTGCACAATTTTGGGTAAGAATCAGTCCTCTATACTCCCTGGTGCTGTTTTAGTTTGATTATGGAGTTAGGATTTAGTGTAGGGGAGTTTGGTTCTAGAGTTATTTTAGTTTCACACCAGGAGTTCGATAATTTGTCCCACATTGTTTTTGAGCTATTTAGGATGCCTAGAGGGAAGAGGCCAACAGTGGGTAGTGATAGTGATATGGGGAAGACCTTTGAGCATTCAAGGGTCTCTACTATTATGAGGGGAAGATGGTGCGTCGAGAGATAACTCCCGAGACGAGTATGTTGTATGATAGTGAGGGCCCTATGGGACGTCGATTTGTGGGAGTTAGGGAGATAGAGGAGGTCAGGGAAGCTTTGCAGATTAACCAGTGGTTAGCGTGGATCAGGGAAGCAGATGAGGCATTTAGCAAATTCCTAGTGTGGGAGTTTTATGCTAATGCCTGGTGAACGGCCCAGAGAGCTGAACTAGAGGGTAATGATAGGCGAGTCACTTATGTTAGAGGAGTGGAGATTCCCTATGATGAAGCCACTATAGCTCGTGTCATGGGACTTCCCTTGTACCCACTGGATGCAGCGCCCGCCATGTTTACCACAGAAAATTTTGATAGTGAGGATGAGTGTCCACTGGAGATGGTCAAGAGAGCTCTGTTTCTGCATGGTAGAGATTGGAACTTATCCGTGACTGGCACGGTCAAGCATATGTATCAGAAACATCTCGTGAGAGCTGCTAGATTTTGGGTCCGGTTCATTGTGCATAACTTGGACCCACACTCGCATGATACAGAGGTGCAGCCGGGAGTGTGCAGGCTGATTTATGCCCTTCGTCAGGGGATTATAGTGGATGCGGCATCAATCATTTCTGATCGTATGCATCGCTTTGCCAGGAAGGAGACGGGGTATGTTGGTTTTTCGTGGGTCATTACACGGTTGTGCACCGCGGCTGGAGTTGACTTTAGAGCAAATGTGAGGGATCTTAGACGGACTCCCAGGATGACCAAGGCCACGTGGGACTCATATATTGTTAGGGCCATAGAGACAGCCGGAGAGGACCCACCACCGCAGCAGCAGAAGTTCGTTCCACCACCACCACAGCCGCACCATTCTGAGGCAGGACCATCCAGCCAGCCGGCGAGGCAGTCGGGCGGCATGGATGAGGTCATTGGGTTGATGCAGTGTATGGTGCAGAGATAGAGCAGAGCGGCCGAGTTTCAGCGCAGAGAGATGCGTCGGAACCAGGCCAGAGATGGGTTTTGAGAGACTGGAGAACAGCGTTGGGCCTACCATACGATGTGCCTCCGTACACTGAGGAGGATCATGGCCTGCTGGATTCTTCACCAGATGAGGATGATAGTTAGGGGATGTAGTATTTTATTTTGATTTATCATATGTATTCCCCTTCCCTATTTGGACCTATACTGTACCGGAAAACAAAAACATGTATTTGCTTTCTAGGATTTGTTTTTAGTTTTATTGCATGGATTTTATTTGGTTCACTTGTTATTTGCATCTGGATATTTATTTTGTGCAACAGGTGTGAGTTGATGTTTTCCCCATGAGAGGTGCTCTTTTGCACATGTTTCTAACGACCTGCAGGTACTAAGTTTGGGGAGCATCATCTCACTTTTGTTAGTGATGAGCATTTGATGTGGATGTGATAGGGAAGTGTTCTAAATTTATCCTTGTAATTTTTTTGTTTTGTAGTTTTAGTTTAGATTAGTTTGCTTGAGGACAAGCCAACCTCTAAGTTTGGGGGAGTGGACAAAATAAAAAAAAAAATTCAGACTTGAATTGTTCTCCCATTTTTGGTGTTGGTTTGTGTCTTAGGTAGAGGTATTGTAATTATTCTAGACTTAGGACTGTTTTTCTGATGATAGGTGTATATACTTACTTTAGGATTAGACTCATTGATCCATGTTACTAATTTGTTTGAGCTGTAAATATTTTTGAAATCTGGTTATTTTGACAAACTTTTTCAGAATTTGTAACTAGTGAACTGACTGTAGCCTGTGAGATTTTTGAGCCTAAACACTAGAGGGGTAAGATTTATTGAATTATTGTGATGTGAAACCCCTATTTCTTTCACGATTAAGACACTTAGGATTGTGTTTTTGTGGCCTTCAGATTATTTGTTTGGACATGTTTCCCATAACTGCCCATTTTGAGCCAGATGTGAAATGATTTTTCTTTGGTACCCTGCATTAGTTGTATTATATTTTTGTGAGTACCTTAGGATTTTTGGAAGAGCAATTGAGAGGGACATTTCAAAAGAGAAAAATTGTGTAAAAGTGTTGTTGAGTTTACTCCTCTTCCAAAAGGAAAAACAAATGGAAAAAAAATTGAAAAAAATTGAGAATTTATGATAATTGAGAATAAGAAGAAAAAGAAATTTGTTTGGAAGAGAGTAGAGAAAAAAGTGAAAAGAAAAGAAGTATGAAATTGATTGTGAATAAGTATGAGTCCTCGTAGTATTAATTGATCATTCAAAATTTTTGAGGGAAATTTGTTTTTGCATTTTAGCCCTTAGTTTTATCTTTTCTTTTTTTTTATCTCACCTAACACTTTTAGCCATGGCCTCATTACAACCAAAATTAAGACCTTTTGATTTTTGCATGCATTCAATAATTTCAATGGAGATTTGGGTCTATGGTCAAGCATATGGTAACACATTGTCATTGTATGAACTTGAGTGAATTGTTATAACCCTTGATACACATGAGATATATACACTGAGAGGTGGAGAGTGTTCACTAGTTTTGGGTTCTGATTGGGTTTGTTTCTTTAACCGGTTTTTAAATATGTGAATAGCTTGTGTAAATATGTGGCTGTATTGATGAGTTAAAGTCTTAGATTAGGTGTTGTACATTTTGATTAAGATAGTAGTCTTTGTTTTAGAATTTTTATTTTACTTTTGCCTGGGACATGCAAAATGCTAAGTTTGGGGGAGTAATTTGGGTATAATATATGATGTTTTTGGGCTTAATTTCACTTCCTTTTGCTATGGTTTTGGCTTGTTTCTCTTGTAAATATAGGTAATTTGTATTAGTTTTAGGAATTTTTAGTATTATAGAGTCCTTTGAACGTTTTGATCCGTTTTGGGTATGTTTCAGGTGCTTTTGGAGCTTTACTTGAAGAAAATATTATTGGAGCTGAGAAGAGCATGAGAAGAGCTTGAAAATGACACAAGAACGGAAAGAAACGGAGTTGGAAAATGCACCACACGCCCAGGCGCATGGACCGCGTGCCCAGGCGTGCGTGCATCGATCGTTAGCTCTGGGTGATCAGATGGCGTGCGCCCAGGCGTGCAACCCTATATGCCCAGGCGTGCGTGACTCGTGAAGGCCCAATTGGGCCAATTTCTGAGCAATTTTGGAGGATTCTATTAGGATTTGTATTTTATGTATATATTCTACGTTTTAGAGTCATTAAAGTCAGGTTAGAGCCTTGAGAAGGGAGATTACACACTTTTGGAGAGCATTCGAAGGAGGAACCCGGAGAAGATTGAAGATTTGAAGCAGTTTTCTATGGTAATTTAGGAATGAATTCCATAGTTATTGTTTTTCTTATTTCCTTCATTATGTGTAACTAAACCTTTTGTGTTAGGAACATGGTGGATTTGTATTTGTAATTTATTTTTATGAATTACTGTTTTTTCAGTTTTAAATCATGTGTTTAATTGGGTTTTTATTGTTATGCATGGAAGTAGCTAATCTATGTTTTGGATCTTCTAAATCTGAATTGGAAAATTAGAATTTGAAATAGGTCATGCAATTAAACAGCATAATTTTTCAATCAGTAGGGATACTATTGAATTCTTATGTAACTTTTCATAATTCACTGTTCTTAATCAAGGTTATTCAATGGTTTAAATTTCTAAGGAATTAAGATTTATCAAGTTGAATAATAAACAGTAATTTCATAAGAGGAATCTAGGAATTACTATTTTCTGAATTTGTTCTTGATTTGAATGAGAAACATTGATTTATAATAAATGAATGAACGTACAATGAAACTGAGTTCCTAACCAAGTTTTCCCATTGCAATCCTAGTTTTATTTTATTTTACAGTATTTAATTTATCCTTTTGATTTATTTATTTAATTCTGAATTTTAGCTTTTAATAGATTTTGCTTTAAATTTCCCTTAGGTAGAAATAGATTAAACAATTTTGAGTCCCTGTAGGAACGATATCTGGTCTTAACCGACTGTATTACTTTTCGATCTAGTATACTTGCTAGAGAGTGAACAACCACTGATCCCCACGTTGTACCTGACCCAGTCACTGAAGAGGCAACACAGGCACTGGAGAATTATAACAAATATAACAAATGGGTACGTGGTCACCTTCTGAGCAATATGTCCATTAATCTCTTCGACTTGTTCGTGACTAACAAATCATCAAATTCGATATGGGAGACCCTGGAGAAAAAGTATGGAGCGGGTGATGCTGGGAATCGAAAATATGTCACTGACAAGTAGTTGCAGTTTCAAATGGTGGACGACAAACCAATAATGGAGCAAGTGCACGAGTATGAGAATCTGGTTGCAGATGTTCTCAATGAAGGAATGAAGATGTGTGAGATTTTACAAGCGAATGTTTTGTTGGAAAAGTTTCCCCCTTCGTGGAGTGACTTCATAAATCATCTCAAGTACAAAAAGAATGACTTCCATTTGCAGGAACTGATCAGCCACATGAGAACAGAAGAGACAAATCGTATCAAGGATAGGTATCAAAATGGTTTAAATTTTTCTAATGCTAATCTCATTGAGTCTATTGTTAGTTTTCAAAAAACAGGCAGAAACAGGGAAAGCATCAAAGTCAGAACAACAAGCAGAAGGGAAACAATCATGTATTGAAACCAAATAATGTTATCCAGAAAAACAAAGAATTGTCATGTGTAACACCCTATCTTAATTAATATACTAATTACCCCGAATAGATTTAGTAACTTGAAAATTTCTTTCTTAAACACTTAGTTACTCATTAAAAACTCTTGGATACATTAATTATTTATTAAAAATCTCCGTAAAATAGGATGAGGTTTACTTTGTTTTAGGGACTTTCCAAAAGTATGTGTTTACCCTGAAAACTTGTATTAACACTTTCATATAATCAACAGTATGCCGGCAGGGCAAAATATAATACATTGTATTCAAATACATCATTTCCAAAATAATAAATAAGATACAAAATAGTTTGATCCCCAAAATATAATACATAGCGTGCATATATATATATATATACGTCAAAAGTCTAATTTAAAGTCTCGGACCAACATATGGTCCCACCCCTAAATATTCACACTCCATGGTGTGGAGTGTGCCCCTGCTCGACCACGACTCGTGCATGCTCCGCCTCGGTACCTATAAAAAAATGGCAAGAAGGGTAGCATTACACAAAACTTAGAAATATAGCTTCTACAAAAGCATAGCAATAAACCAAGGCCCTGCACTATGCCATAATACCCCATTCGTACACTATCTCACTTTCCTTTTTATTCATCTCGATCTTTCTTATCTTTTCACTTCCATATTTTCCATATGTCTTGCTAATCTTTTCATTCCTTTCTTATCTTTCGCTCACCTTTTGGTGGGTCATATTATCATTTCTTCACACACCACTAGGGCGGGTCCTATTTACAAGCTTCACACTCCATCTTGGAGGGTCCTATTACCTATTACATACTCCATGGAGGAGGGTCCATAACAAAAATATTCACGCTCCCCTTAGGGAGGGTCCATTATTCACATATATTCACACTCCGCTATGGAATGTCCATTTATATACACGCTCCGCTATGGAGGGTCCATTTATATACACGCTCCGCTATGGAGGGTCCATTTATATATATTTTCACGCTCCACTTAGGGAGGGTCCTTATAAATTATGCATATTCTCACTTCCATTGGAAGGGTCATTCATACTCATTCACATATTTGCACTCCCTTTGGGAGGGTCTTTTATACATACACCATCATGCACAACATGAATTCATCTTTTCACAGTCCTATATCCACACACCTTGATAGGTGGTCCTTCTCACATTAGCAATATAGTTCCATTATTCAATTAGTACACTCATTACTAGTTCATTCATTACCTAATTTCCTTTCAATTTCATTCCAAGCTTTAGCGTTCTTAACCGAATCTAGTCATAATTACACTATAACCTGTTTACCATTCATGTTTCTCCTTTCTTTCTCTACTTCTCAATTATTCCTATATTTCTGTATTTCATGTCTATCATAAATCTATATCTTCACAGTCATTCAAGAAAGTTTCTTTTCTTTATTTACCTTAGAATCTATAACATTATTATCTACTCTAGTTTCACTTTCCATTTTATTTACTCATTCTTAGTCTTTTATCTTATTTTCTACATTTTATATTCCTCTTTCCTTATTATCTTACTATTGTCTATTCTTAGTCCTTATTCGCTCTTTTATGAATGCTCTTCTTATTTGTTCTTATCACTCCCTAATTTACTAACCACTTAGCCAATCATTCCTTTTCCTATCCATAATTACCTACACTTATTTTCCTACACTATAATTTGTTTTCCTTCTAGTTTTATTAATTACCTCTTTCTATTTTCAATATCATCTACCCTGAGGTTTTGTATTCTGCTCATCCCTCTACCCTTAGTCATCACTATAACCAAAGAGAACCTATTCCCTAAGCTAAGGTAACACAACCTTCTTAACCCTAACCTTGTAGAGAGAGAAAGCTTCAAGCTATGGAGGAGAGAGAAAGTGGATCATGAAACAAAAGGAGTAAAATTAGTTAGAGATTATGGGGGAAATTCGTATAATATGAAAGAAATGAGGAGGAAAGCTTGAATCTCACTTACTTTGAGCTTTAAAAGATGGAAATCAAGAGTGGGTGTTAAAACCTTTGAACCCTAACTCATACCCATGGCTTGAGAGAGAATAATAAGAGAGATTGATGAAAGAGATAATGTTTGTATGTGATGGGGATTGATTTTTAGTGGTTTATTATGGGTTTGAGGGATGATTTCAAGTGGAATTTAGAGAGAGAAAGGGGAGGATTTCGTGCCCTAGAGAGAGAGAGAACAAAGGAGGAGTGAATGAGGAAGAAGACCCCAACGCGCTTTATTTTTTTTCACTGAACACTCGTACTAATCAATTAGTCTAGATACTAATCGATTAGTGTGGCATATTTCCAATTTATTTGCTCTCTGTAACACGGGCTAATAGGCTGGCCTGTTTTTGTTTATTTTCTTTTCTTTAACTTAACGAATGTCGTATTTCTTTGTTACCCATCGGATCTTGATCAAATTTTAAGACAAGCTTCCTAAGATACTTATCTTCACATCCAATGGTGCAATTTTACGTTTTCATTTGTAGATATTTAATTTTTAATTTCCTAATGAACGGTGTTTCTAACACCGAAAACACCGTATTTAGCACTCATTTGTTCTTCTTTAAATTTCCTATCCGATGCCAATGCTTCTTAACTCCTTTATGGCACTCAAAGAAATCCTAATCCATCACCTTAAATCCTTTTTAGCATAATTATTATTTCCTAATTTTATTATTATTCTAGTTACTCTTGGATTTAAAATTCGGGATGTTACAATTCTCCTCCACTTATTAGAATTTCATCCTCGAAATTCCATTCAGTTCCTTAAATGGAGAACCATCCCATTGGCAATATTTATGAATATAGTCCTTACTTCCATTGGTTACGTTCGTCCACACCTCGGTTCGCTGTCATTCGGACCCGATCTGAAAGCAGCTCACTAAGTCCTCCCCCACTTAGCATAGGCATACCCCTTCGTATCTGTATGCCCTTAAGTTCTTGCACTCAAGGGGAGCACAAATACGACTCAAGCTAGCTGGTCTTAGTGTGGCCCCTTCTCGCAATTGTTAAGATTGGTTTGTCTTACGATTGTCCGTTCAGGGATCTTGGTAAGATCCAAGGATGAGTTTTGAGTCACTAACACCTACTCTGATTCCCACGGGGACTAGAGGTGTTTCCTATGAAGTTTTACCTTCTTTCCAAAGGATCTATGTTCGGTTATAGTACTCTTAATTGATAATATAGTCTGAGGCTCTTATCCTTAAGCTTCGTTTTGGGGTCTAGTTCCCGATTCGGTGTAAGGAATTTGGGGAGAACACCATTCAGGTGAGTGTCTATCCCGCTAATAGATTTGTGTCTTTGTAGAATTCCTATCGCAATTGTTTCCAACTTCATTAAGAAAGTTGCCCTGATATCGTCCGTTAATATATGCAAAGATCGAGGTGACCAACCCCAACCTTACGCCCATTAACAGCACATCATCGACGGTTTTGCTGATAGCATCATCATTTAACAGGTGTAGGATCAGAGTGGTTAGTTCTAACCTTACATTCTATTAAACAATAGCACTACCATGGAGTTCGGTTATATTCTAGTTAGAGTCCTACTACTTTAATTTCAATTCTTTCTAAAGCTTTTCGCTCTCTTCCCTAAATGGCCGAACTGAATATGCGTGTCTCCTAAGTTCCACACTTCGCCTTTCACAAACTAGAGATTATGATCCTAAACTAGTTACGCTTCACCAAGCCTTTACTAAGAGGGTAATGAAGATGGACAACAAAATCTGGTAAGGCATTTCTATTTTTGGAGTGTCCTAGTCTTCTCAGGTAATCAATAGAAATAGACAAAAGTGCAGCATCTCAATTAAGTAGTACCACGTACCTCGAATCGTTCCGTCAGTATTCTCCACCTCTTTTCCATCCACACTGTATACTTTTCCCCTCTGGGTGGACCGACCTGCACCTACTGGATGGGCTCTAGTTGCATTCACCTCTTTCTTCATAACACTCTTCGGACAATTAGCAGCATAATGCCCTGGTTGTCTGCACACAAAACAACTGAACTCGCTCCTAGTCTAATTCTGAAACCAGCACTCCCTCCATGCTGCTTTCCACAATGTGAACATAGTGGAAAAGCACCTGTATTAGTCACATTTCTACCCATGGCCCTTGGCACTGCTTCTCCGTTGTTGGGAACAACATAAGGGCTTGACATTTGAGTTGGCCCATCATTTCTGATAGGACCTCCTGCCTTCCGCCCACTCTTGCCTTTCTCTTCAGTTGATTTCTGAGCTGCTCTGTTTCGATCATTGGCTGACTTCCGTTTGAGGCCCTTCTTATAAGTACTCGACATGTTTACCAACTAAGAAAGATTATCAATGTTGTGATATTCAATAGAGAGATGAACATCATCCCGAAGATCCGCTTCAAACTTAATGCACTTGGTGCGCTCGTCTGCATCTCTGTAACTGCCCGAGTAGCGGATCAGATCCTCAAACTGCGCTACATAATCACCAACGGCCATCGACCCTTGCACCAGCTGGAGGAAAGCGATCTCCTTCTCCCTTCGAACATCCTCAGGAAAATATTCCCAAGAAAGCGGACTTTAAATAAGTCCCAAGTTACTGCTTGATTCGTCGCGTCAAATCCTCTCCTCTGCTATTCCCACCAGTGTTCAGCCTCACTGGTCAGCATATATTCAGACAGCCGCACCCGATGCTCAGCAGGTGGCTGTAGAGAACGGAGAATCTTTTCGATATCCTTGATCCACTTCTGTACTTCTTCAGGATCATTGCCTCCTTCGAATCTGGGTGGCTCACTTTTTCTGAACCGCGCCATCTAGTCGATTTAAATAGGAACCGGGGGTGGAGGTTGCATGGTTGCCGCTGTGGTTGTTGCTGCAGCTGCTGCTGCTGCGGCTATGTTCTCTGCCTGATTATGATGCATTTCAGCTATATTCGTCGATTGGTTCTGTTTCATCTGAACTAGATTTTCCAGAATAGCAGCGATCCTGTCGTTTTCGGCACGTCTCCCAACCATAGTGTTTAGTCATGGAGGGACAACTGGTTACTGTTTGCACAAATAAATAATTGCACATGTGTCCTACTTATTGACCTAGACACTTAACCATACACTTCGATTACTCGCTTGGTGAGTAACCACTGGAGTTATAAGTCCACACTCTAAAGGCCGAGAGAAACTGCTCTGATACCACAATGTAACACCCTATCTTAATTAATGTACTAATTACCCCGAATAGATTTAGTAACTTGAAAATTTCTTTCTTAAACACTTAGTTACTCATTAAAAACTCTTGAATACATTAATTATTTATTAAAAATCTCCATAAAATCGAACGGAGTTTACTTTGTTTTAGGGACTTTCCAAAAGTATGTGTTTACCCTGGAAACTTGTATTAACACTTTCATATAATCAACAGTATGTCAGCATGGCAAAATATAATACATTGTATTCAAATACATCATTTCCAAAATAATAAATAAGATACAAAATAGTTTGATCCCCAAAAGACAATACATAGTGTGCATATATATATATACGTCTAAAGTCTAATTTAAAAACTCAGACCAACATATGGTCCCACCCCTAAATATTCACACTCCACGGTGTGGAGTGTGCCCCTGCTCGACCACGACTCGTGCATGCTCCGCCTCGGTACCTGTTAAAAAATGGCAAGAAGGGTAGCATTACACAGAACTTAGAAATATAGCTTCTACAAAAGCATAGCAATAAACCAAGGCCCTACACTATGTCATAATACCCCATTCGTACACTATCTCACTTTCCTTTTTATTCATCTCGATCTTTCTTATATTTTCACTTCCATACTTTCCATATGTCTTGCTAATTTTTTCATTCCTTTCTTATCTTTCGCTCACCTTTCGGTGGGTCATATTATCATTTCTTCACACACCACTAGGGTGGGTCCTATTTACAAGCTTCACACTCCATCTTGGAGGGTCCTATTACCTATTACACACTCCATGGAGGAGGGTCCATAACACACATATTCACGCTCCCCTTAGGGAGGGTCCATTATTCACATATATTCACACTCCCTACGGGCCCTACGGGAGGGTCCGTTATTCACGTTCCATTATGGAGGGTCCTTTTATATACATGCTCCGTTATGGAGGGTCCATTTATATACACACTCCATTATGGATGGTCCATTTATATACACACTCCATTATGGATAGTCCATTTATATACACGCTCCGTTATGGAGGGTCCATTTATATACACGTTGCGCTATGGAGGGTCCATTTATATACACGCTCTGCTGTGGAGGGTCCATTTATAAGCATGCTCCGCTATGGAGGGTCCATTTATATACACGCTCCACTATGGAGGGTCCATTTATATACACGATTTGTTATGGAGGGCCCATTTATATATATTTTCACGCTTCACTTAGGGAGGGTCCTTATAAATTTAGCATATTCTCACTTCCATTGGAAGGGTCTTTCATACTCATTCACATATTTGCACTCCCTTTGGGAGGGTCTTTTATACATACACCATCATGCACAACATAAATTCATCTTTTCACAGTCCTATATCCACACACCTTGATAGGTGGTCCTTCTCACATTAGCAATATAGTTCCATTATTCAATTAGTACACTCATTACTAGTTCATCCATTACCTAATTTCCTTTCAATTTCATTCTAAGCTTTGGCGTTCTTAACCGAATCTAGTCATAATTACACTATAACCTGTTTACCATTCATGTTTCTCCTTTCTTTCTCTACTTCTCAATTATTCTATTAATTCCGTATTCCGTGTCTATCATAAATCTATATCTTCACAGTCATTCAAGCAAGTTTCTTTTCTTTATTTACCTTAGAATCTATAACATTATTATCTACTCTAGTTTCACTTTCCATTTTATTTACTCATTCTTAGTCTTTTATCTTATTTTCTACATTTTATATTCCTTTTTCCTTATTATCTTACTATTGTCTATTCTTAATCCTTATTCACTCTTTTATGAATGCTTTTCTTATTTATTCTTATCACTCCCTAATTTACTAACCACTTAGCCAATCATTCCTTTTCCTATCCATAATTACCTACACTCATTTTCCTACACCATAATTTGTTTTCCTTCTAGTTTTATTAATTACCTCTTTCTATTTTCAATATCATCTACCCTAATGTTTTGTATTCTACTCATCCCTCTACCCCTAGTTATCATTATAACCAAAGAGAAACTACTCCCTAAGCTAAGGTAACACAACCTTCTTACCTTAACCTTGTAGAGAGAGAAAGCTTCAAGCTATGGAGGAGAGAGAAAGTGGATCATGAAACAAAAGGAGTAAAATTAGTTAGAGATTATGGGGGAAATTCGTATAATATGAAAGAAATGAGGAGGAAAGATTGAAACTCACTTACTTTGAGCTTTAAATGATGGAAATCGAGAGTGGGTGTTGAAACCTTTGAACCCTAACTCATACCTATGGCTTGAGAGAGAATAATAAAAGAGATTGATGAAAGAGATGATGTTTGTATGTGATGGGGGTTGATTTTTAGTGGTTTATTATGGGTTTGAGGGATGATTTCAAGTGGAATTTAGAGAGAGAAAGGGGAGGATTTCGTGCCCTAGAGAGAGAGAACAAAAGAGGAGTGAATGAGGAAGAGGACCCCAACGCGCTTTATTTTTTTCACTAAACACTCGTACTAATCGATTAGTCTAGGTATTAATCGATTAGTGTGGCAAATTTCCAACTTATTTGCTCTCTGTAACACGGGCTAATCGATTAGTGCAGTTTGGCCTGTTTTTGTTTATTTTCTTTTCTTTAACTTAACGAATATCGTATTTCTTCGTTACTCATCGGATCATGCTCAAATTTTGAGACAAGCTTCCTAAAATACTTATCTTCACATCCAATGGTGGAATTTAAGTTTTAAGTTATAGATATTTTATTTTTAATTTCCTAATGAAGGGTGTTTCTAACACCAAAAACACCGTATTTAGCACTCATTTGTTCTTCTTTAAATTTCCTATCCGATGCCAATGCTTCTTTACTCCTTTATGGCACTCAAAGAAATCCTAATCCATCACCTTAAATCCTTTTTAGCGTAATTATTATTTCCTAATTTTATTATTATTCTAGTTACTCTTGGATTTAAAATTTGGGATATTACATCATGCTGGTACTGCAAAAAACTAGGACACAAGTGTAAGATCCATGAAAAATGTTTTGATAAATGCCAAAAGGTTTTGAACAAGCTTCAAGTGTGTTGATCAAGTTCAAGCTCAACAAGCAACAACAAACATCAAGTTAAGAAGAGAGAGCCAACTCATGAAGACTTAGTTTGGTAGTTTGTGTTTTAATGTTTTATCTTTAGCCTCACAAGTCTTTTAGTTTATGAGTTTGGGTAGAGTTTATTAGAGGGTAGTGAATCTCTTTTGATTGCATGATTATATCATATTTTGAGTATTCACTTTGCCTAAAATCAATAGGTGGCTTAAAGGTTTGAAAGAAAAGGTTTAGTTTTTGAGAAAACAAGTTTTAAGTGATTTTTAATGTTAATAATCGATTAACAGATTTTGATAATTGATTAACAGTGTATTTTGAACTGATAATCGATTAACAAACTTTTGATAATCGATTATCTGCACCTTTACTCGAGTATCTTTGGTCTCACTCGAGTGAAAATTATCTTGCTTTCGTATTACTCGATTAACACTTATTTTACTCGAGTAAACAGGGTCTGTAACTGTTTTAAATACGTTTTTCACTTCTCAAAAGCTATTCTAAGTTGCTCCAACTTTTGGGTATTCTATATAAACCTTTTCCTAATCATTTCTATCAACTAGAATCATTTTGATACACAATTTTACAAAGAATCAAAGCCACACTATTCTCTCTCACTCTCTCAAGATCAAAGCTTTCATTTTTACATTCTTTGATCAAGAACCTTGAATCTCTCATGTTGATATTTCATAGCTTTTGAAAGAGATTCATAGGATTGTTATTGTTTTTCATTTGAGTTGTAATCTTTGCAAAAGGCAAGCTATCTACAACAAAGGAAGACTTGATTTTGTAAATCAAGCAAAGTTATTTGGAAGCCTTGGTGAGGCATTTCATCAAGCACTTGGAAGCCTTGTTGAAGAACAAGCATTTGGAAGTCTTGTAGTAAAGCAAGCATTGGAAGTCTTGTTGAGGGGATTTGGCAAGCAAGATAAGAGGTTAGATTAGATATCAATAGGGTTACAAGGCAAGGGTGTGGTATCTCTTGTAGGCTAGCAAGAAGGGAGTCTTGTGAGGCATTTACTTGTAATTTGAGAAACTCTAATTCCTCATAGTGAAGAATCTCTCTTGGTTGAAGAGGGGACTGGAGTAGCTTTCAAGTGGATGAAAGTGAACCAGGATAAATCACTGTGTCGTATCTCTAAACTCTCTACTCTTTACATTCTTGTTATTCATATTGTTCTTGATTGAAAACCTAGAAAAAGTGATTTTTCATAATTGATTGAATTGAATCTTAATTATGCAAAATTGATTTGGGGAAAATCATTTTCATAACTAGGTTAATCAATAAGAATATTGGTGTTAATTGTTTCCGCTGAATCTCTGGTTATATTTGTTAATTGATTGATTTTCGTATTTGATTGAAAAGTGATTAATTCATTAACAGAGGCATTAATCGATTAGTTCTTATCATTAATCGATTAAGGCTAAAGAATTTTCAAGAAAATCATTTGTTTTAATCGTTTTGATTTGTTTCTTGCGAAAATCTTTCAAAGTTTCTTTAACACCTATTCAACCCCCCCTTCTAGGTGTTCTCCTAGTGTTTCCTAGTTATTTCAACCACCGATTGTAGGTTTCTCACAACAAGGCTTACCACTGCAAGGCGTGAAAGAAAGCAGAAAACAAGAATAACAACAATAACAACATTCCAAGGCAGAGTCGTACTGGTTGCGTCCTCAAGCAAACCTGGTTGAAGATGATGAACTAATTGTTGCTGTTGTTGAGTAAGTGAATCTGGTTAGCAACGTCACTGAATGGGTCCTCGACACTGGAGCAACAAGGCACATATGCGGAAATAAAGAATTGTTCCAAGATTTTGAGGAAGCAACAGATGGTGATATTGTCTGTATGGGAAACTCTGCTACTGCTGGAGTATGTGGAAAAGGAAAATTTCTACTCAAATTAACTTCTAGAAAGACTATAGCTTTGAACAATGTGTTTTATGTACCTTTTATGCGTAGGAATTTAGTTTCTGGTGTACTGCTTAATAAGGCTGGTTTAAAAATTGTTCTAGAAGCTGATAAAATTGTAATAACCAAAAATGGTGTTTTTGTGGGAAAGGGGTATCTAAATGGTGGGCTATTTGTACTTAACTCCTCTAATATTAATAATAATATTTTCACTTCTGCTTATTTCGCTGAGTCTTTTGATCTTTGGCATAGTATATTAGGACATTTGAATTTTGGTTCTACACAAAAATTGTGAAATATGAGTCAGTTCCCCACTTTATCTAAAAGGAAAAATACCAAATGTCAAATTTGTGTATAGGCTAAATCCTTTAAGAAATCGTTTAACTCTATAATTGGTAGAAAAACCGAACTTTTAGAATTAGTTCACTCTGATTTGAAAGACTTTAAAAGTTTGGTATGTCGGGGTGGAAAAAGATATTTTATAACATTTTAAGACAATTTCTCAATGTACACAAAAACCTACCTTTTAAGATCAAAAGATGAGATTGATTCAATGTTTTTGAAATATAAGGCAGAAGTGGAAAAAGTCAGTTAAATCGAAAAATTAAGAGACTTAGAACTGGTAGAGAAGGAGAGTATTGTACAAATAGTCTTAGATATTTTTGTGAGAAAAATGGTATTATACATGAATTCTCTGCCCCTTATACCCATGAACAGAATGGCGAAAGGAAAAATAGAACTTTGAAAAATATGATGAATGCTATGTTGCTTTCCTCTGGTTTGCTTGATAGTTTCTGGGGTGAAGCTGTTTTAACAGCATGTTATGTCTTGAATAAAGTACCTCATAAAGCTTTAGATAAAACACCATAGAAAATGTGTAAAGGTTCTGCACCTAATCTGAAATTTTTGAAAACTTGGAGTTGTTTAGCTAAAGTTGGGTTACCTGATTTCAAAAGGACTAACATTGGTGCTAAAACCATATATGTTGTTTTTATTGGTTATGCTCTTAATTGTGCTGCTTACAGATTTTTGTCTCTTAGTTATCATTCTATCACAGAATCTAGGGATGCTGAATTCTTTGAAGGTATATTCCCTTATAAACAGAAATTGATTTCTCAACATGGTAGTTCTACTCCCCAAGGCATTTTTTATGCATCTTTAGACTTGAGTGTATCTCCTGTTTTGCATGCTTCTAGTTCAAATATTATTGATAAAAATGTTGTGATTGATGAACCTAGAAGGAGTAAGATAAAAAGAACAAAAACTACTTTTGGTCCTGATTTTATCACTGCTTTCTTAACTGAAAATTTTGATGTTGATCTTCTGTCTGAAGAAATTGTTTTTGCTTATATCTTATAAGAAGATCCCAAAACTTATTCTGAAGTGATAAAATAAGTAGACTCTAGTTTCTGGATAAATGCCATAAAAAGTAAAATAGATTCTATTATGAGTAATCATACTTGGGAGTTGGTGGAGCTGCCTAAAGGTTGTAAACCCATTGGTAGCAAATGGATTTTTAAAAGAAAATGAGATCTGATGGCTCCATAGAAAAGTTCAAAGCTAGATTGGTGATTAGAGGTTTTACTCACAAGAAAGGTGTAGGTTATTTTGATACTTATTCACCATTCACTAGAATTTGAACTATGCGTGCTTTAATTGCTTTGGTTGCCACACAAAATCTGATTATACATCAAATGGATGTAAAACTGCATTTTTAAATGGCGATTTAAATGAAGAAATTTATATGGAACAACCTGAGGGTTGTGTTTTGCCTGGAAAGGAAAATCTATTTTGTAAACTTAAAAAATCTTTGTATGGTTGGAAGCAAGCACCTAAACAATGGTATGAGAAATTTAATAATGCTTTGCTAGAATATGGTTTTTCTGTTAATACCTCTGATATATGTGTATGCAAAGATGTTTGACTCTGAATGCGTCTTAATATGCTCATATGTGGATGATATGTTAATTTTTGGAATGCATTTAGTTGTGATAAATGAAACCAAATGATTTTTTAGTTCAAAGTTTGAGATGAAAGATTTAGGAGAAGATGATGTGATACTTGGGATTAATATCAATAGAACTGAAAATGAGATTTCTCTAAATCAATCTCACTATGTTGAAAAAAAATACTAAAGAAATTCATTATTTTTGATGTTATGCTTGTAAGAACTGCATATGATCCTAGTTTTCATTTGAAGAAAAATTCTAGTGATATAAGTGTGTCTCAATCTGAATATGCAAGAATTATTGAGAGTTTAATGTTTCTTATGAACTGCACTAGACTTGATATTGCATATGTTGTTAGTAGATTGAGTCGTTATACTCATAATCCTAGTGGAGATCACTGGATTGCCTTATGACGTTTTTCAAAATATTGAAAAGGAACTATTGATTGGAGTTTCCATTTTACCAAGTTTCCTGCTGTTTTAGTAGGATATTGTGAAGCAAACTGGATATCTGACAATGATGAGGTGAGTTCCACCAGTGGTTTTGTTTATACCTAGGTGGAGGAGCTATATCTTGAAAATCGGCTAAACAAACTTGTATAGCATGTTCAACTATGAAATCTGAATTTATAGCTTTGGAGCTGGCAGGACAATAAGCTGAATGGCTCAGAAGTCTTATGGCAGACATACCTTTGTGGGGGAGAACTACACCAGTTTCACTGCATTGTGACTCTCAAGCAGCGATTGGAGTTGCAAATAGTAACACTTACAATGGAAAGAAGAGACATATTTGTTTTAGACATGATAGTGTTAGGCAGTTAATAGAAAACGGTGTAATTACTCTTGATTATGTAAAAAGTGAAAAGAATTTAGTCGATCCCTTCACCAAGGGACTACCTAGGAAAATTGTCTTGGATTCATCGAGGGGGATGGGCCTTACGCCTTGAGAGGAGGAAAATGTGGTGGATTCCCTTCTATTGGTCAAACGAAGCCACATGAGTACTATAGTGCATTACATGCTCATCCCTGTGACATAGCCCTAGTGTTTGGGTGGTGATTTAACAGTTAGCATTTGATGTATCTATTAATAAAATTTGGAATACATGGTACATAACCCATTAAATAGGGTGATGCTATAGAGACGCATTTGATGTACTTACTAAAGTTGTTAAAGATATATATCCCTAAAATGGGTGGTCCTATAGAGACGCGCTTGATATATATGTTTCAGTGAGTGAGAAACTTGTATGAAAGACTTAGGCAATCTTTCTGAGACACTCATATGCAATCCAAGGTTTACTTATGGCTTATATCAAAAAATATGTTGTTATAATTTGTTGTTTAAAAAACTACATCGCGAAATCTCACAAGTGTTTAAGGTTACTTACGTGTTGTGGGGGTCTCAACTAATTAAATTCTATAAAGTCTAAGGGAACTTCACTTTATAGAATATAGTTGTTGCCTCATATCACTACGTGTTAATTCAAATCCTATGGATATTAACACTTAAGCATAAAAAACCTTAGGTCGCTCTTCTTTTCCTTTTTCTATGTGACTGCCATTAGTGGGGGATTGTTGGAATTAATGGCATTCATCTTATTAGTCCCACATTGGCCAATTTTGGTAAAACTTGACCCTTTATATTTCATTATTATCTACACACTTGAAAATAAGTTATTGGGTTTTGGTAGTGAATTTGTTAGGCCTAAAACACGCGCGCCGCTGCTATTCGAGCAGTGCGGGGCAGGTGTACGGGTCCTCTTTTTGGAAGGTCATTGGCCAAACGTTTTTTTTTTATTAACCACGTTTTTAAATTTGGCAGTTGCAAATTTTATGGGCCTTTATTTCTGCTATTTCAGATAGGCCATGATAACAATTTATTGGCCATCAATTTTTGGCTGTTAGGTGTCTGAGCGGAGGGCTATATCATATTGCTTCTTCATTCTGGTTGATAGATTGAAAATCTGACCCCATTGTTATTCTCCTTTCCTCTTTTCCTTTTCCCTGTCTAAACGACCTAACTTTGTGAGATTCCAAGTTCTCTACTTCGAGTGCACGAGTTAGAGAACTGTTGTGCTAACCTTGGGAGCAAGAACCGATTGATATAGTTGCATCTCGGCTATCCGGAAATCTTGTTTTTAAGGCAGTGGATTTTACCACGACACAGTCATCTTCAACTTATTTTTCTAACATTTTCTGTAATTACCGCTTACTTCTTTTCAGCTTTGATGGTCTAACTCCATATGCCTTCTTCATTAAATGTCACATCTCGACTAATAATAACCTTCCTCGTTTCTGGATTATACAATTTATAAGCTTTATAACCATTTCTGGATTATACAATTTATAAGCTTTTGAATTTGTATTATAGCCAATAAAAATGCATTTTTTACGTTTGTCGTCTAACTTCTTCCTTAATTGATCTGGTACTCAAGCATATGCAATATTCCCAAAAACTCTAAGGTGTCAAATTTTTCTCAACTAATAATCAACATCATATGCAGTTTTCACGTTTGGCGTCTAAACTCTAAGGTTTTAAAAATTTTACGTTTTTTCTTCTCTGTGTCCTAATACTCTAAACTTAGGATGCGTAAGAGTTAATAGTCATTTTGATCTTAAAAAGATACATTAGTCATCAATTTAGTCCCTGAAAGATTTTTTACATTAATTTAGTCATCCAAAGATCAACATGACATCAAGTAGTGTAAATGTTGGTCCCCGAAAGATTTATATTAACATCTAATAAGTTCCTAATAGGACCAATGTGGTGTCATATTGATATTTGAGAGACTAAATTATTGTAAGAAATCTTTTAAGGATTAAATTGATGACTAGTATATTTTTTGGAGATCTAAGTAACTATTAACTCATACTATACCTTACATTTGTTTTTCTAAATTAATGCATGAGGATGATTCTTCAAAAGAGTTTGGTTTGTTAATATTATTACATGAGCTTTTTCCGTTTTAGATATTTATTTGTTATCATCTTCAACGTCAGAAAATATTGCATTTTAACGATATCTACAATTTATTTATGGGAGCTCCTTATCAAAAAAAAAAAAAAAAAAACAAAAAACAAAATCTTAGAGCTAAAATCCTTTTTGGTTATCAAAGAAATGAAGATGATTTAATTTCCAAATACTAGTTGTTATATGTTCAGTTCTAAAACTTGAAACATAAACTTCTGATCTATAGGATTATGCCACATGATAGGTTACGTAAGCAGTGGTGGGCAATGAGACACATCATGGTGTTTTTTATCTTCATCGAACGTGGAGAAGATACTCCTTCTGTCTTTACATATAAGTCATTCTTACCTAATTCACATATATCAAGAAAAATAATTATTACTTTCAAATTTACCAAAAAAAAAATTTTGTTATTCCAAAGTTATCCTTGTTTAAAACTTTACAACTCTATTCATTTATTTCTTTATTGTGATTATTACCTTATCACCCCTTATGTAATTATGAGGGGTGTATCTTGAATAAACTCTTTAATGTTACTTAAATATTTCAAAATGACTTATTAAAAAAAGACAAAAAATTTATCAAAATGATACCCTATATAAAAAAGGAAGGAGGAGTACAAACCTCAAAACCCAAATATAGCCTTGATCGAATGTATGCATTTTTCACATACTTTTTTAAATTCTTGTGTCAGCCTCATATATGTGACATTGATGTCTTTTTCGTAATTGGTTAATAGGTTAGATCAATTATTAAATGTATATATTTTTAATTTTTTGATTTTTAAATTTTTTTAATTATTCTTGTGAGACGGAGGGAGTAATTTAATTTGAAACAAAATTTTTTGTATTATTTATTTTGTATATTTTTTTTAAGAAAATACTTCCTTTGTTTTTTTTTGTTATAAGTCACTTTTACCTAATTCATGAAGTTTAAGAAAAGTAATTATTACTCTCAAATTTATCAAAAAAATACTCCCTCCGTCCCTTAATATAGGGCACCATTTTGGTAGAATTGATGTCCCTTTTTATAAGTCGTTTTAGAATATCTAGGTAATATTAAAGAGTTTATTCTAAATACCACCACAAGAAAATGTGTTATTTATGGCGGTTATTTTGCGGCGGTTTAAAGAACTGTCGTCGCTGTTCAATTTTAAATGTAATTTGGCGTCGGTTTTTTAACCCCCGCAAGTTGCAAGTTCACACATGCCACTTGCACGTACTATTCTTGCGTACACTCACTTTGGGCCAAACACACTCTCCCTCACACTCGTTCCAATCACTCTCACTCTCACTCTCACTCTCGAGCGTTCTATCCTCTCAAATAATCAACAGCTTGCTTCGATAGTTGGTTTCTCTGCTTTATTTTCTTGTTGATAGCTTTCATTCCAGGTGAGTTTTCTGAATCCTCACTATTTTTTCCCTAATTCTTCTCTCACTCGTTGAAGAACCTAATTGTTTTCTAAATCCCTAATTCGTTTTGCATTTTCGCATAACCCTAGTTGTTCTATCAATCATTGGAAGGTGAGTTTTCTGAATCCCTAATTCTTTTTGCATTTGGCAGAACCCTAATTGTTCTCTCACTCATTCAGAATCCCTAATTTTTGTAAGGAATTTTCGAATTTTTTTTAACTGGTGTATAAAGTAACGATGTCATAATTCTAACGCAGTTATAAATAGCATACTGCTTCTTCTTAATAGCTCCTTAGCCTGTTTAAGGAACAAATCTGTTAGATAATTGATAGCAGCAGCAATACTGCAATGACAATAACAATAGCAATACTGCAATAGAGGTGGAGAATTCAATAAGAATAGGAATAGAGGTGGATAATTTTTCCAATTTCCAAGTAAATCATAAACCAAAAGTTAGGCAGCAACATACAAAAGACAACAGGGAATGCAAACATTGTTAATATAAAATTGCTTGGACTTGAATCACTCTTAACAAAATCATGATTCTTCAGGTTCGTTATGGTACTCATGTAGTTGTTGAGGTAAACATGGGAGGTAAGGACATTGTTCACATCAAGCAGTAAAAAAGTTCAGATATTCAGCCAACTGAACTGCAGATAGCAATTAGTTGATGAACGATTTTTTGAGGACTAAAATCGAAGTTCTAATGCCAATCCTGCTGAAGTATCAGGAAAACTAAAGGTAAAGGTCTTAATTTTCTCTGATAAACCTTCTATTTCATTTTTGCTTTAGAATTTGAAAAGTATCAGGATATACGGATTAGGATCATAGAGAGTTCTTCATTTAGATGAAAAAGAAAAATTTAAAATCATAGTAACTAGGTACTGGAGGGAGCATTAAACTACTCAAGATGGCAACCACTCTTCCTAGTCTCACTCCATAATAGAAGTTATAACTCCCTTAAAGAAACATAAGCAGAACACAAAGAGAATAATGGGAATCATTAGATTGGTGTGGTGTATTTTGATGTGAATTTGACTACCATGATACAAACAGTGGCTAAGTCCATGCACTTTGAATCTTATAATGACTCTAAACATGGTGATAGGGGACTTATGTTGAAGGAATCAAAGAGGAAGTTGTGCTATCCCCTGCTCATGCCCTTTCTTTGATTGCTACAGGATAAGGTATTAAGGTATATAACCATTTAGCAAGTTTGAAGCATCAGTACCCACAAAAGTTGATGTCTAATGAATTCATGTCTAAGAAATTTTATCCTTCTTACTTTCATTTCTAAAACAGTTTTACCCATAAGCATCAAGTGATCTGAATGATCTTTGAAGAACTGCATCAAAGAACAACATTCACTGATTGCTCTTGAACAAGGTGTACTAGACAAAAGCTTGTAGAACTGCAATTTGTTATGGATTCTGAGAAGAGTCAAGGATTAGTTCTAAAGGCATTTTAAAATTTTTAATGTGTTTCTTTGATATGTTTTTACTTGAAGATGTATGAATGATATACAAAAGTCATATGAATGATCTTTAAATTTTTAAAAAACAATGAAGCTTATGCGCTCCTTGATGAAGTATAGTATAGTATTCACGTGAACCTATTTCTATCTTTATATTCTGTATGCTGATTCTTTTAGTCTTTATTTACCTAGATTTTGTATTGTAACCGTTGAGGGATTAGTTTCGAAGTTGATTCATTTACATTGATAAACTGATATTGCAACTTGATATGCTACACGAAGATAAGGAAATTCTATTAGACAAGGTCTGCTACTTCACCCCAAACACAGTCGGTTTTATGACCATGTTATGTAATATCAAAAATATATACTTGATTATATTTACATCTACTACTTGCAGAGAAAAGATGTGAGGAAGCAGAGGCTAGAGAAAGGGAGTTTGAGAAACAGGTAAACCTTCTAGATATTAAGCAAACTTCAAAACCTAACGCTGACACAGTTTTTAATTTCAGATTTTGAATTTCTAGGCTTTAATAATCAAAAATGTGAATCTGTGTGAACCAATAGCTACATAACATTTAACAATAGAAGTTTCTTTGTACAGATGCTGTCTTTCCTGATGCTGAGTCTGGTGATATCTTTTATCTTTGTTCTACCTTGGCAGATTGCTTCTCTTGGAGACCTAGTATCCCTTGAAGACAAATTGCTGTGCAGGTAAACTTGCTTTAAATTCCCTTATGTCTGCAACATATTTCTTATGCCTAGTTTTAAAGGTATATTGTTGTTTTTTAAACTAAAATTCTTCATCGATTTATCACTTTGCATGTATTTGTGATTAAATTAACTTGTGTCTTTATGGTTGTTTATTAGAAGCTACATGCTAACTAAAATTTGATTGGAATCTTAGGTGGCTTATGTTCAAGAAAGAATTTGACTCAAGTTACATGGGATTCAAGAAGGATGGAACAAAATGGTTAGTGGAGAACACTGACATCAAACTTGTAGGTGAACTCTCCATTTCATTCCAGGGTGAGGAGGTGGAGTGAGAGGTGTTCGTGGTGATGTCTGTACTTTGCTGGGACCAGTTCCTTTTATCTTGTTCATTGGAAAAAACAGTGAAGGTTGGTTTCACACTTTTTTGTTGATTATGTATGTGCTGAATATTTAGAAGATTTATTTGTATTATATCTGTTGGCTTTATTTCTTTTGGTTTTTGCAGGTGTCTTTTGCCACAGAAAGTGGAAACTTGGAAGTAACATACACTCACAATGAAGAACATGTATGTTACTTAATAATACAATTAAAAGTTTAAAACTTTTGTGCTTCCAGATTAAGTTTGCTTTGAAATTTATTGTTGTATGTTCTTTAATCATTGATATGGAAAATATTAACTTGTATTTTCTTGAGCTTGAAGGACCAAGCTAGCAATTAGCCAATTACTAAATGTGTCCTTTTTGTTGTGTGTCTTCTTGATGAAAGGCGTTCTTTATAAAAAGGAATAATTTTGTGTTCTTGAATAATTTTGTTTCCTTGGTTCTTAATTTTTTAAAAAGATTACCAGGGCTGGTAACTACTTTTTATGTTCTAATTGAATAGAAGTGAACTTGGATTTGTGAGACTTTGATTGTAAGATGATTTTTGCCAATCTCAGCAGCTATATTGATTTTCTAGGTCTGTCTTTGCTTAAAATTGGTGGAAGAATGGTTTATTCTACCTGCTCCATGAATCCTGTTGAGAATGAAGCTGTTGTTGCAGAGGTAATTAGCCTTTGATTACTCTTTACTCATCTATGGTGCAACCAGGCTATGTAGTCTGTCCACTTGTGCGCTTTCCACATGTAGTACTTCTGTACTTGATGTCTAAAGATCAACTAAATGAATAATTAGTTCCTGAACTGGTGCAATTATTTCCTTAAATACCAAGTATAGCTGTATAGGTATATCATAGATCATTTGGTTGGTTCCTTAGATATATGGCATTTTATTACATTGTCTGTGAAAAGTGAAAATTGAAAATGTTAATTTAAATTAATAAATGCAGAAGTACTAGTATAATGGTTTTTGTTTTTCTGATCTTTAATTTATGGTTTTACTATCGCAAATGTATATATACTTGTGGCGGTTAAGAACAGTCGCAATTGCTTTTATAAAATAGAAATAGGCATTTTGCGGCGGTTATAAACTGTCGCAATTGTTTTCATAATATAAATAGGCATCTTGCGGCGGTTATAAACTTTCGCAATTGTTTTATAAAATATATAGGCATCTTGCGACAGTTATAACTGTCGCAATTGTATTTAATGGAATTTCATATCTGCAATTTGCGGGGGTTTTGAACCGCCGCAAATTTTGAGTCAACTCTACAGCCGTTGTCATAACCGCTGCAAAATATGATTCCCGACGGTCAGTTCTGCGTGAGTTAGAGAACCACCGCAAATATACTTTGCGACGGTTAAAACCGCCGCAAAAGACCTCCATAAACCGTCGCAATTTGCCCGTTTTTTTTGTGGTGTACCCCCTCATAATTGCATATAGGTGATAAAGTAATAATTATAATAGAAAGAGAAATGAATAGAGTGATAAAATTTTAAATAGGGGTAACTTTGGAATGACAACATATTTTTTTGATAAAATTGAGAGTAATAATTACTTTTCTTAATTTTCGTGAAATAGGTAAAAGTGACTTATATTAAGGGGCATTGGGAGTATATTGTCATTTCAAAGTTACCCTTATTTAAAACTTTACAACTTTATTCATTTATCTCTCTATGTCTCTATTGTAATTATTACTCTATCACCCCCATATAATTAAGAAGGTTATATTTGGAATAAACTCTTTAATACTACTTAGATATTATAAAACCATTTATAAAAAAGAGACCAAATTTATGACCAAATTTATCAAAATGATCTCTTATAATAAAGTACAAAGTGAGTAATAGGACGAAGAGTGTATGTAATAAAAATGGGAGTAATGGTACCTTTCAATGTGAACACGTTTTTAAAGTTGATAGAAGATCAAAACAATCCATATTAGGTGCATTTGTTATGATGTCTTCTGATAATTGTCCATAGCGAAAACCTACGCAGCTTTCTCTATAAATAAATGTCAACAAACCTGAATAACTAGTGCACAATGTGATTAGTAATTTAATCATTAATGGATTATGACAAGAGAAGAAAAAGAAACCATAACTTTAAATCAAAAGCTAGACAAAAATAAATTTAGAATAAAAAAAATAAATGCAGTAAATCAATTGTAGTAATCCTTTCTATCTTGATTATGATGTTTAATTAACAAATGTTTTTTTTCCACCAAGAATATCCTCATTTATCAACTGTGCCGAATCTTATTGGTAATTGACAAATTTTTTTTTTGGTAATTAACAAAATGTTATTAGAATACTTATTATCACCGGTTCGATTCTTACTAAAAACATCTCGTTGGGAGAGCCAGTCACGCAGCTTACTCCGATCCGGATTAGTCTCAAGGGCTCTCTGGTATTAATGATGCTCTTGGGAATACCAGTAGTTCCGCAAGGAATACGAACAAAAAAAATATTTATTATCATTATTTGTTTTATAAATATTTTATTTGTGCAGTTATCGTATTTATTTAATATAAGTATACGTATTATCGTATATTTCATGTAAATAAATATATTACTATTACATATATAAATATTATCTAAATAACAAAAGTTACTCCCTCTATTCGTTGTTATTTGCTTTTTAGGATCGAATTTTATTTTTATTTAACTGTTATTTCATATGATGATTTTTCATTTTAATTCTTGTATGAAAAATTAAAAAAGGTTCGTAGAGTAATAATAATGGTAGAATAATTAGTGTTATGGACCGAAATAATATAATGTATTAAATACGATCGATTGATGCATAAAAAGTCATCATGTAGACGATATATGTATTCATGAAATACTAGAAATCTGGTCTCGAGTTTGACACAATCGATTCACCGTTCAACAATCGTTAGACAATTCAATCGTTAGACAATTCAAATATTTCAACAGTTATAACTACTCATGGCTATTATGACTTATAATAACATTTAAGCGTCATAGTGCAATTATGGCGAAACGGTCATAACGGCTACGCTATAAATACTATGTAATACACCAAAGTATGAAGTTCACTCTACTATTTCATTTCATACAGCATATCTCATCTCCAAATATCTTAACTCGGGTTACAAAATCTTTATCCGAGGATCCGTCATCATTATCATACATCAACAAACCGGCTTATCGGTACATGTGGAATAACAACTCCACAACAATTAGCTCAATTAGCCAGTGAAGGAATATTTATATCTTAAGAACTTTCTTTTGATACTATTTATAAGCTTTTCTTTTTCTTTCAAAATTTTATTGATATTAGTTATTTTTTTTCATAAATATCTTTAGAGTGAAGTATCACTTTGGTCCATCATGTTTTTTAGATGAGACACTTTAGTCCCTCAAAATGTGGAAATTCACTTTTAGTCCCCGAAAATATTTTTATGGGACACTAAAGTCCCTTCGTCCACTCCCTCAACTGCGGATAAGTGTTCCATAAAAAAATCTTGAGTGACAAGTGTCCCATAAAAAAAATTTCAGGAACTAAAAGTGAATTTTCACATTTTGAAGGACTAATGTGTCCCAACTAAAAACACGAGGGACCAAAGTGGTACTTCACTCATATGTTAATTTCATCACCTACAAAGCCTAGCACAGTAATTAGATAAGTTTCTTGGGTATGGTGTCAGGCATTCGACTCTTGCGGTGGATAATTGAGTTCTTTAGGTATGGTGTCGACTCTTACCGTGGATCTGAAAAAAACTATGTTAAAAGAAATTATACCCATTTAAATAATCTCTTCATCTCGAAAGAGATTAATCTCAAAGTATTTCATCAATTCCAATAAATTTAAAGAAAAACTTCCATTAAAAAACCGTGGGAATATATACTTAACCTTACACCATTGTAACTTTTTTAAAAAAAAAAAATACTATTGGTCTCATTTCGATCATATTTATAGAAATAACTAATGGAGTAATGTTAATAAGTTAATGATGTGCTTTTTTCATCATATTTATAGGTTATTTTCAATTTTTTATGAGGTATTTATCACATTTTTTTTCTTTTATTTATCATTTGTTCATCAATGAAAAATAATACAAGTTAAGAAGTTAAGATTATAGTGTTAAAATATTTTTTTAAAGTTTCAAGAAATATAATCCCCTTAAAAAAAATATATAATTATCCTCCTTAGTATATGTGGTATTGTTAAATACTTCATCTGTTTCATATGTAGTGTGTTTTAAAGTTATGCACGAGTTTTAAGAAATGCTTAAATGATGTAAGGATTTGTTGTATTTTGACTATGTCTTTATATAATCATTATTGAAGAGAGAGAAAGAGATTAGAAGTGAAAAAGAGAGTGTAATAAACTGAGGTGTGTTTGGAAAAATAACATTAATTATGTATTGAGTTTATAAAAGAACATGACTTATGAAACATAGTACAAATAATAAGAAAACATTACATATGAAACAAACAGGGCCGTCCCTATAGGGGTAAAGTGGGGCCTAGGCCCGGGCCCGGAGAATTAGGGGCCCCAAAATTTTTTTAATACCTATACATATATATAAAAAAATTAGAAATATTTTTAAATTAGAAATTATCATAAATTAATTTTTCAATTATAATATTGTATCTTAAATAATTTATTTTTTGTTGTGATTGTGCGGTTGTTTATCTCCTTTGTTTACTTTTGACAGGTTCCTTTTGCTTTGTATTATGCCATTTGTAATTGATGCTAAAGTATTAGGTGTTATTGATCACTTTCTAGTTTTGTTGTTCTTTTTTCTAATATAGTGCCTAGAAAATATTTGTCTGGATGTGAAAGAAGGAAAAAAGAAAACTAATAGACAAACTTGTAAAATCACATTAGGATTGCTCACTACATGGTAACTAACGTTTTTTCTTATTTATTTCAGCATTATGATTTGGGCAAATCATAAAGGATAATATACTTCTAGGTACCATTTTGTTATTTTGCTTATTTATTTTTTTATAATATCATACTATTAAGGTATTATATTTGTAGTCTACGTAATCTTGTTGATTGCATTAAATGACATATACTCGTGAATATCGATAGTATTTCATACTATAGAAAATTTACTTAAAATTCGAAAAAAATTTTATAGAAAGGGGTCTTTTATTTTTATTTCGCCTAGCGCCCTGAAAATGTCAGTACCGGCTCTGAAAACATATGGATTATTACTAGAGGAAGTATGATGAAGAAGTAAATACTCCTATTAAATACAGAAAACAAAATAAATAATTTATGAGAATTAATGTTATTGATTAAGGGTCCTTCTCGGACATCCGATAAAATTGGAATGATACAAAGAAGATTAGCATGGATATATTGCGCAAGGATAACACGCACAAATTGAGAAATGTTATTGATCAAGGGATGTAGGTATGTGACATTCTACTACTAAATCGGTTGTCAATGCGGATATATGTATTCCCTCTCATGCTTCTCACCTTCTTCACTTTTTCTTTCTTTCTTTCTTTCTTTCTTTCTTTCTTCCTTTCTCCACACATAGCTGCTCCTTCAAGAAGCTTCTGCTTCTTCCTCTAATACTGACACTCAACTTCTCTGCAAATTACATGTTTACCCATTTATCTTCTTTTGGTTACTGTTCAATACTTCCAACATTGTTCTAAGCATTCATTTTAGTATATTATATACATTTGTTTATTGGACTTCCCACCTCAAATTTTTTGAATCAGGTTAGTTCTTCCACATCCATTGTTAACTTCATTCTTTTTTTTTTTTTTTTTTGCTGTTGTTATTTTTGGTTTGTTCTGCAACTTATCTAGATTTTGATCCAAAAAATTGTGGAATTCAACAGTTTATTTTCCCCTTTTTTAGTATAGGGTAGATAGTAAATATTTTTTGTACTTTTCTTCATGGAAATGAATGATGAGTGTGATTAAGTGAATAAAGCTTTTGTTTTTTTAAGCAGAAATTGTTCATTTTGATTGAAATTATGCATAGAACATGTTGGGCCTGAAGCAAATTTAACTTCGCAGAGATAATATATTTTGATTAAGCTGAATAAAAATTGTAGGGTTAACAAATTATGGATTGAAATTGTTTATTTTGATTAAGCTGAATAAAAATGTAGGATTAAGCTTGTCCTGTTATGCTGCCTGCCATAGCGATTGCGGCCACAATATTGTGAGTTTGGTGGTCATCGTGACTACATGGCATTCGCAATTATGGCTGCACCAACCACGTTTTTGCACTATTCAATTATAGTACACACAACTAGCTGCAGCTGTGAGGACAGGCGCGGTTTAAGACCGTTCTTTTTTTTTTTTTGTTTTTGGTTGCCCATCCGGTTCCCCAAGTACTACCTAGGTACATCCGGATCCGACCCGGGTCGCATGCCTGGCTATGACAGGTGAGTCTCCCAACATGAATTTTCTGCATCCATAAGGAATCGAACCCGAGACCAAGCCACTTACCACTCGTCCCAACCTATGTTGGTTTTAAGACTGTTCTTTACAGCTATATGTTGGTGATTATTAGTTTGTGAGATCTGTTTTCCAATGTGATGTGACAGTGCTATTGTCAAGTCTCTGTGTGGATATGCTGGCTGTTTTTTTTTTTTTTTTTGAATGTCACACAGCTAGAACTTTTTATCCAAGTTTTGGCAGAATGAGTTGCCATGTTTTTTTGACTCTTGTGTGGATGAGTAGTCCCTGACACTTGATTTCATCCAACAATCAGATTTGAATCCTTTCAAAATCCTGGCATTTTTTTTTCTGACCGTGGAACAATTAACATTAGTCATTACTATCTTTTTATCCATTTCTTGTTAAAATGTTGTTTATTGTTACTTCCATTGATTCTATTAGACAATTAGAGATTAATATTCCACAAATTAAGCAGGATGAAGGCAGGGGCCTATGGATTAAAGGGTAAAGAAATTTCCCTTATTTCCATTGTTCTCATGTCCACAACTATCATTATATGGTCATGGGAGAAAACACCTTGTCTTATTGGATCCATTCCTTCTCAAACACCGATGCAGCTACCTTCAGGTAATCTTTCATTTGTACAAGTTTTATGGCCAAAACTGATATGATATTATGTCAATAGAAGATACTATTTGTTTCCTTTAAGAGAGTAGAAGCATGCATATTGTAATGGTTTCTTTCAAAATTATCAAGCAAAGTGTTTATGGACTGAATAACTGAATGGCCTAAACGAGGATGACTATATTTCCATTCTGGAATTCAGAAAACGGTAAGCTGAACATAAATATCTAGTTTCTTGATAAGGATAATCTCAGGTTTCATCCCAAAAACGAGGATGTCCTTCCTGTAGTTATCATTGAAATCAAATAGTGACTTCTTTTTTTTTCTAACTACTCTTTGGAAGTTCACACTGGATGGTAAGCTTGTATTTATTCTCAACAGTTTCTTTTTGGTTGTTTTTGCAGATAATTTTATGAGCACTTCTGTAGCCAACTTGCTAGGACCAGAGCCACGTATACATGTGGATGAAGACGACTCATCATCCGTAAATAAAAATACCACCGGTGAGCCAGAAGAAATACATCTTAATGAAGCGTCTTGGACAGTTTCTTCCCAAAGTTCTTCTGGAACCGAGGACGGTAATATTGGAACTCCATCGTATACAGAACGTAATATATTTATTTATAGTATCCTCTCTTGTTTAAAGGTTTTCGGGGTTACCCTACCTCATGTACTTGTGGCACCTTATCCTGCATTAAGTGTGCATATGTTGACCTAGATATATCATTGGCTTTGTCATTTATTTACTTGTTTATTTGCTCTTTGCTATCGTGTTCAGATAGCTGTGCTTACCAAGCATATTAACCATGTTGGTTTGGTTTAGCTGAATATTAATCTCATGTTGTCTTGGGGCTTAAACTTTGTCTTTCATTACAAAGGTGTAGAAATTCTCTCAAGTGTGTCAGACGGAGAAGCAAAAACTGAGTCTAAAAGGAATGAAGATGGGGAGAAAACTTCAACACGAGAAAAAAATAGACCAGATTTTGCCATGGATTCTCCACAAAGGAGCTCTTTAATCAACACAAAAGACAACAGCAGCTGGAGCAATGATACAGAAAGTAAAGGTAGAGTTCTTTTTACTTATCATATTATATAGTATATTGTCATAACTACCACATTCACGGAGTGTTGAAACTGGCTGATCCAAGATTCTCTAGAACTCTCATGCAAAGTGTACTCTCTTTACAAATTTGAAGGAAAATCAATACATGTAACTTGTATTTTGATGATGAAGGAATATCTGGTTTTTTCTTAGAAACCAGTTTTTGAATTGTTTCCAAAAGAAAGCTCGGAACCTTAGAGTAGTTGAAGGAGAACTTATACATTCTCTTCATATTGCTTTCTAATAATAAGCTTACCCTTTAAAGGTTACCTCTGAATTTTTCTAAGCAACACTTTTTTTAATTGTTTCTCAAGAAATCTAGAAACACTATAGTTGTAGTTGTCTTGAAGTTAGAAAATTTACCATTTCATTATCCCCTTCCATTTTTAAGGGGTGGCATTGGCATACTATCCAGGCAGCAGTCTACCATTATTTTGAGCGGGTGTAGTCAACATAGAGATCATGGACCGAGTTTTTAAGTATGTTTTGGATATTTGTCCCCTAGTTGGTCTCATCATACATTAATGGTGTTTTTGTTTCAAGATGTGAAAACTTAGTTCTGGGAATAAAGACTTAGGAGTGAAGCGTTTTTTTTGTTTGGTGCAAGTTTAGAAAAAATATTCGTGGGCATTAATCATTCAAAGTAACCAGGGGGCATTTTGATCTTTTTGACGTTGTCTTATATTCCCAGGATTATACATCATTGAGCAAACAAACTTTTTAAGTTATTCCTTGAAATTTCCAAAAAAAGTTCGTTAGGAATTTTAAATGCTAACCAAACATGTTTTCCTAAACACCTTACAATATCATCCCCAATAATAGCATGTTGAGGAATGTAATTCCAAACCTTGAAACAAACACCTCCTAAAGAGAATCATTATTCTTCTGTGGCAGGGGAAATTTCATGCAAATTTGTCGGACTGATGAACTATATATTTGTAAGTACCGCTATATAATGACTGTTCCCTTGATGACCCTTTCTCCAGTATGTAACTATGCGAAAGGAAAGTGGGTTCCAGATGACCACCGCCCTTTGTATTCGGGATTTGGTTGCAAGAGATGGCTCTCAGGAATGTGGTCTTGCCGCTTGACTCAACGCACTGATTTTGCATATGAGAAGCTTCGGTGGCAGCCTAAAGATTGTCAAATGGAGGAATTTGAAGGATCTAAATTTTTGAGAAGGTATATTACTCTCGCTAAATTTATATACTTTGACTCGTGTAATTGTTTTAGGCTTCACTTTAGTTATTTGATACTTGAAAATGTGAGCCATTCAAAATAGAGGCATAGGTTGCTGCTCAATATACTAGAAAAAGGTTAGTTTTGGTAGGAGCATCTTCAGCAATTTTCCATGCTAGTGATGTTAATTTCTTTCCCCTGGTCATATGGTTAACGTTTGTAGATGCCTCTGCATTTGTCAATTTCTTATTTTCCTCTGATTTAGAGAACAAGTTTCCCTAACTTTTAACCATCGATTGGTATACATTTGCACTTTTTTTATGTTTAAACATGATCTATCTCCATCTAATCGGGTGAGTTTACCATTCAAAGAGACCAACTCAACACAAAGGGGTTAAATGCAAAGTACTGACCTCGTCGGTGGTGGACCTCGCGTATCAGTGATTGAAGAGAGGAAAGGATAACTCGAACTCGACCTGGACGCTAATGTCTCGAAGTCGGATCTGGGATCTGCTGCGGTGGAGGGATAAGAACAAAGAAGAAAGTGCATTTACTAAGCTCGAATGTTCATCCAAGGAGGAGAGAGATTCATGGCACATGAGATAAGAGGGAAAGAGATGAATAATAGCTATATTGACAAATCATTACGAGGGCAAACTTGTCATTTCATAGTTAAAGTTATTACCTGTACAGTTTGCATCTGAACCCAGTAATGACCTTCAATCAAAGTTAAATGTACGTCCCACCGGTGGAGACGTATACCTATTCGTTTCCACATTAAAAGCGCCCAATCCAACCCATCGAGGCCCACATGATCACCTTGACTCATGAGGATGGGCATAATGAAATGATCAATCAAGGCTCAACAGACTAGGACCGAAAGCTAACCCAACGGTCCCAAATGGGCCGAATGCCAGAGGTCCAATAAAACCCCTTCAAATAGAGCCATGTAAGCAACGCAACTGTTACCACAGTGGACACAATCATAACTTTGTAACATGGGAATTAGTCCCCAAACCCCACATGTTATCCATCAAACCCAGATTTTTTTTATTCCATTATTACCCCTTCAAACCCCAAGCCTCATTTTCTCTTATCTCTCTTCCCTTTTACTCTCTCTCTCTCTCTCTCTTTCGTTCTTTCCTCTCTAACACCCACTCTCCCTCTCCCATTTAACAATCTTCTTTCTCCCTTTCACAATTTATTTTTCCTCTATCTTCTTTCCATTCTCCCTTTCAAAGTCTTCTTTTTCCTTTATCTTCTTTCCTTTTTTTTGGGTTTTTCGTTTAGGGTTTAGGTTAGGTGATTAATAGGTTGTTTGAAGTTAGATTTTCATTTTTAATAGTTTTTTTGTTCATTTGTTATGTTTTAAGCAAAACCATTTGTTTTATCTTCGTTGTTAGTGTTTTTTTTATTCTGACGCTGTAAAATTCCGACGAACCAATGTCGGAATTTTGAATTTCTGACACGGGGGTAAACGGTCGTTGGAAATTTACACTGTTTTATTTTTTTCGTTAGAAAAAATTTCGACATATATATGTCGGAGAACTATTAAATAAACTACCGAAAAATTTCCAACATACCCGTGTCAGAATCCCAAAAAATTCTGACACTGGATTGTCGGAATTTGCACAGTAAGGTAAGAAAAAAAATAAAAGACATGAATTTTACCTTCAACAAGTATGGAATGTTCATTGGTACTCTTTTTGAACGTGAAAGAGAAAAAAAAACTTGTCTTTTTAGATTTTTTTTTTGTGAGTGAATGAGGTTTGATGGTGGAAGATAAGAAGAAGAAAAAGGGGTTTGTGAGATGGGTTTGTGAGATGGTGAATGTAACACCCCGATTTGGAAAACTCGAAAACAAATACTTCAAAATACTAATTAATTCCTTTCATGGAAAATAGGGTGAATTTTTTTTTGTTTTTTTTTCACTGGTAGAAAACTCATCAATCAAGTTTCCCAAAACAAGGTATTACTTTTAATTCCTTTCCCTCAAAAACGTTTACTGAACTTTCTCAAAACAGTTTGATAATGGTGACTTCATTAAATAAATATTTTGCGCGTAGAAAACGTATTTGATTTGCTTGAAATAGTTTATATGTCTGATTTAGACAGTCCTTAGAAAACAGTTTGGAAAATAGATCATAAAGGTCTTTTCAAAAACAGTCACCATAGTTCAACGGTGCCATTCTTACATAAACATTTACCTTAGCAAAACATTTCAAAAGCACAGGGGTACACTTGATTTACATATCAGCAAGGGTCCATTAGAACCTAACTATAAACTACTAAGCAGCGTCCCCTTCTCGATCCGGAACGTAAGTTCCCAAAAAGCAGTCTCCGTCGTCCAGCAGTAGCCTTCTCGTCAGCGCGTCACGATCAGTAAGTCCTCCTTCCGGGAGAAGCATCACCAGCTCCGCTATCTTTAGAACCAGAGGTTCATCGTCACATGTGCACAAGAAGTTGAGAGAGTAAGTTATTCGAATGGAATTACTCCCATCGACTTCTTGGGTTTACACTAGCGACGCATACCAGAACATAACATGCAATACAAATAGTACAAATAGATAATTATGCAAGATGCATGAGGATGCAATGCAATCGTCGCATTATCTAATACTTTATCCTTATCATAAGGGAATCTCTTGATCGATCGTCTCGCAAAGTCGAATCTCTTTAACAGCTAATCTCGCAAAGTCGAAGTCTCTTTGTCCACATATCACGAGTCCATCACATCGGAAATTCAGGCTTTATGGTCTTGGGTTCAGGTCTACATCTCCTCGGAATCCAACCACCTAGTTCGGAAGCAATCAGGAGTACAGGATCTCTAACCACACCGGCTTTTACTGGATGGCAAAACAAATGAATACATAAAATGCCCGGGAAATAAGCACATCCGGCCGTGTTCGAGCATCCCTCTCACTGAACAAGATTTGGTCAAGGGGGTGTCAGTTCTCTGTCTAGTGATCATGTGGTACTTCGTCCACACCACTGAGTGACCAGCTCCGATCGGTTCAGCCAGGGCCCCTATGGTTTTTCCCACCTAGACAGACTTCTCAAGGCTTCTTGACGAATCACCGTCATTGTCGTCCCCTATCTCAATCATCCAGCTGAACACCACAAGGGTAATTCAGGTGTATCTTCCTCTCCACTACTTCGGGTTAGGGTTTCGAGTCGTGAGGTTATACTGGTTCATTCTAACGTCGACCCATCCTAAGTCATCTCCGCCATACAGCTCCGACCATATGCGGAATGCTTCTGTGGGACTCGACCACTAAGTCCGACGGGCTCCGACCCATCTTGAATCATTTTCGGCATACGGCTCCGACCAGTATGCAGGATATCCACAATCTTTCTGACGGGCTACAACCCATTCAGAATTACCATCGACATATAGCTACGACTATAGTCGGAATATCAATCATCATTCTGACGGGCTACGACCCACTCAGAATCACCATCGGCATATAGCTCCGACCATATGCGGGATATCCATCAATCATTGATAGATAGGCTCCGACCTATCGTAAACCACTCTCAACATATGGCTACAACCATATGGAAACATTCTTTGTAGAATTCAGCAACCATTACGTCTAGTCCAAAAGCATCGTCGTCGTCCAGGCACTAATCCACTAGTCATGTCGTCAGCTCGATCCTCGGACACGGGCGCATCAGCATCATCCGGTTCCATCGCGTGTTCCATCCCTTAGACTTTCGCTCTATTCGTTGGGGGATTTCTTATATTTTTCTAGTGTCTTTACTGTTCTTATCTTATATCGCGGGATGATGCATTATGCTCATGCAATGACAATATAAACAACAATATATCTCAACATAAACAATTATATCAATCAATCAATACCATGTGATGGTATAGGTCTGAGTCTTCGTATACCGCGATACAAACAAGGCACACAATTTATCGAGTATACTACTAGCTACAATAGACCTTTACTCCGACTTTGAGATAGTACGGAGTGTCCTAGCATACTCACTAGACACCAAAGCGTCTTAGGATAACTTCTCTCTCACCTGAGTTTGCAGCTACCGAATTTACCAGTTCCGAACGATCTGCTCCCTTCTTAGTCTACCCGACTCCGACTTCTTTCGAATCCCATAAGATAGACATATGAGTGTTAAACTTTATTTAAATATTACTCTTGAAATTATTTTCAAAGCAACTTAAGAAAATCCAAACTTTTGTCTTTATTCAAAATCAAAACATCAATTCTTTTCACTCAAACTTGTCCAAAATCAAGCACTAACTTTTATACTTTAAAATCATGAGTAAACAATCAAATGAATCCATTTAAATCAAAGGTTTCCTTGCTGGTCCCTCTTGGACAGCATTGGATTTAACTTTGAAAACACCGAAAAATCGCACTTCCCAAATTATCTTTATCTTAAATCAAATACCCATAAAAACTCAACTTTAAAATACTTTGAAAACACTTTAAAACAAGAAATATAACTTAGAAAATTCTGGACAGCATCATATGCTAAGTCCCAAATTCATTTTCTATTTTTCAAAACCAATTTAAACACATAGATAAATCAAGCATCTTGAAATCAATCAAATAAACACTTAACTAATCACTTCCTCAAGTTCAAACACTTTGAACCGAATGTGGACAGCATGATATTCAAATAGAACAATTCAAACAAACATTCATTTATTTCAAACATTGCATAACCACAAGCTATCAAGCTAAACATAAACATGCTCACGTACTTGTTCATGCATATATCTCAATCAAATAAGGTAACTAGATTTGTGAACACATACACAAACCGAATCATGCATCACATAAATACTCAGACACATTTTTCTTTTTAACTTTCACTTAATCAATTTCCATCTTAGCAAAACTTCATCACAATATGCCTAAACATGCTGAAACCGTATACATCATTAGCTTTTCAAAAACTATTTTCTCAAAGAATAGCTTCACAAATCAACACATAGTTTCATGGCATGAACACATATACACATTCAAGGAAATTTAACTCCAAAGTTAAGGTCCAAACCGTGACCTTAACTAGGTTTTCTCAAAAACATTTTCAAAGATTCAAGACTTCTAAAATAACTCTAAATCCATCAACAATTTCACATAACTCATCAAGCAAATAGAAATACAACCCTAACATATATTTCATCATGGAAACCGTGAGCATCACATAATCTCTAAACAATTTTTATTTCACATTTAACACTTAGGATCAACATAAAGTTCATGGAAATCACTTATTCATTAACTAAACTTAAGAAAATCTTAATCTTTTTCAACTAGGCATACAAACCGTGACCACCACTCAAAATCACAACACCACAAAATTTTATATTCATTAATAAATTTCATATTCATGACATGCAAGAAGTCAAACAAAAGAAAATCAAGATTTCAATCACATCATCATCAAAACCGTGTCTTGTCCATGGTTTTCTTTAAAAGAGTTTTCTTAAAGATTCAAACTTCCAAATCATACTTAGAATCTCAAGATAATCACATGCACATAACAAAATCCAACATCAAAACTTCTAACCTAAAGATCAAGCACAAATCGTGGCCATCACAAAGAAAATCACCAAGAAAATCAATCATTTTCAAAGGTCTTAACATGCAAGCAACAAAACACTAGATCTTTGAGAAATCCTTTATGAAAACTTAAAATCAAGTCCTTCTCAAAAACATTTTTAAGATATCAAAGAGGAAAACTTAAGATCATGAAAAGAAAACACTTTCTTAACAAAAACTTCAAGATCAAGTTCAAAGATCAACATGCATGTAAAGGAAATCACTAGATCTAACTTGGAAACAAACATGCATCAACACTTTTTCAAACAAAATCAAGGTCTTAGAAGGAAAGTATGAAAAACGAAAATGAATCAAAGAAAGAGGTTAAAACTTTTAAGATCATGAAACAAAATCCTTACTTAATCAAAAGCTTTAAAGAATCAAGTCCAAATCTTGGGTTTCTCTTTGGTTTTCCCTTCCTCTCCTCGCGGATCACTCACTCTTCTATCTAAGGTCCATGGTTTCTCCTTCTCTTCTTCACTAACTTGGTTTGATCTTGCTTAGATTGTGAAGTATGTAGAGTTGGTTCTTCTTTTCTCTCTATTCGGCCACTCTCTCACTAAGAGCTTGGTGATGCTCTTGGTGTTGTGTTTTTGGTTTTGGAAAAGAAATGATGGAAATGAAGGAATGGAAGTTAAGGAAGTGTGTTGGTGTTTGTATATGATTTTTAGTGGATTTGGGCCTTGGTTTTGCTCCCCACGGTTTTCCCTTCTTTTTCCTTCCTATTTCTTTACTTTTCCTTATTTGCCATCAAGGGCTTGCATGGGGGGCTTTAGTGCAACTACTTGGGGACCAAGTTACAAAACTTGGGGACCAAGTTTTACTTCTAAGTCCCTCCACGGCTCACTCTCCCTTTCCTTTCTCTATTTCTTTTCTTTTTCCTTCCTTTAGGTCATGCTTAGGTCATGAAGATGATGTCACTAATTTGACTTTGGAGCACAACAACTTGGTGACCAAGTTAAGGAACTTGGAGGCCAAGCAAAGCACCTAGATATTCGGCCATAGGGTAATTAGGGTAGATTAGGTTAGCTTAATTAGGTTTAAGGCACTAATTAGGTTCTAATCATGATTAGGGTAGGATTAGGAAAAATTAATTTAGGTTTAGTCCACTAATCCTTAGAGATTAGGGTTAATCAAGGATTAAGGTACTAATCAAAAACTTAATCAATACTAATCTAAGTTTAAGGAAAACTAATTCTAGATTAACTTACTAACCTTGAGGGTTTAGGGTTTAAGAAAGTGATTAAGCACTTAATCAAGGATTAAGAGCTCGATTAGGGTTTAATCAAAAATTAGGATACTAATTAGGATTTCTAGGGATAACTCTAGATCAAGATGATTTGGACTTTGATTTCTTAGAGTAAAAATAATTTTCCATCTTAAAATCATATGCATGAACTTAGGAAAACAAAATCTTAATTAAAACCTTAAGCAATCACACACAAAATCACAACACAAGTAAATTAAATTTCAAAGCATAAAAATCCATCATGAAATCAAAACTCTTTTAAATTAATTCTTATGATCAATTAGGTTAAAATAATTTCTTGATTAGGGACTTGTAGAAGAAGTGAGTTAAAAAGGCAGATGTTACAGTGAAGGGATGGAGTTTGGGGTTTTGGATATGGGGGTTTGAGGTTTTGGTGTTTGGGTTTTTTTTTATGTTTTGAATAATAAAGGGCAATATGGACATTTCTCATTTAAAATGAGGTTTGGGGATAAAACCTGGGGTTTGGGAACTAATTCCCTTGTAACGTCCATCGCAGCCTCGCAGGCACGATAATGGTACCATTATTTACCTAAGCCACAACGTCTCTCCCCACCCTCTAAAAAAGGAGAAATTATTACTTGGTCCTGGACCACCACCTCATCCATGGTCCAGGCCAATAGTAATTTGGTACATAAGAAAATAATTAAAAAATAAAAATAAAAACTGGCTTAATAGTTATTTTTAATAGTTGTTAAATTATCATGGCTTATTTAACATTTTAGTCCCTAAACTTATGTGTTCTTTTGGTATAGGTCCTTAAACTTTTTTTCCGATGTTTTGGGTCCCTGAACTTCGTTTAATTTTTGGAAATGGTCTTTTCGTCACTTAAGTGATGATATAGCCGACGACATCTCACGTCACTTTCACAATATCGACGAGTGACGTGTTATATAGAGCCACATGACACTACATGATTTTTTAATTAAAAAAATAATTTATTTTAAAATTTATTAAAAGTTTCAATTTTCTTTTAAAAAATACAATTTCTAATTATTTTTAATAAATTTGAATTTTTTTAATTTAAAAATTCACGTTGTCTCATCTGGCACGTTACCTATCGATGCGGTGAAAGTGATGTAGCATATTCTCAGTCATATCACCACTTAAGTGATGAAAAGACCTTTTCCAAAATTTGAGCAAAGTTTAGGGACTCAAAACATCGAATTTTTTTTTTAAGAATCAATTCCAAAAGGGCACCTAAGTTCAGTGACTAAAAACTTAAATAAGCCAATTATCATTAGCGTGGATCATAAATGAGGTGGTAATCCAATACCAAATAATAATTTCTCACAAGGTATAAGGTATATTCTTTCTAATCGAAGTGGTAACCTTGAGCTAACAGACCATTTCACTAGTGGTAAAATAAATCGTAGAGGTCCAATCCTCTTGACTCCATATAGTCAAGACCCAGATTTCTACTGCACAACACGTGCAATTCCACTGTAACCATACAAGGAATGATCACCCCACAATTTCTTATTGACTTTTTTATTAGCTAGGTCCCGATTATTATTCAAGGACACTCACATACCTGAACAAGCTTGCTTATCATTTAACCACAACTACTCACCAAAATACTTGTCATATCTATAATAAATGTTACAAGTGTGAGAAAAACCTCACTCCTGCACCAGGTCATTAGCACAGAGTACTTCAAATCTTAATCTGTTTTCTGAATGAAAGCTTTTATGTCGAAAGCATCGCCAGCAGATGTCTTCGTGATAACACCCTGCTCATATGACATAAAAACAGTCAGAACGAATTTAACCTTTTTTTTATAAGAAAAAGATATTATTCTAACACAAAGGGTCTACTAAAATATCATAGTACACGTGAACTCCACCTTCTATGAAGGGTTTGAACATGGTACACAATATGACAATCATGTACTTAAGGTAAACCAAAACCAACCAGAAGCAATACAAGAGAGTCTGCTTGACGAGAGAGTGAAGCAAAAATTGCAAAGCTAAAACAACGAACAACCAAAAACACCAACACTACCCGCCAAACCATTACTAAGATCTCTGTCTTCTTAAAAACCTTGATAAGAAAAAACCCTTTGAGAAAATCCTAAACAAGGGAACAGAGTATAAAAGCAGAGGAATTGATGGAAGATTTAGGACTCATGCACCAACTCGCAAAAGAAACTTTCCTACCAACTAGAAGAAAGAACCAGACCCAAGAAAGAACTTTAATAAGATCATGAAACAAATTATGCATTTTAGAGAGGGGACAGGTAAGAGAGACCTTCTCAGTGATGATCCCAGATATTAGATTAGCAGGTGTAACATCAAAAGCGGGGTTCCATACAGAAATTCCAGACGCAGCAACTTGCTCTCCCAATCCTCCACGTGAATTCAACAATTCCTTGGGAGATCTCTCCTCAATGACAATATCTTGTCCAGAAGAAAGTGATAGATCAACAGAAGTTAAGGGTGCAGCCACATAAAAAGGTACATTATGAAACTTGGCAGATAAGGCAACACTATAGGTTCCAATTTTGTTGGCTGTGTCACCTGCAATGACATTTAAAAAATGGATACATATGATGATAGCTTTCATACTTCAGATAATAAGCAATTTATAGATTATGTGCATTGCAACTCAAGTACCATTAGATGCAACACGGTCTGCCCCAACAACAACAGCATCCACACGTCCCGCGTTCATTAATGCAGCCACCGCAGAATCTGCTATAAGAGTTGCCGGTATTTTCTCATGCACCAACTCAAAGGCAGTAAGTCTAGATCCCTGCAATTAAGCATTATGATTAGTAAGCATGAACTCCAAATCATTTTAACTTACTGATTTCATATGATGCTGTTGATGGAAGTGGGATTTACATCACATATGCAGGGAAAAGCCAACATAATTAAAGCTTAGTCAGAGATGAGTTCTTAAAACTATTTCACTTAACCAGCTCTGATATTGTCTCCAATCCTAAAAAGGAAAAAGCCCCTATAAAAAATGTTGGAGCTATAATCAGTATGAGCATCACCAGATGCTATTCTCTGACTCCATCAATTAAAAAATTAATCTTAGGGATCCAAGAATATTTTCCCTCATTTTCCTTTTCAAATGAATGACTAGGTGAACAACTTTAACATTACCAAGATACAAATTGAAGAGCATCTGTAATTTGAGTGTTCTTGTTAAGAGATCAATGTTTAGTACCGAGACTTAGAAGATGCACCATGAACACCAAAAGGTAAGTAGATTATTACAGTTCAGTTTTGTTTTCAACTCTTGCTATTAATCCAAGTCCAATGAGGGGATATCCTATTGAAAGGTAACTTAGAGGATGCAGCTTGTCTCGAAAAAGACAAGAGAGCTCTGTATGTATAACTAGATTTTGAATACGCTTGGAAAAAGCACTTACTTGATTGAATGGGCGAGTTTCTGTGCAATAAGCCCTTTCTAAAGATCCTCCACTGTGAAGTGCACGGATTACACCCAAAGCAGTACCATATCCAGCTGTGGCTAGACTGAACAACGAAACAAACACAGTCACAATTTAGTTCAAAAACCTTCTCACTATATTTGTCATACAAATTGAAAACAACGGATCTCTTTGTTTATGCTATCATAAAAAAGGCATTGTTACAGACACCTTCCAGTGTTGCAATGGGTCAAAACAGAAAGATTCTGTTTCTTCTGTGTTTGGTGTTGAATACAACTAGCTCCATAAGAACCAATAGCTTTATTCGAGGCAACATCATCCTCGAGCATAATCTCAGCAGCTTCTATATAGGCCTATAAAATAATCCCGAAGATTCAGGTTCAAATGGCCAAATGCAAAGTAAGAGAGTAAAAAGGTACAAAAGTAACTTCCTTTATTTGCAGGATTTCCTATATTATATATCTTAGTGGTACCTGAAAAACACTCTTGGCCTCTGCAGTGGCAGCAGCAGCCTTAGATATTACTTCTTTGAGCTTTGTTGCAGCATCTGCTAGGTTCACAGCTGTTGGCCGACTGAAGCATGAAGAAAGGAATCAACTAAAACTCATGCTCGAAATGAACTTCATGACAACAACCTCAACTTCAATAGTTCAATATGCCAAATGCTATTTATCAGGCATGCACTTATTAACCACAAAGTGTAGATTGCTGTCTTGGTAATGCAGAGAATTGAAAATACCTTGAAACAAGATATTCTAATTTGTTTTCGAGGAAGGAAACAGCATCCGCAGGTGACCCACTAAAAGCATCTAAATTGAACACCTCCACAGCCAAAGAGAGTGATCCAGCAATAGCAATAGCAGGTGCTCCACGGACCACCATATCCCGAATGGCATTCCTGAGAAGGTTATGAACAATTAGATGAGAGCAATTAGATATTTGAGTCCACTTTAAAAATATCAAGAAAATCATAATTCAAATTCCAGAGACTTTTTTTCTTCTCCATTTTTAAGAACAAAAAAAGGCGGCCCCGTGAATTAGGCTCCTAACCCTGCAAGCAGAGAGTCTGTTTTCATGATTCGAAACCATGATCTTCAAGTCTCAAGGCAGCTATATTACCATTGTTGTGCCGATGAGGGAGGAAAATAGCTTTAACATGTGAAAGTTTTACTTTGGTGACATGAAAGACAGGTTAAGAAAACTATCTAGTGTAAATACAAGGATTTGGTGCTTCGTACTTGATACATTTATAGTATATATTTGGCTAAACTACTCATTTGGTCTTTTACCTTATTTTTCATTTTCAAATTGGTCCCTTACGTTTTTTTGGTTTTATATTGATCTCTCATGTTCTTTTCGCTATTAATTTGGTCCCTGAATCACGGTTCATCTTACGTGTCAATATCATATTGGTCCACGTATACATTGTTGGAGTGAGAAAATGACACGTATCCATATCATATTGATCCACATAGGATGAATAGTGATTCAGGGACCAATTTGATAGCAAAAAGAAACATGAGGGACCAATATGAAATAAAAAAAAATGTAAGGGACCAATTTGAAATTGAAAATAATAAGGGACCAAACGAGTAGTTTTAGCAAGTATATTTTAGTTTAGCAACTATATATGTCATGATCACATCATTACTCTTGTTGTACTTCACAGAAATGCTAGAGCTCAAATCATGGCACAAATGAAAGATTTTGTGTCTAAACTTACTCAACTACAATAGCTTACCAGCCATCTGTTGAATCCCGAATGTGCAGGTAAACTGTTTCTAGGGGAAGGTTTCTCTGCACAACAATCATCAGCAGTAAGTAAAGGTTAAAACTTGAAATAAATTAATATAACCTTTTTTTGATAATTGCTAATAAACATCAACTCAAACAACATTTGGATTGAGTCTTATGGAAAAGAAATCAATAGGTATTGGGGGAGTCTTTCAGCTCAACTCACCTGATCAAGAAGTTGAAGGGAACCGCGGTTGTAGCGGATGGACTGGAGAGTGTTGGTGCCTAAAACTCCGTTAGAATCAGAGGCCATGGTGTATTGTATTGTATTGTATTGATTCGGAAGAGCTAAGTGGTAATTGGAATACAAGGTTGCTGCCTTTAACTATCAGTCATCAGCGCTGCACCTGGACGCGAAGTGTGACGCAGACAGTCAGACACGGGCGTGAAATCAACCAATCTAAATATGATAGGACAAAAAAATTCTCCTTTTTTATTTTTTAGTGTCACATGTGTCCTCAAGAGCATCCTTAATACCAGCGTTCCTATGCTTCTCCCATAGAAGGATGTGTTAACCGAAAATCGAATTTGAGAAGGTTCAGGCCTCATTTCCAAGTTCTTTAGTTGGCAGGATCGCACCACTTGAATCAACCTTTAGATATGATCGGATGGTGGAATAATATTGACTAAACTATTGATTTGACCTTTATTTTATTTTTCATTATTAAATTGGTCTTTTTATTATATTGATCCCTTAAATTTTTTCATTGTCAACTTGATCTTTGAGTCACGGATTTTTTTACATGGATCAATATGATATGCATATATATCATTTTTCTATTCAATAATATAAATTTTGACCGATATAATATTAATACATAAATTGAACAATAACCCAATGATCAATTTGATTGAAAAAAATGCCAAAGATAAATTTGATAATAAAAAATAAGATAAAGAACAAATAAATAATTTAGTTTTTTTTTTATTTATGAAAAATAATGATCCTACTTTAAACATTTATTACAATCGGGTTAATCAATCTCAATTTAGTTGTGATTTTTTCACAAAGCTATTATGGTAACCACCATGACACAATTTTGAGAGAATTCAATATGGATAGTCTTAATATCATATTTTCTATAAGATTATGTTACTATTTTTTTTTTTAATCTCACATTGTCTCTCTTAAATCAAGCTTTTATCTTTCCAAGCAAGTTTTTTAGCTCATAAAATAATTATGCCTTTAATGGTTTGATAAATATGTCAGCAATTTGATCTCTCGTGTGACAATATTTTATTAGCACTTCTTTCTCTTCAACTAATTCATGGATTTTATGAAAACGAATATTTATGTGTTTGGAACGCCCATGAAATACTAGATTTTCGTATAGTACTATAGCAAATTTGTTGTCACATAATATTTCAGTAGGAGTATCTTGTTTCTAATGTAACATTTCGAGAATTTTTCTAACCAAATTGCTTGCGTTGCACTATTGGTTGCTGTTATGTACTCTGCTTCGGTCGTAGATAGTGCAACTATTGATTATTTATTTGATGACCATGATATTGCGCTTGAAGCAAGATGAAATATATATTCTAACGTGCTTTTCCTTGTATTTATGTCTCCAACCCAATCAGTGTCGATATAGACAACAAACTTTACATTATTATCATTGCCATAAAAAATTCCATTAGCCACGGTACCTTTGATATATCGGAGGATTCTTTCAACACCTTGTAAATGACAATTACGCGCTTTATCCATAAATCTTCTTGGTAACCAAACTCTATAAACTACATTTGATCTAGTTGCAGTCATGTATCTAAGACTTCCAATCAAACTCTTGTATTACATTGAATCTATTCTTTTGCCTCCGTTTTCTCTTGTCAGCTTTAACTTTTCTTCCACTGGTGTGAAAATTGGTTTTGAATTCTCCATCTTGAATTTCTTTAAAATATCATTAGCATATTTTTTTTTAGAGACAAATATATCATCATTCTGTTGAGCAATTTTGATGCCAAGAAAGTAAGACATCAATCCCAAATTTATCATTTTAAAAGATCTTATCATAGCCTCCCTGAATACTGTTATGATATTTGGATTATTCCCGATAAAAAATAGATCATCTACAGGCTTAACAAATTTAATATATAAAGTGTGCTCATAAGGGCATCTTTCAAATCCGTGCTACCCAAAATATGAATCAATCTTCTTATATCATGCTCTTATTGCATGTTTTAATCCATGCAAAGATTTATTCAATTTATAAGCGTTATCTTATTTTCCCTTGATCATATAACCTTCAGGTTACTCAACATATACTTCTTCTTCCAAAGTATCATTTAGAAAAGCAGACATTCATTTGATGTATTTTCCACTTATGTTGAGTAGAGAGTGAAATGATCATATGAATAGTGTCAAGTCTAGCAACATGAGCAAATACCTCAAAATAATCAATACCTGGTTTTTGCTAATATCCTTTTGCAATCAGCCTCGCTTTAAAACGATCAACGTCACCATTGGGCTTGTATTATGTTTTGGACACCCACTTTACTCCAATTGGCTTCTTGCCTATAGGCAAATTTGTTAGTTTCAGGTTTCATTCTTCTCAATAGAATGAATTTCCTCATCCATGGAATTTCGCCAAGTTGGTCATTAGTGGCTTCCTTAAATGTTACAAGATCTCAATGCGTAAATTAAGCAAAATTAATAATCTCTTCATATGGTGGGTCATTGTCATTACCCAAAATGCAATCTTGAAGTCTGGCTGGTAACCGACGTTGCCTTTGTGGTCTTCCTAATGGTTCATCTTAAGGTTCAGGACATATTTGATCATTAGGTACTGGACCATTATGATTATTAGGTGTCAGTCCTTCACCAGCGTCTTCCTCGTCATGATTTTCTATTGGAATTAATGGCATTCACCTTAATCCTACATTGGCCAATTTTGGTAAAACTTGACCCCTTATATTCAATTCTTCTCTACACACTTGCAAATAAGATATTGAGTTTTGGTAGTGAATTTGTTGGGTTTAAAACACGCGCGCCACTGCTCGTTCGAGCGGGTGCTGGGTGTACGGTGTGAGACCCGCAATTTTACGCAATTTATTTGTGACTTTATAATTGAAATTAGGAAATTATGCTTGATTTTGATGTCTGGATTTAATTAAAAATATATATATTTATATATATACATGTGACATATATAGGTATATATATTATATACCAATGTTTTCCCTAGCCTATTTAAATAAAATATTTTAAGGTAAAGTATTTGATTTAAATGATTTTAAAAGATGAAATGAATTTTGATGGATTAGAGTATCCTATCTTTAGAAATTCATATCTTTTCAACCGTACGTCGAAAAATTACAAATGATATGTCAAAACGATCGTATCGAAACGTAGATTATGAAAATGTAAAGTTTTGATTTTTATTTTTGAGTTTTAGAAATTTTATCACTGCTGCAATAGAAACGAATTTTTGAGTTTTAAGAACTATGGTTTTAATGCATTTAATAACCTTTTGACTATAGTTTATTTTATTTTAAAAATGAAAAATACATTTCTGAAGTTGTATATGGTACTATTATTTAAATAAAATGTATTTTCGTATTTTTAGTATTTTTTAAATTTTTGGAAAGCTTAGAAAGTGTATTTTTGGAGGAAATGATCTTAGGACTTCAAAAATTCATAACTTTCAAACCGTAAGTCCAAAAATTACAAACTTTATATGAAAATGATCGTATTAAAATGTAAAATCTTAATATGTAAAAATAAAATTTTTATTTTAATATTTACGAAAATTTTTGTACAGTAGGTAGAAAATCAAATTTTGATAGTTAATATGATTGGGTAATTATGTAGGCACCTCCACAATGAACCAATGAGAAATTTTATCTCCTATTTTTAATATATGCACCATCAAAAAAATTAGAGGAAAGAGGGGAAGAATAGTTCTGAAGTTTGTGAGAATAATCCTTGAATTAAAATGCTTTAGGAATCAACAAAGTTACATTTAATGCTAGTTCATGTTCCAAGTAGTATTTGAAAATTTTTGAATGGAACTTGATGAAGGGGGCACGAAATTAGGTCAGAAAAATGAAGGGAAATGCATCTCCAAACACCTATAAATAGAGAGCCTTAGTTCCACATTTTTCACACACCAACACTTGATAGTTTTACAAGAGAAAAAAATGAAATTCTAAGAGAGAAAGAGAGAGAGAGGGACGTGTAAAGCTAGGAGGGAGGAAGGAAATTTGCTTGGTTGCTTTGTTGCTTGAAGTTTTCTAAAAAACTTAAGGAGTAGAGGTAACCCATAATCACTTATTTAATTAAGCTATTTTAAGTTGTTTTGTTTATATTTTGTTTAAACCTTCTCAAATTCTTCTTTAGTTAAAGTTCTAAAATTTTATTTTCATTTTAATGTTGTTCTTGAATATATGAAATTATTCTTAAGTCATACGAATTAAGAATAAGAAAAGGGACACCAAAAAGAGTGTTTAAAGGGATTCATCTCCCCTTTTCTTAAATTCTTAAGATGGCTAATTGTTTTTGATGAGTTTAATTTAATTATTTATGGGTTTATTTTAGTTCTAATATCATATGAAGTATAGAAATTTTGAATGGTTAAATAAGTTTTTATTCATTGTCTTTTTAATTGTTATACTTCTTTGTGTTAATGAATAATAAGAAATAAGTAAGTAATAATAGAAAAATTTCAATTTCTGGTATTTATGTATATATATGGACCGTAGCACATATTAAAAAAATTAAGGATTTATTTGTGTATTTTAGTATGTGTATTATATTGTGTTTATTAAAATAAAAAGGAATAGAAAATAAGTAAAAGAATTAAAAAGGACTTTGTATTTTCTTTTTTCTGGGCGTGTGATATATATATATATATATACGTATATGTATATAATTAGATTATATTATATGTTGTATTGAATATGTACTTGAGTTTTGGTTAATCTCTAAAAAGAATGAGTATTTTCCTTAAAGTAGAAGTAAAATTAAAGTGATTTAATGGAACTAAGAATGGTTTTTGAAAATAAAATAATATTCTGGAAAATATTAATGCAAATGAAGTATATGGAATTATATTTTATGGAATTTTTCAATGTAATTGTTATTGTTTGATTTTATTTGATTTTCTGTTGTCTGGATTTGAGTTTGATAAGAACAATTAGTAATTGAATATGAATAAAAAATAAATTTTCTGGAAAAATAATAATTATAGACCGTGAGGTCTATTGTACTATTCTAAGAAATTTTTGTAATTTATTTGTTGCATGATTTGTAGTTAAATTATAGTTGATTGTTTAAAAGAAATAGGAAAAATGGTAGTTGTTATAAACCTATAATAACATGTGTTTTTGATTTATTTTATGAGTATGTGGTTGATATATTTGTACATGTTATTTGCTGGAAAAAAATGAATTATTTTCTAAAAAGAAGTCTATTTTATATTTTGTTAATGATTAGATCTCTTATATTGTTTTGTTTTTAGTATATGAAATGATGTAATTATATGATATGGATGCTTTAGGAATTGAAAATATTTTTCTGATTTTTATACATGTTAGTCGAATTTTTTTTAGAAAAAGAAATTAATTTTATGGAATTTTTCTAATTGATTTGGTGATTGCTTTAGTGTGTTTATAGAATATATTATATGTTTGTATGGAAAAGATTAATTTTAAAAAGTTTCATTTTTATTATGGAAATTTATTTTTAAATCTGAAAAATTTAATTATTTAAGATCCCAAATGACTATTTTTGAAGATGTTATTGATACCTTGTTTGTATGTGCAAATATAAGGTAGAAACAAATAGAAATAAGTGTTTTTGATTAATTACTTTGATTTTATAAAAATATTAAGTTGCTGTCCAGAAATTTAGAATTAATGAAAAAGTTATATTTTATTAGAAATAATTATAGTTGTAAGTCTTTGGCATAAGTAGGAATTGTATCTGAATTGTTTTGGATTGTTTGCTTGAACTTTATTTGAATTGATGCAACTTTTCTGTGACTGTACAGTAGATGCAACTAGTTTGTTTTATTTAATTTAGTTATTTTATTATATTAGAAATAATAATAAGAATTTAGGAAAAATCGGCATGTGTTTTCAATGCTCTGTTTAAGAGGAATTGAATTTTTAAGTTTGTGTATGTATGCTGTCCAAAACTAAGAAAAGTGTATGAAATTCATGTTATGAGTTGTTCTTAAATGATTAAGTATATGTTAATTTTTTTAAGTATGAATGTTTAGGACAAAAAGTGGATTTTTAAAAGTATTTGTAAGTAAGATTTTGTATGTGCTTGGATAAAGTGTGAATATCTGTAAAGGTTATTTTGTAAAAAAATTAATTATGTGAATATACGGATATTTGAGAGTGAATTTGCTGTAATTTAGTTGTGGTCCTAAACTTAATCTAATTTATGATAGAAAAAGTATTTTGGACTTGAATGCTTGAGTTTACTTCTTATTTAAGTATATATATAACATGATTTTTGCAAAACTGGTTTACTGCTTGCATCAAAAGAAAAATATCTTAAAGTCATGCTAGTTTAAACATGGTAGTTGTTATATAAACAATGTATTGTGGTTTTTATGAAAATAAAAATGTATTCTTAAAGGTTTTCAAATATTGGAGTGAGTTTTAAATTATGTTTTGTAAAGAGGATTTATTAAATTTTAAAAAAAGAATTATTTTACAGAATATCTGATGTCTTAAAAAGGATTTATGTTTTAAAGAGGATTTTTATTTTAAGGGACTTTGGGTTAGTCTTTACGTAAAGGTAGTATAAGGTATTCAATTAGATATTAATTGTATGTCGTTCATCATAAGGAATCAAAAGTGAACGAGCTGCTGGAGTTGTAGACGCAAAAGGGTTGAAAACAGAATAAGCGTGGAGCTCAGGTGAGAGAGAAGCCTTCTTAAGACATAGTGGCATGTAGTGTAATATTAGGACGTTCCGTATCATCTCAAAGGTCGGAACTAGGGATCTATCGGGTGAATAGTAGAACGGCAATTGTGTGTGTATGTCCCGCCGTTCATACGAAAACACGATCCCTCGGATATAATTGTATGTGTTGTATATCTTGTTTTATTATGATGTTGGATCTATCATAATATTAAATTATTAATCATAACATGTCTGGCGAATATGATATATCAACTTAATATTGGAAAATAATTGATTCATAAGATGTCATGGTGGATAATTTTTGGAAATTGATTAAAGGCTTTATGGTTAAGGAATTAATGTGGAACCTTTACAGAGGTTTATGAAAGTTATAATACTACCCCCGGATCGCATTGTTATGATGACATGCTTGATTTTTAAGTGTTGAATCCCCTGTGACCTGGAAGTGTCCATGAGAAGCTAATCCCTTAGAGGTCGAGACCCGTTAGAAACAAGGTTTAGAATGGGTCGACCACAACTAGGAATGTTAAACTTTGTAAAAGTTCTCCGATAACTTAAAAGACATAGGAACCCTTTATTTTAATCCTTGCGTTGAGAGTGAAGTAGTGGAGAGGAAAAACACCCTGTTTATCTACGGATACTCAGGTATGCTTGGAGATAGGATTTCCTCAAGTGATGATTGCAATAGGGGAGGGCAATGACGGTGAAACGTCAAGAAGTCTCGAGTACTTCTCTAGGCGGAACGGGACTACAATGACAAGGTTCACGCAGGAGTCTGGGCTTTCGTCGTAGCGAGGACTGCAGGCCAACTGGAGATAGTGCTGTCGCCCCCTTGAGCAAATCATAGATGGTGAGAGGGAACCTGAACAGGGCTAGAAGTTCGGTAAGGGTTGGGTTTTTGGAAACTTTTATGAAATGAATCTTGTTGACCGCCGGTGTTGGTCACATGAATTTTTATATCTTACTGACCACTGGCGATGGTATAGCCTTTTCGTTTACCGACTTCGATGCCAGTGTGGCTAGGGTTCCTGTGCGTCCCATCTGCTTTCCGAACTAGGATATGGTTGGACTTGTGGAGGAGATGTAACGTGTATGATATCCATACCCTGAACCTCGGTAATGGTACCCCTTTTGATTTACCGATGGTATGAAACTTAGAGACTAAAGATAATTAAATTTAACGACTATAGTTTTTAAGAGGTATACCCATTTAGTGGGAAAAGATTTTATGGTACAATAAGATAATGATAATAATGATGTACATTTTGTGTGGTCTTAATATTCCCCTATGGTAAGCCCACGCCGTCGACGTTAACATCGTTCGGAAGTGCTTACTCTCTCTATTTCCCTTTCCTGTGGACATTGGGGAACCATGTCCACAGATGGCAGATCAAGGAGTGGTAGCTTAAGACCGGAAGAGGATCCTGAGATGACGCACATGCAAGGAGGAAGCAGAAGCGACAATCGAGGAATCTTCTAGACACTTGTGATGGGAGATGGCAATGAAGACTCGTAGTATAAGATAGGATAGTCTTTGCTTTGTATCCTATCTTAAGGTGATTAGGACATGATTAATCTATCCCGAATGTAACCCCAGTTGTAATATGGATTATTTTAAATGGAATAAAAGAAGTTCTTTTTGATTATGTATAAAGTTCATTTAAAGTAATTAAACTATTTTCCGCAAATTAACCATCGACTAAATATGACGTTGATAAAATGAGTTTTTGGATGATAACATCTCTTTTTGGAAATAGAATTTTATGACGTGAGTCTAAGTATCAAAACATATTTTGAAACCAAGTGAATCAAATTGTTTTATGAAAACCTTTATGTAAAGGAATTAAAATGAAATGGTTTGATAATGTTTAATAAAAAAAATGGCGCAAATTTTTAGTGAAAATTCTAAGTCCAAATCGGGGTGTTACATACGGGTCCTCTTTTTGGAAGGCCACTGGCCAAACATTTTTTTTATTAACCACGTTTTTAAATTTGGTCGTTGCAAATTTTATGGGCCTTTATTTCAGCAGTTTGAGATAGGCCATGAAGGCAATTTATCGACCATCAATTTTTGGCTATTGGGTGTATGAGTCTAGGACTATATCATAGTGCTTCTACATTCTGGTTGATAAATTGAAAATCCGACCCCATTATTATTCTCCTTTCTACTCTTCCTTTTCCCTGTCTAAGCGACCTAACTTTGTGAGATTCCAAATTCTCTGCCTTGAGTGCACGAGTTAGAGAACTGATGTGCTAACCTTGGGAGCAAGAATCGGTTGATATAGTTGCACATCGGCTATCCAAAAATCTTGTTTTTAAGGCAGTGAACTTTACCACAACACAATCATCTTCAACTTCTTTTTCTAACAATTTAAAAACAAGATTGTGTTGATTCGACGACTCTCCTTTTCAACAAAGCCACTCTGCCTGATATTACCAAAATTGAGCCACTTGATGAAACGAACTACAAGCGTTGGGCTCGAAGCTCACCATCTTTTTAGAGCAATTGGAGGCAGACTTTGTCCTAACCACTGATTTGGGTCTAATATATGATGTTTTTGGACTTAATTTCACTTCCTTTTGCTATGGTTTTGGCTTGTTTCTCTTGTAAATATAGGTAATTTGTATTAGTTTTAGGAATTTTTAGTATTATAGAGTCCTTTGAACGTTTTGATCCGTTTTGGGTATGTTTCAGGTGCTTTTGGAGCTTTATTTGGAGAAAATATTATTGGAGCTGAGAAGAGCATGAGAAGACCTGGAAAATGACACAAGAATGGAAAGAAACGGAGTTGAAAAATGCACCACACACCCAAGCGCATGGACCGCGCGCCCAGGCGCGCGTGCACCGTTAACTCTGGGTGAACGGATGGCGCGCGCCCAGGCGTGCAACCCTATACGCCCAGGCGCGTGTGACTCGTGAAGGCCCAATTGGGCCAATTTCTGAGCAATTTTGGAGGATTCTATTAGGATTTGAATTTTATGTATATATTCTACGTTTTAGAATTAGGTTAGGCAGTCAATTAGAGTCATTAAAGTCAGATTAGAGCCTTGAGAAGGGAGATTACACACTTTTGGAGAGCATTCGAAGGAGGAACCCGGAGAAGATTGAAGATTTGAAGCAGTTTTTTATGGTAATTTAGGAATGAATTCCATAGTTATTGTTTTTCTACTTTCCTTCATTATGTGTAACTAAACCTTTTTGTGTTAGGAACATGGTGGATTTATATTTGTAATTTATTTTTATGAATTAATGTTTTTCAGTTTTAAATCATGTGTTTAATTGGGTTTTTATTGTTATGCATGGAAGTAGCTAATCTATGTTTTGGATCTTCTAAATCTGAATTGGAAAATTAGGATTTGAAATAGGTCATGCAATTAAACAGCATAATTATTCAATCAGTAGGGATACTATCGAATTCTTATGTAACTTTTCATAATTCACTGTTCTTAATCAATGTTATTCAATGGTTTAAATTTCTAAGGAATTAGGATTTATCAAGTTGAATAATAAACAGTAATTTCATAAGAGAAATCTAGGAATTACTATTTTCTGAATTTGTTCTTGATTTGAATGAGAAACATTGATTTATAATAAATGAATGAACGTACGGTGAAACTGAGTTCCTAACCAAGTTTTCCCATTGCAATCCTAGTTTTATTTTATTTTCCAGTAGTTTAATTTGTCCTTTTGATTTATTTATTTAATTCTGAATTTTAGCTTTTAATAGATTTTGCTTTAAATTTCCCTTAGGTAGAAATAGATTAAACAATTTTGAGTCCCTCCTGTAGGAACGATATCCGGTCTTAACCGACTGTTTTACTTTTCGATCTAGTATACTTGCTAGAGTGTGAAAAAGTTTTTGACGCCGTTGCCAGGGACTTGAATTAGTTTAATTTGTTTTGGGGCTGAGAAGTAGTTTTAAGTGAAATCTATTTTTGGTCTTAATTAAAATGTAAAATAATGACTTGTGAGGAGTTAGAATTTTTTGATTTTGTTTTGGCTTCACATCCTCTTACTTATAATGCAAATACCCCTATTAGTGAGATTGAAAAATTATATAAGAAATCTTTTATAGAAAAGTTGGTACAAGAGTTGCCCGTTAAGGAAGACTTAAGTACTAATCTTTCTGAAAATTTTGAAGAAAAAGAAATTAAGGTGCATCATGAGGTAGAAGAGGTGAAGCAAAACAAAATAGATGAGGGTAGGATAATAGTAGAAAATTTGACTCATCCTTGTGTGCTGAATTTTCTGAACTTAAAATCTGTGTTAAATCTCTTGGATGTGTGGATGATTCAAAATTTTTCAATTATGTTTCAACCCTTGAGTTTGCATGATGTTTTTCTAGAACATCAACATAAGTCATTGTTGTACCAAGGGATGAATAAAGATCCTAAAAATTTTGTTTTCCTTGTTCATGGAATTAACACCTTCATGAATGGGGAAAAAGATGAATTTTCTAAGATGATGCATGTTGTAAGGAATGTACCTTTTGACCTTGGTGGGATTGAATTTATTTCTAAAATTTCCCTACTTCATCATCATCCATGCTCATTCTCATGGAACATGGGGGTAACTTGTTATTCTTGTATCACATGGGAGTTGAGTCATAGAATGAGATCCAGGTGGATTCTTTGTAATTATGTAGTAGTGTAGGTTTTTATTTTTTTTAGTTAGTGTTAGTTTAATAAAGAGTTGGAACTTCCTATACGTGAATGCTAATGAGGTGCTACAAGCACTATTTTTAGTTGTTCATGTGACACAGATGAATAAGTTTGGGGGAGTCTCCTCCATGATGCATCAATAGAAAAAGCTGTGATACAAAGGTAAGTTTCCTAACTCCCAGTGTTAGTTGATTTTAGTTTAGGAAATTAGTCTTTAGTGTAGGTAATTTTAATTTTTTAATTTTTTAATTTTTATTTTATAAAAAAAATAATAAATAAAAAAATTGGAACAGTACAGGACCCCCGCGCCTGGGCGTGCAGACCAGCACGCCTGGGCGCGCGCAGCGATATCAACGCGCCTGGGGGAGTTTTCAGCCCCACTTCTCATTTTCTCTCAATTTCCCCCGATTCTCTCAAGAACCCTAACCCCCAATTCTTCAGTTCCATCAAAATTCTTCAAAATTTCTCCATTTCCTTCATAATTAATCAACATTTCACCATTCTCATCTTCTATTCTTCACTATTGTGCTCTTATTTTTCATATTTTCACTCATTCCCTCTTCTCCCTCTCAATTCGGTTTTGACCAAGGAACAAGGCAAGGGACACGAATTTGTGCACAATTTTGGGTAAGAATCAGTCCTCTATACTCCCTGGTGCTGTTTTAGTTTGATTATGGAGTTAGGATTTAGTGTAGGGGAGTTTGGTTCTAGAGTTATTTTAGTTTCACACCAGGAGTTCGATAATTTGTCCCACATTGTTTTTGAGCTATTTAGGATGCCTAGAGGGAAGAGGCCAACAGTGGGTAGTGATAGTGATATGGGGAAGACCTTTGAGCATTCAAGGGTCTCTACTATTATGAGGGGAAGATGGTGCGTCGAGAGATAACTCCCGAGACGAGTATGTTGTATGATAGTGAGGGCCCTATGGGACGTCGATTTGTGGGAGTTAGGGAGATAGAGGAGGTCAGGGAAGCTTTGCAGATTAACCAGTGGTTAGCGTGGATCAGGGAAGCAGATGAGGCATTTAGCAAATTCCTAGTGTGGGAGTTTTATGCTAATGCCTGGTGAACGGCCCAGAGAGCTGAACTAGAGGGTAATGATAGGCGAGTCACTTATGTTAGAGGAGTGGAGATTCCCTATGATGAAGCCACTATAGCTCGTGTCATGGGACTTCCCTTGTACCCACTGGATGCAGCGCCCGCCATGTTTACCACAGAAAATTTTGATAGTGAGGATGAGTGTCCACTGGAGATGGTCAAGAGAGCTCTGTTTCTGCATGGTAGAGATTGGAACTTATCCGTGACTGGCACGGTCAAGCATATGTATCAGAAACATCTCGTGAGAGCTGCTAGATTTTGGGTCCGGTTCATTGTGCATAACTTGGACCCACACTCGCATGATACAGAGGTGCAGCCGGGAGTGTGCAGGCTGATTTATGCCCTTCGTCAGGGGATTATAGTGGATGCGGCATCAATCATTTCTGATCGTATGCATCGCTTTGCCAGGAAGGAGACGGGGTATGTTGGTTTTTCATGGGTCATTACACGGTTGTGCACCGCGGCTGGAGTTGACTTTAGAGCAAATGTGAGGGATCTTAGACGGACTCCCAGGATGACCAAGGCCACGTGGGACTCATATATTGTTAGGGCCATAGAGACAGCCAGAGAGGACCCACCACCGCAGCAGCAGAAGTTCGTTCCACCACCACCACAGCCGCACCATTCTGAGGCAGGACCATCCAGCCAGCCGGCGAGGCAGTCGGGCGGCATGGATGAGGTCATTGGGTTGATGCAGTGTATGGTGCAGAGATAGAGCAGAGCGGCCGAGTTTCAGCGCAGAGAGATGCGTCGGAACCAGGCCAGAGATGGGTTTTGAGAGACTGGAGAACAGCGTTGGGCCTACCATACGATGTGCCTCCGTACACTGAGGAGGATCATGGCCTGCTGGATTCTTCACCAGATGAGGATGATAGTTAGGGGATGTAGTATTTTATTTTGATTTATCATATGTATTCCCCTTCCCTATTTGGACCTATACTGTACCGGAAAACAAAAACATGTATTTGCTTTCTAGGATTTGTTTTTAGTTTTATTGCATGGATTTTATTTGGTTCACTTGTTATTTGCATCTGGATATTTATTTTGTGCAGCAGGTGTGAGTTGATGTTTTCCCCATGAGAGGTGCTCTTTTGCACATGTTTCTAACGACCTGCAGGTACTAAGTTTGGGGAGCATCATCTCACTTTTGTTAGTGATGAGCATTTGATGTGGATGTGATAGGGAAGTGTTCTAAATTTATCCTTGTAATTTTTTTGTTTTGTAGTTTTAGTTTAGATTAGTTTGCTTGAGGACAAGCCAACCTCTAAGTTTGGGGGAGTGGACAAAATAAAAAAAAAAATTCAGACTTGAATTGTTCTCCCATTTTTGGTGTTGGTTTGTGTCTTAGGTAGAGGTATTGTAATTATTCTAGACTTAGGACTGTTTTTCTGATGATAGGTGTATATACTTACTTTAGGATTAGACTCATTGATCCATGTTACTAATTTGTTTGAGCTGTAAATATTTTTGAAATCTGGTTATTTTGACAAACTTTTTCAGAATTTGTAACTAGTGAACTGACTGTAGCCTGTGAGATTTTTGAGCCTAAACACTAGAGGGGTAAGATTTATTGAATTATTGTGATGTGAAACCCCTATTTCTTTCACGATTAAGACACTTAGGATTGTGTTTTTGTGGCCTTCAGATTATTTGTTTGGACATGTTTCCCATAACTGCCCATTTTGAGCCAGATGTGAAATGATTTTTCTTTGGTACCCTGCATTAGTTGTATTATATTTTTGTGAGTACCTTAGGATTTTTGGAAGAGCAATTGAGAGGGACATTTCAAAAGAGAAAAATTGTGTAAAAGTGTTGTTGAGTTTACTCCTCTTCCAAAAGGAAAAACAAATGGAAAAAAAATTGAAAAAAATTGAGAATTTATGATAATTGAGAATAAGAAGAAAAAGAAATTTGTTTGGAAGAGAGTAGAGAAAAAAGTGAAAAGAAAAGAAGTATGAAATTGATTGTGAATAAGTATGAGTCCTCGTAGTATTAATTGATCATTCAAAATTTTTGAGGGAAATTTGTTTTTGCATTTTAGCCCTTAGTTTTATCTTTTCTTTTTTTTTATCTCACCTAACACTTTTAGCCATGGCCTCATTACAACCAAAATTAAGACCTTTTGATTTTTGCATGCATTCAATAATTTCAATGGAGATTTGGGTCTATGGTCAAGCATATGGTAACACATTGTCATTGTATGAACTTGAGTGAATTGTTATAACCCTTGATACACATGAGATATATACACTGAGAGGTGGAGAGTGTTCACTAGTTTTGGGTTCTGATTGGGTTTGTTTCTTTAACCGGTTTTTAAATATGTGAATAGCTTGTGTAAATATGTGGCTGTATTGATGAGTTAAAGTCTTAGATTAGGTGTTGTACATTTTGATTAAGATAGTAGTCTTTGTTTTAGAATTTTTATTTTACTTTTGCCTGGGACATGCAAAATGCTAAGTTTGGGGGAGTAATTTGGGTATAATATATGATGTTTTTGGGCTTAATTTCACTTCCTTTTGCTATGGTTTTGGCTTGTTTCTCTTGTAAATATAGGTAATTTGTATTAGTTTTAGGAATTTTTAGTATTATAGAGTCCTTTGAACGTTTTGATCCGTTTTGGGTATGTTTCAGGTGCTTTTGGAGCTTTACTTGAAGAAAATATTATTGGAGCTGAGAAGAGCATGAGAAGAGCTTGAAAATGACACAAGAACGGAAAGAAACGGAGTTGGAAAATGCACCACACGCCCAGGCGCATGGACCGCGTGCCCAGGCGTGCGTGCATCGATCGTTAGCTCTGGGTGATCAGATGGCGTGCGCCCAGGCGTGCAACCCTATATGCCCAGGCGTGCGTGACTCGTGAAGGCCCAATTGGGCCAATTTCTGAGCAATTTTGGAGGATTCTATTAGGATTTGTATTTTATGTATATATTCTACGTTTTAGAGTCATTAAAGTCAGGTTAGAGCCTTGAGAAGGGAGATTACACACTTTTGGAGAGCATTCGAAGGAGGAACCCGGAGAAGATTGAAGATTTGAAGCAGTTTTCTATGGTAATTTAGGAATGAATTCCATAGTTATTGTTTTTCTTATTTCCTTCATTATGTGTAACTAAACCTTTTGTGTTAGGAACATGGTGGATTTGTATTTGTAATTTATTTTTATGAATTACTGTTTTTTCAGTTTTAAATCATGTGTTTAATTGGGTTTTTATTGTTATGCATGGAAGTAGCTAATCTATGTTTTGGATCTTCTAAATCTGAATTGGAAAATTAGAATTTGAAATAGGTCATGCAATTAAACAGCATAATTTTTCAATCAGTAGGGATACTATTGAATTCTTATGTAACTTTTCATAATTCACTGTTCTTAATCAAGGTTATTCAATGGTTTAAATTTCTAAGGAATTAAGATTTATCAAGTTGAATAATAAACAGTAATTTCATAAGAGGAATCTAGGAATTACTATTTTCTGAATTTGTTCTTGATTTGAATGAGAAACATTGATTTATAATAAATGAATGAACGTACAATGAAACTGAGTTCCTAACCAAGTTTTCCCATTGCAATCCTAGTTTTATTTTATTTTACAGTATTTAATTTATCCTTTTGATTTATTTATTTAATTCTGAATTTTAGCTTTTAATAGATTTTGCTTTAAATTTCCCTTAGGTAGAAATAGATTAAACAATTTTGAGTCCCTGTAGGAACGATATCTGGTCTTAACCGACTGTATTACTTTTCGATCTAGTATACTTGCTAGAGAGTGAACAACCACTGATCCCCACGTTGTACCTGACCCAGTCACTGAAGAGGCAACACAGGCACTGGAGAATTATAACAAATATAACAAATGGGTACGTGGTCACCTTCTGAGCAATATGTCCATTAATCTCTTCGACTTGTTCGTGACTAACAAATCATCAAATTCGATATGGGAGACCCTGGAGAAAAAGTATGGAGCGGGTGATGCTGGGAATCGAAAATATGTCACTGACAAGTAGTTGCAGTTTCAAATGGTGGACGACAAACCAATAATGGAGCAAGTGCACGAGTATGAGAATCTGGTTGCAGATGTTCTCAATGAAGGAATGAAGATGTGTGAGATTTTACAAGCGAATGTTTTGTTGGAAAAGTTTCCCCCTTCGTGGAGTGACTTCATAAATCATCTCAAGTACAAAAAGAATGACTTCCATTTGCAGGAACTGATCAGCCACATGAGAACAGAAGAGACAAATCGTATCAAGGATAGGTATCAAAATGGTTTAAATTTTTCTAATGCTAATCTCATTGAGTCTATTGTTAGTTTTCAAAAAACAGGCAGAAACAGGGAAAGCATCAAAGTCAGAACAACAAGCAGAAGGGAAACAATCATGTATTGAAACCAAATAATGTTATCCAGAAAAACAAAGAATTGTCATGTGTAACACCCTATCTTAATTAATATACTAATTACCCCGAATAGATTTAGTAACTTGAAAATTTCTTTCTTAAACACTTAGTTACTCATTAAAAACTCTTGGATACATTAATTATTTATTAAAAATCTCCGTAAAATAGGATGAGGTTTACTTTGTTTTAGGGACTTTCCAAAAGTATGTGTTTACCCTGAAAACTTGTATTAACACTTTCATATAATCAACAGTATGCCGGCAGGGCAAAATATAATACATTGTATTCAAATACATCATTTCCAAAATAATAAATAAGATACAAAATAGTTTGATCCCCAAAATATAATACATAGCGTGCATATATATATATATATACGTCAAAAGTCTAATTTAAAGTCTCGGACCAACATATGGTCCCACCCCTAAATATTCACACTCCATGGTGTGGAGTGTGCCCCTGCTCGACCACGACTCGTGCATGCTCCGCCTCGGTACCTGTAAAAAAATGGCAAGAAGGGTAGCATTACACAAAACTTAGAAATATAGCTTCTACAAAAGCATAGCAATAAACCAAGGCCCTGCACTATGCCATAATACCCCATTCGTACACTATCTCACTTTCCTTTTTATTCATCTCGATCTTTCTTATCTTTTCACTTCCATATTTTCCATATGTCTTGCTAATCTTTTCATTCCTTTCTTATCTTTCGCTCACCTTTTGGTGGGTCATATTATCATTTCTTCACACACCACTAGGGCGGGTCCTATTTACAAGCTTCACACTCCATCTTGGAGGGTCCTATTACCTATTACATACTCCATGGAGGAGGGTCCATAACAAAAATATTCACGCTCCCCTTAGGGAGGGTCCATTATTCACATATATTCACACTCCGCTATGGAATGTCCATTTATATACACGCTCCGCTATGGAGGGTCCATTTATATACACGCTCCGCTATGGAGGGTCCATTTATATATATTTTCACGCTCCACTTAGGGAGGGTCCTTATAAATTATGCATATTCTCACTTCCATTGGAAGGGTCATTCATACTCATTCACATATTTGCACTCCCTTTGGGAGGGTCTTTTATACATACACCATCATGCACAACATGAATTCATCTTTTCACAGTCCTATATCCACACACCTTGATAGGTGGTCCTTCTCACATTAGCAATATAGTTCCATTATTCAATTAGTACACTCATTACTAGTTCATTCATTACCTAATTTCCTTTCAATTTCATTCCAAGCTTTAGCGTTCTTAACCGAATCTAGTCATAATTACACTATAACCTGTTTACCATTCATGTTTCTCCTTTCTTTCTCTACTTCTCAATTATTCCTATATTTCTGTATTTCATGTCTATCATAAATCTATATCTTCATAGTCATTCAAGAAAGTTTCTTTTCTTTATTTACCTTTGAATCTATAACATTATTATCTACTCTAGTTTCACTTTCCATTTTATTTACTCATTCTTAGTCTTTTATCTTATTTTCTACATTTTATATTCCTCTTTCCTTATTATCTTACTATTGTCTATTCTTAGTCCTTATTCGCTCTTTTATGAATGCTCTTCTTATTTGTTCTTATCACTCCCTAATTTACTAACCACTTAGCCAATCATTCCTTTTCCTATCCATAATTACCTACACTTATTTTCCTACACTATAATTTGTTTTCCTTCTAGTTTTATTAATTACCTCTTTCTATTTTCAATATCATCTACCCTAAGGTTTTGTATTCTGCTCATCCCTCTACCCTTAGTCATCACTATAACCAAAGAGAACCTATTCCCTAAGCTAAGGTAACACAACCTTCTTAACCCTAACCTTGTAGAGAGAGAAAGCTTCAAGCTATGGAGGAGAGAGAAAGTGGATCATGAAACAAAAGGAGTAAAATTAGTTAGAGATTATGGGGGAAATTCGTATAATATGAAAGAAATGAGGAGGAAAGCTTGAATCTCACTTACTTTGAGCTTTAAAAGATGGAAATCAAGAGTGGGTGTTAAAACCTTTGAACCCTAACTCATACCCATGGCTTGAGAGAGAATAATAAGAGAGATTGATGAAAGAGATAATGTTTGTATGTGATGGGGATTGATTTTTAGTGGTTTATTATGGGTTTGAGGGATGATTTCAAGTGGAATTTAGAGAGAGAAAGGGGAGGATTTCGTGCCCTAGAGAGAGAGAGAACAAAGGAGGAGTGAATGAGGAAGAAGACCCCAACGCGCTTTATTTTTTTTCACTGAACACTCGTACTAATCAATTAGTCTAGATACTAATCGATTAGTGTGGCATATTTCCAATTTATTTGCTCTCTGTAACACGGGCTAATAGGCTGGCCTGTTTTTGTTTATTTTCTTTTCTTTAACTTAACGAATGTCGTATTTCTTTGTTACCCATCGGATCTTGATCAAATTTTAAGACAAGCTTCCTAAGATACTTATCTTCACATCCAATGGTGCAATTTTACGTTTTCATTTGTAGATATTTAATTTTTAATTTCCTAATGAACGGTGTTTCTAACACCGAAAACACCGTATTTAGCACTCATTTGTTCTTCTTTAAATTTCCTATCCGATGCCAATGCTTCTTAACTCCTTTATGGCACTCAAAGAAATCCTAATCCATCACCTTAAATCCTTTTTAGCATAATTATTATTTCCTAATTTTATTATTATTCTAGTTACTCTTGGATTTAAAATTCGGGATGTTACAATTCTCCTCCACTTATTAGAATTTCATCCTCGAAATTCCATTCAGTTCCTTAAATGGAGAACCATCCCATTGGCAATATTTATGAATATAGTCCTTACTTCCATTGGTTACGTTCGTCCACACCTCGGTTCGCTGTCATTCGGACCCGATCTGAAAGCAGCTCACTAAGTCCTCCCCCACTTAGCATAGGCATACCCCTTCGTATCTGTATGCCCTTAAGTTCTTGCACTCAAGGGGAGCACAAATACGACTCAAGCTAGCTGGTCTTAGTGTGGCCCCTTCTCGCAATTGTTAAGATTGGTTTGTCTTACGATTGTCCGTTCAGGGATCTTGGTAAGATCCAAGGATGAGTTTTGAGTCACTAACACCTACTCTGATTCCCACGGGGACTAGAGGTGTTTCCTATGAAGTTTTACCTTCTTTCCAAAGGATCTATGTTCGGTTATAGTACTCTTAATTGATAATATAGTCTGAGGCTCTTATCCTTAAGCTTCGTTTTGGGGTCTAGTTCCCGATTCGGTGTAAGGAATTTGGGGAGAACACCATTCAGGTGAGTGTCTATCCCGCTAATAGATTTGTGTCTTTGTAGAATTCCTATCGCAATTGTTTCCAACTTCATTAAGAAAGTTGCCCTGATATCGTCCGTTAATATATGCAAAGATCGAGGTGACCAACCCCAACCTTACGCCCATTAACAGCACATCATCGACGGTTTTGCTGATAGCATCATCATTTAACAGGTGTAGGATCAGAGTGGTTAGTTCTAACCTTACATTCTATTAAACAATAGCACTACCATGGAGTTCGGTTATATTCTAGTTAGAGTCCTACTACTTTAATTTCAATTCTTTCTAAAGCTTTTCGCTCTCTTCCCTAAATGGCCGAACTGAATATGCGTGTCTCCTAAGTTCCACACTTCGCCTTTCACAAACTAGAGATTATGATCCTAAACTAGTTACGCTTCACCAAGCCTTTACTAAGAGGGTAATGAAGATGGACAACAAAATCTGGTAAGGCATTTCTATTTTTGGAGTGTCCTAGTCTTCTCAGGTAATCAATAGAAATAGACAAAAGTGCAGCATCTCAATTAAGTAGTACCACGTACCTCGAATCGTTCCGTCAGTATTCTCCACCTCTTTTCCATCCACACTGTATACTTTTCCCCTCTGGGTGGACCGACCTGCACCTACTGGATGGGCTCTAGTTGCATTCACCTCTTTCTTCATAACACTCTTCGGACAATTAGCAGCATAATGCCCTGGTTGTCTGCACACAAAACAACTGAACTCGCTCCTAGTCTAATTCTGAAACCAGCACTCCCTCCATGCTGCTTTCCACAATGTGAACATAGTGGAAAAGCACCTGTATTAGTCACATTTCTACCCATGGCCCTTGGCACTGCTTCTCCGTTGTTGGGAACAACATAAGGGCTTGACATTTGAGTTGGCCCATCATTTCTGATAGGACCTCCTGCCTTCCGCCCACTCTTGCCTTTCTCTTCAGTTGATTTCTGAGCTGCTCTGTTTCGATCATTGGCTGACTTCCGTTTGAGGCCCTTCTTATAAGTACTCGACATGTTTACCAACTAAGAAAGATTATCAATGTTGTGATATTCAATAGAGAGATGAACATCATCCCGAAGATCCGCTTCAAACTTAATGCACTTGGTGCGCTCGTCTGCATCTCTGTAACTGCCCGAGTAGCGGATCAGATCCTCAAACTGCGCTACATAATCACCAACGGCCATCGACCCTTGCACCAGCTGGAGGAAAGCGATCTCCTTCTCCCTTCGAACATCCTCAGGAAAATATTCCCAAGAAAGCGGACTTTAAATAAGTCCCAAGTTACTGCTTGATTCGTCGCGTCAAATCCTCTCCTCTGCTATTCCCACCAGTGTTCAGCCTCACTGGTCAGCATATATTCAGACAGCCGCACCCGATGCTCAGCAGGTGGCTGTAGAGAACGGAGAATCTTTTCGATATCCTTGATCCACTTCTGTACTTCTTCAGGATCATTGCCTCCTTCGAATCTGGGTGGCTCACTTTTTCTGAACCGCGCCATCTAGTCGATTTAAATAGGAACCGGGGGTGGAGGTTGCATGGTTGCCGCTGTGGTTGTTGCTGCAGCTGCTGCTGCTGCGGCTATGTTCTCTGCCTGATTATGATGCATTTCAGCTATATTCGTCGATTGGTTCTGTTTCATCTGAACTAGATTTTCCAGAATAGCAGCGATCCTGTCGTTTTCGGCACGTCTCCCAACCATAGTGTTTAGTCATGGAGGGACAACTGGTTACTGTTTGCACAAATAAATAATTGCACATGTGTCCTACTTATTGACCTAGACACTTAACCATACACTTCGATTACTCGCTTGGTGAGTAACCACTGGAGTTATAAGTCCACACTCTAAAGGCCGAGAGAAACTGCTCTGATACCACAATGTAACACCCTATCTTAATTAATGTACTAATTACCCCGAATAGATTTAGTAACTTGAAAATTTCTTTCTTAAACACTTAGTTACTCATTAAAAACTCTTGAATACATTAATTATTTATTAAAAATCTCCATAAAATCGAACGGAGTTTACTTTGTTTTAGGGACTTTCCAAAAGTATGTGTTTACCCTGGAAACTTGTATTAACACTTTCATATAATCAACAGTATGTCAGCATGGCAAAATATAATACATTGTATTCAAATACATCATTTCCAAAATAATAAATAAGATACAAAATAGTTTGATCCCCAAAAGACAATACATAGTGTGCATATATATATATACGTCTAAAGTCTAATTTAAAAACTCAGACCAACATATGGTCCCACCCCTAAATATTCACACTCCACGGTGTGGAGTGTGCCCCTGCTCGACCACGACTCGTGCATGCTCCGCCTCGGTACCTGTTAAAAAATGGCAAGAAGGGTAGCATTACACAGAACTTAGAAATATAGCTTCTACAAAAGCATAGCAATAAACCAAGGCCCTACACTATGTCATAATACCCCATTCGTACACTATCTCACTTTCCTTTTTATTCATCTCGATCTTTCTTATATTTTCACTTCCATACTTTCCATATGTCTTGCTAATTTTTTCATTCCTTTCTTATCTTTCGCTCACCTTTCGGTGGGTCATATTATCATTTCTTCACACACCACTAGGGTGGGTCCTATTTACAAGCTTCACACTCCATCTTGGAGGGTCCTATTACCTATTACACACTCCATGGAGGAGGGTCCATAACACACATATTCACGCTCCCCTTAGGGAGGGTCCATTATTCACATATATTCACACTCCCTACGGGCCCTACGGGAGGGTCCGTTATTCACGTTCCATTATGGAGGGTCCTTTTATATACATGCTCCGTTATGGAGGGTCCATTTATATACACACTCCATTATGGATGGTCCATTTATATACACACTCCATTATGGATAGTCCATTTATATACACGCTCCGTTATGGAGGGTCCATTTATATACACGTTGCGCTATGGAGGGTCCATTTATATACACGCTCTGCTGTGGAGGGTCCATTTATAAGCATGCTCCGCTATGGAGGGTCCATTTATATACACGCTCCACTATGGAGGGTCCATTTATATACACGATTTGTTATGGAGGGCCCATTTATATATATTTTCACGCTTCACTTAGGGAGGGTCCTTATAAATTTAGCATATTCTCACTTCCATTGGAAGGGTCTTTCATACTCATTCACATATTTGCACTCCCTTTGGGAGGGTCTTTTATACATACACCATCATGCACAACATAAATTCATCTTTTCACAGTCCTATATCCACACACCTTGATAGGTGGTCCTTCTCACATTAGCAATATAGTTCCATTATTCAATTAGTACACTCATTACTAGTTCATCCATTACCTAATTTCCTTTCAATTTCATTCTAAGCTTTGGCGTTCTTAACCGAATCTAGTCATAATTACACTATAACCTGTTTACCATTCATGTTTCTCCTTTCTTTCTCTACTTCTCAATTATTCTATTAATTCCGTATTCCGTGTCTATCATAAATCTATATCTTCACAGTCATTCAAGCAAGTTTCTTTTCTTTATTTACCTTAGAATCTATAACATTATTATCTACTCTAGTTTCACTTTCCATTTTATTTACTCATTCTTAGTCTTTTATCTTATTTTCTACATTTTATATTCCTTTTTCCTTATTATCTTACTATTGTCTATTCTTAATCCTTATTCACTCTTTTATGAATGCTTTTCTTATTTATTCTTATCACTCCCTAATTTACTAACCACTTAGCCAATCATTCCTTTTCCTATCCATAATTACCTACACTCATTTTCCTACACCATAATTTGTTTTCCTTCTAGTTTTATTAATTACCTCTTTCTATTTTCAATATCATCTACCCTAATGTTTTGTATTCTACTCATCCCTCTACCCCTAGTTATCATTATAACCAAAGAGAAACTACTCCCTAAGCTAAGGTAACACAACCTTCTTACCTTAACCTTGTAGAGAGAGAAAGCTTCAAGCTATGGAGGAGAGAGAAAGTGGATCATGAAACAAAAGGAGTAAAATTAGTTAGAGATTATGGGGGAAATTCGTATAATATGAAAGAAATGAGGAGGAAAGATTGAAACTCACTTACTTTGAGCTTTAAATGATGGAAATCGAGAGTGGGTGTTGAAACCTTTGAACCCTAACTCATACCTATGGCTTGAGAGAGAATAATAAAAGAGATTGATGAAAGAGATGATGTTTGTATGTGATGGGGGTTGATTTTTAGTGGTTTATTATGGGTTTGAGGGATGATTTCAAGTGGAATTTAGAGAGAGAAAGGGGAGGATTTCGTGCCCTAGAGAGAGAGAACAAAAGAGGAGTGAATGAGGAAGAGGACCCCAACGCGCTTTATTTTTTTCACTAAACACTCGTACTAATCGATTAGTCTAGGTATTAATCGATTAGTGTGGCAAATTTCCAACTTATTTGCTCTCTGTAACACGGGCTAATCGATTAGTGCAGTTTGGCCTGTTTTTGTTTATTTTCTTTTCTTTAACTTAACGAATATCGTATTTCTTCGTTACTCATCGGATCATGCTCAAATTTTGAGACAAGCTTCCTAAAATACTTATCTTCACATCCAATGGTGGAATTTAAGTTTTAAGTTATAGATATTTTATTTTTAATTTCCTAATGAAGGGTGTTTCTAACACCAAAAACACCGTATTTAGCACTCATTTGTTCTTCTTTAAATTTCCTATCCGATGCCAATGCTTCTTTACTCCTTTATGGCACTCAAAGAAATCCTAATCCATCACCTTAAATCCTTTTTAGCGTAATTATTATTTCCTAATTTTATTATTATTCTAGTTACTCTTGGATTTAAAATTTGGGATATTACATCATGCTGGTACTGCAAAAAACTAGGACACAAGTGTAAGATCCATGAAAAATGTTTTGATAAATGCCAAAAGGTTTTGAACAAGCTTCAAGTGTGTTGATCAAGTTCAAGCTCAACAAGCAACAACAAACATCAAGTTAAGAAGAGAGAGCCAACTCATGAAGACTTAGTTTGGTAGTTTGTGTTTTAATGTTTTATCTTTAGCCTCACAAGTCTTTTAGTTTATGAGTTTGGGTAGAGTTTATTAGAGGGTAGTGAATCTCTTTTGATTGCATGATTATATCATATTTTGAGTATTCACTTTGCCTAAAATCAATAGGTGGCTTAAAGGTTTGAAAGAAAAGGTTTAGTTTTTGAGAAAACAAGTTTTAAGTGATTTTTAATGTTAATAATCGATTAACAGATTTTGATAATTGATTAACAGTGTATTTTGAACTGATAATCGATTAACAAACTTTTGATAATCGATTATCTGCACCTTTACTCGAGTATCTTTGGTCTCACTCGAGTGAAAATTATCTTGCTTTCGTATTACTCGATTAACACTTATTTTACTCGAGTAAACAGGGTCTGTAACTGTTTTAAATACGTTTTTCACTTCTCAAAAGCTATTCTAAGTTGCTCCAACTTTTGGGTATTCTATATAAACCTTTTCCTAATCATTTCTATCAACTAGAATCATTTTGATACACAATTTTACAAAGAATCAAAGCCACACTATTCTCTCTCACTCTCTCAAGATCAAAGCTTTCATTTTTACATTCTTTGATCAAGAACCTTGAATCTCTCATGTTGATATTTCATAGCTTTTGAAAGAGATTCATAGGATTGTTATTGTTTTTCATTTGAGTTGTAATCTTTGCAAAAGGCAAGCTATCTACAACAAAGGAAGACTTGATTTTGTAAATCAAGCAAAGTTATTTGGAAGCCTTGGTGAGGCATTTCATCAAGCACTTGGAAGCCTTGTTGAAGAACAAGCATTTGGAAGTCTTGTAGTAAAGCAAGCATTGGAAGTCTTGTTGAGGGGATTTGGCAAGCAAGATAAGAGGTTAGATTAGATATCAATAGGGTTACAAGGCAAGGGTGTGGTATCTCTTGTAGGCTAGCAAGAAGGGAGTCTTGTGAGGCATTTACTTGTAATTTGAGAAACTCTAATTCCTCATAGTGAAGAATCTCTCTTGGTTGAAGAGGGGACTGGAGTAGCTTTCAAGTGGATGAAAGTGAACCAGGATAAATCACTGTGTCGTATCTCTAAACTCTCTACTCTTTACATTCTTGTTATTCATATTGTTCTTGATTGAAAACCTAGAAAAAGTGATTTTTCATAATTGATTGAATTGAATCTTAATTGTGCAAAATTGATTTGGGGAAAATCATTTTCATAACTAGGTTAATCAATAAGAATATTGGTGTTAATTGTTTCCGCTGAATCTCTGGTTATATTTGTTAATTGATTGATTTTCGTATTTGATTGAAAAGTGATTAATTCATTAACAGAGGCATTAATCGATTAGTTCTTATCATTAATCGATTAAGGCTAAAGAATTTTCAAGAAAATCATTTGTTTTAATCGTTTTGATTTGTTTCTTGCGAAAATCTTTCAAAGTTTCTTTAACACCTATTCAACCCCCCCTTCTAGGTGTTCTCCTAGTGTTTCCTAGTTATTTCAACCACCGATTGTAGGTTTCTCACAACAAGGCTTACCACTGCAAGGCGTGAAAGAAAGCAGAAAACAAGAATAACAACAATAACAACATTCCAAGGCAGAGTCGTACTGGTTGCGTCCTCAAGCAAACCTGGTTGAAGATGATGAACTAATTGTTGCTGTTGTTGAGTAAGTGAATCTGGTTAGCAACGTCACTGAATGGGTCCTCGACACTGGAGCAACAAGGCACATATGCGGAAATAAAGAATTGTTCCAAGATTTTGAGGAAGCAACAGATGGTGATATTGTCTGTATGGGAAACTCTGCTACTGCTGGAGTATGTGGAAAAGGAAAATTTCTACTCAAATTAACTTCTAGAAAGACTATAGCTTTGAACAATGTGTTTTATGTACCTTTTATGCGTAGGAATTTAGTTTCTGGTGTACTGCTTAATAAGGCTGGTTTAAAAATTGTTCTAGAAGCTGATAAAATTGTAATAACCAAAAATGGTGTTTTTGTGGGAAAGGGGTATCTAAATGGTGGGCTATTTGTACTTAACTCCTCTAATATTAATAATAATATTTTCACTTCTGCTTATTTCGCTGAGTCTTTTGATCTTTGGCATAGTATATTAGGACATTTGAATTTTGGTTCTACACAAAAATTGTGAAATATGAGTCAGTTCCCCACTTTATCTAAAAGGAAAAATACCAAATGTCAAATTTGTGTATAGGCTAAATCCTTTAAGAAATCGTTTAACTCTATAATTGGTAGAAAAACCGAACTTTTAGAATTAGTTCACTCTGATTTGAAAGACTTTAAAAGTTTGGTATGTCGGGGTGGAAAAAGATATTTTATAACATTTTAAGACAATTTCTCAATGTACACAAAAACCTACCTTTTAAGATCAAAAGATGAGATTGATTCAATGTTTTTGAAATATAAGGCAGAAGTGGAAAAAGTCAGTTAAATCGAAAAATTAAGAGACTTAGAACTGGTAGAGAAGGAGAGTATTGTACAAATAGTCTTAGATATTTTTGTGAGAAAAATGGTATTATACATGAATTCTCTGCCCCTTATACCCATGAACAGAATGGCGAAAGGAAAAATAGAACTTTGAAAAATATGATGAATGCTATGTTGCTTTCCTCTGGTTTGCTTGATAGTTTCTGGGGTGAAGCTGTTTTAACAGCATGTTATGTCTTGAATAAAGTACCTCATAAAGCTTTAGATAAAACACCATAGAAAATGTGTAAAGGTTCTGCACCTAATCTGAAATTTTTGAAAACTTGGAGTTGTTTAGCTAAAGTTGGGTTACCTGATTTCAAAAGGACTAACATTGGTGCTAAAACCATATATGTTGTTTTTATTGGTTATGCTCTTAATTGTGCTGCTTACAGATTTTTGTCTCTTAGTTATCATTCTATCACAGAATCTAGGGATGCTGAATTCTTTGAAGGTATATTCCCTTATAAACAGAAATTGATTTCTCAACATGGTAGTTCTACTCCCCAAGGCATTTTTTATGCATCTTTAGACTTGAGTGTATCTCCTGTTTTGCATGCTTCTAGTTCAAATATTATTGATAAAAATGTTGTGATTGATGAACCTAGAAGGAGTAAGATAAAAAGAACAAAAACTACTTTTGGTCCTGATTTTATCACTGCTTTCTTAACTGAAAATTTTGATGTTGATCTTCTGCCTGAAGAAATTGTTTTTGCTTATATCTTATAAGAAGATCCCAAAACTTATTCTGAAGTGATAAAATAAGTAGACTCTAGTTTCTGGATAAATGCCATAAAAAGTAAAATAGATTCTATTATGAGTAATCATACTTGGGAGTTGGTGGAGCTGCCTAAAGGTTGTAAACCCATTGGTAGCAAATGGATTTTTAAAAGAAAATGAGATCTGATGGCTCCATAGAAAAGTTCAAAGCTAGATTGGTGATTAGAGGTTTTACTCACAAGAAAGGTGTAGGTTATTTTGATACTTATTCACCATTCACTAGAATTTGAACTATGCGTGCTTTAATTGCTTTGGTTGCCACACAAAATCTGATTATACATCAAATGGATGTAAAACTGCATTTTTAAATGGCGATTTAAATGAAGAAATTTATATGGAACAACCTGAGGGTTGTGTTTTGCCTGGAAAGGAAAATCTATTTTGTAAACTTAAAAAATCTTTGTATGGTTGGAAGCAAGCACCTAAACAATGGTATGAGAAATTTAATAATGCTTTGCTAGAATATGGTTTTTCTGTTAATACCTCTGATATATGTGTATGCAAAGATGTTTGACTCTGAATGCGTCTTAATATGCTCATATGTGGATGATATGTTAATTTTTGGAATGCATTTAGTTGTGATAAATGAAACCAAATGATTTTTTAGTTCAAAGTTTGAGATGAAAGATTTAGGAGAAGATGATGTGATACTTGGGATTAATATCAATAGAACTGAAAATGAGATTTCTCTAAATCAATCTCACTATGTTGAAAAAAAATACTAAAGAAATTCATTATTTTTGATGTTATGCTTGTAAGAACTGCATATGATCCTAGTTTTCATTTGAAGAAAAATTCTAGTGATATAAGTGTGTCTCAATCTGAATATGCAAGAATTATTGAGAGTTTAATGTTTCTTATGAACTGCACTAGACTTGATATTGCATATGCTGTTAGTAGATTGAGTCGTTATACTCATAATCCTAGTGGAGATCACTGGATTGCCTTATGACGTTTTTCAAAATATTGAAAAGGAACTATTGATTGGAGTTTCCATTTTACCAAGTTTCCTGCTGTTTTAGTAGGATATTGTGAAGCAAACTGGATATCTGACAATGATGAGGTGAGTTCCACCAGTGGTTTTGTTTATACCTAGGTGGAGGAGCTATATCTTGAAAATCGGCTAAACAAACTTGTATAGCATGTTCAACTATGAAATCTGAATTTATAGCTTTGGAGCTGGCAGGACAATAAGCTGAATGGCTCAGAAGTCTTATGGCAGACATACCTTTGTGGGGGAGAACTACACCAGTTTCACTGCATTGTGACTCTCAAGCAGCGATTGGAGTTGCAAATAGTAACACTTACAATGGAAAGAAGAGACATATTTGTTTTAGACATGATAGTGTTAGGCAGTTAATAGAAAACGGTGTAATTACTCTTGATTATGTAAAAAGTGAAAAGAATTTAGTCGATCCCTTCACCAAGGGACTACCTAGGAAAATTGTCTTGGATTCATCGAGGGGGATGGGCCTTACGCCTTGAGAGGAGGAAAATGTGGTGGATTCCCTTCTATTGGTCAAACGAAGCCACATGAGTACTATAGTGCATTACATGCTCATCCCTGTGACATAGCCCTAGTGTTTGGGTGGTGATTTAACAGTTAGCATTTGATGTATCTATTAATAAAATTTGGAATACATGGTACATAACCCATTAAATAGGGTGATGCTATAGAGACGCATTTGATGTACTTACTAAAGTTGTTAAAGATATATATCCCTAAAATGGGTGGTCCTATAGAGACGCGCTTGATATATATGTTTCAGTGAGTGAGAAACTTGTATGAAAGACTTAGGCAATCTTTCTGAGACACTCATATGCAATCCAAGGTTTACTTATGGCTTATATCAAAAAATATGTTGTTATAATTTGTTGTTTAAAAAACTACATCGCGAAATCTCACAAGTGTTTAAGGTTACTTACGTGTTGTGGGGGTCTCAACTAATTAAATTCTATAAAGTCTAAGGGAACTTCACTTTATAGAATATAGTTGTTGCCTCATATCACTACGTGTTAATTCAAATCCTATGGATATTAACACTTAAGCATAAAAAACCTTAGGTCGCTCTTCTTTTCCTTTTTCTATGTGACTGCCATTAGTGGGGGATTGTTGGAATTAATGGCATTCATCTTATTAGTCCCACATTGGCCAATTTTGGTAAAACTTGACCCTTTATATTTCATTATTATCTACACACTTGAAAATAAGTTATTGGGTTTTGGTAGTGAATTTGTTAGGCCTAAAACACGCGCGCCGCTGCTATTCGAGCAGTGCGGGGCAGGTGTACGGGTCCTCTTTTTGGAAGGTCATTGGCCAAACGTTTTTTTTTTATTAACCACGTTTTTAAATTTGGCAGTTGCAAATTTTATGGGCCTTTATTTCTGCTATTTCAGATAGGCCATGATAACAATTTATTGGCCATCAATTTTTGGCTGTTAGGTGTCTGAGCGGAGGGCTATATCATATTGCTTCTTCATTCTGGTTGATAGATTGAAAATCTGACCCCATTGTTATTCTCCTTTCCTCTTTTCCTTTTCCCTGTCTAAACGACCTAACTTTGTGAGATTCCAAGTTCTCTACTTCGAGTGCACGAGTTAGAGAACTGTTGTGCTAACCTTGGGAGCAAGAACCGATTGATATAGTTGCATCTCGGCTATCCGGAAATCTTGTTTTTAAGGCAGTGGATTTTACCACGACACAGTCATCTTCAACTTATTTTTCTAACATTTTCTGTAATTACCGCTTACTTCTTTTCAGCTTTGATGGTCTAACTCCATATGCCTTCTTCATTAAATGTCACATCTCGACTAATAATAACCTTCCTCGTTTCTGGATTATACAATTTATAAGCTTTATAACCATTTCTGGATTATACAATTTATAAGCTTTTGAATTTGTATTATAGCCAATAAAAATGCATTTTTTACGTTTGTCGTCTAACTTCTTCCTTAATTGATCTGGTACTCAAGCATATGCAATATTCCCAAAAACTCTAAGGTGTCAAATTTTTCTCAACTAATAATCAACATCATATGCAGTTTTCACGTTTGGCGTCTAAACTCTAAGGTTTTAAAAATTTTACGTTTTTTCTTCTCTGTGTCCTAATACTCTAAACTTAGGATGCGTAAGAGTTAATAGTCATTTTGATCTTAAAAAGATACATTAGTCATCAATTTAGTCCCTGAAAGATTTTTTACATTAATTTAGTCATCCAAAGATCAACATGACATCAAGTAGTGTAAATGTTGGTCCCCGAAAGATTTATATTAACATCTAATAAGTTCCTAATAGGACCAATGTGGTGTCATATTGATATTTGAGAGACTAAATTATTGTAAGAAATCTTTTAAGGATTAAATTGATGACTAGTATATTTTTTGGAGATCTAAGTAACTATTAACTCATACTATACCTTACATTTGTTTTTCTAAATTAATGCATGAGGATGATTCTTCAAAAGAGTTTGGTTTGTTAATATTATTACATGAGCTTTTTCCGTTTTAGATATTTATTTGTTATCATCTTCAACGTCAGAAAATATTGCATTTTAACGATATCTACAATTTATTTATGGGAGCTCCTTATCAAAAAAAAAAAAAAAAAACAAAAAACAAAATCTTAGAGCTAAAATCCTTTTTGGTTATCAAAGAAATGAAGATGATTTAATTTCCAAATACTAGTTGTTATATGTTCAGTTCTAAAACTTGAAACATAAACTTCTGATCTATAGGATTATGCCACATGATAGGTTACGTAAGCAGTGGTGGGCAATGAGACACATCATGGTGTTTTTTATCTTCATCCAACGTGGAGAAGATACTCCTTCTGTCTTTACATATAAGTCATTCTTACCTAATTCACATATATCAAGAAAAATAATTATTATTTTCAAATTTACCAAAAAAAAAATTTTGTTATTCCAAAGTTATCCTTGTTTAAAACTTTACAACTCTATTCATTTATTTCTTTATTGTGATTATTACCTTATCACCCCTTATGTAATTATGAGGGGTGTATCTTGAATAAACTCTTTAATGTTACTTAAATATTTCAAAATGACTTATTAAAAAAAGACAAAAAATTTATCAAAATGATACCCTATATAAAAAAGGAAGGAGGAGTACAAACCTCAAAACCCAAATATAGCCTTGATCGAATGTATGCATTTTTCACATACTTTTTTAAATTCTTGTGTCAGCCTCATATATGTGACATTGATGTCTTTTTCGTAATTGGTTAATAGGTTAGATCAATTATTAAATGTATATATTTTTAATTTTTTGATTTTTAAATTTTTTTAATTATTCTTGTGAGACGGAGGGAGTAATTTAATTTGAAACAAAATTTTTTGTATTATTTATTTTGTATATTTTTTTTAAGAAAATACTTCCTTTGTTTTTTTTTGTTATAAGTCACTTTTACCTAATTCATGAAGTTTAAGAAAAGTAATTATTACTCTCAAATTTATCAAAAAAATACTCCCTCCGTCCCTTAATATAGGGCACCATTTTGGTAGAATTGATGTCCCTTTTTATAAGTCGTTTTAGAATATCTAGGTAATATTAAAGAGTTTATTCTAAATACCACCACAAGAAAATGTGTTATTTATGGCGGTTATTTTGCGGCGGTTTAAAGAACTGTCGTCGCTGTTCAATTTTAAATGTAATTTGGCGTCGGTTTTTTAACCCCCGCAAGTTGCAAGTTCACACATGCCACTTGCACGTACTATTCTTGCGTACACTCACTTTGGGCCAAACACACTCTCCCTCACACTCGTTCCAATCACTCTCACTCTCACTCTCACTCTCGAGCGTTCTATCCTCTCAAATAATCAACAGCTTGCTTCGATAGTTGGTTTCTCTGCTTTATTTTCTTGTTGATAGCTTTCATTCCAGGTGAGTTTTCTGAATCCTCACTATTTTTTCCCTAATTCTTCTCTCACTCGTTGAAGAACCTAATTGTTTTCTAAATCCCTAATTCGTTTTGCATTTTCGCATAACCCTAGTTGTTCTATCAATCATTGGAAGGTGAGTTTTCTGAATCCCTAATTCTTTTTGCATTTGGCAGAACCCTAATTGTTCTCTCACTCATTCAGAATCCCTAATTTTTGTAAGGAATTTTCGAATTTTTTTTAACTGGTGTATAAAGTAACGATGTCATAATTCTAACGCAGTTATAAATAGCATACTGCTTCTTCTTAATAGCTCCTTAGCCTGTTTAAGGAACAAATCTGTTAGATAATTGATAGCAGCAGCAATACTGCAATGACAATAACAATAGCAATACTGCAATAGAGGTGGAGAATTCAATAAGAATAGGAATAGAGGTGGATAATTTTTCCAATTTCCAAGTAAATCATAAACCAAAAGTTAGGCAGCAACATACAAAAGACAACAGGGAATGCAAACATTGTTAATATAAAATTGCTTGGACTTGAATCACTCTTAACAAAATCATGATTCTTCAGGTTCGTTATGGTACTCATGTAGTTGTTGAGGTAAACATGGGAGGTAAGGACATTGTTCACATCAAGCAGTAAAAAAGTTCAGATATTCAGCCAACTGAACTGCAGATAGCAATTAGTTGATGAACGATTTTTTGAGGACTAAAATCGAAGTTCTAATGCCAATCCTGCTGAAGTATCAGGAAAACTAAAGGTAAAGGTCTTAATTTTCTCTGATAAACCTTCTATTTCATTTTTGCTTTAGAATTTGAAAAGTATCAGGATATACGGATTAGGATCATAGAGAGTTCTTCATTTAGATGAAAAAGAAAAATTTAAAATCATAGTAACTAGGTACTGGAGGGAGCATTAAACTACTCAAGATGGCAACCACTCTTCCTAGTCTCACTCCATAATAGAAGTTATAACTCCCTTAAAGAAACATAAGCAGAACACAAAGAGAATAATGGGAATCATTAGATTGGTGTGGTGTATTTTGATGTGAATTTGACTACCATGATACAAACAGTGGCTAAGTCCATGCACTTTGAATCTTATAATGACTCTAAACATGGTGATAGGGGACTTATGTTGAAGGAATCAAAGAGGAAGTTGTGCTATCCCCTGCTCATGCCCTTTCTTTGATTGCTACAGGATAAGGTATTAAGGTATATAACCATTTAGCAAGTTTGAAGCATCAGTACCCACAAAAGTTGATGTCTAATGAATTCATGTCTAAGAAATTTTATCCTTCTTACTTTCATTTCTAAAACAGTTTTACCCATAAGCATCAAGTGATCTGAATGATCTTTGAAGAACTGCATCAAAGAACAACATTCACTGATTGCTCTTGAACAAGGTGTACTAGACAAAAGCTTGTAGAACTGCAATTTGTTATGGATTCTGAGAAGAGTCAAGGATTAGTTCTAAAGGCATTTTAAAATTTTTAATGTGTTTCTTTGATATGTTTTTACTTGAAGATGTATGAATGATATACAAAAGTCATATGAATGATCTTTAAATTTTTAAAAAACAATGAAGCTTATGCGCTCCTTGATGAAGTATAGTATAGTATTCACGTGAACCTATTTCTATCTTTATATTCTGTATGCTGATTCTTTTAGTCTTTATTTACCTAGATTTTGTATTGTAACCGTTGAGGGATTAGTTTCGAAGTTGATTCATTTACATTGATAAACTGATATTGCAACTTGATATGCTACACGAAGATAAGGAAATTCTATTAGACAAGGTCTGCTACTTCACCCCAAACACAGTCGGTTTTATGACCATGTTATGTAATATCAAAAATATATACTTGATTATATTTACATCTACTACTTGCAGAGAAAAGATGTGAGGAAGCAGAGGCTAGAGAAAGGGAGTTTGAGAAACAGGTAAACCTTCTAGATATTAAGCAAACTTCAAAACCTAACGCTGACACAGTTTTTAATTTCAGGTTTTGAATTTCTAGGCTTTAATAATCAAAAATGTGAATCTGTGTGAACCAATAGCTACATAACATTTAACAATAGAAGTTTCTTTGTACAGATGCTGTCTTTCCTGATGCTGAGTCTGGTGATATCTTTTATCTTTGTTCTACCTTGGCAGATTGCTTCTCTTGGAGACCTAGTATCCCTTGAAGACAAATTGCTGTGCAGGTAAACTTGCTTTAAATTCCCTTATGTCTGCAACATATTTCTTATGCCTAGTTTTAAAGGTATATTGTTGTTTTTTAAACTAAAATTCTTCATCGATTTATCACTTTGCATGTATTTGTGATTAAATTAACTTGTGTCTTTATGGTTGTTTATTAGAAGCTACATGCTAACTAAAATTTGATTGGAATCTTAGGTGGCTTATGTTCAAGAAAGAATTTGACTCAAGTTACATGGGATTCAAGAAGGATGGAACAAAATGGTTAGTGGAGAACACTGACATCAAACTTGTAGGTGAACTCTCCATTTCATTCCAGGGTGAGGAGGTGGAGTGAGAGGTGTTCGTGGTGATGTCTGTACTTTGCTGGGACCAGTTCCTTTTATCTTGTTCATTGGAAAAAACAGTGAAGGTTGGTTTCACACTTTTTTGTTGATTATGTATGTGCTGAATATTTAGAAGATTTATTTGTATTATATCTGTTGGCTTTATTTCTTTTGGTTTTTGCAGGTGTCTTTTGCCACAGAAAGTGGAAACTTGGAAGTAACATACACTCACAATGAAGAACATGTATGTTACTTAATAATACAATTAAAAGTTTAAAACTTTTGTGCTTCCAGATTAAGTTTGCTTTGAAATTTATTGTTGTATGTTCTTTAATCATTGATATGGAAAATATTAACTTGTATTTTCTTGAGCTTGAAGGACCAAGCTAGCAATTAGCCAATTACTAAATGTGTCCTTTTTGTTGTGTGTCTTCTTGATGAAAGGCGTTCTTTATAAAAAGGAATAATTTTGTGTTCTTGAATAATTTTGTTTCCTTGGTTCTTAATTTTTTAAAAAGATTACCAGGGTTGGTAACTACTTTTTATGTTCTAATTGAATAGAAGTGAACTTGGATTTGTGAGACTTTGATTGTAAGATGATTTTTGCCAATCTCAGCAGCTATATTGATTTTCTAGGTCTGTCTTTGCTTAAAATTGGTGGAAGAATGGTTTATTCTACCTGCTCCATGAATCCTGTTGAGAATGAAGCTGTTGTTGCAGAGGTAATTAGCCTTTGATTACTCTTTACTCATCTATGGTGCAACCAGGCTATGTAGTCTGTCCACTTGTGCGCTTTCCACATGTAGTACTTCTGTACTTGATGTCTAAAGATCAACTAAATGAATAATTAGTTCCTGAACTGGTGCAATTATTTCCTTAAATACCAAGTATAGCTGTATAGGTATATCATAGATCATTTGGTTGGTTCCTTAGATATATGGCATTTTATTACATTGTCTGTGAAAAGTGAAAATTGAAAATGTTAATTTAAATTAATAAATGCAGAAGTACTAGTATAATGGTTTTTGTTTTTCTGATCTTTAATTTATGGTTTTACTATCGCAAATGTATATATACTTGTGGCGGTTAAGAACAGTCGCAATTGCTTTTATAAAATAGAAATAGGCATTTTGCGGCGGTTATAAACTGTCGCAATTGTTTTCATAATATAAATAGGCATCTTGCGGCGGTTATAAACTTTCGCAATTGTTTTATAAAATATATAGGCATCTTGCGACAGTTATAACTGTCGCAATTGTATTTAATGGAATTTCATATCTGCAATTTGCGGGGGTTTTGAACCGCCGCAAATTTTGAGTCAACTCTACAGCCGTTGTCATAACCGCTGCAAAATATGATTCCCGACGGTCAGTTCTGCGTGAGTTAGAGAACCACCGCAAATATACTTTGCGACGGTTAAAACCGCCGCAAAAGACCTCCATAAACCGTCGCAATTTGCCCGTTTTTTTTGTGGTGTACCCCCTCATAATTGCATATAGGTGATAAAGTAATAATTATAATAGAAAGAGAAATGAATAGAGTGATAAAATTTTAAATAGGGGTAACTTTGGAATGACAACATATTTTTTTGATAAAATTGAGAGTAATAATTACTTTTCTTAATTTTCGTGAAATAGGTAAAAGTGACTTATATTAAGGGGCATTGGGAGTATATTGTCATTTCAAAGTTACCCTTATTTAAAACTTTACAACTTTATTCATTTATCTCTCTATGTCTCTATTGTAATTATTACTCTATCACCCCCATATAATTAAGAAGGTTATATTTGGAATAAACTCTTTAATACTACTTAGATATTATAAAACCATTTATAAAAAAGAGACCAAATTTATGACCAAATTTATCAAAATGATCTCTTATAATAAAGTACAAAGTGAGTAATAGGACGAAGAGTGTATGTAATAAAAATGGGAGTAATGGTACCTTTCAATGTGAACACGTTTTTAAAGTTGATAGAAGATCAAAACAATCCATATTAGGTGCATTTGTTATGATGTCTTCTGATAATTGTCCATAGCGAAAACCTACGCAGCTTTCTCTATAAATAAATGTCAACAAACCTGAATAACTAGTGCACAATGTGATTAGTAATTTAATCATTAATGGATTATGACAAGAGAAGAAAAAGAAACCATAACTTTAAATCAAAAGCTAGACAAAAATAAATTTAGAATAAAAAAAATAAATGCAGTAAATCAATTGTAGTAATCCTTTCTATCTTGATTATGATGTTTAATTAACAAATGTTTTTTTTCCACCAAGAATATCCTCATTTATCAACTGTGCCGAATCTTATTGGTAATTGACAAATTTTTTTTTTGGTAATTAACAAAATGTTATTAGAATACTTATTATCACCGGTTCGATTCTTACTAAAAACATCTCGTTGGGAGAGCCAGTCACGCAGCTTACTCCGATCCGGATTAGTCTCAAGGGCTCTCTGGTATTAATGATGCTCTTGGGAATACTAGTAGTTCCGCAAGGAATACGAACAAAAAAAATATTTATTATCATTATTTGTTTTATAAATATTTTATTTGTGCAGTTATCGTATTTATTTAATATAAGTATACGTATTATCGTATATTTCATGTAAATAAATATATTACTATTACATATATAAATATTATCTAAATAACAAAAGTTACTCCCTCTATTCGTTGTTATTTGCTTTTTAGGATCGAATTTTATTTTTATTTAACTGTTATTTCATATGCTGATTTTTCATTTTAATTCTTGTATGAAAAATTAAAAAAGGTTCGTAGAGTAATAATAATGGTAGAATAATTAGTGTTATGGACCGAAATAATATAATGTATTAAATACGATCGATTGATGCATAAAAAGTCATCATGTAGACGATATATGTATTCATGAAATACTAGAAATCTGGTCTCGAGTTTGACACAATCGATTCACCGTTCAACAATCGTTAGACAATTCAATCGTTAGACAATTCAAATATTTCAACAGTTATAACTACTCATGGCTATTATGACTTATAATAACATTTAAGCGTCATAGTGCAATTATGGCGAAACGGTCATAACGGCTACGCTATAAATACTATGTAATACACCAAAGTATGAAGTTCACTCTACTATTTCATTTCATACAGCATATCTCATCTCCAAATATCTTAACTCGGGTTACAAAATCTTTATCCGAGGATCCGTCATCATTATCATACATCAACAAACCGGCTTATCGGTACATGTGGAATAACAACTCCACAACAATTAGCTCAATTAGCCAGTGAAGGAATATTTATATCTTAAGAACTTTCTTTTGATACTATTTATAAGCTTTTCTTTTTCTTTCAAAATTTTATTGATATTAGTTATTTTTTTTCATAAATATCTTTAGAGTGAAGTATCACTTTGGTCCATCATGTTTTTTAGATGAGACACTTTAGTCCCTCAAAATGTGGAAATTCACTTTTAGTCCCCGAAAATATTTTTATGGGACACTAAAGTCCCTTCGTCCACTCCCTCAACTGCGGATAAGTGTTCCATAAAAAAATCTTGAGTGACAAGTGTCCCATAAAAAAAATTTCGGGAACTAAAAGTGAATTTTCACATTTTGAAGGACTAATGTGTCCCAACTAAAAACACGAGGGACCAAAGTGGTACTTCACTCATATGTTAATTTCATCACCTACAAAGCCTAGCACAGTAATTAGATAAGTTTCTTGGGTATGGTGTCAGGCATTCGACTCTTGCGGTGGATAATTGAGTTCTTTAGGTATGGTGTCGACTCTTACCGTGGATCTGAAAAAGACTATGTTAAAAGAAATTATACCCATTTAAATAATCTCTTCATCTCGAAAGAGATTAATCTCAAAGTATTTCATCAATTCCAATAAATTTAAAGAAAAACTTCCATTAAAAAACCGTGGGAATATATACTTAACCTTACACCATTGTAACTTTTTTAAAAAAAAAAAATACTATTGGTCTCATTTCGATCATATTTATAGAAATAACTAATGGAGTAATGTTAATAAGTTAATGATGTGCTTTTTTCATCATATTTATAGGTTATTTTCAATTTTTTATGAGGTATTTATCACATTTTTTTTCTTTTATTTATCATTTGTTCATCAATGAAAAATAATACAAGTTAAGAAGTTAAGATTATAGTGTTAAAATATTTTTTTAAAGTTTCAAGAAATATAATCCCCTTAAAAAAAATATATAATTATCCTCCTTAGTATATATGGTATTGTTAAATACTTCATCTGTTTCATATGTAGTGTGTTTTAAAGTTATGCACGAGTTTTAAGAAATGCTTAAATGATGTAAGGATTTGTTGTATTTTGACTATGTCTTTATATAATCATTATTGAAGAGAGAGAAAGAGATTAGAAGTGAAAAAGAGAGTGTAATAAACTGAGGTGTGTTTGGAAAAATAACATTAATTATGTATTGAGTTTATAAAAGAACATGACTTATGAAACATAGTACAAATAATAAGAAAACATTACATATGAAACAAACGGGGCCGTCCCTATAGGGGTAAAGTGGGGCCTAGGCCCGGGCCCGGAGAATTAGGGGCCCCAAAATTTTTTTAATACCTATACATATATATAAAAAAATTAGAAATATTTTTAAATTAGAAATTATCATAAATTAATTTTTCAATTATAATATTGTATCTTAAATAATTTATTTTTTGTTGTGATTGTGCGGTTGTTTATCTCCTTTGTTTACTTTTGACAGGTTCCTTTTGCTTTGTATTATGCCATTTGTAATTGATGCTAAAGTATTAGGTGTTATTGATCACTTTCTAGTTTTGTTGTTCTTTTTTCTAATATAGTGCCTAGAAAATATTTGTCTGGATGTGAAAGAAGGAAAAAAGAAAACTAATAGACAAACTTGTAAAATCACATTAGGATTGCTCACTACATGGTAACTAACGTTTTTTCTTATTTATTTCAGCATTATGATTTGGGCAAATCATAAAGGATAATATACTTCTAGGTACCATTTTGTTATTTTGCTTATTTATTTTTTTATAATATCATACTATTAAGGTATTATATTTGTAGTCTACGTAATCTTGTTGATTGCATTAAATGACATATACTCGTGAATATCGATAGTATTTCATACTATAGAAAATTTACTTAAAATTCGAAAAAAATTTTATAGAAAGGGGTCTTTTATTTTTATTTCGCCTAGCGCCCTGAAAATGTCAGTACCGGCTCTGAAAACATATGGATTATTACTAGAGGAAGTATGATGAAGAAGTAAATACTCCTATTAAATACAGAAAACAAAATAAATAATTTATGAGAATTAATGTTATTGATTAAGGGTCCTTCTCGGACATCCGATAAAATTGGAATGATACAAAGAAGATTAGCATGGATATATTGCGCAAGGATAACACGCACAAATTGAGAAATGTTATTGATCAAGGGATGTAGGTATGTGACATTCTACTACTAAATCGGTTGTCAATGCGGATATATGTATTCCCTCTCATGCTTCTCACCTTCTTCACTTTTTCTTTCTTTCTTTCTTTCTTTCTTTCTTTCTTCCTTTCTCCACACATAGCTGCTCCTTCAAGAAGCTTCTGCTTCTTCCTCTAATACTGACACTCAACTTCTCTGCAAATTACATGTTTACCCATTTATCTTCTTTTGGTTACTGTTCAATACTTCCAACATTGTTCTAAGCATTCATTTTAGTATATTATATACATTTGTTTATTGGACTTCCCACCTCAAATTTTTTGAATCAGGTTAGTTCTTCCACATCCATTGTTAACTTCATTCTTTTTTTTTTTTTTTTTTGCTGTTGTTATTTTTGGTTTGTTCTGCAACTTATCTAGATTTTGATCCAAAAAATTGTGGAATTCAACAGTTTATTTTCCCCTTTTTTAGTATAGGGTAGATAGTAAATATTTTTTGTACTTTTCTTCATGGAAATGAATGATGAGTGTGATTAAGTGAATAAAGCTTTTGTTTTTTTAAGCAGAAATTGTTCATTTTGATTGAAATTATGCATAGAACATGTTGGGCCTGAAGCAAATTTAACTTCGCAGAGATAATATATTTTGATTAAGCTGAATAAAAATTGTAGGGTTAACAAATTATGGATTGAAATTGTTTATTTTGATTAAGCTGAATAAAAATGTAGGATTAAGCTTGTCCTGTTATGCTGCCTGCCATAGCGATTGCGGCCACAATATTGTGAGTTTGGTGGTCATCGTGACTACATGGCATTCGCAATTATGGCTGCACCAACCACGTTTTTGCACTATTCAATTATAGTACACACAACTAGCTGCAGCTGTGAGGACAGGCGCGGTTTAAGACCGTTCTTTTTTTTTTTTTGTTTTTGGTTGCCCATCCGGTTCCCCAAGTACTACCTAGGTACATCCGGATCCGACCCGGGTCGCATGCCTGGCTATGACAGGTGAGTCTCCCAACATGAATTTTCTGCATCCATAAGGAATCGAACCCGAGACCAAGCCACTTACCACTCGTCCCAACCTATGTTGGTTTTAAGACTGTTCTTTACAGCTATATGTTGGTGATTATTAGTTTGTGAGATCTGTTTTCCAATGTGATGTGACAGTGCTATTGTCAAGTCTCTGTGTGGATATGCTGGCTGTTTTTTTTTTTTTTTTTGAATGTCACACAGCTAGAACTTTTTATCCAAGTTTTGGCAGAATGAGTTGCCATGTTTTTTTGACTCTTGTGTGGATGAGTAGTCCCTGACACTTGATTTCATCCAACAATCAGATTTGAATCCTTTCAAAATCCTGGCATTTTTTTTTCTGACCGTGGAACAATTAACATTAGTCATTACTATCTTTTTATCCATTTCTTGTTAAAATGTTGTTTATTGTTACTTCCATTGATTCTATTAGACAATTAGAGATTAATATTCCACAAATTAAGCAGGATGAAGGCAGGGGCCTATGGATTAAAGGGTAAAGAAATTTCCCTTATTTCCATTGTTCTCATGTCCACAACTATCATTATATGGTCATGGGAGAAAACACCTTGTCTTATTGGATCCATTCCTTCTCAAACACCGATGCAGCTACCTTCAGGTAATCTTTCATTTGTACAAGTTTTATGGCCAAAACTGATATGATATTATGTCAATAGAAGATACTATTTGTTTCCTTTAAGAGAGTAGAAGCATGCATATTGTAATGGTTTCTTTCAAAATTATCAAGCAAAGTGTTTATGGACTGAATAACTGAATGGCCTAAACGAGGATGACTATATTTCCATTCTGGAATTCAGAAAACGGTAAGCTGAACATAAATATCTAGTTTCTTGATAAGGATAATCTCAGGTTTCATCCCAAAAACGAGGATGTCCTTCCTGTAGTTATCATTGAAATCAAATAGTGACTTCTTTTTTTTTCTAACTACTCTTTGGAAGTTCACACTGGATGGTAAGCTTGTATTTATTCTCAACAGTTTCTTTTTGGTTGTTTTTGCAGATAATTTTATGAGCACTTCTGTAGCCAACTTGCTAGGACCAGAGCCACGTATACATGTGGATGAAGACGACTCATCATCCGTAAATAAAAATACCACCGGTGAGCCAGAAGAAATACATCTTAATGAAGCGTCTTGGACAGTTTCTTCCCAAAGTTCTTCTGGAACCGAGGACGGTAATATTGGAACTCCATCGTATACAGAACGTAATATATTTATTTATAGTATCCTCTCTTGTTTAAAGGTTTTCGGGGTTACCCTACCTCATGTACTTGTGGCACCTTATCCTGCATTAAGTGTGCATATGTTGACCTAGATATATCATTGGCTTTGTCATTTATTTACTTGTTTATTTGCTCTTTGCTATCGTGTTCAGATAGCTGTGCTTACCAAGCATATTAACCATGTTGGTTTGGTTTAGCTGAATATTAATCTCATGTTGTCTTGGGGCTTAAACTTTGTCTTTCATTACAAAGGTGTAGAAATTCTCTCAAGTGTGTCAGACGGAGAAGCAAAAACTGAGTCTAAAAGGAATGAAGATGGGGAGAAAACTTCAACACGAGAAAAAAATAGACCAGATTTTGCCATGGATTCTCCACAAAGGAGCTCTTTAATCAACACAAAAGACAACAGCAGCTGGAGCAATGATACAGAAAGTAAAGGTAGAGTTCTTTTTACTTATCATATTATATAGTATATTGTCATAACTACCACATTCACGGAGTGTTGAAACTGGCTGATCCAAGATTCTCTAGAACTCTCATGCAAAGTGTACTCTCTTTACAAATTTGAAGGAAAATCAATACATGTAACTTGTATTTTGATGATGAAGGAATATCTGGTTTTTTCTTAGAAACCAGTTTTTGAATTGTTTCCAAAAGAAAGCTCGGAACCTTAGAGTAGTTGAAGGAGAACTTATACATTCTCTTCATATTGCTTTCTAATAATAAGCTTACCCTTTAAAGGTTACCTCTGAATTTTTCTAAGCAACACTTTTTTTAATTGTTTCTCAAGAAATCTAGAAACACTATAGTTGTAGTTGTCTTGAAGTTAGAAAATTTACCATTTCATTATCCCCTTCCATTTTTAAGGGGTGGCATTGGCATACTATCCAGGCAGCAGTCTACCATTATTTTGAGCGGGTGTAGTCAACATAGAGATCATGGACCGAGTTTTTAAGTATGTTTTGGATATTTGTCCCCTAGTTGGTCTCATCATACATTAATGGTGTTTTTGTTTCAAGATGTGAAAACTTAGTTCTGGGAATAAAGACTTAGGAGTGAAGCGTTTTTTTTGTTTGGTGCAAGTTTAGAAAAAATATTCGTGGGCATTAATCATTCAAAGTAACCAGGGGGCATTTTGATCTTTTTGACGTTGTCTTATATTCCCAGGATTATACATCATTGAGCAAACAAACTTTTTAAGTTATTCCTTGAAATTTCCAAAAAAAGTTCGTTAGGAATTTTAAATGCTAACCAAACATGTTTTCCTAAACACCTTACAATATCATCCCCAATAATAGCATGTTGAGGAATGTAATTCCAAACCTTGAAACAAACACCTCCTAAAGAGAATCATTATTCTTCTGTGGCAGGGGAAATTTCATGCAAATTTGTCGGACTGATGAACTATATATTTGTAAGTACCGCTATATAATGACTGTTCCCTTGATGACCCTTTCTCCAGTATGTAACTATGCGAAAGGAAAGTGGGTTCCAGATGACCACCGCCCTTTGTATTCGGGATTTGGTTGCAAGAGATGGCTCTCAGGAATGTGGTCTTGCCGCTTGACTCAACGCACTGATTTTGCATATGAGAAGCTTCGGTGGCAGCCTAAAGATTGTCAAATGGAGGAATTTGAAGGATCTAAATTTTTGAGAAGGTATATTACTCTCGCTAAATTTATATACTTTGACTCGTGTAATTGTTTTAGGCTTCACTTTAGTTATTTGATACTTGAAAATGTGAGCCATTCAAAATAGAGGCATAGGTTGCTGCTCAATATACTAGAAAAAGGTTAGTTTTGGTAGGAGCATCTTCAGCAATTTTCCATGCTAGTGATGTTAATTTCTTTCCCCTGGTCATATGGTTAACGTTTGTAGATGCCTCTGCATTTGTCAATTTCTTATTTTCCTCTGATTTAGAGAACAAGTTTCCCTAACTTTTAACCATCGATTGGTATACATTTGCACTTTTTTTATGTTTAAACTACCCAAAATTTTTTGGGTTCAACAGAAAAGAGGGCCATAAATCTCTGACAATTGATAATAATCTTGGTGCATTCAGGATGCAGAACAAAACTCTAGCACTTGTTGGAGACTCATTGGGCAGGCAGCAGTTTCAGTCCTTAATGTGCATGATCACTGGCGGCGAGGAGACAAATGATGTGGAAGATGTGGGGAAGGAGTATGGATTGGCTCTAGCTGATGGTGCTCTCCGCCCTAATGGGTGGGCTTACCGTTTCTTAAGCACCAATACTACCATTCTGTACTACTGGTCAGCAAGTCTCTGTGATGTCGAACCTATTGATGCCAATAATCCAAGCACGGATCACGCAATGCACCTTGACCGGCCACCGGCATTCTTGCGTCAATATCTTCACAAGTTGGATGTGGTGGTTCTCAACACAGGTCACCACTGGAATCGAGGAAAGTTCAAGGCTAATAGGTGGGTAATGCATGTCGGAGGTGTTCCAAATACTGATAAGAAGACAGCAACAATGGGGGGTGCCAAGAATCTCACTATTCACAGTGTGGTTAGTTGGTTGAACTTGCAGCTTCCAATGTATCCAGGTTTGAAGGTATTCTTTCGAACCATCTCCCCGAGGCATTTTGTAGGAGGAGAGTGGAACACGGGAGGCAGTTGTGACAACACTACACCAATGTCAGTAGGAAAGGAAATAATGGGAGAGGAATCTAGTGATCAAGTTGCTGCCCATGCAGTGAAAGGAACAGGAATCAAGCTCTTGGACATAACAGCAGTTTCTCAGCTTAGGGACGAGGGTCATATATCGCGTTTCAGCATTTCAGCCAAGCCCGGTGTGCAGGATTGTCTACATTGGTGTTTACCTGGTATTCCTGATACATGGAATGAAATACTCTTTGCACAGATCTAGTTTGCACCTGATGTTGAGTAACATATTTAATCAGTTGGCCTTGAAAAGTTCAGTGTTAAAGCCATTTATTGGCTAAGCAATGGTCACACACGTCAGATTTGAGCTGAAAGCAGTCATGGGGGATACAAGATGTCCTAACAAGAACCTTTGAGCTGAAAAATTAGGAAAACAGATATCATTTTATACGAAGAAATTTCCTTGATACACATTTGTTGAGATGCTAGAAGTAAACTGTATACTTAAAGAAATTGAAGTGAAAATAACAACAATTTGAAAAGGTGTATGCATATACATTGCTGTAAACTATTTTTTTTCTTACTCATTTTCGGCCATTGAATTTTTAGGTTAACGGATGTGATCTAATGTAAAGATATTCACATTTTGGGCACATCTTTGTGTGTATGCCTTTTGCTTTAAGTTCAATGATGTTTGACATATACGTTGAGAGCGTAAAACTGAAGAACTATTCTTTCTTGTTTTACATATAAGAAAAAAAATACTTATATGTGATGGTTTAAAATATAAGCAAATTTTAATTAATTTTCCTATATTAAATATTGTCTTTCGTATTTTCAATAAAAATATTGACATCCATAAAATACTCTTCATTTAATTCATATTTTATTTTTAATGTATTGAATAAGGGGGATTTTTTCTATTCTTGAAACAAGTTTCCTTTTCAATTTCAAAATTTTTCTATTTTTAATGTATTTTCTATTCTTGAACAAGGGGGACTTTTTCTATAAACCTCGAGGACGTATTCCATGCCTCTCTTAGCCTCCTACATTTATAGTTCTCATGATTGAGTTCAACGACTTTAGTATCCTCTCTTGGAACATCAGGGGAACATTAAATAGGAAGGCTAAGAGAGGAGTGAGGGAGATGGGTTTTAAACTTTAAACCATCATTGCTAGTTCTTTGCGAAACTCATGTCCAATTCGCTCGCGTAGAAGGTTTTTGGAGAAGATTGGGGTACACTCCTGTTGAAGTCCAGGAAGCAAATGGTCACTGTGGTGGGTTATGGGTTCTTTCCTGCCAGACCTCCTTCTCCTTTGTGGTTGTTGGTTCTACGTCTCATGTGGGTGGTTACAGGGTGTTGACTTGAAGTCAAATTTCGACAAGTGGAAAGAATGTCGAACGCATAAGCGACATCGACGGAGATGTACTTAGGTGACATGCCTAAAAGTGATTTCGAAGGATGTGTACATGTGCCGACAGAATGGGAAAGGTCGACGATATAGGTGATGTCGACGGAAGTGTACTTAAGCGAATTGCTTAAAAGTGACTTCGAAGAACATGAACGTATGTCGACAAATGGAAGAGTCATAATGAGTACGACGTCGATAGAGCATTAATGTGAAAACCAAGGAGGTCAGAGAAGGAATGATGATGCATTGGGAACAGGAGAACGGTCACATCAACATTTAATGCACTTCTTCATGGCTATAAATACGTCACTTCCAACGTTCAAAAGGCCAAGGTGCGTTGATGTTAGAAATGATGGACAAACTTTGTGATTTCTGGAAAGAAGAGAAGCTGTTCAAAAGAATGAAGATGAAGAATCTCAAAGATTAAACATGTGAGATTAAAGGGATTCGGAATAGAGAGGAACACGGTCAAAATCTTTACTCCGAATCCTCACTTTTTCCTCTTTATGGTTAAAGATTAAACACGTGAGATTACATACGGATCATCACCTCTTGTATTTCGAGCTGAGATGACAAACCTAGATGAAGGGCATACTCCAGCTGGAATACTAGTTTAGGTGGTACCTAGGAGTCTTCCGTAACTCAAAGTTGAAACCTTTTCCCAGGAAAAGCTTTGGGTATCTTTCCATTTAAAGAGGGAAAAGAAAAGTCCTCTTTGGATAATCCTTCCGGAGAGATTGCAACATAATCACTGGTTAGGTCGATGGCCAAAAATATGGCCAAGTCAATAATCATGTCACCAATATCGACTAGGGGATTAATTCAATTAGAGGCCGACACCTTGTCGAAAGGAGCTTGGTGTCGACAGGGATCCTAGAAGCCCAATGGGCAGGAGAATGTCACTTCGAAAAAGCTGGTAAGGACTTGTCAAAAATCCCAAGAGTTTCTAAGTGGCTTTATTTCAATTGTGGGAAGATGCTTGTCGAGGAAATAATCGAAGACTACCGAAGACACGTGGCAAAAGAGGAACAAACGAAGAAACTGCATCGTCGGTAGTTGTTTCGTGGGTAGTTGTTAGTGAGAACGTGGCTGCTGCAGTTATGCAGAACTTTCCCAATAACGTACTGTAAGGGTAGTTGATTTCTAGGACTATAAATACGTAATTAATTGTTTGTAATCGGGGTCGGCACATTGGTAATCATCCTAACATCTCACCGCAAGCAGATTAATGGAGAAAATGCCATTGTAATAACCACCTTACATTCTCAGCACTTTTAAATTCAATTGCAATCTTTTTGCTTTCCTTTACCTTTCTCAGCACATTTAAATTATGCCTTTATGTTTCCAGCACCTTTAAATTCTCGCACTTTACCGCTTTCCCTTTACGTTTTCGCCGATTTATCTTCACGTCATCTACGTTTTGCAAGCCCATTTACATTTTCGCCAAGATAAAGACAAAAATCCCCAAAAATAGCCCAATCCCGACACAAGATTACCATTTAATCAGTCGAATCCCGCAATCGCTTGATACCTTCGACCCTACTTTCGACTCGTGTTCGCCCGAATTGGCGAACTGGCACACCCGACATCGAATCCATCCAAACAAGTTTGGCACGCCCAAACACGGGAAAGTGGCAAGAGGTGATAAATCATGGTTTTTTCCGGCTATCTATACTAGTCCCGTTCCGGGAAATCAAATTCAGATTTGGGATTACTTAGTCAATATACGCACTGTTTTGGCTGCTCCTTGGCTTATTATGGGAGACTTAAATGATATAATTGTCCCTTATAAAGTTAAAGGTGGTGTTTTTCATCATTCTCGTGCTTCTGCCTTTTGTAACATGTTGCAGGATTGTAATATGGTTGATTTGGGGGCAGTTGGGAGTTCCTTCACATGGTTTTGTAATTGTTAGGGTGGTCGTCGTGTTGAAAAGAGGCTGGATAGAGGAGTGGCAGATAGTGATTGACGTCTATGTTTCCCTAACGCTTTTGTGCAACATCTCCACCGTGTTTATTCAAATCATAATCCTATCCTCTTAAGATGTGGAGGTGTTCCACTTTTAAAAGGTGCTCGTCCTTTTAAGTTCTAAGGTGCTTGGCTCTCTCATCCTAATTTTTTTTACATTGTTCGTAATGCTTGGCAAAAATCATGTCGCCTTGTTTGAAGGTGCAAACAGATTTTACTTTGGTGAAGTATTGACTCACCATCATGTCGCCTTGTTTGATGGACATGAGCTTGTTCTCTAAGAACTGTAGTTTCGCATCACTCTTTCTTGTGAAAAGTATAGCCAAAGTATAGCCAAAGTATCCCAAGCCTCCTTTGGTGTTGTCAAGTCCTTGACCCGTTCCAAGAACTCATCCTCTATGGTGATAAACGTACATAGCTTTACCAGCTTTGATCTTTCACTTTCTTTTCTCCTCCTTGTCGGTTGGTGAATTTGTCTCCGCACCACTATAACACTCCACAAATCTTGCCCGAGTAAGTAAAACTTTTATTGGGTACTTCACGTGTCATAGTTGTTGTTATTGAGCTTCTCTATTGAGCTAGTTGAAGAAGCAAGATCCACCATGATTATTGGTAAGTGCTTGACACTTAACCAAATTAACTTGGTCCCAGACCAAAAATACTACAGTCTCAAACTGTGTATGGGCAAACTCTCCTTGTATCAGACTCCTTGACCATGAACTCTCGAACTATACACTGGCTTGAGCAAGTAGGTCCAAGACTGTCTGCTCTAATACCAATTGTTAAGAATAGGAGGAGAGGAGGAAGATAAAAGAAACAAATAAAAAAAACTTCTTCTTGCTTTTGTGTTTTCTTTGTTTTTTTACAATAACATTACTGACTTTTATAGACAATGATTTTTAAAATAATCCTAAACAAACTGCGATAATGATGCATTGCCTAAAACATAGCTTTGTAAAATCTACAATTCTTTTCTGAATTTGCAGTTCTTAAAAAAGTTTGTTATAATTTTAACACTCCCCCTCAACAAATTTTTTCTTTGCTGAAAGCCTCGTAATCATAGTCCTTTTGGTCCCTTGTTAATATTCCCTTTGATAATCAATTATAAATTTGGTTGGTAGAATATTTATAATTTAAAAAATTTTAATTCAATTTTATATCGGTGGCTTGAAATATGAATGTATAGCGTTAATTCCCAATATCAAAGTCTTTCAATAGATTTTCTTCGTAGAGTGTTCTCATTTGGGTTACATATAGGTTTTTCAAAATTAAATTTTGTATTCGGTTTATTTTGGTACACTAAGTATTGAATTATATATTTTGAATTAGGTTTTTTAAGTTTTGCTTTTTGATTTTTGATTTTTTACATTTGAAGATCAATCTTAATAATTAATATTTCAAGATTTTTTTTATTTTTTTGGTGATCACAAGGGGCAAAAAGCCCAAACAACAAAATAAAAAAATTACATCAATACAAAGCTTCTAGGGAGAGCTCTCCCAGAGTAATCTTCGAAGAGGATTTGTCTTAGGCCTACTACTGGTTCTTCCATAATAACACATCCGTAGTTTTTATCCATGCTTAAATTTGCCAGGAAGTCCGCGCAGTGATTCCCTTCTCTTAGTGTGTGGTTAAAGACAAGGCTCCAATCTTTACTAACATAAGAGAAGATGCTCCTCAACAAGGGATTATTCCCTGCTAGAGTTCTAGTGTCCTCACCCTTTTGAAGAAAATTAATTATGGTGAGGGAGTCACTTTCGATTATGATCTTCTTCAAACCTTTGTTCCAAGCAATTTGTAGTCCTAATAGAATCCCCCACAATTCTGCCTTATACGCCGTAGCTTCCCCAATCTTATTGTAGAATCCGAAGCACCATTTTCCAGTATCATCCCGAAAGACTCCGCCACAGCCTGCAAGGCCCGGATTTCCCCTTGAAGCACCATCAGTATTTAGCTTTATCCAGCCGTCAGGGGGTTTTTGTCAGGCAATGAAGCGATTCTCCCATTTTCCCATTCCTTGTACCTGCATTAAAATAACAGCTTTAGGATTAAAAGGATAATTGAAGCTTGGCTCATAATAAGCTTTATTTCTCCATTCCCAAAGGTGATAGATAGAGCATAAATATATTAGGCTCCACTCTTCTCGATTAAAATGACCCCAAGGGGCATTTAAATTTCCTCTTATCCAAGAGTGGAGATCCAACCTGCAGAAAACATGAAGATAGTTAGGATTAAGGAACCTACTCCAAAGATCCATTGCTTTAGGGCAATCTCTAAGAACATGAAGGGTAGTTTCCTCCACATTTGTTCAATGTTTACAGTAAGGATCTCCCAAACCCCATTTATTTTTCATGCTATTAGTAGGTAATCTATCATGCCCGGTTTTCCAAAGATAGAATTTCCAGCGCTCAATACAATTCAACTTCCAAATAAAATCCCAAGGAATACGCTCAACAGTAGGGGGATCAGATATTAAAAGACTATAAGCATGCTTAACAGTGAAAATGCCATTATCAGTTCCTCCCCAAATAATTTTATCTTCTCCCAAGTCATCTTTAGGAGGGGGGCAGCATATGATTTTATTAATAACATCCCGTTGAACAGAATTAAGCAAAAGAGGTATGTTTCAATTACCATTAACATCAGTAAAATCTTTAACAAGCTTTATATCATTTTCAAGGTCTATGGTTTGAAGGGCATAATCTTTGAGTAAGAGATTATCCCCTACCCATTTGTCTTTCCAAAACCACGTCCCTTTACCATTACCTATAGAGAATTCAGTGTTATCAATGATTTTGGGCCAAAGCTCATTAATTCTCTTCCAAAGGGCCGAATCATGATTGGCCGCAACAGTAGATTTCATAAGATCCCTACCTCTAGCATATTTGCCTTTTAACACTCTAACCCATAGGGCATTAGGATTAGTTAAGATACCCCAACCTAATTTCATAATAAAGGCATTATTGAAAGATGAGATTCTTCTAAAGCCTAAACCACCCTTAGTTTTGGGCATGCATAAATTATGCCACCCAATAAGGTGGGCCTTCCTTTGATCCTGAGTACTTCCTCAAATATTTCAAGATTTAATGGTAATAAAAATAGCAATAATAAATTTAAATGAAAATTAAAGTGCACGTTAGAGAATTTGAATAAGAAATAAATGCAAAAGACAAACCTTACTTAAGTATATATATATATATATATATATATATATATATATATATATAGTGGTGTGTTCAGCTTGAGATTGTGCTACCTTGACCAAAGATTGCTCCAGTGTAAGCTTTCCAATCTCTAAGCAGTTCCGAAGTTCAAGAAAAAAAAAGCTTCAGGAAGAATTTGCATAATGCTTTATTGAGCCCGTGATCGAAGTCACCATCTATAATATTCATATGTGTGATGATATACACATATTTTTCTTTTGTAAAGTCATGTTATTATATGGACCATGTTGTCACACTATAGATTTAGCAAGACCTCTCCTAAAAATTCTTACAAAACTAATCTGCATCTTTTGTTCACCAAACCTTTTTTCTGGTGTATTTTCTTTTTTGCTCTAATGATTAATTAAGAATGTGATTAAAAAATATGAAACTAATAAAGAGATTTCAAGAAAAGATCGAAAACACGTGAAATATAACTAATATCAAAGAATATGAGCATGTTTATCTGATGATCACGACATAAAGTATTTGGCCACGTCCACCCTTCAAAAACAATTCCATTCTAGCATTTTCTTCAATCACTTGCTTCACAAATTTGAACTTTGCCAAAATTGGGTGATTCGACATGTAAATTAAGGAATAAAATTGAATGCAAGATAACAACAACAATGATTGGCACTGAAACTACACGCGCGCTTCTCTCTATTTCTCTCGGTGCATTCTAGCAACGCTGCTATCGTGTGCTGCCGCCATGACTGGGAAGAAAGGTAAGCAAGGGAAAACAATAATGGCTCACAATTCTCGACTAGCTGAGACATGATCTAGAACAATCCAAGGAGCTTTTAGCAAAAATGGAACTCATTACAAACCGATTACAAGCTGAAATGAAGATTAATGAATCTGGGAATGAATCTAGCTTACAAAAAGGGTTCAATATGGGTCTCTTTTGATATTTCAAAGCTTTTAAATGTTGTAAGTAAGCTAACGTATCATCCTCCAGAGATGAAAGATGACAAAGTTGTTGGAAAGATTGAACTCAAAGATTTTCAAAGTGAGATGGAGTATTGGTCAACCTCTGTAGGCTGCTATGTTTGGGGAGCTAAACCACCGTTTCCAGCTATACAAGGGTATCTCAAAAGAATTTGGGGTAACCTTGGCCTGGACAGGATCCTTATGAACACAGATGGAACAATAATTGCTCGATTAATTCTATTGAGGCAAGGAATTAAGTGTTCGAAATTGGTATTTATCCTTTTGATAACAAACCAATGATTTTGTCTCCATGGACAGGAAAGAAGCTCACTCGAGGAGTGTTGGATAGGGTTCCTATCTGGATTCAATTGCACAACTTAGATATGAAGTTTTGGGGCATTGACTCTCCGAGTAAGATAGCTAGCCTTGTTGGTAAACCAATAATGGTTGATAAAATGACCCAAAACAAGGAGAGGATTAAATTTGCTAGAGTGATAATTGAAGTGGAACCAACTATCTTACCTGATGAAGTTTATTTTCAGGATGAATTTGGTCACATAATTACTCAAACAATAACATATGAGTGGAAACCTATGTTTTGTGCGAAGCGTGACAATTATGGACATGATAATAAAATGTGTAGAAAAGGATAGCAAAAGAAATGGGTTGTGAAAAAAACCCCTACCCAACATGAAGTGCTCCGGATTCACGATGAAGCCATACTTGCAGAGAATATAGAAAAAAGATTAGTACATGAAGAGAACTTTACAGAAAAAGAGAAGAAGAGAAAAGAGAAAGTCTGTTAGGACAATGAGTGGCAAACTGTTACTCCAAGAAAGGAAAGGAAATATAATGCAATGAAGCAGTTGTCTAAAGGGGAAGGTTCAAGGGCTAGCTTTTCAAACCCTGATCATGGATAACATTGGAGCTTGGAATATAAGAGGGATTTAGAACCCTCAAAAACAAGAGGAAATAAAGGCAGTATGTAGGAAATTTAATATTGGTTTCTTGGCTATTATTGAAAATAAGTTGAAAGTTAATAGTTATAATACTATAAAGAATAAGGTTGCTCCTGGTTTGGGGTCCTATATTAACTTGGATAATCATCAAGTAGGCAGAATATAGCTTATCTGGAAACCTGATATGTTTATCAGGGATATACTTGTTAGTACTGCTCAATTGGTGTACTGTCATGTTAAACAGAAAGTTGGAACTGTCAGTTTTTATGTATATGTTGTATATGCTTTCAATGATGCTGCTAGGAGGAGGGATTTATGGAAGCTGATTATTGATCTCAGTTAGAATATTAATAGTCCCTGGATGCTAATGGGAGATTTTAATTGCAATTTTGAAGCAGAGGAGAGACTTGGAGGCAATCAGTAATTGTTGACCATATGCAGGATTTCAAGGATTGTATTCAGCAGGCTCAGATTCAAGACATGAAATTTAGATGCTGTTATTACATTTGGTATAACAAGTAGTAGCCTGGTGATAGGATATTCAGCAAATTGGACAGAGTGTTGATCAATGAAGATTGGATGTCTCAATGGCCTAATATTGAGACTACTTTTTTGGGCTGTGGAATATATGATCATAGCCCCATGATTATCACCTGGAATCAACAGAGTTAAACGCCTAAGGGTGCTTTTAAGTATTTCAATATTTGGGATCAAGATCCTAACTATATTGGAATTGTAAGAAGTGTTTGGAACTAGCAAATTCAGGGTCATAAATGTTCAGAATTATGAAGAAGTTGTAGATTCTGAAACACCACTTGAGCAGACTTAACAGAGATGAATTCTGGAATATAGATAGAAGGGAGGCTGAATAGAGATGTCAGTTAGATATGGCTCAGCACAATTTCATCAAAATCCAGTGATAGTATATTACCAAGGCATAAAAGAGACATCTACTTATAGTATCAACAATGAAAAAGCAACAATGAAGGTTTTCTTAGACAGAAAGCTAAAGAGAATTGGATCAAGAATGAAGATCAGAACACAACTTATTTCCATGCTGTTTTAAGATAAAAACAATATAGAAACTGAATCCTTAACATTCAAGATGAGACAGCAAGGAGTTGGAATTCTCAAGAAATATGCATAGTGTTTGAGAACTATTATAAGGATATGTTCTCTGGCCAAACTAAGCAGTGAAGCATAACCCCTGAGGAAATTAATGCTGGGAAATGCCTAACAGTGGAGCAGCAATTGGATTTAATTAAACCATTTACAGATGATGAGATTAAAGCAACCATCTTCTCTATACATATAGGCAAAAGTCCAGGGCTAGATGATTATGGCTCTTGATTTTACAGATCCGCATGGCAAGTAATTGGAGAAGACTGTTGTGAACATGTAAAGGAATTTTTTGCCTCTGGAAAGATCCTCAAGCAGGTAAATGCTAAAACACTTACTCTGGTGCCTAAAATGGAATGTCCTAACACTGCTAAGGATTTTAGGCCTATAGCATGTTGTAACACACTCTATAAATGTATATCCAAGCTTATGTGCCTGAGGTTAAATGCAATCCTTCCAGACATAATTAGTGAGAACCAAGCATCATTCATTAAAGGGAGAAGTATCTGTCACAATGTGCTTGTTAGTTAAGAGTTACTGAGATTGTATGAAAGACAACGTGCTTCTACTAGATGTTTGATTAAAGTGGATATAAGGAAAGCATATTATAAGGTCAGTTGGCACCTTGAAGCTTTGAAATTTCCTAGGCAATTTATTGCTTGGGTTATGTCCTGCATTACTAGTCTCTTTCTCTCTATCTTTAAATGGAGAGAAATTTGGGATGTTTAAGAATAGTAGAGGCATCAAACAAGGGGATCCAATCTCACCTTTGTTGTTTGTCATGGTGATGTATATGCTCACAAGGAAGTTAAAAATTGCTTCTAAGAATTCTCATTTCAGATTCCACCCTTTGCGTAAGGATCTGCAACTAACTAAGCTAGCCTTTACTGATGATTTAATGATGTTTTGCGAAGGAAAAGTGGACAATGTTGAAATTCTATTGAAGGCTTTCAATGAATTCTCTCAAGATTTTGGTCTTTATGCTTGTCATGAGAAATTAAATATCTACATGACTGGTATAAATCAGCAGGTTCAATGCAGAATTTTAAAGAGTTCAGGTTTCCAAAGAGGATCCTTTCCATTTAGATATCTTGGCTTTCCTTTGCATGCAAAAAAATGGTCTATTCAAACTTGTCAGATACGGGTTGGCAAAATAACCAAGAGATTGAAAAGTTGGACAACCAGAAACTTGTCCTATCAGGGGAAGACTCAACTGATCAATTCTATAATTCTATCTATGCATACATATTGGGCCAACTACATTCATTATTCCAAAGACAGTAATCAAGGAAGTAGAGAAAGTATGCAGAAACTTCCTCTAAAATAGCAAAAACCAATTCTCATGGTCTCATCATTTGGAATCAGGTCTGCAATCAGAAAATATATGGTGGTTTGAATGTGCAAGATTGTGCAATTTGGAATATGGCTGCTGTAAGCAAGTTGGTTTAGAAATTAGCAACAAAAAAAGACATTTTATGAGTTAAACGGATCAACAACATTTACCTCAAGAATCAAGACTTTTGGCAGTATCGTAAAAGGTCATGAGAGCTAGCATTGGAGGCAAATTTTGAAAGTCAAAGAGAAACTCAGAGCAGGTTTTCAAGAAAATTTACGAAATGGAACATCTGATGGCAATTACACAATCCAGAGTGCTTACAAGTGGCTCAAGGGTCCTCAAAATAGATTTCAAATGTACAAAATGGTTTGGAATTCATGTTCAGTTCCAAAGCATTACTTTATAACTTGGATAATGGCTCATAATCGTTTAAGGATAGTAGATAGGTTGAACAGATTCATGTCTATTCAGTGTGATTGCAGGTTGTGTGGCAGTACAAATAAGAGTAGAAATCATATATTCTCTAGCTGCTCATGGTCAGCTGAGTTAATTGGAAGAGTTTGCAGCTGCGTCTTGATAAATGGCCTATAAGATATAATCAGTGGAGTCATTGGATTTCACCTGCCTTCAGCAAAGATAAGATTAGGAGACAAATGGTTTGAGCTTGTTTTGCATCTTGCATTTATCACATTTGGCTTGAAAGGAATAGAAAAATTTTCAAACAAGTGGAGAAGCAAATAGGAGAAATTTTTGGTAATATAAAGAGAGAAATACAGTTAGGATCATGCACAGATTTCCTAGGACAAATACTTGGAGAAATCCAGCATTAGTTCATAAAATACTAGCTGAAATATAATGTTATTTCTTTTATTGGACAGACTTGGAATTTTGAGCCCTACATAGTAGATGGCAAAATCATAAGATTGGTCTTTAGGTTGTATGAAATTTTGTTAGTGAGAATGAAGTTTTTCTTCTACCTATAAAGACCTGAATACAAGATTCAAATATACTACTTTGACTTATTGTGATTCCTTACCACTTCAAGCTCTAGAGCATATGAAATGCCTAGCTACTTTCAACTCAATGAGTTTAAATTGAAATGTTCAAATATATGTTGTACTTTAAATAAATCATTCCTCATTTCTTGCTTCGGACTGGCTTGCTATTGAAACCCTTTAAATATTATATTTTTATTGCCTTTAATACATTAGTTACAATGAACCAAATAATTTTATATTGTTATGCTACTGAAACCTTTCAAATATAATGTCTTTATTGCCTTTAATATATCGATTACTATATCGATTACAATGAATCAAATAGTTTTCAATAACTTTTTTAATCCGGGAAAATAAAACTTGATTTATTCAAAAAGGATATGAGTCAAATAGTAGTTTTCAATGTTGTTCTAATTGACCAACGAGGCTTGGTTCAGTTGGTGTAAGACCCCAACTAAAATCTTGGGAATGGGACACAGGTGCTAGTAGCCCCGGGTTCGATTCCCACTAAAAACATCTCGCTGGGAGAGCCAGTCACGCAGCTCGCTTCGGATTAGTTTCAAGGGCTCCCTGGTTTTAAGGGTGCTCTTGGGGATACCGGTGGTTCCGCAAGGAATACGGACCCGAAAAGAAAATGTTGTTCTAATTGATCTGCTTTCTTTTTTCTAATAAACTTAATATTATAATTTTATATCTAATTTTTGTGATATTTAATGCAAAATGTAGTCTAATTTACACACAAATAAATAAATAAATAAATATATATATATATATAAAATTGCTTTTGAATATATCCAAATTACGAACCTTGCATATTATTTGCAGTATTTTATAATATTACTAATTATTATTCATTTTCAGTATTCTCACCAAACCAAAAAATGAAAGGTTATTTTCTATATATATTTCGGATACAGTTTGATTTGCCATTTATTTCACTTTATTCGTGGTATTTTATAATAATGCTAATTATTATTTATTTTCAATATTCTCACAAAACCTAAAAAGAAAGGTTATTTGCTATATATATATATATATATATATATATATATATATATATATTAGATATAGTTTGATTTGCCATTTATTTCACTTAATTTATTGTATTTTATAATAATGCTAATTATTATTCATTTTCATTATTCTCACCAAACCTACAAAAGAAAGGTTATCTTATATATATATATATATATATATATATATATATATATATATATATTCATATACAATTTGATTTGCCATATATTTTAATTAAGTGTGAATTATTGTAAAGAATCATTCGTGACGTTTAATGTGGCATTTGCTATTATATGGTTCATATCTAATTGCATTTATTTATATTATGTTATTTCTTTATCCATCCTTTTACCTTACTAAAATCATCTCTCCGAGAGAGCCAGCCACGCAGCTCAGCTCCGGATTAATTTCAAGGGCTCCCTGGTATTAAGGGTGCTCTTGAGTATACCGATGGTTCAGCAAGGAATACGAATAAAAAAACAGGGTTCAAGCAAGTATTTTTAGCATGAAGATACATTTGCTATCTTTTGAAAGGAATCATCATAAATTACCACCTGATGCCATTAAATGAATAACACAAATTGATGCTGCAATATTATCAACTTGACTTAGTAATGAAAAATTGAGATAAAGTAAGTTTTCATGAGTTTTTATAGGAAAAAATCAATGCTCATGTTGGTCTTTTCTAGGAGTATCTCCGACGCTCCGCCTTACATCAAATCATCGAGTTGGGGCATCTGTTCTGTACCGAAAATCAGGATCTGAGTCCAACATGGCCGATTCAACACTCAACAACCTATTGACATCTCGGACCACATGACCGACCACATAACTCACCTGTTATGACCCATAATGGCATCTAGACACCATTATTACTTGGAACCATTACTCCGATCCTGAACTTCCTCCTCAAGCATGAATCATGGGATGACCATAATGATTTATCATTGCTCATTATGTCCACACCATATATATCATGTTGTACACCAAGATATAAACATAAGCTTTACTATCTTTTTATATACAGCAAAGATTTGATTGAAAAAAAATCTTTGACTGATGATTCATTACCACCATTATACATTAAGAATCAACTAAATTAAAACACATGAGATAAAATCCCACAAAACAATGAATTATCTTAACATAGGACACGGGATAAACTTAAAAAAGACACATTTATATCGAGCAAATCCTTATCTACGCGGAGGAAAGTTGCTTAGCCCAAAATCCAACCCAATCCTAAACTTTGATAAAACAAAAAGGATTTATAACATGTAATTAAAATGAAAGGCCCCCACTTCCAATTTCAAAACCTTGGGTGAAGGTGGTGCCCTGGAACCCAAGAAACAAAGAGAAATAAGAAGAGAGATCCTCTGTCCCCCTCTCCTCCTCCATCATCATCATCATCATCATCATCATCATCATCATCATCTTTCATCATATCCCTATCATTAGCATTCTCATTTCCCATCTCACACTCTCTTTCTCTCTCTCTCTCTTCACGCAAGAATAATGGCGGAGGAGTTTTCGAAAGCGGTGGAGGAAGGCATCCGACTCTCGAAACGAATCTATTTCGGAAAAGACAGAGCCGTTTCTCCGCCAAAGCGACCCTCCTCGATGCTCAAATCATGCACCGCCTTCGTCCCAACCGCTCCGATGCTCTACGCCGTCATTCACGACCCCGCCATTGTGGACAACCCCGATGTCCCTAGCTACCAGCCTCATGTGCATGGAAGGTGCGATCCCCCTGCTCTCATTCCCCTGCACATGAGCGCCGTTGATTTGAAAGCTGATTGTTTTCTTGATACGGCGTTTCTTACCGTCTCCGGGTCGTGGAGGCTGCATTGTGTTACCGGTAGCCGGAGCTGCGATTGCCGTGTCGCTGTTCCGATGGGCGGTAAACAGGTCAGTTGCCAAATAATTTATTGTCTAAATACCTGTTAATTATCGTCGAGTGATTGGTTCAAGTAGTACATGCATGCTTATGTTAATTATCTGTTACGTATATTGAAACTCATGCTAACTTTCTTAAACATTGAATCTACGTTGGGATTGAGATTTATCTTGTTCTAAGAAAAACAAAGTGTATTTGCATGGTACTTTTAAGGAAAAAAATTGCAAGTATAAAATGAAGGTTATTTATGACTTTAGTCCCTGAAAGTTCAGCGCGTTTTGGTTTTAGTCCCTAGAAGTTATTTTGACTGGGACTAATTCTTAAATTTTCAAACATTTTGGTTTTAGTCCCCTCCGTTAGTAAAAATCTATTACTATTTGTTTGTGTAGCTAGCGGAATATCACATCAGCAGTTCATATGATACGAAGTAATGCCAAATAGGTGATATAATGTGGATGATAAAGATCCACGGACACAAAATGGTCCAATACGCAAAATGGTCCCGTATGCAAAATTTTGAATTCATAAGCCTAAATCATCCATGTTACATCACCTATTTGGCGCTACCTCACACTCCGTGGTAGCTGATATGGATTTTCATTAACCATGTCAGCAAATAATTGATTTTTTGTAACGAAGGGGACCAAAACCAAAATGTTTGAAAAATTAAGGACTAGTCCCGGTCAAAATAACTTTTAGGGACTAAAACCAAAACACGTTGAACTTTTAGGGACCAAAACCATAAATAAGCCTAAAATGAAAAACAATGAGAGGGTGAGCCTTGACGTAACGGTAAGATTGTTGCTTAGTGGCCAAGAGATCACTGGTTCGAATCCAGGAAATGGCCTCTCCGCATGGAGGGGTAAAGCTGCGTACATCTACCATTTCCAGACCTCACTAAGTGGGAGGCTCATGTGCACTGGGCCGCCCTTTTTTTGAGATGAAAAACTTCGGTTTTTAAGTTGCCATGTCTGGTTCAACTCTTAAAAGAGGAAATAGTTGCCTATTTTTCAAAATAAGATATTTGATACACTAAATAAGACAATCCAAACACTTTTTAAATTCTAATATTTTTTTTAATGCTTTAGCAAGTGTCTGCGCTCTTTAGACACACACAAGGTTTATTGTGTAACCAATAGTTGATAGATGTTTTGACAGCTTTCTGTGTGTTACTCCCAAACTTTTTGTATTTGAATAATGTTTTAAGTATGTTTCACATTTTGTGTTCTGATACCATTTGGCTAACAGGGTTCAATTCTAGGTGTTGAGGTTACTGTCCATAGGAAATCATATTCTACTCAACTGGTTGATATGGAAGACAACAATGGTAAGGAGAGTGGGATCCAAGCTCAAAATGGAGGATTTCTCACTCCTAATATCTTTACATTGAATATACCGCAGGTAATGTAATCTGTGTATTATGTATGTTGCTGACATCTAACTCATATTGTTTGATAATCTTGTTCTGATATTGTTTGTTGCCATGCTTGTAACAGATCGATGGAGGTTCTAATTTATCAGTTAAAATTAGTTGGTCCCAAAAAATACTGTACTACGAAGATACTTTGTCTTTGAATGTGCCATTTACCTTTCCTGATTTTGTCAACCCCGCTGGGAAGAGAATGTTGAGAAAAGAAAAGATAGAGATAAATGTGAATGCTGCTGCTGGAAGTGAGCTTCTATGCAAAACAATGAGTCACCCCTTAAAGGTGCATATTTTTTTTCAATTTTTGAGAGACTACAATTGGCATTTTATGTATAAACAATTAACCATTTGATGTGGTCTTATTCCCTGATTGTTCAGGAAGTGAGGCGCAATGCTGGGAGTATGGGTTTCTCATATGACTCTGATGGTCTCTCGTGGTCAAAAGCTGATTTTAATTTTTCATTTGCTGTAAGACACATGGCCATTTTTAATTGTCATTCTCATTTGTAGCTTTAGCTGTTGAAAGCTGCACTTATCAGCATGTTGTATGCATTTAGGTTTCTTCAAGTCATATAAATGGCGGTGTTCTTCTGGAATCTCCATCCGCGAATGATTTTGATCAAAGAGAGATGTTCTGCATGTACCTATCTCCTGGAAATCTTCGGAGTAGGAAGGTTGGTGTGATTTTTGTAGACTGTGTAGGTTTACATTTTATATATTTTTTACTTGACTTTCTGTTTCACTGCTGATCCTATTAAATCTCTAGGTATTCAGAAAGGACATCATATTTGTGATGGATATCAGTGGAAGTATGCGGGGAAAGCTAATTGATGACACCAAGAATGCACTATCAACTGCTCTCTCTAGGCTTGGTCCTGATGATTCATTCAGTATTATAGCATTTAATGGAGATAGTTATTTATTTTCGACATCAATGGAATTGGCTTCGAAGGAGGCGGTTGAAAGGGCTATTGACTGGATTAACATGAACTTTGTTGCAGGGGGTGATACGAATATTTTGCATCCCTTGAACACGGTAACTTAAATATTCATTCAAGTTTTCTTTTCATTTTTCATATTTGGAAGTAGGAGCTGAATTATACATTTGGTAATAAATAATTGTTTTTGGTTCTAAACTTCTAATCATCATTCAAGAAAAAGTTTAACTAACCAAACCAAAAAGTAATCCACTGAACAAGCAACTCAATACATGCTCAGCTTGATGCATGGTGAACCCATTCCATATTGGTGTCATGTTTACATACCCCCTTAGACTAGTTATGATGTTTATTGATGATCATCGCTATTCTTTTCTTTTCACTGTCATTTGCATAGTTGTATTTTATATTTTGGTTTCCTTTTATTTTCAGGCAATGGAGATGCTATTCAGTGCTCGAAGATCAATTCCAATAATTTTCCTCGTAACAGATGGAAGTGTTGAAGATGAGAGACAAATTTGTGATGTTATAAAGAATCATATGATCAATGCAGAATCAATACCCCCCAGAATTTATACTTTTGGCATAGGTAAAGCTTACACTTACTAGTGATTCAAGCCTGGATTGGAATTTTAGCATGATTACATTCTTTTCCTATTTAAATTTTAAGATCTTGCTATTTGTTCTTTAACATGTATAAATTGTTTCTTCCATCACTTCCTTTTGTTAATTGCAAAACCTTATTCAACCTCAGGTTCATTCTGCAATCATTATTTCTTGAGGACGCTTGCTATGATTGGTAAAGGCCAACATGATGCAGCTTTGAATGTAGGTAAGTTCTGAATTTTAACTTTGAAAAGTAAATACTTATCATTGTATCCTTCATTACACTCTAAGTTTAGTGATTAGTGAAGTTGGATTCTAGAGAAAATTTGGTCACAAAACCATGTCAATGAACGTGTCCCTAGCAAACAAGACATCGGATTTTAAGTGTTGGTTGCATAGCCTATGCATTATATTTGAAGCACCTGATTATTCACTACCATAAACACTAGCATGTCTTTCTCTGATAAAAGGAACTACACTGATATTACATATAAAGTTTCACAATGCTTATCCTAGTCTCTCTTGTAAGATATAACCTCTCTCCATGTCCAATTGCAAGAGATGCATAAATATTTGAAATATGAGTAAATTGCTGAATGGCCAGTTACTGGTAGGTAAGGTTGTGATTAACACTTTCGTCACCTGATTTAGAAATACTTTTGGTGTTCAACATGAGAAGCTTATTCATTCAAGCTAACTTATTTGAATTATTTATTCCCAGATTTGATTGAACCTCAAATGCTGAGATTGTTTGACAAAGCTTCATCTCTTGTTCTTGCAAATATCACAATGGACATATTTGATGATCTGGATGAAGTTGAGGTAAACATTTTTCTGGTACTGGGCTACTGGCTAGAGAGAGAGGGAGAATAGTTTGTATTACCTGTGTTTTCCCTCTTTCCCATGCTCACTTTCTAACATTTCCAATATATATTTGATATCATGTTTGTCTTTCATGATTTTGATCCTTTAACTTCAGCCCAAGCTGACAATATGCATGCCTGTCTTAGTCGAAGTAATTAATGATACATCTTGAACTTATTACTCCGAAAAAAAATATGCCAGTGACATTTTCATTTTTATTCTTGTTCTCTCTACCCTCGAACAGCACCTTTCCCAAATGCCTTCGGGGACTTGAGGTGAGGATTGCGTTTTAGATGCATTTTTCATCTTACTTTCCAAGATTTTATGTTTATCATCTATAAAGAAATATTGTAAAATGAAAATTCTTATATGATACAATGATGAAATTCACTTGTCCTGTCAAATATGGCTATTAATATTCTGTTACATGTGTGCTATAGTTGAGTTTTTATCCAACTTTCCCTGAACTTGTGGCTCATAGCATTATTTTAATTGTTTTATGATAGGTGTACCCCTCCCATATTCCAGATCTTTCGTCAGAGGGTCCATTGACTTTATCCGGAAGATACAAGGGAAGTTTTCCGGAAATACTTCAAGTCAAAGGTGTCTTGGCTGATTTCAGTAATTTTGAAGTAGATATGAAAATACAAAAGGCCAAGGACATACCCGTACAAAGGGTAGTGACCTCTGCATTACTTAGCATATTTCTTATTCAAGTTTTTCTTTTTTTTGGTTTTATGTCTAACAATTCTGAGAGGAGGTTCCACATTTTGTTTGTGGATGCTGGGCAGCTACTTAGCACTCTGCCAGCCTCTCTGAAAAAGGATATGTTATTTCATAAAGCATGGATTAGTAGTTTAAAGTTTTACCAGGTTTTGAAGATCTGTTGAACTGTATCAACCCAAGCTAATTGTGTCTCCTTTTATTCATCAAAATTTTATGTTTCTTCTTGGTTGCATAAAAGAACCATTGTGTGTCGGCCTTCATTATCTTTCCTAAATATGCATATGATCCATAAATACTGGTTTGCCTCATCTTATTTTTGCAGTTACAGTCCTTGTAATAAATTTGCTCATTTTTATTATCCCCATTTCATTTCCTTTGCTCTTAATAATCATCCTGTTTCCCTCTTAACAGGTTTGTGCAAGAGATCAGATAGAGTATCTTACAGCTCAAGCATGGCTTTCAGAAAGTAAAGAATTAGAACAGAAGGTGTTATTACTTTATGTCCTACCACTCCACATTCTCATATGCCCGAGTTCTAATTTTCAAGTTTTGAGTTGTACTGGTTCCTGCATTATTATTATTATTATTTAATGAATCTTGTCCACACCATCTAAATTGGCAGGTTGCAAAACTGAGTCTACAAACTGGCTTTATATCCGAGTATACATGTATGACAATTCTTGAAGATGATCATCTAAAGAAAGAGAAAGAAGTATGTATCAGAAGTTTTGAGATTCCTTTAGCTAAGAAACTAGATATTATCTTTTGTATCTATCATTGAATCACGGAAACAAAATACGTAGATTTTGTTGGTTGGTTTTGTGTTTTAATCGAGTACTCATAATCCAATTTTCTACTGTGGTTTGCATGCTTGCATAGGTGTTTTTCAAAGTAGGTAATGTAATCTTTCTTTTGAAATCATGGTAATCAGGTGTCAAAAAAGAGCAAACGTCGAAATGGGGAGAACGCCCAAGGCCAGAGAGTGTTTCTGCTCCCAAACTTAGGTATAGGCTTTGGCAACTTGACTGCAACTGCTGAAAACACTCCACCAGGACGTGAAGAAACAAGAGAGCCAGATGGGGCAGAAATGTTTGTTAAGGCAGCATCAAATTGTTGTGGCACCTTATGCCACTACTGCTGTTGCATGTGCTGCCTCAAATTCTGTACCCGGATAAACAACCAGTGCGCAACCGCATTCACTCAGCTATGCGTTGGTCTAGGCTGCTTGGGTTGCTTAAGCTGTTGCTCAGATATATGCTGTTCTGAGAGTGAACAATGAAATCACAAAATTTGTCGTATGATTGGTGTATATTGCTTGCTACATAGAGATTACTGTTTATGGGGCTGTTATTTTGGAAACGTATATGCCTATGGCCATCTGTGTTGTGCTATGGTTCCTTTTCTTGCATGAGTTGTTTTGTACAGATTTTTTTAAGAGGGTAGTCTGGCAACTAGCATGTTTAATTTTGCAGCAGAAAGTAAATTTGCAACGTGTTATTTGCCAGAAAAGAAACTTTTTTCTGTCAAATTTGTATTTATGCCTCCTTTCGCAGTGCTCTTTCTCTGCTTATTTGCATGAAGAATAGAAACATCATCTCAATGGTTGTTTGCTTTCTAAGAAGCATTTAAAGGAAATCTTGTAATTTCATTTTGTTATTTTTGTTTCCCAGATTATCTTTGCAAAAGACTAATCTCCTAAAATATGAAGCGTCTTGAAATGGACTCCCCCCAATTAGTATTTTTAACTAAAGAATCTTTCCTTTTAGTATAAAAAGATGTCTCAATGAAGCCTCCACATTGCTCCATTTTGAATTCCTGCCTCCACATTAAAAGTTGGAGATTTCTCAATTATTAAGGCATTCAGGTGTCATTGCAGTTACATGTAGTTTTTTCACAAACTGAAAAACTAAATTAACTTATGTCTTAATAAAAGGAAACTGCTTGTGTTGAATTAAATGTGAAAGAAGTTGAAGCGTTGAATTTGAATTTGTATCTTCTCCAACAAAACACTACTTGCATCTCTCATTAACAGTCAACTGTTGCATCTTCTCCTACGCCAATCCTCATGCAATGAAGAACTAAGCATCAAATTCAACACTAAATGGTTGGGGCCAGAATGACTGGAATGGAGGGTATAAATTCAACAACAACAATGACATTAAAAACCGTATGAAAATTTGGAGAAGTCACTATTAAGAGACAAACAATAAAAGAATTTGCTTATTTTTTCAATTTAACCCTTCACTTCCCCTGTCAGGTTAGTCATTTTCCCTTTACACATTCACAGATTCACAAATCTGCTTATCATCCTGCTAAATTTTTATTTTCTGACATCTATCCTAATAGTTTCAAATCTCATAATTTCCATCATTCTTTATTTGGTGTTATTTTTAGTCTTTAACTATTTCAGTTTTGGTCATCTCCAACTTGCATTGGCATTGTTTGATGAAATGCCAAAATGAATGTATGTCATGTGCCATCTTGATTAGATCCAAATTCTTTTAACTTAATAATCTTCCTCTTACTCCTTCCATTTCCAATTAAAAAATTTAATAACAATCTATGTGCTATGTGATTTTCGCAAATCAAGAACAAATGCATGGATGCTGTTACATTGAAAAAAAAAAACAGATACTGTAATTGTGCAAGACTCTTGGGGTTGATTTGGGACTGTTCCAATTCAGAAGAACCTAATTTGCTTCAATCAAGAAACATCATAAAAAATGCAGAATTATAATGTTTTTCTATCTTATTTGTGCCCAACTTTCTGAAATCATTCACAAGATTGTCAATACAAAAGTAGCTATTGGATGACACTGTAAAAATAAATTTGTTTCTGTCTCAAATTAGAGCCACACATTCCATAATCCTTTCCCAATGGATTATTAGTATTATAAATTTTGTTAATTTATGTTTCGAGCATATTCTTTCTTTTCAATAAAAGTATCAATAGGAGGTTGTCTAAGTTTAATAAAAGTATCAATAGGTTTTCTAAGTTTTATGAGAAGAAGAGATCTTTTATAGTTTCATTGTTACATTACCTTTTCCTCCAAGGAGGTTGTCTCCTGATATTTCTATTATATTTATTTTTTGGGCGGTGATTATGGTACAACAACCACTGTCTATTATCATTCAGAGTACAAATTTTAGCGGGTTCATTTTTTGTCCTTATGGTTTCATTATCCGAACAGATTATCATAACATATTTGAATATTGGTTTCGAAGATGTTAGATATCATATTACTGTTTTGACAGACTCTAATTATTTTCACTTTCGTACTATCCAGTGAAGAACTTGGGGAGGCATACGATGGGGACATTGCATTTGCAAGTGTCCTAGAGACTTTTGGTGGAGGCATAATGATCCTATTAGTGTGGCTTTTGGAGGTATGCCATATTTTTTGTTGTTATTAAGCATGTCCACAGGCACGATATCCACATTCTTAATTAAATGATAGTTGGCATAATCTATATTTACAATATCTATCACACATTGGTTTTTTTATCAAACTGAATACAAACCCACTTGCCAATTTCTATCACTTTCTTAGTACAAGTTTTGCCGATGAACTTCTTGAGTTGCTGAAAAATACAAATTCAACACTTGAGGTTTTCGTTATTACATTTGAGGTTTTCTTATCATATAATTCATTTTTATTATCGGTGGTGCATATACAGAATCACAGAGAAGAAAATAGAAGAAGGTCCATGCTTCAAAGAAACAAAATTATTATTAGAAAAAATGCTGAAAGAGACATAATTGGTTATGCAATTTAGGTCCAATTGTTATTTTTTAAATAAAGTCATCATAGAAGTGTAATTTATTTATGCAAAGAATGATGTGTTGTTTGGTTATTAATGATTTTGTCCTTCCATTCCATCGTTACATTCTTGATCAGTTACCCTGCCTGTTTGTTTTTCTCTTAACTTTGTTCAAAGTTTCTATTTTTTTATTTTCAAATGAGAATTGTTTAAAGATAAATTTCATGTTGGTCATGTAAATGGTTGAAAAGAAAATGGCCTAAATTTAGTTCCAAGTTGCTTGACACAAGTGGTTATGTTTAAATTCAAATTTTCAGTGGTATAATTATTAATAGTTATGTTTAAATTCAAATTGCTCATATTTTGATTATATGTTAATTTTTATGCTATGAGATGATGATTTCATGTGTTTAGGAGTGGTTTTGAGGCAAGTGGTGGCTGGTGTCCTCAGTGTTATCATGTTCATCATGCTTGCTCTCTTTTGTAATGTATAAACGGATATCTATACAAAATGTGACTCAAGTTGAAAGATTTTTTGTCAACTTATGTTGGTTAATTTGACACAACTACAAACAGCCTTGGGTGGTATAAACATCAAAGCATTGTTGGATGATGCGATAGGAGAAGTTAGGGGGAAATTGTTGTTAGGTTTTTATGACAGGATGGGTGACATGATTTAAGTATATCTGGAATGATTCTCGAGTAATCTTCTCAGGTACAGCCTTAATTCGTTCTACCCAACTGTACTTTTGAATGCTACTTCTCAATAATGTTAAATCCTCACGGTTTTAGTAACTATGTATGCCTCAATTACTAAACAGATATATAATTTTTTTTTTCAAACAATAGTTATTATATTTTTAATAGTTGTTTAACAAAGCTTTATTTGTTCGGCAATTTTTTTCAACATTTTTTATATGGTATATTATATATCCTATTTAAGTTACTTCCTACAATTCATTTTACTTAAGTGTCATTTTAGGTATAACATTAAGAAATGTAATTAATGTATCATTTTGGATTAACTTTATATGGCGTTTACTTAGTTTGTTATTTTTCCCCCTTATAATTATATTATTATATTTTTTTCAATTATCACCTCTCTTCTTAATTAAGTGAGGGTAAAATTATAAAATATATATATATAATTAATTTTGTATCGTTTTCTAAAAAGACACTTATATATTTAGGAATTAATTTTTATGCTTAAAAAACAATTAAAGTAAAACGGAAGTGACCAAATGACTTTTCAGAGCGTTAGTTTTTAATTAGAAACAAAAAGCGGTTTGTTTCACCAATTTATATGCTTTGCGCAAGACCTGTTTGATGGAAAAAAGTTTAAGATCTGTTTAGTTTGCGAAAACTAAGACATAATGTTGTGTGATTATTTTTAACCTAAGATTTAGTGTCTATTTATCGTGATAATGAGATTTTTATAGTAAGCAAAGAATACTTATTTATTTTGGGCTGATGAATTTTATTGTTCATGAATTTGTGATCCTTTATTTTATTATAGTAACCATTTTGAATTAGTACTTATTAGGAAACACATTCAACTAAATTTTTTTGAATGCAAAGGTAATAATAATAATAATAATAAAAATAAAAATAATAATAATAATAATAATAATAATAATAATAATAATAATAATAGATTAAATTCAATTCAAAAACCCAAATGATTTACAATTATTATTTATCCAATATTAATTTGCTAACGACAAGCAAACAAACGTCTCATTTAGTGCACATGCCTAAAACTAGAATATAACTTATTAAATACAACAAATTTAATACTCAATCATTAATACTTAACTATTAACAAAGTTTCAATATAAAAAAAAGACGGGTACAAACCCGTGCAATACACGGGTAAAAACTAGTATTTTTATAAATTACTCCCTCCGATCCTATATATAGGACATACTTAACCATATTCCTCGGACCAAGAAAAGTAGTTAGTTTTATGAATTCTATGAGAACATATTGTAACATTACAATTTTACCCTCTCAACTTTTCTTGAAAAATTCACTCTCATTAATGAACAACAAAAAACACATGCATTTAATAAGGGCAAAAAAGAGAAAAAACAATAAATGATGCATAGAAAATACAAAATGTCTTATATATAGGACCAAAGATTGCTTCTAGAATATGTCCTATATATAAGACCGGAGGGAATACAGTCTATTCTAGTACTAGTTTGACAGGTGGCCCTACAAATCTGCATAAGCATTTGTACAAAATTTCCAATGTAACGCAGCCAGACATTGTCCATGCTAGAACCTAAAAATATCCTCATAAAGGCATCATGCAATTTAATTCCCTTGACATCATACAATTTCATCCCCTTTAACTGTAAGCTTTTCTTTTTGTGTGACTTCTTTCTCAACTTCAATATCTGATTCTTCTTCCTCATCATCTGATGAAACCACTGTTTTGTGATGGAAGGTCTGCTGAATTCTTGTTACTCCCTTTCCCACAGGCCCCATGGCTTGATTTATTGTCAGTGCAACATCCTTGACAACCTGTTTAGCCATTGGTATATAAGAATTAAAACATTCCTACAGTGTATACTGCTGGGTTAACAGTAATAAAACCTGTGCTATTGATACACAATGAACTTACTCTTTGGCCACCTTCAACAACAATATCCTGGACACTCTCTTTGACACTTGTTCTTGGAGCCTCAACTTCAGTTGTTGTCTCTTGAAGCATAGCTGATTTCTCTTCGTCCCCTTCATCTATCTTCACAGCTGCTTCTAGTTTTTCCTCTGTGATTTTGCCATATGCAGAAACAGGAAGAAAATGATAAGGTTCAGCCGAAAATACAAACACGTGAGCAACAGCTGCAATGGCCATCTGCATCAAATGGATATGAGTTAAGTAGAGTTGGATGAAAAGGAAATGAACATTCTAGATTATCATCAGTTTGAAAAATTTTCCTCTGGAAAATATTAAGAAATTTGGATGTGATTTCACTGAATTCAGTAACCGCAATCCACTGAACGTCATCTTTGACATGCTTAAATCTTGGCATGAAAGGAACTGCCATTTTTGTTTGCTGGGAGGCCTTTGAAAATGTCCTTTTCTTTTTACTCATTTATAGGCATCCTAGTAAGTCTGCATTATGAAATTGATTCATTTTTGTTACCAGGGATGGGGAAAGATGACTATTCTTCAAAAGGCCAATTTTGGATAAATTCTACAGCACAGAATGGTAGAGTAACGGGATTGTGTATGGACACCAATCATGATGTTTCATTCACTCATATCCCATTTTGCAAGGTATGCATGCAGAATATGGAGATAGCTATTAGAGTTGAAAGAGGCGGATACAATGTACCAGATTCCTTTCCATTAAATAAGTATAAGGAATTATCCATCAAATTAACTTCTTAAAATGTCTATATTACGCCCGAGAGTGAAAGCAACCAAGAAAAAACACCCCAATTATGTAGCATAAAGATTTAAAGAGGGAACCAACTACCTCTATGCAAATTAAGAAATCCTGCAATCCTGTTTGCAATTTTCCCTCCTTTGGTAGCACTCCAAATGTACACAATAGCGCAATACCTACACCTTGCCACCAAGTAGCGAAAACAATAGCCTTAAAGCTGATGAACTTTGCAAGTGGCTTTATCGGTTGAAGTCTCTCGTGAGTAACATTATAGAACTGCACAAGGCAGAATAGTGCCCACATCTGGCTGAAGTTCAAAACTACTGCTATATATGGATACCTGCGAAATGTGGAGGCCATGGTTAATATTGACCTAAGTTGAACATGCATTAGACTAAAGCTCATCATAGTATAATTCAGAGAAAATAAAATTCATTGTTCATGGCTGAACATATATGAGATATACAAGTTAATGTAGCAAGACGAAATGTTTTCTCAAACTAAACAGACTCCAAGGTAAACTAGACTTTGGATTCTACTTTCTGTGAGAAAGATACCCGTAGTACCACTTGAATTCCCCATCACCATAAACACCGCACAGTTCCAATATAAATGCTAAGAATGCACAAACAGTCTTCAGGATCATCTGCACTATATATGGGTGACATTAGAGTCACTTTAGAACTGCAATGAACTCATCATATTTAAGGAAACCTTCAGCTACTTACATATTGTACTAGACCAAATTTTTCTATTGTTAGAAGATCTTTTCCGAGCATGCATGGATGCCAAAAGAAGTTGCAAAATGATCTATGCTGTATGCCATGATTCTTATCTGGTCCATCCAACAAGGACTTTCTAAGGCTTTCTTCAGATTCATCTTCAAGTAGTTCTACAACCCTTCTTTCACCCCCTACAGATTCATTTGAAGAATAGAATCAAGTGAGACATTTTCCGTGTTCTGTCATTCAGCATCATGATATGTGATCTTCCCTAAAACAGGATTACATGCCCAGTAAAATAAGCAAGAGAAAATGAGCCAAAAAATGCTATAAAAAATTGACATATTATTTACTTATATATTTATAAATAATATTGTATGAAGTTTACAGCATTCTGGATTCAGTTGCATTTATAACATGCAAACTATACTTTAGTTCCTGCATTTCTCAAATGGTGAAAACGTGTTAAAAGTTTAACTGAGAGGAAGATAGGTATGCAAACTATCAAAGCATCCTTAGCATCCTTCTTAGGAGTCGGGACACTGAAGTTACAGCAAGTAACTTACCAAGACAAGCAATCAGATATCTCCCAAAAGAATACAGCGCAAAGGCTTCATAGTAGTTTCTTAAAATGTCACATGCAAGTGATAGCCTTGGATTCCACAAAGATAAAATCTGTAGGGGCAGGGAGAGAAAACAAAAGTCAGAGTTATTATTGATGTCACTACTCTAAACCAGCAGACATCAGCATGACTGTCCAGCTTTCACCAATGTTTAACAAGAACACGCACCATTGTGATTTACCATGCATTTAATTTTCATTAGCTTTAGAGGCAAGCATATTTGGCTTTCAAGAATTACTACCATTTCCCTCCCTCTATGAAGTGAAAAAATTTGTACATCATAAAGAACACTCACATTATTTTTCAAGTAATGCTCTTTTGCATGAAAATCAATTTGTGAATTCTGCTTGAAGGTTTCTCACTAGAATAGTTTTTTCAGGGACTAACATGTTCAGTGCCTATATTCTTAGGGACAAATTGGGGGATTTAATCAGAAACAGTGAAAAACAATGCAAGTATATATATCCCAATGCAACCTTTAAACGCTTCAAGACCAATGTAATTGTGCCCTCGAATCACTAACCCAATGAAATGAAAAAGAACAAAGGATTATGATCTCAGAGAAGTAGATCCTTACAGATTCACTAGCGTAGATTGGAACCATAGAAACAACTGCAACAATCCACTTCTGTTCCTGAATACAAAACCCATTTCAGATTAGCCAAAGTTGAAAGATTCCATTCAAGCTAAAAGGTTGCAAGTAGAAACATATGAAAGCATAAAGCATTAGCATTAACTTCATTGAATACAATTTTCTCAGGAATGTAGGAATGATGATTAAAAGGGCTACACTACATATTCTGATATTGAAATAGTCATAATTGAAAGTAAATAAATCTGGAAACATTAACTTCATTGAATACAACTTCAATGACCAGGCACCATAGAACTTACCAAAAGCCCATGGCATATAAGAGGAGAATAAAAAAATGGGCAAACACTTGACTGTTGAAATAGAAATAACAAAAAAATAACTTACTGCAGGATTGGTATATGATCGAAGATGTTGAAAGATGAGAAGAATGGAGAGCACTAGAGCTACAAGCACAAAACACCCCCCAATTATGAGAGCGGGTTGGCGAAGATTGTTGTATATTTCTTCATAGTTAGACAAATTATTTGGTGCCATTCCTCAATCCTCGATCATTTTCCTCTTCAAGCACTTCATGCAAGCATTTTTGAAACTTTTCCTATTGGTGTGATTTATGATTACAGCATATATAAGCATATCAGTACTACAATACAATTTGATGAGCATTTCCACTTTCTCATTTATAGTAGATTAGTAAGGTTCAAGTTCTTAAGCAACAGCCATGCATTTGACATACTAGTTATCTACATATTAATCAATAGCTACACTATTCATGGTTATTCAAAATTAAGCCATTGCCTCAGATTTATAATTTAAGTCAGTCTCAAATCATGGGACTAAATTTCATGACAAAACACCTTGTTGAGTCTAATTTATCATTGTATGCTTCGATCTGTGCCAAAACTCTATTAAGGTAGCATATGATGTTCTATTATGTCTTCTTTGATTTCATCCTCTTTTATTCTTTTTTTGGTGGAACCAAAAAGGATTTTCTTAACCTCAGAACTATGACTGAGGATAAGAGGCTAAAAAAACGTATCTTTGTATTGGAATAATAAATATTTAATACTTTAAAAGTTAGTGGGTTAGTTTTTCGAGACTTTTTATCTACTTTTTCACTTCTTATCCTTAGCCCTTTAAGCAAACCCTTTTTAATATCATGTCTTTTCTTTTTGTAAAGTAGAGCAATTACAGAATAGAACTCATGTTTTGTTTCATCAAATTTCTGAGGCTTCTACCAAATGCTACCTATGGTTTCACAGGCTTTGTGTGTCTGCATGTTTTAGCATCTAGTTACTAAGGACAGTATGCAATAGAAAAAAAAGAGTGAAGTACCAATTACGCCCTTATGTTTTTTCATTATACCAACTTAGTTGCTGAAAATGTGTGAATTCACATTTAGTTCCTGAATATTTTCGGATGTACCAACTTGGTTCCCCAATTTTTTTTTAAGTACCAACTTAGTCCTTAAGATTTCCATGTTTTAAGGATCAAATTGGTACATCTGATAATCTTGAGGGACCAAATTAGTACATCCGAGAATTTTGAGGGACCAAGTTGGTATTTACACATAAGTTGGTATACAGAAAAAACATCAAGGACGAAAATGGTAGTTCACTAAAATAACGATACTCTAAATTAACGAATCCGATAGATATTCATGCTTTCAAAGTAACAACTGGAATTCAATTTGTGCCATACAAAAGACGGTCAAATTATCAGCTTCAACACAGAGAAGGGAATCCATAAACCAAAACAAGTTAGATAAAAAATGAAAATGCTTATTGCTTAACACTTTTTCTGACATATGCATAACATATATGTACAAATAATAAAACTAGAGTGCAAGTATAAAAAAGCGAAGGAAGAGTGCACGAGAGTAGATCTGTGAAGAGTAAATGTACGCAGTCTTATCCCAATGGAAAAAAAAAATTATAGACAAATAAAACGATGCTAGAAACAAGTGATCTATTGAGGATGAGAATGTTATGAACAAGAGAACCTGTGTTGTGTTGTGTTTGTGTGCATCTCGAAACTAAACTCGGAACCTAATGACAAAAACTTGCAAGTGCAACTTACTACTACACGCATGCATATCCGTTTCATGTTTAGAAGTTTGCGTAACCGATGACACGTTTTGCTATATCTCTACTATGCCCCTCCACCATATTGACACGTGTAGCTTCATTTTGAGAATGAGAAAATGGTATATATGGTCCCAAAGATACATTGGATATCAATTTAGTCCTCGAAAGATTTTGGATATCAATTTAGTCCCTCAAAAATCAAAATGGACATCACATTAGTCCCACCGTTAAAAAATCCGTTAATATTATTAAAAATAATAATAATAAATTCTGAAAAATAATTAAAAATTAAAAAATCTGTAAAATATTTTAAAAAATTATGAAAAAAAGTGTTTTTCTTTTTTTTTTAAATATTTATAAAATAATAAAAAATTCATAAATATATTTTAAAAAAGCGGTAAATTTTTTTTTAAAAAAAATTAAAATTTTATTTTTTTCGTTTTTAAATATTCTAAAAAGTAATAGAAAATTAGTAAAAAATAATAAAAATTCAAAAAATTTATAAAATCTATAAAATATTTTAAAAAATTATGAAAAAAGTGTCTTTCTTTTTTTAAAAAAATATTTATAAAATAATAAAAAATTCATAAACATATTTTGAAACAATTTGAAAATTTTATTTTTTCCTTTTTAAATATTCTATAAAGTAATAGACAATTCGTAAAAATAATAAAAAATTCGGAAAGCTGTAAAATATTTTAAAGTAATTTTCCTATATTTTTTAATTTTCTAAAAATTTTGAATTTTTTCTGAAAATTCTTAAACGGTAATGTTCTAACCTATATAACCCTTGTGTAAAAGCAGATTTAGTTTATAAAATTTTTAAAAAGAAATATAATTCAGATTTTTTAAAAAAATATTTTACCTATTTTTTAAAAATATATTGTTGAAATTTTTATTATTTTCAGAATTTTTTAAAAAATATTTTGCATGTTTTTTAAAATTTGTCTGACTTTTTTATTTTCATAATTTTTTATTATTTTATAAATATTAAAAAAAAAAGAAATGCACTTTTTTTCGTAATTTTTTTAAAATTTTCAGAAATTTTTATTAATTTTTAACATATAAAAAAATTCAGTATTTTTTAAAAATATTTTACAGATTTTTATAAAATTTTCGGAATTTTTTAATTATTTTTCGGAATTTTTCATTATTTTTTTAATAATATTAACGGATTTATTAACAGTGGGACTAACGTGATGCCCATTTTAATCTTTGGGGGATTAAATTGATGCCCACAATCTTTCGAGGACTAAGCTGATGTCCGATGTATCTTTGGGGGACCAAATAGACCATTTTCTCTTTTGAGAATTTATGGAGGACATCATCACCAAATTCATTTTAGTACTCCTCATGTTCCTAATTATAAGATTTTTTGGGCATTTTTACGTCCATCAATGTTGTTAAATTTTATATTAAAATTGATATGTTCTTCCAAAAATACCCCTCTACCAATTATTAGAAGATAATAAATTTAATTTTTTCATTTTTCAATAATTAATTTAATTCCTAGATACTCTATCATCTATATTTCATGTAGTGAATCAATGTCCAAGCCATTTACAACATTAAACAAGTTCCATTTCATATTCCAATATAATTTTATTTATTTCTTCTCAAAAAACCTAGACCATAATGATTAGATGTAAGAGTAATTTTGAAAAAAATTACAAGAAGATCTTATATTTAGGACCAAATTTTTTACCCAAGATAATCTTATAATTAGGGACAGAGGGAATAACATTTTTTCCCACTTTCAATTATTTCATGAATTTTTTTAATCTTATTTTTTTTTTTTACAAAACCTATTTAATTTCAATCTAAATATAAGAGATTTTGAAAAAAAATATGTTTGGGATATTTGGAATAAAATACTTTATATGGTTAAATATTTGATCAACAAAGTTAATATAATTTTCAATGATAAAACAAGTATGATTGAGGGGAAAATTGAAGACTTTATAGCAAGACACTTTTTGGATCATGTGTTTTTGTGTAGGGGAAACACTGATGATACCACAAAATAAACGGAACAACTGAACATTGTGGCTTAAAAGTTTTTAGATGAAGGAAAGCATCCAAAATGTTTATACCTTGTTAAACGCCTTCGTGATAGACAAGGGATAGAAACGTTCTAGAATCATGTTGCTTTGAGACTCTAATCGCTTATTGTTAGTTCGCTCTGTAATCAAGTTTCACTAGTCCACTCTTGGACATGGATGCTTATTCTCACTTTAGGGGACGTTTGTTTTGAGGGATAAAATTGTATTCCCAGGAATTCTATTGCCAGGAATCTCATTGTCAGGAATATCATTGCCAAGAATTTTAGAAAACATGTTTGGTTGACATATGTGATTGCTGGGAATTTTTTTAACATTCTTGGGAATAATTTATATGTTTGTTTCAGTTATAATATATATTCCCAGGAATACATTGTATAATTATCAAAATACCCCTATGAGTTATTATCATTTGACAATAAGGGAGTTTCTATATTCCCTCACTTAAAAAGTATTGCATTGTCCTTCATTTTAACTACATTGATACATTACTTTATTACAACCATTGATTTTTTTTAAATTTTTTATAAGAAAAATTTTATTCCACAAGATTAAAAGTATAAGATATTTCTAAATGATAAGACCATAAACGGTAGCAAAGCAAAAATATGACTACATAACATCTCCACCCACCCTCAAAATCTTAGTAACAAAAACAAGTATAGTCCATCATCAATATTGTGCCAACCCATCTAATTTCCATGTTAGCATATATGCAAAATATTGCAGCTACTATATCAGTAGCACTGATTGGAAATACACCAACTTAACAAACTTTCCAATGTGAAGAACAGTAATTTTGTAAACAAAGTAGAGGATTAAAATGCCATTCAAAGATGGACATATTAAGTGGTTGAGATTTATTAATAAGTAAAATTAGTGGCTTTAATTAAAACATACAGACACACAAGATATGCATCTACCAAAACATGTATGTTCAGTATATTCAAACAAAAAGCTAAAGAAAAAAGCGGCATAGAAACAAGGCTAAAAAAAAAAACAAATGACAGTCTTAAACTCCTAATTTGGCAATTGACAATCTTAAAACTAGCAATCTAGCGTATGTAGCAACAAACAATAATAGCCTCTTCAGACTTCACTCATCAATATTTATATTTGTACTTAATGCGGGTAAGGGTAAAACAATACTTTCATAATTAGGGAGAGGTGAGAATGATCTATTCCCAAGTTTTTTGGTGGGAATGAAAATGAAAAAAAATGAACATGAAGATGGGAATAAAATTTTCCTGAAAATATATTTTTTGTACTCTGTACCAAACACAAGCATATTTTATAACTACCTCTTATTCTTAGGAATACAATTTTATATCTCCAAACAAACACTCCTCCTTATCTTATGTTTTATTATCAAAGTTATGGAATTTGAACGCTTTGCTTTATCTAAAAACTCCATTTCTTATTTTTATTTCAAAAATACCCTCACTCTCTTCTTCCTTCTCACCAGCCAGCCGCACTCTCTCTTCCCTTCTTTTTCTTTTTCCTCCTTTCTTTGGCCCCCTTCACCGCCTCTTTCCCTTTCGCTGCTGTTGCGTCGCTGCCGTTGTTGCTGTCGCACTGTTGTCTTTGTTGTTTATGTTTTCGTGTCTCTGACGCTGCTGTCACCGCCCCACAAACCTCAAAATCAGACCACGAAAAATATATTTTAAGACTGAGATTACTATCCAGGCTATGGAGTAAGCTTTATGATATTGGAAAGGGAGGACGAAATTGAAAGTCCCTATCATTATCCTTCGTGTCAACAGATTCATTAGGATTTGCATATTGAAGTGGAACAAGGCAATAGCCATCCAAGCTCATTGGATCTGAACTTTTATTATATACATAAAGACAAAAAACATGATATTCATCATGAGAATCACTTATAACTATCAACTGCAATAATATTGGGTTCAGTAGTTTCGGTTTCGGGTTTGGGGTTTGAGGTGTGGTGGTGGTGGTGGTTGGATTTAGGATTAGATGAAATATCTCTCTTTTAAGCTGTTAATTTAGAGATAGTTGAAACTGTTGTTAATTTTAACATAATTTCAAATTTCAGTTTGGCAACCATTTCAAAATTTACGTGGCTTGATGTTGGTTTTTTTCATATTAACTTTATGTTTACAAATACGTTAGTACTAATTCAATTTGAAAACATAAAATGATTAACAATTATCGAAGCATGATGTTAATTAAGAAACAATCATGATGTTTAAAGCATGAGAAGAGGAAAAAACCATTTAAAAATTAGATCAAAATATCTAGAATAGAACCTAGCTCCGACTTGGTGGTGACATTCTTAGACTATGTTTAAGACCACCAAGCTAGAAGACTCAATTGGTAAATTAGATCAAAATATCTAATTAAATTATCCAACAGTAAATAATTATCAACTAACTCGTGCAATGCACAAATTTAAAACTAGTATACGCTATATGTGGTCATCCCCATATTTAGAACCCTCTTACAAATTCTCTTGAAGTTTATGATTTCTCTTACTTCTAATTATAGACATTAGATTAACTCATTAACCTTGAGTACTACATATCATATTTACCTTCACTAAGCAGCATGATTGCGTATTGAATTCAATTTTGTTTCTCTTTTCGCCCTCAGTTTGCTTTCTAGTGTTCGGTTGAGTATCGCTGTGACGAACTGCAAAAATAAAAAATTTTGGCCTATCTACGCCATTGTTGTATATGGTTTGATTCATACCATTTCTGTGAATTACTCCGTTTCATACGCAATATTTTTGTCCTCAACCGCGTAGTGGCAATTCGGGTGAGTAAGATAAGATTGGATGAAGAAAGGAATAGAAGCAAGAGTTGAGAAAAGAGAAGCATATAGAAAGCGTGGAAATTAAAACAAAAACCACAAATAAAGAGTGGGAGAGGAAGGTGTGGTTTTTGATTGAGGAAGTGCATATCCATTTAAGTTTTTTTTTTTAGTGCACTTGTAATAACCACATGTTTAGTTAAAAATTAGAATGCAATTACCTTGTTGCCCTTCATTGTTTTCTTACCAATTATGATGTCAATGTGTTGCATGTTGTAAATTAAACTATGCAATGGGGTAAAATGGGTAGATGCTATTTTACGTCAACTACTAGATAGTTAAAAAGTTATATTTATTTTATTATAGTAACTGCCGTATCGACATGCACTGTCGTACCTGTTAATCTGCATTCCTATTATCGTATTTTTATATTAAAATAGTTTTTTGTCATAAAATAATATATTTTTTAATTCACATTCCTATATTCGAGAAAAAAAATAGCGAAGACAATCTCACAAGTTTAACCTGTCAAAACCCATAAATTATAAACAAATTGCTCTTAACACAATAACCTTATCATTGCAAAAAAACCGCATAATACAACGTTACGCAAGAAAAAAATTGCAAAGCTCCAAGAGTACAAATGCCACAAAGAGGTAAAAAGAGAATTAGAAGTGGGAAGAAAAGTTTGTTATAATTTTTTAATCCATAAGGAAAAAGTAAAATTAAAATAGGCAAGAAACTCCTAACCATGATATAAAAGATAAGAAAAAAAAAGAAGAGAACTAACCAAAGCTAGTGGATTAGAATCAAATTTTTAATTTTGAGCATTTACAAACAAAATGCGAATCAGATAGGAAAATATTTCTACCAAAATACAAATGAAGAAATTTTAGCATTAACTATAATGAATAACTTAAAGGAATATTATATGGTTAAAAAGCACCTTCATGTAAACTCCATTATGTAAAAGTTGACTCTTGGCATGTAACCAAAGATGGAAAATTTGAATATTGTAGGGTTTAAATTGCTTCGCAGAGCAGCAGATTCTGTTCTAATATATGTAAAGCTCGTATTTACGGGTAAATATACAAATATAATGTTACTTACCTACCATAAAAAAGTTATTATAATTAGTTTCCCGACATTGATAGTTAGCAATAAAAAAATAATAATAGAATTAATAACTTATTAACAAACAAAATCCAAACAGATATGATGAACAAAATAAAATCAATGGCAAACTATTTATTTTTGGAAAGAAAAATTGTAGATGTGTTCCTACTTTTGTCCAAGATTGAGGCCTCGACACTAAATCAAGCATGCTCCCATCATATTCCTCAAACTAGTTTTTGGCTCGTGCATTGCACGGGTCTACACGGATCTTGTGTTTGTTTGTTTATTGGGAATTGATTAATAATTGATTACGAAAGATTGATTATAATATTTGTTGTTTTAAATTATTATGAACTTATGGGTAGACTTAATATAATTTATTGATATTTGAATGAGGTAGTTCGCAAAAACTTGTGCCAATCAATGTGAGATACTTATAGCTCTAATATAATTTAAGAAACATTATTCAACGTAAAAAAATGGAATCTAAGAAATATTATTCAACACAAAAATATAACCGAAAATAAGATTGTATAATAACTCTTTTCTCCTTCCTCTTTGATTTTGCCCTTGAAATTTTGGTTTGAAACATCTTCATCAGATATATTTTCTTTAGCTTTTTTTTTTTTAAAGTCGTGTCTATGTTTTTCATTAAGCTGCTATCAACGTCACTTGTAAAGGATAACGTTTCCTGAAAAAAAAAAAATCAAATTTAAAGTAATGTTTAGTTTTCATTTCTAATGTAAATAACATTAAAATTATGAGTGAAAATACGAAATTAATAGTGTATTTTCGACAATGTAAATAATGCAGCATATGATGTGTAACATCCTCAATTTTATTCTAAGTATAAATTAGAATAATAAAATGCTTAGAAAGAATATAACTATGTTCAAGAATAATTAAAGCAATGGAATAGGACCAATTAGAATGTTATGAAGTACTTAGAAAGCCTTAGCAAAGAATAAAAGGTTGAAAGATGGGGAAAACGAGTGTTAGAACTAGCGTTTTCAGTGTTTTAAATACGTATACTAGTAAATTAAAAATAAAATATCTGCAGCTGTAAACAAGAATTCCACCGTTGGATGTGTAGGTGAGTATGTAGGGGAGTCTGCTTTCAAATTTGAGCAAGATCCGACGGTTAACGAAGAAGTTATGGTGTTTTGATTACAAGAAGAAAATGAAAGGAAAATATAAGAAAAATGGAAAAGCCAACTTACAGTGGCTAATCGATTAGTCTACTCTAGCCAAAATGTTAAAAATAACAAAGTATAATTTGTAAAATTTCACAGATTGATCAATTAGTGAGACCACTAATCGATTAGTTCGATAGAAATCAGAAAAAAAAAGGCATGAGGGCCACTTTTCCACCACAATTTTCAAGACTTCCTCCCCAAGTTTAGAGAAAGGCTTGCTTCCTCAACAAGACAAGACTCCATGTACCCAAGGTTTTCATCCATCATCCAACCCTTCCCTCATCATCTCCATCATCACCACCACCATCTCCACCTTGTTTTCTCTCACTTGCTCATCAATGGAGTTTTCTCTCTCTTGATGCCCCTACCTTCACAAGAGAAGAAAGAGAGTGCACCTACACCATTATACTTCACTACGCATAGGATCCCCACTCATTTGATCATCGCTCTTATCCGTTGGCAAGCTAGGATCAAGCGGTTCAAGTTCTAGGGCGCTAAGATTAAGAGAAACACTATGGTTTTTGAGGTTTCCTCTCTCTCTCTCTCTCTCTCTCTCTCTCTCTCTCTCTTCGATTGAGGTAAGGAGGGGGTATTACCTCTACTTATGAAATAGGTTCTAGACTGTATATAGTGGGAACTAAGGGTAGGTGAATAAATAGAATAATAAACCTTAGGATAGTTGATAACTCTAGACTTTGGAATAAAATAAATAAAATAAATGATTTGTTAAGTTTGAGAAACTATAGGGCCATGATAGTTAGTGTTTAGGGTGGTATATGATTATATGTGATATGTGAAATTAATATTTGTGTTGTCGATGAACTTTCTATGTATTTGCATGTTGTGAATGTTGATACTTTGTTACTGGACATTAAAACTCATGAAACTGGAAAAAAAACGTAAAGCAAAAACTTATTGATCCGTGGGTTTCACCTTCCATTAGGTGCCCTGTTGGGTGAAAAATTTGCCTGTTAGGTGTGAGTGTACCCAATGGATCAATATGATGCAAGGGTAATCAATAATTAAAATGTGTCGGAAAGAATAATGGTCAATAAAAACTATATAATATAATTAATGGTCACAAAAATCTTAACTGGGTGTATATGCCTACTGAGTGACAAATCCTGAGTTGAGTGCAAAGTCCTAACAGGGTGGAAAATTGCCCAACAGGTGCACTAAATCCTAATGGCATAACTTATTGGTCATAATCATTGCGCATAAATTATTGGTCATAATCATTGGGCATAACTTATTGGTCATAATCATTGGTCAGAATAAATTATTAGTTAAAAATAAATTAATTTTTGGGTATGAAACTGTGTGAATCTAATGTGATGTTATATTTGATTAATGTGATTGACTTAGTTATTTACTTTGTCCTTTTAGAATATATTTTCTATGTATTGTGTAATGCTCATTCCTTACCTTTTTGACACAGGTACTGAGCCCGAGCTTACACTACCATAGGCCGAGCAGGAGTGCTCTCCCTTACAGGGAGAGTAAGTAGTTGTAGTTAGTGTCATGTCCATCCTGGGCCCTATTTTGGGATTTCTGATGTATATATGACCTACTTTTGCTGAACTTGTATATATGGGGTTTTGGTGTTAGGATGTAGCACAAGGGTGGCCCAGAACTCCTCCTTCTAGGAAAAGAGTGATTTTGGGAATATACAATTCCACAACTTGTTTATATTTTGCTATCTCCTTATGATGATGCCTTATGAGGCTAGTAAGCCCTGCTGGTTTTTTGTTTATATGACTATGTGGAATGACAGGTTTATCAGGAAAAGAAATATTTTGGGAAATGTTACAAAAACAAAGGAAATTCCGTCAGATTTTCACGGAGAATTTTCATAAGTCAATAAGCTTCTAAAAGAAATTTTCAAGTAACCAAATAATTAATTAGGATTAAGGGGTTGTATTTTCTATGGTGTCACATGATGTACAATGTATGAATGTTTATTTAAAATATAGTATTATAAATTACTTACCTATTCTTTTGTTTGCATTTTAGTGGCTTCCAATGACTTTCCCTTTTGCATTGATACTAATTATGTAATGGCATAATGTAAATGAAGTATGAGTAATTCTAGATGTATTAAAAAAAAATAAAAGTAAAGAGTTGGATAGTAGTTAATTATTGGTTACTAGGTCATTTACATTGTCTTTAATAAAGTTCAATACCGTCATCGTCCTCAATCGTATCATTTTTCACAAAACTTTATGCACGTTAGAAACAATTCCTATTTTTACTCTTTCAAAACGTTATGGATATAACAACTTTCTCTTGAAAATCAATTATCTGTTCCTATTTTTACTCTTTCAAAATATTATGGATATAACCACTTTCTCTTGAAAAACAATTTATATATTGCTCCTGATATATGAAGGGAAGCGGTAGAAACAAAAGAAATATAATAATTTCTATTAATTCACTGCATGATTCTCACGTATCTATCCTTCTTTCTTTCTTCCAAAACCATTTTGTAATTTTATTGGTAGTTTTTTTTATATCTCCCAAATACGAATGAAGTTATTTTTTTATTGTTAGTTTTTTTAATCTTTACATTTTGATATTGTTTTTAAAATTTTGTTTATTTAATATCATTATCTCCTATATTATAATTAATCTAAATAAAATATTCTAATAATTTTTATTTAATAATATTATGAGCAGATTTAATAATAGATCAAAATATTTGTTTTGGAAGATTTGAATAACTTATTTAATTTCAAAATGTAATACTTCTCCCTAACAATCAATTAATTAAAAAAAACGAAATTGTTGGTTGGTGAGTTCATAATAAGTAATACTAATATTTTGGCAAAACCTGTAATATCTCCGGTTAGAACATTTAGTAGTCATTATTCTTTTCCAACCATACATAGTAGTAATTAACAAATAAAAAAAAACTTTGTACTTAAACCTATTTTATACTAAGAAACTTATTTCTGAGTGAAATGTTATTTTATCCTTAAATTTTGATTCAACGGTTAATTTAGTTCATAAAACTTAATTTAACTAGCTAATTTGCCCGTGCGATGCACGGGGCGATACATTTTGTTTTTTTTTGTGATTGAAGGGTTGAAAAAGTTTAATGAAAAAATTTAAATATGAACATTTAATTTGTTAAATTAATATTGAATGAAAAAATCCAAGTGAGAAAAGAATGATTGAATTAACTTGAATATGTAATTATATTGTAAAATTAGTAATTAAATTATGTAGAGCAACTGTAATTTTTTTTAATTACTAATAAATTGAGAAAAAAATGGTAAATTTTTTGTTGGTTTTAAATTATTATATGTAATATAAAGGGTTATATTTGTGATTGAAATTATATAGTGTTCATTATGCGTTTTAATTTTTAATTTTTTTTTTTAATTTTGTGGTTGAGCTTGTAAATATGGTTATTACAGGTATAGGACAAATATATCCATGTAAAACATGACCAACACCACCCAATAAAACATGTAATACATTTTAAGATATATAACTTAGACGATAATAATTACACAGTATAAACATTAAAATAAAATGAAGTTATACATAACCTTTTGAACCATTGATATTACATCAACCTTTCCATAAAGTTCATCTAAAATAGGATTCACAATTAGAAATAATGATCCATTCTTCATTTTCGTATGTTTATTGCCCTCTTATGGATATGGATCATCTTTAGCAGCGGTAAAAGGAGCAAGAAAAGCAAAAAACGAAGGAAAGAAAACAAACCAATCAATAAGAATAAGGAAATTGAATCAAAAGTTTGAAACTACTGTAGTTAGTAGTTACAGGAAATATTTAGAATCATAATAATTACAACAACAACTACTATAGAGCTAACTTAACTAAAAGGACTAAATTAGATCTATGAATCTATCATAGTCATAAAATAGATGAACAGAAGCTAAAATAAGAAACGCATGTAGGAGCCCACAAAATATAATCCAAAACTGGTTCCACTACATAAATCTAACTGCACTCAGATAGTTGACTTAGCAGCCAAACCAAGCCATGTCATTGATTCAACTGGCTTATTAATTAGCTGCTGACATGGGATTGCTTGTTTGATATGGAGCTTTGGCAGCAATACTGCAAATACAACATAACAGCAGTATTAATTAATTAGGCCAAAACAACATCCTTTAGAGGATTATGAGAAAAGGATTGTCATTTTACACTGTTTGCACCGCTAAGTGTAATTTCCCATAGTGGAAAAACAAACGTTTACCAAACAAAACAAATCCAAGAAGCAATGTTGCCAAGTGGTATTAATCAATTGTTTGAGAGAGAGGCCTACCTATCCTTCCTCTTCTCTAGGAGCCGAACAAAGAACAGAAATAAGAAGCCAAACACCATTCTACTATGATTTTAGTTATGCTGCATGAACCATGAATTTTAACAATAGAGAAACTGGGAAATGTAAGATGTATCTACAATAGGAAAAAACTTGATCAACATGATTATGATCAAAAGAAAATTTGGATTTTCATGCTCATAATGATAGGGAAGTATCACTTAATAACATATCCAAAACCTTAGTGGTTGCACGAATACATTTTTAGAAATTGGCCTAGGAACTAATGTTGATAGAATTAGTATTCTAAAGGCTAGTAGTTAACGACCTTACCTTTCAAGTTGGCTTTGTCTACAGAATTGTTGGTGAGCTCAATATCTAACCACACAATAAGACATGCTTGTCAAGATCTGGTAAAAAAATGTGCAATTTATTTTTGCTCTTCTTCCTTGCACAGTGCACACACTCACATTTTCACTGTTACAATTTTAATTGTCCACTATTCCGGAAGTGTTAAGCAAAGGATTGCCTTGATGGACTAACTTCAATTCTACATTTTAAAAATATATTGATTAAGGACATATAATGAAAATTTAGAGCAAAAAAGATTCTGAAAATGTGAAAAAAGGGGGAAAGAGTGGGTTAAATGAGATAGGTACCAACATAAAAGCAATAAATTATTTGCAAAAAATAATATAAACTGACCTTGCCAGCTTTTGAGAAGAATTCATACATGTCCCTCTCTGGCCTCAAGGGCATTTGTAATCATCGCATAGCAAATTGGTTGTCATAAAATATATAAAAAGGATGCCAAATACCCAAATGTATTAGTTTTTGGTAATAACTAAAACAAAAAAATAAATGAAAAAGGGCCAGCCAATAAACCTGGCAGGCAAAAACAGTACTAAGATCCGTTTCTGGATTTGCCTCAAGCTCAACAGCCTCTTTCTTGTCTCTATATTTCTTGCATTCCAACTGAAAATTCAGGAATAAGAAAAATATGTATAGAGCACTATATGTTCATAAAATTTGAACCTAATATTCAGATTGCATAATGTGTAGCATAAAACAAATGTACATTGCTTATATTAAAGTCCAAAACAACACCTAATCTTAACTGTAGTCATTATTCACAGTATATTGTTATTAATATAAGTCCAAAAAAAACACCTAATCTTTGAGAAGGAGCTAGTAACATCTCAAGCTAATAACTGTAGTTTTTTGTTTAATTGCCATACTTATTACAACATTTCCTCTAAATATTATACCATTTGAGAGGTAGTAAGAGCAAAACAGCAACAACAACTATACTCTTACCATCTTAGGAGCCTCATATTAGCAGCCACCGGTATCCCACAGGCTTAATCGCACAGATCCTTCACTTTTGCGAGATCATTTGTGATTAAAGCCCATTTTGTCCTAGTATAATGGATTAAAAAAGTTAGGAAAACTATTCCTGCAAGACTGCAAGTTTACAACAAAGATATATGTAATGACACTTGGTTATTTTGGTTTATAAAGGCATGGCTATTATCAATAGACTATAAAATAGAAAGAATTGAGTAAAGTTTATCTTACGTGAAAAATAATATAAATAAAAACCCGTTTACACAAAAACCTTTTCCCAAATGTCTCAAGCTAATGACTTATGTATCTCCTTTGAAAATACTTTCTAAATTTTTAACCATTGATGCAACAAAGATTAACTTTTATCAAACAAATTACATGCATTTGTAAAATAACAAACTTATTAAAGGGAAGAAACACTACCATTTGACTTGTAGGGATAAACCAAGAGCCTCTTTGCAGCTGTCATGCAAAATCCATACTGGCGAAGAAGGTTCCGATGGACGTCCAAACTGATAAACTCAACCTCAGTCTGGAACTGAATCTCAACTCCAATAGCATTACCATTCTACGACTTAACCATCTGAGAGATACCCTTTGTAAATATTTCCAAAACCACCTTTGGCAACCAATTTCTTGCTGCAGAAGTTATTTGTCGCAACCTGGAGTTCTTTGAAATGGAACTTCTTGAGGTTTCCTAGGTAAACCTCTTCACGGTTTTGTTCTGAACAAATATCGAAAAAGGAAGTTAGAGAGATGAGATTAATTCATATGCCTACCAAGTTGGCCAATGCATCAAATTATGATTCACTAACCATTAACATCAAAGAATATTTGCTTGTTATATCTTTGTCTCCACCAGAGGAGGAAGCCAAATCCTAGTATTAGCAAAAAGATGCAACTTAGGCTTGAAGCAAATGCTAAGCAACTTTGTGGCTCTCTGGTTTACTGGAGGATTGTAAATTTTGAGAAGCATTTCAGGAAACTGATACAGCTTGACGAAAGTAATTGCATAGAAACAAATAAGATATGATAGAAATAATAATTATAAATATGTTACGACAGCTTAGATAGTTTTTAAGTTTGAATAGTATGCATCAGTAAAAAAAAAAGGTATTGAACTAAAAAGTTAATTGACCTTCGTCCAACATGAACTTGAAGTCAAAATGAAAAACTTGCGTGACATAAGATAAGAAGCAAAACTATAGGTGCAAAAATCGTGAGGTACGTGACATGAAGAGAAAAGCAAAAAAACATTACTTGAATGTTTTTGCATTTAATCTAGGCACAGGTCCACTCAAGTTATTGTTAGAGATATCCCTAAGGAGTAAGGACATATCAGAAGAAGATAAATTAATGATCAGAAATAAAATTAATGAGAGAAAAGGAGGTATAAAAAATAATAATAACAATAATAATAATAAAAGCCAAGAGAGACTCATAGAAATGCAAGCCGAGTCATGTTAGCCAAAGAAGGAATTTCTTAAGAGAGACTATTATTGTTTACGCGACTTTAGCCGCGTGATTTACATAGGTTCATATGCCTAATTTTCCTTCTAAGTGGCAAATTATCACATTTTTCTATAAAGCCTATACAGGAATTTGTAGCACTCTTCAACTTACAAATAATGGAGACCCTTCATGTTGGACAGAGAAATGAACGCATAATATTGCAAGATCAATTGTTTAATGATCAATTAATGATCAATTGTTGAAATTTCAATAATTCATATCTTAGGATGTTGTTTTAGGAAAAAAATCATCATTATCTTGAAAGATAATGGGTTTAACATATAAAATAGAAGGATTGAATTTGATTTTAAAAATAAGCATAGAATAAAATGAAACAAACTCAAACCTAAAAACTTCAATCACAAATCAACAACAATAAAATTAAGCAATCATCGTAAACCAAAACCAAGTGTAATTGAATCAAAGGTTCCTTTGACCAATCAAATAAATGTTCCAGCATTAAGACAAATTAAGCGCACTTCAACCCGAGAATAACGCATCACAAAAATAACTAACCGAATAAGAAAAAGAAGAAACCAAATAAAACCAAACTCATATGCAGAAACATCAAAAGTTTGAAACTTAAGCAAGATAAGAATAAAAAAATCTGGTTAGCTAGCAGAGGAAAGATCACAAACAAACCTTGGGATTGATGTTATTGGTGGTGATAGGGAAGGAGGAATCAAAAGGAGCTTAAAAAAGAAGTAGAAGAAGAGATGAAACCATATTCATGTAGTAAGAAGGGAGAGGAGAGTGAAGAGGGGATGTGATGGTGATTGTGATGCTCAAGAAGAAAAAGACTTAGGCTTTGTGCACTGGATTTATAGAGAGATAGAATAACAAAAAGGATAGATGGAGATGAAAATGGTAAATGAATTAAAAAAGGAGAAAAATTGTTGGGTAGTTTTTTAATGGGAGACAGTTGCAAAAAAGACAGGAGCTTATTCAATTTTTTACACGTGGATACCTTTAGAATTGAGCATTCACCAACTTTCAATGACGAGGCTCCATTTTGAAATGGGAGATTGTGAGCCTCCATTGGGACAGGTTTTTATACTAAAAAGAAAGATTTAAATGCAAATGGACCTGAAATAACCAAATACAATATACACTTTAGATGGTTATCCCCATATTTAGAACCCTCTTACATTCTTTTCTATTTTTATGATTTCTCTTATTTCTAAGTTCTAACCATAAACATTAGATTCACTCATTAACCTTGAGTACTGCATACCATATTTACCTTTGTTGAGTAGCGTGATTGTATATTGAAAATTTTGTTTCCCTTATCACCCCTAAATTACTTCATAGTATTTAATTGAGTATCATTGTGACGAATTGCAAAAGTAAAAAATTTTGGCCCATCTACACCATTATTGTATATAGTCTGATTCATACCATTTCTGTGAATTACTCAGTTTCATATGCAATCCTTTTGGTCCCAACTGTATAGTGGCAAACCAAGTGAGTAAGATAAGATTTGATGAAGAATGGAATAGAAGCAAGAGTTGAGAAGAGAGAAACATATTGACAACATGAAAAATAACCTTTGAAAACCACAAAGAGTCGGACAGGAAGGTGTGGTTTTGGATTGAGGAACTGCATATATATTTAAGTTTACTAGTTTTTAGCCCGTGCAATGCACGAGTGTGTGTTGTTTAATTTTTTTAATGTTTTTTTGGTGACTTTGTTAATGCGATATTACAAACAATTTTTTGCGCAGTTATAATAAATTACAGATGTTTTATATTATATTTTGTTAAATACTCCTTCAGCCTCTATATATGTAATAAGACCCATTTTCTATTTGGAAAGTAGAAAATTGGTGTAGATATATTTTTGTTATAAATTAAATTTCTAGTCCCAATATAATAATACCAAAAAAATTTCTTGAAAGTAGTGATTTTATTAATTTTTTGGTCCAATTTCCAATATGATTTTTCAATAGTATTCATATTTTTTTTTAATTTGAGGAAATTAAATACAGTATACTACCTGTAATAATATATGTAATTTTGCTTAATTTGAAAATTTTAGAAACCGATAGAAGTTTTATTTATTTTTGGTTAATTCACTCATTTCTTTGTTTAGTGCACACAAACAATTATATCTTTCATTAATACTTCAATTTCTCATAAATAAATTTATAATGAGTGCCATATATTATTTTATAATTTTATATTTTTGCAAATATTTAAAAACTCCAATAAATTTTTTAATTTATCCTTAAACCCAATTTTCATTCTTAAATGGAATTCACACCCTACCACAAAGTATTATATTTTACATTATATATTTAATTTTGTATATACTTTATATCCACTAACTATACTATAAAAATTATGTTTTCTCCTTCTATATTAACGGTTGCAATTAATTTTTGTTATCTAATTTTTAATATCATTTTGATAAGTTACTTCCTCTGTCCCATAAGTTATGTTCATTTGGCCATTTTATTTTGTCTCATAAATTATGTGCATTTAGTATTCAAATACTTATTTATATTTCTTTTTCCAAGCATACCCTTATTTATCACAATTTTTTTCACCACTCATTTCTACATCTCTCCATATAATCTTAATGCATTTATTATTACTTTATCTCCTATTATTGAATGTGGATAATGCAGTCAAAATATATCAAATTCTTACATCATTTACTCTTTTCTTAATCGATGTGTTAATTTCGATATAAATTTAACTTATGAGCCAAGAGAGTAATTACAAAAAACTAAAGCCAAATAAAACCCATTCTCAGCCACTCATACACTCCTCCTTATCTCTTATCCTCATCCATTGTTGTGGCTCTCTAATTATCATTCACCTGTGTTCTCCCTCACTCAAGTCCTCCCGCTTTGTTCCAAGACTGATCTTTCTCCCAACCCATTTTCAGCATCAATAGGTGGCCGACACTTACTCCACCGCCCATCCAATATCGTCATCAATTCCAAGTTCTTCAAATGAATTGCATGCAATCCTTTCACAGTGCAAACTTTCCCGTCCTTATCCTCGATCGTTTTCTTCCAGTGGGTTGTAGTAAGCTACTAAACTGATATCATTTTGGTAGCCCCTTTTGTTTACCTCTATATATAAATAAGTTTTATTTCTTATAATTCGTTGATTTTGAGAGTTCCAAAAGCTCATGATTTTATTTTATTTCAGGTGTATCATGTAAGAACTACAATCGGTGAGTGAAATAACTAAGAGACACTAGGATAACACCTAGAAGGGGGGGTTGAATAGGTGTTTAAAAAACCTTGAAAGATTTTCGAAAGAAACGAATTGAAACAATTAAAACAAATGATTTTCACACAAAGTTTCAGCCCTTAATCGATTAAACAAGTTGATTAATCGATTAACCCTTGTAAAACACAAGTTAATCGATTAAGCTAATCAGTTAATCGAGTAGTGCCTGAAGGTTTGCTTTTTGTTAATCGATTAAGCTTTTTGTTGTAAAGTTGTCATCAATGGTACTAACATCTGGCCAAATGTTAGTACTACTACTATTTCTACTACTGTGTTTAGTTTACCTCTCTGATAATTAAAATATATGAAGGAAGCCTTGAGTTGCTCTGAATTAAGTCATGAGTATTGAGTATTGTGTTATTTATAGTAGCTTGAATTAAATCTCACTTAGCTATTGACTTGCTATGCCATAGTTTTTAAGTATGAACTGTCTATGATTGTAATTTTTTGTAGTACCATTATCATTAATTAGTAGTAACTTTGTTTAGTTGAGAATATATTTATAGATAGGTAGGAATTGGAAGTTCTGAGTCCCTCGCTAGTTTTGACTTTTATTTGGACATTTAATTTGATTCTTAAATTATAAATACTCTAATGATCAATTGATACTGTAACACCCCTAATTTTCGTCTCCCAAATAACCAAGAAATTAATTATATCAATTATTTTATAATTGATTTATATTAGTTTTGAAGGTTTTATTTTTTTGTACATTATGTGTTTTTATATATAAAAATATGAGATATATTTTTATATGGTTATTTTGTACAAAAATGTGAATATTGTAATTTAGTCCTTGAGTTGGGACCTAATTGCAATATTAAAAAGGTTTTTGAAGAAAGAGTAATTAAATTATTAATTTTTGAATTTTATCAGTATGTAACCGGTTAGAAGGGCTCTGTAACCGGTTACACGATGAACTCAGAAAACTAGGTTAGTGCGTTTGATGAGTAATCACGCGTTTTAACCCAGAATTCGCCACGAAATCAGTCCAGGATTAGTGGGAAACACGCGTCGTGATGCATGTAAGCTTGATTTCTCTATAAAAGGAGGGATTGTTGAAGGATTTGGGGTTGATTCTCTGAAGTTAGGGTTGAAGCTCTGTTTAGGGTTTGTGAGTTCATCTCTGAAATTCTTCTTCGTTTTTGAGTGTTGGAGAGCGAGTGATACACTATTACAAAGCTCACATCAAGGGCTTTGTATTGATATAAAGTTTGTGAGCTGAGAGTTCCTGGAGTGTGAGAACGAAGCTTGCCAAGTTGAGGTGTTGGTGCTGTCAAACCTCAGCTTCTGGTTTCTGGAGCTGACTTTGAAGCTCGATTTTGGTAAGCACACAAACCCTTTTGATTTCAAATTTGATCATACCTCTAGTGCATGTTGCAGAGAATTCAATTTGACCATTTTCCCCAATTCTTAAATTGGTTTTGCATGTCAATTTCCCTGGTTTGGTACCCTGTCCAACTCTATCTGCATGTAGTGGATTTGGTGGAAATCTGTGTTGGAGCCTTTCTCTCTGCAATGTTTTGGATCAAGCATGATTTAGAGGTATGGGAGAAGGTTACCTTATACGAGATTGAGACTAAAATCAAGTGATTTAGGACTTGAATCAACAAGGACTCAAAAGGGCATTATGTGTTTAAGGTTGAAAGGCTTGGAGGCCAATTTTTAGCTCAATTCTATTTTGAGCAATGTTGTTTTGATGCATGCAAGTGATTTTGATGCTTGAATCATAATCTAAATGTTTATTATGAGTTTTGTGGTATTAAATTGTATTTATGTGGGTTTTTATGCAATTTGATACTTTAAACTTAATGCATGCAAGATAAATATGTTTCTGTGGTGAAACATGTTTAAATTAAGGTCAGTGAAGGGAGATGTCCCTTAGGTGCATGCAGAATGTAGAAAGTGTGGGTTGGGAACCCCTTGTGCAGATATCGAGGATCCGACCAGATGGATGTTTGGAGAAAGGACCAGTGACCAGCTCTATAATATTTCTATTTTTAATAGAATTTATATGATACATATTTTGGAAAGAGGTATCATAGGAGGAATTTAGTTTCATAATAATACTTATTTGGTATTTGTGGACTTGTTACACTTGATATATTTTGGGAGTATAATATGATTATTTTACTATGTTTCCGCAAACTCTGATTTCATTAGTCAACTTCATTATTTCAAGGGAAGGGAAAATTCTTATTTTCAGATCTTTTTCCAACAATAACAAGTCCAAGTAATCATAAACTTATTACTTTTATTATAAAGTAAAATGATATACAAGGAGTGTTACATATACTGTATTTGATTTGTTGTGCCTAATAATTAATTAATTTGCAACTGACTTTGCAACCCCAATTAATTTGTTTTTTTCTTATCCAACCTCAGTAAATCTAAAGAAATCTTGGACAGAGAATAGTTTCATCAACAATTTGGTAATTAATTAGTTAATTTTATAAGGGAAATTCTAATATATGAATGAAATATAATTATGATAGTTCATAATAACTTTTGCGAAAGTGATATAGATATTGTTCAAATGTAATTGTAATTATTGCAACTATAAGAAATGAAAGCTACAAACATTGTTCAACCTTAACTATTAATATTGAACATACGGCTATAAATTCACTCTTTTCCCTTCTTTTTTGATTTTGTTGTTGAGTATTGGCATGTAGGATATCTATCTTCTTTTGATCTTTTTTTTTGAAGCTGTGTCCAATTTTTGGTAGAAGATGCTGTCATTAACACTTGTAAAGGATAAGTTGTCCTTGAAAAAAATCATATGAAGAGTAGTAATTAGTTTTTAATTCTAATGTTAAAAATGCATGAACGTGTATTTAAAATCTAGTATTTTGAATGACATACCACTTCTTTATTTTGTGTTTTTGGAACACTTGTACTGACTTGCAATGAATTTCCTTTCTCCAATGATATCTATTCATGTAATGTTGTAATGTTATTGAAATTTAAATAGTTCTCCCTATTTTCTAGAAATTTAAGTAAGGATAAGAATTTTTAGACATTAATTATCTGGTCATTTGTATCGTCTTTTCCAATGTTCAATACGTCGTCGTCTTCAATCATTTCATTTACGACGAAGCTTTTTCTTACTTGGTCTTCTTTTTTGTTATCAATCACAACTTTTATCAAGAATGTTCTTCCAACTATGATATCCAATGCAGTTGGGGGCAAAACCTGGTAATTCCTCTTTTTTTTTAATGTTGTAATGAGTATTTGTAATTGCGGTAAATGTAGAATATATCATTAATAATTTGTATAAAGAAGCATAGTATGAATAAGCTCAATAATATGAATAAGGATACTTTAATTGTGTTGTACCTTAAAACCATTGGTGTTTATTTTCGGTTGATATTAGGGTGGTTATACCCCCTGTTTGGTTGATATTTTTCTCTAGTATAATAACAATAATGTAAAATATACCTACTCTGCTTCTTTTTTGACATCGTCAGCATCACGTGCAATCCATTTTTTGCTTCCTTATCAAATAATACAATTTCTACATTGTCATTTGCATCTGACACCTCATATTGCAAACGATATCTACATATATATTATATGAAATTTTTTTAAAATAGTGTGCAAATTTTAGTATTTTTATATTTTCATAAATAATTAATGGTGAGCTTGTTTACCTTGGTACTACCGATATCTTTAATTTCTTTGGAGTACTTGTTGAACAAATTGGAGTAGCATTTTCAAAGATTATGTAACATCCTAAGCTTTATTTTAAAGATAAATTATTGCTAAAAACCAAGAAAATAATTAGATTAATTGCTTAAAGAATTTTGGGTGATAGGAGAGTAGTAATTATAAGTACTAGGGGTTGTGTAGAAGACATTTGTAGCAATGGGCAAGATTATCTAAGCGGAATCGGAAGTTAAATCGGCATTTTAAATGTTAGAAATCAGCCGAAAAGAGAAAATTAGGAATTTATTATAGAATGCTAAGAAATTAAATTCCACCGTTGGATATGAAGTTTAAGGGATTTAGAAGCTTGTCTAAAAATTTGGACCCGATCTGACGGTGAACGAAAAAGTTACGGCGAATCGAAGCTTGAAAATTCTGATGCACGCCCAGGCGCGCCAGCCTGCGCCCAGGCGTGAGCCACTGTTCATTGGTGCTGGTTTAGAGAGTTTTATGCCCAGGCGCGCCCTCCAATGCACCCAGGCACGCCTCTGAGGCACTAGCTTGCGAATTGGCGTGCCAGTGCTGCTACAACCCGCACCAGCTCCATGCGCCATGCACCAGATGCGTGGCTGGTGCTGTCCTCGCGCTCAAGCGCGAAAAGTCGTGCCCAGGTGCGCGCGTGAGACCAGATCTGATCTGGTGCGTTGATCATGTGCTTGGGGGCCAAGTCTTGATTCTTGGCCACACGATTTGTGGCTGGCTTCTAGGCAAAAATAGGAGAAGAAAAACACTATACTCCCTCATACTCTATCATCACCATCATTCCTTCCTCCTCATTAATTCTCTCAAACCCCCAAGTGCAAATTCTATCATCCTCATAACATACACTTGGATTATGGGCAAATCAAACTCAAGATCACTAAACCCACCAAGCTAGCATCAAGAATATGGGTTGAAGCTTATCCCTTTCCCTCTCTCACACACGCATAGTCTCTCTCTCATCTCCCTCTTGAATTTTCAAGTTCATCACCATTTGGGTAAGTAGAACCTTATGACAAGTTATGAATCCCTTCCTATTCTTCTTCACTCATGAAAGTTGTATTTGTTTTCCTTATGGTTTTCATGAATCCTTGATCATGTAGAAACCTCAATCTCATGCCTTCCAATCAAGATCAAGAGAAGGGCAACAACCAACCATCTTGTGATACCCCTAATAGAGTTGTCTATCATCATTTGGTTATAGCTTTGTTGAGGTGGAAAGCAAGGCTTAGGAGATTCAAAGTTCCAAGATTCTAAGCTAGCACAAACAAAGGTTTTTCTTACTTCTTGGTATTTGAGGTAAGGAGTGGGTATTAGTGGGTATTACCATACTCTGGGGATTAGTTCACGATATGTATATAATGGGTACTAAGAATTAGTTGTTAGTTAGAATATTGCACCATAGGGTAGTTAATAATTAGAACTTACGAATTAAGGATAATAGTGATGATAATAATAACATGCTTGATTTGTGCTAATTGAATTATATGATATAATTGTGATAATTTGATAATATAAGTGTTAAATGTTGTGGTTTATTGGAATAATGTACTTCTTAATATGATTAATAGGTGATGTTGTTATAAACCATGAAAACGAAATGTACCCGGACGTAGTAAGTCGTGACCAGCACATTAGTGCGGACGCAGTAGGTCGTGACCAGGGGAGGATGAAAATGAAACATACCCGGGCGCAGTAAGTCGTGACCAGCACATTAGTGAGGACGCAATAGGTCGTGACCAAGGGAGGATGAAAATGAAGCATACCCGGGCACAGTAAGTCGTGACCAGCACGTTAGTGCGGACGCAGTAGGTCGTGACCAGGGGAAAGGATGAAAATGGAACATACCCCGACGCAGTAAGTCGTGACCAGCACGTTAGTGCGGACGCAGTAGGTCGTGACCAGGGGAAAGATGAAAGAGAAATGTGAATTTAATGGAAGAGGAGAGAATAAAAGACTTGATAAAAATGATGATTAAGAACAAAGTGGAAATAATTGAATTGTGAAACCAATGAATATTTTGTGAGTGATTAGCGATGTGTTGGATTTTGTTATTTTGTGCTCTGAATGCTAGATATGTTGGGCTTAGTATAGCATTATGTCGTAATTGGAAACTGCTTCCCCATTTTATGTGTAATACTCACTCCTTACTATTTCCACAGGTACTGAGGCAGAGTTTGCACTTGACCAGGCCGAGCAGGAGTACTCTCCCTCACAGGGAGAGTAGGTTACTTATCTTTTAGGACATGGGAATGTCTTGGGCCCGATGATGTGATTTGATCCGTTTTTGTTGTATATATTGTATATAGCTTTTTGGGGGCCCAGGACGACTCCTTTTGGGTAGGAGTCTTTTTTTTGGGGAAAATACTATTTCCATGACTTGTATATATATCTGCTGAAACACTGATGTCTTATACGCTGCTATTCTGATGTGTGCACGAAGTTGCACTAGCTGTGATATATGTTTATAGCCCTGTTGGCTTCTGGTTATTGAAAATGATTATTTTTAACAGGTTACAGGGAAAATACAATTTTTGGGAAAGTCAGAAAAACAAATTAAACTCCGTCCGTTTGACGGGAGATTTTCATAAGTTAAAAGAAAATTTTAAGTTCACTACCTTAATATATGGAAGTTAAGGGTAACAAAGGGTAATTAATGGTAGGTGTTACATTTATGGTATCAGAGCAGTTTCCCTCGGCCTTTGGAGTTATGAGCTACTCCAGTGATTACTCACCGTGCGAGTAATCGAGGAGTATAGTTTAGAGTCTAGAATTTATTTATAGGATGTTTATGTTGGAAACCAACAAGCGGGCTTAGCAATTACTAGAGGGGGGGTGAATAGTTATATGGAAGCAACAGTGACTAATTTTCGGTGCAATTAAAAGATAATTGATCAAAAGCTTGTTTTTCTGAAACTGGGCAATTTACTCGAGTGAAATGAAGAACACTCGAGTGAAAGTCCACGAAATACTCGAGTGAATTGAAAAACACTCGAGTGTTTTATGCAGAACAGAAAGGAGCAGTTTCAGAGAAATTTAGCAAAATGATTCAATTTCTTAAAGACTAATCCAGGGCAGATATAAATCAAAGTAGAGGGCAATTAAACTAAGTTAAAACAAGTTGAAAACAAGTTAATTGCAACCAATTGCTACTAGAATTATAAAAGCCCCTTTCTAGAGAACTTAGGGTTTGGTTTTACTTGAAAATTAAGAAAGCTATAAAAGAGAAAGACAACACCAATTTTATCCTGGTTCACACTCAATATAGAGTGCTAATCCAGTCCCCCTAATCAACTTAGGAGTTTCTACTAGTAATCAAATTGTTAGAAATTACAAGGATAAATTGAGATTCGATAAAGTGAGATTCCTCACTCAATCCTAACCCTTTTCAAGAGTGTACCAAACTCTTGAAATTTCTACCCCAACTTGATTTGGTGATGAAGAGTCCCTTCTTCTTAAGCTCCTTGGAACCTCCAAGAGCCCACCAAGCTAAGAATCCTCTTAGTCTTTGTGCTTGAGAACCTCCCAAGGCTTGAGAACTTGGATACCTCACCAAGATTTTCTAAACAAGCTAAAGTGTTTGAGTGTTTGAGAATTTTACAACAAATAATTCTCTTACAAATGAAGCACAATCTCTTAACTCACTAAGACAAATAATAAAGATGAATTCCTGGTTGAGTTTAGAGAGAAAAAATGATTTTAACACTTGAGAGAGAGAGAGAATCAATGAAAGAATGTAAGCTTGTTCCCCTGGATAATGGCCACTCTTCAGAATATAAGTGAGGGGACAAAAGGGAAGCAAAAACCAAGTTATTCTCCCTTTTTGTCCTCTTCTAACGTTTAAAAAATTTGCTGACAGACCTAAATCACTAGAGTCTTTTTGAAAACACTCGAGTGTTTTAGTCAACTCTGATAGTGTTGCCTTTTTACTTTATCCAACGGCTATATTACTGAAAATTCATAAATCACTCGAGTGAATTGAGAATCACTCGAGTGAATTGCTCAATGTTGGAAAAATTAAGTTTTTCTAACATTGTTTTCAATTCTCTTCTCAAGTCTGATTGGTTTTAATCTCAACCTTTCATGCATGAATATCATTTGACCTTATGTGAGAATAAAAACCTAAACTACCCACTCTCATAAATAAAATAAAATACAATAAGAATAAATGAGAATGAATAATTAAACTAAACACTTGATCTTCTTTATTGTTGGGCTTGCATTCTTCAAATTAAGTCCATAATTTAATTACATTGTCATCATCAAAATTAATCCACCTTAATCAGAGATTTGATTTTACAGTTTATACCATTAATTATTTTATTAAGCATTAACTGTCGGCCTTGTCCATGACTGAACAGTATGGCTGGTAGACGGATCGATAATGACGGGATCCGAGCTATTCTGGAGCAAATGGTACAAATGCAACAGAATCAGGGGAATAACATAGCAGCAGCAGCCGCAGCAGCAGCAACAGCAACAGCAGTAGCAATGAATCCTCAACCACCAGCTCCAATTGCGATTGATTGGTTGGCGCGATTCAGGAAGAATGAGCCGTTAAAGTTCGAAGGAGGGTTCAATCCTGATGGGGCACAACTTTGGCTGCAAGAGATCGAAAAGATCCTGAATACCATGGCACCACCGGATGAACAGAAGGTTCTGCTGGCACAATACATGTTGACTAGTGAAGCAGAACACTGGTGGCAACAGATGCGGAGGGGTTTGGAGGCGAACAATCAGGCGATCACTTGGGATTTTTTTAAAACCCGTTTTCTGGGTAAATACTTTCCTGAGGATGTTCGTAGAGAGAAGGAGATAACCTTTCTGCAACTAGTGCAAGGAAACATGAGCGTTGGGGAATATGCTGCTAGGTTTGAAGACTTGATCCGATATGCGGGGAGTTATAGAGATGCTGATGAAAGGACCAAGTGCATCAAGTTTGAAACCGGACTTCGTTCTGAAATCAAGATGGCTTTTGAGTATCAGAACATCGCCAACCTGTCTCAATTGATCAACATGACTAGTACTTATGAAAAGAGTCGGAAACAACGGGCAGCTGAGAAAAGAAACAAAAATGTACAGAAGGCTGGAGGTCCTATTAGGGGCAAGAGTTCGGTGCAGCGACCAGGTCCTTACTCCCAGCCTAGAACAGGCCAAGCAGTGAGCACCTTTGGTCCTATTCCGACTTGTCCACATTGTGGTAAGTAGCATAGGGGAGATTGCTGGAGATTGGATCCGAGCAAAGGGGGACTAATCTGTTACAGGTGCGGTCAGCCGGGTCACATTATGATAAATTGTCCTAGAAATGCAGTTAAGAAGGAGGTGAATGTGGCCAAAGTACAGAAAGCTAGTGACAATCGGGTAACTCAGAAGGGCAAGGTGTATACTCTGGATGGCGAGGAAGTTACTGATGCCGATGAGCTGATTAGAGGTACCGATTATGTTAATGATATTCCTTGTGGTATTCTCTTTGATTGTGGAGCTACTCATTCATTTATTTCTGCCGACTGCATGAAGAAGTTAGGATTATCTGCAATAGAAATGCCTTATAAATTATCTGTTTCTACCCCCACAAATTCCTCTGTAGTCACATCAACGATGTGTTTGTATTTCCCACTTCGAGTATTGGAGCGGGAATTCAAAGTAAATCTAATCTGTTTGCCTCTAACTAAACTGTATGTCATTCTGGGCATGGACTGGATGTCTCGGCACCATGTTCTGATTGACTGTTATCAGAAATCAGTCACTATCAGTGACCTTTCTTTATCTACCCTAGAAATAAATGAGGAGGCAAAGATCAGTCGGATTCCGGTAGTCTGCGAGTTTCCGGAAGTCTTTCCTACAGAGATTCCCGGATTACCACCAAACAGAGAAGTGGAGTTTAGCATTGATCTGATGCCTGGTGCAGGTCCAATTTCAATAGCCCCGTATAGGATGACACCTCCGGAATTAGCAGAGTTGAAAAAGCAGTTGGAGGAACTTTTGGCTAAGGGCTTAATTAGACCGAGTGTGTCACCCTGGGGAGCTCCGATTCTTTTTGTTAAAAAGAAGGACGATAGTTTCCGAATGTGCATCGACTACAGGCAATTGAATGCTGTGACTGTGAAAAACAAATATCCTCTCCCTCGCATCGATGATTTGCTGGACCAATTAAGAGGAGCAGCCGTATTTTCTAAAATTGACCTTCGATCGGGATACCATCAGATCCGTATCCGAGAGGAGGACATCCCTAAAACGGCGTTCAGGTCGATATATGGGCATTTTGAACATGTGGTGATGCCCTTTGGTCTCACGAATGCTCCGGCCATCTTCATGGATTATATGAACAGAATCTTCAGGCCGTACTTGGATTCCTTTGTCATAGTCTTTATTGACAACATACTCATTTATTCCAAGAGCCCGAAGGAACATGAAGAGCATTTGAGAACGGTGCTCCAAGTTCTCAAAGACAAGCATCTTTATGCGAAGTTATCGAAATGTAGTTTTTGGTTGAAAGAAGTGCACTTTCTGGGGCATGTCATTTCTGAGAAGGGTGTTGCTGTTGACCCTTCTAAGGTAGAAGCTGTGCTTAAGTGGGAGAGACCCAAGTCCATTACTGATATCAGAAGCTTTCTTGATATGGCTGGGTATTATAGGAGGTTTATTGAGGGGTTTTCTAAGTTAGCCCTTCCTTTAACTACTCTTACACAGAAAGGTGTTCCGTTTGAATGGTCCCCGGAATGTGAAGATAGTTTCCAGGAGTTGAAAAGGCGATTGACTAGTTCCCCGGTGTTAATTTTGCCGGACCCGACTCAATCCTTTGTGGTATACTGTGATGCTTCAAAACAAGGGTTGGGCTGTGTGTTGATTCAGCAAGGACAAGTCATAGCTTATGCATCCAGACAGTTAAGGCAGCATGAACAGAACTATCCCACTCACGATCTTGAGTTGGCGGCAGTAGTTTTTGCTTTGAAAATCTGGAGGCATTATCTATATGGTTCAAAGTTTGAAGTCTTTAGCGATCATAAAAGTCTTCGCTATCTCTTCGATCAAAAGGAGTTGAATATGAGACAGAGGAGGTGGATGGAGTTTCTGAAGGAGTACGATTTTGATCTTCAGTATCATCCGGGCAGAGCCAATGTAGTGTCTGATGCACTAAGTCGTAAGACTTTGCATGTCAGCAATTTGATGGTGAAGGAGATGCAATTAATCCAAGAGTTCAGTGACCTCAACTTGAACATGCAAGTGAAAGAGAAGAGCATTGTTATAGAAATGTTGCAGGTTACCAATGACTTGATTGGTCTTATTAGAGAAAGACAAGCTGATGATGCAGAACTGCAAAAGTTGTTAGAAGGGGCAGCGGGCAATCAAGAGCCCGATTTTGTAAAGGGTTCTGATGGCATTATCCGATTTAGGGGTCGGATATGTGTTCCTATGGATTTCGAAGTTAGAAGGGATATTCTATGGGAAGCGCATCGAACCAAGATGAATTTCCATCCTGGTGCAACGAAGATGTACCAGGATTTGAAGAGGATTTATTGGTGGCCAAAGTTGAAAACCTATGTAGCCGATCATGTATCTCGTTGCCTAACTTGTCAGAAAGTTAAAACTGAGCATCAAAAGCCTGGTGGTCCGTTGCGATCACTTGATATCCCGGAGTGGAAGTGGGATATTATAGCTATGGACTTTGTGACAGGTCTACCTAGGACTGCTGCAGGATGTGATGCAGTTTGGGTGGTTGTGGACCGCCTTACAAAGTGTGCGCATTTTATTCCTATTCACAAGAAATACACTCTGGAGAAGTTGACTCAGTTGTATATCAGGGACATAGTGAAGCCGCATGGTGTTCCTACCAGTATAGTATCCGATCGCGATCCGAGGTTTCTGTCTAGATTTTGGCAGAGTCTTCAGCAGGTATTGGGTACTAAGCTGAAATTTAGTATGGCTTATCATCCGCAGACAGACGGACAATCTGAGCGTACTATCCAGACATTGGAGGACTTGTTGAGAGCATGTGTTCTGGAGCAGGCTGGTAGTTGGGAGCAGTTACTGCCGTTGATGGAGTTTACTTATAACAACAGCTTCCACTCCAGTATTGGTATGGCACCATTTGAGGCTCTCTACGGAAGGAAATGTAGGACGCCTCTGTGTTGGTTCCAAATAGGTGAGAATCTGTTGACAGGTCCTGATATTGTGAAGGAAACAACTGAGAAGATCACCATGATCAAGAACAAAATGAAAACTTCCCAGGATCGCCAGAAGAATTATGCTGATAGGCGAAGGAGACCTTTGGAATTTGATGTTGGGAATCATGTGTTTCTAAGAGTGTCTCCGGTTACATGGATTGGTAGGGCAATTAAGTCTAAGAAACTAACTCCTCGGTTTGTTGGGCCTTACGAGATTCTGGAAAAGGTTGGCCTGGTGGCTTACAGGATTGCCTTACCCCCTCACTTGGCAAGGCCTCATGACGTATTCCATGTATCACAGCTAAGGAAATACGTCCATGATCCTTCACATGTGGTCACCTTGGATGATTTGCCTTTGAAGGAGAACTTAACCTTTGAAGTGTTGCCAGTGAGAATTGAAGATAGACAAGTGAAGCAGCTCAGAGGCAAGGAAATCTCTTTGGTGAAAGTCATTTGGATCAGGAACAATGTGGAAGAGGCTACATGGGAATTGGAAGACAAGATCAGGCAGTCTCGTCCACAATTGTTCGACGCCAACTGAATTTCGAGGACGAAATTCTGGTAAGTGGGAGAGAATTGTAACATCCTAAGCTTTATTTTAAAGAGAAATTATTGCTAAAAACCAAGAAAATAATTAGATTAATTGCTTAAAGAATTTTGGGTGATAGGAGAGTAGTAATTATAAGTACTAGGGGTTGTGTAGAAGACATTTGTAGCAATGGGCAAGATTATCTAAGCGGAATCAGGAGTTAAATCGGCGTTTTAAATGTTAGAAATCAGCCGAAAAGAGAAAATTAGGAATTTATTATATGATGCTAAGAAATTAAATTCCACCGTTGGATATGAAGTTTAAGGGATTTAGAAGCTTGTCTAAAAATTTGGACCCGATCCGACGGTTAACGAAAAAGTTACGGCGAATCGAAGCTTGAAAATTCTGATCCACGCCCAGGCGCGCCAGCCATCGCCCAGGCGCGAGCCAATGTTCATTGGTGCTGGTTCAGAGAGTTTTACGCCCAGGCGCGCCCTCCCATGCGCCCAGGCGCGCCTCTGAGGCACCAGCTTGCGAATTGGCGCGCCAGTGCTGCTGCAACCCGCACCAGCTCCATGCGCCATGCACCAGATGCGTGGCTGGTGCTGTCCTCGCGCTCAAGCGCGAAAAGTCGCGCCCAGGCGCGCGTGCGAGACCAGATCTGATCTGGTGCGTTGATCATGAGCTTGGGGGCCAAGTCTTGAATCTTGGCCACACGATTTGTGGCTGGCTTCTAGGCAAAAATAGGAGAAGAAAAACACTATACTCCCTCATACTCTATCATCACCATCATTCCTTCCTCCTCATTAATTCTCTCAAACCCCCAAGTGCAAATTCTATCATCCTCATCACATACACTTGGATTTTGGGCAAATCAAACTCAAGATCACTAAACCCACCAAGCTAGCATCAAGAATATGGGTTGAAGCTTATCCCTTTCCCTCTCTCTCACACGCAAAGTCTCTCTCTCATCTCCCTCTTGGATTTTCAAGTTCATCACCATTTGGGTAAGTAGAACCTTATGACAAGTTATGAATCCCTTCCTATTCTTCTTCACTCATGAAAGTTGTATTTGTTTTCCTTAGGGTTTTCATGAATCCTTGATCATGTAGAAACCTCAATCTCATGCCTTCCAATCAAGATCAAGAGAAGGGAAACAACCAACCATCTTGTGATACCCCTAATAGAGTTGTCTATCATCATTTGGTTATAGCTTTGTTGAGGTGGCAAGCAAGGCTTAGGAGATTCAAAGTTCCAAGATTCTAAGCTAGCACAAACAAAGGTTTTTCTTACTTCTTGGTATTTGAGGTAAGGAGTGGGTATTAGTGGGTATTACCATACTCTGGGGATTAGTTTACGACATGTATATAATGGGTACTAAGAATTAGTTGTTAGTTAGAATATTGCACCATAGGGTAGTTAATAATTAGAACTTACGAATTAAGGATAATAGTGATGATAATAATAACATGCTTGATTTGTGCTAATTGAATTATATGATATAATTGTGATAATTTGATAATATAAGTGTTAAATGTTGTGGTTTATTGGAATAATGTACTTGTTAATATGATTAAGAGGCGATGTTGTTATAAACCATGAAAACGAAATGTACCCGGACGCGGTAAGTCGTGACCAGCACATTAGTGCGGACGCAGTAGGTCGTGACCAGGGGAGGATGAAAATGAAACATACCCGGGCGCAGTAAGTCGTGACCAGCACATTAGTGCGGACGCAGTAGGTCGTGACCGGGGGATGATGAAAATGAAACATACCCGGACGCAGTAAGTTGTGACCAACACGTTAGTGCGGACGCAGTAGGTCGTGACCAGGGGAAAGGATGAAAATGAAACATACCCGGACGTAGTAAGTCGTGACCAGCACGTTAGTGCGGACGCAGTAGGTCGTGACCAGGGGAAAGATGAAAGAGAAATGTGAATTTAATGGAAGAGGAGAGAATAAAAGACTTGATAAAAATGATGATTAAGAACAAAGTGGAAATAATTGAATTGTGAAACCAATGAATATTTTGTGAGTGATTAGTGATGTGTTGGATTTTGTTATGTTGTGCTCTGAATGCTAGATATGTTGGGCTTAGTATAGCATTATGTCGTAATTGGAAACTGCTTCCCCATTTTATGTGTAATACTCACTCCTTACTATTTCCACAGGTACTGAGGCAGAGTTTGCACTTGACCAGGCCGAGCAGGAGTACTCTCCCTCACAGGGAGAGTAGGTTACTTATCTTTTAGGACATGGAAATGTCCTGGGCCCGATGATGTGATTTAATCCGTTTTTGTTGTATATATTGTGTATAGCTTTTTGGGGGCCCAGGACGACTCCTTTTGGGTGGGAGTCTTTTTTTTGGGAAAATACTATTTCCATGACTTGTATATATATATCTGTTGAAACACTGATGTCTTATACGCTGCTATTTTGATGTGTGCACGAAGTTGCACTAGCTGTGATATATGTTTATAGCCCTGTTGGCTTCTGGTTATTGAAAATGATTATGTTTAACAGGTTACAGGGAAAATACAATTTTTGGGAAAGTCAGAAAAACAAACGAAACTCCGTCCGTTTGACGGGAGATTTTCATAAGTTAAAAGAAAATTTTAAGTTCACTACCTTAATATATGGAAGTTAAGGGTAACAAAGGGTAATTAATTGTAGGTGTTACAGATTACCTTTTTTTTTTGCACACTGAGCATCCCTCATACCACCAATTTTGGGTTGTGAGTATTTTGTATATGGTTCTCTTAAATATCCAACTTTCAGACTATCGTTGTCATGATGTAAATAAAATGAGTAATTGCTGCATATGTTATAATTATATATATTAAAGGCATGATTTATAATACCTCTTTTGTTTCTTTAAGTTCAGTAAGTTTTTCTTCTATCGATGTTTATCCATTCTTGCTTTGATGTTTGTGATAGGGTAGATGTATGAGAACACATCAACGACAAACTGTCCTCTTCATTGTATACCCTTGATATAATTTCGCAGATGATTTAAAAGATATCGTGAGGTTGAGATAAGTAGAATGTAAAATAAATAATTTAATTTGTAAGTAATAATTAAGCAATAATATATACCTGAAATGTGTTGTCTCCTCGCAATCTGGGCTTATGAAAAGCTTAGAGCCATACATAGAATTCGATAATTCTAAAATCTCTGTTAATAAAAACATTTTAATTGTAATTGGCTTAAATCTAGGTTTTTTTTGTTGTAATATTTATGGGTAGGTATAATAACAGCGATTATTATGTTGTAACTTACCATTTCGATCTCTGACCACTACCAAATGTAAGGAAATAATCAAGTTTTGCTTTTCCTTTTTCTCCACTTCAATCATAACAGCATCTATCAACATATTTTGCCCATAAAGTGCAATTGATCCTGGTGTTGCTGTAGATTGATTTCCCCAAAAGTTTTATGATAAATTGAAATTAATCCTTGTGTGTATAATATGCACTAATAATGTGTAATATAAAACAGTAAAATATATTGAAGGGTTACCTGAGATTTGGAGATTGGGATTTGCAGTGAATAAGTTTAAGTAGATTATTATCATTTAACTTAAATATTGATTGATATATTCAGTTTTATTAGTTGTTTATGTACCTCAAATCTTCTAGTTCAATCTCTATTTTCCTTGTATATATTCCACTCCTTGAGACATAAACATCACTATTTATGTTAACCACTCGTGCCAAGACATCTGAAAAAAAAATTAAGGTATTCATTCAATTAGTAATTATATTTTAAAATATACATTTAATAAGTTATGTAATTTATATAATTGCATACCGATTAGCCAATCTTGATGCACTATTCCACTATAAATGTCATCAAATGAACAAAATTCATATTTGTTGAGTGGTATTGAGTGACACTCCAATTCTTTCCATACAGTTGTTTTTTGGAAGAAAAGTCTACACTTGTGTCGTGTTGCTTTAAAGTTTCCTTTGTTTTTTTCAATTTTAAAATTGGCAAACAAATAACTCTTGCCTTATTTAATTATGTTTCTGAATTTTTCGAGTATTGAATCACTTGCAGTTGCTTGAATTTTTTGATCCTGCAAATTGAAATGGTTGGGAATGTTTACATTAATAGTGATAGGTATTTTTCACATGTGTAGCAACATGTAGTTTTACCTGAGTATCACGTAGAATAATCTCTATTGATCTTGGTTGAGTGTTTGTGTTGAATTGCATCACTGTCCATAAGGAAATTACTCTTACTCTTAGCTTGATGATTCCCATATTTTCATTGATTTCGAAGATGCTGTTTTCACTTCTTGCCATTTTAGCAAATTTCGATTTGTTGTGGACTAAGTGAAAAACGTATATGTCACCGTGTGGATGATTACTCTTTTTGCTTTGATATAATGTATATCTCTTCTTCTTCTTAATGTGTATTCTCTTCTTTGGTACAAAGTCTTTATGTGTATTCTCTTCTTTGATACAAAGTATTTATATGTATTCTCTTCTTCTTGTAAATTGGTTTATGAGTTGGTTTATGTGTAGTTTTTTAAATTGGTTTATGTTCAGCTTTTTAAATTGGTTTATGAGTTAGTTTATGTGCAGTTTTTTAAATTTATGAGTTGGTTTAAGTTGGGTTTATAAATTTTGTCCACATATGTTCAGTGTATGAGTTGGTTTATGTCAGTGTATGAGTTGGTTTATGTGTTTATGTGTTCAGTGTATACAATTTTTTTACCTTAATTGTTTTCAGAATTGTTTTTTCCATCCCATTCTGTGCTACAAAATATTGGTAAAAATTCAATTAATTCAATTTGATATAATTTTTATATAAAAAGTTGAAATGTTAATTTATTTTTAAGAATTAATAAATTCTAATTTTATGTACATTTACTGTAAGATTATTATTTAATTGGGTAATTGAATTTATTGATAGATTATAACCTGAATAGTAATCTCATTAAATAAATATTTTTCTCTACTTTAATTGAGTTCTTATTTAATTTATTTTTTTGGCCTAATTTTGTTTAAAAGACCATGGTTATAGAACTCTTAGTTGTTACCTTGTTACAAATTTTTTCCTCTATTCCATTCTTAAGTAATATTATTGATTGAGACCAATTGATATTATATGTCACCTTGAAATAGGTAATTTTCAATATATTTGTGGTTAATTATTGTTATAATTTTTATGTGAATTTGAGGAAATATAAGTAGAAAATTTTTTAATATATTTTTATGCATAGATGGTAACATCAATAATAATCTCATTAAATTAACATTCTTGTCTATGGTTGTTGATATATTTTTTTTAGTACCAAATAAGATATATTATTCTTTTATAGGTACTGAGTGAGTTGTGTAACATCCCCGATTTTCCCAAGTTATTAGGTGCTTTAGTTAATAGAATTTTGATAAGGGTAGTGTTGTTTCCAAGTCTTTGAGTATGACTAGAATGAGTTTAGAATGTAGGATTTAATAAGGGTAGGTTTGGTGAAGTAGAATTAGTGTAGAAATGGGTTTTAGAAGGGTTAACGATGATCTAAAGAACATAGGACCTTAGGAAATTAGGAATAAAATATCCATAGCTTTAAACCCAAATTCCACCGTTGGATGTGAAGATAAGTGTCTTAGGATGCTTGTCTCAAATTTTGAGCAATATCCAACGGTTAACGAAGAAGTTAGGACAATTCGAAGTACAAGGGATTAAGTGGGCTGAACAGGTTAATCGATTAACCTATGAGTTAATCGATTAAGTTTTTGGCAATGTTCAGCCACTAATCGATTAGGGGGTAGGTTAATCGATTAAATTTTTGGTCACCTTCTGGTGCTAATCGATTAACCATGTGCAACTGATGAGTGTTAATCGATTAACCACTGCTGTTCAGCCATAAAACACGATTTCAAAGTGTTGAAACTCATTGTTCCTCTTCCTCTTTCACTCGAGCTCTCTTCTCCCTCTGTAACACCCCTAATTTTCGTCTCCCAAATAACCAAGAAATTAATTATAACAATTATTTTATAATTGATTTATGTTGGTTTGTAAAGTTTTAGTTTTTGAACATTGTGTGTTTTTATATATAAAAATATGAGAAATATTTTTATATGGTTATTTTGTACAAAAATATGAATATTGTAATTCAGTCCTTGGGTTGGGACCTAATTGCAATATTAAAAAGGTTTTTGAAGAAAGAGTAATTAAATTATTAATTTTTGAATTTTATCAGCATGTAACCGGTTAGAAGGGATTTGTAACCAGTTACACGATGAACTCAGAAAACTGGGTTAGTGCGTTTGATGAGTAATCACGCAGTTTAACCCAGAATTCGCCACGAATCCCACTCGATTCATGGTGGGAGACGCGTGTCGCTATGCATGAGAGGCCAATTTCTCTATAAATAGTGGAATTGCTGAAGATCAAGGGTTGATTGCTGCAATTCTTGTTGAAGAAGGGTAATTAGGGTTCCAAATTCGTTCTGAGCAATTCGTCTCCTTCTTTGAGAGTTAGAGAGTGAAACACACCTTTCTGGAAAGCTTAAATCAAGAGCTTTCCAGTGATATACACCTTGTAAGTTGAGTGTTCGTGTGGGTGGAGGAATCAAGCTTGGAAGCTAGGAGTTTGAGTCTGAGTTCTCTGTTGTTCTGGTTCTGGAAGCTGAATTCCAGATTCGATTTTGGTAAGCATAGTTAACCTTTAAGTCTCAAACCTCTTTGATTCTCTAGTGCATGTTACCTATATTGAGTCCTAATTGTTTCCCCCAATTTATTTGGCCAATTTCTATGTCAAATCTTCTGGTCTTTGGACCCTGTTGATAAAAATCGTGGCTGAGAGCAGAACTGTGGATTTAATGGAAATCTGTGTTGGAGCCTTTCTCTCTGCAATGTTTTGGATCAAGCACGAACCTAAGGTAAGGGGGAAGCTTACTATTTGCTAGAATGAGGAAAAACATGTTGGTAAATAGGATGAGTCACCAAGAGACTCTAAGGGCATAGTTGGAATTAGTTTTATGGCTTGGAGGCCAATTTAAGCTCATTTCTGTTTTTGAGCAATCATAATATGATGCATACAAGCTGTTGTTATGACAATTTCATGACTTAATTTGATATTATGTGAATTGATGCATTAAGTTGTGAAATATGTGCAATTATGTGCAATGTGAGTATCTAAATTGAATGCATGCAAGGTGAATGTGTTTCTGTGGTTAAACATGTTTACTTAAGGTATATGAACTCTTTTGAATGTTGAAATTGGTTAGATTTGAGTAATGAAAAGAATGGTTTGCAAAACTTCATATTTCAATGTGTTGACTGCACAATCTAACCGGTTACTCGATAATTGTAACTGGTTAGACACTGTAAAATTGTTAAAGAAAATAAGTTTCTGAAATCAGTTCTGTGGTCTTATCAATGTTACTCAAATCTAGACCCTAATTTCACTGGAATTCAATCTGAAATGAAGTTGATTTTGTGGTAATAATTCAGATTGAAAATTTGGAGTTAATACCTTAATATCAAAGGATAATTTCAAGAGGAAATTATGCCTAAATGAAATTGGATTATGACTTAGATCTTTTGAATGATATTATGTGTTGAACTTGAGGTATTCTGTTATGCTAAGACCTTGTTATTGAATTGAGTAGATAATTTAAGAAAAGATTCTTGGAAAATAAATGGTTTTATATTCAGGTCTGTAATTCTGACCGGTTAGGTGATGATATAACCGGTTAGTACCTGAAAACATAAAAATAAAAGTTAAGTTTTGAGTAAGGATTTTGATATCAATGATTATATTCTCTCAATCCAGGTCTATGAGCATAGGTTAAATTTAAATTCAAAGGTGAATTTTATGAGTAAAGCTATACCTCAAGATATCATTCAGAAGTTGTGTTTTTTTCTAAGTCATAATAATGGAATTAATGGGATCATGACCCTGTACTCTAGGAGTACCAAATTGATATGCAACCTACTTGATGACACATTCTGGGAATGTGGCCATTGTCTGGGACGTGGTTTCTTGGACACGTTCTGGGAACGTGATGCACACTCTGGGAGTGGTGCTTGATTTTATTCCAAGTATGGTTTGCGATACGTTCTGGGAACGTATGTTAGTGTTCTGGGAACACATTGGTATAATAATGGAATTAAAGATAAAACCAACCTTGATGGTTGTGCATTCATATAGAATGGAAGTTTGGTTGGTAGGAACGTTTATCATATTCTGGGAATATGAGGAGGGTACTCCGGGAGTACCAAATTGTAACCTACTTGATGACACATTATAGATATGTGGCCAGTGTCTGGGACCTGGTTATATACGTTCTGGGAACGTATGATAGTGTTCTGGGAACACATTGATAAGCAACCTACTGGATGACACATTATAGATATGTGGCCAGTGTCCGGGACCTGGTTTTTATACGTTCTGGGAACGTATGCGTTCTGGGAACGTATGCGTTCTGGGAACGTGATGCACACTCTGGGAGTGATGCTTATTTATCCAAGTATGGTTTGCTACACGTTCTGGGAACGTGATGCACACTCTGGGAGTGAATGCTTATCATCCAAGTATGGTTTGACATTACGTTCTGGGAACGAATGTCAGTGTTCCGGGAACACAACGGTGTATGGGATGGACGTCCAAGATGGACTTTGAGAGGCCTCAGTTGTGGAAGGAAATCATGCATCATGCCACCTGCATTGAAAGAATTATTACGATTAACCGGGTGTGCTCATATGATTATGCATCATGATTTGTTGCATGTTAACTTGTGGATGTTAGTTTTATTCTCATTTGATTATGCGAATATGTATAGCTAACCCCCATGCCCTTATTAGGTGTTGATCGTGCATCTAGCTTGCACAAGAATCAGTAAGGGGATATGTCCCTTAGGTGCATGCAGAGTGTAAAAACTGTGGGTTGGGAACCCGTTGTGCAGATATCGAAGATCCGACCAGAAGGATGTTTGGACAAGGGACCAGTGACCAGCTCTATAACATTTCTATTTTAATAGAATTTATATGATACATATTTTGGAAAAAGGTATCATAAAAGGAATTCAGTTTCATCATAATACTTATTTTATAATAATGGACTTGTTACACTTGATATATTTTGGGAGTTACTATGTTTCCGCAAACTCTGATTTTACGAGTCACCTTCATTATTAATAAAGTGTTTGTGAAAATAAATTTTCCAGGGAAGGGATAATTTCTTATTTTCAGATCCTTCTCCAACGATAACAAGTCCAAGTATTCTTAAACTTATTACTTTTCTTATAAAGTAAGAGGACATAAAATGAGTGTTACACCCTCTACTCTTCAACAAATTAACACCAAACCTCATTAAATTAACTTCATATAATCACTCCCTATCAACTCTCTATCATATTCCCTTCTCTCAATCTCAATTAAATTCCTCTTTCTCAAAACCCCCAAATCAAACCCCAAAACCCTAACTTTTCCAACCCATCAAATTGAGCCTCCCAATCATGCAATTAGTCTTAGAAGGTGCAAAAGGACAAGGAATAGGAGTCTTGGAGCATGGATTGGAGCTTGGTGTGGGAACTTCAACAAAACCCCAATTCCTCTTCCTCTCTCCTCAAGGTAAGGGGGGTAAATTGGGTCTAGCTTAGGGGAAAAGTTTGAAATTAGTAATTGGGACATGATTAGGTATATTTGAATGTTTGGTTGAGATTAGGATTAGGAGGAAATAGTTTAGTGTGAAAACCCTAGGTGATTGTGATTCTATATAAGTGTTTTTATGTTTAAATGTGTTAAATATTATGTTGGTTATATAATTGTTGATTTCCCTATGATTATGATGTGTTTGCTATTATAGGATTAAAAGTATTCATAGTTATGCTTACCTTAGGGTCAAGTACTATTCAATTGAGTTTGAACCAAATTAATGTGATTTTAAAAGGAGAACAAAAAGGGGTTTCAATCTCAATTGAAAAGCACTTGCACATAGTGTCATTCATGGTGTAAAGGTGGACGTTAGGTGTAGGGGAAAAACACACGTCTTTTTGATTGATGAGGAAAAAAGTAAATTATTAGAATTATTATGGAGGACTTTGATCTTGCACAGGACATGGGTTTGATTCCCGTGTTGCGGATTGGTTCTATGCAAACTATAATAATTCTATTTACTTTGGTTTCTTTTGGCCAGTTGAGGGTGATTTCTGCTAAAGCCAATTTGGGCGAATCAATCCAAATTGTGTGACGAACCCTAGAGGGGTGAAGCACTGTGCAAGCTAGCATGACGAACCCTATAGGGGTGAAGTGCGGTACGACGAACCCTAAAGGGGTGAAGTACTTAGGTAGAGAAATGCTTATTCCTGGTCGGTTTTTTCCCAGAGTGGAGGGTGTATGTGAGGATATGGAAAAGTTAATGAAAAGGGAAAAGTTAAAGTGTTAAAAGTGTTAAAGTTAAAGTTAAAGTGTTAATGTTAATGTGAAAGTATGGAAGGAATTGCATAAATGAGTTAGATCATTGAATCCGATTAAATTGTTAAAGTTAATGAAATGAAATGAATTCTGAAACATTGGATTCAATAATCAAATTCATAAGTGTGACATGCATAGCATAATCATGTGATTGTACATTAAAGCAAAGCATTATAAATATGAATCCTTTTATTGATTGGTGATTGTTATTGAAAACTCTTTTTGTTTAGTTACTTTATGTTATGATTGAGCTTAGTTATGCCTTATTATTACTTTCAAATATTTTTCTCTAATCTATATCCAAGTTACTCACCCTTACTGTTGACCATATTAGGTACCCAGTGGAGAAAGATGTTCATAGCTTCTATGCCGAGAATCACCACTCTCTTTTAAAGAGAGCATAATTTTGATAGTGACTTCGTAGTCACATCACTTTAGCAACCAGGCTAAGATTCTATTATGTAAAATATTTTTATTAAATTTAAGTTGTATTTAATTTTATTTTTATTTGGAGTTGAGACTTTTTTGATTTTTGGAAAAGGGACTCTATGACCTTTTTATGAATGTATTAGTGGTTGTGGTGGAAATAAAACTATTCTCTTTTAAATAGTGCTAACGTGAGACACAACCACAAGAATGTACTTATAGGTCTATTTTCTATTTTATTAAAACTGTTCTGGACTCTACAGGTTTAAAGTCTATTTGGGGAAAGTCCGTATTTCAAACGAAACTCCGCCAAAATTTTTATCAAACCCCAAGTATTTTCTAATTAAATCAACCATTTTAACTAAAACTATTTAAATAAAAAGTCAGGATGTTAAAAGTTGTGGCTTCAACAGTTTATGAGCTAAGCATTAGAGATATTCATTGAGAAATAATTATTCGAAAGATGTAGGAGGATAAATGCACCATGTCGTAGAAGAAAAGCCAGAGTTTATTTCAGAGTATGAATATACTTTCCCTTTTTTATGCAGCATTGTTCCAGTTGTAGTCATTATTTTGAATATGGTGATTGTATAATTAAGTTTTAGTTATTTATTTGATTAATAAATCTTTGCTACTATTTACTTTAATGTAACGTAATAGTATACATATTAAGCATTGGACATATTATAATAAGCTATTATCCAAGAAAACTAAAATACACAAGCAACTGTATTGTTGTTGCCTAATGTACATTTTGGAAAACTTCTTTCCAAACTACATTGGTAGTAAATTTAGATAGTTTCCCAGCATCATCATGCACCAAAATTTTCAAACCTTTCCTATTTTTAACTCTAGACACAACTTGTCTTTGAGTAAAAACAGGTCTAGGAAGATACAAACCAACATGACCTAAGGACTGTCCTTGAGACTTGTTAATAGTCATTGCATAACACACTGTAATTGGGAATTGTCGTCTTTGTAGTTTAAATGGCCATTTAGATTGCGAAGGTACCATGAGCATCCTTGGGATGAATACCTTATGACCGCTGGTTGCTCCCGTCATGATCTCAGCTTCATCTACACAATTGTGTAGCCTTGTAACCAGTAGTCTAGTACCATTGCACAATCCTTGAGATTGGTCAATATTTCTAAGTAGCATTATTGGTACCCTAACTTTTAATCTAACTTCATGGTCTGGAAGTCCAGAGCATGTCAAGTCATTTATGAATTCTGATTAGTTGAGATGTTGCATGCCATGGTATTCTCTTTGGCTTGGACATATCCTATTAGTACTGTAGTAAACCTTTTCTTCTCCTGGAATGATAGACATGATGTAATCATTTATTTTACATGTAGAATGTAAACCTACTTCAATTGGTATTCCAAATCTAGAATGAGGAGTTCTTCCTCCTGAGAGAAGAATGGCTAATATACCACTAGATGCGGCATTAATTACTATATCACCTTTAGATCGTATAGCAGCAGTGAGAGTAGTTCATACAAAAGTCTTAACGGTTCCTCCATAACCATTCAGGAAAAAAAACTCCACCTCTCTTTTGTTCTACAGCTGTCATAATAGTGTTAAAAGCAGATATTTGCTCATATGTTAACTTTGACATCAGTATCTCTAAATTATCCTTTAGTTGCCATTGGTTGTAATTCATTTCATTATGTATGAGAACATTATCATGCTGATTTGGGGTTGACATATCAGGGTATGGAATAGTTGGAAATTAAGCCAAGGTCCGGCGATTAATATTTAGAATATTTTCTATCTCTATCAGCGTTTTCTTCAATTGTTTTTCATCTAGTTCCAAACCTGAGTAAAGCTTGAAATAAGGTTCAGTAACAAATGGAAATACATATAACTTATGATTTAACGAAAGCTCTCCTGCATGTCAATTGCAAAGAAAAAAAACATAATAAAAAAAAGCCTAAATATAATCAATTCATAATTAGATTTATAGGTACCCGAAAAATCTCTTCTTGTGCGTTCTTGGCTAACAATTCCTTCTGGTAGTAGTTCCCAGGTCTGATTCCATACATGTTCTGGCTTCATCATACTGTTTGATATAAGGATATCTGCGAATAAAAGTCTAAGTTGTCCTGCTGCTGATGCAAAAGAAGCCTCTTTTATTGCTTAACATACTCTTCATCCTCTTCTAGCAAGCCTAGCTTACTACATGCATATTTATATGTATCATAAACAACATTATCAATTGTCCTGATATCTTTGAAGCTTTCCGGCCCTTTTTACAATAGACAACATTATTCTTATATAAAAAATTTCTCCACATGTAGGTTTAACATAATGTAGCCTACCAATTGTTCTTCCGGCCTTTCTAGGTACCCACTCACAACCCCTATGGTCATAAACAAATACTGTTGGAAAATCCACATATCTATAATTTTTGGCCTCTGGATATATCTTATTTTCATTCATCCATGCAATGAACATTGTCTGCTTCCCTTCAGCTCTATCAACCACTGCTTCAAGTGATTCTTCGTCTTCAAATATGACACTTTGTTCATTAGGTATGTGGAAAGACAACCTTTCCACAGTAGGTTCTCTATGTTGTATTGGAAAGCTAAAAATTCGCCATACAGCTTCATATGGGCCCAAGTATCGACAATCATAATACATTTTTATCTCATCTACTTGATTGATTTTGTTGTACAATGCAGCTATAATGCGGTCATGTCCTTTGTTTATATATTTGAATAAATATTTAATTGACTGTGACTGATTACACCATTCCACATTGATGTGTGCATCATACTTAATTAACAAATATGAATTATGAGGGACAACATAGCGATTGTCTAGCTCAATTCCTCCCTTTGTGACAGTCTTACCATCATCACGCCTCCTATATATTGGATATCCTTCTTCATCAACTGAAGTTCTGTTGACATAGGGCTTTGGAAAATGCTTAGTGCACCGATGGTTTACCATGCAAGGAGACTTTTTGTTTGCTGATCCACATGGTTCATGCATCATAAATTACATCACCCTTTCATATAATAATGGTTCAGCTTCCTTGTTTGGTATTTCAGCAGAGATAATCTTGTCTATTGATGAGCAATTGAGGTATTTGTCCTCGGGTCTTAGAAATAGAAGTATGTGTGCATGAGGCAGACCCCTTTTCTGGAATTCTATTGTATAAACAACTGCACAAACAAAAGTAAATTAACTAAATCCATAAAAAAAAAGCTCGTTCAATTGAGTAATTATATAAGAAAATATCTCAATTCAGCATTATACCACCTATGACCTCTCCAAATAACTCCCCATTTTTTAAATCTTCTATCAATTGCTGTAGTTTCATTTTGAACACTCTTGATACTATGTCTGGTCGGTTCTCCGGCCTCAACTTCTTTTTCTTAAGAAACCTAGTAATCTCAGACCAATTTTTGTTGCATGTGAATGTGATAAATAGATCTGGGTAACCAATTTTATGACAAATAATCATTGCATTATAGTAGTGTTCATCCATGTATCGATGTCCCCCTACAAATGAGGAAGGGAGAAAGATTCGAGCTCCAGAGGCAGCTGAATCTGACTTACCTTCATCTATAGCTTTATTAATTTCATTCAAAGTGCTTGCTCTCAAGTTTTTCTGCTTACTTTTTAGGTAAGTCAACCTTTCAGATTCAATCATTGGGCATTACTTCCATGCAACCTAATTTTGGTTGTTGTCATACAATCTTTTGTTTAACCAATAATACTTTTCCATCTTACATATTTTTGGGTTGACACTTATGAGTTTTGATTTTTTAAAAAATGACATGACAACAATACATGAGGTGGCAATGCATCATTGGTTCATACAAAGGATTGTTTAGCAACAACCCAAAATTAGATTGCATAATAGAAATTTCCTAATTGTATATCCATCCACCACAAATTGCTGAAATAATTCTCCCTAGTTTGTAGTCTATAAGCAAAGAATTGTTTCATTGTCACTGAATGGTATGCCATTTTTGACAAATCATCATAATTTCTGTAAAAAATACCATTCTTGTAACCATCCTCACCATAGAGAAACAGCAAAGGATATTGCAATGGTAAATAAGCGGGATGTAGTTCATGAACTCTTTGTAATCGACCATCTTTATTACGAACTACTATATCTTTAGATTCAGCTCCGTATCCGAAATCTCCCACTATGAAGGCAACCACTTTTGAAACAGACGGTAGATTGTAGGTTCTACCATCTTTCGCTCATTCAGATATTAACCTTAAGCCAAAATTATCTTCTTCATTAGTACCAAAACATCTCCGACCATGCGAAAAGTCCTTGCCCAACCAATCACCTCATCAAGAATATCCTTTATCTTCTGCACAATTGTAGCATTGATGAAATTCTTGGAGTTATCTGACCTGCAATGATAGAAATGTTTTGATTAATACCTATTATGTAACATTCTAAATTTTATCAAGTAATTATGTTCTTAAGTGGTTAAGATTCATGTGTATACTAATCAAATTTAATTAAGTGATTATATGCTTAAGGGATGAAATTTATTTAAGTGATTATAAAAGTTAACAATCATATAATTATGAAAATGAAAACTTTAATTTTTTGGGTATGTATTTTAACTTAAAAAGAGGATTTAAAATAAGTTAAAAGTGTTTAAAAAAAAAGAATCAGCATCACCAGATACGCGCGCCCAGGCGCGGGAGGTGGTGCGCCCAGGCGCGCACCGCCATAAATTTAGCACCAACACAAAAAAAATCCAGCCCTTTCTAGACTCTTCTCCACCCTACTCGAATTTTTCTTCTTCTAAGGCATAAACCCACGAAAATACCTCCTCTTCTCACCGCAAAACTCAACCACCATCACCCAAAAATCCAACCTTCATCACCGAAACACTTCCATCTCATCTTCATAAACAAATCTTCTTCTTGGATTCTATCAATCTTCCAATCCTCTCTTTTCTTAAGTTTTAAACTTTCATTGTCTTGGTATTCTTCCTCAAACAATTGAAGAAAAGAAGTTACGGGTGAAGAAGAAGAACTAGGGACAAGAACTAGTGAAGAAAAGAAGTCAGCAAACAAAAGAAAGAGCTCAATTGCCATTCAAGCTTCAAGGGAAGCTTCTTATCATTAGAACACTCCCTCTTCTCAAAGCAAGGTAAGGGAGGTTTAGTTTACATAAATTTGGAATAAAGGATTGAGTAATAATAATATGATACCTTATATTTAAGAAGAATAAATAGGATTAATCTAGTGTCCAAGGACAAACTTTCGTAAATGCTCAGGCTTAGCTTTTAAGCAAAGGCTCTTGATTGGTTTGGTTTTTATCCCAACATGTAGCTCTGTAAAATTCTACTTGGAATGCCTATTGTGTAAAGCACAAATTTCAGTTTACAGTAACGCATATAAGAGATCTTAGATGTGATTATAATCTATGCTTCAGCTGATTCTGTTCTAACATTGCTTCCATATTGAATTAAGGGAATTATTAATCCAAAGGAAAATTAAAATTGAACAGCGTGAGATAGCTGGTCTCTAGTAGATTATGGACAAGAGTAGAAAACAAAATCTAGTTCATAGCTAATCAGAAGAAAGAGGAAATACAATATTAATCTGTACTGAATGCCCAAGTTTAAAAATAATAATTTTGAATACAGTTGCACAGGTACGGATAGTTCATTGGTTAACATTTTAGAATGCAGTGTTATTTTATCATTTTCATGAACCAGCTAATCAACATATTAGTCTTGGCCTACAATAATTGTACAAAATTTAATACTTTGTTATTTCTTTTTTATTTTATGGAATTTCTTATTTTATCCTTTGTTTAAAGCCAACTTTTACCATAACCTTAGCTAGGAATAACTTGATTCTCATTATGAAAATCTTAATAGTTTGCTGAACAAGACATTATAAGAAAAGATTACCTTGTGTGAAATGGTGTATGCTTGACTTATTGATTGTGAAATTAGGAATAGCTATTGTAATGATTGATATGGGCATGTTTGGAAATAGAATATTGGAACTTTAGTTTAGAAGTGAAAACTTAATACTTTGTTGTGACAATGAATATGTGAAATTTAATTGTATTGTAGTTGATTATGTAAATTTGAACAATTGAGTGTGAGACAAACTAATTACTGTATATGTTTCATTGATTTTTTTTGCTTAAATTAGAATATCAAATAAGCTCGTCAATTGAACTCATATTTAAATACAAATTATTTTCTAACTTTTTATGGAATATGAGTTCAATTGAGAAGTAATTAGTATCATGCATCATATATGGAGTAATAAGGGGACGGTGAGGAAGTTGGGAAAGACATACACGGAGGCACGTGAATGATATGTGATTAAGAGTTATCGGGGGTGGAACTTTGATCTCCTAGGAGGGCATGGACTGGCCAACCATGTCGGGATATTGGTTCCGCGTTAACTACGGTAATTCTATTGGTCACAGAGTCATTTCGGGACCGGTTGAGGGTGGTTCCCTGCTATAGCCAACTTGGGCCTTCAACCCAAGTTGTACTGGACCGTGAGTGATGGCCAGTACCGTGAAAGCATTGGTGGAGGGACGCTTACTCCCGGTTGGTCTTTCCCTGGAGCGGAGGGTGAAGTGTGGAAATTGAGTGTAATGTTGAATCATTGGATGAATTGTGAATTTGAGACTATATGAGCGAAAAGAGAAAATGATTGAGGTGAATATCATATTACAAATCATTCCATGATTGGATCCAATGTACTCCATAATGTAATAGTATGTGGATAGAAGTATAAAGTGTGATGTGATCAATGGTCATTGGATTCAATTAATGGATTCCGAGAGACGAGCATGCATCATTCTTACAAGACAACACATATATCATTCATGCATCATGGCATCTTTTTGTATGTAAGTGTGCCTTTGTTATAATGCAAATGAATAGAACTTATGTACTTGATCGTGACTTTAGTATTTAAAGGAGAAGAGTAATCTGATTGCTAAACTTAAATGAAACTGAGTAATTAATGAAATTAGTAATTATTGGTTTTATATTATTGTTATTTAATTCTTTATTTTGAATTATGTCAAACTACTCACTCCCTTATGTTGACATTTTTAGGTACTTCCCCAAGCCCTGTTTGGACCTCGCTTGCTGCCGAGGAGAGGCAGGCTCCTTCTAAAGGAGTTTAGACTCCACCTAGTGGTTATGACCACTCCTTTTGCAACCATGCTCGAGGCTATATATGTGATATATATATATATATATATATATATATATATATAGATATATATTTCTTTTTTTGGCCTTCTTTGTATAGAAACATAATATAAATTCTTTTAAAAACTTTACTTTTTGAAGCATGTAAAATTTAAGATTAAAAACTTGTTTTGTAGTTTGTAAATAGTACCACCTCCATAGTATGGTATCATGTGGTGGACACAAGTCTTCTGGAGGTATAATACCTTATATAATTTTATTTATTCTCTGGAACCGACAGGTACTATAAATAAAAATTTGGGGAAGTCTTAAATACAAAGTAAACTCTGTCAAAATTTTCTTTAGAATTTGTCATTAACTAAAGTCTTAACCACAACAAAATATTATCCTTAATCTTATAACTAAAGAATTAAAAACTAGTGTTACAATTTATGGTATCAGAGCAATGGTTGCAATCCTCGGCTGTGGAGTGTGGACTCCCATACTCCTCAAAGTCTTACTCCACATGAGAGTAACTATAAAATTAGTACATTTTAAATAATTGAAGGTTGTTATTGCTCTTATTATGTTGATTCTATTTCAGACGTAGTAGATGACTGCTAGAAATGCCCAGTTCTTCAAAGAACCATTGGTGTTCAAGTGGTAACTTCCCAAAGCCAGAGTAGTTCTAACTCTCCCCAACTTGGGAATGTATGCCCAACCTGTGGAAGTGATTTAAAAACAAAGGAAATCAAAGAAAGAAATTCGAGGTTAGTTCAGGGGAACTCGAAACCAAGTAGGGATAAGGGTAAGAAACCCTCTCATCTAGGAGATTCTTATTCTGCCCTCCGACCAACAAGAGGACAATCTAAAGGAATGTGCCCCAAGGGATCTAGTTCACCCATCCTTAATTCTGAACCTCCTTGCCAATATTGTGGAAAACTCCATTGGGGCGTATGTTGGAAACTACGAAGCCAAGGAAGAGAACGACGTTGTTTTCTTTGCAGACAACCTGGCCATACGAGATTATATTAAGACTCCGCATTCACTTAGGAGTAGAAACAACTCGATACGAAGGATAAGTTGACATGAAGGAAATCAATTAGGAAGTTAGGGAACATCCCGCGAATAACCAACCACCTAAGGGAAGTAGTAACTAACCTTAGGACATTAACCAACAACTTGAGAGTTGCCCTATAGAAAATAAGGAATAGAAAGGATTTTGAGACCAACCATTACATTTAAAAAAAAAGCACACCTACGACTACAGTTATCATGCCATTATTAGTATGGTTTCCTTTGAAACTTATAGGGAAAGTGGTACAAGACTCTCCTACGTTGATTCTAAGTGGGGGAGAATCAATTATCTGGTCCCTATATGGTTCCAGATACCACAAATCAGATTAGGACAATCCAGAAAAAGAGTAAAAACCGTGTTGAATGGACAGAAAATTGTGCCAACAAACATAAGTACCCCTTCAAATTTCACATAGTGACCATGTGTCCTCACGAAGTAATAACCACAAGCTGAGTAAGAAGAAATGGAGAAGTTCAAGAGGATACCTCAAAGCACAATTAACCATACCCAATTTTTAGAAGAACTAGAAGGAAAGCCTATCAAATTACATTACCTCATCACCAATCCAACACACCTAAGGTGTTCTATAGGTCTTAGCTAGATAAATATATCCATAACGCATCTCACCTTGTGTACTTCTTCACTAGAACCTTACATTAGAAATCCAACCGATTAGAGTCAAAGATAAGAGAATCATCAAACAACTGCGTGATAAGAGAAGGTCACGTGTTAAAGTGGATAGGAGTTAAAACAATGGAACGAAAACCTCATGGGAATTAACCAACAAAATAAAAACTTTACTTCCCCATTCCTTTGAAACGAACCGAATTTCGGGGACGAAATTCCTGTAAGTGGGAGAGTATTGTAACATTCTAAATTTTATCAAGTAATTATGTTCTTAAGTGGTTAAGATTCATGTGTATACTAATCAAATTTAATTAAGTGATTATATGCTTAAGGGATGAAATTTATTTAAGTGATTATAAAAGTTAACAATCATATAATTATGAAAATGAAAACTTTAATTTTTTTGGTATGTATTTTAATTTAAAAAGAGGATTTAAAATAAGTTAAAAGTGTTAAAAAAAAAAGAATCAGCAGCACCAGATACGCGCGCCTGGGAGGTGGTGCGCCCAAGCTCGCATCGCCATAAATTCAGCACCAACACAATAAAATCCAGCCCTTTCTAGACTCTTCTCCACCCTGCTCGAATTTTTCTTCTTCTAAGGCATAAACCCACGAAAATACCTCCTCTTCTCACCGCAAAACTCAACCACCATCACCCAAAAATCCAACCTTCATCACCGAAACACTTCCATCTCATCTTCATAAACAAATCTTCTTCTTGGATTCTATCAATCTTCCAATCCTCTCTTTTCTTAAGTTTTAAACCTTCATTGACTTGGTATTCTTCCTCAAACAATTGAAGAAAAGAAGTTACGGGTGAAGAAGAAGAACTAGGTGTAACACTCCTTGTATATCATCTTACTTTATAAGAAAAGTAATAAGTTTATGAATACTTGAAGTTGTTATCGTTGGAAAAAGATCTGAAAATAAGAATTTTCCCATCCCTTGAAAATTCCTTTTCACAAATACTTGATTAGTAATGAGGTTGACTAACAAAATCAGAGTTTGCGGAAACATAGTAAAGTAGTCATATTATGCCCCCAAAATATATCAAGTGTAACAAGTCCATGGATACCAAATAAATATTATTATGAAACCAATTTCATCTTATGATACCTCTTTCAAAATGTGTATCATATAAATACTATTAAAATAGAGATGTTATAGAGCTGGTCACTGGTCCTCTGTCCAAACATTCATCTGGCCGGATCCTCGATATCTACACAAAGGGTTCCCAACCCACACTTTCTATATTCTGCATGCACATAAAGGACATCTCCCTTCACTGACTTTTGTGCAAGCTAGATGCACGATCAACACCTAATAAGGGCATGGGGGTTAGCTATACATATTCGCATAATCAAATGAGAATAACACTAACATCCACAAGTCAACATGTAGCAAATCATGATGCATATTCATATGAGCACACCTGGTTAATCATAATAATTCTTTCAATGCAGGTGGCATGATGCATGATTTTCATCCACAACTGAGGCCTCTAACAAAGTCCATCTTGGACGTCCATCCAATACACCGTTGTGTTCCCGGAACACTGACATTCGTTCCCAGAACGTAATGCCAAACCATACTTGGATAAATAAGCATCACTCCCAGAGTGTGCATCACGTTCCCAGAACGCATATGTTCCCAGAACGCATAAAAACCAGGTCCCGGACACTGGCCACATTCCCAGAATGTGTCATCAAGTAGGTTGCATATTAATGTCTTCCCAGAACACTAACATACGTTCCCAGAACGTATATAACCAGGTCCCAGACACTGGCCACATTCCCAGAATGTGTCATCAAGTAGGTTACAAATTTGGTACTCCCGGAGTACCCTCCTCATATTCCCAGAATATGATAATCGTTTCCTACCAACCCATCTTCCATTCTATATGCATGGATGCACAATCATTAAGGTTGGTTTTTATCTTTAATTCTAATATTATACCAATGTGTCCCCAGAACACTAACATACGTTCCCAGAACGTATCGCAAACCATACTTGGAATATAATCAAGCACCACTCCCAAAGTGTGCATCACGTTCCCAGAACGTGTCAAAGAAACCATGTCCCAGACAATGGCCACATTCCCAGAATGTGTCATCAAGTAGGTTGCATTAGTTTGGTACTCCTAGAGTACAGGGTCATGTACCCAGAACAACACCCAATCTCCAACCTAATCTCCATTCTCTATGAATGAATGCACACACAATTACTAAGGTTGGTCTTTCCTTTAATCTCAATTAATTAATTAACATTACGACTTAAGTCTTAAACTCATTTCAATGATAAATTTAAGGTATTAAATTAATTACCATACTTCATTAAATTCACCCTTGAACTTAACTAGGTAATTAACATTGTGCTAGAGTAGAGAGAGCATTCTCATAATCATCAACATCACATAATAAGGAAATATTAAGGTTTGTTAAAGTTTCAGGTCCTAATCGGTTACAACCTCTTCTAACCGGTTTAGATCGTATCAATTCATAAAATGCAACACTTGATTTTTAAATCCTTTTTCCTTTGCTCTCTCAATTACAGACCCAACACAACTTCCTTTCTAACTTAATACCTTAACCATAACAAATCTAATCATTGAAATATTGTTTAAGTCATAATTCACAGCACAATTCCATAAACTTCCCTTTGAAGTTATCATAAATATTAAGGCATAAACTCATCGAAGTTCAACTATAATTAAACAACACCTTGGTCATTAAATTACAGTGATAGACCCTCTGAAATTTGACTTAGAATTGAGTACATTTGATAGGAATCACTCAAACAATTCAAAAATTGTTTTGTTCTGAATGCTGTCAGCTAGTAACTAGTTACTGCAACTCAGTAACTGGTTACTGGCTGCAGAATTTGCACTAAAAAGTGGGGTTTGACATACCAAATTCTTTAATACTCAATTCCAATCCAATTCAAGGCATAAACAGAGTTTTATTACCTTAATATAAACATGTCCCAATGCTCAACATGTCACCAATTCATGTATTCAAAACATATATATTAGGCATACATAAATCACATATAAGTTTCATGTATAACATTATGATGATTATACAATATTCAGTCAATTCATTAAATCACCATGCTCATACTATACATGTTGTTCCCATAAGATAGGTTAATATTGTAAGATCCATTGAGAATGTTTTGATAAATGACAAAAGGTTTTGAACAAGCTACAAATGTGTTGATCAAGATCAAGCTCAACAAGCAACAACAAACATCAAGTGATGAAGAGAGAGCAAGCTCATGAAAACTTAGTTTGCTAGTTTATGTTTTATTGTAATATCTTTCGCCTCTCAAGTCTTTTAGTTTATGAGTTTAGGTAGAGTTAATAGAGGGTAGTGAATCTCTATCAAGGTCATGATTATATCATATTTTGAGTTTTCACTTTACCTAAAATCAATAGGTGGCTTAAAGGTTTGAAAGAAAAGGTTTAGATTTTGAGCAAACAAGTTTTTAAGTGGTTTTCATCAGACTAATCGATTTAGCACTTTTGACTAATCGATTAAGCACTTTGACTAATCGATTAGAATTTTCATGCCTTGCGCACTTAATCGATTAACTCATGTATTAATCGATTAAGACCTTTGTTAATCGATTAACACGTACAGACCTGGTTTTTAAAATATGTTTTTCACTTCTCAAAATCAGTTTTCAAGTGCTAAAACTTTTGGGTATTCTATATAAACTTTTCCTAACCTTTGTGAATCATAATTAAACTTTAGATCAAATCAATTTCTCAAAGCCACACTATTCTCTCTCACTTTCATAGATCAAAGCTTTAACTTTTACATTCTTTGATCAAGAATCTTTGAATCTCTTATGTTGATATTTTCATAGCTTTTGAAAGAGATTCATAGGATTGTTATTTTGTTTTCATTTGAGTTGTAATCATTTCAAAGAAGGCAAACATTCTACAACAAAGGAAGTCTTGGTTGTTCATCAAGCAAACAAGCAAATTGGAAGTCTTGTTGTGATAACAAGCATTTGGAAGTCTTGGTTGTGAATCAAGCAAATTGGAAGTCTTGGTGTGAGGCATCATCAAGCAAGTGGAAGACTTTGAAGAATCTCAAAGCAAATTGGAAGTCTTGTTGAGGGGAATTGGCAAGCAAGGTTAGAGGTTAGATTAGAGCATCAATAGGGTTACAAGACAAGGGTGTGGTATCTCTTGTAGGCTAGCAAGAAGGGAGTCTTGTGAGGCATTTACTTGTAATTTGAGAACTCTAATTCCTCATAGTGAAGAATCTCTCTTGGTTGAAGAGGGTACTGGATGTAGCTTTCAAGTGGATGAAAGTGAACCAGGATAAATCACTGTGTCGTATCTCTAAACCCTTAACTCTTTACATTCAAGTCATTAATTGTGTTCTTGGTTGAAAACCTAGAAAAAATGATTTTTCATAATTGATTGAATTGAATATTAATTGTGTAAATTGATTTGGGGAAAATCATTTTCATAACCTAGGTAATCAATAAGAACATTGGTGTTAATCAATTCCGCTTTATCTCTGATCATATGTGTTAATTGATTGATTTTCGTATTTGATTGAAAAGTGATTTTTCAGTTTTAACAGTGATTAATCGATTAACAAGAGTCATTAATGGATTAATTCAAAACAAGCTTTCGGCATTAATCGATTAGTTAGTCTTTTAATCGATTAACATTTGGAAAATTTGCAAAAATCATTTTGTTTTAATCGTTTCGATTTGTTTCTTTCGAAAATCTTTCAAGGTTTATCTAACACCTATTCAACCCCCCTTCTAGGTGTTTTCCTAGTGTCTCCTAGTTATTTCACCCACCGATTGTAGGTTCCAACAATTGGTATCAGAGGTCGGTCGAAAGACACGAGCATAGAGCTTTTTCGTTAAGATCCTTGAGGAAACTACAATGGGTTTTACGAATCCCTTTGGTGGTGAAGGTGCTTCAATTAGCCGCCCTCCTATGTTTGGTGGAGAGGGTTATTCTTATTGGAAAATTAGGATGAGAATCTTTATAGAAGCCATAGATGTGAACATTTGGGAAGCCATTGAAAATGGTCCTTATATTCCCTCAAAAGAAGTAGAAGGTGTACTTACGCTAACTCCCAAAGATAAGTGGACCGATGATGATAAAAGGAAAATTCAATATGATTTAAAAGCTAAGAATATCATCACCTCCGCTTTATCTTATGATGAGTTCTTTAGAGTCTCCCAATGTCGTAATGCCAAAGAAATGTGGGACACCTTGCAAGTCACACATGAAGGCACTAGTGAAGTTAGGCGTGCTAGATTAAATTCTTTGATGCATGAATATGAATTGTTTCGTATGTTGCCTAATGAATCTATATGTTTTATGCAAAAGCGTTTTACTCATATTGTTAATCATCTCATTGCTCTTGGTAAAATTTTTTTGAATTGTGAACTTGTTAACAAAGTTTTAAGATGTCTAAGTAGGGAATGGCAACCTAAGGTTACCGCAATTGTTGAATCAAAGGACTTGGACACCATGGACTTAGCAACACTTTTCGGAAAGCTTCAAGAACATGAAATGGAGCTTGGACGCTTACATATGCATGAAGAATAGGACAAGAACAAAGAAAGAAAAGGAATCGCTCTTAAAGCTCAAAGATCATATCAAAAGGAAGAGAGTTCCGATAATGATGATAATGAAGATTCCGATTCGGACATTGATGAAGAGGAGATGAAGCTTCTACTAAGAAAGTTCAATAAGATTCTAAGGAGAAAAGGAAGGTTGAACAAGAACAAAAGTAAAGAGAAGGATCCCCCACACTACAAGACCAAGACAACAAAAGAAGGAATAGTTTGCCATGAATGTGGAAAGCCCGGTCATCTCAAGTACTCATGCTCTAAGTATCTCAAGAAGAAGGAGAAAGAAAAGAAAAATTCAAAATCTAAAAGAGCATACATAGTTTGGAATAGTGATGATGAAGATGACAAGAAAAGCACATCGAATAGTTCTTCGGATGATGAAGATGCCGCTTGTCTCAACTTGATAGCTCTAGTAGATGAAGAGGAAAGTTCAAATGATGAATCAAGTGAGCAAAGCTACGAAAGCGATGTAAGTGAAACTAAATCCGAAATTTCTTCTAAATATGATATTCTATATAATGCTTATGAAGAAATGCATGAACATCTCAAGAAACTAGCTTCAAAAAATATTGAAAGGAAGAAGCTCATTTTGAGACATCAACAAGAGATTTTAGAACTTCAAAAACAAGTTGATGAGCTTAATCTTCAAAATGAAACTCTTGATCTCATATATGCTAGTTCTTCTTGTGATTGTGCTAGTAGATTGAATAATGTGGTTGATTGTGAGGATTGCAAGTTGCTTAAAGATGAAAATGCTATTTTGAAAAATAAGCTTGCAAGTTTCACAAATGGTGATATTAGATTGCGCACATTGTTAAATTTTCAAAGAGAAAATTCAAACAAGTTTGGTTTGGGTTATACTAATGCTAAGAGTAAATCTCATAGAAATGTTGTTGATTTTTCTAAAGTTGATTTTTCAAATGCACCAACATGTTTCTATTGTGGTACTCATGGACATACTTCAAATGTATGTTATATTAAAGTGCATGGTATACCTAAATGAAAGTTTGTTTGGGTGAAAAAGGGTGAGAGTCCCTACACTAACAAAAATGGATCCAAAACCATTTGGATACCAAAAAGCAAAGCATGATTGTTTTTGTAGGTATGATTGAAGAGCAAAAGGAATTTCATGTGTTATTCATTCATTTGCATCTTCAATTGGTATCAAGAGAAAATTCTACAAATTGGTAACATTTGATATTGTTAGATATTGATCATAGTTCTCTCAATTGATATTATTTCTTTAATAAGTTACAATTGGTGTTACTTCTTTATAATCTCAATTGGTATCATTATGTGATCATTATTTGATTATCATGCTATTGTTGCTTTATGATATTTCTTTACCATTGATATCTTACTTTGTTAAGTGATGTGATGACTTTCTATTTTCAATTAGTTTGTTACAATTGGTATTATATTTCATTGTTATATTTTCTTACCAATTGGTATCACATTTCAAAGTATAGTTCTTACATGTGTTTATACAATTGGTATAGTTCTTGTGATTGTACATTTGGTATCAATGTTGTGAAGAAATAAATGAATATGTTTTCTCTACTTTGGCTTATCTTTTTATATTTCAATTGGTATATATTACTTTTTGATAATGCCAAAAGGGGGAGAAATGGTTGTTTTGAAATGGTTGTTTTGTGGAGAAAGGTTTGTGTTTTGTTGTTTTTATATAGGTTGAGCAAAGTTGTTGAAGATAGGGGGAGAATAAAGCTTCTATCAATTGGAATTCAAATGTCAAAGCATTAATTGAGGGAGAGCAAGAGTCTCACCAAGTGATCAAATAGTTCAAGCATCAACAACTTCAAACAAATTCAAAACGTGTTTGTCATTTTCAAAAAGGGGGAGATTGTAAGATCCATTGAGAATGTTTTGATAAATGACAAAAGGTTTTGAACAAGCTACAAATGTGTTGATCAAGATCAAGCTCAACAAGCAACAACAAACATCAAGTGATGAAGAGAGAGCAAGCTCATGAAAACTTAGTTTGGTAGTTTATGTTTTATTGTAAAATCTTTCGCCTCTCAAGTCTTTTAGTTTATGAGTTTGGGTAGAGTTAATAGAGGGTAGTGAATCTCTATCATATTTCGAGTTTTCACTTTACCTAAAATCAATAGGTGGCTTAAAGGTTTGAAAGAAAAGGTTTAGATTTTGAGCAAACAAGTTTTTAAGTGGTTTTCATCTGACTAATCGATTAAGCACTTTTGACTAATCGATTAAGCACTTTGACTAATCGATTAGAATTTTCATGCCTTGCACACTTAATCGATTAACTCATGTATTAATCGATTAAGACCTTTGTTAATCGATTAACACGTACAGACCTGGTTTTTAAAATATGTTTTTCACTTCTCAAAATCAGTTTTCAAGTGCTACAACTTTTGGGTATTCTATATAAACTTTTCCTAACCTTTGTGAATCATAATTACACTTTAGATCAAATCAATTTCTCAAAGCCACACTATTCTCTCTCACTTTCATAGATCAAAGCTTTAACTTTTACATTCTTTGATCAAGAATCTTTGAATCTCTTATGTTGATATTTTCATAGCTTTTGAAAGAGATTCATAGGATTGTTATTTGGTTTTCATTTGAGTTGTAATCATTGCAAAGAAGGCAAACATTCTACAACAAAGGAAGTCTTGGTTGTTCATCAAGCAAACAAGCAAATTGGAAGTCTTGTTGTGATAACAAGCATTTGGAAGTCTTGGTTGTGAATCAAGCAAATTGGAACTCTTGGTGTGAGGCATCATCAAGCAAGTGGAAGACTTTGAAGAATCTCAAAGCAAATTGGAAGTCTTGTTGAGGGGAATTAGCAAGCAAGGTTAGAGGTTAGATTAGAGCATCAATAGGGTTACAAGGCAAGGGTGTGGTATCTCTTGTAGGCTAGCAAGAAGGGAGTCTTATGAGGCATTTACTTGTAATTTGAGAACTCTAATTCCTCATAGTGAAGAATCTCTCTTGGTTGAAGAGGGGACTGGATGTAGCTTTCAAGTGGATGAAAGTGAACCAGGATAAATCACTGTGTCGTATCTCTAAACCCTTAACTCTTTACATTCAAGTCATTAATTGTGTTCTTGGTTGAAAACCTAGAAAAAGTGATTTTTCATAATTGATTGAATTGAATATTAATTGTGTAAATTGATTTAGGGAAAATCATTTTCATAACCTAGGTAATCAATAAGAATATTGGTGTTAATCAATTCCGCTTTATCTCTGATCATATGTGTTAATTGATTGATTTTCGTATTTGATTGAAAAGTGATTTTTCAGTTTTAACAGTGATTAATCGATTAACAAGAGTCATTAATCGATTAATTCAAAACAAGCTTTCGGCATTAATCGATTAGTTAGTCTTTTAATCGATTAACATTTGGAAAATTTGCAAAAATCATTTTGTTTTAATCGTTTCGATTTGTTTCTTTCGAAAATCTTTCAAGGTTTATCTAACACCTATTCAACCCCCCCTTCTAGGTGTTTTCCTAGTGTCTCCTAGTTATTTCACCCACCGATTGTAGGTTCCAACAAATATAAGTTATTTGAGATGGGTTTAAAAGAAAGATGATTGAACTGGCTTTTTCATTGTTTTTCTTCAATTTTCTAGTTTCAGGTACAGCTAGTAACCGGTTACTGCAAGTCACTAACCGGTTACTGACTGCAGAACATACACTAAAAAGAGGGTTTTTCAATACCATTTTCAATCACACCTCATTTTAACCCAAACCAACCCCAAACAGAACTTCATTGCCATAAACTAAACATGTTTGAACACTGAAACTAACAAGAAACTTGTTGATTTCATTTCCATTCCTCATTATGCATAAAAACCATAATTTCATCAACTTCAAGTATCAAACTCACATGTACTCAGAATTAGCATGGTTTAAGCATCAAATAAGTTCACTTGCAGCATATTAAACTTATTCAAACAAGTGTTATATTTCAATTTGGCCTCCATGCCAATATCCTATTCCAAAATTAATGCCCTTAAGCCTCATGGTGGCTCATCCTACTTCCTCAACATATTTATTCTCATTCTAGCAAATAGTAAGCTTCCCCCTTACCTTAGGTTCGTGCTTGAACAAGATTTGAGCAGATATTTGAGGTAGAACACCAAACACCCAAAGCTCCTCCTCAAACCAGAACCGTTTTGACAGGGTAGATTGATCAAGGAATTTGGAACATGAAATGGACATGGAAATTAGGGAAAATGGTCATTATCAAAACCATGCAACATGAACTTTGAAAGGAAATCAAGTCTAGAACAAGAGAAGGCTTGAGCTTACCAAAATCGAAGCTCAAAGTCAGTTCCAGAAACCCAATACAGAACTGTGACAGTTTCGAACCTCCAACTTTGTGAATCAATTTCTCCTATCTTAGGAACTCCCAACTCACAAACCTTATATCAATACAAAGCCCTTGATTCAAGCTTTGTAATGGTATATCGCTCGAAATCTAACTCTTAACAAAGAAGGAGAATCGAACGAAACACAACAAGAACCCTAAAACAGAGATTGATACCAACACACTCACAAAAACCCCAACTTTGATCTGATTAATGGCCTTATATAGCAAGATTAGAGAGCCATGCATGTTGACACGTCCTAACCCACCAAGAGAAGGATGAATTCGTGGCAAATTTCTGGGTTTTGGCTTGATTATTCATCAAATTCCATTTTCTCTTATGAGCTGTCTGCACTCACTAACCGGTTACTGGGCACTGGTAACCGGTTACTCCAGTGCAAAAATTCAAAAATTAAGATTTTAATTCCTTTCCTGCTAAAACCCTTCTAATATTGTAATTAGGTCCCAACCCAAGGACTAAATTACAATATTCATATTTTTGTACAAATTAACCATATAAAAATATTTCTCATATTTTTATATATAAAAACACATAATGTACAAAAACTAAAACTTTCCAAACCAATATAAATCAATTATAAAATAATTGTTATAATTAATTTCTTGGTTATTTGGGAGACGAAAATTAGGGGTGTTACACTAGGGACAAGAACTAGTGAAGAAAAGAAGTCAGCAAACAAAAGAAAGAGCTCAATTGCCATTCAAGCTTCAAGGGAAGCTTCTTATCATTAGAACACTCCCTCTTCTCAAAGCAAGGTAAGGGTGAGGAAATCGCAATTGGTGGTTGGAGAGACTTAGGAACCCTAGGAATACACCTAGAAGGGGGGTTGAATAGGTGTTGAAGCTACCTTGAAAGATTTTCTAACGAAACAAATCTAAACGATCAAAACAAATGATTTTTGCAAATTCTACAGCACTTAATCGATTAAGCAAGTCGTGTACTCGAGTAGTACTCGATTAAGCTTGAACTTAATCGATTAAATATGACAGAAAACAGAAAAATCAATTTTCATTCGAATACGAAAATCAATCAATTCACATGTAAGATCAGAGATTCAGCGGAAATGATTAACACCTATATTCTTATTGATTAACCTAGTTATGAAAATGATTTTCCCTTTATCAATTTGAACAATTAAAGATTCAATTCAATCAATTATGAAAATCAATCTTTCTAGGTTTTCAACCAAGAACGCAATCAAATGACTTGAATATAAAGAGTAAGGGTTTAGAGATACGACACAGTGATTTATCCTGGTTCACTTTCATCCACTTGAAAGCTACATCCAGTCCCCTCTTCAACCAAGAGAGATTCTTCACTATGAGGAATTAGAGTTCTCAAATTACAAGTGATTGCCTCACAAGACTCCCTTCTTGCTAGCTTACAAGAGATAACCGACACCCTTGCCTTGTAATCCTATTGATCTTCTCTCTAATCTAACCTCTACCCCTTGTTGATAATCGACACAACAAGTCTTCAATTGCTTGATGATAAACCACACACCAAGGCTTCACTTGCTTGATTCACAACCAAGACTTCTTCTTCTTCTTCAATAAGAATGCACTTGCTTGATGATAAAATCGACACACCAAGACTTCTTGTTTGTTGTAGTGGCTTGCCTTCTTGCAAAGATTAAAACACAATAGAAAACACAAAACAATCCTATGAATCTCAATCAAGAGTTATGACAATTCACCATAAGAGATTCAAAGGTTCTTGATCAAAGAATAATATGAGAACTTTGATCTTTAGAAAATGAGAGAGAATAGAGTGGCTTGATTCTTTGTAAAAATTTGTATGAAAATGATTCTAACTGATCACAAATAATAGGAAAAGGTTTATATAGAATACCCAAAAGTTGTAGCACTTAAAAACTGATTTTGAGAAGTCAAAAACGTATTTAAAAATCAGTTCAGCAGTACTTAATCGATTAAGCAAGTCGTGTACTCGAGTAGTACTCGATTAAGTTATCACTTAATCGATTAAGTTGGTACTGTACATGTTCAAAACTTGTTTTCTCAAAATCCAACCTTTCCTTTAAAACCTTTAAGCCACCTATTGATTCTAGGTTAAGTGAAAACTCAAATTATGATTTAATCATGACTTATGAATGAGATTCACTACCCTCTATAATAATCTACCCAAATAAAAAACCTATGAAGCTTGAGAGGCAAAAGATAAAAGAAATACAAATACACTCAAACTTAGGTCTTCATGAGCTTGCTTTCTCTCTTCTTCATTTGATGTTTGTTGTTGCTTGTTGAGCTTGAAACTTGATCAACACTTGTAGCTTGTTCAAAAACACTTTGTCATTATCAAAACATTCATCATGTTCATCATGGAACTAACAATGGGAGGTTTAGTTTACATAAATTTGGAATAAAGGATTGAGTAATAATAATATGATACCTTAGATTTAAGAAGAATAAATAGGATTAATCTAGTGTCCAAGGACAAACTTTCGTAAATGTTCAGGCTTAGCTTTTAGGCAAAGGCTCTTGATTGGTTTGGTTTTTATCCCAACATGTAGCTCTGTAAAATTCTACTTGGAATGCCTATTGTGTAAAGCACAAATTTCAGTTTACAGTAACGCATATAAGAGATCTTAGATGTGATTATAATCTATGCTTCAGCTGATTCTGTTCTAACATTGCTTCCATACTGAATTAAGGGAATTATTAATCCAAAGGAAAATTAAAACTGAACAGCGTGAGATAGCTGGTCTCTAGTTGATTATGGACAAGAGTAGAAAAAAAAATCTAGTTCATAGCTAATCAGAAGAAAGAGGAAATACAATATTAATCTGTACTGAATGCCCAAGTTTAAAAATAATAATTTTGAATACAGTTGCTCATTGGTTAACATTTTAGAATGCAGTGTTATTTTATCATTTTCATGAACCAGCTAATCAACATATTAGTCTTGGTCTACAATAATTGTACAAAATTTAATACTTTGTTTTTTATTTTTCATTTTATGGAATTTCTTATTTTATCCTTTGCTTAAAGCCAACTTTTACCATAACCTTAGCTAGGAATAACTTGATTCTCATTATGAAAATCTTAATAGTTTGCTGAACAAGACATTATAAGAAAATATTACCTTGTGTGAAATGGTGTATGCTTGACTTATTGATTGTGAAATTAGGAATAGCTATTGTAATGATTGATATGGGCATGTTTGGAAATAGAATATTGGAACTTTAGTTTAGAAGTGAAAACTTAATACTTTGTTGTGACAATGAATATGTGAAATTTAATTATATTGTAGTTGATTATGTAAATTTGAACAATAGAGTGTGAGACAAACTAATTACTGTAAATGTTTCATTGATTTTTTTTGCATAAATTAGAATATCAAATAAGCTCCTCAATTGAACTCATATTTAAATGCAAATTATTTTCTAACTTTTTATGGAATATGAGTTCAATTGAGAAGTAATTAGTATCATGCATCATATATGGAGTAATAAGGGGATGATGAGGAAGTTGGGAAAGACATATGCGGAGGCACGTGAATGATATGTGATTAGGAGTTATCGTGGGTGGAACTTTGATCTCCTAGGAGGGCATGGACTGGCCAACCATGTCGGGAGATTGGTTCCGCGTTAACTACGGTAATTCTATTGGTCACAGAGTCATTTCGGGACCGGTTGAGGGTGGTTCCCTGCTATAGCCAACTTGGGCCTTCAACCCAAGTTGTACTGGATCGTGAGTGATGGCCAGTGCAAACATTGGTGGAGGGACGCTTACTCCCGGTTTGTCTTTCCCTGGAGCGGAGGGCGAAGTGTGGAAATTGAGTGTAATGTTGAATCATTGGATGAATGGCGACTTTGAGACTATATGAGTGAAAAGAGAAAATGATTGAGGTGAATATCATATTACAAATCACTCCATGATTGGATCCAATGTACTCCATAATGTAATAGTATGTGGATAGAAGTATAAAGTGGTGATGTGATCAATGGTCATTGGATTCAATTAATGGATTCCGAGAGACGAGCATGCATCATTCTTACAAAACAACACATATCATTCATGCATCATGGCATCTTTTTTTATGTAAGTGTGCCTTTGTTATAATGCAAATGAATAGAACTTATGTACTTGATCGTGACTTTAGTATTTAAAGGAGAAGAGAAATCTGATTGCTAAACTTAAATGAAACTGAGTAATTAATGAAATTAGTAATTATTGGTTTTATATTATTGTTATTTAATTCTTTATTTTTAATTATGTCAAACTACTCACTACCTTATTTTGACATTTTTAGGTACTTCCCCAAGCCCTGTTTTGACCTCGCTTGCTGCTGAGGAGAGGCAGACTCCTTCTAAAGGAGTTTAGACTCCACCTAGTGGTTATGACCATTCCTTTTGCAACCATGTCGAGGCTATATATGTATATATATATATTTCTTTTTTTGGCCTTCTTTGTATAGAAACATAATATAAATTCTTTTAAAAACTTTACTTTTTGAATCATGTAAAATTTAAGATTAAAAACTTGTTTTGTAGTTTGTAAATAGTACCACCTCCATAGTATGGTATCATGTGGTGGATACAAGTCTTCTGGAGGTATAATACCTTATATAATTTTATGTATTCTCTGGAACCGACAGGTACTATAAATAAAAATTTGGGGAATTCTTAAATACAAAGTAAACTCTGTCAAAATTTTCTTTAGAATTTTTCATTAACTAAAGTCTTAACCACAACAAAATATTATCCTTAATCTTATAACTAAAGAATTAAAAACTAGTGTTACAATTTATGGTATTCGAGCAATGGTTGCAATCCTCGGCTGTGGAGTGTGGACTCCCATACTCCTCAAAGTCTTACTCCACATGAGAGTAACTATAAAATTAGTACAGTTTAAATAATTGAAGGCTGTTATTGCTCTTATTATGTTGATTCTATTTCAGACGTAGTAGATGACTGCTAGAAATGCCCAGTTCTTCCAAAGAACCATTGGTGTTCAAGTGGTAACTTCCCAAAGCTAGAGTAGTTCTAACTCTCCCCAACTTGGGATTGTATGCCCAACCTGTGGAAGTGATTTAAAAACAAAGGAAATCAAAGAAAGAAATTCGAGGTTAGTTCAGGGGAACTCGAAACCAAGTAGGGATAAGGGTAAGAAACCCTCTCATCTAGGAGATTCTTATTCTGCCCTCCGACCAACAAGAGGACAATCTAAAGGAATGTGCCCCAAGGGATCTAGTTCACCCATCCTTAATTCTGAACCTCCTTGCCAATATTGTGGCAAACTCCATTGGGGCGTATGTTGGAAACTACGAAGCCAAGGAAGAGAACGACGTTGTTTTCTTTGCAGACAATCTGGCCATATGGCTGTTCGCTGTCCAAATGTAATACTGAAAGAGGATGAGACTGTCCCATTGGAGACTAGAAAAGTTGGTAAACATAGACCTGTCACTCGTAGCATGACCCGTCTCCTCAATAGTATTGAAGTTGACAATACAAAAGGACAAATTGAAGGTACACATTAAATTAATAGTGATGCTTGCTAAGTATTGTTTAATTATGATGCCATCTCTCTTTTATATCACTTTATCATGTTTATGTAAATAAGGTTGTTATAGTCTCCATACCTTGCAAACTTTTAGCGTCACCCCATTAATTCTACGATGATAAATACCCCTAGTTGTGTTTTAATGATATTAAATCCTGTATTTTAGTATTGACCTTACACGTTTTTCCTTAAGTCAACTCGATGTGATTCTTGGAATAGAGGGGATGTCCAACAATCACATCGTAATTGGCTGATACACCAAAACACTTGCACTAAACTCATCCTCTTTTAACCCAAAACTAGAAAAGAAGCCAAATAGCAATAGTTTGCCGACTCTAAGAAAATTAGAGCGATGTAGCGAAAAGAAACAGAAACCCTCAAGGGACATTCGAAGGATAAGTGTCACTAGAACCCAATACAAACCCAAACCTTGAATAGAAATCCTCTAGATTCTGAGCAAGTTGAGGTTTAAATCTAGATAGAGTATACCTAAGTAAATTAATTGGTAAAACTGTAGAAATCGAAGCCTAAACTAGAGTGCACCCTAATACCTCCCTAACTATGTTATGTATGCTTTAAACGATCGTAGAAAAAGCAAGTGTAACAAGCATATATTATTAAAATAATCTAGGATTCAATTTTGCCTTGAAAATTTAATATTATAACACTTTATACTCACTTAATTATAGTTTTATCAAATTGATCATCAATTGAAATTGTCGATTCCGAAACTACTTTCTAAGTAATTGTAAACTATTTACGTGTTGAAACCTAACTCCAAATTTTCAATTTCCAAATTGAAAATATTTAAGATAAAACTTATAGAAGTAATTCACATTAATGTTCTTTCATACGACTTGTATATATATATATATATATATATATATATATATATAGTATATATTTATATATATATATATAGTTACTTATGAGGTGTTATTTTCAAAACTTGATTTTTAAAACATTCAGAATAGTTTACAATTATACACACATATATGTATATAAGATTTTTTTTAAAATAAAAAGGTATGAAACTCCCTAAATAATTGAAATTTCGATAAAATCTTAAATGAAGTAAATCTCAAATAATGAAATACTTTTGCACCTTAAAACAAAATACGATCTTAACACTGCATTATCACTAGATAACAATTATTTCTATTTGAGTAAAACAAATATTGAATTTTGTACTTGAATTTTTCCTAAAAGCTTTAGAATATTAATTTGAAAATAAATAAAAATCATGTTGAGATATGGCGTAAGAGATTTTGTAAGAATGCTGACCTATAGGTACATAAGCGTGAAGGCGAATGTAGATTCTCTTTTGTGAGGAATCTCTTAAAACTCTTAGAGGACCAATGTTCCTCCAATTGTGCCCAACGATTATAGAGAAATCAAGAGGCACAAATGAAGATAAACCCACCATCAAAACCCTACCAAGCTACACGGAATAAAGCCTTATGAGACGATTAGGATAGACAACCAATAATACCATAACCAAAAAGGTACTCTAGGGAATGACAAAGATAGGGTAATCATAAGAAGTATGAGAGTAGTCGAGAAACTACGAGGAAAACCATATCGAAGGGAAACCACACTAGAAAAGTAAGTGCTAAAACCATATGAACTTTAGTTCTAAGACTGTGCTATTAGAACATGGAAAATGCAAATCGTGAAACTTAGAATCAACACCTTATAAAAACTTAGATGACCTTGGGACTCTTCTGAGAAGCTAGCAATGCCTGTAGATATCAATAGTAATAAGACATGAATACGCAATTGGCAACTTAAAAAGAGGCAGTAACTAATTCCGAAAAACAATTAACTCGTTCCCCATGTTAGGAAGAAAATCCTAGTAGCGATAAAGGATAACTAAGAGAAATGTTCCTGAATCAGAAAATATTACGAGATTATATCAAGACTCTGCATTCACTTAGGAGTAGAAACAACTCGATACGAAGGATAATTTGGCATGAAGGAAATCAATTAGGAAGTTAGGGAACATCCCGCGAATAACCAACCACCTAAGGGAAGTAGTAACTAACCTTAGGATAGTAACCAACAACTTGAGAGTTGCCCTATAGAAAATAAGGAATAGAAAGGAATTTGAGACCAACCATTACATTTAAAAAAAAAAGCACACCTACGACTACATTTATCGTGCCATTATTAGTATGGTTTCCTTTGAAACTTATAGGGAAAGTGGTACAAGACTCTCCTACGTTGATTCTAAGTGGGGGAGAATCAATTATCTGGTCCCTATATGGTTCCAGATACCACAAATCAGATTAGGACAATCCAGAAAAAGAGTAAAAACCGTGTTGATGAATGGACAAAAAATTGTGCCAACAAACATAAGTACCCCTTAAAATTTCACATAGTGACCATGTGTCCTCACGAAGTAATAACCACAAGCTGAGTAAGAAGAAATGGCGAAGTTCAAGAGGATACCTCAAAGCACAATTAACCATACCCAATTTTTAGAAGAACTAGAAGGAAAGCCTATCAAATTACATTACCTCATCACCAATCCAACACACCTAAGGTGGTCTATAGGTCTTAGCTAGATAAATATATCCATAACCCATCTCACCTCGTGTACTTCTTCACTAGAACCTTACATTAGAAATCCAACCGATTAGAGTCAAAGATAAGAGAATCATCAAACAACTGCGTGATAAGGGAAGGTCACGTGTTAAAGTGGATAGGAGTTAAAACAATGGAACGAAAACCTCATGGGAATTAACCAACAAAATAAAAACTTTACCTCCCCATTCCTTTGAAACGAACCGAATTTCGGGGACGAAATTCCTGTAAGTGGGGGAGTATTGTAACATTCTAAATTTTATCAAGTAATTATGTTCTTAAGTGGTTAAGATTCATGTGTATACTAATCAAATTTAATTAAGTGATTATATGCTTAAGGGATGAAATTTATTTAAGTGATTATAAAAGTTAACAATCATATAATTATGAAAATGAAAACTTTAATTTTTTTGGTATGTATTTTAATTTAAAAAGAGGATTTAAAATAAGTTAAAAGTGTTAAAAAATAAAAGAATCAACAGCACCAGATACGCGCGCGCAGGCGTGGGAGGTGGTGCGCCCAGGCGCGCATCGCCATAAATTCAGCACCAACACAATAAAATCCAGCCCTTTCTAGACTCTTCTCCACCCTACTCGAATTTTTCTTATTCTAAGGCATAAACCCACGAAAATACCTCCTCTTCTCACCGCAAAACTCAACCACCATCACCAAAAAATCCAACCTTCATCACCGAAACACTTCCATCTCATCTTCATAAACAAATCTTCTTCTTGGAATCTTGTAACATCCCGAATTGTAACCCGTAGTATAATTATGATAAATAATAGATTGAAATAATAATAACAATAATAAAGTTTGAGAATAACAAATTAAGGTTGCTTTTAATATTATAAAAGTGTTAGGAAATATTGGAATCTTAACACTTTGATTTCCTTAACATTATAAATTAAAGTTTTATTGAATTAAATAATTGTTTCCTATAATTTATCACGTAAGTGTTGGGTATTTTCATAAAATATATTATGTTAATTACGAAAGAGTATCTAATTAAATTTAATGTGAATTCTTTTAAAGAAAAATTATCATATTAGAATAATGCTAAACATTTTGAATACTTTACTTAGCTTTTATATATTCAACAATGAATTATGTTTAGTGTTTTTAAATATTTGACTGTATGACATTCTTAAAAATATATTTACTTATTTTATTTGATGGCTAAATTATATTTTAGATGCTCTTAAAAATAATCACTCATTGAAGGATATATTTTTTTTATATTTCCCTTTATTTGGACATACCAATATTGCATTACTTCGTAAGTTTATTTTGTGAGTAATATCAAATTACTAATCTTATTATTTACCCTACATGTGTTGGGATGATAATTAATTTGTGATATTGATTTCCCTTTTAATAATAATAATAATAGTAACAATAGTATTTTCCTTTCAAAATAAATAAATAAGTAATAATATTGATAAATAAATAGGGTGAAGGGCATAAAAGTAAATTTGGTGGGGTGAAAACCCTACCCTCCTTCTCTTGGGGTTCCAGCCGCCTCTCTTCTCTCTCACATCTTCTTCTTCAATCCAGAAGCCCAACTCCTTCTTACTCCCTCTTGTGGCCGCCGGTTCCCATTCCTACCACAACCGCCGCCGCTTGTGAACCCCCCTTTCTCTCACTTCTCCTTCTTCTCTCCACCGCTGGCCAAGCTTCTCTCTCTCTCTCCCTGCCGTCCCTTTCTCTCTCACCGCCTGTGTCTCGTCACTGCCCCAGCTCGCGCCGCCGCCACTGTGGGAACCGCGAGTGCTCTCCTCCGCCATTCGAGCAACTGCCGAGCTCCGTTGAAGTCGTGATTTCCGCCGTCACCGCCAAGTGTGCGCTCTCTTCCTCCCTCCTTGGGTTTCCGCGTCGCCGCCACTCGTATCCTCTCTTCGTTCGCGTTTGCGACTCATTTTCCCCTTGGAGTCGCGGTTCCGTCAAAGCCACCGCCGTTCGCTGCCATGGCGGAGCCACCGGCCACCGCCACCACTTATTTCCTCTCTCCTGTTCGTGTAGCTGCTGTTAAGGACCGAGATTGCCACCGCGGGTCACAGATCTGTCACCGTCACTGCGTCACAGCCATGGGATGCGGTGATGCAGGTTGCTGCCGCTGCCGGGTTTGCTTTGAACCGAATCGGGGCTGAACCGAACCAAACCGGCTTGCAAAATCAAATTTTGAGGGTAAATCCCTATCACCTTTTTTGTTACTTTGTGTTATGTTTAATAGTATTTTTGATAATATAAATAGTATTAGTGTTGATAATAATGATTTAGTTTTATATTATTTTGGAAAATGAGGGATATTGTAATTGAGTATTGATTTTTAATTATACTGTTATTTAGAATGATTTTAATTAGTTACATTGACTTGGGATAATATAGGATTAACTGTTATGTCAAAAGATGAGTTTTAAAAGCATTTTAATTAAATGTGTTGGGTTCCTAAGTAAGTGAGATGTCGTTTAGTTTTGGTGAGTTGTCCCTAAACTAAGTGATACATCAGTTAATTGGGAACCTGGATATTCAGCATAACATTAATCCGAGTTAAAGCGTTGAACACTAATTTCAAATTGAGGGGAGGTGAAATTATTTGAATGTTACAATGGTAACATTGGATCTATTTTTGAATCGAGAATACTTCCTTTTAATTTGGAATTAATAGTGTCAAGTAACAACATTTGAATTTTGTGGTTTGAAACTAAAACTAATTAACTTTAATGAATTTCTGGTGATTATGTTAGTTTCAAAATGTTAGTGTATTTTCCATAAAAAGCTATACTATTTATTAAAGAGACAATGATCTTAATTTGAAATCCTATGTTATTTTGGTTTGTAAATTATAGTTAAATAATTTCTTGATTTGGAAAACTTACGAAAATACTCTACTTTGATATATGATAAGTATATATCAAGATTTTAAATTGAGGTGCTTTTGGTGCGTTAAATTAATTACTATATGATTTAATAATATAGTTAGACTACGAAGGATCTTTAGGACAAACTCAAGCGATAACAATGGGCCACAACATGTGCGAGTATCGGTATATGGAAAGGAGTGCGGTTGTGAAAAGCTAAGAGTTAAAGCAAATACAGGTAAGGGGTTCTTTACCTTGCTTTAGGGAGTATTTTCTAATTAGCTCATAGTGCTTGCTAAGAGTATATGTATATACTTGGTTTGGAATTCAGATAGTTATTATAGGCTTAACGATCAAGAATGAAATAAATTAAACGAAATAGTTGTTAAATTGATATATGTGATAAATTTGGTATGCTAATTGCTAAATGTCATTATTTATGCCTAACTGAAATATATGGAGACTTGGTTGGTAACTAGAAATGATTATGTCCGATAGTTGTTATGTATGTTAGAAAAAGTATAGAGTTATGTGCTAGATTTAGATTAAAAACCCTAAAATAGATAATATTGTATAAAGTATTTAAATACGATATTTTGTGCTAAAATGTGATGTTGCTACTGGATATGTGTGATATTGTATTGCTCTAATTGTATGAAAATTTAGTAGTATAATTGGATAAAGTAAATATTGATTCTATGACATTGAATGCAAGACTTTAAAATATTGTGGTGCACTTTCAAAAGACTAATGGTAAATTAATTAAAAGAGCCAGTCTTGTAAGACGTTGTCCGGGTTGTGGGACTGTACGCATCGACTGGTTCGATTTGAGGTCGTGTAAGACGTTGTCCGGGTTGTGGGACTGTACGCATCGACTGGTTCGATTTGAGGTCGTGTAAAACGTTGTCCGGGTTGTGGGACTGTATGCATCGACTGGTTCGATTTGAGGTCGTGTAAGACGTTGTCCGGGTTGTGGGACTGTACGCATCGACTGATTATACTTAATGTCTTGTAAGACGTTGTCCGGGTTGTGGGACTGTACGCATAGACTTGTGCGATCCAGATCTTGTAAGGCGTTGTCCGGGTTGTGGGACTGTACGCATAGATCGCGTAAGACGCCATAGTGCGCAGCTGTAAGACGTTGTCCGGGTTGTGGGACTGTACGCAATGATGGATCCACGTTAATAAATTTCCAAATGTTATGAGAAAATCAAGGTATATGTAAAGAGAAAAGAAATCATGGAAAAATCAAAAGATTTGATGAAAAAGGTATATATGAGAATCAAATGAAAAATACATGTGGTAATAGATCAGTGAATGGTACAAAGAAAGAATTGCGATGTTATATATGAGATTGAGAAATATGTCAATTTGTATACTTTGGAAATGTATGAAATAATGAAATTAAAACTATGAAAGGACTATTTTATTATGGAAATGAAAATAATTGAATTGATTGGGAATGCTTATTGGACTATGTGCAATATGTAGGGTCTGCCGACCACATAAGGACTCAAGTCTTATTTAAGGGACTCTTCTAAGACCCTTTCCTCGGTTTACTCAGCACAACGTCCCTCACTCGGACTCATTGGCTCCGAGCGTACGAAAGGACCAGGCTCGGACTTGATGGGGACGAGCCTCACAAACGGTCTTCAACCCATCGGCTCGGGACTCTAGGGCCGAGACATATCGTCGGCTGGTAGATAGACTCAGTCTTACCAAGGCTTCTCATCCCTTCCGCAAATCTCTCCTAGATTCTCGCAACAGGCTAGACATGAGATCTTGAGCTGATCCTATCCAGATTCTAAGAGCATAAACCTCCGATATTATCTCAGAAAATCCTGGCTCAGCTTAACCCTGATACAGGGCCCAGACGGCCCACGTCAGCTTCCTCCAAACCCTATAAATGGCTCCTTACAGCTAGGGTTTCAGGTACGTACTCTCATCCCTAAGTTGACACTCTGCACACACTTGTTGACTGGGGAGACCCTGCTTTTCCCGACTGGAACTGCAGAAACACCACAAAGTCACATATTAACACTTGATCCTCTCTTGGGCTCCTGGTTCCATAATCTTGAGCACTTAGAGGGTTAAGGACATAGTGTTCAAGGACACTACATTGGCGCCGTCTGTGGGAATCGAATAACCAGTATTCCCACCCACTGATCTCATGGCAAACAACAATAATGATGGTAATCAAGAAGATCTCCGCCGTCGCCTCTGTGGGAGGCCACCCAAGACCGGGAGAAACGTGAGGGACAGAATTGCTCCGGGAGCACCAACTGGAGGTAATCAGGCTGACGTTCAGACAATTCCTCCAGTTCCAACGGCGGATCAGGCACAAGCCACGGTTCCTCCAGCTGGCCAAGTTCTCGTTGAGGGCGGCGAAGGGCAGTCTAACCCTCATACCGTCCCTGATGGGCACGTTTCAGAATGGCGTGACACGGCTGATTCTGGACATCAGTCTCGTCGGGCTGCTGCTGGCTCACGAACTGATGAGGATCGGCGAGTTGAACGGGCCGATCGGCGTGATCATTCCAGGGCTGACAGGTCTAACAGGGAGATACCTCATTTGACTAGAGGTCGTTTTGGAACTCTTCAAGGTGGTCAGCGTTCTGAAACGGAAGGCAGATCTTACATGACTACTTCTTTGGAACGAAGGAGAGAGGAGTCGATCATGGAGATCTTGAGGACTCAGACTTCTTTAATTGAAAAGCAAAACCAAGCCATTGCTACTCTTCAACAGCAGAGCATGGCAAGGATTGCCGAGCAAGGCCCTTACGCGGCCTATGGTAATCCGAGCAATCTTCCCCCACCTCCACCCCTCAACCCAAACTTAATCCCAGAACGTATCACTAGGGAACCCCATCCTGGACACCCTTTCACACTTGAGATTATGGCTTTCCAAACCCCGCAGACTTATATGGGTCATCAGAATATTCCTCGGTACAATGGAACAACTGACCCGATGGACCACATAGCTGCCTACGAGTCCTCTATGATGTTTTATGGAGGAGGGGATTTTATGAAGTGCCGAGCTTTCTCAATGACTCTGGGCTCAGCGCCTTTGAGATGGTTCAATTCTCTACCCGCCAATTCGATCCGACCGTGGGCTGAGCTTAGACAAGCATTCATAAACAGGTACACGGCCAGTATGTCACAGCCCAAATCAGACCACTCACTAGCTGGAGTTGCACAGAGACCCGACGAGTCTCTACGCGACTACCTAGCTCGGTACCAACAAGAGGCCAGTGGCATATCAGGTCTGCAATCAGGAGTATCTGTTCTCTTGCTCACTCAAGGGTTGCAGGATGGAGATTTTAAGGATTGCTTGATTGGGGAACCACCTAAGAACATGGCCGAACTTAGGGAAAGATCCAGGAAATACGTTAATCTAGAGGAATTCCATAGGATCAGTACTGTAGCAAGGGGTGGCGAAGGATGACATGAGCAACGTCCTCGTCAAAACGACGTTCGGCAAAATGATCGTTTTCGAGATAGGGGAAGGAAAGACAAAAGAGAAAGAGAGAGGGGAAAAACTGCCTCCAAAAGGCAAGTATGATGAATATACCCAGTTGACAGTCCCGAGGAGTCAAATCCTTCGTGAGACTATGCATACAGAGATGCGTAACATCACTCGGCCACCAGCTTTAAGGAAGGTAGCTCAAAAGGATAGGACAAAGTACTGCGATCATCACGATGGATGGGGGCATACCACCGACCAGTGTACCCAGTTGAAGGACTTAATCGAAGAGATGGTAAGGGATGGTAAGCTTCAACAATATATTGGCGAAGCGTTGCGCAAACGCTCCAGGAGAAAGAGTCCTTCACCACCCAAAATCGAACAGAAAAGAACTAGAAGCCCTTCACCACCTGCAGGGGGAGCCTCTACCCAACCATCCGAGAAGGAAAAGAATTCTTTTCTCATCGGCACCATTGCTGGAGGATTAGCAGGTGGAGGGGAAAAGAAGTGTGATCGCAAGAAGTATGTGGGACAAGTCCTTTCGGTGGCCAGCCGACCAATCCAAAAGCCCAGAAAGAAAAACATAGTCATCAGCTTTAGTGATGAGGATTTTGAGGACATCTTACAAGACCATAATGACCCAATGGTAGTTACAGCCAGGCTCGGCAATTACGAAGTCAGAAGGATTCTTGTTGATCAGGGGAGTTCGGCAGACATCATGTTTCTGGATCTGTTTGAAAAATTGAAGTTGAGAAGATCTGATCTCACCCCATTCGAGGGAAGTTTGATTGGCTTCACGGGACATTCAATTGTTCCCTTAGGCCACATCCATCTCCCAGTGACCATGGGGGAACCACCCTCTGCTCGGACTGAAATGGTAAAGTGGCTAGTTGTCCAGGCCCCCTCGGCATACAACACCATCTTTGGCCGAACTGCACTCCAATCTTTTGGTGCTGTTGTATCGACGGTCCACTTGGCCATGAAATTCCCAGGGTCTGATGACAAGGTAGTAACAGTGCGGTCCGAACAGGAGTTGGCTCGGAAATGTTATAATATCAGCCTGGGCAAGTTGAAGCTTGATGATGAGAAGATCATGCAAGAACCACTTAACAAGGGAAGTGTCAACTTAGCAGATCTTGACGTAAGAGAAGAGGATGAAACTAGGCCGACCCCTCAAGGGGACTTCAAAAAGGTGATTTTAGGCCCTGATCCTTCTCGTTGCGTCAAGATGGGGGTTGGCCTTTCTGAGGAATTGGAAAAAGAACTGACTGAATTGCTGGTGGAAAACAAAGACTTGTTTGCCTGGACCTCGGCAGATATGCCAGGAATCGATCCGAACTTCATTTGCCACAGGTTGAGCGTGTATCCTGGAGCCAAGCCAGTGTGTCAGAAGAAAAGAAGAGTCGGAGTTGAGAAGGCACAGGCAACAGATGAGAAGGTAGCCGAGCTACTAGAAGCAGGATTTATCAGGGAGGTGGTGTATAATGATTGGTTGGCCAATCCCGTGCTAGTGAAGAAGTCCAATGGGAAATGGAGGATGTGCGTGGACTACACAGACTTGAACAAAGTTTGCCCTAAGGATCAATACCCACTTCCCTGCATCGATAAACTTGTGGATAGCTCGGCGGGTTATCAAAGGCTTTCATTTATGGATGCTTATTCGGGGTACAATCAGATTCCAATGTATCCCCCGGATCAGGTGAAGACTTCATTTATCACAGAAAATGCCACATATTGTTACAATGTGATGCCATTTGGATTGAAAAACGCTGGGGCAACTTACCAGCGGATGATGAACAAGGTGTTCGGCCCCTTGATTGGGCCGAGAATGGAGGTATACATAGATGATATGATTGCAAAGAGCTTGAAAGAAGAAGATCCCGCTAAGGATTTGAAGGTAATTTTGGGAAGGATCCGACAGTTCGGCATGAGGTTAAACCCGGAAAAATGCACGTTTGGAGTTCCAGCAGGGTCTTTCCTCGGATTCATGCTTACCGAGCGCGGAATCGAGGCAAATCCAGAAAAGTGCCGAGCCATTCTTGATATGAAGAGTCCGTCAGATATCAAGGGTGTCCAACAACTGACAGGTCGGGTTGCGGCTGAAGAAACCGCAATTGGTGGTTGAAACAACTAAGGAACCCTAGGAACACACCTAGAAGGGGGGTTGAATAGGTGTAAAAGAAACCTTGAAAGATTTTCAAAAGAATTAAATCGAAACAATCAAAACAAATGATTTTTGCAAATTCTACAGCATTTAATCGATTAACCTGAAATTTACTCGAGTATTAATCGATTAAATATATGCTTAATCGATTAAATCTGACAGAAAACAGAAAAATCAATTTTTCATTCGAATACGAAAATCAATCAATTAACACGTAAGATCAGAGATTCAGCGAAAACAATTAACACCTATATTCTTATTGATTATCCTAGTTATGAAAATGATTTTCCCTTTATCAATTTGAACAATAAAGATTCAATTCAATCAATTATGAAAATCAATCTTTCTCTAGGTTTTCAACCAAGAACACAATTAAAAACTTGAATGTAAAGAGTTAAGGGTTTAGAGATACGACACAGTGATTTATCCTGGTTCACTTTCATCCGCTTGAAAGCTACATCCAGTCCCCTCTTCAACCAAGAGAGATTCTTCACTATGAGGAATTAGAGTTCTCAAATTACAAGTAAGTGCCTCGCAAGACTCCCTTCTTGCTAGCCTACAAGAGATACCACACCCTTGCCTTGTAATCCTATTGATCTTCTCTCTAATCTAACCTCTACTCCTTGTTGATAATCGACACAACAAGTCTTCTTTGCTTGATGATAATCCACACACCAAGGCTTCACTTTGCTTGATTCACAACCAAGACTTTCTTCTTCTCCAATGAGATTTGCTTGATGATAATCGACACACCAAGTCTTCTTTGTTTGTTGTAGTTGGCTTGCCTTCTTGCAAAGATTACAACTCAATGAATACACATGACACTCCTATGAATCTCAATCAATAGCTATGACAATTCACAATAAGAGATTCAAAGGTTCTTGATCAAAGAATATGAAAATATGAAAGCTTTGATCTTTGAAATTGAGAGAGAATAGAATGGCTTGATTCTTGTAAAATTGATTATGAAAGTGTTCTCCTTAATCACAAAGATGGAATAGGTTTTTATAGAATACCCAAAAGTTGTAGCACTTGAAAACTGATTTTGAGAAGTGAAAATCGTATTTTAAAAAAACCAGTTCAGCAGTACTTAATCGATTAAATCTTCACTTAATCGAGTACTAATCGATTAAATTCATCCTTAATCGATTAAACATGTCTGATACTTGTTTAAAACTTGTTTTCTCAAAACCAAACCTTTCCTTTAAAACCATTAAGCCACCTATTGATTCTAGGTTAAGTGAAAACTCAAATTATGATTTAATCATGACTATGATAGAGATTCACTACCCTCTAAATAAACTACCCAAATAAAAGACCTAAGAAGCTTGAGAGGCAAAAGATAAAACAAATACAATTACACTCAAACTAAGTCTTCATGAGCTTGTTTTCTCTCTTCTTCATTTGATGTTTGTTGTTGCTTGTTGAACTTGAACTTGATCAACACATGATAGCTTGTTCAAAACACTTTGTCATTATCAAAACATTCATCATGGAACTTACAATCTCCCCCTTTTTGAAAATGACAAACCATTTTGAATTTGATTGAAGTTGTTGATGCTTTAACAATTTGATCACTTGGTGAGAAACTTGCTCCCTCTCAATCAATGCATTTGATATTTGAAAACCAATTGATAGAAGCTTGATTCTCCCCCTATCTTCAACAACTTAGCTCAACCTACATAAAAACAACAAAACAACCTTTCTCCCAAAAACATATCATTTCTCTCATTTTTCAAAACATACCATCCATTTCTCCCAAAACATACCATTTCTCCCAAAATATCGTTTCTTCAAAACATACTATTTCTCCCCCTTTGGCATTATCAAAAAGAAATATATACCAATTGAAATATAAAATACTAAGCCAAAATAGAGAAACAAACATTTATTTCTTCAAAGTAATATATACCAATATCAATTGAAATATAACAAGTACTATACTTTGAAATGTGATACCAATTGGCAAGAGAATATAACAATGAATTATGAACCAATAGAAATACTAAGAAGTCATAATACCAATTGAGATATCATCAATGTAAAGAAATAAGATATATTGTGATATTTCTTCAATAACAACAAAAACATGATAATCATCTAATCATCAAAATTAGTATCAATTGAACTTTAGAAAAGAAATTGAGGAGATACCAATTGAGAAGATACTATAATCATCAATATCTAACAATATCACTTGTACCAAATTTGTAGGACTTCTTTTGAGATGCAAAAGTAATACCAATTGAAGATGCAAATATATGAATAACACTTGTAAGCCCTTTGCTCTTCAATCATACCTACAAAACAATTATGCTTTGCTTTTTGGTATCCAAATTGTCTTGGATCCATTTTTGTTAGTGTAGGGACTTTCACCCTTTTTCATCCAAACAAAATCTCCTTTAGGTATACCATGCACTTTAACATAACACACATTTGAAGTATGTCCATGAGTACCACAATAGAAACATGTTGGTGCATTTGAAAAATCAACTTTTGAAAAATCAACAACATTTCTATGAGAATTACTCTTAGCATTAGTATAACCCAAACCAAACTTGTTTGAATTTTCTCTTTGAAAATTTAACAATGTGCGCAATCTAATATCACCACTAGAGAAACTTGCAAGCTTATTTTTCAAAATAGCATTTTCCTCTTTAAGCAACTTGCAATCCTCACAATCAACCACAATATTCACTCTACTAGCACAATCACAAGAAGAACTAGCATATATAAGATCAAGAGTTTCATTTTCAAGATTAAGCTCATCAACTTGTTTTTGAAGTTCTAAAATCTCTTTTTGATGTTTCAAAATGAGCTTCTTTATTTCAATGTTTTTCAAAGCTAGTTTTTCAAGTTGTTCATGCATTTCTTCATAAGCATTATATAACAATTCATATTTAGAAGAAATTTCGGATTTAGTATGACTTACATCGCTTTCCTCGCTTTGATAACTTGATTCATCATTTGAACTTTGTTCTTCATCTACTAGAGTTATCAAGTTGAGACAAGCGGCTTCTTCATTATCCGATGAACTACTCGATGTGCTTTTCTTCTCTTCTACATCACTATCCCAAACTATGTAAGCTCTTTTAGATTTTGAATTTTTCTTTTCTTTCTCCTTCTTCTTGAGATACCTAGAGCATGAATACTTGAGATGTCCGGGTTTTCCGCATTCATGGCAAACTACACCTTCTTTTGATGTCTTGGTCTTGTAGTGTGGAGAATCCTTCTCTTTACGTTTGTCTTTGTTCAACCTTCCTTTTCTCCTTAGAAACTTGTCAAATTTCCTTAGCAAAAGTTTCATTTCTTTTTCATCAACATCCGAATCGGAATCTTCACTATCATCATCATCGGAACTCTCTTTCTTTTTGTATGATCTATTTGCTTTAAGAGCAAGTCCCTTTCTTTCTTTGTTCTTATCCGACTCTTCATTGATACTTAATCGTCCAAGCTCCATTTCATGTTCTTGAAGCTTTCCGAAAAGTGTTGCTAGATCCATAGCATCCAAATTCTTAGATTCAACAATAGCCGTTACTTTTGGTTGCCAATTCCTGTCTAAACATCTCAACACTTTGTTAGAAAGTTCACCTTGTAAGAAAGTCTTACCAAGAGCAAGTAAATGATTAATAATATGAGTAAAACGTTTTTGCATATCATTAATAGATTCATTTGGAAGCATTTGAAACAATTCATAATCACGCATTAAAGCATTCAATCTAGCTCTCCTAACCTCACTAGTTCCTTCATGAGTCACTTGTAAAGTGTCCCACATTTCCTTAGCACTAGAACATTGAGAAACTCTAAAGAACTCGTCATAGGATAAAGCGGAGTTAATGATATTCTTTGATTTATAATCATATTGAACTTTCTTTCTATCATCATCCTTCCACTTATCCTCGGGGATCAATTGTTCTACACCTTCAACTAAACTAGAGGGGATATGAGGACCTTTTTCAACTACTTTCCAAATTTCACTATCTATGGCTTGGATAAAGATTTTCATTCTAACTTTCCAATATGCATAGCCTTCTCCGGCAAACAATGGAGGACGATTTATCGAAGCACCTTCACCAACAAAGGGATTCATGGAACCCATTGCGATTTTCTTAAAGGATCTTTACGAAAAAGCTCTTATGCTCGTGTCTTTCGACCGAGCTCTGATACCAATTGAAGAAACCGCAATTGGTGGTTGAAACAACTAAGGAACCCTAGGAACACACCTAGAAGGGGGGGTTGAATAGGTGTAAAAGAAACCTTGAAAGATTTTCAAAAGAAATGAATCGAAACAATCAAAACAAATGATTTTTGCAAATTCTACAGCATTTAATCGATTAACCTGAAATTTACTCGAGTATTAATCGATTAAATATATGCTTAATCGATTAAATCTGACAGAAAACAGAAAAATCAATTTTTCATTCGAATACGAAAATCAATCAATTAACACGTAAGATCAGAGATTCAGCGAAAACAATTAACACCTATATTCTTATTGATTATCCTAGTTATGAAAATGATTTTCCCTTTATCAATTTGAACAATAAAGATTCAATTCAATCAATTATGAAAATCAATCTTTCTCTAGGTTTTCAACCAAGAACACAATTAAAAACTTGAATGTAAAGAGTTAAGGGTTTAGAGATACGACACAGTGATTTATCCTGGTTCACTTTCATCCGCTTGAAAGCTACATCCAGTCCCCTCTTCAACCAAGAGAGATTCTTCACTATGAGGAATTAGAGTTCTCAAATTACAAGTAAGTGCCTCGCAAGACTCCCTTCTTGCTAGCCTACAAGAGATACCACACCCTTGCCTTGTAATCCTATTGATCTTCTCTCTAATCTAACCTCTACTCCTTGTTGATAATCGACACAACAAGTCTTCTTTGCTTGATGATAATCCACACACCAAGGCTTCACTTTGCTTGATTCACAACCAAGACTTTCTTCTTCTCCAATGAGATTTGCTTGATGATAATCGACACACCAAGTCTTCTTTGTTTGTTGTAGTTGGCTTGCCTTCTTGCAAAGATTACAACTCAATGAATACACAAGACACTCCTATGAATCTCAATCAATAGCTATGACAATTCACAATAAGAGATTCAAAGGTTCTTGATCAAAGAATATGAAAATATGAAAGCTTTGATCTTTGAAATTGAGAGAGAATAGAATGGCTTGATTCTTGTAAAATTGATTATGAAAGTGTTCTCCTTAATCACAAAGATGGAATAGGTTTTTATAGAATACCCAAAAGTTGTAGCACTTGAAAACTGATTTTGAGAAGTGAAAATCGTATTTTAAAAAAAACCAGTTCAGCAGTACTTAATCGATTAAATCTTCACTTAATCGAGTACTAATCGATTAAATTCATCCTTAATCGATTAAACATGTCTGATACTTGTTTAAAACTTGTTTTCTCAAAACCAAACCTTTCCTTTAAAACCATTAAGCCACCTATTGATTCTAGGTTAAGTGAAAACTCAAATTATGATTTAATCATGACTGTGATAGAGATTCACTACCCTCTAAATAAACTACCCAAATAAAAGACCTAAGAAGCTTGAGAGGCAAAAGATAAAACAAATACAATTACACTCAAACTAAGTCTTCATGAGCTTGTTTTCTCTCTTCTTCATTTGATGTTTGTTGTTGCTTGTTGAACTTGAACTTGATCAACACATGATAGCTTGTTCAAAACACTTTGTCATTATCAAAACATTCATCATGGAACTTAAATCGGCTCTCTCGAGGTTTCTGTCTCAGTCAGCTAGGAAGGCCCTCCCCTGGTACAAACTGCTGAGGAAAGAAAAGGAAAAGACATTTGAATGGGACGAGACATGCGAAAAGGCCTTTACTGACCTTAAGCAGTACTTGGCTTCTCCCCCGATCTTGTCTAGTCTGGTAAATGGAGAAATTATGTTCCTTTACTTATCAGTGGGTGATTCTGTAGTAAGTTCGGCTTTGGTCCGAGAGGAATCTGGCAAAGAATCCCCCATCTATTTCGTCAGCCGAGCTCTTCAGGGACCAGAGTTGAGGTATCAGAAAGTGGAGAAATTGGCTTTTTGTCTGGTTATCACAGCTAGACGATTACGTCAATACTTCCAGAGCCACCATATCACAGTCAGAACAGCTCAGCCGATCCGTCAAATACTTCAGAAACTTGATCTGGCAGGAAGAATGGTGACGTGGGCCATTGGGCTTTCCGAGTTTGAAATCACTTTCGAACCGAGGAAGGCAATGAAATCTCAGGCCTTAGCTGATTTTCTCACCGAGTTTACTGAGCCATTGACGAGCTCAAACTTGGATTGGAATATTTATGTTGATGGATCAAGTAACAAACTTGGGGCTGGTGCAGGAATAATCTTGGAGAACTCCGAGGGGGTCACCCTCGAATATTCTTTGAAGTTTGGATTTTCAACTTCGAACAATCAGGCGGAGTATGAAGCCGTATTGGCCGGGCTGAGAATGGCAAAAGAAGTAGGGGCCCGAGAAGTGAAAATTTTCAGCGATTCTCAGTTGGTAGTTTCACAAGTCAAGGGCGATTACCAGGCTAAGGAACCAATCCTTCAAAAGTATTTGGAGAAAGTGAAGTTCCTATCCTCGGAGTTTGCTAAGGTCGAATTCTGCCACATCCCAAGGGAGAGTAACAGCCGAGCGTATATTCTCTCCAAACTTGCTTCGACAAAAAGTCCTGAGAACAACAGAACGTTGATCCAAGAAATGATGCATGGACCTAGCGTTGTCCTCTCTATTTCGCTAGATCCGAGCTGGATTGCTCCGATAACGGGCTACTTGGAACAAGGGGTTTTTCCAAGTAATCCAATAGAGGCCAAGAAACTCGTCAGAAAAGCTTCACAGTTTGCCCTAGTTGATGGAGTCTTGTTTCGCTGAGGGGTCAGCGGCCCAATGCTTAGATGTTTAGACCCTGCCGAAGCAAAATAGGAATTGGAGGAAGTTCACGGGGGCATTGGAAGTCACCATATTGGGGGGAAGTCACTAGCTAAAAAGGTTCTAAGGGCAGGATACTACTGGCCGACTCTTCAACAGGATGCGATCAACCATGTGAAGAGGTGCGACAAGTGTCAATTTCACAATGATGTGTATCAGAAACCGGCTGAGGAACTCCATTCACTTTCATCTCCCTATCCCTTCTATCAATGGGGAATGGATCTGATTGGATAGTTCCCCACCGCTCCAGGACAGCTAAAGTGGGTGATAGTGGCCATTGATTATTTTACTAAGTGGGTGGAAGCCGAGCCTCTTGCAACCATCTCCTCGGCCAAGGTGCTGAAGTTCTTTGAAAGGCAAGTTGTGGCTCGGTTTAGAGTGCCACAAGTGCTGGTGACTGACAACGGAACCCAATTCGCGGCAAAGGCGTTCCAAGACTTAGTCAATGCTTTGAACATAAAACATTACTTTTCCTCGGTCGAACACCCTCAGACTAATGGCCAAGTAGAATCTGTAAACCAATCTATCATCCAAGGGATCAAGAAAAGACTCGAAGGCGCGAAAGGGAATTGGTTGGAAAACTTGCACGAAGTGCTTTGGTCGTATCGCACCACCATACAAACTTCAATAGGAGAGACACCATATCGGCTCACTTATGGTTGCGACGCAGTCATCCCCATTGAAAAGATCATCCCTTCATTCCGAGCTATGCAACAACCGAATCCCCTCAACAACACTTTATTGTGTTAGGATCTTGTTTTATCGGAAGAAGTCAGGGATTCAGCGGTCGAACGAGAAAAGCATGCTAAGATTATGCAAGCAAAAGGGTATAATCGCTCGGTCGTATCCAGAGAGTTCGAGGTAGGCGACCTTGTCTTGAGGAGAGCTGATTTGGTCTCAAAAATGCAAAGGACGGAAAACTGGCCCAAAGCTGGGAAGGACCATACCGAGTTGCCTCCAAGACTGGAACAGGAGCCTACAAGCTCGAAACTCTCTCGGGTGCCCTCATCAACAACACATGGAACGTGGCGAAACTTCGAGCTTATTACAGTTAGTTTTTCATTGTTTCAATTTCGTTTTCAATAGTTTTAGTTGTTTCATTACATTTGCTTTTTGAATTGTTTCTTTGTTTAATAATGGTGTACGCTCGGTGAAACTCCGAGCCCATTGTAATTTGCTTCAAATGAATAAAAGTTCTCGTTATTGAATTCATTGTATCACGTACTTTTCTTCGTAACCGATTAGCCACCGATTATGGCGCGAACGATTATGAACAGCTCTAGCAAGAGCTTATAACTCGTCAAGTACTTTAAATAAGACTCCCGATTAAATCATGATTTCATAAAATCATTTTACATCGCGGATAGAGGAACCCACCTCGGCTAAAGGGCTGGAGTTCCGTGGTCTTAACACTTGAATTCTTAACAAAGAGTGTAAAAAGAAGCATAACACGATTACGAATATTATAAAATATTCCAAACGAAACACAACAATATAAGTTTAAACCCATTTACTGGGGCAATTACAAAAGGGAAAGCAAAATGATAAAGCTACTCTAAGTCGGACAGTACAATGCCGTCGGCGTCAAATTTATCTTCTTCTTCTTCTTCACCTTCAGCATCCTCGGCATCGTCCCCTTCGGAATCCTAGACCAAATGATCAGGCAGATCGGCGCTGTTCAGATCTATGGGAGCCCCACTTGGGCCGACAATTCGACCATCTTTCACAACAAAATTAGGGTCAGCACCCTTGGTCAAGAGCCCAGGATTCAGAATGCAGAGTTGCTCGGCAGTGTTGTAGAAAGAATCCTCAACTCCACGATCCCAATTGAATAGATGCTCCTTGGCTGCTTTCTTGTGTTTGAGAGATTTTGCTCTCATCTTCTCCAAAGAAGTTCGGAGCCCCAGAATCTCATCCTTAGCATACTCATGTTGCTCCTGAGCCACGGCAGCAGCCTGCTCCGTTTTCTAAGCTTTCTCTATCGTCGCTCGGAGAGCAGCAACGTCTTCCTCAGCTTTTTTCAGAACCTCTTCCGAGCGCTTTATCCTCTTTTCGGCCCCCTGGAGTGTCTCTTTGGCCCTAACCTTGGCACCTTCAGCATCTTGTGCCACCTTTTGCAACCGTTCGTTTTCAGCTGCCAAGGTTTGCAACTTCTTGTTAAGACCTTCAACTTGAAGTTGTAAATAATCCTCCCGCTCGGCTGCCTCGGTCCTTTTCTTCTTTTCCTCGGGGGCCATCCCAGCATGAGCGTCGTCTCCATGATGACCGAGGTGATGAAGTATGCTCGCACCCCTCAGGAGACTCTTCACCAACGACTTACAGTTGTTCTCCCAAGTCCCAAGGGTCCAGGCCTCAATCACTTCAGCATTCTTGGGAGGAAAGACAGTAGCAACAAGTGTATCAGTCATCTTTCGGTGCCACACTGTCTTGGCAGCAGCTTCCTCCTTTCCCTCTGAAATCTCTACCCCTTTATTTGACTTGCTCAAATTAAGCCAATCTCCAGCAAGACCCTTTCCTTTTTCTAGCCGAGACCTCTTGAGGGGACACTCGGGAGTGCCTTGAGGAGTTGTTTGAGCCTCCACTTCGACGTTTACAGCGTCGACGATACGATCCCCTTTTATCACCGGCTCAACACCTTTGATCCTAACAGTCGGAGTGGCATTGGGGATAATGGTCGGACTTTCAGAAGGGGTCGGTTCAGAGGATTGACTCATGTTTGGGGAGCCAGATGCAGCTTTGATTGCAGCCAACTGTGATACTCTAGCTGCTCGAGCTTCGCTTTTCTTGGCCTTGGTTGCTTTCTTCCCCATTGTTTCTACAAGAAAAAATGGATCAGTACAATATATATATATATATATATATATACAGTACCCAGCTCGGCCTTCACTTCGTCTCGTGTTTCTTTCAACAGGATTCGTTTGGTATCAATTTGACCATTTGCTTGAAGGTATTCCCAAACATGGTCGCATAATCGCCTTTCGGCTTTTGTCAAATCCGCCTTAAAGTCGAATTGATACAAGGAGGGTCCTCGGTTATAAATGTTAGTCGTCCAACCCAGTGGAAACCGAGGCAGGACCTTGATCACTCCACCTTCTTCAACTCGTTCCATGAACCAACATACTCCAGCCCCAGTGTACTCGTATTGGAAGAAGAGAGGTTTGAAAGACTTCCAAGAATCAGTCACCTTGGCGAAGAGGGCATGCCCCCTCCGAGCCTTTAGGGACACCCAAAGCCCCTTGGAATCACCAAACTTATTTACTTGGGGAGCGTATAACCAGAAAAAAGATCGTACAGTTGCTACCAAATTTTCAACGTCACAAAATTGCTGGAAGGCTCGGATGAAAGCCCACCCACTTGGATGCAGTTGGCTAGGAGCTATTCCTAGATGAATGAGGACTTCAATTTCGAAGGTGGAAAAGGGCATGCGGATGCCGACTTTAGTTGCTATTTCTTCGTAGAAATAGAAAAATTGACGATTTTCCGGTACTTGGAAGCATATTCGGTCGTCGATTCCCAAAGGTCTCAATACGAATTCTGAGCCATTTCCATCAGCGCTCGGAGGTGTTAAAATTGGTCGAAGATGGTTAAGACTATCTGTTGTCAGCAATGAAGGTCTCGTCCCTAGCACTTCCCGATCAAAAACGGCGTCGTACTGCGCATGATTGGGCGGCAGAGGATATTCTTCAGGGTTGGTAACACACCTGCGCTCCACCATATCTGGGGAAAAAGCAAAAGGCTCGGCGTTAGGATTTTTTACAGCACATGTTTTTATTCTAAAATTAAGGCCGAGCCCTGGACTTTTTCCCCCTCCCTCGGTGGTTCTCCTAAAGTTTCTTCCTCCACGGTATGACGATCAGGGCTTATCCTAACTTGAGCTCGACGCTCGGCAAACCTATAAGCTAACAACCACTTATTCTCTTCTGCGGGATTCGATGGATACTCTACGACTAACGGTTCCGTCTCGATGGATCCTGGGCCAAAAGGGGGAGTAGAAGGGTGTACAAGATCATCAATGTCAGAATTTCCATAATTTCTCTCATCCCCAGAATTTCTCTCATCCCCAGAATTCCCAGAAGAACTTGAGTCATTATCACTAGAAGGTTCTTCTCCTAATCTCCTGCAAAGTTCACGGTAAATTCTCCTCAAACCTCTCCATCCTCTCATGATCTAAACGAAAAGAATCTTGAACGCTACTTACCCAGAACAACAACCCAGAACCACGAAACCCAGAATCCCCAAAATCAAAACTCCTTGCAAAACCCAAAACCAAAAACCCCTTTTACAAAAAGAGGAAATCGCAGAAGCAGAAATAAGAAGAGTAGAGGAAATTACCTGTTTTCAGTTGCTGGAAAGGATGATGATAGGAGAAGGTTGCGGACTCGAAAGCAGGGATAATGGGAAGGAGATTGACAAGAGAAAATAGTGGGATTCTGATCTAAGAAGAATATTTTGGAGTGAGGAAAGGAAAAATGAAGGAGGGTAGTAAAGAGATTGGAGTAATTCGAACTAATGAAGGAAACTTTTCAGTTTCCCTCCATATTACACATATGGGCCGAAAGCCCGTTAACGCATGCAGCCACTCGTTGGGAGAGACGTGGCGGTTCCAACTGGTACTTTTTCAAATTTCAAAAATTGTAATGATTTGGCACAATTTACAAGATAACGCGCCGTACCTAGAGAAACCAAAACGTCACCTCGAACAGTCGTCACGCGTTCGAACTAAGATGTCCAGAAGGTTCAACCATAAACACATGTTACCTCGTCACAGACTTTCTAAAGTCTTACGAGCTGGGGGGCTTGTAGGGTCTGCCGACCACATAAGGACTCAAGTCTTATTTAAGGGACTCTTCTAAGACCCTTTCCTCGGTTTACTCAGCACAACGTCCCTCACTCGGACTCATTGGCTCCGAGCGTACGAAAGGACCAGGCTCGAACTTGATGGGGCCGAGCCTCACAAACGGTCTTCAACCCATCGGCTCGGGACTCTAGGGCCGAGACATATCGTCGGCTGGTAGATAGACTCAGTCTTACCAAGGCTTCCTATCCCTTCCGCAAATCTCTCCTAGATTCTCGCAACAGCCTAGACATGAGATCTTGAGCTGATCCTATCCAGATTCTAAGAGCATAAACCTCCGATATTATCTCACAGAATCCTGGCTCAGCTCAACCCTGATACAGGGCCCAGACGGCCCACGTCAGCTTCCTCCAAACCCTATAAATGGCTCCTTACAGCTAGGATTTCAGGTACGTACTCTCATCCCTAAGTTGACACTCTGCACACACTTGTTGACTGGGGAGACCCTGCTTTTCCCGACTGGAACTGCAGAAACACCACAAAGTCACATATTAACACTTGATCCTCTCTTAGGCTCCTGGTTCCATAATCTTGAGCACTTAGAGGGTTAAGGACATAGTGTTCAAGGACACTACACAATATATGGTTAAATGTGTTTGACTTTGTAGGTCATTATGTCTTGTTAGACACTACTTTCTAGTTCATGTGTAAAGCTCACCCTTACAACCATTTTTCAGGTACTAAGCTTGGAGCTTGCATGTAACACCCCGAAAATTCCTCGTACTGTTTTAAATAATTAAACGATCTATTTTAGAAAATGTTTTCGAAAGAGTGTTTTCTTGAAGTGAATTTCTTATTTTATAATTTTAAGTGGTGAATAATTTTGAAGAAATGATTATGTGTTGGATATTTTTGTGTTTTAAGGAAATTGTGATTTTATCAAAGAAAGATTTTTAATTAAAATGAAATTTTTGGGTTTGTTAACTTTGAAAATCCATATCTTTTTAACCGTAACTCCGAATTTTATGATCTTTATATGAAAACGATCGTATTGAAATGTAGATTTCAAAAATTTAACTTTTATAATTTTCTGGGTTGGTCTGCAAAAATTTATTTTTGAGACATTTAAAGGACGAATTTTGAGGAAATAAATTAGTAAAAATAGTTAAGGACTTCAAATGAATTTTTCCTTTTGGGAATATCTTTAATATATTAAAATATGGTTTTAGAAAATGAAATGAGAGCCATAATCATGGCCAAATAGTACAGTTTATTATTTGAAAAGGGAATTTATTTTTATGTGTGTATGTACATGTATGTATGGCCTAACTATGTATGTGTGTGCTTAGGAATTAAATTAGTGGAAGGATGTGATGATGCATGTATGTGTGTATATATGTATGTACGTATATATGTGTGTGTAGTGTGTATGTGTATGTATGCATGTATAAGTTTAGATTTTATTGGTTGTATAAGAAACCAAATGAAACTAAATTAGAACTATGGAGTAACCAAGTTAGTAGAAACCCTAACTATTAACCAACTAATCCTTAGCCCTAAAATGACCCCTAATACCCTAGACTATCCTACCTTGTCCCCTTAGTTTTGATAAACTTCACCCATGCAACAAATGGGAATGCCAAAATCGCCCTCCTTACCACACATTAACCAAAACCAAACCAAGGGCAAAATAGGGACTTCACGAATTACCTATAAATATTCTTGGCCTTAGTTCATTCACCCTCATTTTTCCATTCACTTCCTTCACAACCAAACACAATTCCTAAGAGTTCCCTTTAAGCTCTTAGAGAAGAAAAGAGAAAGAGAGAAAAGGAGGGTGTTGGCCGTGGGTGGGGAAGGAGGAAGAAGGAGGAACCAAGTCCAAAACCTAAGTCTCTCCTTGAAAGATCCAAGGCCATAGAAGCTAGAAGATCAACCTCTCCTTAGGTGGGTGGTTTGAAAAAGCATGAGGAGTTGTAATAGTTTAGATTTCTTTGATCTTGTGATTTTCTTTCTTTTCTTCTTTACATATTAGTTTTCAAGGCTTGGATGATGAGTACAAGTTTTATTTATGTTTGATCTTGGATTTTTAAGACTCAAAGTAACTTGTAATAATTAAACTAAGGACTTTATGTTTCAGTTAAAGCTTTTCATAAGAGATCTTAAGTTTTTTTCAAACTCAATCTCCTAGATCCAAAAGACTTGTTAAGATTTTTGTGGATTTAAAGTAAAAAGTCTCTTTGCATGTTGATTTGATGATGATCTTGGTGCTTTATGTACATGCATGTGTTATTTGTGGTTTGATCTTGAATTTTTAAGAGTAAATGAACTTATAAAACACTAAACTAAGAACTATGTAATTCGGCCATGAATGGAAGATTAGATCTTGATGCTTTTAAATTTATTCTAAGTCCTTGCATGTTAACTTTAGGTTCATAAAAGTTGATTTGAGTTGTGGTTATGCTTGGTTTTAATTTGTTTTTGAAAAAGCCTTTGATTTTGTCTTGATCTTTGAAAAAGTTTGATCATAAGTCATGCATGTGATCTTCAAAACAAAAAGCTTTGATCTTGTGTTGATTTTGGTACATGCATGTTGTGTTGAGTAAATAGATCTAGTCTTCCTTCATTTTCAAGTCACGGTTTTGGTCCTTTTTACCCAAAGTGATTTTCATCTTTGATTTGTACTATGGTGATTGATTTTATGACTTGATCTACAAGATTTAAGAACATGCATGTTAATTTCTATGTGATTCAAGAATTTCTAAAAAGTACATGTAAGAAAATTAAAATAAAAACTTGGTTTATGTGGTAATCATGATTCGGTTTTATGCTTAGATATTTTTAGAATTTTGTGTGAGGAAGTGCATGATTTAAAACCCATGAATCTCAAACTTTGTATGTTGAAAAGACGTTGTCCAGGTTGTGGGTTAAAACCCTAAAATAGATAATATTGTATAAAGTATTTAAATATGATATTTTGTGCTAAAATGTGATGTTGCTACTGGATATGTGTGATATTGTATTGCTCTAATTGTATGGAAATTTAGTAGTATAATTGGATAAAGTAAATATTGATTCTATGACATTGAATGCAAGACTTTAAAATATTGTGGTGCACTTTCAAAAGACTAATGGTAAATTAATTAAAAGAGCCAGTCTTGTAAGACGTTGTCCAGGTTGTGGGACTGTACGCTTAGACTGGTGTGAATCAAGTCGTGTAAGACGTTGTCCGGGTTGTGGGGCTGTACGCATCGACTGGTTCGATTTGAGGTCGTGTAAGACGTTGTCCGGGTTGTGGGACTGTACGCATCGACTGATTATACTTAATGTCTTGTAAGACGTTGTCCAGGTTGTGGGACTGTACGCATAGACTTGTGCGATCCAGATCTTGTAAGGCGTTGTCCGGGTTGTGGGACTGTACGCATAGATCGCGTAAGACGCCATAGTGCGCAGCTGTAAGACGTTGTCCGGGTTGTGGGACTGTACGCAATGATGGATCCACGTGAATAAATTTCCAAATGTTATGAGAAAATCAAGGTATATGTAAAGAGAAAAGAAATCATGGAAAAATCAAAAGATTTGATGAAAAAGGCATATATGAGAATCAAATGAAAAATACATGTGGTAAAAGATCAGTGAATGGTACAAAGAAAGAATTGCGATGTTATATATGAGATTGAGAAATATGTCAATTTGTATACTTTGGAAATTTATGAAATAATGAAATTAAAACTATGAAAGGACTATTTTATTATGGAAATGAAAATAATTGAATTGATTGGGAATGCTTATTGGACTATGTGCAATATATGGCTAAATGTGTTTGACTTAGTAGGTCATTATGTCTTGTTAGACACTACTTTCTACTTCATGTGTAAATCTCACTCTTACAACCATTTTTCAGGTACTAAGCTTGGAGCTTGCACAGTTTTTGGCCAAGTAAGATTACCCTCCACCACGTGGAGTGGTCGTGTATTTCGAGGGAACTAAAGTAGTAATTAAATTAAAGATGGATATTTTGTATTTTAAAAGAATGTATTAGTTGTCCGCCCTCGCTTGGATTATGTTGGACATTAGGACTTATTGTATGTTTTAAAATGTTCTGGTCTGGACAGGTACATGATTGGAAATTTTGGTAAAGTCCGAAATACAGAGGGAACTCTGCCGAATTTTTATTGAAATTTTCAAATCCATATTTTTATAAAACTTAATTTAACTAAATAATTGTGAGGGTGTTACAAATCTTCCAATCCTCTCTTTTCTTAAGTTTTAAACCTTCATTGTCTTGGTATTCTTCCTCAAACAATTGAAGAAAAGAAGTTACGGGTGAAGAAGAAGAACTAGGGACAAGAACTAGTGAAGAAAAGAAGTCAGCAAACAAAAGAAAGAGCTCAATTATCACTACTACAGAAAAACGTTTTGAGGGAGGTTATTTTGCATAAAAGAGGGCGGTTTCGAACCCTTCTTAAATGTATCGCCTTTATAAGTACTGCTTTTTTTAGTGTGGTTCGGAACCGCCCTCTTTAATTTTTTTAAGGGCAGTTCCGAACCATCTTTTTTTATTTAAATAACCTCCTTTGTTCCTTTCATTTGAACCGCCCTCTGTTAAATTTTTTGAACCGCCCTCTTATTTTTTTTTTTATTTTTTTGTTGTCTGCTTCCTATTTTGTGAACCTCTCTTGTTTTAAGTTTTTTTTTAATCCCTAAATAATTTTTGGAATTATTCATTACAAAACGTGTAAATTTTTTTAATTTCTATGTTATTTCAAAAATAATGCAAGATTCAAAAAAAAAAAATATGCATCAAACATAATCTAATCTAACAAAATAATTTCGTTAAAAGAGCTGCATAGTAATAACATCACTATGATGAGTATAATAAGTGTTTACATTACAAAATCACAAGTCCAGCAAAAAAAATCTTGTGAGAACAGACATAATAAGCATTAGAATGAACTACAAACTTTACACGCAGTTAAAAACATTACACAATCGCTCATGAACTACAACATTCATTAAAAAAAATTCCAAATGTATCAATTATAAAACAGAACATCAAACATGTACACCATAAAAAGCTCAAAATTGGAGTAGTTCAGTAATTAAGAGTAAGGAGCCTGACAAACACAATTAACACCAACTGGTCACAGAGATGTTCCTGCATGTTGAAGGAGTACCAAAGTAATAGAGGTAGATGGAAATCCAAGCAATTGCTCACCATCCCTGAAACCCCTCCTAGTTAAAGGCCACCATTCAAGTTTTATCAACAACACCAACAGCAGCTCCAGTCATAACCAACTAAAACAGAAACAAAAAGAAATTGACAAGGAAAAGATTAAAACAACTAAAATGGCTTCAAAATCCAAACTTTACTCCTAAAAACCTATCACCAATTTCCTACAAGCATAAGCAGTATTGCATATGATAAGAAAACAAGATTCTAGAGATAAGATACACCTTTAGTCTGTTTATCATGCCATGCACACACATTGTGCGAGAGATAGAGTACATTCGACATCACAAAGCAGCATATTCTGCTCTTTTTTACAGCAGAACAACAGGTAATTATAAAAAGAAGAATGAGAATCTATTTAGTTTGCATAGGAAAATTGAATTAGTAAGATATCTTGAAAATTGAAGATACTAGCTTAATACACATGAATATGCATTAGTCTGAAAAAATCCCAGCGCAACTCACTTTACCATTGACGTACAGTGAATGAGTGGGAATGTCATAGATGTAACATGACACTAATAAAATCTAGCAAACAAGGTATAAATTAAACAAATAAGGAAACATAGTGTGTGAAGTACTAAAATTAACCCTTTGCGTCATTTATCTTTAACATGCCACTAGCACCTGTTGATTGTGCAAATGCAGTTTTCAATGGGAAGTCACAACCACCACGTGCAGAGAGAGCAATTGATCCAGAAAACTCTAGAAACATGTTATTTTTGTTTTAGTTTGCATAAATAAACCTAATCAGCAAAACCATTGCATAGCCATTTTATTGATTAAATGAAAAAAAGACATTATTAGATGTTCTTCCAAAAACATGTACATTGACTCAAGCCATTCAACTAGTTTCTTCTACAAGCTAGTTGACATAAAGCAAACCAATGAGTTCCATTGAGCTTAACAAACTGAACATTATGGATGCAGCAAGCCAAAACCAGATGACAGCAAACACAATACTAGTCCACCACATATGACAGAAACATAACTGCTGGAGCAGAAACATATATTTTTTTAAAGAAATTTGTAGCATATGTACTCTAGAATAAACACATGCATAGGTATAAAATATAAAGATAATCATATCATCCAACCATTGCCATAACTATCAGCTAATTCATTTATATTTATCATGGTTACAATGCTATTAATCAGCTTCTGCAAATTTAATCAGCTTTTGACAAGTTAGACTTCTAATTCTAATCACCTTTGATAACTTCATGTCAGCTTCATTAACTTCAGGTCTTATTAAAATTAGTTGAGCATAATAATTAGGAAATTCTAGATTCCTATGACAAATGCAATTCTAATCTCCAACATAATTATGACTTAATAGTGTAGAGCAACAAATCATAGGAAAACTATAAGGTAATTATGATTCTATTTCTTCCCACATTTGAGTCTCTGCCGTGCCATTCACATGATTATGAACAAATCATCCACTCTTAGCTTGGAACAGGACCAACAGAAAGGTACCCAAAATGATGATGCAGGTGGCCTCACATCCGCTCATACTATTGGCCATGGTTAGATTTTTCAGACCTTTCGGTTCGAATAACACTCACATAATCAGCAGAAATTTAAAATAGCATTGAACCTTATGCATAGAATACCCTCATATTTACATCATGTAAATAATGAATTTGAAAAGCTACTTAAAATCTAAAATTGAGTCTTTCACATCTAGAACTCACTTCATTCTGGGCCATACGTAAAAAAGAGTTGATATACCTTGTTTACAATAAAAAAGAGATATGCTCTATGCTTATTTCTTTGCCATATCTACTCAATGCAGGTACCATTCTATTCTTGTTTCAAGATATTTTATATTGTGAAATTTTATGATAGTGCCAATGAAAAGGAGCAAATGCAAAGAAACTAATTAGTAAAACTAGTCTTGAATCGCAAACGTGTTTTTATAAATAGAAAATAAGATTCACCAATAAAATGTAAGAGATTGAATCATTGAGATGTAAAATAAAAAATGTCAATAGTATATCAAATTAAAAAATTAAGAATGAAATTACCTTTCCTGTGATCTTGCTGTATATCTCAATCACATCTTTTAATGTGGTTTCAAAGTGTGGGGTTGCATCATAGCTCTGCATGGATTTTACTACGAGTTAGTACAACTAATTTCAAGAAAGAGAATCCATTATATAGGTAGTGGATTTCATATGCAGCATGAAGGAAACTAGAGACAGAAGCATTACTAACTAATTTCAAATAATAGCATGAGATGTTAATTACTCCACTTAAACCATAAGGATATCATATTCTCTCTGCCCTATCCCAATGGTTACAAAATAATTGCAAGCAAAGTAAAAAGTAAATACTTATGGAGATTCTACTAATAACTTACTGTAGAGATGAAACAACCATCAGCTTGATGATCATTGGTGGGTTCATATCTGTCATAAATATCATAGAATATCTCATCTACAGGTCCAAGGTCAATGCCAGGCTTCAATTCAACCTCAGGTTGGTCGGTCTCTGCTTCTGAAGTAACAAAAGCAATGTATTTTCCTTTGGGTGCTACATTGTGAGCATAAGAGCAGCAGAAGAGATACCTGCAATGACAAAGCAAGGGGAATCAAGGAACTAAACCTATCAAGTTGAAAGCAAGAATAATCACTAGTAAGAGTTCATTCTGTCAATCTTACTTTGTTAATGTGACATTACAACTCAAGGAACCTAATTAATGGAATATATAATGCATTGTTTATCAGTATCTTTTCCTTGCCAGTAGCACTTTTAAGTGCTAAAAACAGGAAACTCCTTTTGCCCTTAGCTTTGGATTTTGGATAGTATTTTGCAATTTATAGCCTATTTTGCCTAATTATATAACATTACTTTTCTTTTTTACTTAACTTAAAAAAGAAATAACATTAGTTTTCAGTAACAAATACTTACTTTATGTCCTACTAGGATTTTAATCCTCTTTTCCTCGAGTTCTTGAATATAACTAATTTTTTTTTAGAGAAATATACAAACAATTCTTTGCAGGACTTATGAAATATGAAACCACTGCAGTTGATCAAAACAAACTTACATATCTGATTTAACCAGTATCTACCCTTTTTAATAGGGAGTGGGATACCACATTTTTTTGGTCATTGAAAGTCAAGTCTAACATAATGAAATGCTTCATTAGCATGTATTAACATCACAATCGCCCGACAATATAAAAGGCAAATAAAAGCTTTCAAATGCAAATCTACTAAACTATCACTTTCCTCCATAAAAATCATAACAGAAATCACCAAGAATAACACAAAGTAATCCAATCAAAACAACAATCTCTTTCTTTAAAAAAATCAAATTCAATAAAATGCACAAGTTTAAAAATCATCACAGAAGTCACTAAGAAGTAAGAATGAGGCACACAAAATAATCTAATAAACCAAAGATATCAAATATCTCCAACAATTATATGCATTAAACACAAAAATCAGTTACTAACACATAAACTAAAACTCATATTAGGGTTTTCTATTCCCAATTTTAGAGAATCAAATTAAGAATAAGGAATAAGGAATATTTGTAAAAGAACTTACAGATAAGGGTTTTTTGTTCTCAATTTTAGAGAATCGAACCAAGAATAAGGTTTCAAATCGAATTGGTGTTGAACAACAGTGGCAGCGATGGTTGGCGGTGTCGGTGAACGAGTTCTCCATCGATGCTCTGCTCTCTTCTCCATCGACGCTCCATCGAAGTTTTGTTCCCCTTCGAGTTCTGTTCTCGATTGGTGAGGAGAGAACGAAGATGAGAGAGAGAGAAAGGATAAAAGAGGGAGAGATCGAAGAAGAAAAGAGGGAGAGAGACAAACCTTGGTGCCCTTTGTTTGAGTGTCCACGGCGCAAGGAAAATAACGGTGCACGGTGGTGTACGAACCAGTGAACCAGAGAGAAGACGAACGAAGAAGATGAACGAGAGGGAACACAAACTGCGGCGGCGGAAGAGAGAAGACGAACCGGAGAGAGAACCGTGGTGAGAGGAGACGGCGGCGAAACGAGAGGAAGAAGGACGCGTTCAAGGGGAAGCAATACTGTTCGAAGGAGAGGAAGGAATTTTGTGTTTTAAGCTGAATTGAACAATAACAAGGGCGGTTCAACCATAAAACCTCCTTCTAGGTTTTTCATTTTATTTAATTTTATTTTTTTATGAATAAAATATAATAAGGCTGTTCTGAACCGGAATCGCCTTTAAAAGAGGTATTTTTAAGGCTGGTTAAAGGATACAACCTTTCTCATAAATCAATTTGAACTAAAGAGAGCAGTTCCGTTAAGGAACCGCCCTTAAAATACCGCCTTTGATTGTCAATTTTGTAGTAGTGATATTGCCATTCCAGCTTCAAGGGAAGCTTCTTATCATTAGAACACTCCCTCTTCTCAAAGCAAGGTAAGGGAGGTTTAGTTTACATAAATTTGGAATAAAGGATTGAGTAATAATAATATGATACCTTAGATTTAAGAAGAATAAATAGGATTAATCTAGTGTCCAAGGACAAACTTTCGTAAATGCTCAAGCTTAGCTTTTAGGCAAAGGCTCTTGATTAGTTTGGTTTTTATCCCAACATGTAGCTCTGTAAAATTCTACTTTGAATGCCTATTGTGTAAAGCACAAATTTCAGTTTATAGTAACGCATAAAAGAGATCTTAGATGTGATTATAATCAATGCTTCAACTGATTCTGTTCTAACATTGCTTCCATACTGAATTAAGGGAATTATTAATCCAAAGGAAAATTAAAACTGAACAGCGTGAGATAGCTGGTCTCTAGTTGATTATGGACAAGAGTAGAAAACAAAATCTAGTTCATAGCTAATCAGAAGAAAGAGGAAATATAATATTAATCTGTACTGAATGCCCAAGTTTAAAAATAATAATTTTGAATGCAGTTGCTCATTGGTTAACATTTTAGAATGCAGTGTTATTTTATCATTTTCATGAACTAGCTAATCAACATATTAGTTTTGGTCTACAATAATTGTACAAAATTTAATACTTTGTTATTTCTTTTTCATTTTATGGAATTTCTTATTTTATCTTTTGCTTAAAGCCAACTTTTACCATAACCTTAGCTAGGAATAACTTGATTCTCATTATGAAAATCTTAATAGTTTGCTGAACAAGACATTATAAGAAAAGATTACCTTGTGTGAAATGGTGTATGCTTGACTTATTGATTGTGAAATTAGGAATAGCTATTGTAATGATTGATATGGGCATGTTTGGAAATAGAATATTGGAACTTTAGTTTAGAAGTGAAAACTTAATACTTTGTTGTGACAATGAATATGTGAAATTTAATTGTATTGTAGTTGATTATGTAAATTTGAACAATTGAGTGTGAGACAAACTAATTATTGTAAATGTTTCATTGATTTTTTTTCATAAATTAGAATATCAAATATGCTCCTCAATTCAACTCATATTTAAATACAAATTATTTTCTAACTTTTTATGGAATATGAGTTCAATTGAGAAGTAATTAGTATCATGCATCATATATGGAGTAATAAGGGGATGGTGAGGAAGTTGGGAAAGACATACGCGGAGGCACGTGAATGATATGTGATTAGGAGTTATCGTGGGTGGAACTTTGATCTCCTAGGAGGGCATGGACTGGCCAACCATGTCGGGAGATTGGTTCCGCGTTAACTACGGTAATTCTATTGGTCACAGAGTCATTTCGGGACCGGTTGAGGGTGGTTCCCTGCTATAGCCAACTTGGACCTTCAACCCAAGTTATACTGGACCGTGAGTGATGGCCAGTACCGTGCAAGTATTGGTAGAGGGACACTTACTCCCAGTTGGTCTTTCCATGGAGCGGAGGGTGAAGTGTGGAAATTGAGTGTAATGTTGAATCATTGGATGAATGGTGACTTTGAGACTATATGAGTGAAAAGAGAAAATGATTGAGGTGAATATCATATTACAAATCACTCCATGATTGGATCCAATGTACTCCATAATGTAATAGTATGTGGATAGAAGTATAAAGTGGTGATGTGATCAATGGTCATTGGATTCAATTAATGGATTCCGAGAGACGAGCATGCATCATTCTTACAAAACAACACATATATCATTCATGCATCATGGCATCTTTTTGTATGTAAGTGTGCCTTTGTTATAATGCAAATGAATAGAACTTATGTACTTGATCGTGACTTTAGTATTTAAAGGAGAAGAGTAATCTGATTGCTAAACTTAAATGAAACTGAGTAATTAATGAAATTAGTAATTATTGGTTTTATATTATTTTTATTTAATTCTTTATTTTGAATTATGTCAAACTACTCACTTCCTTATGTTGACATTTTTAGGTACTTCCCCAAGCCCTGTTTTGACCTCGCTTGCTGCCGAGGAGAGGCAGACTCCTTCTAAAGGAGTTTAGACTCCACCTAGTGGTTATGACCACTCCTTTTGCAACCATGTCGAGGCTATATATGTGTGTGTATATATATATATATATATATATATTTCTTTTTTTGGCCTTCTTTGTATAGAAACATAATATAAATTCTTTTAAAAATTTTACTTTTTGAATCATGTAAAATTTAAGATTAAAAACTTGTTTTGTAGTTTGTAAATAGTACCACCTCCATAGTATGATATCATGTGGTGGATACAAGTCTTCTGGAGGTATAATACCTTATATAATTTTATGTATTCTCTGGAACCGACATGTATTATAAATAAAAATTTGGGGAAGTCTTAAATACAAAGTAAACTCTGTCAAAATTTTCTTTAGAATTTTTCATTAACTAAAGTCTTAACGACAACAAAATATTATCCTTAATCTTATAACTAAAGAATTAAAAACTAGTGTTACATATTACATTAAAATTACTATATAGTATCCTTCAATAATAATAATTATTCTGTGACAAATAAATATTGTAGGCTCTTTTTTATCACCTGAAAATAGACATCCTGTTATTCACTTCATTTGCTGTATCATATATGTAATGTTGTTCAAATTTAGGTGGCTGACCAACACTTGGTGTAAGATCACCAATCATGTGGTAATTTTGACCCGAAATCCTAAAAATACTGGGTCCCGAACCTCGATTAATTTCATTATGCACCTTGGCTGCCATAGATGTGAAGTTGAAGGCAGCATTATAGAGTCTAATATTTTCTCGGAAATGTTTACTTATCTTTGTATCCTTGTTAAAAATCAGTTCCTTAATAATGTCAGGAGGATCTTGAATCCGTGGTAACTGAACATCCCCATTTCTGCAACATAAGGTAAACTCAGGGATAGATTGCCTTTTTTATTTGTGTTTTCTTTCTTCATACCACATCATAGCTCCACAATGCTTACATGACCATGATGGATCACCTAGGTCAGCATATGAATCTATTCCTGTTAACAAACACATAATTACCAATACTTAGTTTAGTTATGCACATGATTGCTGAATTACATGACTTTCATCACTGTATAATAGGCATACCTATATTAGTATCACCAAACCACTTCCTTTTGGGTATATCCTGTCTTTTTTGCCTTGCACATTGAGAATCAGATGGAATTTGCACCATAGATTGCATAGCTGCGTGAAATAAAGCTGTAGGTTCTGCCGACTATATTAGGGCTCAAGTCTTATTGAAGGGACTCTTTAAGGCCCCTTCCCTCGGTTTACTCAGCACAAACGTCCCTCGCTCGGACTCATTGGCTCCGAGCATACAAAAGGACCAGGCTCGGACTTGATGGGGTCGAGCCTTATAAACGGTCTTCCACTCATCAGGCTCGGGACTCTAGGGCCGAGACATATCGTCGGCTTGTGGATAGACTCATTCAGGCTTCTTATCCCTTCCGCAAATCTCTCCTGGATTCTCGCTAACAGCCTAGACATGAGATCTCAAGCTGATCCTATCCAGATTCTAAGAGCATAAACCTCCTATATTATCTCACAGAATCCTGGTTCAGCTCAACCCTGATACAGGGCCCATACGGCCCATATCAGCCTCCTCCAAACCCTATAAATAGCTCATAACAGCTAGGGTTTTAGGTACGTACTCTCATCCCTAAGTTGACACTCTGCACACACTTGTTGACTGGGGAGACCCTGCTTTTCCCAACTGGAACTGCAGAAACACCACAAAGTCACATATTAATACTTGATCCTCTCTAGAGCTCCTGGTTCCATAATCTTGAGCACTTAGAGGGTTAAGGACACAGTGTTCAAGGACACTACATTGGCGCCGTCTGTGGGCAACGAATAACCAGTATTCCCACCCACTGATCTCATGGCAAACGACAAGAACGATGGTGGTCAAGAAGATCTCCGCCGTCACCTCCGTGGGAGGCCACCCAAGACCGGGAGAAACGTGAGGGACAGAATCGCTCCGGGAGCACCAACTGGAGGTAATCAAGCTAACGATCAGACAATTCCGCCAGTTCCAACGGTGGATCAGCCACAAGCCACGGTTCCTCCAGCTGGTCAAGTTCTCGTTGAGGGCGGCGGAGGGCAGTCTAACCCTCATACCGTCCCTGATGGCCACGTTTCTGAATGGCGTGACACAGCTGATTCTGGACATCAGTCGCGTCGGGCTGCTGCGGGCTCACGAACTGATGAGGATCGGCGAGTTGAACGGGCCGATCGACGTGATCATTCCAGGGCTGACAGGTCCAACAGGGAGATACCTCATTTAACTAGAGGTCATTTTGGAACTCTTCAAGGTGGCCAGCGTTCTGAAACGGAAGGCAGATCTTACATGACTACTTCTTCGGCACGAAGGAGAGAGGAGTCGATCATGGAGATCTTGAGGACTCAGACTTCTTTAATTGAAAAGCAAAACCAGGCCATTGCTACTCTTCAACAGCAGAGCATGGCGAGGATTGCCGAGCAAGGCCCTCACACGGCCTATGGTAATCCGAACAATCTTCCCCCACCTCCACCCCTCAACCCAAACTTAATCCCAGAACGTATCACTAGGGAACCCCATCCTGGACACCCTTTCACACTTGAGATTATGGCTTTCCAAACCCCGCAGACTTATGTGGATCATCAGAATATTCCTCGGTATAACGGAACAACTGACCCGATGGACCACATAGCTGCCTACGAGTCCTCTATGATGTTTTATGGAGGAGGGGATTTTATGAAGTGCCGAGCTTTCTCAATGACTCTAGGCTCGGCGCCTTTGAGATGGTTCAATTCTCTACCCGCCAATTCAATCCGATCGTGGGCCGAGCTAAGACAAGCATTCATAAACAGATACACGGCTAGTATGTCACAACCCAAATCAGACCACTCACTGGCTGGAGTTGCACAGAGACCCGACGAGTCTCTACGCGATTACCTAGCTCGGTACCAACAAGAGGCCAACGACATTTCAGGTCTGCAATCAGGAGTATCTGTTCTCTTGCTCACTCAAGGATTGCAGGATGGAGATTTTAAGGATTGCTTGATTGGGGAACCACCTAAGAACATGGCCGAACTTAGGGAAAGATCCAGGAAATACGTTAATTTAGAGGAATTCCGAAGGATCAGTACTGCAGCAAGGGGTGGCGAGGGACGACATGTGCAACGTCCTCGTCAAAACGACATTCGTCAAAATGATCGTTTTCGAGATAGGGGAAGGAAAGACAAGAGAGAAAGAGAGAGAGGGGAAAAACTGCCTCCAAAAGGTAAGTATGATGAATATACCCAGTTGACAGTCCCGAGGAGTCAAATCCTTCGCGAGACTATGCATACAGAGATGCGTAACATCACTCGGCCACCAGCTTTAAGGAAAGCTGCTCAAAAGGATAGAACGAAGTATTGCGATCATCACGGTGGATGGGGGCATACCACCGACCAGTGTACCCAGTTGAAGGACTTAATCGAAGAAATGGTAAGGGATGGTAAGCTTCAACAATATATTGGCGAAGCGTTGCGCAAGCGCTCCAGGAGAAAGAGTCCTTCACCACCCAAAACCGAACAGAAAAGAACTAGAAGCCCTTCACCACCTGCAGGGGGAGCCTCTGCTCAACCATCCGAGAAGGAGAAGGATTCTTTTCTCATCGGTACCATTGCTGGAGGATTTGTAGGTGGAGGGGAGAAGAAGTGTGATCGTAAAAAGTATGTAGGACAAGTCCTTTCGGTGGCCAGCCGACCGATCCAAAAGCCCAGAAAGAAAAACATAGTCATCAGCTTCAGCGATGAGGATTTTGAGGACATCTTACAAGACCATAATGACCCAATGGTAGTTACAGCCAGGCTCGGCAATTACGAAGTCAGAAGGATTCTTGTCGATCAGGGGAGTTCGGCAGACATCATGTTTCTGGACCTGTTTGAAAAATTGAAATTGAGAAGATCTGATCTCACCCCATTCGAGGGAAGTTTGATTGGCTTCACGGGACATTCAATTGTTCCCTTAGGCCACATCCATCTCCCAGTGACCATGGGGGAACCACCCTCTGCTCGGACTGAAATGGTAAAGTGGCTGGTTGTCCAAGCCCCCTCGGCATACAACGCTATCTTTGGCTGAACTGCACTCCAATCTTTTGGCGCTGTCATATCGACGGTCCACTTGGCCATGAAATTCCCAGGGTCTGATGACAAGGTAGTAACAGTGCGGTCCGAACAAGAGTTAGCTCGGAAATGTTATAATATCAGCCTGGGCAAGTTGAAGCTTGATGATGAGAAGATCATGAAAGAACCGCTTAACAAAGGAAGTGTCAATTTAGCAGATCTGGACGTAAGAGAGGAGGATGAAACTAGGCCGACTCCTCAAGGGGACTTCAAAAAGGTGATTTTAGGCCCCGATCCTTCTCGATGCGTCAAGATGGGGGTTGGCCTTTCCGAGGAATTGGAAAAAGAACTGACTGAATTGCTGGTGGAAAACAAAGACTTGTTTGCATGGACCTCGGCAGATATGCCAGGGATCGATCCGAACTTCATCTGCCACAGGTTGAGCGTGTATCCTGGAGCCAAGCCAGTTTGTCAGAAGAAAAGAAGAGTCGGAGTTGAGAAGGCACAGGCAATAGATGAGAAGGTAGCCGAGCTACTAGAAGCAGGATTTATCAGGGAGGTGGTGTATACTGATTGGTTGGCCAATCCCGTGCTTGTAAAGAAGTCCAATGGGAAATGGAGGATGTGCGTGGACTACACAGACTTGAACAAATTTTGTCCTAAGGATCAATACCCACTTCCCTGCATCGATAAACTTGTTGATAGCTCGGCGGGTTATCAAAGGCTTTCATTTATGGATGCTTATTCGGGGTACAATCAGATCCCAATGTATCCCCCGGATCAGGTGAAGACTTCATTTATCACAGAAAAGGCCACATATTGTTATAATGTGATGCCATTTGGATTGAAAAACGCTGGGGCAACTTACCAGCGGATGATGAACAAGGTGTTCGGCCCCTTGATTGGGCCAAGAATGGAGGTATACATAGATGATATGATTGCAAAGAGCTTGAAAGAAGATCACGCAAAGGATTTGAAGGTAGTTTTTGGAAGGATCCGACAGTTCAATATGTGGTTGAACCCGGAAAAATGCACGTTTGGAGTCCCAGCCGGGGCTTTCCTCGAATTCATGCTTACCGAGCGCGGTATTGAGGCAAATCCAGAAAAGTGTCGAGCCATTCTCGATATGAAAAGTCCGTCAGATGTCAAGGGTGTCCAACAACTGACAGGTCGGGTTGCGGCTCTCTCGAGGTTTCTGTCTCAGTCAGCTAGAAAGGCCCTCCCCTGGTACAAACTGCTGAGGAAAGAAAAGGAAGAGACATTTGAATGGGACGAGACATGCGAAAAGGCCTTTACTGACCTTAAGCAGTACTTGGCATCTCCCCCGATCTTGTCAAGTCCGGTAAATGGAGAAATTTTGTTCCTTTACTTATCAGTGGGTGATTCCGTAGTAAGTTTGGCTTTGGTCCGAGAGGAATCTGGCAAAGAATCCCCCGTCTATTTCGTCAGCCGAGCTCTTCAGGGACCTGAGTTGAGGTATCAGAAAGTGGAGAAATTGGCTTTTTGTCTGGTTATCACAGCTAGACGATTACGTCAATACTTCCAGAGCCACCATATCACAGTCAGAACAGCTCAGCCGATCCGTCAAATACTTCAGAAACCTGATCTAGTAGGAAGAATGGTGACGTGGGCCATTGAGCTTTCCGAGTTTGAAATCACTTTCGAACCGAGGAAGGCAATGAAATCTCAGGCCTTAGCTGATTTTCTCACCGAGTTTACTGAGCCATTGACGAGCTCAAACTTGGATTGGAATATTTATGTTGACGGATCAAGTAACAAACTCGGGGCTGGTGCAGGAATAATCTTGGAGAACTCCGAGGGGGTCACCCTCGAGTATTCTTTGAAGTTTGGATTTTCAACTTCGAACAATCAGGCGGAGTATGAAGCCGCGTTGGCCGGGCTGAGAATGGCAAAAGAAGTAGGGGCCAGAGAAGTAAAAATTTTCAGTGATTCTCAGTTGGTAGTTTCACAAGTCAAGGGCGATTACCAGGCTAAGGAACCAATCCTTCAAAAATATTTGGAGAAAGTGAAGTTCCTATCCTCGGAGTTTTCTAAGGTCGAATTCTGCCACATCCCAAGGGAGAGTAACAGCCGAGCAGATATCCTCTCTAAACTTGCTTCGACAAAAAGTCCTGAGAACAACAGAACGTTGATCCAAGAAATGGTGCATGGACCTAGCGTTGTCCTCTCCATTTCGCTGGATCCGAGCTGGATTGCTCCGATAATGGACTACTTAGAACAAGGGGTTTTTCCAAGTAGTCCAACAGAGGCCAAGAAACTCGTCAGAAAAGCTTCACAGTTTGCCCTGGTTAATGGGGTCTTGTTTCGCCGAGGGGTCAGCGGTCCAATGCTTAGATGTCTAGACCCTGCCGAGGCAAAACAGGTGTTGGAAGAAGTTCACGGGGGCATTGGAAGTCATCATATTGGGGGGAAGTCACTGGCTAGAAAGATTCTAAGGGCAGGATACTACTGGCCGACTCTTCAACAGGATGCGATCAACCATGTGAAGAGATGCGACAAGTGTCAATTTCACAGTGATGTGTATCAGAAACCGGCTGAGGAACTCCATTCACTTTCATCTCCCTATCCTTTCTATCAATGGGGAATGGATCTGATTGGACAGTTCCCCACCGCCCCAGGACAGCTAAAGTGGGTGATAGTGGCCATTGATTATTTTACCAAGTGGGTGGAAGCCGAGCCTCTTGCGACCATATCCTCGGCCAAGGTGCAGAAGTTCTTCGAAAGGCAAGTTGTGGCTCGGTTTGGAGTGCCACAAGTGCTGGTGACTGACAACGGAACCCAATTCGCAGCAAAGGCGTTCCAAGACTTAGTCAATGCTTTGAGCATAAAACATTACTTTTCCTCAGTCGAACACCCTCAGACTAATGGCCAAGTAGAATCTATGAACCGATCTATCATCCAAGGGATCAAGAAAAGACTTGAAGGAGCGAAAGGGAATTGGTTGGAAAACTTGCACGAAGTACTTTGGTCGTATCGAACCACCGTACAAACTTCAACAGGAGAGACACCATATCGGCTCACTTATGGTTGCGATGCAGTCATCCCCATTGAGAGGATCATCCCTTCATTCCGAGCTATGCAACAACCGAATCCCCTCAACAACACTTTATTGTGTGAGGATCTTGTTTTATCAGAAGAAGTCAGGGATTTAGCGGCCGAACGAGAAAAGCATGCTAAGATTATGCAAGCAAAAGGGTATAACCGCTCGGTCGTATCCAGAGAGTTCGAGGTAGGCGACCTTGTCTTGAGGAGAGCTGATATTGGTCTCAAAAATGCAAAGGACGGAAAACTGGCCCAAAGCTGCGAAGGACCATACCGAGTTGCCTCCATGACTGGAACAGGAGCCTACAGGCTCGAAACTCTCTCGGGTGCCCTCATCAACAACACATGGAACGTGGTGAAACTTCGAGCTTATTACAGTTAGTTTTTCATTATTTCAATTTCGTTTTCAATAGTTTTAGTTGTTAAATTGCATTTGCTTTTTGAATTGTTTCTTTTGATAATGATGTACGCTCGGTGAAACTCCGAGCCCATTGTAATTTGCTTCAAATAAATAAAAGTTCTCGTTATTGAATTCATTGTATCACGTACTTTTCCTCGTAACCGATTAGCCACCGATTACGACGCGAACGATTATGAACAGCTCTAGCAAGAGCTTATAACTCGTCAAGTACTTTAAATAAGATTCCCGATTAAATCATGATTTCATAAAATCATTTTACATCGCGGATAGAGGAACCCACCTCGGCTAAAGTGCTGGAGTTCCGAGGTCTTAACACTTGAATTCTTAACAAAGAGTGTAAAAAGAAGCATAACACGATTACGAATATTATAAAATATTCCAAACGAAACACAACAATATAAGTTTAAACCCATTTACTGGGGCAATTACAAAAGGGAAAGCAAAATGATAAAGCTATTCTAAGTCGGACAGTACAATGCCGTCGGCATCAAATTTATCTTCTTCTTCTTCTTCACCTTCGGCATCCTCGGCATCGTCCCCTTCAGAATCCTCGGCCAAATGGTCAGGCAGATCGGCGCTGTTCAGATCTATGGGAACCCCAGTTGGGCCGACAATTTGACCATTTTTTACAGAAAAATTAGGGTCAGCACCCTTGGTCAAGAGCCCGGGATTCAGAACGCGGAGTTGCTCAGCAGTGTTGTAGAAAGAATCCTCAACCCCATGATCCCAGTTGTATAAATGCTCCATGGTAGCTTTCTTGTGTTTGAGAGCGTTTGCTCTCATCTTCTCCAAAGAAGTTCGTAGCCCCAAAATCTCATCCTTAGCATACTCATGCTGCTCTTGAGCCGCGGCGGCAGCCTGCTCCGCTTTCCGAGTTTTTCTATCGCCGCTCGAAAAGCGGCAACGTCCTCCTCAGCTGTTTTCATAACCTCTTCCGAGCGCCTTATCCTCTCTTCGGCCCCCTGGAATGTCTCCTCGGCCCTAACCTTGGCTCCCTCGGCATCTTGTGCCACCTTTTGCAACCGTTCATTTTCAGCGGCCAAAGTTTGCAACTTCTTGTTCAGACCTTCAACTTGAAGCTGTAAATAATCTTCCCGCTCGGACGCCTCGGTCCTTTTCTTCTTTTCTTCGGGGGCTATCCCAGCGTGAGCGTCGTCTCCATGATGACCGAGGTGATGAAGTATGCTCGCACCCCTCAGGAGACTCTTCACCAACGATTTACAGTTGTTCTCCCAAGTCCCAGGGGTCCAGGCCTCAATCACTTCAGCATTCTCGGGAGGAAAGACAGTAGCAACAAGTGTATCAGTCATTTTGCGGTGCCACACTGTCTTGGCGGCAGCTTCTTCCTTTCCCTCAGGAATCTCTACCCCTTTATGTGACTTGCTCAAATTAAGCCAATCTCCAGCGAGACCTTTTCCCTTTTCCAACCGAGACCTCTTGAGGGGACGCTCGGGAGTGCCTTGAGGAGTTGTTTGAGCCTCCACTTCGATGTTTACAGCGTCGATAATACGATCCTTTTTGATCACCGGCTCAACGCCTTTGATTCTAACAGTCGGAATGGCATTGGGGATAATGGTCGGATTTTCAGAAGGGGTTGGTTCAGAAGATTGACTCACGTTTGGGAGCCAGATGCAGCTTTGATTGCAGCCAACTGTGATACTCTAGCTGCTCGAGCCTCGCCTTTCTTGGCCTTGGTTGCTTTCTTCCCCATTGTTTCTGCAAGGAAAATAGATTAAAAAAAATATAGTACCCAACTCAGCCTTCACTTCATCTCGTGTTTCTTTCAACAAGATTCGTTTGGTATCAATTTGACCATTTGCTTGAAGGTAGTTCCAAACATGGTCGCACAATCGCCTTTCAGCTCTTGTCAAATCCGTCTTAAAGTCGAATTGATACAAGGAGAGTCCTCGGTTATAAATGTTAGTCGTCCAACCCAGTGGAAACCGAGGCACGACCTTGATCACTCCATCTTCTTCAACTCGTTCCATGAACCAACATACTCCAGCCCCAATGTGCTCGTATTGGAAGAAGAGAGGTTTGAAAGACTTCCAAGAATTAGTCACCTTGGCGAAGAGGGCGTGCCCCCTCTGAGCCTTTAGGGACACCCAAAGCCCCTTAGAATCACCAAACTTATTTACCTGGGGAGCGTATAACCAGAAGAAAGATCGTACAGTTGCTACCAAGTTTTCAACATCACAGAATTGCTGAAAGGCTCGGATAAAAGCCCACCCACTTGGATGCAGTTGACTAGGAGCTATTCCTAGATGAGTGAGGACTTCGATCTCGAAGGTGGAAAAGGGCAAGCGGATGCCGACTTTGGTTGCTATTTCTTCATAGAAATAAAAAAATTGGCGATTTTCCGGTACTTGAAAGCATATTCGGTCGTCGATTCCCAAAGGTCTCAACACGAATTCTGAGGCATTTCCATCGGCGCTCGGAGGTGTCAACATTGGTCGAAGATGGTTAAGACTATCTGTTGTCAACAATGAAGGTCTCGTCCCTAGCACTTCCCGATCAAAAACAGCGTCATACTGCGCGTGATTGGGCGGCAGGGGATATTCTTCAGGGTTGGTAACACACCTGCGCTCCACCATATCTGGGGAAAAAGCAAAAGGCTCGGCGTTAGGATTTTTTACAGCACATGTTTTTATTCTAAAATTAAGGCCGAGCCCTGGACTTTTCCCCCTCTCCCCCGGTGGACTTCCTAAAGGTTTTTCCTCGGTGCGACGATCGGGACTAGTTCTGACTTGGGCCCGACGCTCAGCGAACCTATACGCTAGTAACCACTTATTCTCATCTGCGGGATTTGATGGGTATTCTACGACTAGCGGATCTGCCTCGGTGGATCGATGGCCAGATGGAGGAGTAGAAGGGTGTGTAGAATCGTCAGTATTAGAGTTTCCTTCATCCCCAGAATTTCCAGAAGAACTCAAAGAATCACTATCATTAGAAGGTTCCTCTCCTAATTTCCTGTAGAGTTCACGATAAACTTTCCTCAAACGTCTCCAACCTCTCATGGTTTGAAGGCAAAGAATCCTAAACACAGCTTACCCAGAACGAAAACCCAAAACCCAGAAATCCCCTAAAAGCCAAACTCCCTGCAAAACCCGGAACAAAAACCCAGAACCCAGAAAACCCCTAAATCCAAACTCCCTGCAAAACCCATAACCAAAACCCCTTTACGAAAAGCAAAAATCGCACAAAAAGAGGAAATCGCAGAAATGGAAATAAGAAGAGTATAGGAAGTTACCTGCTTTCAGTGGCTGGAAAGGATAATGGGAGAAGGTTATGGATTTGAAGGCGGAGACGTGGAAAAGAGATTGGAAAGAGAGTAATGGGATTTTGATTTGAGAAGATTCTGGAATGAGGAAAGGAAAAATGAATGTGGGAAGTAAGAGGTTGAAAGGATTCGGACTAATGAAGGAAACTTTTCAGTTTCCCTCCATGTTACGCATTTGGGCCGAAAGCCCATAAACCCATGCAACCACTCGCTGGATGAGACGTGGCGGTTTCAACAGATACTTTTTCAAATTTCAAAAATTGCAATGATTTGGCACAACTTACAAGAGAACGCGCCGTACCTAGAGAAACCAAAACGTCACCTCGGACAGCTGTTGCACATTCGAATTAAGACATCTAGAAGGTCCACCCTAAAACACATGCTACCTCGTCACAAACTTTATAAAGTCTTACGAGCTGGGGGGCTTGTAGGGTTTGCCGACTATATTAGGGCTCAAGTCTTATTGAAGGGACTCTTTAAGGCCCCTTCCCTCGGTTTACTCAGCACAAACGTCCCTCGCTCGGACTCATTGGCTCCGAGCATACAAAAGGACCAGGCTCGGACTTGATGGGGCCGAGCCTTACAAACGGTCTTCCACTCATCAGGCTCGGGACTCTAGGGCCGAGACATATCGTCGGCTTGTGGATAGACTCATTCAGGCTTCTTATCCCTTCCGCAAATCTCTCCTGGATTCTCGCTAACAGCCTAGACATGAGATCTCAAGCTGATCCTATCCAGATTCTAAGAGCATAAACCTCCTATATTATCTCACAGAATCCTGGTTCAGCTCAACCCTGATACAGGGCCCATACGGCCCATATCAGCCTCCTCCAAACCCTATAAATAGCTCATAACAGCTAGGGTTTCAGGTACGTACTCTCATCCCTAAGTTGACACTCTGCACACACTTGTTGACTGGGGAGACCCTGCTTTTCCCAACTGGAACTGCAGAAACACCACAAAGTCACATATTAATACTTGATCCTCTCTAGAGCTCCTGGTTCCATAATCTTGAGCACTTAGAGGGTTAAGGACACAGTGTTCAAGGACACTACAAAAGCTATAAATCAACAAAATTTAAATTACATAAATTAATATTAGTATATCCTGTCTTTTTAAGTGAACAATTAATATTTTAACTTAGAAGTACCGCACCTTCAGTTTTTGTTCTCATTCTTTTGTTGCGTAAGATATTTAATCTTCTAAGCCTTTCATCTCTTTGATCTTGTTTTGTTATATTACAATCATCGCATGAATTCACTCCATTTGAGGCACTCGTTGCATACTCATATGCATAATTAACCGCTGCAATAGGTATTGAAACATTATAATTGCCTTATGCTTTATATAATGATTATTGTTCTAAAACATAGAAGTATTGTAATTTTAATAATACTAATATTGAACAATAAATGATTAAGATAATTCATGAATCCATTAAGAAACATGAAAATTGTCAAATAAACATATACTATTTTGATTGTATTGCTTTCGTTTGCCCTCTAGCACTATTTTCCTTCTACTCCTTGTTGTTTTCTTCAATTGATTTTCATACTCTAGATTGTGCTTCCTGTTCAAATTATCCAATGTTCGTATGTAGTTGGATTCATAGCAGTTTTTTCAATGAATTCTGGGTTTAAATCATTTAAATTGATTTGACCAAACGGTTGACGTTTTGCTGATTTAGGAGAAGTATGTGCACCAAATCCTGCAATAATTGGTGTACAAATAATCAGTCTCGTGTGTAATAATTGTTGTAGATAAGATTAATATTAAAATAAAAATTATGGGAACCTGCTATATTATTTGACTTTATGTTGCTTGTAATTGATGGTTTCTCGTGTGTAGGATGTGAGACAATATTCTCAGTACTGGGTGTAAATGAAGTTTTTGAACTTGCATCTTCACGCAACAATTGAGAAGATTGTTTTGAAGACTTATTACCCATTTTTTGAAATCAGATTTGGTTGCAAAAATTGTATGAAGAGCCCTAAAAAATGTGTTGAAAAATAAATTCAATGGATAGAATAGTGTACCAATCAAATACGTGTTGTCAGAAATATCAGTATTGGATAGATGATGTACCGAAATGATTATTAGATAGATGAGTAGCAGTATTACCACCCAAATTAATGCCCATTCCTTGAGTATTGCATAGTAGAATTACCAGATGTAATTTAGCAGTGCCTTTGAGTATTGCATAGAATTACCAGATGTAATAAAGCAGTTCCAAGACAAAGCAGAATTACCAGATGTAATAGAGCAATTCCAAGTTGTTTGGAAAGGGAGTTGACATTTATAGTTTTAAACTTTTTCATTTTTTTTCTAATTTTTTTATAGGAAAAAATAAAAACATGACATGTGGCAGCATAGAATTGTAGTATTTTGTAACTTAATGTGGAAGCTCCATTTTGAAATGAGAGAATGTGGAGCCTCCACTGGGACATCTTTTCATACTAAAGGGAAAGATTTTTTTTGAGTGCACTTCTAACCACACGTTAGTTAAAAATTAGAATGTAATTACCTTGTTGCCCTTCATTGTTCTGTTACCAATTACGATGCCAATGTGTGACAAATGTTGCAAATTAAACTAGGGATAACATAGGTAGAGGCTAATTTAGCCAGTTACCAGTTAGCTAAAAAACTATGTTTATTTTAATATAATCATTGCTTATATTTCCAATATATTAATTGTGTTTTTCCAAATTATACTCTTTCTCTTTATTTAATCAATTGTTTTTCTCCATTACTTACGTAAATCGAAACGTATTTAATAGGGATAAAAATGGAAAATAATTTATTATACTCTTAAAATCCTTAAAAGAACAGATAAAAATGAAAAAAAAAATTTCTTAAAAAAAAGACAAGTAATAAGGAACATAAGGAGTATAAATCAAAGCAAATATTAACGAGTGTCCTTAGTTCACTTATTAAGAATTCAAACATATAATAAAACGCTATTGAAATCTACTATTTATATATAAAAAGACGCCTATTCGAGGTGTAAGACCCTATATTTTGAATAAATAAATAAATATTAAGTATTTAAAATAATAATATTATTATATTGAATAAAATAATGAATTTTCTGAAATTAGGTTACAGTACTCGAGTATTTGGGGAAGACTCGAGTACTGTAACTAGCTGTTAGGAAAATTTGAATTTTTAGTTGGAATACTCGAGTAGTTAGTTGGAAGACTCGAGTATTCAGTAGTGTTGCTGAGTGTTTTGAAGCTGGTGCGTCAGCAATACTCGAGTATTGTCCAAAATACTCGAGTAGTTCAAGCAGTGGTGCTAAGTCTATAAGTCGGTTTTCATTTGAATTTCGAACCAAAACGCGTTTTCCCTTGGTTCCAAGCATAGAGCTTGACATTACTTCGAAGGAGGGTAATCCTAGACTATAAATAGGTGATCAATGAAGCCCAAACACCCTCAAATCTCTCTGAACCCGAATTGGTGACAAAATTTCCTCTGTTTTGAAGTGCTTACTTTAACCACTTCATTCTCTCTCAATTCTCATCCATTCCCTTCGAAACCTAAACACAAACTGATGTTCTAATTCCAATCTTGAATTAGAACCTGAAATCACTCCAAATAACCTCCTGTAGATCGAGTTCTAGGCAATCGAAGTTCAGCTTTCAAAGCTGCGAAAACAGAGCAAGTTCAGCATCAAACACCCATCTTCCTTGAATCCGTTTGGTAAATCCAGGAACTCTTTCGATTCCAAACTTGTTTATATTTAAAGTTGGCATTTCCTAGTTTCTAAAGCTAACTTGTTTCATTCTTTTTCATGTCTTATTAATTGTGAAATTGATGGCCAAAGTCAGTCAAGTGCAACCGTTTTGCACCGGTCTAGAAACCAAGTTTGAATTCAATCACTTTCTTGATCAATCTATCCTTTCTTTAGCTTCTCTGAGGTAAGGGAGGAGTTACCTAAATACTAGAATGAGTAATTTCAAGCTAGAAATGTAGGAACCATTAAAGGTTCAAAGAAGGATGCAACTTGAATTGGGATTTTGACTTGGAGTTCAGAGACCCATGGTTTTATGATTCAAACAAGTTTAAATGAACCTAATAAAGCTCACTATAATGTGTTTCGAAATTAAAATCAAGTGGAAATGAATTTCACAGTTTAAAATGGATATTTTCAAGTTTGAAAGCAATCTGCAATTTGATGTTAATTGATGTTGTTTCAGTCGTGTTTAAGTGTTGTAACATGTTTGTTTTATGTGCCTAAGTTGCTGTTTTGCATAGGAATGGAGAAATAAAGCAAGGAATTCGAATTGGTATGGAAAGTGCAGAAAACTGGTGCTTTTGCAGCAAAAAGACTCGAGTATTTTAAGGAGTACTCGAGTATTCTGGAAACTGGAAGAACGACTCGAGTAGATCTTTAAAGGCTCGAGTATTTTTGTATGAACTACTCGAGTAGTTCATGAACTACTCGAGTATTCTGAACAATTTTTCAGAAAACACTTACTTTCTACATTTTTCTTAAAATTAACTCGTTTAATATTAATATATCTTAATCCCGTTGGTTGATGGTTATCCTGGAGGTGTCCTACTGGAATTTTATTCAGTGGTTGATTATTTCTCTATAGGAGTCCCAACGGAAGTGCGTACACCCATTTGGTTGATATAATCCCTAGATGTCCCAGTGAAAGTTTTACTCACTTGGTTGATATTTTTATATGGGAGTCCCAATGGGGTCGTTGCAATAAAAATCCGCAAATAGGAGGCTATGCCCCGACGGATTATTAAATAAATGATTATACACTATTTCTAAAACCATCGCAAAGTGGCTAGGCCGCTGATGGATTTTTCTGGAAAGAGAATTGAAAGTAAGTAAACCCATCGCAAAGTGGCTAGGCCGCTGATGGTCTTTTTCGAAAAGCATCAGCACCAGCTAAGAGAAAAGCTAAATGAAAGCTAATGAAATGAAATGCTGATGAGAATAATGAAAGAAAAGAAATGGAACTCTGATGTGGCATCATCATGCATGGAGTTGCTCCGATTTCGATTGTGGAAACCTAGCATAGGATATAATTGGATACCATAGCTCTGAAGGTGCTATGATGATTTGGATACCTTAGCATAGAATGTTATAAAGGCTAGTTTCCTAATCAATCGTGATGCATGAGATATGGATACGCTCCAGTTCGATGAAAACATAGGTTTGAAATGGATACCCGAAAGGATGCCGAACTGTGAAGCATGAATGAGGAGTAGGCATGCATCATGTCACTAATGAAATTAAAATATGAGCTAAATGAGTTTGAGCATACGTATATTTTTGCACTCTTGATACTATCTGATTATATGTGCTTGTTATTTTTAGCCTCTGTTATGCTCATTTGTTATTGTATTTAGCTATGACTCACTCCTAATCCCTTGTTGTAGGGCATGGCACGGAATATGATATGCGTGGAGATGAGGCCGCTCCCTAATGGGAAGTGGAATTTGAGGATCATCGGGCCATTTACGAAGGGGACGTGGAAGTCACTTTCCGCCACCCAAACCCATGGTCCCGAATGCGTCCGCGTCGTACGAGGATCCCAATGATGTACATTATGCACATTCCACCAAATTTTGTATTTCGCCATGGAACACCACCACCACCACCAAGACGTTTTCCAAGACGCACCCTCCCACCTAGTCCATCACCCTGTGAGGAAAGAATCATTTTGGAGGTTCCTGCTCCCTCTCGTCCTTCCACTAGAGCCCAATCTCGGACTCCAGTTTATGTGCCCTCTGATCCGGCACATGAGGAGGAAGAGGGGGAGGAGGATCCCATAGAGGATGAGGATCCGGTGGAGGATGTTGATCCAGTGGCGGATGATGAATTCATGGAAAACTCAATTGGAAGTCAGTGGGGAACTGACGATTGAGTTGAGTTCTGGATAATGGAATGTGGATGATGCTACTCATCAGGTTTCTCTTACTTATGCTATTTATATTTTGAGTTGGAACCAGTTGCTCTAGGTTGTTATATGTTTTGTTGTAATATATGTGATATAATGTAATAACCTAGTGTATCTAAGTTAAGTTTAGTGCTTTTGACTTTTATGTTTGGTGTAATGGAAGAATGTACTTTTTGACTTAAAAATGAAATATGAAGTATTGATATTTTTCCCCTTCATGATGTCTTTGATATTTTCCGCAAGAATTGAGAATGATGATGACTTGGCTTTTGATGAAAAAAAAAATGGTCGCATTTTTTAATATAAGTATTTTATTAAGAATAGAAAGTCGGGTCTTCACATTTAGTGGTATCAGAGCAATAGTTCAACTCTCGGCCTTGGAGTGTGGCCCTACACACTAACCATTGCGTATTATAGAATGATGATTGCATTTTGAGAGATAGAATAGCAGAATCTAATTAAGTTTTTCCCCCTTGGATTCTGTAGGATAAGATGGCTGGACGAAATAACGCTAACATTGCTGAGGCTCTAACCCGTATGGTTGCGGTTCTGGAAAACTTGCAGCAAACCCGTCCTTCCAGCAATGGAAACCCGGCGGAATTTCAAGGCTTAGACTCGTTTCGTAGATGTAAACCCCCTGGCTTCTCGGGTGGCCGTTGTCCCGAGCAAGCTAAGTTTTGGCTAGCTGAAATGATTAAGATCTTCCGAACGCTGACCCTCAATGAAGTTCAGAAGGTCACATTTGCTGCATACATGCTGAATGGAGAGGCTGCGACTTGGTGGGAGCAGACTCGCCAGTTCTTGGAATATGATCATCGAGAGCTCACTTGGGAAGCCTTCACGGAGAAGTTTCTAGAGAGATATTTTCCGGATGATGTCATAATCCAGAAAGAAATGGAGTTCCTAGATCTGAGGCAAGGTGGCATGACCGTCGATCAGCACGCTGAGAAATTTGAGGAGGTGATGAAGTACTCTTAGTACTTCCAATATCATCCTGATGAATACTCGAAGTGCACGAGATTCGAAAATGGGCTAAGGTCGGACATCAAGCTGGCTGTGAGCGTGCAGAGGATTCGCCACTATCCAACGTTGATTAGTGAGTGCCGCATCTTCGAAAAGAATAGTTTCAAGAGGGAAGCCAATCAAGGAGGCCACGGACCACATCGACATTAGCACAAGAATAATCGCGGGAATCGTGGAGGCCCTTATTCGCATAAGGGGAAAGGAAGAGCAACACCCTCTGGAGCGGTCAGTCTTCCGGCACCGGCAGAGATATGTAGCAAGTGCCAACATTCCCATCCTGGTTAAGAGTGCTGGAGAAATAATCCACCCACCTGCTTTAATTGTGGAAAGCTGGGACATTTCACTCGTGCATGCCGCCAACCCCAGCGCCAAATCAATCAAGGACAAGGAAGCAAGCCCAGGGTCAATAGAAAGGTGTTCACTATGTTCAGAGCAGAAGCAGAGCAAGCCGACAATCTTGTGCAAGGTAACCATTTCCTCAATGGCATGCCTTGTCGCTTTTTATTTGATTCCGGAGCAACACATTCTTTCATCTCCGAAGAATGTGCCAAGCGTTTAAGTTTGTCTATCTCGGAGACCCCATTTAATCTAAGTGTATCTACCCCCACGAATGCTCCTGTTGTTGCAACAAGAGCATGTGTCGGATGCATGGTTAGCATAGGAGGTCAGACTTCTTGTGTAAATCTTATCTGCTTGTCGTTATCCAACCTCGATGTTATCTTGGGCATGGATTGGATGGCATCCAATCATGTGATAATCGACTGCAAGGCTCGAACGATCGTTTTCCCTAGCGTGGAGTTTCCTGCCATTAAAGCGGAAGGTTATGTGTGCCTATTTTCGGCTGTCGCTGAAGAAAAGAAGGATGAAGTGAAGATTGACGACATCCCAATTATCCGAGATTTCCCTGAAGTTTTTCCCGATGAAGTGCCCGGTTTGCCGCTACAACGAGAGATAGAATTCAGTATTGACCTAGTTCCCGGAACTGGTCCTATCTTTATTGCCCCGTATCGTATGGCTCCAGCGGAGTTAGCTGAGTTGAAGAAGCAAGTGGAAGATTTGTTAGAAAAGCAGTTCATCAGACCAAGTGTGTCGCCTTGGGGAGCGCCAGTCTTGTTCGTAAAGAAGAAGGATGGATCGATGAGGATGTGCATTGATTATAGGCAGCTCAATAAGGCTACGATCAAGAATAAGTACCCGTTACTAAGAGTTGATGATTTAATGGATCAAGTGAAAGGAGCGTCTGTGTTTTCAAAGATTGATCTGAGATCGGGTTATCATCAGATTCGTGTGAAGGAGGAAGATATTCCAAAGACTACTTTTCGGTCACGCTATGGACACTACGAGTATGTGGTGATGCCATTCGGTTTGACCAAAGCACCTGCAATATTTATGGATTATATGAATAGAGTGTTCCGACCCTATCTGGATTCCTTCGTTGTAGTGTTTATCGATGATATTCTCATCTATTCGAAGAATACGGAGTAGCACGCTAATCATTTAAAGATTGTTTTGGAAACTTTGAAGGAGAAGAAATTATATGCCAAGTTAACCAAGTGCGAGTTTTGGCTTGAAAAAGTCAATTTCTTGGGGCATATAATTTCAAAGGATGGTGTTGTTGTAGATCCAGCTAAGGTGGAAACAATTTTGCAATGGGAAAGACCGAAGACAGTTACTGAAGTTAGAAGTTTTCTTGGATTAGCTGGATATTATCGGAAGTTCATCGAAGGTTTTTCCAAGATAGCCCTCCCGTTAACTTTATTAACCCGGAAAGAGAAACCTTTTGTCTGGGACGAAAAATGTGAAGTTAGTTTCCAGACGTTAAAGGACAAGTTAACATCGTCTCCAGTGTTAACTTTGCCCGATCCTCGGAAAGGCTTCGATGTTTATTGCGATGCGTCTAGACAAGGTTTGGGTTGTGTCTTGATGCAAGAAGGAAAAGTGGCTACTTATGCATCTCGTCAGTTGAAGGTGCATGAGGAAAACTATCCTACTCACGATTTGGAGTTGGCTGGTATTGTCTTTGCCCTGAAAATTTGGAGACATTACCTGTACGGTAATACGTTTCAAGTATTCAGTGACCATAAAAGTCTGAAGTATCTCTTCGACCAAAAGGAACTGAATATGAGACAACGTAAAAAAGTCTGAAGTATCCCTACGTGCATAAATGAATTTTATTAAAATGAATCTTGAAGTTCTATTTTATAAAGGATTTTCTGATGAGTATTTTACGTGAGTAAGAAACAAGGTGTTGATTTTCATGGATTTTTATAAACAGAATATTTTTATAGATGTAAAATGAATGATTTTGTTGAGTTTGGAGTAATTTGATCAACAAAGAGATGAGTTATGATTTTATTAAGGATGATTCTTATTAGAAATGATTTTCTTTATGGATTTGTCAACTTTGAAAATTCGTATCTTTTTAACCGTAACTCGGAATTTTATGATCTTTATATGAAAACGATCGTATTGAAACGTAGAATTTGAAAATGTAACTTTTAGAATTTTCTGGGTTGATTTATAAAAAGTTATTCTATGAGTTTGTGAAATACGAATTTTGAGGATATTGAGTGTTAAAAATAGCCCAGAAGAAAATTATTGTTATGGCATAAATTTATTATGTGATATGTGTTTTATGAATGATGCATGAGAATAATTGTGTGAATATGATTCTTTAGAGATATTTGTATCATTGTGTGAATTTATGATTATTATGTTCTAAGGTGAATATGATAAGGAAATAAAAAGGTAAGATATGTATGTGTGTATATGTGTGCTGTAACACCCCGATTTGACAACTTGAAAATATAATTTCTTTAACTCAATGTAGTGAAAATTTGGGCCAAAATTTTTTTTTAAAACATAACATGGATATGAGAATCCCCAAGTTCCAAAATCTTTTATCGAAATAATTTGCATCATAAATTTGATTCTCACATCACACGTTGTGCTTCAAGTTCCAAACCGAGATGTTACGAAACATTGCACTCTGAAAACTTGTTTTCACAAAACACATTTAAATGCCCATTTCTTTTGTCTTAACCGTAAAACTTAATCTCGGTTATCCAGTTTTATAAAACATAATTCGGGTGCACATGTGGATGCATCTAATGATGTCTAAGTACCTGGTAAGGGAGTACAACACTTGGACATAGACACTATAACAATAGATCTCCGTCCAACGTATGCTCCTCCGAAGATTTGAACCTTCGATCAACGAGTCCTCGAGCCGAGCTTGACCGTCTTCTCCTTCGAGACCCCATCTCGGTCTTGTCTCCGTAGGCCAATGCTTGCAACGCCAATTACCAATATAAACTACTCACTCTGTCACCTGTGGACATCATCACAGAAGTCCACAGGGAAGAGGGAAAGACAGAGAGATTAAGCATTCCGAACGACGCATCGTCGACGGTGTGGGTTTACGATAGGCAAAATATTAAGACAATACAAGCATACAGCATTACAGTACAACAATACAATATAGCAGATAATTATGCAGGATGCATGAGGATGCAATGCAATCGTCGCATTATCTAACACTTTATCTTTATCTTAAGGGAGACTCGTAATCCAACATCTCACAAAGTCGAAGTCTCTTAATTCACATATCTCGAGTCCATCGTATCAGAATTCAAGCTTTAGGGTTTCGGGTTCAGGTCTACATCTCCTCGTATTCCATCCACCTAGTCGGAAGCAATCAGAAGTACAGGATCTCTACCCACACCGGCTCCGGGAGACCACACCAAAAAAAAATATAATATAAAATGCCCGGGAAAAATGTCATGACAAGGGTGTCGACCTCCGCCGTGTTCAAGCATCCCTCTTCTGATCCTGATTTAGTCAAGGGGGTGTCAGTCATCCGTCTAGTGTACACACAGTACTTCAGCTACGACACCAGACTACCTATCCAACCACGGATGGTCAACCCAGGTCACTATAGCTTTTTCCCGCCTAGACAGACTCCTCTTAGGCTTCTTGGCGAATCACCGCCATTGCCTTCCCCTATCCTAATCATCAAGTGATTACCACGCAGGTAAACACCGTATCTTCCTCTCCACTACTTCGGGTAAGGGTTTTAAGTCGTGGGGATTATTCTCGATTGTCCTAATGTCGACCCATCCTAAGTCTTCTCCGTCATATAGCTCCAACCATATGTGGATTACTTCTGTGGGACTCGACCACTATGTTTGACGGGCTCCGACCCATCCTGAATCATTCTCGGCATATGGCTCCGACCACATGCAGAACATCAACAACTATTCTGAAGGGCTCCGACCCACTCAGAATCATTATCGGCATATGGCTTCGACCATATGCAGGATATCCACAATCTCCCTGACGGGCTACAACCCATTCAGGATTACCATCGACATATAGCTACAACTATAGTCGGAATATCAATCATCATTCTGACGGGTTACGACCCACTCAAAATCACCATCGTCATATGGCTCCGACCATATGCGGGATATCCATCAATCATTGATAGATAGGCTTTGACCTATCTCAACTCGCTCTCAACATATGGCTACGACCATATGGAGACAATCTCAACACATGGCTACGACCATGTGGAAACACTCTCATCATATGGCTACGACCATATGGAAATCAATTCAACACATGGCTACAACCATGTAGATACACTCTCAACAAAGTTCCACAGTCATTGCGTCCATGTTCAAAACATCGTCGTCACATTCACATCATCAGCTAGATCCACGTACTCGGCGCATCAGCATCATCCAATTCCATTGCGTGTTCCATTCCTCAGAGTTTCGCTCTATCGTCGGGGAATTCCTTATAGTCTTCTATGTCTTTTCTATTCTTATCTTATATCACGGGATGATGCATCATGCTCATGCAATGACAATATAAGCAACAATATTTCTCAACATAAACAAATATATCAATCAATCAATACCATGAAATGGTATAGGTCTGAGTCTTCGTATACCGCGATACAAACAATCACACAATTTATCGGGTATACTACTAGCTACGATAGACCTTTACTCCGACTTTGAGAGAGTACGGAGTGTCCTAATAGATCACCTAAATACCACGGTGTCTTAGGGAAGCTTCTCTCTCACCTCAACTCCAGCAATTACTTTGTACGAAATCGTTGCGGGTTCTCCCAACTGTCAGCTGCTCCAGCTTCCTGACTTATACGCACCTTATATTAGATAGGAGACACTAACGTTACTAGTCTATCTAACTAATCGTCGTACTCAGAATCAAAACGTGTTTTTCGAAAACTCCTTTCACTTCTTGTCGGAAAATCGTAAAACGTAAAGGTTTTCTCAAATCAAAATCCAACTTTCAATGCACTTTAAATACTTTAAAATCATTATAAGAAATCAATGAAATCATTTTAAATAAATGGATCGGTTGCTGGTCCGTCTTGAACAGCAGCTCGTTCGATCCCAAAAACATCGAATAACGTCATTTTTCAAACCAACTTTACCTTATATTAGATACTCATAAAAACTCAGCTTCAAATCACTTTGAAAACATTCTTGAATAAGAAATACAACTTATAAAAACTCTGGACAGCATCGTATTCCAAGTCTTAAATTCATTTTCCATTGTCCAAAACCAATTTAAATCCATAAACAATTTAAGCATCTTGAAAGAATTCAATAAACACTTTGATCAACACTTTCTCAAGTTCAAACACTTAAAATCAAACATGGGCAGCATGATGCTTCAAATAAGGCAAACCATTTAGCACATAGAACATAACACATTTCAAATCATAATTTCAAACTAATAGCCTAGACCGAAACACCGTAAACTAATTTCCAGAACATACACATATATGTTAAAGTTCATCACATAAAATTTTCAAGTCATTTGAACAATCCTAAACTAGGTTTCAAATCAGATTTTGTATGAAAAACAAAATAGAACTGTTGCTGACCTCAGGCCAAAATGCCATTGTTAAAAATAGTGTTTCAACTCCGAATTGCATGAAAATTGGTATAGACTTCCCTCATACAGTCAAGACAATCTCATAAAAATTTCAGATTATTTGGAGTTGTGCAAGTCATATTTTCCTAATTAAGTTTGTCATTAAGTCTGGAAAATCTGAACCAAACGGTTCACTGTTTTTCAATTGGTAAAAATATCAAACCAACTCCAAATAATTTCAAATTTTACAGAGTCTCACACGACATGTTTAAGGAGCTACCATAAAAATATCAAGCAATTTAGAGTAGCACAAGTTTGAAAATTCTATCCATCTTTAAACTGAAAAACTTGTTTTCTCCAAAATCGTCTTCACAAAATTGGTTCTCATATAAATAGGAAATAGATTCCAAAAATCTTTCAAAAATTCAGGGAAACTCATTTTATCATAATTAGATTAGTTACAAAATTTCAGAATTATTGAGCATGCACAAATATTATTTATCAAGGTTAAAAACACACATATCCAATTTTCAGCACAAAGCTTTATCAAGTAAACTTGTTCATTTATTCCAATCATCACATAATCACAAGTCATCAAGTTGAACATCATGTTCACATACTTGTTTATGTATATATCTTAATCAAACAAAGAGTTCAAACTCTCAAGTATATATAAACCGAATCATGCATCACATAAACACTTAGACAATTTTCATTTAACTTTCACTTAATTACATTAAAACCGTATGCATCATTAGTCTTTTAAAAAAAAATATTTCTTCAAGGAATAGTTTCACAAATCAACATATAGTTTCATGACATGAACACATATACATTCAAGAAATTTTAGCTCCAAAATTAAGGTCCAAACCGTGACCTTAATTAGGTTTTCTCAAAAACATTTTTCAAAGATTAAAGATTTCTAAAAACAACTTCAAATCCAATAACAATTTCATATCATTCATCAAACAAGTAAAAATATAATCCTAACATACACTTCCTATATGAAACCGTGAGTACGCTTAAGTCTTTAAAAAATTTTCATTTCACTTTAAACACTTAAAATCAATTCAAAGTTCATGGAAATCACATATTCATCACTTAAACTTAAGAGAATCTTAACTCTTTTCATTTTCTCATACAAACCGTGGCTAACATAGTAAATCACATAATTTCTATTCATCCAATCATCATTAAATTTGAAGATCATAACATGCAAGAGATCAAACAAAAGGAAAATCAACTTTCAATCATATCGTCATCAAAACCGTGGCCAACACATCAAGGTCACAACATCACACAATTTCTCATTCATTCAAAATATCATAAAATCTTAAGATTATGACATGCAAAGGATCAATCAAAAGAAAGTCAAGTTTCCATGCATAACAATACCAAACCGTGACCATCTTTAAAGAAAATCATCAAGAAAATTCAATCATCCACAAAGATCTTCACATTAAAACTCTAACATCAACAAATCATAGTTCAAGCATAGATCTTGACATGCATGAAGTTAAAAACACTAGATCTTTGGAAAGTCATTCATGAAAACTTCAAATCAAGCTCTTTTTCAAAAATACTTTTAAGAAATCAAGAGGAAAACTTAAGATCATGAAAAGAAAACACTTTCTTAACAAAAACTTCAAGATCAAGTTCCAAGATCAACATGCATGTAAAGGAATTCACTAGATCTAACTTGGAAACAAACATGCATCAACACTTTTTCAAACAAAATCAAGCTTTAGAAGGAAAGTATGAAAACAAAAATGAATCAAAGAAAGAGGTTAAAAACTTTTAAGATCTTGAAACAAAATCCTTACTTAATCAAAAACTTTAAAATCAAGTCCAATTCTTTGATTTCTCTCCTCTCTCCTCACGGCTCACTCACTCCTCTCTCTAAGTCCATGGTTTCTCTTTCTTTTCTCCTTTACTAGCTTGGCTTGATCTTACCTAGGTTATGAAGAGTTTGGTGTTTGAAGTTTGGTTCCTCTCCTTTTCTCTTCTAATTCGGCTTCTCTCACTTTTTCTCTCTCTCACTAAGAGCTTGATGTAGCTCTTTAGTGTTGTGTTTAGTTTGGGAAAAGAAATGAAAGAAAGTGTGTGTGTTTGATCACTCTCACGGTTTAGGGTTGGAATGGATGGATGAGATGAAGAACCGAATGGGGGTGTGTGAGTGTTGATGTTTGGCTTGGAATGAGGAATAAAGAAGAGAAGAAATGGAAATGAACTCACTCACTCTCTCACACGGTTTTGCCCTTCTTTTATCCTTCTTTACTTTTTCTTAATTGCCATCAAGGGTTTGCATGGAGGGCTTGCTTGCAAATACTTGGGGACTAAGTCACAAAACTTGGAGACCAAGTCTTGCACTTGAGCCCCTCACGACCTCCTTCCTCTTTCCTTCCTATTGTCTTCACTTTTTTCCTCCTTATGTCATGCTTGGTCATCTTGATGATGTCATGGGTTTGACTATAAGGCATGCAACTTGGTGACTAAGCAAAGCTACTTGGTTGCCAAGTTTCTCACCTAGCATTCGGCCATAGGGTGGTTTAGGGTAGATTAGGTTAGCTTAATTAGGTTTAAGGCACTAATTAGAGTTTAATCATGATTAGGGTAGGATTAGGACAAATTAATCTAGGTTTAGTCCACTAATCCTTGAAGATTAGGGCTTAATCAAGGATTAAGGTGCTAATCAAAAACTTAATCTTTTCTAACATAGGTTTATGGAAAGCTAATTCTAGGTTAGCTCACTAACCTTGAGGGTTTAGGGTTTAAGAGAGTGATTAAGTGCTTAATCAAGGATTAAGAACTCGATTAGGGTTTAATCAAAGATTAGGATACCAATTAGGGTTTTGAGAAATGATTCTAAATCAAGATAATTGGACTTTGATTTCTTTGAAGCTTGGAGTGAAAATAATTTTCCTTCTTAAAACCATAAAATCATATAAATCAATTAAGAAGACAAAATCTCAATAAAAACCTCAAGCAATATGATTCATTGAAAACCTTAGAAAATCAAGCACATAAAACCACACACAAGTAAATTAAATTTCAAAGCATAAAAACCCATCATGAAATCAAAACTCTTTTAAATCAAATTTCAAATCAATTAGGTTAAATCTATAAAAATGCACAAAGAGATTCATTTCTTGAATGAAATCACAAATAATAAAATTACTCCAAACTCAATAAAATCATTTGCTTAAACTCTATAAAAATCTTTGTTTACCAAATTCCGTAAAATCGAAAATTGATTACGTAATCGAATAAAATACTCATCGAAAATCATTTGTAAAACAATACCTCAAAATTCTTCTTTAATAAAAACTTATTTATCTTAGTCGGGAAAAATATGGAATGTCACATCCTCCCCAACTTAGAAATTTCTCGTCCTCGAGAAATGTTATGCGGGATCACACTATCAAAGAATGCCGAGCTCTTTGGAGTGATTCTTTCGATCTTTAGTAGTCGTAGTCTTCGAGTTGCCAATTAGGTATCATCCTCTGAAGGTTCTTGGGAGTAAGTCAAATTGATTACTTTCAAAAGTAATCTTTTGGGCTATTCCATTATCAGATACAATGGAATACTAATGGTTTAGTTTTGTCAACAAAAATTTCAAGGGTTCAAGGGTTTTGGAACAATATTTAGAAAGAATAGCATGCTTATGCCAATCCCTACAAGGTTACTACTATTCTTCTCATGGTCTTTCTCTCTTAACTTGACTCTTCTCATCCATTTAAACATAGGCGGGCTACTACAAACCTCAAAATCTCCGCTTACTCCCCAACTTTGATGAATCATATTCCTATACATTATATCTATCCAATAGCGTTTGACAGGGACTAAAACCATAAAAATTCCCAACATTCACCATTTCTAGTTTATCTTACAAAACTTCCCATCACTTTGTTCAAGCCTATCGGAGTATCACCTTAAATTCTGCTGACTAACCCAAATTTTCTCCCTCATCGAATGACTAGGATAACTATTATTCCTTCCTTTTCCCTAACAACCACTAAATTTTTAAGGAAATATACATCATCTTACTCCTCATCCTAAATAACTTATGCATTCTAAGCCTTTTCTCACCCCCTTATGGCTCATCCTCGGGTTCTAAACCATCAAAATCTCTCCAACTCGGGGATTTATCCTCCTATGTTAACAACTTGAATCCTAGAAATATCTTTGAATCCAAAACTTACAGTCATCTATGTCCGTTAAAATGTCGAATCTTAGCCATTTAATCTAATTTTGGACGTCACTAAAGGGTTCCATCCGTTAATTTCACCTCCTCATCTATTCCACCTCATGGTTCTATTATAGGTTTACATCTACTCCAATCATTCACCTACTCCAACTAGAGCTTTTCTAACCCTAAATCGTTCAGACTGGTCTTAGTTATCTACCATCTTGACGCTATCCATACCATTACTCAAGGTAGGCTGCTATCAGACTCGTGGCTCTAAGGGGTACTCTTACCTTACTTTATTCCTAATGCATCACCTTTGTCCACACTTACTGATCCTTCAACCTTCATAACTCTTCCTTAGCAACACCTCACCGTCCACCTTATATTTGGGAAATGTCTACTTGATTGGCATAGGATGTCAAGGTCGAAGATTGTCACAAAGTTTCTGAAGAAGAAAATTGGTTTGTCAAAGTTCAGGGGATGAAGCTTTGGGTTCATCAGTAATCATGGTCTTGTCAAATTGCTTTGACAGAACATGGTCATTTTTCGAAAGACATTCCAGGTCATTAAGGATGTCAATCATGAGCACAAGAAAAGGGTTCGCATCAAAAGAAGCTATTTAACAAACAGGGTGGCAGGTCAGGATTTCAAAAGTTACTGCAACAAAAGGGGTTCCCAACAAAGAGGGCTTCAACGATCAAGAGAAAGTTCAGGTCACACAGAACAAAGTCTCACGATGACACTAGTCTCGGTTCTTTGCACGCACCGTAGACAAACTCCCGACGCACTCCAGAGATAGAGAGATAGAACGATAGAGACAGAGCGATAGAGATTGAATGATAGAGACAGGACGAACGCTCACGTAACTTTGTGCTCCTATCCTCACTCATTATAATTCTAACACTAACACACAAACAAATGCACACAAACAAAGCATGTAAGCCCATATAACAGGCTACTTAGGACAACCATTGCTCTGATACCACAACTGTAACACCCCGATTTGACAACTTGAAAATATAATTTCTTTAACTCAATGTAGTGAAAATTTGGGCCAATTTTTTTTTTTTTAAACATAACATGGATATGAGAATCCCCAAGTTCCAAAATCTTTTATCGAAATAATTTGCATCATAAATTTGATTCTCACATCACACGTTGTACTTCAAGTTCCAAACCGAGATGTTACGAAACATCGCACTCTGAAAAATTGTTTTCACAAAACACATTTAAATGCCCATTTCGTTTGTCTTAACCGTAAAACTTAATCTCGGTTATCCAGTTTTATAAAACATAATTCGGGTGCACATGTGGATGCAGCTAATGATGTCTAAGTACCTGGTAAGGGAGTACAACACTTGGACATAGACACTATAACAATAGATCTCCGTCCAACGTATGCTCCTCCGAAGATTTGAACCTTCGATCAACGAGTCCTCGAGCCGAGCTTGACCATCTTCTCCTTCGAGACCCCATCTCGGTGTTGTCTCCATAGGCCAATGCTTGCAATGCCAATTCCCAATATAAACTACTCACTCTATCACCTGTGGACATCATCACAGAAGTCCACAGGGAAGAGGGAAAGACAGAGAGAGTAAGCATTCCGAACGACGCATCGTCGACGGTGTGGGTTTACGATAGGCAAAATATTAAGACAATACAAGCATACAACATTACAGTACAACAATACAATATAGCAGATAATTATGCAGGATGCATGAGGATGCAATGCAATCGTCGCATTATCTAACACTTTATCTTTATCTTAAGGGAGACTCGTAATCCAACATCTCACAAAGTCGAAGTCTCTTAATTCACATATCTCGAGTCCATCGTAACGGAATTCAAGCTTTAGGGTTTCGGGTTCAGGTCTACATCTCCTCGTATTCCATCCACCTAGTCGGAAGCAATCAGAAGTACAGGATCTCTACCCACACCGGCTCCGGGAGACCACACCAAAAAAAAATATAATATAAAATGCCCGGGAAAAATGTCATGACAAGGGTGTCGACCTCCACCGTGTTCAAGCATCCCTCTTCTGATCCTGATTTAGTCAAGGGGGTGTCAGTCATCCGTCTAGTGTACACACAGTACTTCAGCTACGACACCAGACTACCTACCCAACCTCGGATGGTCAACCCAGGTCACTGTAGCTTTTTCCCGCCTAGACAGACTCCTCTTAGGCTTCTTGGCGAATCACCGCCATTGCCTTCCCCTATCCTAATCATCAAGTGATTACCACGCAGGTAAACACCGTATCTTCCTCTCCACTACTTCAGGTAAGGGTTTTAAGTCGTGGGGATTATTCTCGATTGTCCTAATGTCGACCCATCCTAAGTCTTCTCCGTCATATAGCTCCAACCATATGCGGATTACTTCTGTGGGACTCGACCACTATGTTTGACGGGCTCCGACCCATCCTGAATCATTCTCGGCATATGGCTCCGACCACATGCAGAACATCAACAACTATTCTGAAGGGCTCCGACCCACTCAGAATCATTCTCGGCATATGGCTCCGACCATATGCAGGATATCCACAATCTCCCTGACGGGCTACAACCCATTCAGGATTACCATTGACATATAGCTACAACTATAATCGGAATATCAATCATCATTCTGACGGGCTACGACCCACTCAGAATCACCATCGGCATATGGCTCCGACCATATGCGGGATATCCATCAATCATTGATAGATAGGCTTTGACCTATCTCAACTCGCTCTCAACATATGGCTACGACCATATGGAGACAATCTCAACACATGGCTACGGCCATGTGGAAACACTCTCATCATATGGCTACGACCATATGGAAATCAATTCAACACATGGCTACAACCATGTAGATACACTCTCAACAAAGTTCCACAGTCATTGCGTCCATGTTCAAAACATCGTCGTCACATTCACATCATCAGCTAGATCCACGTACTCGGCGCATCAGCATCATCCAATTCCATTGCGTGTTCCATTCCTCAGAGTTTCGCTCTATCGTCGGGGAATTCCTTATAGTCTTCTATGTCTTTTCTATTCTTATCTTATATCGCGGGATGATGCATCATGCTCATGCAATGACAATATAAGCAACAATATTTCTCAACATAAACAAATATATCAATCAATCAATACCATGAAATGGTATAGGTCTGAGTCTTCGTATACAGCGATACAAACAATCACACAATTTATCGGGTATACTACTAGCTACGATAGACCTTTACTCCGACTTTGAGAGAGTACGGAGTGTCCAAATAGATCACCTAAATACCACGGTGTCTTAGGGAAGCTTCTCTCTCACCTCAACTCCAGCAATTACTTTGTACGAAATCGTTGCGGGTTCTCCCAACTATCAGCTGCTCCAGCTTCCTGATTTATACGCACCTTATATTAGATAAGAGACACTAACGTTACTAGTCTATCTAACTAATCGTCGTACTCAGAATCAAAACGTGTTTTTCTAAAACTCCTTTCACTTCTTGTCGGAAAATCGTAAAACGTAAAGGTTTTCTCAAATCAAAATCCAACTTTCAATGCACTTTAAATACTTTAAAATCATTATAAGAAATCAATGAAATCATTTTAAATAAATGGATCGGTTGCTGGTCCGTCTTGGACAGCAGCTCGTTCGATCCCGAAAACATCGAATAACGTCATTTTTCAAACCAACTTTACCTTATATTAGATACTCATAAAAACTCAGCTTCAAATCACTTTGAAAAAATTCTTGAATAAGTAATACAACTTATAAAAACTCTGGACAGCATCGTATTCCAAGTCTTAAATTCATTTTCCATTGTCCAAAACCAATTTCAATCCATAAACAATTTAAGCATCTTGAAACAATTCAATAAACACTTTGATCAACACTTTCTCAAGTTCAAACACTTAAAATCAAACATGGGCAGCATGATGCTTCAAATAAGGCAAACCATTTAGCACATAGAACATAGCACATTTCAAATCATAATTTCAAACTAATAGCCTAGACCGAAACACCGTAAACAATTAACTTTGTAAACTCACTCATGCCTAGTCTAGACATACCATCAACCAATCACTTATTAAATTATTTCAAGACATTATAATCACCATATAGATCCAGTCAAGTCATGAAATGAAGTACAAAATTCATGTTTGTCAAAAACACTTAGATAAAGCTTTTGTTCAATTACGGGAAAGCACAAAAGATAAAATCTAAAACTATACCAAATCAATTTGTTCACCCTTCAAAATTTCCAGAACATACACATATATGTTAAAGTTCATCACATAAAATTTTCAAGTCATTTGAACAATCCTAAAATAGGTTTCAAATCAGATTTTGTATGAAAAGCAAAATAGAACTGTTGCTGACCTCAGGCCAAAATGCAATGGTTAAAAATAGTGTTTCAACTCCGAATTGCATGAAAATTGGTATAGACTTCCCTCATACAGTCAAGACCATCTCATAAAAATTTCAGATTATTTGGAGTTGTGAAAGTCATATTTTTATAATTAAGTTTGGCATTAAGTCTGGAAAATCTGAACCAAACGGTTCACTGTTTTTCAATTGGTAAAAATATCAAACCAACTCCAAATAATCTCAAATTTTACAGAGAGTCACACGACATGTTTAAGGAGATACCATAAAAATTTCAAGCAATTTAGAGTAGCACAAGTTTGAAAATTCTATCCATCTTTAAACTGAAAAACTTGTTTTCTCCAAAATCATCTTCACAAAATTGGTTCTCATAGAAATAGGAAATAGATTCCAAAAATCTTTCAAAAATTCAGGGAAAATCATTTTATCATACTTAGATTAGTTACAAAATTTCAGAATTATTGAGCATGCACAAATATTATTTATCAAGGTTAAAAACACACATATCCAATTTTCAGCACAAAGCTTTATCAAGTAAACTTGTTCATTTATTCCAATCATCACATAATCACAAGTCATCAAGTTGAACATCATGTTCACATACTTGTTTATGCATATATCTTAATCAAACAAAGAGGTCAAACTCTCAAGTATATATAAACCGAATCATGCATCACATAAACACTTAGACAATTTTCATTTAACTTTCACTGAATTACATTAAAACCGTATGCATCATTAGTCTTTTAAAAAAAATATTTCTTCAAGGAATAGTTTCACAAATCAACATATAGTTTCATGACATGAACACATATACATTCAAGAAATTTTAGCTCCAAAATTAAGGTCCAAACCGTGACCTTAATTAGGTTTTCTCAAAAACATTTTTCAAAGATTAAAGACTTCTAAAAACAACTTCAAATCCAATAACAATTTCATATCATTCATCAAACAAGTAAAAATATAATCCTAACATACACTTCCTATATGAAACCGTGAGTACGCTTAAGTCTTTAAACAATTTTCATTTCACTTTAAACACTTAAAATCAATTCAAAGTTCATGGAAATCACATATTCATCACTTAAACTTAAGAGAATCTTAACTCTTTTCATTTTCTCATACAAACTGTGGCTAACATACTAAATCACATAATTTCTATTCATCCAATCATCATTAAATTTCAAGATCATAACATGCAAGAGATCAAACAAAAGGAAAATCAACTTTCAATCATATCGTCATCAAAACCGTGGCCAACACATCAAGGTCACAACATCACACAATTTCTCATTCATTCAAAATATCATAAAATCTTAAGATTATGACATGCAAAGGATCAATCAAAAGAAAGTCAAGTTTCCATGCATAACAATACCAAACCGTGACCATCTTTAAAGAAAATCATCAAGAAAATTCAATCATCCACAAAGATCTTCACATTAAAACTCTAACATCAACAAATCATAGTTCAAGCATAGATCTTGACATGCATGAAGTTAAAAACACTAGATCTTTGGAAAGTCATTCATGAAAACTTCAAATCAAGCTCTTTTTCAAAAATACTTTTAAGAAATCAAGAGGAAAACTTAAGATCATGAAAAGAAAACACTTTCTTAACAAAAACTTCAAGATCAAGTTCCAAGATCAACATTCATGTAAAGGAATTCACTAGATCTAACTTGGAAACAAACATGCATCAACACTTTTTCAAACAAAATCAAGCTTTAGAAGGAAAGTATGAAAACGAAAATGAATCAAAGAAAGAGGTTAAAAACTTTTAAGATCATGAAACAAAATCCTTACTTAATCAAAAACTTTAAAATCAAGTCCAATTCTTTGATTTCTCTCCTCTCTCCTCACGGCTCACTCACTCCTCTCTCTAAGTCCATGGTTTCTCTTTCTTTTCTCCTTTACTAGCTTGGCTTGATCTTACCTAGGTTATGAAGAGTTTGGTGTTTGAAGTTTGGTTCCTCTCACTAAGAGCTTGATGTAGCTCTTTAGTGTTGTGTTTAGTTTGGGAAAAGAAAAGAAAGAAAGTGTGTGTGTTTGATCACTCTCACGGTTTAGGGTTGGAATGGATGGATGGGATGAAGAACCGAATGGGGGTGTGTGAGTGTTGATGTTTGGCTTGGAATGAGGAATAAAGAAGAGAAGAAATGGAAATGAACTCACTCACACTCTCACACGGTTTTGCCCTTCTTTTATCCTTCTTTACTTTTTCTTAATTGCCATCAAGGGTTTTCATGGAGGGCTTGCTTGCGAATACTTGGGGACTAAGTCACAAAACTTGGAGACCAAGTCTTGAACTTGAGCCCCTCACGACCTCCTTCCTCTTTCCTTCCTATTGTCTTCACTTTTTTCCTCCTTATGTCATGCTTGGTCATCTTGATGATGTCATGGGTTTGACTATAAGGCATGCAACTTGGTGACTAAGCAAAGCTACTTGGTTGCCTATAGGATAAGTTAGAACCCTAAGGAAATCAAATGGGTAGAAAAATTTGAAGTCGTAGAAGTAATCATGCATGAAGTGACCCTAGTGAATTAAATTACTCCACAATGTCTCCCTTGATTTGATCCCTTGCATGCAAACTTTAAGAAGGACAAAATTACCCCTCCCATTTGTGCATGAACCGAAATCAAACCAAGGACAAAAGAGGGATGATTCGGTTGGCCTATATATATGAGCTATCCTAGTTCATTTTCTTCCAAACCAAATTCATTTCCTCATTTCTTCAAACACATTCACTTTCTAAGAGCTCCTTCACTCTTAAAGAAAGAAAGAGTGAAAGAGAGAGAGAGAGAGAGAGTTGGCCGTGAGGAAGAAGGGAGGAAGAAGAAGAAGATTTGGAGCTTGATCAAGGTGTTCTTTGAAGATCCAAGAATTAGAAGGCTAGAAGATCAACTCTTCTTTAGGTGGGTGGTTCGAAAATCATGAAGGAGTTGTACTAGTTTAGGTTTTTCTTTTGATCTTGTGATCTTTCTTCTTTTCTTTCTTTGCATGTTGATTTTCATGGTCTTGATGATGAGTGCATGTTTTGTTGTGCATGATCATGGACTTTTGAAACTAAAAGAAACTTGTAATGTGTTAAACAATAGACTTGATGATTCGGTTAAGGTTTTCATGATGGATCTTGATGCTTTTTAAACAAAATCTTAAAGATCTAAAGAGTTGTTGAGATTTTTGTGAGTTTGAAATAAATTTCTTTGCATGTTAATTTTTTTTGCTTAAACCGTGATTTATGATGTATTCATGAGATTATTTGATGAATAAATATATGATCTAAGCTTGCTTGATGATAAAGTCGAGATCTTTGGCTTTGCATGTTGATTTGATGATGATCTTGGTTGATTTATGTATATGCATGTGATGATCCATGTCTAATAAGTGAAAAGTTAAGATCTTGAGTCTTGCATGTCAAATTTTAAGTGAAAAGATCATGTCTTTCTTGATGCATGCCACGGTCTTGATGATATGATTAGGGTAACAATCTTTAAAATGATTTTTGAGTATGAACATGATTTGATCTTGTGCATGTTGTATTTTTGTGAAGTATGTTCGGCCATGCTTAATAAAAATGGGATTCATGCTTTTTATTTTGTGAGAAGTTGATGCATGTTAGTCTTATGGTTAGATTTGATGATTTCAAGTACATGCATGTTATTTTCAAGAAGTTTAAAGTATGATCTTGGTTTTGTTTGAAATAAAGTAATGAACTTGAGTTTTATTTTATGCATGTTAGAAATATTAGAGAAAAATCTTGTCTTGATGATGTTAATGCATGTTGATGTGAATAAGTGATGTAATATGTAACACCCTGTAACATCTGCCCTTTTGACTCACTTCTACAAGTCCCAAATCAAGAAATTACTTTAACATAACTGATTAAAGAATTGATTTAAAAGAGTTTTGATGGGCTTCTATGCTTTGAAAACTTTATTTACTTGTGTTGCGATTTTGTGTGTTTGATTGTTTATGGTTGTTTTATTGATTCATATGATTTCAAGAAAGATTATTTTCTAAAAGAAATCAAAGTCCAAATCACCTTGATCTAGAATCCATTCTAGAAAACCCTAATTAGTATCCAAATCGTGGATTATACTTTAATTGAGTTCTTAACCCTTGATTAAGAGCTTAACCACCCTTGTAAACCCTAAATTCTCAAGGTTGGTGAGCTAAACCTAGAATTAATTTCCTTAAACCTATGATTAAGTTTTTGATTAGCCCTTAATCTTTGATTAAGCCCTAATCTCCGAGGATTAGTGGAATAAACCTAGATTAATTTGTCCTAATCCTACCCTAATCACGATTAAACCTTAAATGATGCCCTAAACCTAATTATACTAACCTAATCCTCTCTAAACCACTCTATGGCCGAATGGCCATGTGCCTTGCGTAGCCACCATGTAGCTTGGCTTAGTCACCAAGTTGCCTTCCCTAAAGTCAAGCCTATGACATCACCAAGATGATCAAGCATGACATAAGGAGGAAAAAGTGAAGGAATAGGAAGGAGAAGAAGAGGAGCCGAGGGGGACTTTAGAGCAAGACTTGGCCTCCAAGTTTTGCTATTTAGTCCCCAAGTATTGCAACCTAGCCCTCCATGCAAACCCTTCTTGGCAAATAAGAAAAGTAGAGGAAGACTAAAGAAAAGGGACCAAACCGTGAGTGAGTGAGTTCATTTTTCTCTTCTTCATTTCCTCATTCTAAACAGGACAACAACAATACCAACACAAACAACTTCAACTCACAACACCCTAAAACCGTGAGTGAGTGAGTGAATTCTTCTTCTTTCATTCATCAACACACATACTTTCTTCCATTTCTTCCTAAACCAAACACATGACACCAAGAGAATCATCAAACTCTTGGTGAGAAATAGAAAAAGAAAGAGAGACCGAATTAGAAGAGAAGAGGACGAGGAACCCAAACTTCAACACCAAACTCTTTATAAATCAAGCCAAGCTAGTGAAGGAGAGAAAGGGAAAGATCATGGACTAAGAAGAGGAGTGGTGAATCGTGAGGAGAGGGAGGAAACCGTAAGGACTAGAAGGGAAAACCCAAGGTTTTGGACTTGATTCCTAAGGTTTTTAACTAAGTAAGAGTGTTATTCCCTAATTTAAAAAGTTTTAAACCTTTGATTCTTGTTCCTTTCATTCTTTCTTTCTAAATTTTGATTTTTCTTGAAAATGTGTTGATGCATGTTTGCTTTTGTGTTTGATCTAGTGTTTTTGATGCCATGCATGTTAATCTTTGCACTTGATCTTGAAGTTTTGTTAAGAAAAATGTTTTTCCTCATGATCTTAAGTTTTCCTCTTTGATTTCTTAAGAGTGCTTTGAAAAGAAATTGATTTTTAGTTTCATAAAAGGTTTTTCAAAGATCTAACATTTTGTCTATATGCATGTTTAGATCTATGCCTAAGCCATGATATGTATGCTTGTTTAAATCTTAATGTGAAGAGTCTTTGAAATTAGTTGAACTTTTCCTTAAAGTTGGCCACGGTTTTGTTGTTATTGTGAAGCATGAGCTTGTTCCTCTTTTGTTTGATTTCTTGCACGTTGTGATCTATGATGTGTTTGACGATTTCTTTTATATTAGCCACGGTTCAATGTTGTTGGGCATGAAAGCTTGATTTCTTTTGTTGGGTCTCTTGCATGTTGTGATCTTACGATTTAGTGATGTTTGAGTGAGTATAAATTGTATGATTTCCTATGATTAGTCACGGTTTGTACTTGATTTTTTTAGGTTAGAGGTTTTGATGTGTATTTTGACTATGTGTATGTGATTTCCATGAACTTTGAGTTGATGTTATGTGGAATCTAAATTGTTGAGAGGCATATAATGTTCACGGTTTCATGTAGGAGATGCATGATAGATTACATTCTTACTTGCTTGATAAATTGAATGAAATCGTTGGATTTAGGGTTGTTTTTAAGTCTTAAAACCTTGAAAACATTTTTGGGAAAACCTAGTTAAGGTCACGATTTGGACCTTAACCTTGAAGTCAAATTTCCTTAAATGTGTATATGTTCGTGCCATGAGATTATGTGTTGATTATGAAGCTATGATGCATACGGTTTCAACATGTTTAGGCACATTAAGATGAAGTTGTGCTAAGATGAAAATTGATTAAGTGAAAGTCCAATGAAACTATGTTTGTATGCTTATATGATGCATGATTCGGTTTGTTCATGCTTAAAAACTTGACTTCTTTGATTGATTAAGCTATGTGTATAAACGAGTATGTAGCCGTGTTATGTTTAACCTAACTTGATGTCTTGTGATTATATGATGTGTGAATTAAATGCATGTTGTATAGGATTCTTGAGTGAAGTAAGAATGATTTTAGAATGCATGAAAGTGTTTGAATGATGTGTTTTAATCGAGTACCTTGCTGCCCACATATGATTCTAAGTGCTTAAATTTGATAAGTTGTTTATTTAAGTAATCATTTGATTGTTTTCATGATTCTTGGATGTTCGTGCTTTTAAGTGGTTTTAAATAATGGAAAAATGAATTTAAAACTTGGGACATGATGCTGTCCAGAATTTTCCAAGTCATATTCCCTATTTAAAAGTATTTTCAAAGTGTTTTAAAGTTTAGTTTTCATGGGTAATTAATTCAAGATAAAGTTGGCTTGAAAAGTGCTGTTTTTCGGTGTTTTAGGATTTGGACTCAATGCTGTCCAAGAAGGACCAGCAAAGGGGTCTTTTAACTAAATTGATTTAATCAATTGTTTTCTCATGATTTTAAAATACAAGAACTAGTGTTTGAATTTGGACAAGTTTAAGTAAAAGATTTGATGCTTCGGTTTTAAATAAAAGACAATGTTTGGATTTTCTTAAAGTTGTTTTGAAAATGATTTAAGAATAATATTAAAATAAAACTTAATGCTCATGTATCTACTTTCTGGGACTTGGAAGAAGTTGGAGTCGGGCAGACGAGGAAGGAAGCTGATCACTCGGAACTCCAAGGATCAGTAGCTGGACCACAAGTGAGAGAGAAGCTATCCTAAGACACTGTGGTGTTTAGGTGATTTAGTAGGACGTCCCGTATCATCTCAAAGATCGGGACTAAGTGGTCGGAGTCAGTAGTATAAGTGGCATTTGTGTGATTGTGTGGCCACTTATATGAATGTGACAAAGACCACACTGTTGTTGTGTGATGCTTGTGTGATTGATAGTATGTTTATGTTCATTGATTTAATTATGTTGAATGGTATTTACTACTATTGATTAAATGAGTAACACATTGATGGACGCCTGTTACGTCCTGAATAAGAGATGAAAGCGAAAAGAATAAGTTAAGAAAGTTTTGAGATTAAAAGTAAAGCACAATAAGAAAGAAAGAGTTGAGGTTGGGAAAGAATGAAATGATGATGTTGGGAACGAGCCAGAGCTGGGAGAAGAGATGTGGAAAGAGATGTGAAGTGTGATACTTTGTTCACGGTTTGGGAAGAAGCTTAGTGTTGAGTTGAGCTTGCTCCTCCATTAACACTCACCCAAAACGTGATTTTTGAAAAACAGCTTTGAAAAGGAATTTTGTGAAATGATATTTTTGAGAGAAATTTGTGGAAACTATGTTGTTGTGAAAGAATATGGAAAAGGACTTTGAGGGAGTTGTTGAAACAGTGTTTTGAGAAAGTTTGTGAAACGAAATGGAGATATGAGATTGTGAAAAGGTTGAGAGATGAGATTAGAGTTTACTGAGGCAATCCCAGCTCTGTGCTATGCGAAATTGATGAGTGAAAGGCTGTGCCGAGTTAGTGGTCGGGACTCATTGAAGGGTTGCACGAAGGATGGGCCGACCTTAGGTTAATTGAAAAGGCTAAAAGACTTAAAAGACATACGCGGTGAGGCATGAGAGAGCGAAGTAGTGGAGAGGAAGATACTATGGGTATCTACGGATACTCAGGTGGGGATTGCAGGAGGGGAGGACGATGACGGTGAAACGTCAAGAAGTCTAGAGTATGTTTCTAGGCAGAATGAACTCCACAGGTGGCGCACTAACGTGGTGGGGACTGGGTCCAATGTCGTGGCAAGTTCTGCGGGCCCACTAGAAACATACTATCGCCCCCTCGATGCAAGTCTACAACAGTGGAGAGGGACTGGAACGGGGCAATGTGTTTTTGATTATATGATATGTTTTGAGGCTGAGACCTCCTGGCTTGGAGCCATTGTTGAGACAGCTGTCATGCCCGCGTGGTAAAGGTCCTGTACTCCTGTTGGCTTCCGACTAGGTTGGATGGATGACCGAGGAGATGTAGACGTGAGTGATAGTCGAAAATCGAAATGAGTGACTCGAGGAATGTTTTTAAAAAACTTCCCCAGCATAAACGGTTGTGAGATGAAAGATTTGGCATAAAAGAGAATAACGTTTATGGAAAAGAGAAAGAAGGAAAGAGAATTATGGGATGTTCATAAGAAGAGAAGGTAATAGAAAGATAATAACAAGATGAAAATGATAATAATTATAAAGCGAAATAATGATGATAATGTACCTGCTTGTTGTGTGTGTACTCTGTGTGTTGTATGGTGTGTTGTATGGTCCTCCTATTTTGCCTATTGTAATTCCACGTCGTCGACGTTACGCGTCCGGATCGCTTACTCTCTCCTGTTCGTTGTTCTATCGGTACTGCTGATATCGCAACGGGCAGATGGAACACTACCAGGAGCTTATCACTCTGGAGGGACGGGAGCAAAAGTCTAAACAAAATCAGGGAAGCAGCAATTAGAGAGGACTTCACCTTCGAAATTAAGACCAGTGTGCCGGAAGAAAAGGAAGCTTCACATGGTGGTCCCAATCAGAGTAGCGTAGCGGAAGCGATAGTAGTAAATTTAGTTTAAGTTATAATTGTGCTATGAGTCAAGGATTATCAAGTAATGTGCTATATATGTAACACAACCAAATTTAATTTCTGATTTGTAAAGCACTTCACTTTAGAAAGGAGGTCGACGTGAACTTTTGAAATTAATAATGAGTGTTAAGGTTTTGAAGCTAAACTATTTCATGAGAGAAAAGTTTCCTAAAAAGAACCGTTTTAGTAACAACTCGATTTTCAACGAAAGGACTTTTAAAATACAACAATGATTTCTTAACAAAGTGTTTACAAAAAAAAAATCTGGCCTCAATTTTTGCAACTTTAAGTGAACATTTTGATTTACGAAAATCGGGCTGTTACATAATATGATGCTTTGAAAATGGGTCTTGAAAACCTACATGTCTTGATTTGATTATGTGATTCTTGCATGTTGAAAAAGTGAACAAAAACCTTGCCTTTTTGACATGATGATATTCGGCCATGAGGAAGAGAAGTAGAAAGTCATGGTTGATCGTCATTTGTGTTGCATGCATGATGAGACTAGTTTAATCTAAGAGTTTAAAAAAATGCATGCATGAAATAATTAAGTTTAAAATAAAATAAATCCTTGAGATAGTTTGTGACTCAAATTGTTGCTTTGATTTAAGTTAAGAAAATGAATTAAAAATTGTTGATTTTTCTTCTTGATGCTCACGGTTTTGAGTCAAAAAGAAAGGAAATGATTTCATTATTTTATCTCTTTATTTGGGCAACAAATCTTTGCAAGATTGTATACATATGATTCGGCCAATGCATGTTCTAGTAGTTGGAAAAATTTTCTTCATGAAATGACCCTTGATGATGACTATATTCTTGTGTGCATGATGCTATATGTTTGATGGAAATGATGTGTTATTTTCTTTAATCTTTTTCGTTTTTGAAGATGAAAATAAATAAGTTGATTTAGTGAATTAAAAAAAGAATTTTCATGATGTTGATTCAATGATTTCAAGATATATTGACCATTGGTAATTCGGTTTTTGTTGAATTATTTTCTTAAGAGAAATTAAGATTAAGTATATGATTTGATAAATGATTTTGAATGATTTAAAATGTGACTTGCATTATGTGAGCTTGTGAATGCTTTGAAAATTTGATGTGATTATTCTTCATGCTAATTGAGTGTGTTTTGGAAAAATTTAGATTGAATTGGAATGATTCTTGAATTTTGTTTGTTAGAATTGTTGGTGAAAAATCTATGTTTGGATTTCAAAGGAATTGAGAAATATTTCATTGGAAAAATATGAATTAAACAACTTTGATTGATCTGAAATTTTTATATGATATTCTTTTACCAGTATCTGATAGTATTGTAAAGTTTGGGATTGAAATGAATCAATTTGATGTGGTCCTGGAATTTTATCTTCTTGAATTTCTGTATTTTGTTTAAGGATCAAGGATAATGATTTTTGTAACATGAATGTTTTAAATTACGTTATAATGAGTGGAATGGATTCTGTTTTGACAAAGAGATTGTTTTAGAATTATTTCAAAGTTTTCTTGGAAACATTTTAATTATAGATTTGATCTGGATTTGAAATCTTTTGGATATTGGCAATGTGTTTTCAAAAGGGAATGGTTTCAAAAGTGTTTTCAAGAAACGAAATAATGAATTTATTAAGATCGTTTCTAACGCACGGGAAAAATGTTCTAGTTCGGGTGACGGACGAAAAGGAAACGAGGCAGAGCTAGCAACTTGGAAATCTCGGAGAGCTTTTGGAGACCTACATCATTTGAGGTGAGAGAGGGGCTTTCCCTAAGACGTTGTGGTATTTAGGTAACATATTAAGAGGTTCCAATCATCTCAAAGATTGGACTCCAATCTCATTAAGCGAGGTAGAGTGATAGCAATTGTTTGATTGTATGGTTATCCACACGAACTGCTGAGATTGGTTTATTGTTTATGGCTTGATATGGCCTTGTTGTTGTTGTATGATGCTATGTTTTCTAGTTAATTATACATGAGTTACTTGACTATTTTAGTATGAGAAATGATTTATTTATCAAGTAAGTATTGTGATGCTGTTGAGAAATGCTTGATATGCCCTGATTCTGAGATAATGAGAACGAAACTGTGAAAGTGACGAATTGTGATTGAAAAGAAAATAAATAATGATAAGAGGTATAAGAGTGATTGGAAAAGAGATATGAGATGAGACGAAATGATGATTTTTAAGATTGTGATAAGAAATAACCAATGAGGCAAATAAAAGTATCGTGATGCTGATGAGCCAGAGCTGGTGAAAGTAATGTAGCTGTTGTTTATTGGAATGAGACCTGTGTTGAGTTGAGCTTGCTCCTCCACTGGTGCTTACTGAAACGAGATGTGATATGAGTGGATCTAGGCTCCTTTGTTGATATTTATTGGAATGAGATTGGTGTTGAGTTGAGCTTGCTCCTCCACTGATGCTCACTGAAATGAGATGTGATATGAGTGGAGCTGGGCTCCATAGTGATGAAAGTGAAGCTAGAGGGCTGATGTTCCAAAAGATATATGTGTTATTCTGAGAAAGATTATGAGATGAGATGCAAGCATGTCGATGCGATCCCAGCTCTGTGCTCTGTTGTGAAAGAAAAGAAAAGTATTGACATAAGTAGTGGTCGGGACTCGTTGAAGGGATGCACCAAGGATGAGCCGACCTTAGGATTAATACGTTAATTAAAACACTAAAACTCTTTAAAAGACATAGATTAACGTGGTGAGTTATGAGTGCGATATCGAAGTAGTGGAGAGGAAGATACCATGGGTATCAGCGATACTCGGGAGGAGATTGCATTAGGGGAGGACAATGACGCTGAAGCGTCAAGAAGTCTAGAGTATTCTTCTAGGCGGAAGAGATCCCACAGATGACGCGGGTGATCGGTCCCGAAGGTCGTGGTGACGTTCTGCAGGCCAGCTAGAAAATATTGTCGCCCCCTAGATTGCAAATCTAGAACAGTGAGAGGGACTGGAGCGAGGCTCTGTGATTTGAATTGATTTGATTTGATTTGAGACTGTATCTACAGTTCTCCTGGCTTGGAGCCATTTGTTGAGACAGCTGATTTGATTTTAGACTGTACCCGATTTTCTACAGTTCTCTTGGCTTGGAGCCATTTGTTGAGATAGCTGTCAAGCCTGCGCGGTAAAGGTCCTGTACTCCTGTTTGCTTCCGACTAGGTTGGGTGGATGACCGAGGAGATGTAGACGTGTGTTCTAACTGCGAAAGAAACGAGTACATCGATGATATTTTTAAATTTCCCCAATCATCGATGGATGTGATTCAATAAGACATGAAAAGAAAAGTAAAGCAAAGATTGCAAAGTGTTGAGTAAGATTCATAAGACAAGTATGAGAAACGATCGCTGAGATAATTGATAAGTTTTGAAATGATGATCCCCGATGGAATTGATAAGATTTGTAAAAGTTTCATGAGAAAGATATTGAGAATGTTTCCACGAGAAGATTGAGCATGAATTTGTGTATGATGGTGATGATCATGTTGTTATTATGATTTGTATGATTTTTATTGTTTTATCTTAATATTTGCCTATTGTAATTCCACACAGTCGACATTTATTGTTTTGGGTGCTCACTCTCTCGTGTATATCTGCTTTGTGTTGGAAAAATTTGTATGTCCTTTAGATGGAAAACATCGCGAGGTTTCAGCTCATTAGGGAGATAGGAGCATCTCCATGGAAAGGGGATGATATATCCATGTCCGCCTATGTCATGGTCTACATAGAGATGGAACGCCAAAGGAAAGAGATCATGGCGAAGCGTTCGGCTCGTGCGATGGAGGAGGAGAGCTCCCTAGACGACTCTACGGAAGAGACCCCTGAGGTGGCAGATGACGACGATTTTGATATGTGGTCTGAGGCTGACACGGAGGAGTGTCTCAATGACGAGGATTGGTACCCGGGCCCTGAGGATCTTCCAACAGACGATGATGAATGAGAGTTTGATGGCGAGTCTTAGTGTATAAGACTAGAGAATAGGTATATCCCCTAGAGTATTGTATTCCATTGCAAATTCTTAGTACCATAGCTTTATCATGTTGTACCCCGGATAAAGTTTTATTCAGTATTGATGTTTCAAAACAAGTTAAATGGGCCTCTATGTTTAAACGATGATTGTTGGGGACAAGTTTCAAAGTGCGGTGTTTTGTGAGATCTCGGTTTGGAACTTGAAGGATGATATGCAATGTGAGAACATGAGTTTTTAATTGTAACCAAGTTTTTAAAATCTAAATGTTCTCATGTCCATGTCAATTATGTTTTAAAAAAAAAAAATTGGCCCAAATTTTCACTATATTTAATTTAAAGTAATTGAGTTTTCAAGTTGCCGAATCGGGGTGTTACAGTTGTGGTATCAGAGCAATGGTTGATCTAGGTAACCTTATGCGTGGACTTACATGCCCTGCTTGTGCGATTCTGTGTGTGTGTTAGTAGTAAGATAGCGATAGATGAGGATAGAAGTGCTAAGAGTATGTGGATGCTTTTCTGGAATGCGTCGGTTTTCGTCTGCAGTGGAACCCAGGAAGCAGTGATCAGTGTCTTCATGAGATGTTAATGTGTGATTCGAACCCTCTTTGTTGAAATCCTCTCTGATATGAACCCCTTTTGTTTGTGATGACCTTTAAGCTATTGACCTGAGCTCTTGTCCGGTGACTAGAACTCTCCTTTTCTTGTTGAAGCTTCTCTTGTGTAAACCCTATGCGTTGCCAAATTGCTTTGGCATGACGTTTGAAAAAGCCTTTTTTTTGAAAATCTTAGACCCTGTTCTGTCAAGGAAACTTGACAAAGCTGTGATTGTTGATGAACCCGAAGCTTCCTCTTTTGATCTTTGACCAGACATTTATTCTTTCCTAAAGCCTTCGTGAAAATTTTGGACCCTGACACCCTATACCAGTCAAGTAGATGTTCCTGAAATAGGAAGTGGGTCGTGAAGTGTTGTTAAGCAAAAGTTGTAAAGATCAAGGAGAATAAGGATTAGTCGGTAGGAATGAAAGGATGTATGAGCTTTGGAGAAAAATAGGAATACCTTTTGAGTCTTAAATAAGTGGTGGATTATGCAAAGTGGTTAGGACTAAGAGCTTTGATGCCGGAATTAGTTAAAATGATGGTTTAAGTGGTGACAAGATGAGGAAGAATTTAAGGTAATATTTAGAATTTGAAGTCGTAAGTGTCCTGATTGGAGTCGGAGAACGGTTAAACAAAGTTGAATAGGTAATAATATGACGACGACGAACTGATGAGGTGGTGGAATTTGTGGATAGAACCCTTAAGTGTTGATCAAGGATAGATTGAAGAATTAGGATCTGATGTTGTAGTGAATAATAGGTTCCTGAATTGGAGGAATTCTGATGGTTTAGAGTATGAGATAAACCCTGGAAGATGGAAAAAGGTTTAGAATGTTTAAGTTATGAGATTAAGTGCTTGGGATAGGGAGTGAGATAGTGCATGTTTCTTAAAGATTAGTGATTGTTAGAGTAAAAAGAAGATGTAATGATGACCATAGAAGTCTGATAAGGACGATTACTTGGTGACATATAAGGCAACAAGAGGATAGATGGAAGCAAAGTGATGAGAAATTTTGTAAGATTGACCAAAGTAGGTGAAGGATGAGAGTTTTTAGAGGTTAAGTCTGCGATAATGAATGTGGTGTATAGAGGTATGATTTATTTAAGTTAGGGAGTAAATAGAGATGTGAGATTTTGGGAAGTAACTCGTTTAGGCTTAAGCTGATGAAAAGAATCCAACCCTAAGTGTGGTAGTGTCTTGACCCCAAATGAATGCAATCATGTTATTCTTTGGATGCTGTTTTGATGCCATTGAACCCCCTCAGTTCTTTGTTACCAGTGAGACCGTATTATTGAATCCCATATGTTTGTTATTGGTGTTAGAATAATTGTTAGGATTGGCAGTCGTCACCCAAGAGGGGGGGGTGAATTGGGTGTTTACGAAAACATTGGTTTCAAATCGTTTTTAATAAAATAGATAAACTTTGCAGCGGAAAACTCTTAAAACGATGAAACCTATTATGCACAGGCGGAAGCAAATGATAATAACAACAATTAATATTACGCGCGAAGATAAGAAATACTATAACAACGAAAGGTCTAACGCGCGTTGATTAATTTAAAATAATTAAATTAATATATATTATATTTACGTTGCGAAGGAGATAATTAACACAATAAAAATATGCGCAACAATAAATAAAAGAGATAAGGGATAAAAGAGATTGCACCCGGAGATTTTATCCTAGTTCGGCAAAGCAGCCTACTCCAGTCCCCAAGCGACCCGCTTGAGCTTTTCACTAAACCAAGACGCCACGCGTCCCCAAGTACAACCAGAGCGCCCCGCAAGCTACTAGGAACCTCCTTTCGCCAGGGACCTCAACAACCAGATAGCCTAACTACTAGGTGCCCCACCGTTCGTCTAGCACTACCCACATAGCAGGGTTCCTCACCCTACAACCACGAACGCAGCACGTTCGCACTAGGAGATTCACTCCCTAGTCACTAAGGGTCACACACCCCTTTACAAATGGTTATGGATATGGATGAGTACAACCACTATAATGCACTCTTCTTAGTGCAGATACAACAATATAAGGTTCTAACAATATTGTGTTCTAAATAACACGAATACAACAATAAAGCTCTAGTGGTGCTGAATTTAAATCACAAGTACTATGGCCAAGAAAAAGGTTTTCTTCTCAAATAGATATCAACGTTTAAGAACTAGTTGAAGGAGAAGAGAAGAAGAGAAGAACGTGAAGAAGAAAAAAAAAAGGTTGGAGAGCACAAAAATAAGATTGATTCAAAACCTTTTTAAAAACACAAATAACACATGTTTAAAATCAAAAACAAATCTTAAAGATTTAAGACATAAAACTAAAGATTTGAGAATATTTGAAATTCAAAATTTTGAATTTGAAAGTAGAATCAGAATCAAATCAAAAACGATTTTGGAAATAAATCAAATTTAAAATAAGAATGAAATCAAATCTGGAAATATTCAAAATTGATTTTCTGAAATCAAATAAATAAAATAAGTTTTTGAAATCCAAAACAAATCTAATAGATTTAAAGAATAAAATAAAATAGAATAAAATCATTTTTGAAATCAGAAACAAATAAAATAGATTTAGGAGATAAGTCGAATATTTGATTCTTAAAAACAAATAAGGAAATATTTCAAAATAATATTCAAATTCGAATTTTGAAAATAAATCAGAATCAATCAGGTAAAAACAAATCAGGAAATAAATCAAAATGATTCTGACACGTTTTTCAATAAAAGCTAAAGTAATCGATTACTTTATGAAGGTAATTGACTATTCCTTCAAAAATAGAAACTTTTAAATTCATTTGAAAAACAAGTAATCAATTAGACCAACAATGATTAATCGATTACATCACTTCTGTTAATACATGATGCAACTCATTTAATCGATTACTACTCATCAAATAATCGATTATTGAGTCTCTGATCATTATGTGATGCAACATATGTAATCGATTACTACACAGCATGTAATCGATTACTGTGTCTCTGGAAAATATATGATGCAACAATTTTAATCGATTACCTGAGCCAGGTAATCGATTACTCTCATAAGAAAGTAATGGATTAGCAAAGTTCACTTAATCGATTACAAGCTCTCTGATTTTTCTATGATGCAACAAAGTTAATCGATTAACTCAAGCAAGTAATGATTACTCCTTCTTGCATTCATAAAAATATTCAGAGTTTTGTAACATCAAGTATTTCCACAGAAACTAAGTTAAAAATAGATTTTTACTAAAACTCTTTTTGCAATTAAAAACATTTTTCATAAAAAGTTCTTTTCTTCTCCTTAACATGAAAAACTAATTTTGGCCATTAGACACTTGTAATAAAAATTCATTACCTTACAAATTTCCTATGGGCCAGGCTATACTAAACTTGATCATGAAGCTTGAGCCTTGACTTTAGCCTTGAAGCTTGATGCTTGAACTTGATGCAGCTTGATGCTTGAAACTTTGAATCTTGTTTGTAATCATCAAAACATTATCTTCTAGAATCCTTCTAGCATTACTCTTTACGTCCTTTGGGGCAAGCTTGACTTCCAACAATTGGGAGTACCCCAAGGGATTACTTTTGCAAGTAATCACTTTGATTCTCTCTTAAGAACGATGAATAGATGGTGCATATTCGAAGACGTGGCGATGGCTGCAGTTATAGAGGAAAAGAAGCACTTCAAAGAGCTACGCGTTCACAGGTCAGACGAACTCTGCGCAGCATTTCTCGAGGACGAGAAATCTTCAAGTTTTGGAGAATGTGACATCCCGTATTTTTCCCTACGTGCATAAATGAATTTCATTAAAATAAATCTTGAAGTTCTGTTTTATAAAGGATTTTCTGATGAGTATTTTACGTGAGTAAGAAACAAGGTGTTGATTTTCATGGAGTTTTATAAACAAAATATTTTTATAGATGTAAAGTGAATGATTTTGTTGAGTTTGGAGTAATTTGATCAACAAAGAGATGAGTTATGATTTTATTAAGGATGATTCTTATTAGAAATGAATTTCTTTATGGATTTGTCAACTTTGAAAATTCGTATCTTTTTAACCGTAACTCGGAATTTTATGATCTTTATATGAAAACGATCGTATTGGAACGTAGAATTTGAAAATGTAACTTTTAGAATTTTCTGGGTTGATTTATAAAAAGTTATTCTATGAGTTTGTGAAATACGAATTTTGAGGATATTGGGTGTTAAAAATAGCCCAGAAGAAAATTATTGTTATGGCATAAATTTATTATGTGATATGTGTTGGTTTGATATATGTTTGATGAATGATGCATGAGAATAATTGTGTGAATATGATTCTTTAGAGATATTTGTATCATTGTGTGAATTTATGATTATTATGTTCTAAGGTGAATATGATTAGGAAATAAAAAGGTAAGATATGTATGTGTGTATATTTGTGCTACGTGTGTATGTATGTATGTATGTGGGTAAGCCTAGGATTTTAATTTTTAGGGAAAGAAGCCTATAGGATAAGTTAGAACCCTAAGGAAATCAAATGGGTAGAAAAATTTGAAGTAGTAGAAGTAATCATGCATGAAGTGACCCTAGTGAATTAAATTACTCCACAATGTCTCCCTTGATTTGATCCCTTGCATGCAAACTTTAAGAAGGACAAAATTACCCCTCCCATTTGTGCATGAACCGAAACCAAACCAAGGACAAAAGAGGGATGATTCGGTTGGCCTATATATATGAGCTAGCCTAGTTCATTTTCTTCCAAACCAAATTCATTTCCTCATTTCTTCAAACACATTCACTTTCTAAGAGCTCCTTCACTCTTAGAGAAAGAAAGAGAGAAAGAGAGAGAGAGAGAGAGTTGGCCGTGAGGAAGAAGGGAGGAAGAAGAAGAAGATTTGGAGCTTGATCAAGGTGTTCTTTGAAGATCCAAGAACTAGAAGGCTAGAAGATCAACTCTTCTTTAGGTGGGTGGTTCGAAAATCATGAAGGAGTTGTACTAGTTTAGGTTTTTCTTTTGATCTTGTGATCTTTCTTCTTTTCTTTCTTTGCATGTTGATTTTCATGGTCTTGATGATGAGTGCATGTGTTGTTGTGCATGATCATGGACTTTTGAAACTAAAAGAAACTTGTAATGTGTTAAACAATGGACTTGATGATTCGGTTAAGGTTTTCATGATGGATCTTGATGCTTTTTAAACTAAATCTTAAAGATCTAAAGAGTTGTTGAGATTTTTGTGAGTTTGAAATAAATTTCTTTGCATGTTAAATTTTTTTTTTTGCTTAAACCGTGACTTATGATGTATTCATGAGATTATTTGATGAATAAATATATGATCTAAGCTTGCTTGATGATAAAGTCGAGATCTTTGGCTTTGCATGTTGATTTGATGATGATCTTGGTTGATTTATGTATATGCATGTGATGATCCATGTCTAATAAGTGAAAAGTTAAGATCTTGAGTCTTGCATGTCAAATTTTAAGTGAAAAGATCATGTCTTTCTTGATGCATGCCACGGTCTTGATGATATGATTAGGGTAACAATCTTTAAAATGATTTTTGAGTATGAACATGATTTGATCTTGTGCATGTTGTATTTTTGTGAAGTATGTTCGGCCATGCTTAATAAAAATGGGATTCATGCTTTTTATTTTGTGAGAAGTTGATGCATGTTAGTCTTATGGTTAGATTTGATGATTTCAAGCACATGCATGTTATTTTCAAGAAGTTTAAAGTATGATCTTTGTAACACCCCGATTCGGCAACTTGAAAACTACAGTAACTTAAATTAAATATAGTGAAAATTTGGGCCAATTTTTTTTTTTTAAACATGTATAACATAAACATGAGAACATTTAAATTTTCAAAACATAGTCACGATTTAAAACTCATGTTCTCACATACATAAAAGTCTTTCAAGTTCCAAACCGAGATGTCACAAGACACCGCACTTTGAAACTCGTTCACAAAACATTGTTTAAATACACGGCCCATTCAATTGTTTCAAAACACCAGTGTTGAATAAAACTTTTGCCGGGGTACAGTATGATAGAGCTAAGGCAACTAAGAACTTACAATGGAGTACAATACTCTGAGGGGAATTACCTATCCTCTAGTCATTTACCCTAAGCTCCACTCTTTAACTCTCTGATCACAAAGCAGAACCGTCCTCATCTGCAGTAGCCTCAGGAGTCTCCTCCATAGAGTCGTCTCATACTTTGTCTTCCTCCACTTCACGGGCTAAGAGCCTTTCCATAATTTCCTTCCTTCGCCTCTTCATCTCTAAGTACACTATGACGCGGGCGGTCATAGTTATGCTGCTCCCTTTCAATGGAGATGTTCCTATCTCCCGAATGAGCTGGAAACGCGCTATGTTTTCCATCTAATGATCATACCAGAAATTTTCCAATACAAAGCAGAAGTATAGGAGAGAGTGAGCTACCCAAAACAGCTATGTCGACTATGTGGAATTACAATAGGCAAATATTAAGACAAGACAATAAACATCAAACAAGCCAAAAACAACAACATAATTATTATCACCATATAATTAAAACACAACCTTATACTTAGCTTTTCATAGTCACATTCTCAAGGTCTTTCTCATAAACTTTCACAACTTCTATCAATCCTTCTCCAATCATGATTTCCAACTTATCAAATATTCCAAGAATCCTTTCTCATACTCATCTTATAAATCTTATTCAACACTTAATATCTTTACTGTACTTTTCTTTTGATTATGTTTAGTCTCTTAAGTCTTAACGTTCCGGTTCGCTTAATGATGTGGGGAAATCATCACTGAGGAAGACACACACGTCTACATCTCCTCGGTCATCCACCCATCATAGTCGGAAGTAAACATGAGTACAGGACCCTTACCACGCGGGCATGACAGATGTCTCAACAATTGGCTCCAAGCCAGGAGAACTGTAGATAACTCGGGTACAGTCTCAAATCCATTCAATTCATATCAATTCATATTATATCATATCATTTCATATATTCAAGGCTCACTGTAGAAAACTCGGGTACAGTGGCAATCACAAATGCCCCGTCCCAGTCCCTCTCACTGTTCAAGATTTGCAATCTAGGGGGCGACAGTATTTTCTAGTTGGCCTGCAGAACTTACCACGACATTGGACCCAGTCCCTACCACGTTTCTTACGCCACATGTGGAGTTCGTTCCGCCTAGAAACATACTCTAGACTTCTTGACGTTTCACCGTCATTGTCCTCCCCTAATGCAATCTCCTCCTGAGTATCCGCAGATACTCATGGTTCCTTCCTCTCCACTACTTCGATACAACACTCATACTCACCGCGTTCGTTAATGTCTTTTAAAGTCTTTTAGGTTTTAGAGTTTTAATTATCGGCTTATTCATAACGGTCGGCTCATCCTTGGCGCATCCCTTCAACGAGTCCCGACCACTAATCGCAAACCGTTCCCCAAGAATCTCAACAGCATCTTGCATCACATCTCTTTCTCGTGCATCTCATCAGCATTATTCTCATCATCCATCGCTCAGCAACATCGTCAGCATCTTTCTCATCATCATTACTCAATAGCATCATCGACATCCTTCTCCTCATTTGTTGCTCAGCAGCACCATCAACATCACTCTCCTTAGTCGTTGCTCCACGGCACCATCAGCATCGCTCATCATCACCACGCTTCTGCTCGCCTCGTCGGGTATTTCTTATCACCATCTTAAATCTTCTCTTCATCTCAATTTTTCTCTTCTTAATTATCAGCTCAAGCCTCTCTTTCAATCACTCTTAATCTCTTTCACACTTCCATTCATCTCATGACTTATCTCTTTCTCAACCATTCTCATCCGTACCTCTTTTCTTTTTAGTCTCAATTCATTACTTCTACAATTTCATTATTATCCAACATTTCTCACAGCATCACCATTACTTAATTAAATCAGTTCACATGCTAAGAAAGTCAAGTAGCTCATGCATAACTATTAAAAACAGAACATCATACTATTCAGCAAAACATATCAATTATAGATAACAATTCAATCTCAGCGATTCGTGTAGATAGCCAAACAACCAACAAACAAATAATTGCTATCCCACTACATCGCCTAACGAGATTGGGGTCCAATCTTTGAGATGATTGGACGCCTTAATATGTTACCTAAATACCACGGCGTCTTAAGGGGAGCCCCTCTCTCACCTCGATGACGAAACTCCCGAAAGCTGTCCAAGATTTCCCAATCGCTAGCCTTGTCTCGTTTTCGTCGCGTCCGTCACCCGAACTAGAACATTTTTCCCCGTGCGTTAGAAACGATTCCGATAAATTTATAATTTCGTTTTGAAAACATATTGAAACAGTTCCGTTTTGAAAGAACATTGCCAATATCCAAAAGGTTTTAAATCCAAATCAAGTCTATAATAAAAATGTTCCCAAGAAAACTTTGAAACAGTTCTAAAATGATTTCTTTATTAAAACAAAATCCATTCTTCTTAGTTTAAAACATTCCGGTTATAAAATCATTATCTTTAAACATTGAACGAAATCCCAAGAAAGAACACATTGAAAACCTTTCTTAGACAAAATATAGAAGTTCAAGAAGGTAAAACTCTAGGACCAAATCAAATTGATTCACTTAGTTTCTAAACTTCACAATATTATAAGATACTGATCAAAGAATGCCATTTAAAAATTTCAAATTAATTTAAGTTGTTTAGATCACACTTTTTAAATAAAACATTTCTCAATTCCTTTAAAATTCAAACATAGACTTTTCACAAGTAAATCTCACAAACAAAATTCAGAACAATTTCAACTCAATTTAAATCTTTTCCAAAAACACCTTCATTTAGCATAAAGAACACACATAAAAATTTCAAAGCATACATAATGAAAAAATCACATTTTCAATCATTCAAAACCATCAATTAAATTATAATCTTAATAAATTAATTCAATTACTCTTTATAAAATAATTTAGACTTAATCTTTCAATTAACTCAACAAAACCGAAGCACACATGGTTAACAATTTCTAGTCACCAAAAATATAAAAACTTAAGATCATTGAATCAATATCTTGAAAATTTCTTTTTACATAGTTAAATCAACTTATTCATTTTTATTTCTAAACTAAAAAGATTTAAAGAAGACACACACATCGCTTTCATCAAACACATAGTATCATGCACTTAGGAACATAGCCAATATCAAAAGTCATTTCCTGAAGACAATTTCTCAACTACATGAACATGTATTAACCGAATCATGCACATAAAATTTTGCAAGGATTTAATGCACAAATGAAAACATACAATCATCAAATCATTTTCTTTATTTTGGGTTAAAAACCGTGAACATCAAGAAGGAAAATTAACAATTTTAATTCATTCTCTTAACTTAAATCAACACAACAATTTAGGCCATAAACCACTTCAAAGATTCACACATATTTTCTTTTAAATTCAATTACTTCATGCATGTACTTTAAAACTCTTAAATTCAATTAACCTCATCATGCATGCAACTTAAATGAAAATCAAATACAATCTCCTACTCTTCCTCCTTATGGCCGAATACCCTCATACACCAAAAAAGGTTTTTGGTTCACTTTTTCAATATACAAAAGTCATATAATCACATGAAGACATGTAGGTTTTCAAGGCAACTAGTCAAAACAACACACTACATCATTTATTCACATCAACATGCAAGAATATCATCAAAGCAAGATTTTCATTAAAACTCAAGATCATAACCTTTTTCTCAAACCAAAAATAAGGATTTAATTTTTAACTTCATGAAAATAACATGCATGTGTTTAAAATCATTAGATCTAGTCTTAAGACAAACATGCATCAACTTTTTCACAAAACAAAAGCATAGATCTTAGTTAAATCAAACATGGTCGAATGGCCTCACAAAACAAAACATGCACAAGCTTAAACACTAGATCAAGTCATGTTTATACTCAAAAATCAATTTAAAACTTGTTACTTTAATTTTTTCTTAAAACCGTAGCACACCCAAAAGGAAAACATGCTCTTTTCTTTTGAAATTAACATGCAAGACTAAAGACTTACACTTTTCACAAATCAAGTTTAGATCTTATATTTATTCATCAAATATTTATGAAAACACATCATAGATCACGGTTTAACAAAAAGATTTAACATGCAAAGCCAAAGAATTTCACTTTATCATAAATCAAGTTTAGATCATGTATTTGCTTGTCAAAAATCCACATAAACACACATGGATCACGGTTTAGAGCAAGAAAACTAAACATGCAAGGAAGTTTATTTTAGATCTTACGAAAATCTTAGTTTTCTTTAGATCTTCAAGATTTAGTTAGAAAAACATCTAGATCCAAAAAGAAAATTTCAACCGAAACCTCAAACATAAGGTCTAACATATTACAAATCATTTTTAAGTCTTTAAAGTCCAAGATTAAAGAAGAGCAACACATAAACTCATCTTTCAAACCATAAAATCAAACATGCAAAGAAGAAAAGAAAGTAGATCTACAAAATCAAAAATAAAAATCTAAGCTATTACAAATCTTCCTCTTGATCTCCAAGTCACCTACCAAGGAAAGGTTGATCTTCTAGTCTCCCTACACTTAGATCTTCAAAGGACTCTCCTTGATCTAGCTTGAAACTTCCTTCTTCTTCTTCTCTAAACCCCACGGCCTCCTTCTCTCTCTCTCTTTCTCTCTTTTTCTTTTCTTTCTTTCTCTAAGAGTTGGATGGACTCAAAGAGATGTGTTTTGTGTGGAGGAAAAGAAATGAACTTGGTGGAAGGGAAAGAACTAAGGCTTCAACTATATATAGGCAATCACATTCTTCCTCCTTTGCCCTTGATTTTTGGTTCGGCTATTGCACAATGGGAAGGGTAGTTTTGGGCTTCCAAAAGTTTGCATGGGTGGAGATTATCAAATTAAGGGGACAAGGTGGAGTAGATTAGGGTGCTAGGGGGCTCTTTAGGCCTAATGACTAGTTGGCTAATAGTTAGGATTCTACTAACTTAGTTACTTCATGGTTTTAGTTTAGTTCATTTGGTTTCTTGTCCAACAAATAAAATCCTAGGCTTATACATACCATACACACGTACAACATACACACACATATACATACAACCATACCATACACACATACATATACATGTCTTGCATTTTTATTTTCTAATCACATTTACTTAAAATCATCAATTCACATAGTAATGCAATTAATTCTAAGGAAATCATATGCACACAATAATTTTCATGCATCACTCATTACACACACATTACACCAAGCACACACATCACATAAGAATTCATGTCATGATAAAAATTTCATTTCCTACAAAGCACATATCTTAAAATTCGTATTTCATAAATTCTGAAAATAAATTTTTATAAATCAACCCAGAAAATTCTGAAAATTACATTTTCAAATTCTACGTTTCAAGATGGTCGTTTTCGTATAAAGATCGTAAAATTCCGAGTTACGGTTGAAAAGTTACTAATTTTCAAAGTTTAGCAAATCCAAAAGAAAATTCCTTTCAAATAAAAATCATCCTTTTATAAAATCACCACTTAGTAAATTATTTCAAACTCAACAAAATTATTCACTTCTCATCTATAAAAATATTTTGTTTATAAAAATCCATGAAAATCAATACTTTGTTTCTTACTCACGTAAAGTACTTTTCTGAAAATATTTTATAAAGCAGGACCTCAAGGTTTCTTTTGATGAAATTCGTTTACGCACGTACGGGAAAAATGCTGCGTAGAATCTGTCTGATCTATGGACGCGTGGCTCCTTGAAGAAATTCTTTTACTCTCTAACTGCAGCAATCGTCGCATCTTCGAACATGTACCATCTACTCATCGTTCTCAAGAATGAGTCAAACGGATTACTTACAAAAGTAATCCCTCGAAGTACTTTAAATGACGAACGAAGTGGGGTAAAAACAACACGATTTCACTGACAACAAAGGACTGAGGGGTTCAATGGCATCAGAACGGTATCCAAGGATAACGGGGTTACATTCGTTTGGGGTCAAGACACCACCGCACTTAAGGTCACATTCTTCTCATCAGTTCAAGCCTACACAAGCTATTCCTCAAAAACTTCACATTTTTAACTACTCCCCAACTTAAATGACTCATATCTCTCTACACCACATTCATTATCACCAACTTAACCTCTAGATACTCCTATCCTTCACCACTTTTTTGGTCAATCCTACAAAATTTCCCATCACATAGCTTCACTCTATCCTCTTATTACTTTATATCTCACCGAATAATTGTCCTTATCAGACTCCTATGGTCACTATTTTATCCACCTTTTGCTCTAACAACCACTAATCCTCAAGAAATGTGCACTATCTCACTTCCTATCTCAAACACTTAATCATAGAACTTAGACAATTCTAAACCTTTTTCCACTTTCCACAACTTCCCTCATATTCTAAACCATCAGAATTTCTCAACTCAAAGGCCTATTGTCCTTTACCACATCAAATCCTAGCTTTTTACCTAACCTTGGGTCAACACTTAAGGGTTCTATCCACAATTCCACCATCTTATCAGTGCGACTTTACCATATCATCACTTATTCACCGCTATCTATCCATTTTCCAACTCAAATCAAGACACCTATAACTCTAATTTTTAATCATCACCTTAATTTCTTCCTCATCTTAACACCATCTAAACCATTATTTCGACTAATCCGACATCAAAGCCCTTAGTCCTACTCTCCTTACATAACTCACCACTCATCTAAGACTCAAAAGGATACTCCTATTTTCTCCAAGACTCGCACTTCCTTTCATTCCTACCGACTAATCCTTATTCTCCTTGATCTTTGCAACTTTTTCCTAACAACACTTCACAACTAACTCTCTATTCTAGAACTATCTACTAGACTGGAATAAGGTGTCAGGGTCCAAAATTTTCACTAGAACTTTTAGGGAAGAACAAATGTTTGGTCAAAGAGAAAACTCCGGGTTTATCAACAATCAAGGCTTTGTCAAGAACATGGTTTGAGATGTTTAGAAAAGATATTCTTAAGTGTCATGCCAAAGCAATTTGACAATGCATAGGGTTTATACAAGAAAAGCCCCAACAAGAAAAGAAGGGTTCTAGTTACAGAACAAAATCCCATATAAAAAATTCAAGGGTCATCACAAACAAAAGGGGTTCACATCAAAGATAAGTTCAACGAAAGAAGGCTCAAATAACGTATCGACACTGATCTCTATTCCTCGTCTCCGCTGTAGACAAAAACCGGCTCACTCCAGGAAAACATCCGCGTACTCTTAGCGTTCCTATTCTCATCTATCGCGATCTTACTACTAACGCATACACAGAGACACACAGCAGAGTATGTAAGTCCATGCATAAGGTTACTTAGATCAACCATTGCTCTGATACCATAACTGTAACACCCCGATTCGGCAACTTGAAAACTACAGTAACTTAAATTAAATATAGTGAAAATTTGGGCCAAAATTTTATTTTTTTTAAAACATGTATAACATAAACATGAGAACGTTTAAATTTTCAAAACATAGTCACGATTTAAAACTCATGGTCTCACATACATAAAAGTCTTTAAAGTTCCAAACCGAGATGTCACAAGACACCGCACTTTGAAACTCGTTCACAAAACATTGTTTAAATACACGACCCATTCAATTGTTTCAAAACACCAGTGTTGAATAAAACTTTTGCCGAGATACAGTATGATAGAGCTAAGGCAACTAAGAACTTACAATGGAGTACAATGCTCTGAGGGGAATTACCTATCCTCTAGTCATTTACCCTAAGCTCCACTCTTTAACTCTCCGATTACAAAGCAGAACCGTCCTCTTCAGCAGTCGCCTCAGGAGTCTCCTCCATAGAGTCGTCTCGTACTTTGTCTTCCTCCACTTCACGGGCTAAGAGCCTTTCCATAATTTCCTTCCTTCGCCGCTTCATCTCTAAGTACACTATGACGCGGGCGGTCATAGTTATGCTGCTCCCTTTCAATGGAGATGCTCCTATCTCCCGAATGAGCTGGAAACGTGCTATGTTTTCCATCTAATGATCATACCAGAAATTTTCCAATACAAAGCAGAAGTATAGGAGAGAGTGAGCTACCCAAAACAGCTATGTCGACTATGTGGAATTACAATAGGCAAATATTAAGACAAGACAATAAACATCAAACAAGCCAAAAACAACAACATAATTATTATCACCATATAATTAAAACACAACCTTATACTTAGCTTTTCATAGTCACATTCTCAAGGTCTTTCTCATAAACTTTCACAACTTCTATCAATCCTTCTCCAATCATGATTTCCAACTTATCAAATATTCCAAGAATCCTTTCTCATACTCATCTTATAAATCTTATTCAACACTTAAGTTTAGTCTCTTAAGTCATAACATTCCGATTCGCTCAATGATGTGGGGAAATCATCACTAAGGAAGACACACACGTCTACATCTCCTCGGTCATCCACCCATCCTAGTCGGAAGCAAACAAGAGTACAGGACCTTTACCACGCGGGCACGACAACTGTCTCAACAATTGGCTCCAAGCCAGGAGAACTGTAGATAACTCGGGTACAGTCTCAAATCAATTCAATTCATATTATATCATATCATTTCATATATTCAAGGCTCACTGTAGAAAACTCGGGTACAGTGGCAATCACAAATGCCCCGTTCCAGTCCCTCTCACTGTTCAAGATTTGCAATCTAGGGGGCGACAGTATTTTCTAGTTGGCCTGCAGAACTTACCACGGCATTGGACCCAGTCCCTACCACGTTCGTACGCCACATGTGGAGTTCGTTCCGCCTAGAAATATACTCTAGACTTCTTGACGTTTCATCGTCATTGTCCTCCCCTAATGCAATCTCCTCCTGAGTATCCGCAGATACTCATGGTTCCTTCCTCTCCACTACTTCGATACGACACTCATACTCACCACGTTCGTTAATGTCTTTTAAAGTCTTTAGGTTTTAGAGTTTTATTTATCGGCTTATTCCTAACCGTCGGCTCATCCTTGGCGCATCCCTTCAACGAGTCCCGACCACTAATCGCAAATCGTTCCCCAAGAATCTCAACAGCATCTTGCATCACATCTCTTTCTCGTGCATCTCATCAGCATTATTCTCATCAGCCATCGCTCAGCAACATCATCAGCATCTTTCTTGTAACACCCCAAAATTTTAATCCCCGATTAATGAAATGTTAATTATAAAATTAATTATAATTAATGATTTCTATATTAATCCTTGATTAAAATCTGTATTTATGAAGTTAGAAAATGTGTGTGAATTTATTTAATAAATATAATTTTGCATGAAATAGATATTTTGCATATTAGTCCCTGGGCTGGGACCTAGAAGCAAATATAGGAAAGGTTTTGGAGGGAAAATAAATAAAATAATTAATTTTCAAAAACTGGGCAAATCACTCGAGTATTTTCTGGAATACTCGAGTATTCTGGACAGAGTTGCACGAGTTAGTGCGTTTGGTGAGTCACCACCAACGATTTCGTGTCGTTGACACGAAATCACCACCATTCCACGTTCGTGGCCGTCGTGTCGGCTTGCATGAGCGTCTTCATTGTCTATTTAAGTCCTTCATCAACAAGATTGAAGGCTTTGTTGATGGAATTGTGAAGTTTGCTTGAGTTAGGGTTCCGAACTCGTTTTCCTCGATTCTCCTTCTCTATTCTGATTCAAATCACAAACAATACACCAATACAAAGCTCACATCACGAGCTTTGTATAGATACCAAATTTGTGAGCTAAGAGTGAGTGTGGTAGAAGAATCAAGGCTTGGAAGTGGAAGCTGTTTCTGTCATGTCTTTGTCTGGAGCTCACTTTGATTCCAATTTCTGGTAAGATCCCGAGTCATTTGAGTCCCAAATTCAATTTCTCTAGTTAGTATGTGTTGCATAGAGTCTAGAAAAAACTAAATTCCCCAATTCTTATCTCTGTTTCATGTGTGAACCAATTCAATCTTGGTGTTGCACTCAAAACTGTCTTGCATGTGGTGCTCAAAGTCATTTCTGGTGTTGGAGAGCTTTTTCTTTGGAATCCTCAGTTGGTACACGTCTGAGAGGTAAGGGGAAGTTGATTTATGCACTAGATAGAGTTTGAATTTCATTATTTTCATAAGAGAGCCACCAAGAGGCTCTAAGGGCTTAGATTGAATAGGAACTTTGGTTTGGAGACCAATTCATGCTCTATGGTTGTTGTGAGCAAGTTTCATATGATGCATGCAAGCTGTAATGAACACTATTTCATGAGTTTGTTGATTATTTTGCAATTTGAGGTGTTAAGTTGTGAAATTGTATATTTTATGCATTAATGATCGATTCTTTGTCAAATCTGTAATTTGATATGAATTGAGTATTGTAACATGTTCATTATATGGTATATGAACTCTGTTGATCATTGGATTGGACTAAAAATGGTTAGAATTGAAAATGGTGTATTAAAACCAAGATTTCAGTCTGTTCTGCAACAAAAGACTCGAGTATTAGGCTGGTTACTCGAGTGAAATTTTGGTAAAACAATGTATTTTGAGCAAGAACACTCGAGTACCATGCCCAGAACTCGAGTAATCGAGTGATGCATGGGATATGTTAAGGTAAACCACTCGAGTAATGCAGGGGTCACTCGAGTATTCTGGAAATGATGAAGAACACTCAAGTAACCCACGAATCACTCGAGTATTTTTATGAATCTGAAACCCAAATCCCAAAAAGACATGAACACTCGAGTAGTCTGAAGAACACTCGAGGAATTTGGAAATAGTTGAAGAACACTCGAGTCTTCTGAAGAACACTCGAGTAATTTACCCACAAAAGAATTTTGAGGTGTATTGTCACGCATCGAAACAAGGTCTTGGAAGCGTTTTGATGCAAGAAGGGAAAGTCGTCGCTTACGCCTCGAGACAGCTAAAAGTTCATGAAATGAACTATCCAACTCATGACCTAGAGCTGGCAGCTGTTGTCTTTGCATTGAAGATTTGGAGGCACTATCTCTATGGCACTACGTTCTGGGTGTTTAGCGACCATAAGAGTTTAAAGTACCACTTTGACCAGAAGGAGTTGAATATGAGGCAGCGTCGATGGATGGAATTCTTGAAGGATTATGAGTTTGAGCTCCATTACCACCCTGGAAAGGCAAATGTTGTGGCAGATGCATTGAGTCGAAAGGCAATGCATATCAGTACGATGATGGTCAGAGAAGCTGCACTGATAGAAGAATTTAGAGACATGAGCCTGACGATGCAAGTGGAGCCAACAAGTATCAAGATGGGGATGTTGCAGATTACTAATGAGTTTCTGCAAAGAATTCAGGAATTGCAAGGAGCGGGAGTTTCAAGAGGGGAAGGATGGAATCCTTCGTTTTCGAACAAGGATTTGTGTGCCTAATGATCTGGAAGTAAAGAGGATGATTTTGGATGAAGCACATAAGAGCAAAATGAGTATGCATCCGGGAGCTACCAAAATGTATCAGGATCTGAAGAAGGTATTTTGGTGGCCTGGTTTAAAGAAGGACGTGGCTAGGTACGTGGCATGTTGTTTGGTATGTCAGAAGGCCAAGGTGGAACATCAAAGGCCAGGAGGAGAGTTACTTTCCTTGGAAATTCCACTGTGGAAATGGGATAGTATCTCGATGGATTTTGTGTCGGGATTGCCAAGAACAGCTACTAGTCATGATGCAATTTGGGTGATCGTAGATCGCTTGACCAAGTCAGCGCATTTTATTCCAGTTAACATGTGCTACTCTTTGGAAAAGCTCACTCAGTTGTATATCAAAGAAGTGGTTCGCCTGCATGGGGTACCATCAAGCATCGTGTCAGATCGTGATCCGAGGTTTACATCAAAGTTTTGGCAAGATCTACATAGAGCCTTGGGTTCAAGATTGAAGCTGAGTTCTGCATACCACCCTCAGACTAATGGTCAAACAGAGAACTATTCAGTCATTGGAGGACATCTTAAGAGCTTGTGTTTTAGAAGGACAAGGGAATTGGGAGCAAATGTTGCCGCTCGTGGAATTCACGTACAACAATAGTTACCACGCGAGCATCGGAATGACACCATTTGAAGCTTTATATGGAAGAAAGTGTCAGACACCGTTATGCTGGTTTCAAGTGGGGGAGAGTTCTCTGGTTGGACCAGATTATGTGCAAGAGACAACTGAGAAGATCAAGATGATACAAGAGAAGATGAAAACGGCTCAAAGTAGGCAGAAAAGCTATGCTGACAGGAGAAGGAAACCTTTAGAGTTTGTTGAAGGAGACCATGTGTTCATTAGAATAGTACCAACCAAAGGTGTTAGTAGAGCTTTGAAAACCCAGAAACTATCACCTAAGTTTATTGGTCCCTACCAAATTCTTAAAAGAGTCGACCCAGTAGCCTATCAATTAGCTCTGCCCCCATCGTTAGCTAATATTCATAATGTATTCCATGTGTCTCAGTTAAAAAGGTATATCCATGATCCCACCATTGTCCTTAGAATCCAACCCGATGACCTAGAAATTCATGAGAACCTAACCTTCGAAGCTAAGCCTGTTCGCATCAAAGACCGAAGAGTCAAGCAGCTTAGAGGGAAGGATATTTGTTTGGTCAAAGTCGTCTGGGTTTGTGGCAATGTGATAGAGGCATCTTGGGAATTAGAGGATAAGATGCGTCAGGACTATCCTGACCTGTTTGTATAAGTTGAATTTCGGGGACGAAATTCCTTGTAAGTGGGGGAGTAGTGTAACACCCCAAAATTTTAATCCCCGATTAATGAAATGTTAATTATAAAATTAATTATAATTAATGATTTCTATATTAATCCTTGATTAAAATCTGTATTTATGAAGTTAGAAAATGTGTGTGAATTTATTTAATAAATATAATTATGCATGAAATAGATATTTTGCATATTAGTCCCTGGGCTGGGACCTAGAAGCAAATATAGGAAAGGTTTTGGAGGGAAAATAAAATAATTATTCTTCAAAAACTGGGCAAATCACTCGAGTATTTTCTGGAATACTCGAGTATTCTGGACAGAGTTGCACGAGTTAGTGCGTTTGGTGAGTCACCACCAAAGATTTCGTGTCGTTGACACGAAATCACCACCATTCCACGTTCGTGGCCGTCGTGTCGGCTTGCATGAGCGTTTTTATTGTCTATTTAAGCCCTTCATCAACAAGATTGAAGGCTTTGTTGATGGAATTGTGAAGTTTGCTTGAGTTAGGGTTCCGAATTCGTTTTCCTCGATTCTCCTTCTCTATTCTGATTCAAATCACAAACAATACACCAATACAAAGCTCACATCACGAGCTTTGTATAGATACCAAATTTGTGAGCTAAGAGTGAGTGTGGTAGAAGAATCAAGGCTTGGAAGTGGAAGCTGTTTCTGTCATGTCTTTGTCTGGAGCTCACTTTGATTCCAATTTCTGGTAAGCTCCCGAGTCATTTGAGTCCCAAATTCGATTTCTCTAGTTAGTATGTGTTGCATAGATTCTAGAAAAAACTAAATTCCCCAATTCTTATCTCTGTTTCATGTGTGAACCAATTCAATCTTGGTGCTGCACTCAAAACTGTCTTGCATGTGGTGCTCAAAGTCATTTCTGGTGTTGGAGAGCTTTTCCTTTGGAATCCTCAGTTGGTACACGTCTGAGAGGTAAGGGGAAGTTGATTTATGCACTAGATAGAGTTTGAATTTCATTATTTTCATTAGAGAGCCACCAAGAGGCTCTAAGGGCTTAGATTGAATAGGAACTTTGGTTTGGAGACCAATTCATGCTCTATGGTTGTTGTGAGCAAGTTTCATATGATGCATGCAAGCTGCAATGAACACTATTTCATGAGTTTGTTGATTATTTTGCAATTTGAGGTGTTAAGTTGTGAAATTGTATACTTTATGCATTAATGATCGATTCTCTGTCAAATCTATAATTTGATATGAATTGAGTATTGTAACATGTTCATTATATGGTATATGAACTCTGTTGATCATTGGATTGGACTAAAAATGGTTAGAATTGAAAATGGTGTATTAAAACCAAGATTTCAGTCTATTCTGCAACAAAAGACTCGAGTATTAGGCTGGTTACTCGAGTTAAATTTTGGTAAAACAATGTATTTTGAGCAAGAACACTCGAGTACCATGCCCAGAACTCGAGTAATCGAGTGATGCATGGGATATGTTAAGGTAAACCACTCGAGTAATGCAGGGGTCACTCGAGTATTCTGGAAATGATGAAGAACACTCGAGTATCCCATGAATCACTCGAGTATTTTTATGAATCTGAAACCCAAATCCCAGAAAGACATGAACACTCGAGTAGTCTGAAGAACACTCGAGTAATCTGGAAATAGTTGAAGAACACTCGAGTCTTATGAAGAACACTCGAGTAATTTACCCAGAATCTTAAAAATACCATTTTAATTCTGAACCATTTAATTAATAATTGAATAACAATAATCCAAGGGATCTGGACTTAAAAGAAATTGATTAATATGAGTATACCGTTTGGGTGACGGGATGTGCTCGGGTGGCACGTTATATATTAACCAATTTCCTTTAAGCTTAAAAAAAATGATGCATTCATTTTGGAGTTTGGATGGTAGGTCGTTTATCATGTTTTGGTAACATGTGGAGGGCCTCTGGGAGTGCCAAAACGCTTGCTTGATGACACGTTGAAGACGTGGTCGGCTTAGTGGATGCCGATATGGTTAAACCGTTTGAATGACAGTCCGTTTGGATGACGGGATGTGCTCGGGTGGCACGGATTCCAAGCTTGTCGTGTACATTCTTGGTGAATGTACGAAATGTTGTATACCTAGGAATACAACGCACTGGTGAGTGCTGGGTTGTCAGGGATGGACGTCAGAGAGTGACATAGATTGACGGAGATAGGCTTGAGAGCTAAATTCATGCATCATGCCATTCATTTAAATTAACTGTGATAAATGAAACAAGTATGAGCATTCTACTTGCATTCAATAACTGCTAAGTGCTAAATGTGATTGTTGTTCATTGTTGCATATTTACATATTGTACATTTCTGCTCTATTGATTATGTGTATAGAATTGCTTACCGCTATGCCCTTGTAGGTGATGTCTCGCTACATCGCTTGCATCGAGACCTGGCCACTTCCTAGTGGCACATGGATCTATGAGGACCATCGGGCGGTGTTCGAGGGAGAGGTAGAGATTACCTTCTACCACCCGAACCCGTTGATTCGATTTCGTCCTCGTAGATTTAGGATTCCCATCATATACACTATGCACGTACCCCCGTTTTACACATACCATGGACCACCTCCCACACGACCAGCTCGCTCTTATCACAGTTTTCGTTTCAGACCTACCCGCTCACACCCATTTTCTTCTAGAGTCGTCCGCGAGGAGACTCCCCCTTCTGATCCGAGGAGCCCAGTCAGGGTCACACCATCACCTGACCCCGTGCCCAGTGGTAGGGTACACTCTCCCTCGGATGAGATCGAGGAGGACCCCGTGGAGGACGAGAGCGGAGGCGAGCCTGTCGTTCATTCTACTGGGAGCGATTGGAGGGACGATGATCCCTAGGTATGTGCATATGGTACATGATGAGGATCAGGGGATCCGGTGTGGGGATGTCGAGGAGGAAATGTTGCTGCTGCTGCTGTTAATGAGGATGTTTCTTTTGCTACCTGGAGACTGCTACTACCATTACCACTACTACTACTGATGCTGCCAGATCTACGTGACCACCTCTAGAGTTCATATTTTGTTATGTGTATATTTTGTAGATATGCTCTTGAGAGATCTAGGGCTATGGTTATATTATGATGTAGATCTGTTATGGACTTGTTGGACCTTGGAGACTTGACCGTTGGGACTATGTATTACTTGACCTATATCTATATATATAGCTTATGTTCATATTTTTAATTGTGCATAGTCCTACACTTTCTGCTCACTCTGATAAAGATTAATTAACGGATTCGATTATGTTATTTAAATGGTATCAGTTCCGCAAATGAAAGAATGGATATGCATCGTTTAATTTTACTATGTCAATACGTTTTCGAAAGCATCGATGCTATCCGGATTATGGAAAGGTTTTCTTATTTTAGCACACACCGAATCCAACACAATGTTTCAAATAATATGAGTTGTTCTCTCCAAGAGCTCCATAGTTTGATTGTGCACCCGCTTTGAAAGAAAATTTTATTTTACATTTCAATAAATACTTACAAGTCCATATATTATCTGATGGAATAGTTTAATTATTATAGTAAACTTGAGTTACTAAGAAGGGTGTCACACTGAGTGGTATCAGAGCAAAAGTCAGATCCTGTAGTAGTGGAAGTAGCTCCAGAAAGGTAGCCATCAACATCAAGCAGGTATACGCAGGGCATATTTATTATTATGAATGTTTGTATCTTGTCTCTTTTGAGCACAAGACACAATTGAATGTGTTGTTTGAGGTTTTAGTTAAGACTTTAGTATAGGTGGTGTAATGAAAGTTTCTTTAGTTCAACATATGTGACCATAAGCCCATAGTGCAGGTCTATTATGGCAACTAGAAACCAAAATCACACCAATGCGATGTTAGAAAGGATAACCGCAGTGTTGGAGGCTATGCAACAACAAGCTCAGCAACCACCTCAACCGGTTAACCCGCCTCACCAATGTAATGTGGGTAACATCGAGGCGAAAAGTCTGGCTGATTTCAGAAGTTGTAACCCACCTAAGTTTGAAGGAGGATTTAAACCGGAAGAGGCCAATAAGTGGATTCACACCATGGACAAGATTCTGAGGACTTTGGACTGCACAGAAGCTCAGAAGGTGGCATATGTTGTCTACATGCTAGAGGACGAAGCTGAGAATTGGTGGAATCACACGGTTCAGCTTCTGCATTATGAAGGAAGGGATGTGAATTGGGGTGTATTTATGGAGAAGTTTCTCAATAAATACTTCCCTGAAGATCTGAGGAGGAAGAAAGAGGTGGAATTCTTACAGCTGAAACAAGGGAGTATGAGTGTGGGGGAGTACGCGGCCAAGTTCGAGGAATTGATGAAGTACTCTCCCTACTATCAGAACAACCCCGACGAAAGGAGCAAGTGTATCAAGTTTGAGGGAGGTTTGAGGCCCAAGTTGAAGTCGATCTTTAGCTATCAACGGATTCAAAGCTTTCCTGCACTCGTGGACATGTGTAGGATGTATGAAGATGACAAGAAAGCTGAAGAGTTGCAAGTCTCAGAAAGAAAGGACAACCAGAATTATGGACCTCATAAGCGGAAAGGTTTCAACAACCGAGGCAAGGGTCCGTATGATCGCCGAGGGAAAGGCAAGGGGAAGGTCGGTGGTTCGAATGAAAGAAATTTTCGGAGCGAGGCTCCATTTTGTGACAAGTGAAAGCGCCATCATTATGGCCGTGTTTGTTGGGGAACAAGTGGCTGTTTCAACTGTGGGAAACCGGGACACTTTGCGAGAGACTGCAAGGAACTGGTCAAAGCTAATTCTAGAGGAGCTGCGGATAGGCCTATGGTTCAAGGAAGGGTTTTCACGCTCAGCGGAGTGGAAGCGAGCCGATCTTCTGATCTGGTGCAAGGTAATTACTTGCTAAATGGTCAGCTCTGTAATGTCTTGTTCGACTCTGGTGCAACGCATTCATTTGTTTCATATGAATGTGTAGATCGTTTGGGTCTATCTATGTCTAAATTGCCATATACTTTGAAAGTAGAAACCCCTGCTAATGCTCCTATAGTTGTTTCTAGAGCATGTCTTAACTGTTGTATAGAAGTGTTAGGACAAACCTCTAGGGTAGATTTGATCTGTTTACCCTTAGCACAATTGGATGTGATCTTGGGGATGGACTGGTTAAGTCAAAACCAAGTGATCATCGAATGTGATAAGAAGATAGTGACCTATAGAAACCCAAAACCCTCTGGCTACATGTGTCTGTTCAACACTGAAGTAGAGGAGAATGGTCCAAGGTTGGAAGAGATTCCTATTGTTAGAGACTTCCCGGAGGTATTTGCTGATGAGATCCCTGGTTTGCCACCGAGAAGAGAGATTGAATTTGGCATCGACCTAGTTCCGGGAGCTGGTCCCATTTCTATCGCTCCTTATAGAATGGCACCACCGGAAATGGCGGAAATGAAGAAGCAGATTGAGGAGCTGTTGCAAAAACAGATGATCCGACCAAGTGTGTCACCTTGGGGTGCTCCGGTTCTATTTGTCAAGAAGAAAGATGGTAGTATGAGGATGTGCATCGACTACCGGCAATTGAATAAGGTCACCATCAAGAACAAGTATCCTTTACCAAGGATAGATGACCTTATGGATCAAGTTCGTGGAGCTTCAGTATTTTCCAAGATTGATTTGAGGTCAGGGTACCATCAGATCAGGATTAGAGAAGAGGATATCTCTAAGACCGCATTTCGATCCCGATACGGGCATTATGAGTACGTTGTGATGTCGTTCGGATTGACCAATGCACCAACTATTTTCATGGACTACATGAATCGAATCTTTAGACCTTATTTAGATTCATTCGTGGTTGTGTTCATTGACGATATCCTTATCTACTCTAAGAGCCCGGAGGAGCATGCTGAACACTTGAGGATAGTGTTGAGTATCTTGAAGGAGAAGCAGTTGTACGCCAAACTTACAAAGTGTGAGTTCTGGCTGGAGGAAGTTAAGTTCTTGGGGCATGTAATTTCAAACAAGGGAATAGCAGTTGATCCGACGAAGGTGAGCTCGGTTTTGCAATGGGAGCAACCAAAGTCAGTCACGGAGGTGAGGAGCTTTCTTGGTTTGGCTGGTTACTATAGAAGGTTTATCGAAGGTTTCTCGAAGATTGTGTTACCCTTAACGAAGTTGACTCGGAAAGTTCAACCATTTATATGGGATGAGAAGTGTGAAAGGAGTTTTCGAGAGTTGAAGGAAAGGTTGACGTCATCTCCTGTGTTGGTTTTGCCTGACCCACAAAAAGAATTTTGAGGTGTATTGTGATGCATCGAAACAAGGTCTTGGAAGCGTTTTGATGCAAGAAGGGAAAGTCGTCGCTTACGCCTCGAGACAGCTAAAAGTTCATGAAATGAACTATCCAACTCATGACCTAGAGCTGGCAGCTGTTGTCTTTGCATTGAAGATTTGGAGGCACTATCTCTATGGCACTACGTTCCGGGTGTTTAGCGACCATAAGAGTTTAAAGTACCTCTTTGACCAGAAGGAGTTGAATATGAGGCAGCGTCGATGGATGGAATTCTTGAAGGATTATGAGTTTGAGCTCCATTACCACCCTAGAAAGGCAAATGTTGTGGCAGATGCATTGAGTCGAAAGGTAATGCATATCAGTACGATGATGGTCAGAGAAGCTGCACTGATAGAAGAATTTAGAGACATGAGCCTGATGATGCAAGTGGAGCCAACAAGTATCAAGATGGGGATGTTGCAGATTACTAATGAGTTTCTGCAAAGAATTCAGGAATTGCAACATAAAGATGAGGGACTTAAAGAAAAGAAGAAGCTTGTGGAAGGAGGCAAGGAGCGGGAGTTTCAAGAGGGGAAGGATGGAATCCTTCGTTTTCGAACAAGGATTTGTGTGCCTAATGATCTGGAAGTAAAGAGGATGATTTTGGATGAAGCACATAAGAGCAAAATGAGTATGCATCCGGGAGCTACCAAAATGTATCAGGATCTGAAGAAGGTATTTTGGTGGCCTGGTTTAAAGAAGGACGTGGCTAGGTACGTGGCATGTTGTTTGGTATGTCAGAAGGCCAAGGTGGAACATCAAAGGCCAGGAGGAGAGTTACTTTCCTTGGAAATTCCACTGTGGAAATGGGATAGTATCTCGATGGATTTTGTGTCGGGATTGCCAAGAACAGCTACTGGTCATGATGCAATTTGGGTGATCGTAGATCGCTTGACCAAGTCAGCGCATTTTATTCCAGTTAACATGTGCTACTCTTTGGAAAAGCTCACTCAGTTGTATATCAAAGAAGTGGTTCGCCTGCATGGGGTACCATCAAGCATCGTGTCAGATCGTGATCCGAGGTTTACATCAAAGTTTTGGCAAGATCTACATAGAGCCTTGGGTTCAAGATTGAAGCTGAGTTCTGCATACCACCCTTAGACTGATGGTCAAACGGAGAGAACTATTCAGTCATTGGAGGACATCTTAAGAGCTTGGGTTTTAGAAGGACAAGGGAATTGGGAGCAAATGTTGCCGCTCGTGGAATTCACGTACAACAATAGTTACCACGCGAGCATCAGAATGGCACCATTTGAAGCTTTATATGGAAGAAAGTGTCAGACACCGTTATGCTGGTTTCAAGTGGGGGAGAGTTCTCTGGTTGGACCAGATTATGTGCAAGAGACAACTGAGAAGATCAAGATGATACAAGAGAAGATGAAAACGGCTCAAAGTAGGCAGAAAAGCTATGCTGACAGGAGAAGGAAACCTTAGAGTTTGTTGAAGGAGACCATGTGTTCATTAGAATAGTACCAACCAAAGGTGTTAGTAGAGCTTTGAAAACCCAGAAACTATCACCTAAGTTTATTGGTCCCTACCAAATTCTTAAAAGAGTCGGCCCAGTAGCCTATCAATTAGCTCTGCCCCCATCGTTAGCTAATCTTCATAATGTATTCCATGTGTCTCAGTTAAAAAGGTATATCCATGATCCCACCATTGTCCTTAGAATCCAACCTGATGACCTAGAAATTCATAAGAACCTAACCTTCGAAGCTAAGCCTGTTCGCATCGAAGACCGAAGAGTCAAGCAGCTTAAAGGGAAGGATATTTGTTTGATCAAAGTCGTCTGGGTTTGTGGCAATGTGATAGAGGCATCTTGGGAATTAGAGGATAAGATGCGTCAGGACTATCCTGACCTGTTTGTATAAGTTGAATTTCGGGGACGAAATTCCTTGTAAGTGGGGGAGTAGTGTAACACCCCAAAATTTTAATCCCCGATTAATGAAATGTTAATTATAAAATTAATTATAATTAATGATTTCTATATTAATCCTTGATTAAAATCTGTATTTATGAAGTTAGAAAATGTGTGTGAATTTATTTAATAAATATAATTATGCATGAAATAGATATTTTGCATATTAGTCCCTGGGCTGGGACCTAGAAGCAAATATAGGAAAGGTTTTGGAGGGAAAATAAATAAAATAATTATTTTTCAAAAACTGGGCAAATCACTCGAGTATTTTCTGGAATACTCGAGTATTCTGGACAGAGTTGCACGAGTTAGTGCGTTTGGTGAGTCACCACCAACAATTTCGTGTCGTTGACACGAAATAACCACCATTCCACGTTCGTGGTCGTCGTGTCGGCTTGCATGAGCGTCTTCATTGTCTATTTAAGCCCTTCATCAACAAGATTCAAGGCTTTGTTGATGGAATTGTGAAGTTTGCTTGAGTTAGGGTTCCGAACTCGTTTTCCTCGATTCTCCTTCTCTATTCTGATTCAAATCACAAACAATACACCAATACAAAGCTCACATCACGAGCTTTGTATAGATACCAAATTTGTGAGCTAAGAGTGAGTGTGGTAGAAGAATCAAGGCTTGGAAGTGGAAGCTGTTTCTGTCATGTCTTTGTCTGGAGCTCACTTTGATTCCAATTTCTTGTAAGCTCCCGAGTCATTTGAGTCCCAAATTCGATTTCTCTAGTTAGTATGTGTTGCATAGAGTCTAGAAAAAACTAAATTCCCCAATTCTTATCTCTGTTTCATGTGTGAACCAATTCAATATTGGTGCTGCACTCAAAACTGTCTTGCATGTGGTGCTCAAAGTCATTTCTGGTGTTGGAGAGCTTTTTCTTTGGAATCCTCAGTTGGTACACGTCTGAGAGGTAAGGGGAAGTTGATTTATGCACTAGATAGAGTTTGAATTTCATTATTTTCATTAGAGAGCCACCAAGAGGCTCTAAGGGCTTAGATTGAATAGGAACTTTGGTTTGGAGACCAATTCATGCTCTATGGTTGTTGTGAGCAAGTTTCATATGATGCATGCAAGCTGTAATGAACACTATTTCATGAGTTTGTTGATTATTTTGCAATTTGAGGTGTTAAGTTCTGAAATTGTATATTTTATGCATTAATGATCGATTTCTGTCAAATCTGTAATTTGATATGAATTGAGTATTGTAACATGTTCATTATATGGTATATGAACTCTGTTGATCATTGGATTGGACTAAAAATGGTTAGAATTGAAAATGGTGTATTAAAACCAAGATTTCAGTCTGTTCTGCAACAAAAGACTCGAGTATTAGGCTGGTTACTCGAGTGAAATTTTGGTAAAACAATGTATTTTGAGCAAGAACACTCGAGTACCATGCCCAGAACTCGAGTAATCGAGTGATGCATGGGATATGTTAAGGTAAACCACTCGAGTAATGCAGGGGTCACTCGAGTATTCTGGAAATGATGAAGAACACTCGAGTATCCCATGAATCACTCGAGTATTTTTATGAATCTGAAACCCAAATCCCAGAAAGACATGAACACTCGAGTAGTCTGAAGAACACTCGAGTAATCTGGAAATAGTTGAAGAACACTCGAGTCTTATGAAGAACACTCGAGTAATTTACCCAGAATCTTAAAAATACCATTTTAATTCTGAACCATTTAATTAATAATTGAATAACAATAATCCAAGGGATCTGGACTTAAAAGAAATTGATTAATATGAGTATACCGTTTGGGTGACGGGATGTGCTCGGGTGGCACGTTATATATTAACCAATTTCCTTTAAGCTTAAAAAAAATGATGCATTCATTTTGGAGTTTGGATGGTAGGTCGTTTATCATGTTTTGGTAACATGTGGAGGGCCTCTGGGAGTGCCAAAACGCTTGCTTGATGACACGTTGAAGACGTGGTCGGCTTAGTGGATGCCGATATGGTTAAACCGTTTGAATGACAGTCCGTTTGGATGACGGGATGTGCTCGGGTGGCACGGATTCCAAGCTTGTCGTGTACATTCTTGGTGAATGTACGAAATGTTGTATACCTAGGAATACAACGCACTGGTGAGTGCTGGGTTGTCAGGGATGGACGTCAGAGAGTGACATAGATTGACAGAGATAGGCTTGAGAGCTAAATTCATGCATCATGCCATTCATTTAAATTAACTGTGATAAATGAAACAAGTATGAGCATTCTACTTGCATTCAATAACTGCTAAGTGCTAAATGTGATTGTTGTTCATTGTTGCATATTTACATATTGTACATTTCTGCTCTATTGATTATGTGTATAGAATTGCTTACCGCTATGCCCTTGTAGGTGATGTCTCGCTACATCGCTTGCATCGAGATCCGGCCACTTCCTAGTGGCACATGGATCTATGAGGACCATCGCGCGGTGTTCGAGGGAGAGGTAGAGATTACCTTCTACCACCTGAACCCGTTGATTCGATTTCATCCTCGTAGATTTAGGATTCCCATCATATACACTATGCACGTACCCCCGTTTTACACATACCATGGACCACCTCCCACACGACCAGCTCGCTCTTATCACAGTTTTCGTTTCAGACCTACCCGCTCACACCCATTTTCTTCTAGAGTCGTCCGCGAGGAGACTTCCCCTTCTGATCCGAGGAGCCCAGTCAGGGTCACACCATCACCTGACCCCGTGCCCAGTGGTAGGGTACACTCTCCCTCGGATGAGATCGAGGAGGACCCCGTGGAGGACGAGAGCGGAGGCGAGCCTGTCGTTCATTCTACTGGGAGCGATTGGAGGGACGATGATCCCTAGGTATGTGCATATGGTACATGATGAGGATCAGGGGATCCGGTGTGGGGATGTCGAGGAGGAAATGTTGCTGCTGCTGCTGTTGATGAGGATGTTTCTTTTGCTATCTGGAGACTGCTACTACCATTACTACTACTACTACTACTGATGCTGCCAGATCTACGTGACCACCTCTAGAGTTCATATTTTGTTATGTGTATATTTTGTAGATATGCTCTTGAGAGATCTAGGGCTATGGTTATATTATGATGTAGATCTGTTATGGACTTGTTGGACCTTGGAGACTTGACCGTTGGGACTATGTATTACTTGACCTATATCTATATATATAGCTTATGTTCATATTTTTAATTGTGCATAGTCCTACACTTTCCGCTCACTCTGATAAAGATTAATTAACGGATTCGATTATGTTATTTAAATGGTATCAGTTCCGCAAATGAAAGAATGGATATGCATCGTTTAATTTTACTATGTAAATACGTTTTCGAAAGCACCGATGCTATCCGGATTATGGAAAGGTTTTCTTATTTTAGCACACACCGAATCCAACACAATGTTTCAAATAATACGCGTTGTTTTCTCCAAGAGCTCCATAGTTTGATTGTGCACCCGCTTTGAAAGAAAATTTTATTTTACATTTCAATAAATACTTACAAGTCCATATATTATCTGATGGAATAGTTTAATTATTATAGTAAACTTGAGTTACTAAGAAGGGTGTCACATTTCTCATCATCATTGCTCAATAGCATCATCGACATCCTTCTCCTCAGTTGTTGCTCAGCAGCACCATCAGCGTCCTTCTCCTCTGTTGTTGCTCAGCAGCACCATCAGCGTCTGTTGTTGCTCAGCAGCACCATCAGCGTCTTTCTCCTCTGTTGTTGCTCAGCAGCACCATCAGCATCGCTCTCCTCATTTGTTGCTCCACGGCACCATCAGCATCGCTCATCATCACCACGCTTCCGCTCGTCGGGTATTTCTTATCACCATCTTAAATCATCTCTTCATCTCAATTTTTCTCTTCTTAATTATCAGCTCAAGCCTCTCTTTCAATCACTCTTTATCTCTTTCACACTTCCATTTATCTCATGACTTATCTCTTTCTCAACCATTCTCATCCGTACCTCTTTTCTTTTTAGTCTCAATTCATTACTTCTATAATTTCATTATTATCCAGCATTTCTCACAGCATCACCATTACTTAATTAAATCAGTTCACATGCTAAGAAAGTCAAGTAGCTCATGCATAACTATTAAAAACAGAACATCATACTATTCAGCAAAACATATCAATTATAGATAACAATTCAATCTCAGCGATTCGTGCGGATAGCCAAACAACCAACAAACAAATAATTGCTATCCCACTACATCGCCTAACGAGATTGGGGTCCAATCTTTGAGATGATTGGACGCCTTAATATGTTACCTAAATACCACGGCGTCTTAAGGGGAGCCCCTCTCTCACCTCGATGACGAAACTCCCAAAAGCTGTCCAAGATTTCCCAATCGCTAGCCATGTCTCGTTTCCGTTGCGTTCGTCACCCGAACTAGAACATTTTTCCCCGTGCGTTAGAAACGATTCCGATAAATTTATAATTTCGTTTTGAAAACATGTTGAAACAGTTCCGTTTTGAAAGCACATTGCCAATATCCAAAAGGTTTTAAATCCAAATCAAGTCTATAATAAAAATGTTCCCAAGAAAACTTTGAAACAGTTCTAAAATGATTTCTTTATTAAAAACAAAATCCATTCTTCTTAGTTTAAAACATTTCGGTTATAAAATCATTATCTTTAAACATTGAACGAAATTCTAAGAAAGAACACATTGAAACCTTTCTTAGACAAAATATAGAAGTTCAAGAAGGTAAAACTCCAGGACCAAATCAAATTGATTCACTTAGTTTCTAAACTTCACAATATTATAAGATACTGATCAAAGAATGCCATTTAAAAATTTCAAATTAATTTAAGTTGTTTAGATCACACTTTTTAAATAAAACATTTTTCAATTCCTTTAAAATTCAAACATAGACTTTTCACAAGTAAATCTCACAAACAAAATTCAGAACAATTTCAACTCAATTTAAATCTTTTCCAAAAACACCTTCATTTAGCATAAAGAACACACATAAAAATTTCAAAGCATACATAATGAAAAAATCACATTTTCAATCATTCAAAACCATCAATTAAATTATAATCTTAATAAATTAATTCAATTACTCTTTATAAAATAATTTAGACTTAATCTTTCAATTAACTCAACAAAACCGAAGCACACATGGTTAACAATTTCTAGTCACCAAAAATATAAAAACTTAAGATCATTGAATCAATATCTTGAAAATTTCTTTTTACATAGTTAAATCAACTTATTCATTTTTATTTCTAAACCAAAAAGATTTAAAGAAGACACACACATCACTTTCATCAAACACATAGTATCATGCACTTAGGAACATAGCCAATATCAAAAGTCATTTCATGAAGACAATTTCTCAACTACATGAACATGTATTAACCGAATCATGCACATAAAATTTTGCAAGGATTTAATGCACAAATGAAAACATACAATCATGAAATCATTTTCTTTATTTTGGGTTAAAAACCGTGAACATCAAGAAGGAAAATTAACAATTTTAATTCATTCTCTTAACTTAAATCAACACAACAATTTAAGCCATAAACCACTTCAAAGATTCACACATATTTTCTTTTAAATTCAATTACGTCATGCATGTACTTTAAAACTCTTAAATTCAATTAACCTCATCATGCATGCAACTTAAATGAAAATCAAATACAATCTCCTACTCTTCCTCCTTATGGCCGAATACCCTCATACACCAAACAAGGTTTTTGGTTCACTTTTTCAATATACAAAAGTCATATAATCACATGAAGACATGTAGGTTTTCAAGGCAACTAGTCAAAACAACACACTACATCATTTATTCACATCAACATGCAAGAATATCATCAAAGCAAGATTTTCATTAAAATTCAAGATCATAACCTTTTTCTCAAACCAAAAATATGGATTTAATTTTTAACTTCATGAAAATAACATGCATGTGTTTAAAATCATTAGATCTAGTCTTAAGACAAACATGCATCAACTTTTTCACAAAACAAAAGCATAGATCTTAGTTAAATCAAACATGGCCGAATGGCCTCACAAAACAAAACATGCACAAGCTTAAACGCTAGATCAAGTCATGTTTATACTCAAAAATCAATTTAAAACTTGTTACTTTAATTTTTTCTTAAAACCGTAGCACACCCAAAAGGAAAACATGCTCTTTTCTTTTGAAATTAACATGCAAGACCAAAGACTTACACTTTTTACAAATCAAGTTTAGATCTTATATTTATTCATCAAATATTTATGAAAACACATCATAGATCACGGTTTAACAAAAAGATTTAACATGCAAAGCCAAAGAATTTCACTTTATCATAAATCAAGTTTAGATCATGTATTTTCTTGTCAAAAATCCACATAAACACACATGGATCACGGTTTAGAGCAAGAAAATTAAACATGCAAGGAAGTTTATTTTAGATCTTACGAAAATCTTAGTATTCTTTAGATCTTCAAGATTTAGTTAGAAGAACATCTAGATCCAAAAAGAAAATTTCAACCGAAACCTCAAACATAATGTCTAACATATTACAAATCATTTTTAAGTCTTTAAAGTCCAAGATTAAAGAAGAGCAACACATAAACTCATCTTTCAAACCATAAAATCAAACATGACAAGAAGAAAAGAAAGTAGATCTACAAAATCAAAAAGAAAAATCTAAGCTCTTACAAATATTCCTCTTGATCTCCAAGTCACCTACCAAGGAAAGGTTGATCTTCTAGTCTCCCTACACTTAGATCTTCATAGGACTCTCCTTGATCTAGCTTGAAACTTCCTTCTTCTTCTTCTCTAAACCCCACGGCCTCCTTCTCTCTCTCTTTCTCTCTTTTTCTTTTCTTTCTTTCTCTAAGAGTTGGATGGACTCAAAGAGATGTGTTTTGTGTGGAGGAAAAGAAATGAACTTGGTGGAAGGGAAAGAACTAAGGCTTCAACTATATATAGGCAATCACACTCTTCCTCCTTTGCCCTTGATTTTTGGTTCGGCTATTGCACAATGGGAATAGTTTTGGGCTTCCAAAAGTTTGCATGGGTGGAGATTATCAAATTAAGGGGACAAGGTGGAGTAGATTAGGGTGCTAGGGGGCACTTTAGGCCTAATGACTAGTTGGCTAATAGTTAGGATTCTACTAACTTAGTTACTTCATGGTTTTAGTTTAGTTCATTTGGTTTCTTGTCCAATAAATAAAATCCTAGGCTTATACATACCATACACACGTACAACATACACACACATATACATACAACTGTACCATACACACATACATATACATGTCTTGCATTTTTATTTTCTAATCACATTTACTTAAAATCATCAATTCACATAGTAATGCAATTAATTCTAAGGAAATCATATGCACACAATAATTTTCATGCATCACTCATTACACACACATTACACCAAGCACACACATCACATAAGAATTCATGTCATGATAAAAATTTCATTTCCTACAAAGCACATATCTTAAAATTCGTATTTCATAAATTCTGAAAATAAATTTTTATAAATCAACCCAGAAAATTCTGAAAATTACATTTTCAAATTCTACGTTTCAAGACGGTCGTTTTCGTATAAAGATCGTAAAATTCCGAGTTACGGTTGAAAAGTTACGAATTTTCAAAGTTTAGCAAATCCAAAAGAAAATTCCTTTCAAATAAAAATCATCCTTTTATAAAATCACCACTTAGTAAATTATTTCAAACTCAACAAAATTATTCACTTCTCATCTATAAAAATATTTTGTTTATAAAGATCCATGAAAATCAATACTTTGTTTTTGTTATTCACGTAAAATACTTTTCTGAAAATCTTTTATAAAGCAGGACCTCAAGGTTTCTTTTGATGAAATTCGTTTACGCACGTACGGGAAAAATGCGGGGTGTTACAATCTTGGTTTTGTTTGAAATAAAGTAATGAACTTGAGTTTTATTTTATGCATGTTAGAAATATTAAAGAAAAATCTTGTCTTGATGATGTTAATGCATGTTGATGTGAATAAGTGATGTAATATGATGCTTTGAAAATGGGTCTTGAAAACCTACATGTCTTGATTTGATTATGTGATTCTTGCATGTTGAAAAAGTGAACAAAAACCTTGCCTTTTTGCATGATGATATTCGGCTATGAGGAAGAGAAGTAGAAAGTCATGGTTGATCATCATTTGTGTTGCATGCATGATGAGACTAGTTTAATCTAAGAGTTTAAAAAAATGCATGCATGAAATAATTAAGTTTACAATAAAATAAATCCTTGAGGTAGTTTGTGACTCAAATTGTTGCTTTGATTTAAGTTAAGAAAATGAATTAAAAATTGTTAATTTTTCTTCTTGATGCTCACGGTTTTGAGTCAAAAAGAAAGGAAATGATTTCATTATTTTATGTCTTTATTTGGGCAACAAATCTTTGCAAGATTGTATACTTATGATTCGGCCAATGCATGTTCTAGTAGTTGGGAAAATTTTCTTCATGAAATGACCCTTGATGATGACTATATTCTTGTGCGCATGATGCTATATGTTTGATGGAAATGATGTGTTATTTTCTATAATCTTTTTCGTTTTCGAAGATGAAAATAAATAAGTTGATTTAGTGAACTAAAAAAAGAATTTTCAGGATGTTGATTCAATGATTTCAAGATATATTGATCATGAGTAATTCGGTTTTTGTCGAATTATTTTCTTGAGAGAAATTAAGATTAAGTATATGATTTGATAAATGATTTTGAATGATTTAAAATGTGACTTGCATTTTGTGAGCTTGTGAATGCTTTGAAAATTTGATGTGATTATTCTTCATGCTAATTGAGTGTGTTTTGGAAAAATTTAGATTGAATTGGAATGATTCTTGAATTTTGTTTGTTAGAATTGTTGGTGAAAAGTCTATGTTTGGATTTCAAAGGAATTGAGAAATATTTCATCGGAAAAGTATGATTTAAACAACTTTAATTGATCTGAAATTTTTATATGATATTCTTTTACCAGTATCTGATAGTATTGTAAAGTTTGGGATTGAAATGAATCAATTTGATGTGGTCTTGGAATTTTATCTTCTTGAATTTCTGTATTTTGTTTAAGGATCAAGGATAATGATTTTTGTAACATGAATGTTTTAAATTAAGTTATAATGAGTGGAATGGATTCTGTTTTGACAAAGAGATTGTTTTAGAATTATTTCAAAGTTTTCTTGGAAACATTTTAATTATAGATTTGATCTGGATTTGAAATCTTTTGGATATTGGCAATGTGTTTTCAAAAGGGAATGGTTTCAAAAGTGTTTTCAAGAAACGAAATAATGAATTTATTAAGATCGTTTCTAACGCACGGGAAAAATGTTCTAGTTCGGGTGACGGACGAAAAGGAAACGAGGCGGAGCTAGCAACTTGGAAATCTCGGAGAGCTTTTGGAGACCTACATCATTTTAGGTGAGAGAGGGGCTTTCCCTAAGATGTCGTGGTATTTAGGTAACATATTAAGAGGTTCCAATCATCTCAAAGATTGGACTCCGATCTCATTAAGCGAGGTAGTGTGATAGCAATTGTTTGATTGTATGGCTATCCACACGAACTGCTGAGATTGGTTTATTGTTTATGACTTGATATGTCCTTGTTGTTGTAGTATGATGCTATGCCTTTACAGCTATTTTGGTTTTACCCCCCATCTCGAGGCACATCACGACCTACAGGCAAGACCGGCGAGACCCGAGAAGCTTTTTGTTCGGTCATAGGTTGGTGTCCAAAGAACCGATATAGCAGTCCATACCAGGCTCCAGGTAGATTTCCGAGAGAGGCCTATGGGGCATTACGAGAGAAAAAGCTCGGCTAAAGGCTTAGGGGAGGAGTGGAAGAGAGACTTTCCGATAGGAGCAAGACGGCCAGAAGCGGAGGATTTCTAGTTAATTATACATGAGTTACTTGACTATTTTAGTATGAGAAATGATTTATTTATCAAGTAAGTATTGTGATGCTGTTGAGAAATGCATGATATGCCCTGATTCTGAGATAATGAGAACGAAACTGTGAAAGTGACGAATTGTGATTGAAAAGAAAAGAAATAATGATAAGAGGTATAAGAGTGATTGGAAAAGAGATATGAGATGATATGAAATGATGATTTTTAAGATTGTGATAAGAAATAACCAATGAGGCAAATGAAAGTATCATGATGCTGATGAGCCAGAGCTGGTGAAAGTAATGTTGTTGTTGTTTATTGGAATGAGACCTGTGTTGAGTTGAGCTTGCTCCTCCACTGGTGCTTACTGAAATGAGATGTGATATGAGTGGAGCTAGGCTCCTTTGTTGAAATTTATTGGAATGAGATTGGTGTTGAGTTGAGCTTTCTCCTCCACTGATGCTCACTAAAATGAGATGTGATATGAGTGGAGCTGGGCTCCATAGTGATGAAAGTGAAGCCAGAGGGCTGATGTTCCAAAAGAGATATGTGTTATTCTGAGAAAGATTATGAGATGAGATGCAAGCATGTCGATGCGATCCCAGCTCTGTGCTCTGTTGTGAAAGAAAAGAAAAGTATTGACATAAGTAGTGGTCGAGACTCGTTGAAGGGATGCACCAAGGATGAGCCGACCTTAGGATTAATATGTTAATTAAAACACTAAAACTCTTTAAAAGACATAGATTAACATGGTGAGTTATGAGTGCGATATCGAAGTAGTGGAGAGGAAGATACCATGGGTATCAGTGATACTCAGGAGGAGATTGCATTAGGGGAGGACAATGACGGTGAAGCGTCAAGAAGTCTAGAGTATTCTTCTAGGCGGATGAAATCCCATAGATGACGCGGGTGATCGGTCCCGAAGGTCGCGGTGACGTTCTGCAGGCCAGCTAGAAAATACTGTCGCCCCCTAGATTGCAAATCTAGAACAGTGAGAGGGACTGGAGCGAGGCTCTGTGATTTGAATTGATTTGATTTGATTTGAGACTGTATCTACAGTTCTCCTGGCTTGGAGCCATTTGTTGAGACAGCTGATTTGATTTGAGACTGTACCCGATTTTCTACAGTTCTCCTGGCTTGGAGCCATTTGTTGAGATAGCTGCCAAGCCTGTGCGGTAAAGGTCCTATACTCCTGTTTGCTTCCGACTAGGTTGGGTGGATGACCGAGGAGATGTAGACGTGTGTGCTAACTGCAAAAGAAACGAGTACCTCGATGATATTTTTAAATTCCCCCAATCATCGATGGATGTGATTCAATAAGACATGAAAAGAAAAGTAAAGCAAAGATTGCAAAGTGTTGAGTAAGATTCATAAGACAAGTATGAGAAACGATCCCTGAGATAATTGATAAGTTTTGAAATGATGATCCCCGATGGTATTGATAAGATTTGTAAAAGTTTCATGAGAAAGATATTGAGAATGTTTCCACGAGAAGATTGAGCATGAATTTGTGTATGATGATGATGATCATGTTGTTATTATGATTTGTATGATGTTTATTGTTTTATCTTAATATTTGCCTATTGTAATTCCACACAGTCGACATTTATTGTTTTGGGTGCTCACTCTCTCGTGTATATCTGCTTTGTGTTGGAAAAATCTGTATGTCCTTTAGATGGAAAACATCGCGAGCTTTCAACTCATTAGGGAGATAGGAGCATCTCCATGGAAAGGGGATGATATATCCATGTCCGCCTATGTCATGGTCTACATAGAGATGGAACGCCAAAGGAAAGAGATCATGGCGAAGCGTTCGGCTCGTGCGATGGAGGAGGAGAGCTCCCTAGACGACTCTACGGAAGAGACCCCTGAGGTGGCAGATGACGACGATTTTGATCTGTGGTCTGAGGCTGACACGGAGGAGTGTCTCAGTGACGAGGATTGGTACCCGGGCCCTGAGGATCTTCCGACAGACGATGATGAATGAGAGTTTGATGGCGAGTCTTAGTGTATAAGACTAGAGAATAGGTATATCCCCCAGAGTATTGTATTCCATTGCAAGTTCTTGGTACCATAGCTTTATCATGCTGTACCCCGGATAAAGTTTTATTCAGTATTGATGTTTCAAAACAAGTTAAATGGGCCTCTATGTTTAAACGATGATTGATGTGGACAAGTTTCAAAGTGCAGTGTTTTGTGAGATCTCGGTTTGGAACTTGAAGGATGATATGCAATGTGAGAACATGAGTTTTTAATTGTAACCAAGTTTTGAAAATCTAAATGTTCTCATGTCCATGTCAATTATGTTTAAAAAAAAAAAAATTGGCCCAAATTTTCACTATATTTAATTTAAAGTAATTGAGTTTTCAAGTTGCCGAATGGGGGTGTTACACTACTCATCAGGTTTCTCTTACTTATGCTATTTATATTTTGAGTTGGAACCAGTTGCTCTAGGTTGTTATATGTTTTGTTGTAATATATGTGATATAATGTAATAACCTAGAGTATCTAAGTTAAGTTTAGTGCTTTTGACTTTTATGTTTGGTGTAATGGAAGAATGTACTTTTTGACATAAAAATGAAATATGAAGTATTGATATTTTTCCCCTTCATGATGTCTTTGATATTTTTCGCAAGAATTGAGAATGATGATGACTTGGCTTTTGATGAAAAAAAATGGTCGCATTTTTTAATATATGTATTTTATTAAGAATAGAAAGTCGGGTCGTCACACGAGGCACCACGTTCGTCGGAGAAATTTTCGAGGCACCACGTTGTTGGAAACCAACAAGCGGCCTAACAAACTACTAGAGGAGGGGTGAATAGAAGTTTGAAGCATTAATACCAATTTTTCGGATTAATTGAAAGTTGTTAATTTATGCTTGATAGTTTTAAGAAAATTGTCGAGTTAATGTCGAGAAAAATACTGATAATCTATTGTCTAAGCCGAACAATAGATTATCCGAGCTGCTACACACAAAAATCGGTTTTTGCAGCGTGAAAATAGCGAGCACAAATTAAACGAACAGAGGTCGGTTTTTCCGACTAAGATACTTGGAAATAACAAATGCAACGTAGAACAGAAAATGCAGAAAGCAGTAAAGAGAGACACGAGAAATTCTATACTGGTTCACTCTCACCCACTAGAGAGCTACATGCAGTCCCCCTTGAACCACAAGGAGCTTTTAGTCACAATCAATTTAAATGGTTACACAAGGGTTTTACAAGAGAACCTCTCTAATCTTATCCCTTCAAAAGCGTACCATCTTGAAATCTACCCCAAATAAATTGAAGGCTGAAGAACCTCTTCAGCACTTTTACACCCCGAAGCTTCTTGAAACCTTCAAGAACAGCTTCGTTACACACGGTTACAGAGATGAATGAAGAGTATGGCTCCAACTCGAAGACTCAACCAGAGTATGAATTTGATAGTTTGTGTATCTGATGAGTAATTGACTAAGAAAAGATCTCACAGAGAAGATTGAAACTAAATTTTGAATTTGAAAGATTGGTTCTCTGTGTTCTTAAGAAAAGGTTGTTGCTACTACTGGTGTGCCTTGATTTTTCTTTCTTGTGCGTGTCTTTTCTGAAGAATAAAGGCTGGGCTTTTATACACAACTCAGCACCCAACAAAGGAAAGATATTTTGGTGACACACTGTCCTTGCAACGGATATTCCCTGGTATTATCCAAATTGCTACAACGTTCATATCCACGTAATGTCCTTTTTAGAAGCTTCTAATTTGCAGCAACGTTCAGTGATAGCTAATGTCCTTTCCAAAAGCAATCCCTTTTCCAAATTTGAGAATCAAGATTAATGGTGTCGAAGACAAAAGAATGTTGACGACGATGAACAGTTATCCAAGCTTGTCATCAATTTGAGCTAGGGAACTTGATTTCATAAATAGCAAAGAGCTAAGACAGAACCGAGTTCGAACCAGGCTGAAGGTCTGAGCTTGATGATGCTTGCACTGAAAATGATCTGAGCTTAGTTCTACAGGAAGGGTCCAAGCTTTGGCCGAGCTTCTTACTTAAGCTTGTACTGAATGTTTGAGATCCGAGCTCTAGCCGAGCTTTATACTTGATCTTGAATTGACCCTTGAAATTCGAGCTTTGGTCGAGCAATGCAAAACTAGCTTGAGTGACCTTGACGTCCGAGCTTTGGTTTAGCTTTGTATCTTATCTTGAGTTTGATTTTGAGCCGAGCTTGAGCTTGTCCTTTTACTTCCGAGCTATGGTCGAGCTCCTCGATTTCATCTTGACTCTGAGCCGAGCTCTGGCCGAACCTTGCATTGATCTTGAGTTCAACTTTGTCAACCTAGCATAGGCCGAGCTTCTTACTTTGTTGCTGGTTCAACTTCATTTCTTCAAAGCATCTTCTGAGCATCTTCCGAGCTTCTGAGCTATTATTTGATCTTGATATCTTGGCTTGATGTAAATATTTTTTGTGTTTTTTATTTTGACAAGAGAATTAAAACTATTAATAACAAACCAAATGTAATCATCCTATATAATAATAGGATTTGATTTTCTTTCTATAATATATTTTGTCTATTGTAAAAGGAAAATGCTTATTAGGAGGACAAACTCCGTGAGAAATTGTGTGCGACAATTATAAACCATTGATTTGAGATGGTATTTATATACATGTGAGATCTAAGCTAAGCATTGCCGTTGATGTTCTTGTTCGTCAATTGTCTTGCTATTTTTGTCGCACCAAATAGCATCTCTGATTGTAAAATATAGAAATCATCCTATATAAAAATAGGATTTGATTTTATGCTTGTTGTAAATATGTTTTTGTTTTTTTTATTGTGACGAGAAAATTAAAACTATTTTTTTAATGAAGAAAATTAAAATTATTAATAACAAATCAAATGTTTTTAACAATATTATCTTTCTATTTTTTTCTCATATGATATGAACCATTAGTCCGAGAACAATTAATAAGTTTAAATATCATTTGCGAAAAAAACTAAAAATTACGTTGATAAACTAAATTTATGTTTAATCACTCACACCCTACTAAGATTTATATTATTAAATCATTTCTATGTGATGTTGTTGTTGATTTTTATATTAATTTTTGTTTATATTGTGGAGTTCCAGAAAAATAGTCTTCCTCATGCGCCTTTTCTTCTATTTCTAAGCTTCATTGACAAATATCCAATTGCTCGCTAATAGATAATATCATCTTTGCAGATGAAATTTAAATCAAAATGATTAGAATAATAAGAATAAAGATTTTTAAGATTCAATCTTATTATTAACTTGAGATAAGATAATCAATGAAAAAGATAAAAATATTTAATTATGATTAATAAGAATAAATGTGATAATTATATTTTTTAAAAAAAACTAATTATAAAAAAAACTACTCCATCCATCACATAAATATAAGATTTAACTCATAATATCATCAAACAAAAAAGATCAGAATGTTTAATTCTGATTTAATTTTGATTTATCATAATAAAGTCGATAATCATATATAAAAATGTCAATTTATGCATATGTTAAATAAGGAATATATGAAATAAAAAGCGTTACATTTTTATTCATATGAGGAAGTACACAATTTATCAACAAAATTAATTTTTTTTGTAAGTCTAGGATTTGGTTTTTGAGAAAGTAGGCTTGTGTGGTTAATGCTGAAAAGCTCATCTTGTGAAAATTCTAATTTTTGTGATAAGATTGGATTGAGGCTTCCGGTGTCGTAATGGTATCAGAGCCTAAACCCGGACTAAGAAAAAGTATCTCCACATCCTTTAGTAGAAGAGTGTATTATATTTAAGGTCAAGAGGAAGTAAGGAAGACACCCATACACCATGGAACACTTAGATAACCCAGGTCCACTAGCCTTAACCTCCAGACTCTCCATACTTGAATCTTGTAAAAGAACCCTTTCATCCAAAATAGAAAACCTTGTAGAATATACCTTTGTACTTGAAGATGCAAAAATAGAAAGTGCCCTTCCTCCCCTTCTAAGTCCATACAATGTATTTAGAAGGCATAAATCTAGTTTTACCTGGTCTGCTAAAATATTAATATCCACCCCTAGACCTGAAGTTAAGGAGTATATCCAAACAACAAAACTTGACCAATGTCCAATAAAAGCCACATCTGTAGAACAATATGTGAATTTAGAAATAAATCCAACACTGATAAAAATGTGGAGAAGAGAAGGCTAAGTAGCTCTCCATTTCGAAGCTGTCAGTTTAGTCTTAACCCTTCATGGAAGAAAAGGACTCCCAGTAACAGCCAGAGTCTCACTTATAGACTCAACTTTCCACAAATCACAAAGTTCAGAGGTGCAAATGGAAAATCTTTCTCTACCGATCTTATCACAAAAAATAAGATTGAAATCAAATTCTTTCACAATTGCACAATATGGATGAAGGTCATAGGCAATGAACTCCCAGGAAAAGGCATTCTCATTGGGAGAGATGCTCTAATAAAAAATGAAAAGCTTCATATACTAGCACATGTACTCATATACAAAAGATATTTCAAGCCATTCAGTTGCATTCCCAAACTTTTTTCACTAGCATATGCACCACTAACATATGAAGTAGTCAGAGATAAGCTCCTAAAACTATGTGCTGATAGTCATGACTTGTACTCTCATTCCACTCCGCTATGGAAGAACCCAGATTTATATGCGCAACTTCCTTTCAAACTCAATGAAGATGCAAATCCTACTAAAGCTAGCCATCCAGGAATGACTCCATCAGAACTCAAAAATGCTCAAGAAGAATGTCAACTTCTGCTGAAGCAAGGATTAATTGAGCCAACAAAATCAGAATGAGCATGCATTGCATTTTATGTGAACAAAAGATCAGAAAAAATCAGAGAAAAGAAAAGACTTGTTGTTGATTACAAGCCCCTCAATAATTTTCTCAAAGATGAGAAGTTTCCACTTCAAAAAAATATATTCACTCCCCACCTACATAAAAGATGCCAATATTTTCTCAAAGTTTGACCTCAAATCAGGATTCTGGCAATTAGGAATAGATCCAAAAGATAGACCCAAAACAGTCTTTTGCATCCCTAATGCCCATTACCAGTGGAATGTCTTTCCTTTTGGTCTCAAAGTTGCACCCTCATTATGCCAAAAAGTCATGACCAGAATTTTTGATCCTGTTCTGCCCAGTGCCCTAGTGTACATTGATGACATACTTTTGTTCTCACCTGATGAAAGCAGCCACCACCAACTACTGGAACAGTTCTATGCAATCTGCAACAATTATGGAGTTATGTTATCATCAAGGAAATAACAAATCGGTACTACTGAAATTGATTTTCTTGGATTACATTTTGCAAATGGCCATTATGTCCCTCAATCACATTTGGTAGAAAATCTTCCCTACTTTCTAGATGAAAACATGAATACTAAGCAGGTTCAACAATTTCTTGAAATTTTAAATTTTGTTAGAGATTTTATCCAAAGCATAGCAAAGTACACATCCAAGCTGTTTGTCATGCTGAAAAAGAAACCACAAAAATGGGGAAAAGAACAAACTGAAGCAGTGAAGTCCTTAAAGAAGATTGCTCAAAATCCTCCTCCACTAAAAATCCTAGGAACTTCATCGGGAGCCTCAATCCAATCTTATCACAAAAATTAGAATTTTCACAAGACGAGCTTTTCAGCATTAACCACACAAGCCTACTTTGACAAGTCCTAGTTACTCATTCTAATTTTAATAATAACAAGTTTGAGGACCGTAGTAATGGATCAATAGTCCGATATATTTTTGATACACAAAACCTTCCTATGGAAGCGAGTGTAGAGCATACTCTATATCTCGGAATAATTATTTCCATATCATCTTTACAAGATTATACCATATCTTTAGGCTAGAGTTTTCAGGAAGAGGAAGGGAATTTAGAAAGACATGTTTTAATAAAACACACTGGATTTTTATTTATGTTGTAGCTTATATTTTTTATAATGGAAGTACTACTTTATATAAAAAAGGATGCAGTTGTACAATACCTACTACAACTACGTGGAGTAGTACTAACATTACAACACACTTTTGCGTGGAGGACTTATACAAACTCCAAGTAATACTAACATTACTAACTTCTATGTGAAGTACTAGTAGTAAAATCCATCTTAGTACAAGACACACATCTAGGATTACTATTACATGCAATATTTAATTCAGGAGACAATCATTATGACAAGGCATTCATGACACATATTTATGACTAGCATTATGATACATATTTATGACTAGTATTTATTCATGTACTATTCATTAATTTATTACTTATGACGCTTCTTTTTTTTTAGTAGTAGTCTAACTTTATTTGATGATAGGTTCATGACTCGGTGATAAATTTGGATCTTCTAGGTCTGAGTCAATTTGTATTAAATTTCTTTCCAATTTGTCTAGATCTTCATCCATGTCTTCATAAGGGTCTTGAGAATCTTGCATTGTTGTGATAGGTGCTGGGACAGGTGTTATTTCATGGTAATTGTAAAATGAGTCATCCCGATAATCTCCTCTAAAAGGTGGACAGATAATATCCAAAGGCTTCAGGCTTGCACACGTTGAGTTCAACTTGGGATTTGGTACGAAAAAATTTATCTCATGAAGGGGATGCACCAGTTCATCTTGATGATAAGGAAAATGATCTCATTTTAAAAATTTCTGCATGGAAAAATATGTAGTCCAGCATTTGCATTGGTTTTGAGTCCATAGTATGAAACTTTGTAACAGGATGTTGAAAATAAGGCATGTGGATGATAAAGACTGATACAAGCTTGCGAACTTCATAATTTTCTTGATTAATTTGCTGGATTTTCATTCTTTCAATTTCCATCTGAAGGTCTCTTCTCCATTTGTATAAAGGTTGATACCACTCTAATAAAGTCCAAATTAATGAATCTTTATTATTATGGTTTTTAAGAAAAGGTAACAAGTAATTTGTGGGTACTAAAATGGGGTAACTATGAAGCATAGTAACACACCATAACACACCAGACAGCTTGGATGTGTACTTTTCTATGCTTGGGATAAAATCTCTAACAAAATTTAAAATTCCAAGAAATTGTTGAACCTGCTTCATAGTCATGTTTTCATCTGGCAAGTTGGGAAGATTTTCTACCAAATGTGGTTGAGGGACATAATGGCCATTTGCAAAATGTAATCCAAGAAAATCAATTTCAGTAGTACCGATTTGTGACTTCCTTGATGATAACATAACTCCCTAATGGTTGCAGATTGCATAGAACTGTTCCAGTAGTTGGTGGTGGCCTGCTTTCATCAGGTGAGAACAAAAGTATGTCATCAATGTACACTAGGGCATTGGTCAGAATGGGTTCAAAAATTCTAGTCATGGCATTTTGGAATAATGAGGGTGCAACTTTGAGACCAAAGGGAAGGACAGTCCACTGGTAATGGGCATTAGGGATGCAAAAGGCTGTTTTGGGTCTATCTTTTGGATCTATTCCTAATTGCCAGAATCCTGATTTGAGGTCAAACTTTGAGAAAATATTGGCATCTTTTATGTAGGCGGGGAGTGAATATATTTTTGGAAGTGGAAACTTATCATCTTTAAGAAGATTGTTGAGGGGCTTGTAATCAACAACAAGTCTTTTCTTTTCCTGGAAGTTCATTGCCTATGACCTTCATCCATATTGTGCAATTGTGAAAGATTTTGATTCCAATCTTATTTTTTGTGATAAGATCGGTAGAGAAAGATTCTCCATTTGGAGCTCTGAACTTTGTGATTTGAGTCTCCCATGCCTCTGAAGGAAGAATGACAGGATTCATGATTGTACGTTTAGCTCCTGTGTCAAGAAAAGCAGTGGCCTTGATTGGAGCATGATACTTGGACTGTAGGAGGTAGACTTCTACGTTTGGCAAAGGAGGATTGTCTGGTCATAATGCATTTTCCTCAGATATAGAGACATTTTGTATCTCTAATATAGGAAAATGTTCTTGATCAAGTTCATCAGTGTCTACAAGACTTTCTGCTTCCGATTCTGATTCTTCGAGCCCAAAGACGGTGAATTTATCTGAGATTTCTTGCTATTCATAAAGTGATTCAACATCATCATCTTCATTTAACATGAGAGCTTGGATTAGCTTTACTGCTTTAGCTCTTTTTTCTGGACATGCTTTTGCGAAGTGGTCCTTCTTTCCACATATGAAACATTTTTTGATGTTGCCTTTTTCTCGGAATGCTTTCTTTTTAAAAAAATCTGAATTTTTTCTTTTTTTTCCTTTTTTGAATTTATGAAATTTCTTTCCTTTCTTTGGGAAGCTCTTCTTGCAACTACAGTATTTTTCATCACAGTTGATCTTCAAATACTTCTTCTTGCAAACACTTATATTTTTTGTCTTCTTTGAACATTTTTTGCAGGAGATGTTGTTGGTTGCATATTTTTTCAAGAGTTGTGAGGCTGATTTGGTAAATTTCTCCCATGGTCATGGTTGTAACTTCTTTTTTCATTATATTCAGAATTCTCCACATTTCTTCTTGGAGATCATCAGGAAGAGAATTGACATAAGTATTTTTAAGGCTTGGATCATTGAAACCATTGAGTTGACAGAATCTTTGAGACATACGCCGATAATGGCACTCAAGATCTGGCCTTTTTAATGAACAACACTTCATTTCAAAGTATTCTCTCCTTACTTCTTTATCCAAAAGAGTTTGATCACAGAGGAAATGGAATTGTAATGCTCGGATGACTTCATCAATGGTACATTTGTGAAAACTGTCTTGTTGTACAACACCAAGATTGAGGTACCATTCTTTTAGGATGCCTGTTGTATGGTCACATAATTCTTCTATTACTTTGTAATTGTCTGCTCCAGGTTGAATCATCTTTGCATCCATCCAGGCTTTGAAATCTAAAAACTTCTTCCTCCATTGTGATGATGGATGTTGTTAATTGAAAACAGGGGGAAGAAGTAGGTAGTGGAGTGTTTATTTTCTGGGATTTAGGAATTGTGTGCCTTCAGTATCCTCGAATGATTATGTCACCATGCATATTTTTGTCAAGTGGCATATTCATCTTCTGAGAACTTTCTTGAGGAGTCTTCAAGATAGGAATTTTATGATACTGATGAGTTATCAGATGATTCTTGACTGTCTGCTCTTGTCATTGTTGCATGAATTTGAAAGGCAGCATGAGGTGAGTTTTCAGAAGGGATGGTTTGAGTTTTTTTGGGAGTTGGTTCAGGAGAAGGTGATCTTTCTGGGGACAGGGCTGACTTGTCTTTTCTTCTTTTGTCATGGTTAATGTCATCATAATTTTTATGGATTGAAGGAGGAAATATTGGTGTTTTTTTGGGTGGTTCTTTGTGGTTTATCTTGGAGAAAACCTTTTGCAAGTAAGACAAAATATGGGTCAATTTCATATAGGGCTAGTGGTGATAATTGTGGATCTTGATTTTTCTCAACATGTGCAATGAGTTCTTCCATTTGTGCTTTCACCTTTCTGAGTTCTCTGTCTTTGTCTAAAAATCTGGGACTGAAAGTTCTAGCATCCTTCATTTCCTGAACATCTTTTTCAAGGTCTTCCATATTTTGTTTGATTTCTTGGTAGTAGCTCTAACATTATTTTTAATTCTCTTTCTAATGAGCTAGAAAAAGTGTCTACCTTTTCATCAATTTTTTGGAGAAGACTATTTTGAGCCAGAGAGTTTTCAGTTTGCCAGTTTAGCACTTTTTCAGCTTGTGTGACTGACTTGAGGGTACCATCGGCTTGGACTTCATTATTGTGAATGAAAGGTTTAGTTTGTAGCTTTTTGGTTTGGTCGACTTTTCTGTCTAGGGAAGGAAATTCTCTTTCATAAGATGATGCGGAGGCAGAGAATGCGACGCTCTCTTTTTAACTTGAAAATAATTAATATTTCCAAATAGTTGAATACTTGCTATCAAAATTAGGGCTAGAAAATTTTTCCTTTTTAATATTAGTACTTGCTCAATCAAAACCCTTTTGGATATAAACTATTTCTTGAATTCGGCTTAGTAATAATTTAGTTTCGAAAGGACTCGAGATAACAATTCCTTAATTTTTGAAAACATTATTTGTAGTTATTATTAAAACATATCATTTGTCTCTCGAGTGGTTTTGAATAAGTAAAAACATAAATTTATCACCGAATCCCTTTTTAAATATAAATCAGAGTTCGCGGAAGTAAACATAATACTTATGGGGCTCTGCTGAGGAAAATAAAACATCATATATATATATATATATATATATGTGTGTGTGTCATAGCATAATATGAAACCCCATGAGTACAGTAAGTAACAAGTAACATCAGTCGAGATAGCAAGAGTTTATAAAAAAACATATACAACTCAGCTGTATGAAATAAAACCTCACTCTAAGACCTCTCAAAATATATACAATATATCACATAGCCTCAAAATAGAAGTCTCAGAGCAGGTCTTCAGTGTCCTCAGCAGCTCCTCAGATCCTCCATAGCTCTATCCCTAGGATCTAGGATCCAAAACACCTATGCTATGCAGGCTCCTATGAACCAGCCGGTCCACCTCTAGCAGAAACAGTCGGCTCAACATGCACCTCCTCCTCGCTCTCATCCTCCACAGGGTCCTCCTCGACCTCGCCCGACTGTGTAGAGACCCCACCACTGGGTCTAGGATCTGCAGAAGCAGTCCTATCATAATCAGTCGGACCAGGAGAAGGAGTCTCCTCAGTGACAACTCTATGGGAAGAAGGATGGGAACGAGTGGCAGCTCTAAAATGAAAACTATGAAAATGACGCATAGGTCGAGCCGGGGGTGGTCCTCTATATGTATAAAAAGGTGGAACATGCATAGTATAGACTAATGGGATCCTAAATCGACGAGGTCGCACACGCACCAGAGGATTAGGGTGGTAGAGAGTGATCTCAACCTCCCCCTCAAAAGTGGCACGGTGCTCCTCATACGTCCATATACCGCTAGGGATAGGGCGTATCTCGATGCAGGCTAGGTATCTGGCCATTACCTAAACAGGGCACATGGAGTAAGTATACACAAATACATAATTGATAAAGACTAAAATTTCCAATCACAAATATATCATGGACAGATCATAATGCAAATACATATGAGCACACCAGTTTTCAACATTATAACTCTTATAATGCAAGTGGCATGATGTATGATTTTCTATCCACAACTGAGGCCTCTAAAGTCCATCTTGGACGTCCATCCAATACACCCTTGTGTTCCCGGAACACCGACATTCGTTCCCAGAACGTAATGCCAAACCATACTTGGATAATAAGCATCACTCCCGGAGTGTGCACCACGTTCCCAGAACGCATACGTTCCCAGAACGCATAAAAACCAGGTCCCGGACACTGGCCACATATCTATAATGTGTCATCAAGTAGGTTATAAATTGGTACTCCCGGAGTACCCTCCTCATATTCCCAGAATATGATAACGTTCCTACCAACCAGACTTCCAGTCTATATGGATGCACAAATATCAGGGTTGGTTTTATCTTTACATTAATTAATGTGATTTGGTAATATTCCAATTTCCCTTTTTGAATGATTGATTTGAGGCATATCCTTTGGCATAAAATTCCCCTTTTGAATTTTTTTCTCAAAACATGCCTTTTTAACCCTAGATTGAGTAAGACAACTTCAATGGTATTCAAAAACTTAACTTTTTATTTTTCAGATTCAGGTACTAACCGGTTACAGTCTCAGGCTAACCGGTTAGAATTACAGACCTGAACTGTTTACCATTGCAATTCAGAAAAACCCCTTTTTTTTCTTGAATTCTCTACCCAATCTATACACCATTTAACCTTGTTTTATGCCTCAAAAATCACAGTTTCCATCATTCAAAATTAAAATCACATTTGTTTCTATAAGACATAATTTTCTATTGAAAGTTGTTCCTTTAAATCAAGGTATTAACCCTCATCATTTAATCTGAACCAAGACAATGTTGTCAACTCATTTTTCAGATTGTTTGCAATGAATTTAGAGTATAGATTTGAGTAAAGTTAGTGCAATTTCAGGACTGTTTTATAAATTGATTTTCTTTTGAAATTTTGCAGTGTCTAACCGGTTACAAATATCGAGTAACCGGTTAGATTATGCAGTCAGTCCCTTAAATTAAGGGTTTTGACACACCATTTTCTTTGTTTCTCAAATCTAACCCAATTCCAGCATTTAACAGGTTCATATACCATAAACAAACATGTTTCACCACAGAAACCAATTTCAAAGTGCATGCATCAAGTTCTTTGCATCAAATTGCACAAAAAGTCACATAAACACAATTTAACACAACAAAACTCATAAACAACAATTAGTTTCTGATTTCCAGTCTTAATCCATTTGCATGCATCAAATTAATGTTGCTCAAACAGAATTGAGCCAAAACTTTGGCCTCCAAGCCTTTGTGCTTAAAACACATAATGCCCTTTTTGAGTTTTGTGAACTCAAATCCTAATTCACTTCATTTTTAGTCTAAATCTAGTATAGTGTAGACTTCTCCCATACCTTAAGACTGAATTTGATGAAGATTTGACACAGAACTTGAAGAAATTACCCAGACTTCTCACAAACCACTGCTCTGTTCTCAGCCACGAATTTCACCAACAGGGTCCAAAGATCAGAGGATTTGACACAGAAATTGACCAAAGAAATTGGGGAAAACGATTAGAACTCAATATAGGTAACATGTACTAAGGAATGGAAGTGATTTGAGACTTAAGGATTGACTTATACTTACCAAAATCAGATCTAGAACTCAGCTTCCAGAACATGCACAACAGAGAATTCAGAATTCAACTCCCAACTTCCCAAGTCGATTTCTCCTTCCACACAGACTCTCAACTCACAAATTTGGTGTTTTTACAAAGCTCAAGATGTAAGCTTTGCAATGGTGTATGGCTCTCGATCTCACTCTCAGGAACAAAGACGAATTTCTTCACACGAAAATGGAACCCTAATTCCCTCCCTCAACAAGAATTCAGCTGCATCAACCCTCAAATCCTCAGAAATTCCTCTATTTATAAGCAAATTGAACTTGCATGCAGGGCGATGCGTGTATTGCCACTAATCTCAGGCAGCAATCGTGGCGATTACGGAGTTAATCAAGTGATTACTCATCAAAATCCACTAACCCAGTTTCTGGGTTCATCGTCTAACCGGTTACAGGGCAATACTAACCGGTTAGATTAGTACAAAATTTAAAAATTATTATTTTTAAATCTTTCCCTCCAAGAACCTTATTAATATTACTTTTAAGTCCTCATTCAGGGACCAAAATGCAATATCCTCATATTTTGCATTTATTTGCCATATAAAAATATTTCAACCCATTTTTATATTTTAGGCTAATTAAATACAAAATATAAACTTGGAAAATTTCTATAAATTAATAATAAAACTTTTTATTATTAATTTCCTATTATTCGGGAAACGAAAATTAGGGGTGTTACAGAGAAAATCATGCATGGTCCTGGTTGTGACAAATATTTGTGTGGAATGTAGGAGATAGATGGTTTACATGGTTCTGATGGGAAAGCTGTAAGGATATGGGCAGAGGAGCTTTTGGTTTTTTAGTATTTTTCCAGGAAATATTTTCAGGGTCATCATCTTTCTTTGGGGAATGAGGAGGCTTACAAGGAGGATTATTTTTGTTTCTGTTTTTCTTCCTTCGAGAGTAATCATCATCATTGTCATCGTCAGAATCAAACTGGCAGTCACAGTCTGGATCACACATGCTAGGATCTATGTCCCATAAGAAATGACCTTGATCTTGTCTGAATAGATGGGGGTTCCATCACTTCTGAAAGAGTAGACTGGAATATCTATCTCTGCTTCACCAAGAGTAATCATCATTGTTGAGAAGACTGGTTTGTCAGGAGAAGAGGATGAAGAGACTTCCTCTTTCTTTTTGAAAATTGTTTTTACAGATCCATCTGGAAGTTTTTTGAAAGTGGACTCATAAGTAGCTACCACTGGTTGTTGGTTGGTTTTGAATTTTTCATAATTATTGACTCATTCTAAGGGAATCAGCTTATGAAGTTCAGACCGCAGAATTTGTCCGGGGACTTGGATAATTGAGGGGACTTGATCATCAGAGTTTGCTATCACCATTAAAGCATTTTCGGATATTTGTGAATCTACAAGAAGATCAAATAAATGATCTTGGAGTCGGTAGATGAGTTGATGATTGAGAGTTACAGCTAAGGTAGTTGGGTCTTGTGGGGCTCCAACAAGTTGGACTTGAATTTTGAATCTCTTGGGAAGAGTTGGGTCTGATAATTGAACATTAAAATTTGGAAACATAGTTAAAACTACACTTCCAGCATTTAATGTTGTCAAGACAGTTCCTATGACAGCATGCTCATAAGTGTGGAAAGTTGAGTATATAAGTGAGACTCTGGCTGTTACTGGGAGTCCTTTTCTTCCATGAAGGGTTAAGACTAATCTGACAGCTCCGAAATGGAGAGCTACATAGCCTTCTCTTCTCCACATTTTTATCAGTGTTTGATTTATTTCTAAATCCACATATTGTTCTACAGATGTGGCTTTTATTGGACATTGGTCAAGTTTTGTTGTTTGGATATACTCCTTAACTTCAGGTTTAGGGGTGGATATTAATTTTTTAACAGACCAGGTAAAACTAGATTTATGCCTTATAAATACATTGTATGGACTTAGAAGGGGAGGAAGAACACTTTCTATTTTTGCATCTTCAGATACAAAGGTATATTCTACAAGGTTTTCTATTTTGGATGAAAGGGTTCTTTTGCAGGATGAAAGGTATGAAGAGTCTGGAGGTTAAGGCTAGTAGACCTGGGTTACCTTAGTGTTCCATGGTGTTTGGGTGTCTTCCTTACTTCATCTTGACCTTAAATATAATACACTTTTCTGCTAAAGGATATGAAAATAATTTTTCTTAGTCCGGGTTTAGGCTCTGATACCATTACGGCACCGGGAGCCTTAATTCAATCTTATCACAAAAATTAAAATAATTATTTTTGATTGTTGTTTAATAATAATCTTTACTTTATAATAAAAATAATAATAATATTTAATTTAAAATATTTAATATAAAAAAAATTAAAATATCAATAATCCGTGTATAGCACGAGGTAAGAGGTAGTGTGTGTGTGTATATATATATATATATATATGTTTTAGATTCATGAGATGATGAGTAATATACACTTGTAACTACCTGTAAGTTTAAAATTAGAATGTAATTATCTTATTGTCCTTGATTGTTCCTTTACCAATCATGATGCCAATTTGTGGTAGATATTGTAAATTAAACTATGTAATGTGGTAGAATGGGTAGAGGCTAATTTACTTCAACTATTCGATTAGTTAAAAAACTATGTTAATTTTATGTTATTATTGGGTACGCACTAAAGATGTAAAATTTTCTACACCATCAATCCATTATTTATGGTTCATTTTTATTACTTTTGTCTAACAATACTATAAACATATAAATGATGAATGATGCAGTAATAGTGTAAGAAACCTTTTTACACTAACAGTGCACTGTGTGTTTTATCTTATTTTATTATGGAAGATAAAAAAAAATCTTTATTTTATTTATAGATAATAGAAGATGATAGATTATAGTAATAGATTTTAAAAAAATCATTAATTATTATTATTATTATTTTACTTGTTAGAAAAAAATCAATCTTGCGGATGGTGATTTGGGTATTGTGGATGTTCCTTGGAATATTTTCTTTGGCACCGCTGTGTGGAGGATTTGGAATGATCGTAACTCTCTTGTTTTCGAAGGTACTTCTGAGTTGAGTTCCAACTTGTTGTTTGCTGTTCTTGGGTATGCGCGGCATATATCTGCAGCTATTTCTTCCACAATTCCGGAAATGAAGTTCAAGAGGGAAGCTCTTGTTGCTTGGCAGCCGCCTCCCCCGGGTTTCTGGAAGTTGAATGTTGATGGATCTCGTCGTCAACCTAATAACTCTGCTGCTTGTGGGGGTCTTATTAGAGATAGTACGGGGAAATTTGTCCGTGGTTTCTCTTGTTGCATTGGTGTCTCGACCTCTGTGAAGGCTGAATTATGGGGATTGCTGATTGGATTGAGAATGGCCCGCTCGATGAATATTAATCGGCTTCAAGTTGAGATGGATTCTCTTACTGCAGTAAGTTTGGTTAACTCCAGGTGTGGAGCTTCTCATCATTGCTTTTCCCTTATTCGTGAGGTGAAGTCGTTATTAGATTCCTCTTGGATTGTTTCTTTGTGTCATGTTTTTAGGGAGGCTAATAGGTCTGCTGATTGGCTTGCTAGTTTGGGCCATTTAAGGAGTATAGGGTGTGATTTCTTTGACTCTGTGCCTACTGGCTTGCACAGTATTATTTGTGAGGAGGCTTATGGTGTTGCCTTCCCAAGGATGATTCGTTAATCTGTTGTCTTTTGGGCGTTTTGCCCCGTTTATTATCAAAAAAAAAAAAAATCAAGCTTTGATTGGTTTCTAATTTTTAAAAATAAAAAAGTGAATTAAAATAAAGGCTTATTTATGTTTTTATCCTGAAAGTTCAACGTGTTTTGGTTTTAATTCCTAAAAATTATTTTGACCGAGATTAGTCCTTAATTTTTCAAACATTTTAGTTTTGGTCTGTAACATTAGTAAAAATATGTTATTTGCCGATGTATATAGTTGAACACCACATCAAAAGTTACGTTGTATGAGGTGGAGCCACATAGGTGGTATGACGTTAATGATACAGGCTTATGGACGCAAAATGGTCTCATACACAAAATAGTCTCACACGCAAAACTTTGCATTCATAGGCATGAATTATCCATGTCACGCCTCCTACTTAGCACCACCTTACACCACGTGATTGATGATGTGATATTTTGTTAACCACATCGGCAAATAACAGATTTTTTCTAATGGTTTGGATTAAAAATTAGTGGACTACAACCAAAACACGCTAAACTTTTAGAAACCAAAAATCATAAATAAGCCTAAAATAAAATAAAATTAAAAAAAAAAAAACCACCAACAACATTACAACAACAAAGGTTTCTTTGGATAGATTGATGTTGGAAACCAAACTCGTCGAAGGTCAAACTGGTAACGAGAGTTGAAGCTTGTTTTCACACACCAACTCTTCTCCTTAACATCGAAGAAGCGATCTTTTCTTTCACAGTTTCACCCAAGTCTCCGATCAAAAAAGGTCCATGCCCTTTAATTAACCCTTTTTTTTTGTTCGTTTGTTCCCATTGAAAGGAAAATTGGGGTTATCTTTTTTCTCCTTAATAAAACTTTTTTATTTGTTTTTTTGGTAGTAATTATATTTTTATATATTGAGATTTGTAACTGATAATGTGTATAAAGGTCACAAATTTGCAATGTTTGAGATTGTGGGGTTGGGGTGCCATTGAATTTCAAACAGTTTTTGGATCAAAGTTTGTTGCTTTTTCAGGTTCTCACAATAATGAATCCAATGTCTTGGGCTACTCCAGATGATGTCTTACTCTCCACTTCCCTCGCCACATACCTTGACAGTATAATCTCTCTCTCTCTCTCTTCCATATTTTCATGAAATTATTAATTTTATTTATTAAAAAAATCATGATTTTTTATGTTCAAATATCATCTTTTATGATGATTGAAACTTAACTAACTTGCTCTCCTTTTTTCAGCAAAAAAAAAAAAAAAAAAAAAAAAATTGGTATTGCTGTATCATTATGGGGTTTGTGCATGAACTGTGGATTGTGATAGTTGTGAAATTTTTGTGGTGCTAATGCTTTATGTTCGATTTCTAGTATTTTTTTTTTTTTTTTTTCCGTATGGCATTTTTCTTGCAGTGCTGTATATGAATTGTTGGTAGGAAGAAGCGTTGAATAAAGGGAAGTTTTCATCGAAGGGCAAAGTAAATTATTAGGTTTGCCATGAAAAAGTTAGTAGACGTAGGAAGGATGACCTTTAGCCGCCTAGGGGTAGCATAGGTCGAGGCCATAGGTTTAAGTCGTTCGTAGTAATGGTTTCTTACTGTTCCGAAAGCAGAAAGGAAGACCTGTCTTTGTTGCTTTATAATTCTCCTTCGTTTGAAAAGTCATTCAGTGCATTATTTTCTAATCTCTTGATCAATGAAGTGTGAGTTTGAAAGATTACAGAAGTGACCCTATTTAAAGATCTCCCTGCAAGTTTTGTTTGTTACTCTAGAGGAATGAGTTGCTGAGAGTATTCATTCTATCAAAAATAAATAAATAAAGACTTTCTGAGAGTGTTGTGTTCTCATCTTTTGGGCGGTGTGCTTACTGTTTATAGAGGACACTAACAATTAAGTCCAGTTTAATGTATGTAATTCATTCATTCATTGACATCGAAGTACTGAACTCTATAAAACAGTGATATATGTTGTGTAGTGAGTGGGTCAAAAGTCCCACACAATGCTATAAATCACTGCATCTGGGGTTAAAGTAACTGGCTTTCACTCTGCTTCTGTTCACAAAAATTGTTGGAAATCAGTTGCTGTCCCGTGTTTCGGACTTTCTGTTTTATTGTTTGCATGCTTTTTTCTGTTTTTTTTTATTTTTTTTTTAAAATGTCTTTGTTATTATATATTTAATTTTGTCATCTTCAGTTAAAGTTGAGATTTAAATCATTGAACTAAATGATGAGATATGGCATCACAGCAAAGATTTTCATCTTGATTGTTTCTATTTTTCACAGAAAAACTTCTTGTCCTGTTGCGAGATGGTCGAAAACTTTTGGGGCTATTACGTTCATTTGATCAATTTGGTAACGTATCTTACATGCATTCTTGTTTGTATTAAGACACTGTTATTATTATTAATTATTTATAATTCTAATATTAATTAACGATCTGATGTGATGACCGCGTACAGCTAACGTAGTTCTCGAAGGTGCATGTGAACGAGTAATTGTTGGTGATCTTTATTGTGATGTCCCTTTAGGCCTATATGTAATTCGTGGGGAAAATGTTGTTTTAATTGGAGAGCTGGTATGATGTGTTCTTGATCATTTCATGTTATTTGAATTCTATTAAGTACTTCTCAAAGAAGTCTAATTTATATTGCCATCTTGTTATCAATGTTATAGGACTTGGGTAAGGAGGAGCTTCCACCGCATATGACTTGTGTGCCAGAGGCTGAGATAAGAAGGGTAAGCCCTTCAACTACTTGATAATGAAACAATCGGAATTTGTGACTCATGTTTTAGCATAATAACTATATGGGTTGATGAACCAATTATTTCTTGTACAAATGCCTGTTTGAACTATACGCTCCTGCTGATTCATCTTGAAGTATTGCTTACTGTGACCTGTAGGAAGCTTTTTTAACATCATATTAATTATCAGGGCCCATGGATGTATGCAAATTCCTATTTGGCATATAAGGACCTCTTGATGAATTATAGTATTGCATATTGATGTCTGATGACGTGTAGGAAGCTTTTTTGACATTGCTGTTGTGGGTCGAGGAGGACATGACTAGTTGACCAAAATAATATTATTACCGCAGTTTCGGCCTTTTTGGATACTATTGGCCACTCTGGTTATGCAAGTTGTTGGTAGCACTAGGCAGTTTTTACTTTTTTCCCCACCACTTTTTTCTAATCTTTCAAGTGTTTCTACCAAATCTTCCAAATTCACCAGCTGCACTATAGTCCTTTGTTTTATTATTTATAGGAACTGAAGTTTCTAAGAATTCAAATTTCAAACTGATAAGGCTCAGCTTTAACCCTTGAAAGTTCTGTTATACTCATTACCCTTACGTAAGATAAGAATCTACAAGTGCAGAAAGCAAAAGAGAATGATAACAGAGAGAGAGAGAAGTCTGATGAGAACTGAAACTGTGTATTGAATAAATAGTCTGAGTTTGTGCTCAGTGCCTATACAATATATACATATGTATTGAGCTGTAACAACGGCCACTGCTAGTAACCGTCTTCTAACAAACTTGCAGGGGTTGTGGTAGCCTATGGTAGAGTGCAGGATATGCACGATAGATCCAAAGGGATTGACCATCCTAAGGTAGAGTGCATAGTATGCACAGTAGGGCCTATGCTTTACTCTATCTAATATACCCCCTCAGAAACACCCTGATTGAGAATTCTTATTCCATCAATTTCAGTTTTTTTTTTTTTTTTTCCTGGAAACATCAGTCAAATTTCTGTTTTTTGTTTGAGTTGTGTTGGCATGTAACCCTAATTTGGTATACTATTAGTTTTATTTTGTTGCACTATAATTTCTGTCATTGTGTCTTTTATTGACCACATGCCTTTTGCACCCCTGCTCCGAGAAAAAAAAAAAACCAAAATAAATGCATCCCCAATGAGAAAGGACCCTTTCCTCCTATTTAAATAATATTATGGCGAGTTTGGTTTTTTTATCTTGCACGTTAGCTGATTTTATTTTATTTGCTTCAGGCTCAAAAAGCAGAAAGAGAATCCAGTGATCTAAAGGGCACCATGAGGAAAAGAATGGAGTTCCTTGATTTTGATTAAATCCGATGCCATCTTCATAATCAAGCTGAGCCCATCTGCAAATATTAATGCAGCTGTGACTAATGGTTGGATAGAAGGTGGAAGAATAAGCATGGAAGATCAACATTTGTCTCTGAAAATTGGCAAGAAGGTTGGAAATAGAATATTTGACAGCTAAGATCTTTTTGTAGCGCAGGTCAAGAAATGAAATCAACTTTTTGGCTTCTCTAGAGTGCTACTGACAGTTATCATGCCCTTCTATTGCATGTGGATTTTGTGCTAATGCATGTCGGGGCATGTTACTAAGCTCTTAAATTTTAGTTTGGTTCAGAAAATCTGATATAGTGAAGTTTATTTATTTGGCTGTTTATTTTCTTTCACATTGCCTTTTCAAAATATTATTTTGTTTTCTGTTTGTGTTTTCTGCAATAGAGAAGCCATTCGATCTTTGGTGCTGTACTCCCCTGGGCCTGGTCGAGCTTTATCTATCTCACACAAGGTTGTCAAATCGAGATTCGCATCGTGTATCGACAGACCGAAATTCCGAACCGTGAATCGAATCGAATCGGGAATCGTAAGATACAGAACTAATAATAAAATATAGCATAAAATATATTTTATATAAATAAATAAAATATATAAGCATTTTTAAGATAAAAAATTCATTGAAAACTAAATATATAAGCATTTTTAAGAGGAATGAAGGGTGTAGAAAAAAAAACGTGCAGGGCTGGATGTAGAAAAAAAAACAAGTGAAGAATGCTGTGAGTTGTGACAGAGAAGAGAAGTCTGTTGTAGGGAGAGGAGAGAACGTAAAAGAGAATAGGGGATTATATTCAAAAAGGGAAGGATGTGATTCTTCATAGTGGTTTAAATTCTTAATTATTTGGTGCAGATTTTGTGGAGAATTAATTAGGGAAAGTGAAAAGGCAAAGGCTGGAGAGGAGAAGAATCAGAATCGATGGAGGGTTGGAGCCAAAATCAAAAAAATGGGAAAAAAAAAAGCAAAACCGGATCGTCTTCCACCTCTTGATGGGCGCGCGACCCGGAAAACCAGAGAAGAACATGAATCGCGTGATACGTCGCCAGATCGCGATTCAGCAGCGATTCACCGATTCGCCGCCGATTCAGTGAAAAAAACGATCCGTCTTCCGATCCGCATCGCTGGGTGGTGTTTTCGTATCGTATCGCGGTTCGTATCGTACGATACATACGATACCGACGACTACACTGATCTCACATAGGCTGGCCGAGTTATCAAGCAATCTGATGAGCTAATAGTGATCCATGATCTACATCTCCATTACTACCCAGCTTCTTCTCCACACCTCAACCTCCCACTTTTTGTAAACTCTCATCATCATATTGCACATCCCCCTCTCTTTATCCCTCGTTTGTGCGCATGCATGTGTAATCTTGGTCACAAATACACAGCTTAGCCAACTAATGTTGATTTATAAGGGTGTCTATGAGTTTAGTTTGGGAGGGAAGGGATTTGAAGGTCTTTCCAAGCCTTCTCCTTCTTGGTTACCTATCTCCATTCACTTTTGCCTGAACATGTGTTATGTCTATGCATGGTTGTTTATGTCTTCAGTTATCCTGTGCTGTGCTGCAGTTGCTTCTTTCTTCCAATTCACTATGCAATAAATTTGAAGTTGAAAATAACCAGCATGCTTAAGCCTTGCTTGGTTTGTGTTAGCCTATATAATAAGTAATGGTATAGTTAACTTTAGTTTAATTTACAGTGCTTCATGGTCCAAGTTCTTTACTTATTTAAGTGTGTATTAGTTTACTTTATTTCAAGAAAACTTACATCAAAAGGTTTCTTTGATAGAACTTTTAAAGGAAAAGGCAAATTTTTTCATCTTAAAATAATCGAAAGCAATGATGTATATGATTTAATAATAAACATACTTTTAATTGTTTGCTTCTTAATTCTTATTCAAGCTCATGTCGGAAGCAGCCTAGTTTAGATTTGCAATGCTCATGAATTGGCCAGCATAAAAACTATTGAAGGGAGGGGGTATTCAGAAGCAGTTTATATATGATGGAATAAGTGAGACTAAAACTAGAAAAATCTTTGGGGTAGAAACTTTTCACCTCTAAATTTATATCCTCACAAATTTGAGTGATGCTGTCCAAAAATGGTCTTAATTATAAGAGCACATACTTTACAAGGCTCAATATTTGCAGAAAGGAGCTAAGCTTAGAATTTGATATTTAGCTTTGAGTTTTAATTTTTGGCCCCGTGAAGTAATTTTTGGCCTTCATTTTCTAATGAAAAAGACAAAAATAACATTCACATTGAATAATTTTCGACTTTGGGGTGTCGTAAAAAAAATACACTTCTAACACACCCATGTCGAAAATATGTTCCTACTCACTATTGTTGGAAGTACAATTCCGACAATAGTGAATCAGAAATGCAAAATTAATTTTAAACCTCATCATTCTTAACTATACCATGAAAGCGTAAAGAATACCATCAACCAGAAGCTCTTCCAACAGGGCATGAGCTCCCAAGTTAGTGATCGCCTTCTCAATAGTCTCCATAATCATTCACTAATAAGGTTCACTCTCGTCTTTAAGATCCTCAACAATTCTAGCAACAATATTAGCAACGCCAACTTTGTTTGCTATCTCAATAGTCGTCTCCACAAGCTGCTTATAGTTTTTGCTATCCAAAGCTATCCTCCTAACCCATAAATTCTTGAAAAATTCAGGAATGATATCACTCCTAATATAATCAGTCTCCACACCCTTGGTGGCTTGGTGCTCACACACTGCTTCACCACTTTCAGAGCAATTTTCTTCATTTCTTCATCAGGTAACTGGAACTCATGAATCAGAATAATTATGACTTCCTTAGTGTAGTAAGTGGCATATAGGGCTTCCATCAATGGAATGATAAAACCAATGTGGCATATAGAGGTTAAAATTAATTTTGCACTTCTGACTTTCCTGTATCGAAAGTGTAAAAATTTTCACTTCTAAAACTAATGAGTCGAAACATATTTTTGATAAAGGTGTGTTGGAAATGTATTTTTTTTGTTTACGACACCACAAAATCCAAAATTATTTAATATGACGGATATTTTTGTCTTTTTCATAAAAAAAATGGGGTCATAAATTAAAACTCTAGCTTTTTCAAAAAACAAGAATATCAGACTCCAAATTTCAGCATCTCTTGAAAGATGGTATCTGTTCCATAACTTTAAGATATGAGACAATGAGATCATGAACATCACACACTTCTGCATAGTTGTGGCCCTTACAAGCCGTTGTTCCATCAGATTGATCAACTTCCTAAAACATGTACCATTCTCATCAACCCAACTGATTTGTGAAGCTTTCCACTCTTTCTCCCTTTCTTCCTTCTCCCCTTCCTCCATTCTTCTCTGCCCATTACATTTTCCTCTTGCACAACATCACTGCTTTTTCTTATCCTCTCAGAAGATACATCCATGAGAATGGCCCAGAGTTGGACTAACATGCTGTGAAGTAATATTTCTAATGCATGCAATTCTCACCTAAAACAGCAACTTCAACTAAGCTAGCTTATTGATGTAACCTTTAAACTTGTACCTCCTCTATCCTTCTAATGGCTTCTTTCATTGTAATTCTTCGTTCGGGGTTGCTTTCAGTGCAAGTAGCCCCGATTTGGAGAAGATGCAGCATCTGATTTAGTGAACTTGAGTCATTTCTTAACTCCGGATCGATCAATTCTTCTTCTCTTCTCTCAGAAATCGCTGTGAAGACCCAGTGCACAACATCGGTACCACCATTCCCATGGCTAAGATACTGAGAAGGAAACTTGCCAGTAATGATTTCGAGAATGATGATGCCGAGGCAATATACATCAGTCTTCTTTGAAACTTTCTGGTATTGTGTATAATCTGTGGTTTTGTAGGCAAACATTGATTGCACAGCGCTCGGGTTGATTAGTGGATGAAAGGCATATTCACTTAGGAGAGGTTCATAATCATCACTTAGTAGAACATTGCTAGACTTGAGGTTTCCATGAGGCAGTTCATAGGTAGAAAATTCAGAGTATAGGAAGGTCAAACCATGTGCAATTCCTTTAACAATCTTCAAACGGGTAGGCCAATTCAGATCAGCATGACATATTCCTCTGTCCCCTGAGAAAACATAATGATTCATTCCTTATTGACAAAAACTATGTGTTTGTTGCATGAAATAAAATGTTATATATCATCCAAGAGTTTAGCAAATGATGATTATTATAATCAGGAACCCCTATCATAAGAATTTAAATTAATATTTGATACACTTATGGTTCTTACTCAAAATACACATGTTTGTAAAGAATGAAAATTTGTGAGTGCTTATGCCTGGAGTAAAAAGTTCTTTATCTTAGCTATTATCGACGACTTCTAGATAACTTTACACATGTAAATACTACTTAGTGTTCTAAAGAGTAAAGTTATTCACACAGTTGCCAAGACATTTATTGTACACATAACATTGCTCAAATATTATGGTTGTCTTGCATTTTTTTCTTAGCTTATTATTCTCACCCATAAGAGATCAAACTTGATTAGAAGAGAAGGGAGGGACTAATTCATGGGGTTATATAATGCCTTACCGTGCAAGACATATAGCAAGCTTCCCTTTGGCATGTATTCTGTAACAAAAAGCTTCTCCTCTTTGCGGTAATGGTAAGCCAAAGGCGTCAAGATGTTGTTATGCCTGATCCTCCCAAATTGCCTCATCTCAGCATCAAACACATCTCTCCCTATCTTATTCATCTCCCTCATCCTCTTCACCACCACGGACAACCCATTGGCCATTGCGGCTTTGTATGCCGAACCCAACCCTCCGTTTCCAAGAACCTCCGCAGCAGCCTTCATCAAATCCGCCAAACCAAACACGCCCTTTTCATCATTCACCATAACAAGGTCACCCATGCTTGCTGATCCTCTCCTGTTCACGCTCCTATGCTCGCCATGGCTACTACTACCCTTTTTGCTGCCAACTGCTGAGAACTTGTGACTACTCTTTGTTCTTGGTACAGGCACTTCCATCACCTGAACAAATCAGTGATACATCCAGGAAATTTAAGTATTAGAAAATAAATGATTATTCAAATGAGAATCAAATTTTCTAGCAGCATATTTTTTAGGGGCATGAGCTCCACCAACGTATAAAATCTTGTTCTATAATTGTAATCATGGATTTGCTTTGCAATTTTGATACTTTTCTTAGCCAGAGTACACGATTGCAACTGTGGCTAAAATCTTCCCGCAACCAGAATTTAAAACCAAGTGTATATAATAACTTCACATTACCTTCTACAATGGTGTCAAAATTCATAAAATTATTAGAAGATTAATCAAATTTCCTAATATATTCTCGGCCATTTCATTATTTTCAAATCAAAGGGGCACCCCAGGCCTATGAATAAGGTTTTAAATTGCAATTTGCATCTTACTGCAAGTGTAGAATTGTTGTAGATTTGGTAGTTTTATAGCCACATCGGCAGCTATTTCCCATAATTATTCGCAATTGAAGCAAATGAAATAGCAATCACAGATGCAATTGCAATTTCAAGCTTAAAACATTGTGTGTTTTAAAATGCAAATTGCATATCATCACATGATGTGGCGCAACATCTCCATTGTGCCACACTTGCCACAAATTGCAGTTAGCTTCATTTGGCTGTAACAAGTGCAAGGCAGCGACCATGGTTTAAAATTGTGTCCCAAACCGCAGTATTGCAGTTTTTAAAGTCTGCACAACTGCATAGTGATGGCAATTGTGACATTGGCCATACTTTTGCAAGTTTGGCAATTGCTGTAAATGCGATGTCATCGCAACCAACCACAGTTTAAAACCATGGCCATAGTTATGAGTTAAATCCTTAAACCTATGAGTATATGTCCATCACTGCACCTGATCAACGTCGATGCTGCTGTTACTCCTGCTGATAATGCTGAATTGATGCACTTTTTGCTGCTTATTCTTGTAGAACATGAAAATCACAGCCGCAATAATCGCTAATATGAGTAACAGAAAAACCTGCATACCCAAACTTGAACCATGTCCGCCATTGTCGGTGCCTGCTGGCAAAGCATAAACAGCAGAAGCATCACAAGCCTTATCCAAAGGCTTGCCACAAAGTTTCTCATTCCCGGAGAAAGAATCAGGTTTGAAATCCTTGAAACTCTCAGGGATTGGACCTTCTAACTTGTTGTTTGACACGTCAAATGATGTTAACTGCTGCTTCAGCTGTGGTATAAGACCAGAAAACTCATTCTTCTCAAGGTGCAACTCTTTCAAAAGCTCGAGTCCGGTCAAGGATTCGGGTATCTTCCCAGAGAACTTGTTACTCGAGAGCCATACCTTTTTCAAGGAGCCTAATTGGGAGAAATATTCTGAAGGAATGGGACCGGAAAACTGGTTGTTTGTTAAGTACAGAGATTTAATGGTGCCGAGTTTGTTGAACTCCGGCATGGGACCGGAGAAAGAATTGTTGACGAAGCTTATGGTACGTAGGCCTTGAATCTTCATGAGAGCATCAATGTCAATTGTACCCGAGAGGCCTAAATCCGAGAGGCGCAAACCGGTGATGACATTTTTGAAGCATACAACACCAACCCAGTTTCCACACGGGGACACGTTTTGTATCCATGATGATAAAGATTTATCTGCACCTGTGAAGGATTGTTTGAGTTTAAATAGGGACTCTATTTCCGGTGACGCTGCTGAGAGAGCCAGGGGGAAGAGGACGAGGACGAGGACGGGGAAGAAGATAGGGTAGAGGAAGAAGCGAACAGCGGTCATTGCAGCTGCCGAGCTTCAAATGTATGAAGCTCGGGTTGGAATGACTGCTGCTCGGAGAGGTGAAGGTTCCCTGAGGACTTTTTGGCTTTGTTTTCCTTTTTTTGTTTTCTTGTTTTTGGAGAGAGAGGTGGTGATGTGTCATGATGATGATGATGTTGTTTTTGGTGTTTGTGATTGTGTGATTATTGGTGATAATGTTTTGCTAAGAATTACCATGGCATTTACTAAGAATAGATGTTGGAGTGAAGGTGGATATCCTTCAAATAGGTTCCTATTAATTTGGAGTTGATAAAACAATTTCCTTAATTACAACAGTATTAAATAAAACACTGACCTTCAAATTAGGGAGACAGATAACTAGTCCATGGATGGGAAAAATCCTGAAATGAATATGACTTGGTCAATGCAATACAAGCTTGCACTGCAATTTTCAATTTCACCAACTCTCCCTCCACCCTCTTCTAGATATATTAAGGTTATGTGTAGGTGATTCTTGCAAGTTTTTTCAAGTTTCATCATCCATATAAATACAATTGTTTGAAGTACATAGGATAAAAGAATCAAATTCACTAGTACTTAAGATCCGGCTTTTTGTAAAAAGGAATCAATAACTTGTGTAAATTGTAAATCTCAGATTATGAAACAAAGTACTCGTGTAAAGTAAATAACGGATATTGTCTGGTAGAGTTCTTGGCATGTTCATTCCGTACGCACATCTTCTTTAATTTTCTTCAATCCACTGTGCTAATGCGACGAGAAAGCCTGCAATATGTGGAATTTTTTTGTCACTACCATAGTCATTATCCATATAACTTGTGTAAGTGTACATTAATGTGGCGTATATTCATTTCTATATGAACAACAGAAATTGTAGTGAATTGCTTAAAAATCTATGGGAGGAGAGGGACAAATTAATGCATTATGCATGTGATATAGTAGAATCAATTACTATAAACATTATGAAAATGTGGTTTCAATAAACCGATTCACGAATTCACTTATCGTAGCACCTGATAGTTTATGAGCAAAATATTGTGCATAAAACTATTAGGTGTTGCGAAAAGTTGTCTGAATGGACCGTTTAAATAATATGGCTCTAAACATTACCGAGAAAATGTTGTTGTGACCGGGATCAGCAATGTGTGACATCAAGTTTTCAAGGGGACCTTCCCCTGTATAAATAGCTTGGAACCAAAAGCCAACAAAAGCCAGCATTGCAAGTCTACCATTCTTGATCTCCTTGGTCCTTAGCACCATCACTGGCTCAGGTGACCCTCTCCCCCACATCATGGGGTCAAACCACAACCCACCAGGGTAACCAACATCTGGCTTTGGGTTAGTCTTGTGAGGGACTTTAGGCTCAATGTCAACACTCCCTGGGTTAACTATATCAGCCCATCTTCTACCCTCTACCCAACCCATTAAGGCTAACTGTATAATGAACAATGTTGTGGGGTCTGCAAAGTATTCCCTAGCACCAGCATCATACCATGAGAAGTTCTCAACATAACCAATCTTTTCAAGCAATTCTGGGATGAGAATTCCAGATACTCCTAGCATTGCCCATCTTGCATGCATTAGCTCCGCTTGAGCAAACCATTTAAGCAACTCTGCATCAGACCCTGATGAAAAGAATTGACAAAGGTAATTAGTTAGTGATCTACAACCACGTAAACTGAACTATTTTGAAGTGCATAAGCAAACGAGAATTTGTGATTTGAACAATTAATTCAGACAACTTATCATGACTTGTAATAGTTTGTGATCAAAGTACTCATAATCTATAGATGTCACTTTCTTCATAAACTCTTACACGTCATAAGGAGTTATCCAAATTAATTGTTCAAATAATACTACTCAGATTGTAAAAGAAAGACATACACGTACCTAATCCAAGGGGGTCAAAACCAAAATCACCAGGAAGACTGAAATGGGCAGAAAATTAAACAATTATGCCAAATTGCTTGATAATTGGCTCTACTACTCCAGCATTTGGTTGTAACTTGTAAGGAAAGACTATTTTTATCTCCCCTCCCTTTTTTCTTTATCTTACACCATTTTTTTTTTTTTTGAAAAATTCAAAAAGTTATCACACCACGTCACCACCTAATGTGGCGTAGGAATACTCACGTAAACATTAGTGTCTTTCACTTTAGCATTTTTAATGTGGTTATTGTTATACGTAAATATTAAATTTTTTTTTTGTCACACGCTAGATATTTAAAATTCATGTTGAACTTCAACTCAACTAAGTCGAGTCATAAAGACTCATTTAAAAGGATAAAGCTTTACAGAATGTTTGATTTTCCATCAAAAATGTTATTTGAATATCTACATTTATCATTTAAATCCAACATATACCATTTTGATTAAAGAATGATGGACCCTTCAATTTATCTTTCTTATTATTTTCCACATCTTTATCAAAAATGGTAGGTGTTAGACTTAGATATTAGTTGTAAATGTTCAAATAACACCGTTGATTTTCCAATAACGAAATTAACAAAATATTAGTTGAGAGATCCATGAACATTTAGTTTTGGCAAATTTGAATGACTAGGAAGCATAGCATAAAACTAAATTACTACTACCTGCCATCAAGCCACTCAGGAGGTGAACTACCAGGGAACCACAATGGTCTATCTGGTGGAAGTGGCTCACATACACTTGACACTCCTTTTGTTGCATTTGTAATAACAGTTCTTCTTGGCAGCCAAGTTACTGTCCTTTCATAAAAAGCCTTTTCACGTATTTCTCTGTATATATCCAAACACAAATTAAATAAATAATAAAAGTTTTATAAGCTCTTGAATATGAGCATATATATAAAAGTAGTGCAAGTTGCTTGAGCTAAAAGGATTAAGACCTGTTTGGAAGAGTTGAAAATGCTGAGGAGGAAATGGCTAAAGCCATGAATGAAAGAAGGGACCAAAGGGGAAGTGGCAGAATCTCTTAGTTGGAATGGAGCATAAGTCCTGTATGTGTTAGTTTTTTGAAGCTTTATCTACAGCATATGGATGATGGATAACTTGTGATGTTGTTCTGCTTTGCTTGGTATGAACATGGGCAAGGGAGGACCAATAGTTTTTGAAACTCACACGTGCGCTGGATATGGAAGCTTCACACTTGGATCAGTTTTTGTTTGGACAAAAATTTACTTGAAAAAATAATATACTCCCAAGGAGGTGCGGAAATAAGCCAGATCTACATAAACGTGGCTTATTTTATTAACAAACTTATTTTTTAGTCTACGTTTGGTTTATTTATTTGTTACTCCATCCGTTTCACAATATTTGGTCTTTTAGCCTTTTTTTCATGTTTCACAATGTTTGGTCTTTTATATTTTCAATACACAAACATATTTTTTTTTCCAATATTAACCTTTCATTCAATCATTTCTCTTACTCCTCATTAATTCTACTTTTATCATCTCTCTCATCTCTAAACCACTATACATTAATTAATGAACACACTTACTAATAAAAATTAAATACTATTACAATTTTCAATAAGAATTAAATAGGGGCATTTTAGACAAACTATACATAATACTTACAATTATTAACACTTTCTTAATTTGTGTGTCCAGACCTAAAAGGCCAAACATTGTGAAACGGAGGGAGTATATTTTTTTTGACTTAAGATATTTTAAGATCTATTAACCTATTAAAAGTATAAGATTTATTTATGTTTTTAGTCCCTGAACTTTGCTCAAATTTTGGAAATGATCATTTCATCACTTAAGTGATGATATGATTGAGGAAATGTCACGTCACCTTCACCACGTCGATAGGTAACATGTCAGATGATGTCACGTGAATTTTTTAAATTAAAAAATTCAAATTTATTAAAAATAATTAAAATTGTATTTTTTAAAGAAAATCGAATCTTTTACTAATTTTTTTAAAAAATGATTTATAAAAAAATTATGTAGTGTTACGTGACGCTACATTACATGTCACACATTGATATTGTAAAAGTGATGTGGCATGTCCTCAGTCATATCACCACTTGAAAAGACCATTTCCAAAATTTGAGCAATGTTTAGGGACTCAAAGCATAAAAAAAAATTTAAGGACCAATTCCAAAATAGCACCTAAGTTCAGAGACTAAAAGGTTAAATAAGTCCAAGTATAATATACAATATTGTTAAGCTTTCAAATAAGTCAATGACTTAACAATCCAACTTTGAATATGCCTTAAAAATAGGCCAAAATGTCTAATAACAAAAATTGAAGTATATGATCTTAAGCTTTATTTTATAAATCTATGAAAAAGTTTGTCATATCATAAAACTCTTAAATGGTATAATAGGTCAACAGATCGGCTTTTGAATAGTTTCAACAAATTTTTTTTTCATCCAATTCCTCAAGTAATACCTAGGTACATTCGGATCCGACCCGGGTCGCGTACGCATTCATAAGAAATCGAACTCGAAACTTTGATTAAACGAGACCGAACTGCTTAATACTCATCCTAACCCATGTTGGTGACAAATTTTAATATATGTATATATAATTAATATAAATATATTAAATATATAATAAATTATATGAGTATGCTTGTTAGCTATATATATAGATTCAAACCCTATTTTAAGTTTGAAAGTCATCTGTCAACGTGACAGCAACTTATTATTGTGCACACATATGCATACTGATGTAGCAATCCGTTAGTCATGTCAGTAATTAATGATATTTAATTAACTACAGGGACCAAAACAAAAAATTTTAAACTTTTAAGGACCTTGTTTGATAAAAAAAGATAGAGACTAATCAAACCAAAATTCGGTCAACTTTCATGGACCTTTTACTTTAAAAAAAAAAAGACACATGACATGCTGACGTGACACTCCGATAATGGATCCCTAATGGCAGAGACCAAAATAAAAAATTTAAACTTTTAAGGATCAAGACCGATCAAATAAAAGGATAAGGACTAAAACCAAAACTCGATCAACTTTTAGGGACCCAAAAACTTAAATAAGTCAAACTTTTAATACAAACCCCCAAGGGATCTAACAAATGAGTCCACAACAACCGTTGTCAACAATAATCATTCCGATGGAGCTTGAAGCTCTGATACCACTTGGTCCAACAAAATCGGAATGGAGATGTTGATATAATAAGTTAAGTGAGACAACATAAAAGTTGATTTGATATCATATCTTAACCTAAAACTTTAAAGTAATTGTTTGAGTCTTATCACATGAACTTCTCAATTATTATCTAATATTAAACTTATTTTATCCAATTCACACTTAAAAAATTCTAACACATCCATAAAAGTACAGAGGTGACAATTCAAGCTAACCGACAGTGCTCGTGTCCGTCCAATTCGGGTTCGGGCCTTGACTATGCCATGCAAAAAAAAGAATAGCATAAAATTGTGTTGCAAAAATGTTCTTTAAGCCTGCACTATGAGTGTTTTGTGTTGTTGCATGCCAATCTGACAACCGTTTTAAAAATATACGAATATAATAATATCTGATAATTGGTAGTAATACTAGTGGATAGTAACACTTGTGACGCTCTCGAAAATACGACTTTATTTATGTTAGAATAAAGTACATAATTAGTTTATGATAAGCTGTTGGAAAATTCCATGAAAAATTTAACCTTTTCATATCTCAAAATATTTTTAGGTAAATTGAGTATGTACTTGTTTTGAGTTCAGCGGAAACGATTTGAAAGTGTTAATAGGGTTGCAGAAAATATTAAAGTAATACGCAACCATAGCCCATATATAAACATAATAAAAACCAAGTACATCAGATAGTCAGGTAGTAAAAGTCGAGGTAGCAAAGTTTTAGGGATACAGACCAGCAAACATAAAATATTAGCTCTCAAATGCTCTCCTCAAAATATATACAATATGCTACAATCAAAATAAGAGAGCCATCGAAAGATGTGCCATGAACACCCACACTGATGCCTGATCCCTGGATCCTCCAAAAGCTGCAACACTGCATCCTACTATGGTCCCCCATACTGCGCATCCAAAATGAAGTCACTACATCACTGGCCGTCAGTAGCTGTCCCATTCACGTCCTCTACTGGGTCCTCCTCCTCCTCCTCATCCGACCCCGGGGGAGTAGCAGTGCGACGCACTTGCTCCGATGAAGGTGCAAAGCGCACCCTGGTGGTCGGACCAGGACGAGGAGTGGCCGAAGCAGTAGCCTCAGAAGGAGTAGAAGGACGAGTACGGGTAGCTGGACGTCTGACATGTAAATTATAAAAACGACGGCCAGGACGTGGTGGAGGAGTACCAAAGCTATAAGTATAAGCTGGAGGGATGTGCATTATGTAGATCATAGGGATGCGAAGCCTACGAGGTCGCACGCGAGCAAGGGGGTTAGGGTGACGAAAGATCACGTCAACCTCACCCTCGAAAACAGCCCTGTGCTCCTCGTAGTCCCACACTCCTCTACGGAGTGGGCGTAACTCCACGAACGTCATGTAGCGAGCCATCACCTACAAGGGCATAGGGAGTCAGCAAATACTAACGCATAATCAAATAGATAGGGTACGAATGATAATAACAGAATCAAATCTTACTGATCAACTATCAATTACCAATAATCAATTATAATCCATTTCATAATAAACATCAGATCAAATCATAATGATGAATATTCCATAACATATGCACTGCTAATGCAACTCTCTCATCAATGCATGACTGTTGGCCAACTCCACAAATAGGCTTCCGTGGCACCTTAAAACATGCCCGGTACTCCTCAACGAGTACCTCTCGGACTCGGCCATCATTAAACGACACTCCTAGAGCTCATAGAAGTGACGCCGAAGTATCTCACAAGACTACGTCTCTCGAGCCCGGCGTTTAAAGACATGCCCACACCAACGTGTGTATTCCCGGAACAATAGGTGCACCCCGATCGCCGACACTCCCTTCCGCTTAATGACCCTTTGGAGCAGACACTTTCACTAGTGTCCCTCGAGTCACGACCCTTTGGAGCAGACACTTTCACTAGTGCCTCTCGAGTCCAAAATAACCAAAAGGGATATGCCCACGCCTCACGGACGTGTCTCCACCAATGTGGGAATCCAGAATGCAAATGCTATGCATGAATACGCAAACATAAGTGTGTTTTAAGTTTACTTGAGGTCATTTAATATGTATATTTGGTATTCCCAATTACCACTTCCATAAACCTTTGTCAACAGATTCCAACTTCAGCCTTTAATCGATTAAATATCTGGTTAATCGATTAATGCATTAATAATCGATTAATAATCGATTATTCATCCTGTTAATCGATTAATCATTCATAATACTTCAAACTGATCAGAATATTCTCGTATTAATCGATTAACAGTCGGGTTAATCGATTAATATATCAGTAAAACAGTGCTGAAACTGGTTTTTGAATACCAAATTCATACCAACTCAATTTTTATCAAAACCAACCTCAAGTACAACTTAAATACATCATGAGAAACTTGTTCATAACCTCAATTGCACCAATTAACATCAATTTCACAGAATCATGTTGTTTTCCCCCAAATTTAACCTAAAACTCAATTTACATATCAATTTTTTATTCACACAACTTCAGATCAAATTGAGGATTCATTTAGCTTCTAATACATTAATCTAACATGTTCCAATTCCTGTTTCACCTCAAATTGGCCTCCAAGCCATTGCCCACTAACCTAGTGCCCTTTGAACCACATGGAGGTTCAACCAATATTCAATTCAATCCCATAGTCTATTCTAGCATTAGTAAAGCTTCTCCCTTACCTCAATGAAGCTTTTTGGATGCAAGGACAGCAAGAAAAACCTCAAATTCCAGAATCACTTCTTGCTCTGTTTTTGGTTCCAACACAGGTTCAAGAGAGCAAGTTTGGCAGAGGATTTGACACAGCAAATGGGCATGAAAACGAATAAACTTGGTCAATATAGAAACTAGACATTGCAAACTTTAATTAGAAACCAAAATGACACAATTTGAGGGCCTCTACATACCAAAATCGAAGGCTTAAATTTGGCACCTCAACACTGAAACTGCAGAATTCAGTTTCTTGGACCCAACTTTAGCTAATTCGTTCTCCTTGCTCAAGCCACCAAAACATACGATCTTGGTACGGTTTTGAAGGTCTCTTGGCAAGCTTTAAGAAGATATAAAGCTCATCAACAGTGTATGGGTAAGGATCAAGAACGAAGACGAAGAACAGAGAGGGTTCAACCAAAATTTCAGCAGAGTTTCCCTTCTTCTTCCCAATTTTCCACCATTTTCATCAACCAAAACACTAATTTATAGCCAAACTCGACCTCCATGCATCCCCACACGTGTTATCCACTAATCCCAGATGATGCTAGGTGTTAATTTGTGGATTAACCAGCTTGTTGAGTCATCAAACGCACTATCTTCAGCTTCTGCAATATCGTTAATCGATTAACGGTCGGGTTAATCGATTAACACGTCCAGTTTTTCAAAAATTATTATTTTATTCACTTTCCCTCCAAATATCTTTCCAATATTGACTCCTAGGTCCTCTCCTAGGTCCTTTCCAAGGACCAAACTGCAAAAACACCTTATTTCTTAACCAAAATATTTTTCTTATATTTTTCCCTTGATTATCCTCTTAATAAAATCATAATTTAATAAACAAAACTAATTAATTCCATATAATTAATTTTATTTAAATATTTCTTTTTATTTATTTGGGAAGCAAAAATTCGGGGTATTACAACACTAGTGATATCATCATCGATATATGTATCAATAAATAAATAAGCATTGTACATTATAGTGGACTAGTGGACTTTTTTTTCCCTAAGTTTTAGCAAAAAATTTCAGTAAAATAATAATGAAAAAACAAAATAAAATAAATCAGGTCGACGTGTCGTGCTGGATTAGCCTGTTAGCAAAAGTATGAGCATATTTTCTGCTTTTGCAAATCATATTAAAAAAATATGAATGTAATTGATGCTCCAAAATTATTGTTTAAACCCAATAATTTTTCATACTTGCTTAGACCGACCATATGGTATGGGTTTTTTTACCGACTCTACGAGAAACCCATCCCACACGGTAGAAGTATGGCTTGGTCTTGTATGTTGGAAACTTGCATTAAATATGTTGATGAAAAAAATACAGTAATTTCTGTATACCAAAAAAAAAATACAATAATTTCTCTATTTCTACTCTCTACATCTATAAATATTTTCATATTTAATTTTAAATTGGATGATTTTACCAAGAGTAGGATGCAAGTACAACTCTCTAGTCGTCTGGGTTTCATAACTCGATTCAATAAGATCAAGTACGTACTCCAAATCAAAAGTCTATCATTGAGGTATTATGATTTATGAACTATCATCATCTCCTATGACATATATGCATGGATTACGGATTGGGTGCGTGAACTGTTGGGGGTTCCTGCTATCAGAACATACGTGATATATACGTGTTAATCCCTCCCAAGCTCTAAGATTACTAGCTAGTCTGAAATCTCAACTAACACACTTATATTAATCCACTAATCCTAACCTCGTCAACAACACCACCATTTGCATATCAGCAACATAATACCTATAATTAACTTTCTGGTCCCTACATCTTGACATTGTATATCAGTTCACCAACACTACTATGCAAAATAAAGGCACGTAAACAATTTTCAAAACATTTTCAGTATATTTGAGAGCTAATGAATTTGTTTATTAAATATCTCAATTTTCCTGTTGCTAAATAATGTTGAAATTGGCCTCAAACCTTGAGATAGAACGAATCAGATTTTATAAATTTATTAAAAACTACTTGAATGAATTATTATTTAAACAATATTTTTAGAGTGAATTAACAATAAACGATAATTTTTGCGAATATATATATATATATATATATATATATATGAAAAACGTAGATTTGTGTGGAAACGATAATAATCAACAAAACAATCGCAACAAAGTAAAAAGGAGTAATGAATAGGGAGATGTAAACCTAGAATTTTATACTACTTTTAACCTCCCCGATGAGTCCTACGTACACATTGGGTGCTGTAAAGGCCTACGTCCAGTCCTAAGCAAGAAGACAACACATTCCGATGTTCCAAGTATTACATGTTTTGGTGATAACAAACAAGGAACTAAAGAGGGAAAAGCAAATGCACAACCATTCATAAATGACAAAGCTCCTTGAAGAATCAGTCTTATACTTCTTAGGAAAATTTGTAAGGCAAGGTATTTAGTTTATTCAAGTTTGTCACACTTAGGACATGGAGAAGAATTAATTCAAAATGTTTTTCCAACAATTTTTTATGCAGCATCATATGAAATACTTTTAAAAAATCAAGTTAAACTTTATGAATTATGAAAACAAGATTTTACAAGTTTCAGTAAAAGTAATCGATTACTTAGAGTAGATAATCGATTACTTCTGCAACATCAAATAAAATCCTGAGAGTTTTGAATCGATTACTTCAACTTGCTGACTTGATTACTTTTGTGAAAGAGTAATCAATTGCTTGATCAAATAATCGATTACTTTTGCAGCATCATATAAAAACCAGAGGCTCTGGAACCGATTACTTGAACGGGATGAATCGATTACTGGATCAAATAATCGATTATTTTTACCGCACCATATAAAGACCAGAGAGCAACGAATCAATTTCTTGAAAGGTTGTAATCGATTACTTTTAAAAAAAATCTAAAACGATTGTGGGTCAATTTCGTTTATTGCTGGATTGTTTTTTGATTTTTCTCTCATGTCAATTTTGAAATAAAAAAAAGGCTGAACAAATTTTTCATTCATTCATTCCTTCACTTTTCAAAATTCAATATTCAATTTATTTTTCAAATCCTAATTTTTAGAGAAAAACATTTCACGTTCTTTCATCTCCTCCTTCTCCAAAAAGTTTGAGCGTGTGACTTTGCTTGAGTGAATTTCATACTTTGGCCATTAGAACTTCAAGTTATTTAACTCGCACTATTCAAAGTGTTTCTCTTGTATCGAACAATACTTTTTTTTTCTTTCGTGATATTCGTAGTTATTAGGGAAAGGCTTCCCTAGTTTGAGGGTGTGGCATCCTCTCTATATTAAGGTGAAGAACCCTTGTGTGTGACTAAGGTCTCTAACGAAAGGTCCAATCGAGTAGTGGGCGGGGCGCTCAGGATGTATTGGGGTTTGATACTTCCAAGTGATTAATAACTACAAATCCTAAGCACGTTGCTTAGAGATTGGACGTAGGCCTTTCTGCCACCCAACATGTACATGGGACTCACCGGGAAGTTTGAACTAGTATAAAATTTTTGGTTTACACCTCTCTATCCCTTACTCTTTTTTATTTTATTGCGATTATTTTTGCCATGATTGTTTTGTTTATTATTGCGATTATTTTTGCCATGATTGAATCGCATCTCATCCATCAGCTAAAATCTCATCTCCTTTTATCCAACGGTAAAAACTTCATCTTCTACCTTTAATCTCAGGGACCAATCTGACCCTTTTTTTTTCTTCAACACTTGCTTCTTATGTTTCAAGAATATGATAATGACTATATAATTCAATTTGATTATGTTTTTTCTTCTTGTTTTTTGCCTTTTTTAATTAAATAAAATTTGAATTGAAATTGGAAGATTTTGACAATAACTATGTAATTCATCGAAGCTTACAACATTTCAGAAGCTAGAATATGGAAGTGAAAACTTTTTAGGTTGCATAAAGCTTGAATATAGAACTTAGATGTTTATAAGTACATGCCAATGGAAGCTTGGATGAAGCCTTGCATGGTAAAAAGGTTAAGTTTCTCCGGTGGGATACTAGGCTGAAAATAATCACAAAGTTGCAAAAGGGCTTTGTTATTTCCACTATAATTGTTCCCCTCTCATAATCCATAAAGATGTCAAGTCAAACAAATAAAATATTATTGAACTGTATGACTTTGAGGCTCATGTTTTTGATTTTGGCACAACTATAGCTTCTAATAATCAATCTTAAATTGATGATGTTTTATTTGAATTGATAGTCATTGTCATATTCTTGAACATAAAAAGCAAGTGTTGAAAAAAATAAAAGGTTAGATTGGTTCCTAAGATTAGAGGTTGAAGATGAAGTTTTTACCGTTGGATAAAGGGAGGTGAGATTATAACCGTTGGGTGAGATGATTCAAATTGGTCCATGAGATTATTATTATTTTTTTTTTTAAAAAAGGCCAAAAATACGTCGTTTTAGCCACCCGTTAATCAATGATGGTTGACTGTTAAGGACCACTAACGACAGAGACTAACTTGACTCATGTCTTGCTATCTCAGTGACTAATTTGCAATTTCGATAATCTTACGGACGAAATTGACCGGTGCCTACAAAGTCAGAGACCAATCTGACATATTACTAGATAAAAATCAGATCAATTGTTTTAAGGATGTAATATCAAGTACTCTTATATATTACTTCATTTAAGTTCATTATATCAAATCTCTTGTTACTTTGGACTCCTCTATTCCTAACAAGTGTTATCAGAGTCATCGGCTTGCATGAGGTCCCTGCATATGAAGCTCTTGAAAGGTTCGAGCTATAACGAGCTGAACTCATTTTGACTCCGTCATATACTCAAAAAAGTTTCCACTCAATGGAGAATGACTCTATGTTAAGGACTAGGGGTGTAATGGTCCGGTCCGGTCCGGTCCGATCTGTGAGTCATATTACGGACCAGACCACTCAATTTAGTATGGTTTGGTCCGATCCGATCCCAACATTATTTATCCTCAAAGACCGGACTGGACCAGACCGAACCGTTCATGAATGGTCCGGTCCGGTCTGTTCCATTTTGCTTTTTTTCCTTTTTCTTTTTTTTTCATTGGACATGTCAAGTGCTCAAGACCACTAGATTTCTCCGCACATTAATGGGACAAATTTGTGGCGGTTCATAAAGCAACAAGACGTGACATCCTCACTAGATTACTAGTACTCCCTCCGGTCTTATTTATAAGACCATTTTGGGGTTTTTATTTTGGTCCTATTTATAAGATCCCTTTTCAATTTTCAATAGCATTTAATTACTTATTTCCACTAACACCCCCATAAAGTCAACACTTTTTATAGTTCCAATAATAATTATAGGGGTAATTTTGAAAAAGTATATCAAATTTTCACATTTCCAATGTCACTAACAAATTTATCCACTCTCATTGATGGAAGTAAAAAAAACCCAAAAAGATCTTATAAATAAAACTGGAGGGAGTATTATAGATGCGGGGTCCCCATAAGGCCATAAGCCCATGACCCATTGCCATGCCCTTCGTATAGAACAAACGAACAAAGCATGGCCAACTAGATAATCGTGTTTTTGTCACTCAAGGAGAAAAAGTGGAGACACAGAGACATGACTTTACATGTCCTGGAAATCAAGCAAAAATATGAAAAAAAATAGCATAATACATACTGCACACTAAAAAGTAGTATTAAGTGCAAATATTGCTACAATACTAGAATGTAATATTACATGCAAAAAAAGGAAAAAAATGAACTTTAAATTATTAGTATTAAGTTCTGTAGTTTTTTTTTTATTATTATTAACCCTATCGGTCCGGTCCGATCCCAAAGGTCTAAGAATATGTGGGACCGTGGGCCGGACCGTTCCAGTATGGTCTGAATTTTTTGGGACCGGACCGAACCGTAAGACCTGACCAGACTGCATTTTTCGATCCGGTCCGAGCGGTCTCGCGGTCTCGAAACGGATCACTTACTCCCCTATTAAGGACTAACACTACTTGAGGGGGAGATTATTAGAAATTTCCAAATATGAATTTTGTGGGTAAAAAATGTCACACATTGGATAGTAATGGATAAGTTAAAGTGTATATAAGTGATAATATGACCGGTCTCTAGCAAGTATACTAGATCGCAAAGTAATATAGTCGGTTAAGACCAGATATCGTACCCATAGAGACTCAGAATTGTTCAATCTATCTCTACCTAAGGTAAAATCTAGAATAAAATCTATTAAAAGATAAAATTCAGAATTAAATAAATAAATTAAAAAAAAAAGAAATATATGCTGAAATTAAAATAAAAGAGAAATTAAATGGAAGAACTTGGTTAGGAACTTAGTTTCATTGTATATTCATTCATTTATTATAAATCAATATTTTTCATTCAAATCAAGAACATAATTCAGAAAATAGTAATTTCTAGATTCCTCTTATGAAATTACTGTTTATTATCCAATTTATTAAATCATAATCCCTTAGAAATTTAATCCATTAAATAACCTTAATTAAGAACAGTGAATTATCAAGTTATATAATAATAATCCAAAAGTATTCCTACAAGTTGAATCATTATACTGTTTAATTGCATGACCTATTCTAAATCCTAATTTTCCAATTCAGATTTAGAAATTTAAAACATAGATTAGCTACTTCTATGCATAACATTAAAAACACAATTAAACACTTGATTTAAAACTGAAAACATTAATTCATAAAAATAAATTACAAATACAAATCCACCATGTTCCTAACACAAAAGGTTTAGTTACACATAATGAAAGAGAAAAAGAAAACAAATAACTATGATATTTATTCCTAAATTACCACATTATGTGCTTTGAATCTTCAATCTTCTCCAGATCCCTCCTTCGAATGCTTCCAAAACTGTGTAAATCTCCTTCAAACTCAATTCTAATCTCTAAGAATGACTAATGGCTGCTAATCTCTTATTTTCTGACTGCTAAACCTAATATTAATCCTAATATAAATAGATAAAAGTCTAATCTTATCAAAATCCTTCAAAACTGTTCAGAATTAGGCCCAATTGGGCTTCCTCGTGTCTCGCGCGCCTGGGCGTGTGAAGCAGCACGTCTGGGCGCGCGCTATCTGATGCCCTTTGAATTAACGCTGGGCGCGCCATTCCCGTGCCTGGGCGTGCTAGGTACTTTCCGACTCCGTTTCTCTCCGTTCTTGTGCCATTTTCAAGGTCTTCTTATGCTCTTTCCAGCTCCAATAATATTTTCTCCAAATAAAGCTCCAAAACACCTGAAACATACCCAAAACGGATCAAAACGTTGAAAGGATTCTAATAAACTAAAATTCCTAAAACTAATACAAAATACCTATATTTACAAGAGAAACAAGCCAAAACCCAAGCAAAAGGAAGTGAAATTAAGCCCAAAAACATCATATATTAGACCCACATCACACCCCCAAACTTAGCATTTTGCATGTCCCAGGCAAAAGTAAAATAAAAATTCATAAACTCAAGACTACCTTCTAAATTAAAATGTACAACACTTAATCTAAGACTTCGACTCATCAACACAGCCACATATTTACACAAGCTATTCACATATCAAAACCTGGTTAAAGAAACAAAATCAATCAGAACTCAGAACTAGTGAACACTCTCAACCTCTCAGTGTATATCTCTCATGTGTATCAAGGGTATAAATCAATTCACTCAAGTTCATACAATAGTTAAATGTTACCATAAGCTTGACCATAGACCCAAATCTCCACTGAAATTATTCAATACGTGCACAAATCAAAAGGTCTTTATTTTGATTGTAACGTGGCCATGGCTAAAAGTGTCAGGTGGGATAAAAAAAGAAAAGATTAAACTAAGGGTTAAAATACAAAACAAATTTCCCTCTAAAAATTATGAATGAGCAATGAATACTATGAGAACTCTCACTCAAATCACAACTATTTCAAACTTCTTCTTTTTTCAATTTTACTCTACTACTTCTTCCAAACAAATTCCTTTTCTCTTATCATTCATCAATTTTCACTTTTTCTCAATTTTTTCTTTTCTCTTTTCTTTTGGAAGAAGAGTAACTCAATCACACTTTCACAATTTTCATACTTTTGAAATGTCCCTCTCTCAATTGCTCATTAAAAATTCCTAAGGTACTCACAGAAATTATACAATCAATGTCGGGTACCAAAGAAAAATCATATTTATATCAGGCTCAAAATGGGCAACTAAGGGAAAACAAATCCAACAAAAATCTCTGAAGGCCAACAAAAACACAATCCTAAATGCCTTAATCATTTTCATGCATGTAATCAATTATCAATCTCAAAATGGTCACCGGTCAAGTTCTAGAACATAAAACTAAAGAGAACACACTCATGAAAGAAATAGGGGTCTCACATCAAAATAAATCATGCCCCATCAAATAGGCTCAAAATCTCACTAAGCTAAAGTCAGTTCACTAATTTCAAGTTCTGAAAAACTTTGTCAAAATAACCAAATTTCAAAAATATTTACAGCTCAACAAATAAATAACATGAATCAATGAGTCTAATCCTAAACTAAGTATATACACCTATCATCAGAAAAATAATCATAAGTCTAGAATAATTACAAAACCTCTACCTAAGACACAAACCAACACCAAAAATGGGAGAAAAATTCAGATCTGAAATTTTTTTTATTTTGTCCACTCCCCCAAACTTAAAGGTTGGCTTGTCCTCAAGCAAACTAAACTAAACATACCTAATTAAAAAATAAAAAATTACATGGAATAAATTTGGAACACTTACTAATTGCATCTACAAAAATTGCTCATGAATAACAAAAGTGAGAGGCCCAAACTTAATACCTGCAGGTAGTTAGAAGCAAGTGCCAAAAATAGCACCTCTAATGGGGAAATATATCAACTCACACCTGTCACACAAAATATAACTAGATGCACATAATAAATAACCCAAATAAATAATCATGCAATAAAACTAAAAATAAATCCTAGAAAGCAAATACATGTTTTTGTTATGGCAGCAGTACAGATCTGAATAGGGGAAGGGATACAAAATATAACAATAAAAATCAGAATCCCCTAAACTACTCCTCATCCTCCTCCTCAGGAGATGCATCCAGTAAGCTCTGATCCTCATCCGTGTATGGTGGCACATCATAAGGCATACCCTGCGCTACTCCGATACTACTCAGAAATGAATCTCTAGCCTGGTTCCTACGCATCTCTCTGCGCTGAAACTCAGCTGCTCTGCTCTGTCTCCGGAGCAAACGCTGTAACATCCCAATGATCATCCCATCATCACCTCCCCTCTGCTGTGCTGGCTGGCTGGAAGGACATGCCTCATCCTGAAGCTGCTGAACTGGGATATGGCTCTGTGGCTGGGGTGGACCGACTCTAGCTACCTCTATAGATCTGCCAATAAACATGTCCCATGTAGCCCTAGTCATCTTCGGGGTCCTCCTAAGATCCCTCACATCCCCACGAAAACCAACACCGACTGCAGTGCACAGTCGGGTGATAACCCAAGGAAAGCCTACATACCCTGCCTCCTTCTTAGCAAAACGATGCATCCTATCAGAGATAATAGATGTAGCGTCTACTATAATACCACGGCGAAGGGCATATATCAGTCTACAAACTCCTGGCTGTACCTCAGTATCATGAGAATGTGGGTCCAAATTATGCACAATGAATCTGACCCAGAATCTAGCCGCTTCCCTCAAGTTCTTCTGGTAAACATGCTTGACTGTTCCAGCCATAGAAAAGTTCTAGTCCTTGACGGCCAGGAACAAATCATCCATCACCATGTTCAGCGGGTACTCCTCCTCATTATCAAAACTATCAACAGTAAATTTAGCAAGTGTCGCCTCCAAAGGGTAAGATTGAAGTCCCATAACGCGAGCAATAGTATCTGCATCATAAGGAACCTCAACTCCTCGGACATACGATACCCTCCTATGAGTACCGTCCAACTCAAACCTCTTCGTCCTCCACCAGGCGTACGTTAGCATAAAATTCCCACACCAGAAACTTGCTAAACACCTCATCAGGCTCCCTAATCCAATCCAACCACCTGTTAATCAACAGGGTCTCCTTCACCTCCTCAATACTACTGACTCCAACAACTCTCCTCCCTATCGGCCCCTCCCTTTCATAAAGCATACTCGTCTCTGGGGTTATACCCCTCTTCACCATCTTTCCCTCATAATAGTCAGAGACCCTCGAATGCTCAAAGGTCTTCCCCAAATCACTACTAGCGCTCCCTACAACTGGTCTTTTCCCTCTAGGCATCCTAAAAGCTCAAAATAACTAGAGACTATTGATCGAACACTTGGTGGGCAACTCTCTAGAACTCAAAAACCAAACTCAGAATCACTAACTCCTAACTCCAAAATCAACCCCAACAATACCAGGGAGTATAAAAGAGTGATTCTTACCCAAATTAATGGAGAATTTCGTGTCCCTTTGCCCTTGAGGGAGAAAAACCGAATTGATGGAGAGGGTAGAGAATGAGAGAGAAGAACTCGAAAATCCTTGAAGAATAGGGAATAATAATGAAAAACGAAGAAGGAATGTTGAGTTATGTTGGAAGAATTTGAGGATTTGAGGAAGATTTTAATGAAATTTGAAAAATTGGGGGTTAGGGTTTGAATTGGGGAAGAATGAAATTGAAGGAATTGGGAAAAATGAGTTGGTGACTCCCCCAGGCGTGTCTGATAACGCCTCTCGCCCGCCCAGGCGCGCGGTCCCCTGCGCCTAGGGGCGGGGGTACTGTACAGTGCCACTTTTTTAAAAATTTTATTTTATGCAGAATAATAAATAAAAAAATAAAAAAAAATAAAAAAATGATAACTAAATTAAAATTACCTATACTAAAAACTAATTTTCTACACAAATATTCTACTATTATAAAGAATTATGAAACTTACCTTTGGAGCACAGCTTTTTCTATTAATGCAACATGGAGAAAATCCTCCAAATCTTATTTACCTGTGTCACATGAACAAATAAAAATAATGCTAGAAAGCACCTCATTAGTAATCACTCATAGAAAGTTTCAACTCCTTTTTCACTAACTAACTAAAAAAAATTAAAACCTACACTACTACATAATTACAAAGAATCCACCAGGATCCCAAATTCTATGGCTCAACTTCCATGTGATATAGGAATAACAAGTTACTCCTATGTCCCATGGGAATGAGCATGGATGAAGTAAGGAAATTTTAGAAATAAATCCAATCCCACCAGGGTCAAAAGGTACATTCCTTACATCATGCATCATCTTAGAAAATTTACCTTTTTTCCCATTCATGAAGGTATTAATTTCATGAACAAGGAAAACAAGATTATTGGGATCTTTATTCATCCCTTTGTACAACAATGACTTGTGTTGATGTTCTGGAAAAACATCATGCAAATTCAAGGGTTGAACATAATTGAAAAACATTGACTCATCCACACATGCAAGGGATTTAACACAATTTTTGAGTTCAGAAATTTCAGCACGCACGGATGAGTCAAATTTTTCTATTATTATTCTATTCCCATTTGTTTTTTTTTTTTTCACCTCTTCTACCTCATGATGCACTTTAATTTCTTTTTCTTCAAAATTTTCAGAGAAATTAGTATTTAAGTCTTCCTTAACGGACAACTCTTGTACTATCTTTTCTATGAAAGATTTCTTATAAAACTTTTCAATCTCACTAATAGGGGTATTTGCATCATAAGTAAGAGGATGTGAAGCCAAAACAAAATCAAAGAATTCTAACTCTTCACAAATCATTATTATACATTTCAATTAAGTAACCAAAATAGATTTCACTCCAAATTACTTCTTAGTGCCAAAACAGATTAAACTAATTCAAGTCCCCGACAACAGCGTCAAAAACTTGACCGGTCTCTAGCAAGTATACTAGATCGCAAAGTAATATAGTCGGTTAAGACCAGATATCATACCCATAGAGACTCAGAATTGTTCAATCTATCTCTACCTAAGGTAAAATCTAGAATAAAATCTATTAAAAGATAAAATTCAGAATTAAATAAATAAATTAAAAAAAAAGAATTATATGCTGAAATTAAAATAAAATAGAAATTAAATTGAAGAACTTGGTTAGGAACTTAGTTTCATTGTATATTCATTCATTTATTATAAATCAATATTTTTCATTCAAATCAAGAACATAATTCAGAAAATAGTAATTTCTAGATTCCTCTTATGAAATTATTGTTTATTATCCAATTTATTAAATCCTAATCCCTCAGAAATTTAATCAATTGAATAACCTTAATTAAGAACAGTGAATTATCAAGTTATATAATAATCCAAAAGTATTCCTACAAGTTGAATCATTATACTGTTTAATTGCATGACCTATTCTAAATCCTAATTTTCCAAGTCAGATTTAGAAATCCAAAACATAGATTAACTACTTCTATGCATAACATTAAAAACACAATTAAACACTTGATTTAAAACTTAAAAACATTAATTCATAAAAATAAATTACAAATACAAATCCACCATGTTCCTAACACAAAAGGTTTAGTTACACATAATGAAAGAGAAGAAGAAAACAAATAACTATGATATTTATTCCTAAATTACCACAGATATGTGCTTTGAATCTTCAATCTTCTCCGGATCCCTCCTTCGAATGCTCAAAAAACTATGTAAATCTCCTTCAAACTCAATTCTAATATCTAAGAATGACTAATGGCTGCTAATCTCTTATTTTCTGACTGCTAAACCTAATATTAATCCTAATATAAATAGATAAAAGTCTAATCTTATCAAAATCTTTCAAAACTGCTCAGAATTAGGTCCAATTGGGCTTCCTCGAGTATCGCGCGCCTGGGCGTGTGAAGAAGCACGCCTGGGCGCGCGCTGTCTGATGCCCTTTGAATTAACGCTGCACGCGCGCCTGGGCGCGCCATTCCCGTGCCTGGACGTGCTAGGTACTTTCCAACTCCGTTTCTCTCTGTTCTTGTGCCATTTTCAAGGACTTCTTATGCTCTTTCCAGCTCCAATAATATTTTCTCCAAATAAAGCTCCAAAACACCTGAAACATACCCAAAACGGATCAAAACATTCAAAGGATTCTAATAAACTAAAAATTCCTAGAACTAATACAAATTAAAATACCTATATTTACAAGAGAAACAAGCCAAAACCCAAGCAAAAGGAAGTGAAATTAAGCCCAAAAACATCATATATTAGACCCACATCATAATACACAATGTCTTATCGTTTTAGGTCAACATATGATGTCAAACTCACTTAAATACTACTTTGTTTAAGCTCATTATTTCAAATTTCTCGCTGTTTTGAGCTCCCACATTCCTAACAAAATGTCGCCAAAAAGCTCTATTATAAATCATGTGCATTGACAAATCACTTAAATACTAAATCCAATTTAATAGTTTCGTCTATAGTATTATTTTTTGGGTTTCTCTTTATATCTCTTAATTGGTTTATCTGTCATTTGATCTACTCTTTTGAGAGGGGTTCTTATAGGTCTCCTCCATACATGAATAAACATACACTTAATATAATATTTTATGATATTTTCTACAATAGGTGACACAATAACTTGTGCTTTCATGCATTCATTTCTTATCTAATTCTGTCCAATGTGTCCACTCATCCAATAACATTTTCATCTTTACTACAGTGAGATTACTCTCTTGGCTGATCAGCCCAACATTCAATCCTATACAAAACCCTAGGTCTTATAGTTTGTTCGGTTAATTTTTTCCCTCAAGCTAGTTTAAGTGGTATTTTTCTTTCGCATATAACACTTAGCACTCCTCCATCTCGTTTGAATTCCATCGTCAACATCTCATACTGTTTCCTCACCGTTTCATATAATTAATCCAAGATACTTGAATTTAGTGACCTGTGGTATAATATGATCTCCAATTTTTGTTTGAGGTAAGATTTACAAGCCTCAACTCTTACGAAAATTAATCCAATTACACCACATATACTATGTAGTTTACTTGAACTAAAGCTCTGTGCTTCCAAAGCTAATCTCATACCTCTATTTAATGCACTTTTAAAGGAAAAAAATTATAATTGATTTTAAAAGCTAAGGTAAACTATTTGAGTAGTAGTCTAATTAAATTTGAGTAAATTCTCACTTTGATCCCTGAATTTATACAGTACTTTCACTTTTGTCCCTAAAATTAACAAAAATGCTCTTAGGTCCCTGACTTTGTAAAAAGTCATTCACATTAGCCTCTGCCCCTAACCCCCGTCAACGGATGTTAGCGGAGTGATGACGTGGCTGATTGGAGTTCTTAAACGACATCGTTTTTGCATCCTCGTGGCACTTATAACGGAGTAAACTGTTCCCTTACTCCTATCGGTTGCATCGGTGTCATGTTTAACTGCACCAGTCCCATGTTTTGAAGCTGAACACTTTAAAATATGCACACTTCAAAACATGGCACCGATGCAGCTGAACATAAGACTGGTGCAACTGAACATGGCACTGGTGCAGTTGATGAAACTAGCGTGACAGTTTACTCCGTTATAAGTGCACGGGGACGCAAAAACGACGTCGTTTAAGGCCCCCAGTCAGCCACGTTATCACTCCGTTAACGTCTGATGACGAGGGTTAAGGGCAGGGACTAATGTGAATGACTTTTTACAAAGTCAGAGACCTAAAAGCATTTTTGCTAATTTCAGGGACTAAAATGAGAGTGATGTGTAAATTCAGGGACCAAAGTGACAGTTTACTCAATTAAATTTTTTAATTTTGCCCAATATTCTTTTTAATATTTTATTTTAATTTACTCAATATAATTTTTTTTCACAAATCTCTCAAGTTTTAATCAAAACTATAATTTTGGTATCATTGAGTAAGGATAAAATATTCTTGAAAAATTCTGAATTATTCTATATTTTTTAGTTTTAATTGTTAGCCCCATGGTTGAATTTTCGCCCTCCATTTTTGTATAAACAAACTTAAATGTTCTCGACGCTTTAATTATTTTCGATACCGAGTTGTCGAAGATAATTCAAGCTTCTTTCCAACTCATAGCTACCGAAAATGTAAATATTTATGCTTCTGATACGTGTGTGTCAGAAATAGTTTCTTTTTTTAAATCCAAAAGTACACTTTCAAATTTGTTGTGGTTTATTTATTTTTTGGCTTAAATATCAAAATGATCCCAATAAATAATGACCTTCCCACTCGGCATCGTCGGATCACTATGGTCGACTTTCGTCCCTGCTCGGCGGGTGGGTCTTGCAGTCAAGCTCCCTTCTGCCCTTGCACTCGAGGGCCATTCTCCGTCTGACCCGAGGAAACCTTTGCACGCCTCTGTTACCTTTTGGGAGGCCTACACCCCATAGAAATTGTCTACCTGAAACTGTCCCTCAGCCTGTAGGTCCTGGCACAAGGTTAGAATTTTAGCTCTTCCAGAGTGGTATCTCACTGATGGCTCGAGCCCCCCCGGAAGCAGGCCTTCTTCGCCCTCCACCTAAGCTGCGCAGGAAAAGCCCAAAGCCAATCCCAGGGAACAGCGAAGCTTCATAGGATGTTTGAAATTAGTCCCTACAAATTATTTTTTTTGGGTTTTGGTCCATACTTTTACATTCAATTTTGGTTTTGGCCCCTGGTGACAAATACAGATGAAAAATGCTATTTTCACATTTCAATTTGGTCCCTATTTTTACATTCCATTTTGGTTTTGGTTCTTACATTAACCTTCTTCATTAGTCCCGTTTTTCATCTAATTTTGACACTAGGGACTAAAACCTAAACAGAATGTAAAAGTTGGGACCAAAACAAAAAAACAACTGTTGAGATAAATTTCAAAGGATTATTTATGATTTTAATCCCTGAAAGTTGGGAGTGTTTTGATTTTGGTCCCTGGAAGTTTTTTTTTACCTTGACCCATCCTTAATTATTTTGAAAATTTGGTTTTAGTCCATGTCGTTAGGAAAAATTCGTTAATTGCTGATGTAGTTAATAAAACATCACAACAGCATGCACGTGTGCAAGTATTGCATGCCACCGATAGGATGACATGAATGATCCAGACCCGGAGGAGCAAAAGGACCAAGGCCCAACCAAAATGTGTTTGTGGATTGGGCTATGGCCCTTTTGCTCCTGCGGGCCTGGATCATCCACGTCATTCTACCATGACATTCCATACATGCACACGTGTATATTGATGTGACGTTCCGTTAGTCACATCAGTAATTAACGGATTTTTCTTAACAATAAGGACTAAAACCAAATTTTCAAAACAATTAAGGATGAGTCAAAGTCAAAAAAAAATTCAGGGACCAAAATCAAAATACTCCCAACTTTCAAAAACTAAATACATAAATAAGCCAATTTCAAAAAGGTTAATCTTTATATGGACCATTTTAGTATTTAAACATTATTTTTTTAGCTTCCGACGGAATTGTGTGACAGAAATAATAATTTCTCCATGCAAACAGTGTCTAGTGAACCATTGATTAATAAATAACATTGATATACAAATTTATGAATAATTAAGATTAATATATCTATATATACAAACATAAGAAATGAGTAAATATGGCGCCATATATTAATCAAAAGTCCACAAGCGTTGAGTGATTCAAAAACTACAATGTTAACATTAAACAAACCATTAGTTATCAGAACATTAGTTGTGTGACGCTAGTCCTAAAATTACAATGATGTTAATGACGTCAATCCAAAATTATCATCTATTTCATGGACCTAGGCTAGCAATTAGGGGTGTAATGGTCCGGTCTGGTCCGGTCTTTTACAAACATTTGGAATCGGACCAATTAAATTTATGCGGTCCGATCCGGTCCAGTCCAAATATTTTTTAAGTATAAAGACCGGACCGGACCAATTCGGTTCGGACCATTCCGATCTGGTCCAGTCCGGTCTATTAGACCATAATTACTTGGCAATAAAAAACAAACAATTGAAAACCTAATTGCTAAAGGGGAAAATTAACTAATCAAGTAAGAGTTCAATTGAAAACCTAATTGATAGAAATTGCAAGTAATTGAAAACCTAATTGTTATTTGTTAAAGGGAAAAATCAAATAATCAAATAAGAGTTTAATTGAAAACCTTATTGATAGAAATAGTAAAGTAATTGAAAACTTAATTTTTAACCTCCAGAGATATTGAGAGATGCTGAGAGACGGCGAGTGGCGGCGCAAGGAGAAGAGATGTTGAGAGAGACGGCAAGCGGCGACCCTTCGATGGTGACGACGAGCCAGGGAGAAGAGAAGCTGTCACTCGAGCCTAGGAAGAAGAAAAGAAACGGCGCAGCGGAGAAGGGAGACAAACTGTGCCAAAGGGAGACGAGAGAGACGAACGGTGCGACGGTGAAGAGACACGAATAGCGCCGGCTGCGAAGGGAGAAGAACGACTGTGTGTCGTGTGGCTATGAGGGCAGTGAGGGCTGTGAGGACTGTGAGGGCTGAGAAGTGAGAAGAACTATTGTGTCGTGTGTGAGACAAGTGAGGTTGAGGGCTGAGGGTTTTAGTTTTACAGTGTAAGTTACTAAGTTAGTTTTAGGTTTAGATTTAGGTTACAAGTGTGCAGTTCGGTTCGGTCTGAACGGTCTCAAAAATATTGAGACCATGGACCAGACCATGTAACAACGGTCTAAAAATTATGGGATCGGACCGGACCATGAGACCAGACCAGACTGTATTTTTCGGTCCGGTCTGATCCGATTCGGTCGATCTCTCGATCTCGGACCGGATCACTTACACCCCTACTAGCAATTCAACAAGTCGTGGCATGGTCCACCTCTATGAAGTTGCCTTAGTTAACACTTCACGCTGCCGAAATAAAACAATTTAAAGTTAACAAATAATGCGAAATCAAATAATTAAAAACATGGAAGAAATATTGTTACTTACATTGCCTTGCCATATCTAACATGTAATGTGATATGGATATGACTTCAATTAAGATAAATTTTGCTGGTCATCAATCTCATCATCTTCATCTTCAATGTCATCTCCCAAAACATCACCAACATCCTCTTCATTATTTTCCTCTTTAGACTCATCACCAGACTCTCTATCTTCCTCCTGGAGTCATGCTCATCTTCTGAACCTCCATAAGGAGAATCGAAAGAAGAATCAACATTAGGATCATGCTTTGGTGCATCTGCCACAACCTGAGAAGGAGTACCAACCTCGGATGCTGGCTGAGACAGTGGAGACGGTGGTGGTGCTGATGGTGCAGTTGATGGTGCCTCTGAAGTAGAAGAAGCTTGATATGTTGGCTAAGATGACGCAGGTAGTGGTGCCTCAGAAATAGTAGCAGTATCAGATGTTGGCTGACATGATGGTGGTGTGATAGTGGTATAGATGGTGGTGCCTCAAAAGGGTTAGCACCCTATATGTTGGTTGCGATGGTGATACTAATGGTGCAAATGGTGGTGAATCAGAATAAGTAGCACCCTCATGTACTAGCTAAGATGGTGGTGGTGATGTAGCTAATGGTGCAATAGGTGTTGGCTGAGAATGAGGAGCCTCCTCAGTTGTTGTCTAAGGAGGTGATGGTGATGATGATGGTTGGAATGATGACGCCACATATTTCTTCGTCTTTTCCCTCCTCAAAGATGCAGTTTGGGTTGTCTCCTTGCATGAACAGGAGGCATTGTCTGAGTTGGCAACCTACTTGTATGTTTTGTTCTTGTCATCATTACGAAAAAGAAAACAATATACTATTGTTAGAAAAATTACTACAAACCTAATAGCTTAAAAGCACAATCAGACTTCTTAAAATTTGTATTTCTAATAATGTTCAATCGAAAATGAAAATTTTACACCTTGTGACTGCAACTTATCGGAAGTACAAACTTTACGATTTCTAACAATGTGCAATCGGAAATAAAAAGATAAATGTTTTCGATTGCATCTTGTCGGAAATATAAATCTGACAAAGCTAAATGTTCCAAAAAAAATTATTCTTAATATCTCATATATATATATATATATATATATTATTTTTTTAAAATACAATTTATTTATAGTTTTAAATGAAAATCGAATTTTCGACACCAAGGAGTCGGAATAACTAATTTTGTACATTCAGACACTGAATCGTCGAAAATGACAAAATTAGTTTTTAAAAATTTACAAATTATTTATAAATAGGACTTTTGACACCTATGAATAGGAATCCTTAATTTTGTATTTTCGACACTGGATCATCAAAAAGTACAAAATTAGGTTTACCAAAAAAAAAAAAAAAAAAGTACAAAATTAGGATTATGACTTCGCGATGTTGATACTTAATGAACGCAAGTAAATAAAAACCAACAAGAACATAAGCACGAACGAAATGTTGTCTATTGGAGACAAAATGTTGAAGATGTTGAAGCAAGAAGCAAGCTCAATGGATGAAAGCTGCTATTGGGGGTTAGAAACTGCAGATGGAGGGAGAATGACGTGAGAGTGAGAGAATGCATGATGTGAAAGAGAATGAAATGAAGAGAGAATGGTAGATAAAGGAGAATGGGAGAGGAAGCTTAAGAGGAAGATGAAGGAGAATGACTTAGGAGCTCTAAAGCATGGGTACTTCTAATTAGTTTTCGTATGTGTATCATGTACGTACCTGTATCCGATACACCTCGGGTACACCTGGGTACATACCTGATACGTACCCAAACAAAAAAAAAATTTTAAAAAAAATTGGTACTTGAATGGGTACATACGCATTATGTAAGTACGTCTGAACATAACTTTTTTTTTCCCAAACGATGTGTTTTGTTCACAAGGATATGGGAAAGCCATTTTTTTCAATTATCTTCTCATCTTCTCTCATTTTAACCCTAAAAACATTCTCAAGTCTCAACTTTCTTTCTCCTCTCGCTAACTTGATCCCATCCGTCCCTTACTGTACTTGACCCCCTGAGCCGCTCGTTGGGCTTGACCTCTTCGCCCCTCACGATGTCCCTCATTATGCTTCCCCTCCTTCATCAGTCTGGTGCCTCCCTCTAAATTGTCTCCCTATCTCTGTTTTGTTTTTTCACTAATAGCTACTTCTGTTTTTCATGTTCTATATAAAATTTCTCTATTTTCTTTTTCTTTGTTGTGATGGAATAGTGAATACTATCTTGATTTAAAGCAATGAAAGTGGTTTGATGCTCATATTTTGTTTTGATTTTTTTTGCACACCAAGTGTTTAAATTAGATTAGGAATTCAACCTCTCTCTTTTTTTCTATTATGCATCACTTTTTTTTTTCTATTTTGTGCTATTTTTGGATTTTTTTTTTAATTTTTTGTTAGTTGTTACAAAGTGCAAACAATACAAGGTATATGGTAGGAAATTATTAATTTCTATGAATTTCAACTTGTTGATTGTATTTTTATTTTTGCAATTTTCTATTTTTTAAATTTATATATAAATGATTAATAAAATAAATATATATAAGAACGTACTCATATTTTTTTTTAAATGTCGTACCTGAACTCGTATCCATACTTATGCTATACAAACTTACGAGAAAAACTGAAGATATAATAGGAATTAGAAAAAATAATGGAGGTAAAAAATTCAACCACGAGAGCTAAAAATCAAAATTTATATTTTTTTTATGTGAAAAATTAAACAGCAAACAAAAAGAAAAATATAAAGACTAATGGGGGTAATGTAAAATACCCATCAAATTAGACAAAAGTAGCAGCTCGCAACCATGAGGAGAAGATTCCAATTGCCATCCATTGAACTCGTTGCTCCCGACTATACCATTTGCCTTTTTTTTTTTTTTTTTCAACCTATTTGAAACAAAACCAATCGGAAAATATTAAAAAACTAAGAGGATAAGTATAATAGTTTTGTCATTTAAATTTTTTAATATTGTCAACCGAAAATTTTTTTAACTATGTGACATTTGTTACAAAATGATACTTTCATTAATGATACTTTCATTAGTTTATAAGCAACACGTGTCAAATTTTTATGGTTACATAATTTTTAGATTGATTTTGTTTAAAAAAATATAAAATTGCACTCAAGCTTCACAAAATTGCACCCAAGCTTCACTAAATTGTTGAGTAAAAAACAAACTAAAAATGTAAGTGTTATCAAATATGACACAACATTCTACGAATGGGACAAGGGTGCTAGTAGCCCCGGGTTCGATTCCCACTAAAAACATCCTGCTGGGAGAGCCAGCCACGCAACTCACTCCGGATTAGTCTCAAGGGTTCCCTGGTATTAAGGGTGCTCTTGGGGATACCGGTGGTTCCGCAAGGAATTCGGACAAAAAAAAAATATGACACAACATTCTAGCAAAACTTTTAACTCCTAAGCAAATTTTTAAAGGAAAATGCTAAAAATTGCCTTTAGGGCACTTGTTAAGAGATTAAATAAGGTTAAAGGTTATGGAAAAAAAAACACTTTTTTGGATTCTCGAGAAAGTAAATACCTTCGACTTATGAATTTTTTTTCATTTTTAGTATCCTTAAGAAATGCCCTTATCAAGACCCAATTTTAAATTGCTTGGATTAATTATCAACCACTACCGTGTAAAAATTAGAGTTGAATTGTTTTAGAAAACAAGATTGTAGACAAATATAATAAGTGGTCAAAAATGGATCATTAATTAATTTTCACTTAAGAAGAGATATAAATAATTCGTTTTAATCGATGGATGAATAAATAAGTGGGTGTAGTCCATGTAATCATGTATCAAGTCTTAATTAAAAATCTTGAGTTCAATTTGAGGTGCCGCCATTTGATGAATTTAATTTTCATTCTCTTATCTCATAAAAAAAAATATTTTGCCTATAAAAAAAAATTGAGGAAAGAATACATGGAAAAGGCCACCAAAACCTTCACTTCCATGATAACTCTCTTTTTATAATAAAAGGCTTTAATTATTATAACTCCACCAACTATTTTATAGAAATAAAGTTGAAAAGAAAAATTTCTTTTATATATAGCTCACCAATCGATATCAGTCAACGTACATGAACATGAACATGTGAAGTTGTGATGTATCATTGTCAAATCCTAAATGCTCTCTTAACCCTGTTGCTCCATCATTGTCCCCTAGGAAACAAATTTCAGTTCTAGTTTCAACTTCAATATCTCTCACTGCTTCCCTTTGAATACACTCCATCTTTTATTTTCCATACCAATCCTCACCCACCAATAGTTTCACCACCTTTCTCACCAATCCACATCAACAATGTTCCATTCCCTGTAAGAAATCCACCTTCTTATTGAAAAAAAAAAAAAACAAAGCACCTTGATTTTTGCAGCAGCTGCTAAATCAAGTTCATTGTTTACACCAAGTTGTAGTTTATAGGACAGTTGTTGTTGTTGTTGTAGTTGAAGAGTTTTTGAAAGATGGTAGAGTACTCAACAATACACCACAAAATGCTTGACTTGAAGAGATGGTTTCCATCATCCTTTACCCTCTTTGCATTTCTGTGGATCGCGGTGTTTGCTTCGGTTTTCTTGTGGCAGAAGAATGCAGTTGGAGGATACTTTGAGTTGCAGGATGGAACACCTATGAGGACATTACCTATGCTAAGGCCAGTGGCTTTCAATTTGAGTGATTTTGGAGGGGTTGGTGATGGTGTTACTCTCAACACTGAGGCCTTTGAGAGGGCTGTTTCTGAAATATCAAAGTTAGGTGACAAAGGTGGTGGTCAGCTTAATGTGCCATCTGGTCTTTGGCTTACAGCACCTTTTAATCTTACAAGTCATATGACTCTTTTTCTGGCTCAAGATGCTGTCATACTTGGAATTCAGGTGTGTTTTTCACTTTATGTTAGGATGGGTTTGTTGCCTGAAATGTGTTTTATTATTATTATTATTCTTAAATTTAACTTTCATATATATATATATATATATATATATATATATATATATATATATATATATATATATCAATATATGTACTTAACAAAGATTTAGAGTTAAATAATTTGTCTATAAGCATGTTTTACAATAGGACATTATGATATCATTTGATCCATGTAGCCGAATACATCGTGAAAGGTTTAATCGTTGTATTTAATTTAACAGTCAAGGGATAAAGTTAGTTATCTCATATATGTTGGACTGTGTATAATGTATTACCCTTCATTTTGTCATTGATATCATTGGTTCTAGTCACTCATATCTCTAACTCTATCTTTCTGATTACCAAATCAAATTGTGTGCATTATGTTTGCTATTATCTTTGTTAACATGTGTGATCATTATCAGGATGAAAAGTATTGGCCACTGATGCCACCATTGCCTTCATATGGGTACGGGAGGGAGCACCTTGGGCCTCGATATAGCAGCTTGATTCATGGCCAAAATCTTAGAGATGTTGTGATAACAGGCGAGTATTTAAAATTTGTTTGTTTTTCTGGAAGTTAACTTGTCTATCATTTATATTGAACTATTCGTAATAGCAGGCAGGGCGAACTAATTATGACTTGTGTGTTTTACTTTTCTTTGAGAAATACTTAATTTCTAAGTATCTCTGGCTCTATCTATTTTGATAAATGACAGGACATAATGGTACCATAAATGGACAGGGACAAACATGGTGGACAAGATATCTTCAGAAGCAACTCAACCACACAAGAGGGCCACTTGTTCAACTTATGTGGTCTAGTGACATCGTGATCTCTAATATTACTTTGCGCGACTCTCCTTTCTGGACACTCCATCCATATGATTGCAAGAATGTCACTATAAAAAATGTTACAATTTTGGCTCCTGTATATAAAGCTCCAAATACTGATGGCATAGATCCTGGCAAGTATCTTTCCATAAAGCAATATAATTTATTTACTATCTTAATATGAACTAATCAAGCAGATTAGAGTATTAGACCTATTAAATCCCCTGCTGTAAGTTACAAATTAAGTTTGTCGTTTGACGAATTTTAACAAGGCCTAATTTCTATGATATGAACAGATTCTTGTGAGGATATGTTGATAGAGGACTGTTACATAAGTGTTGGGGATGATGCAATTGCAATAAAAAGTGGCTGGGATCAGTATGGAATTTCTTATGGAAAGCCTTCCAGAAATATAGTAATCCGAAACCTTGTTGTTCGCTCTAATGTCAGGTGATCCTTAACTCAAGTCACTCAAGTCACTTAGGCCTTCAGCAATTCTTTTCAGCATCTTATTATTCTCTGATCATGCTTTCCTGCAGGCAACTATCATGTTTTCGATCTGTTTCTTTATTTATTTGTTTGTTTTAGAATTTGACGAGTACTCATTATTAAACATCATATATTAGACATGCTTTTCCTGAATCTGCCTGCAATGATGGGAACACATGCATTGTTTTGTACACCATAATTTTTCACATGTATGTAATTTATCAAGGTGCATATATAATCATATATGGATGATCAAGATTGAAAATCACATAAAAGATTGTGTGACCAATTAAACCTGTCATGTGTATTTGCATTCTAATCTTTGCCATTCAAGTAACATCAATGGTTAAGATTCATTACTTTCAACTCTTAGAATACTTACTCCTCTTGCCTGATAAGGTCTCTCCATAAGGTTATTATATACTGCTAAATATATTCACTGGCATGAAACCAATTATGATGTTTGCTGTTGATTGAAATTGTTGTCTCTGGAGACTGACTTTTCCTTTACAAACTTTTGTTAATTGCACAAAATCAGTCCCTAGGTAGTTAACAAATGCATCATGCATATTCATTACTGTCTCAACAAGTAGCTAGTGAGGCCTCCTTCATAATTTAATAATTGAACTTTGATAAACTCTTTCCCCCTGATGAAATGCAACAGTGCTGGCATTTCAATAGGCAGTGAGATGTCTGGTGGGGTATCCAATGTCACAATAGAGAACATTATTGTATGGCAATCAAGACGTGCTATAAGGATCAAAACCGCTCCTGGAAGAGGTGGATATGTGCGCCAAATTACTTACCAGAATTTAACTTTCGACAATGTACGCGTTGGAATTGTTATCAAAACCGATTACAACCAACACCCTGATGCTAGATATGATCCTAAAGCACTTCCGATACTCAAAGACATAAGCTTCACCAATGTTCGCGGCAACAGAGTTAAAGTGCCGGTGCGTATTCAAGGCAGTGCAGAGATTCCAATAAGAAATGTGACTTTTCATGATATGTCAGTTGGCATAACAAAAAAGAAGAAGCATATCTTTCAGTGTGCCTTTGTTCAAGGTAGGGTAATAGGTACCATTTTTCCTGCTCCTTGTGGGAACTTTGATCAGTACAATGAGCAAGGGCAGCTAGTTAAGCGTTCAACTTCCAACAATGTAACAGATATAGATTATGAAATTTGAGGCTATCCCTCTGTTGCATTAATCAGGCCTCGTTTGTTGTCCCAAATGTAAATGTTGTCCAAATCATGGTTACTAAATACCAGTATGGCTACAGGCGTGATACTCGGCATGATGAATCCGATACGCAGTACGCGCAAAGTTAACCAGAGAATACGATAACTATGATCCAAATATGTTGTAAAAATAATAGGAGTGATGATACTTTTTTTGTGGGGGGTTGGAGCAGTCTAGTGATACCTTTTTTTTTGTTTCATTTTCTTACTCCATTTATTGCTTTCTTAGGTAATGTCTTGTGTATAGGGGGAATTTTTAGATGGTTATAAGATTACTCAAATGCACGTGTTACATGCCAACAACCATTGGCTCAGTTGGTGGTAAGGATTGAGTCCGGGGTTGAGAGAGATCCCGGATTCGAATCATACCGATGTGAAGACGGTATTGATGGATAATTTGTAAGTACATCTGTAAGCGCTCTTTGAGTCCGGATGCCTACCTTGGCCCTGGTGAACCCTCGGAGCCCAACTCACCTAAATCTTACAGCATAAAAAAAATGCACTTGTTACATGCTCATTCTTCACGGTTTAATGAGTGTGTTGTCTGATTTTGTCCTTTGTTAATCATCGTTCTTTTTGAGGAAGAAAATATTAGAGCACTCCCCCAACCGGAGCGAGATTTTTCGTTCAAAAGACAAATATATTGGACGACAATAATTTATAAGACTTATTTAAAAAAAATATATAACCTAAAGAAATTTAAGGGATCAATATATTCTTGTAGGAAAAATTGTTGACGCTCAAAGATGACAGCACATCAGTAACTGCAAGAAGTAATATTTTAGATACAGTGGAAGTTATAAAGAAAATGAAAAAGAAATGGAAGTATACACAAATATTCATGCTGTATCATGTTCATTTAATTAATTACTCAATTTCAAAACAATAATTAAATTATTTTAACGGTATTAGGTATTGAATAAAGCAATATAATATTAAATAATTATAATTTTTATTTGTGTAAGTATTAGGTGTTGAATTCAAGTGTATGAAATATATTTTAAATCTATACCAAATAACATTGCTCACCAAACAATTCGGCCCGTGCGAAACTAGATTTAATGATGTATTTATCTTAGGGTTTACCACTTTTTTTGTTGAATTATTTTTTTTTAAATAGAACACGATTTTTTTTTTATCAAATTTTTTTAAGAGTAAATACCCAATTTGGTCCCTCAAATTTTTTCAATCGGGACACTTTAGTCCCTCAAGAATTATAATTCATTTTTAATCCCTAAAGAATTTAAAAAATACTACTTTACTCCATGTTTTCATTCCGTTAACTACTGTCACTATTGGCATAAAGTGTAACATTTTGGATCTGTTTGGCAAAACTAACTTATAGTTGTGAGCTTGTAACTGATAACTGTGAGCTTGTAGCTGATAGCTGTGAACCTAGTTTATAGCTGTGGGATTATAGCTGTAAGCTTATAGCTGTATAGCTAGATTATTGAACTAGAACTGTTTGGCAAAACTAGTTGTGCAACTAATTTAAACATGTTAAATGACTGAAAAGTACATAACATGTAGAATAATAATTAACATTGACATTCATGTTTCAATAACGATAATACTACACTAGTAGCTTATAGAGAAAGGCATATACTTCATCCAAATAAATATAAATGATAAAAAAATTATAACATTCATAATAATTATTACTAAGTACTACTGCACTTTAAACATTTTTATTATTTTTATAAAAATGTCACGGTATCTTTATTAACAATGACACGAAAGAAGGACAAAACTTTTAGCCTATTGATTAGACACACCGTCATCACAAAGTTACACAAATCCAATCTAAACCAAATTCATAAAATAAAAATAAAATAAAATTGAGGATAACGAAAAAGTGAAAGAGAAATTTGATGATCAATGTTGAAATAAATATCGCATACCTTTATGTCTTCTGAATCAATAGTTAAATTTAGGGTTTCTTTATGAATGGTTTTGGTGTGGTGCGTACAGATGTTGAATATATAGAAGGATTCTGGGTTTTTGGGTTTGAGGGAAAAAAGTAAAAAATTTGGCGGGTAATATTAACTTGGGCCAGAATAAATAATAATATAATTTAATAAAAAAAAGGGTAAAATTGAGATACAATTTATTGAAAGCTCTTATTTTTTCTCAAAGCTACCTGATGTAGCTTTCTAAAAGCTAGCTTTCAAAAGCTATAAGCTTTCTTTTTGAAAGTTATAAGCTTCTTTTATTTTTTGTTCACCAAACAGCTCTAGTAGCTTATTGACCAAATCAATAAGCTAAAAGCTACTAGATAAGCTATAAACTTGTCATGCCAAACACACTCTTTATTCTCAGGTGCTAATGGTCTCCCAATAAATGTCTCTGTTGCTTTTAAAAATAGTGACAGTAATTAACGGAATGAAAACAATGATTAAAATGGTATTTTTTAAATTTTTTATGGACTAAAAGTGAATTATAATTCTTGAGGGACTAAAGTGTCCCAGCTGAAAAACTTGAGGGACCAAATTGAACTTTCACTCTTTTTTAAATAAGTTGCCAATATTGGCTGGTGGAAAGAAGACATAAGCCACGGATTTTTTTTTTAAGTATGACTTTGCACATTCTTTGACTTTAAAAAAATTGAATTGTTTTATTTGCACTATCTCTTTTTTTCTTTATCGTTTTGAGCCTGGGATATTTGCTTTTGGATCTTAACTACTCCCTCGTCTCTAAATATAAGACTTTTTTGGGGATTTTACGTCCATTAAGAAAGTGGAATAATTTAATTAATTGTATTGGAAATATGAACTTTTGATATGTAATTTCAAAATTACCCCTATTAATATTATTGAGAATCTAAAAAGTGTTAAAGGGTGTTTGTGAATAAAAGTAACTAATGATCATTAAAAATTGGCAAAGAATCTTATATATAGGGACAAAATAAAAGTGTCAAAAGAATCTTATATTTAAAGACAGAGTATTGATTTCTATCTTCTTTTTTTTTTGAGCGGAAACGTATTCATTTATTGATTGAGTAAATCAGCCAAAGTGGCTTCAAATACATTTCTTGGAGCAGATTGCTGCCAAACATTATCAGGGCATTCAATAGCATAAGAGGCTAGAAGATGTGCCGGGACATTCACTCTCCTACTAACATAATATAATGAGAATTCAGATAAGGAACTTAGGAGATCTATACAGTCAAGAACGAGATGGAGAATTTCACTTGGGATAGTTGATGTTCCTTTGAAGCATTTACTCAGCACTTGAGAATCAGTGTTGATGCGAATTCGTTGAACACCTTGACTCACGATCATATGCAGTCCCTAGCGCAATGCTAATGCTTCCGCCACGAGAGGAGAACTACCATGCATGAGAAGCTTGCATGCAGAGTATACAATGGTCCCTTGGTCATCTCTAACTATAGCTCCCAGCCCAGTTTTCGTGCCATCAAAACAAGCCGCATCCAGATTCATCATCAGCCAGTTCTGTGGCGGTGGTGACCATTTTGGCATGCTGGTTTCGTGTTGCCTCCTTCGTACTGCACTGTCATCGGCGTCTTTGTAATCTTGTAACATAGCCGCACCCATACTGACAATTTCTATAGGATTAAAAACAGTGTCTTCAAAGACTCTCCCATTCCTACCCTTCCAGATGCACCAAAGACAAATTGCTGCAATAGCCACCGTGTCCATATCTTCATGGTCCAGCAATTTTTTCAGCCAAACATCAAAACTTTGTGCTGGATTTATTCTCAAAGACAAAGGTGATGCAAACCATACTGCTTGGGAGGCAGGACACTGCTTAAACAGATGCTCCCTATCTTCCATATCAGCATCACATAAAGGGCACTCCTTAGGTGTGCAGACATTTCTCCTGACTAAGTTCATTTTTGTTGGAAGAGCATTCCAAGCAAGTCTCCACACAAAAGTTTTAATTTTCGCTGGTACCTTGAGCTTCCAAATCTTTTTCCAATTCACTGGATAATGCATAGATGATGGACCTTCTTGGGACGCTGCTCTATGGATCATGGCAATTTTGTAAGCTGATCGAACTGTAAGGTCTCCATCTGGTGTTCCCTGCCAAATTACAACATCATCTCTTTGTGACCAGCTAAGTGGAATAGACTTAATGACACTGGCTTCTTCTGCAGTAAAAATCGTATCCACTAACACTATGTTTGGTTGCGGAAAGAAAATGAGAAGAGAGAAATAGGGAAGAGAGATTATGGTGAGAAAATGGATAGAAAATGGGTAGATTTTATGGTTGTTTGGTATGAGAGAAAATGAGAAGAAATGTGGGAAGAGAGAAAACAATAAAATGGTTAAAAGTCAAAAACGCCCTTGTTTTAAATGACACAAATAAATATTCTTGATTTCTCTCTTTTATTTTTCTTATTCATTAGACATAACCAAATATTTTTTTTCTTTAATTATTTTATAAATAATCAAAGTTCTTGATTCAAAAATATATGTAAAAAAAAAGTTGCATCAATTTTTTTTTAAAAAAAAAAAAACATACACACACTCAATAGCTTTTTTAATAAGAGAGATGATTTATTCCAAATTGAAACAATAAAGTGTTGCTATTATTTTTATTCATGTTGTTACTGCCCCAATTTTCACGTTAATGATGTTACAGTAGTTGTTACTACTACTTTGATTTAAAAGTGTTATAAATCAACAAATTAACAAAACCCATAGCCAATTGTTTTTTAAAACCCGAAGAAACCAAGCTTTGGGGTGTCACTTTAATGGCGGCAGATATGTTTTCCCGAAGAAGAGAAGAACTGAGTTGGGAGCCGTTGCAGAAGAAGAGATCAAGGAAGGAAGAAGAAAGTCCAAAAGAGGAGATATAGGGTTAAGGGCAATGTTGGGTTTTCATCAAAACTAAAGCCCTCTTTGGTAATTTTGCAGCCTCACTCTCCTTTTCCACCCAAAATCTCACCAGTTTAGGGAAGAAAATAAATTGTTGTGGGTCCCACTCTTTTTTTTCCCTCTCCTTATTTTCTCTCCTCTCCCAAACAGGGAAAAATGTTGTTTTCCTCCCATTTTCTCCTCCCCAAAATCTTTCCTCCCAATTTCCCTTGAACCAAACAAGGTGTAAATGTTCCTTCCAGCAGTGTCTTTGTTGATCAATCAAAGTGGAAACTTTTGCATCACCATCAAAAAGGGAGACAGGAGATAGAATCTTACCACCACATGTATTCATTAACCAAGTATTGTTTTCTATCTTGATGTAGAAAGAAGAGTGGAATTTGATGTAACAAACAACTCTCTTCAATATCTATTTATTCTCTGTAATTAACTATTTGGCTTCTTTCATTAGTGTATTATATAGGAATATTACTTATCAACATCGTTTTATATAAGTAGGATTCAGGATTTCTCACAACCCCGGACGCAACTCTCCACCAATCAAATTTTGATTAGTGAAGATGAATATTTCATCTTCGAAAATTATATATTTTAAACTTCGAGAATCAATGGATTGATTCAATTAACATAACCCCATAATAATTCAAATTTTTTTTTTAAAAAAAAGACTCAATACAATTATCTTTAGACTCTTCCATTTGTTCTACATGCCGGTCTGTGGTGGTTAAATTCGTTTTGGTGAATTTATTACTCATTATTTACATTAATTCTTACCATTTTAAAACTTTTTTTTTAAGCAGAGCACATGACATACGTGTATTTGGATACACGTTGAGTGGACCCATACATACCTTTACAGCGTTAATGATGGAGGGAGAATTTATTACCCGGTCCTGGACTACCAGGTAGGCTATGGTCCAGACCAACCAAAATATGACATGTGGCAAAAATTACCATGTCACTTACTGAGAGAGTAAGGTAACGGAGAGAAAACGGAAGTCAACAAAAAAGCTGAAGTTTTCAACACCTCCTATTTTTTCTCTGATCGTGGAAATCATGTTGTATGCTCCTCTCCTTCTTTCTTTCTTCATTATCTATTTTCTTTTGAAAATCCTAATATCCATTTTTATCAAGAACAACATTGTTTCTTGCTGCTGCTCCATGGACTGAACAGAACCCTTGTCCAGTTTCAACATCTATTTTCATCCTTCTACGCAACTCACCGGTAAGCAACTCAAGCACTCCGAAGCTCTGTTTCATCCTTATTATGTTTCCAATCCTGATTGTGAGTGACTGAGTGATAGTTGTTGTTTAATTTGTTCCTTAATCTATTCTCGTTGCACATATATGTATGATAAAACAATAGTGTGATGTCTACCAATTCCAATTTATTATTGTATAAAATATATTGAAACACCTATCCAGATGCTTTGTTGTTTGCTAGATAGTTTTTTCTTTTTTCTTTTTAATCACGTTTGCTGCTTTTTAGGGGTTTCATCCAACATGCTTTTTAATATAGTTAAATAAAAAAAATCCTGAATCACAGACTTTATCTTTTTCTTTTGTTGACCATGTGGCATTTTTGTCAATTTTATTCTATTTAGCAGACATTGGTTCTCAACATTGGTACACTTCAATTCTTAATTTTTGGTTTGATACAATTGCTAAATATGGAAAAAGGTACTAAATTTCTAATTTCTACGTGACACGTAAAATTTATATATAATTATCATTTACTTGTATAATGTAAGATTTATCATTTATTTATAATTATCAGGAAAAACAATACACGTTGAAAGTGAGAAAGAACAAAGTGTTGAATTAGTACATCGAGATGGAAATTCTGATAACACTCTACTTGGACACATTGTTTTTGGTGAAGAAGAAGCATATAACTTATATAATGCACATGCTTATATGGTTGGTTTTAGCATCCGCAGAGGCAAGCCTAGATATTTTGAGAGAACAAAAGAGATTCGGTTAAAGGACTTCTACTGCTCTTGTGAAGGCTTTAAGGATGCAAGAGAAGAGCCCTCGAAAGATGTCAAGTTCAAAAAATTAGATGTAAGGTGTGGGTGCCAAGCAATGATAAGATTTAAAGTGGAAGATGGACAGTGGCATGTTATTCGCCATGTGACAGAACATAATCATTACCTTGCACTTCCACATGAAAGGCATTTGTTACGATCTGCTCGAGAGATTACTGTAGAGAAGGCAAATTGCATTAAAGATATGGTTAACTCGGGCATAAGGACCATCGATACTTTCAATTACTTGTCTCAAGCAGCTGGAGGTCCTAAGAATGTTGGGTTCACAGAAAGGGATTGTTATAATCTTGTGAACAACGAAAAAATGATGATCATTGAGGCTGGAGATGCTCAAAGTCTAATCAACCTTTTCAAGTCTAAGAAAAAACAAGATCCTATGTTTTTCTACACAGAGCAAGTGGACCAAGAGGGTAGACTTACTAATTTCTTTTGGAGAGATGGGAGATCAAGGATTGATTATGATGCATTTGGAGATGTTGTAGTGTTTGACTCCACTTACCGCACAAACAAGTATAATTTGATTTGTGCCCCTTTTGTAGGAGTAAACAACCATTGGCAAAATATTATGTTTGGGTGTGCTTTTCTACTAGATGAGAAGACTGAATCCTATGTATGGTTGTTCAAGTCCTTTTTAGATGCAATGGGTGATAAAGCTCCCAAAACCATTTCCTTCAGGAAATCAGCATTGTCAATAATTACCTACAAAATGAATCATAAGACAACATAAATTTCTTTAGCCAGGGGAACAAGGCGAGTAAGTAAAATGGCAAAACGACTGTGTTCGTAAGTAAATAAATAAAGTTGAGAAACATCAATCCACTTTTTATTAGCATGACAAACTGAAACATAGCATTCTTTTTAATGTTGTAAGGTTAAATATCCTTCAACATACCATGAGAAACTAAAAGCTAACACATATTCATCATACAGTTTGAACAACTAAAAATGGCTTGGCTTTCTTCTCTTGCAAGGACATTCAATTTCTTTCTTTCCAGAATTTTAATATATTTTGCATATAAAAAAGAATGTAGGAGTTTAGTGGTCAAATTGTTAGCAAATTTTGGATGTGCAATTGTACCTCTGTAGTGTAAGGGGCTAACCAGGTTCCACCATTCAGTCAAATATTCAGATTAAAAACACTGTTAAACAAAATCTAATTTGCTAACCTGTTTTAAATCAGAGGAAATAAACACTTGTAATAGTGAAGACCCCATTTTGCTTCTTCAAATAAAATTTGTGTACCAACTAATCCCTAATAAATGGAAAAATACAAAAAAAAAAATTGGAACCAATTTGGTCACTTTTTAAATTCAGAATCCCTAACCTTACATGCTGGACCTTTTAACCGAATGTGACAAGAGAAAGGAAAAATCGAAAGAAAAAAACCCTTTCAACAATCAAAAGGTGGCATCATAATAAATAAATCAGTGGAAGGTAATGGGTTCTTACATATTGGGCTGTCTGGTCCTGAACGTGGAGTCTGCAAAAGAGGACATCAAGTGCTGGAGAGTGGTTTCTGGAGTGGTTCAAGGTTCTAGCAGATCGGGGATACACGTGGTAACCGCAAATTGAGATCGGCATGGCTAGGAACGTCACAGGGTATGGGGATTCTCGCGAACGAAGGATTGGTGTTGCAGTTGCTCGAACCATGGTTGTACGGGCTGGTGGGGGCGATGTTGTGGTGGTTCCACTAGCAGCAGGAACTTAGAAAGCTTCCATAACAAATGCAACGGAAAGAGAAACATGATGTGAAATGTTAAGCAATTGACTTTGAAATGGGGATCTCAAAATTGAAATTGAAATGGGTTTTTAAAATAATAAGCGGGAACTCAAAATTTCAGCGGGCAAGGGGCTACGTTAACCTCCGTTTTCTCTCCGTTACTTTATCTCTCTGTAAGTGACATGGAAATTTTTGCCACATGTCATATTTTGGTTGGTCTGGACCATAGCCTACATGGTAATCCAGGACCGGGTAATAAATTCTCATGATGGAGGTATGAGTTAAAGTAACTTTATGTCGTTCCAAACACACGTTACATAGTTTTAATATAAAACCTGCATTTTTTTTTTTTGGAAAAGCTAAAGTGCTAAACACATAACTAGCGTGTAAATGGATACTTGTTGAAAGTACCCAAATATGTTTTTGCACCGAAACGTAATTGGAACAACTTTATCCAAATAAGTGTTAGTTAGTATTCATATGATACATGTTTTATTTGGAGTTATAAACACATAATAGACGTATATTTAGATACGAGTTAATGAAAATCAGACAACAATTTACGTCGTTCAAGTTAGAGACGTGAATCTAAAAAACTTTATAATGTCATAAACACACATTAGAAGAACCAATGATTGGTTATCATTTTTTCTTATAAAAATATGGAAACCTTGACTTAGTTATAATTAACAAAATTTCATATATGATTTTTTTTTTTATATAACTAAGTTATGCATGGGTAGTGAAATTAACTTGGTTGAACGTATAATTGTAAGCACCAATTATGAAACCTTGACTTAGTTATAATTAACAAAATTTCATAAATGATTTTATTTTATAACTAAGTTATAGCGAGTTAGCAAGAATTAGCAACAAAACTACAACTAGTTTTTGAACTTCATACTTACCTTGGGTACATGCATCTAGTTTGTGTACAACATTACCGTCACATGGGTTCGTTCATCCTTTTGTTCTCATGAGCAAAATTCAACATAAGGACACCAAGGTGGAAGCGTCGTAGATATACATCTACAAATTATGTGCACAATAGTAATTAAGCACTATCATAGTTAGCATAATTGCATACTAAACAAGGAACTAACTAACTTTCACCCGAAACAACTTTTTAACCTCATAATTACCTGTAAATGGATTCACACGTGCTCTCTTCCTATCACTATAATCTAACATATGCACACCAAGGCAGAGGCATCGCGACTTTACATCACTCTTCGCATATGCCGGAAATCATGTGCACATTACTAATTAGAGTTAATAGTCATTTTGGTCTTCGAAAATTACATTGATCATCAATTTAGCCCCAAAAAAATTTTTATATCAATTTGATCCCCAAAGATCAACATAGTGCCACATTGGTCCTTTTAAAACTTATTTGGTGACCATATAAATCTTTCAGGGACCAAATTTTACACCACCTGATGCCAAGTTAATCTTCAGGGGACTAAATTGATGTAAAAAATCTTTCAAGGACTAAATTGATGATCGGACCAAAGTGACTGTTACTCTAGTAACTATATGCTACACAAATTAAGCAGAATTGATACTAGACAAAGTATGCATTTACTTTTGCTAGATCCAATAACTTTCCGAGCCTTATTAGCCTCAATTAGATTTACATGTTCCCTATTCGTATCAGCAGAATTCAACATATGCACACCAGTCCAGGGTAAAGTCGTCGTAGTAGCTTTACATTCTTTTCTTGAACTACGGCAAAGTTATGTCCAGAACAATAATTATCTCATCAACAATACTAAATAGTAAGTACACTACCCTATCCTATCTGAGCAAAGAAGAAGACGAAAAATGAGAGAGAGTGTGTGTAAACTACTCTACGGTGAATTAGCCCAGAATGAATGCCAACGCTACTAAATGTTGCTTATGCTCCAACTTGATTTTGGGGCATAATTGATTTTCTAACTCGTAATCAAACATGCTCTCTGATGTTGATGTGCCCTTTTCTATTAAATTGATGATGGTGTTCAAAACCGAACCGGACCAATTAAAAACTGCAAAATCGGACCGAAAAACCGAAAACAAAAAAAAACCACGTGCATTGGTTTTTTGGACTAGTTTTCTGTAAACCGATCGGTTCAGTTCGGTTTTTGGTTTCAGTTGAAAAATCGAACCGATCCAAACCAAACTGATCCTTGGCTAATGAAATTAAAACGCAACGTTACTTCGAGCCCTCCTCAGTCCTCAGTGTTATTAGTTTTTTTAGGTTTCTCTTCATCTATACTATATAATTGCCCATGGGTGTTCCGCAGGCGGGAACACCCACTTGTTAAGTGGTGTGAACCCCAAAAGTAGTACTCAACAAGTACTACTTCTTTTTTTTTTAAACAAAAAAGGGAAGTATTGCTTCTATCATACACCTATTTTTGGTGCTCTTGCTCTTTTTTTTATTTTAATAAATCTAATATATTAAAAAAAATGCTTTGGGTTTTCTGTGTTCTTTTTATGTACATGTTTTTGTTATTTAGATTTGAATTTTTTTTATTATATGCTTCCTGACTCAGGTAATGGTCCAAACAAGTAAAATATAAAACAAGGGTGCTTCTACCATGCATCGGTTCTTGGTGCTCCGGTTTTTTTTTTAAATTTTAATAAATCTAATATATTAAAAAAAAATATGCTTTGGGTTTTCTGTGGATTTGAATATTTTTATTATATGCTTCCTGACACAAGTAATGGTTTAAACAAGTAAAATATAAAACAATGGTGCTTCTACCATGCACCGAATTTTGGTGTTCGGACTCTTTTTTTATTTTAATAAATCTAATATATTAAAAAAATATGCTTTGGGTTTTCTGTGTTCTTTTTATGTACATGTTTTTGTTATTTGGATTTGAAATTTTTTATTATAAGCTAATTGACACAGGTAATGGTCTAAACAAGTAAAATATAAAACAAGGGTGCTTCTACCATGCACAGACTTTTGGTGCTCCGACATTTTTTTTAATTTTAATAAATCTAATATATATCTAAAAAAATATGGTTTGGATTTTCTTTTTATGTAAAAAAACATAAAAAATATGCTTTGGTTTTCTGTTTTCTCCCATGCATAGCACGGGGTTGGCGTTCGATACAATTCAAAACGCAGCAGCCACTAGCCAATTAGCCATCATAGTGCAAACCCTAGATCCTCTCTACTGCTCCGCCACCTCCGCCTCCGCCTCCTCTCCTCACCGCCGCCGCGTTCTCAACTAGGAGTCCAGGACCAGTCACCACCAGGACCGATCCAAGCAGAACCCGTCGCCGCTCCTCTACCGCCACCCGCAATCAGAACCCGTCACCGCCCGCAATCAGATGCCGTCGCCGTCGCCGCTCCCTCAACCAGGACCAGTCGCCGTCGCTGCTCCTCATCTCACGACCCGACTCTGCAAATCCGGCAATGGAGGTATGATTTCTACAGCTTTTGGCTTTAGTGTTAGTGTGTTCCGTTGAATCATATTTCATCTTCTGCCACGATTCTGTAGAGAACTCATTACTACTGTATTTGATCTACTGTTGTCCTTTGTTAAAAGAAAGGAAAATTAAATGTGTTTGATACATGATCTATGTTCTTTAAAATTTTAGAATATAATATCAATTAAACTATAGTGCAAATTGAATCAGGTATAGGGGATGTGGAGAACGTATGAATGTTGGGTGAATAATGGTATCTCTGTCTGTCAAATAATTTCATGATGGGTACGCGGAGAACCTGGGGTCCCCTTGCCACACTATACTGTGTTACCATCTTTAGCTTGTGTGTTACCATTTTAAAACAGGGAAAAAAAATGAAATCTGAAACCGAACTGGACGGAAACCGCAAGGTTTTCTTTGGATTGGATCCAATTGGATTTGTTAATATAATGGACTGATCCAAACCGAACCGCATGTATTTTTTGTAATCGGATCGGATGGTATTTTGCCTCAACCCAATCGAACCGATCCGCGAACACCCCTAGATTTATGGATAGAACTTGGGAGTATTTGTTTACTTTAACAATTGTTTGTGGACTTTTATGCTTTGTTAATGGTGATTGGTGGACAATTTGATATTTGAAGGCATTGTGTGTTATGATTACTAATGAAGGAGAATGGATGTTCCATCAGATTAATTATCTCAACAATTTATATCTATTAGGAGTAAGAGAAGATATTAGTATGGAATGCATTGCGTACAAATATTTAAAGCTTATGTGTTTCTATAGTCTTGTGAAAACCATTCCAAAGTAGTTTTACCGTTGGTGTCTTGGCGATGCAATTCGAGCTATTCAAAGGTTAAGGTTAGGCAGCTATATGTTGATTCTGACAAAAGAAGAAAAAATTGTTTTTTTGCAGCCATGGGAGAAATGAATTGGGTTCAGCGCAAGATCTACCTTTACAATGTGACTTTTGGGCTTTATATGTTGGATACGTGGGAGCGTTATGCCTTCAGTATCCTTTATGTTACTGATTTACTCTCTTTTACATGAATTTTAACTCCTTTGTACATTCCATTTTAATTTTCCTAAAAATGAAAACTTTCTAAAATTTGTGCATATATATGTGGGGGTCAGACTTGTCAGATGTTGTTAAGTTGTTTGTCATATATACTAAGGTTGTGTGAACAATAGTGGTTTAGGTGTCTTTTGGAGGAAAGACTAATGAAATAATGTCAGATTTTTTAACAAAAAAGTTGATTTTCTTGAGTTTATATGATAGTGTCTGTTGTAAACTTGTAATACTGCTTGTTTGAGTTCCTAAACTTTCACAGATGCTTTGGTGATTGTATTGATATGGTTCGTACTACGATACTTTGCTGAGATCATTAAGAGGTAGTGCAATTTATCCCTCCCTTCTTATCCATCTTTTTAGTTAGTGGCATAAATGGCTCTCCGCTTTTCTTTACTTACTGGATTCTAGTGATGTGTGTAGTTATTAAGTCTGTGCTAATTCAGATTGTAATTTCTCCACCTATACATTCATCAACAGATTATTTTAAAAGCTAAAACTCTTTAATAAATTATTTTTTTCCCATTTGAACTACTTCTGCATTTGTCTCCATTTACCTTTCCATGTCTCTATGTAAATTTGGATAAAGTCATAATTATATATTTAATATGTATAGAAATTTCTGCCATGATACAGTTATCTGTCAAAAACGCAAAATGCAAGACTTTTGCGTCGATTATTCCCTTCACTCTAATTGATGTAAATTAGCAATTTAATAAAAATTAAGTAAGCACAACAACATACAATTCTTAGGTTCAATTATATTCTTGGCATTTAGTTACCATTGTCAGTTATGATTTTACATGTGAATGTAAATCTTTTGTAGTACATCAACATGCTATTCTTAGGGACCTTTATATCTTAGCATCCTATTTAGCTATTGTTTCGAATTGTGATTTTGGTAGTAAATGTGCGTAAGATCTTCACTAAACCTTTTGGCTGAATTTACATAGGCTGTTACAAGTAAAAAACAATTTTTGTAGTTATCATCATTTTGCTAGTTTCTTCGGCGTTAGAGCATCTTTTGAAATTCGATTAAACCTGCATAGAAATGGGACCTTGTTCCTTTTATAATTTGCTACCCTGCAATTGCAAGAGAATATCGGTCCATACTGCAACTAAAATGACTTGATCAGTTTGACCTTTTTTCCCGTCTTAACTTCATACTTTTTAGTGTCAGGTATGTATGGTGAAAAGCCTAATCATTTTCAAGGGGAAGATTTCAATGTAAATCGTTGGATTTGTCGCTGCTTGTGCATTCGGTAAAGCTGACTTGGGAATATCTTGTGGCAGTCAAAAAATTGCTCTTCTCACACCCTTTTTTTTTTTTTTACAGTTTTATGAATCTTATTTGAACATTTCTTTGCTTATAAGTTTGTATGGTGTTGTAAATTGGAATTTCTTACATTGTAATAGTATTTATTGAGGATGTAATCACTAGTCACTACTATGTGTTTAAAGTTTAAACAGTTGAAAATGTGAGCTCCCCCAGAATGTAATCAAAGTTTTCATAAGGATGAGTGTGGATTGAAGTAACTGACTGTGACAGAAGTCAAACAATTGTACTTTGATTTCTTCAAAATTTGTTTCTTTCCTAAATTGAAAGGTATACCGAGAAAAAATTAGAAGGGAAGTGGTTATTTTAATTTTAAATATAATCTATATAGTTATGGATGAATGCACAATATAATCGCTTTATGTTTTTACTTCCTCCTCTCCCCTGCACTTGGTACTTGTGGTTATATCTTTCTCATTACAGTATTTGCAATATTGGTTCACATTTTGTTTCCAAGTAAAATCAAATGTATTCTCATGAACATGACACTCTCCGACTCTCGGACTCTGTTCCCCGAGGGGATTGCAATCAATAGAGGAATGTGATCCAACAACGACAACACAGAAGGATAAGCTTCAGCACCAAAGGTTTAAATCTGGGAAGGTTTTAGGAGTTGATGAAACAACATCATGAGCCACATCGGCTGCGTTTTGTATGCAATTGTCTAAAAAGTCAAAATTTTGAAAGTGTTTAAAACTTGTCGCAACCGCTATTTAAAGCCTTACTTTGAAAGTGTTTAAAACTTTTGCCGCAATTGCTATTTAAAGCCTTATTGAGCACTTTCCATATCCATGGAAATTTGTCAAGAGTATATAATTAATAGAGAAACGTTAGTTATGTAATTATCTACCCATTCTATATAGATTTAGTAAAATAATGTTAGCTAATTACATCAGTCAATCTTTTCTCTCATTGTTGATGTTTTATCACCCAATACCAGAGAAATTTGAACCTAAATGTTTGTGAGTTGCATTGCCCTAATTAATTTGCTTATTATTTGAAATAGTCAAGCTAATATGAATCTCAGTAAGTTTTTACCTAGTCAATATTAATCTAGTTTAAATGTGCATGTATGTAGTTGATAGTTGATACCAGTAGTTTGTTCGCTTGCAAACTCATGGAGGCTAAATTAAACGGTAAGCTTTATGCACACTAATCAAATTACTTTTACGATTTCATAATGATTTATTACATAATTTACAATAATTGCACCCAAAAAAACTGTATAATCAATCATACAAAGAAGGTAATCAATTTCAAACATACAAAAGGTGGTCAAATCCAAATGGATTCAAAAACAAATTGCAAACCAATCCAAAAAAAACTGAATGAGGTAGTTTCAAGAATCTGAACTCGTGATTTCCATAGCCACAAGGCAAAAAAAACCAACTTTGTTGTTGCACCAATCCTTACCGACTACGAAAACAAAAGGATAAGCAATTAATCTTTTGTTCATTATAACAAGTGTTAGCTTGAGAATATGAGAATGTGTATATCCCTTGACCTACAACATAAGCGGTCTGAATGGTGGTGGAGATAGGTGTAAACTCGTTGTTCCAACAAAAGAACCGCAGGATTGGTTCAAACATTATGACTACTTCAGATGGTGCTCGAACAGAGATGCCATCTCAATCTGTAACGAAGATAAGTAAAGGAAAGATTATTCGAATAACCCTTGAAAAGGAAAACAAATCTGTAATAACATTTTATGAAATGAATCATGAGATAACTTCCAATGAGCATGTTAACTTAGACAAGCATAATTAACACTTCCCACCCACTACTTGCGTGACATAAATATATGAGCAAACAACTAAGAGCTTCGTAGATGACTATTCAATAATTTTATAATATCAGGTTATCAACTTTGCCCTGGTTCGATCCTTTCTAGCAGCACAATTTTCCCCTCCCTCCTCCCCATCAAAAATTTTGACTTTATAAAAAAAAAAAGTTTATCAACTTACAGATGTCAATGCAGCTTCAGCACCTTTGTTTCCAGATTTGCCACCAGCTCGGTTTATAGCCTTCGAAAAAGAGAACAAATGAAAATATGCCATAATTCTCATCGGCAAAAAAATGAAAGTTTCACAACTTCAATGCAAATGATATAACACAAGCTTACCTGATCCAGATTATCACATGTCAGGACACCAAATATACATGGAACACCTACAAAGTCACTCAAAATGCTTAAAATTTCCAAGTAGATGACAATGAAAAAAGAAGCTAAATAACAAATACTGACAATAGAAATAAATGTCAAAAATAAAAAAAAACCAAAAGAAAAATAAGATTAAATGTTCACCTACACTACACATGAGTGACTAGATAAGAGGAAACAGACAATTTTATAATTTTATTCACAGAAGACCAATGTTTAAAATGCACAGGCCTAGCCTTACGAAGAAAAACAACTTCCCAACTTTGATGCAAATCTAGATCTAGAAAGACAAGTCTCCATACTCAAGTTGCATGTGGATTTCTATTTTCTAGAAAACAGACAAGCAATTGAATGGTTGAGCATGAATTGTTCGTATCAGGAAATTACAGATGACATCAAACAGAAAATAACCTGAGCTTAGACCAGCTGAAAGCACTCCAGATGCTGCTGAATTAGCGACTGCATCATAGTGGGTTGTATCTCCTCTTATCTGTTACCAACAAACATTATTTGCAATAAAAGCACAAAAGTAGTCAGCAAAAATACAGCTAACGGTACTCGTTAGTCATAAAAAAATGATCTATTTGTTTAGACTTATCATACCACAGCTCCTATGCATAAGATTGCATGATATTTTCCAGTTTTCCCCAGTCTGTCTGCAACAACACCAATTTCAAAACTACCAGGAACCCAAACAACCTAAGGAAGAAGGGAAATCAACAAGTTTTCCATTAACTTCACTGCAAAAGATAGTAATGCTAAATTCAGAACAAGTCAAGTCTGCCTCAATACATATATTATTATTGAACTTTTTTGTCAAGTAAAAACTTATTTGTACGAAACCATGAGCAATGGTGACATAATTCTATGACTAACACACCAAGCCAACATGCATAGATTAAATAAATGAAAAATAGAAAATGGAAAGTGCTTTTAATTTTCAAACATCTGAAAAATGAAGGATACAAGAGCAGGGTAAATGAGTAAAAGATTGTAGAGTGGAAAAAAGTCAGTAAAACAAAATAAATCGTAATAAAGGATAGGAGGAGTAGAACAATCGTAAAAACGCCAGAAGAAGATAAATATTAAAGCCACAGAATACTAATCAAAATACAGAAACAACATTGTAGATCACAAATGATTCCAAGAATTTATTTGACAGCTTACGTACATCAATGTCCTCATCTTGAACCGAATAATTCTTGAAAGTACCCAAAGCTCCCTCCAAGAGCTGCTTGGTGATAAATTCATTAAACCGAGCAACAACCTAAAAGAAGAGAAATTATAGTCCACAAAGAACATAAGACAAGAAGAAAAGCTTCATGATTGTATTCCAGTTTGCAGTAAGAAAGAAATGCAAAGTCTATTTATCATTGTAGAGTATCAATGCTTACAGACCCGAGTTCTAATTCCTAATTCTAGTAGGATAAATTATTGAATGTCTATTTAAACATTAGTAATGCTTTTTTGTTTTTTTGACGATCAGACTAATGAATTATGGAAACATCTCACTCTTTTCTTTAATGTTGGGCGATGCGACCAATGTACCAAACCCTATGCCTAGTGCATAAGCTCTTTTCTTCTCAATTACAGTACTACTTTGTTTATTAAAAAAGGCTAAACTACGTATTTGGTCTCTTACCTTATTTTTCAATTTCAAATTGGTCCCTTACGTTTTTTGATTCCTCACGTTTCTTTGCACTATCAATTTGGTCCTTGAATCACCATTCATGCTATGTGGACCAATAAGATACGCACACGTGTCATTTCTCTCTCCAACATTGCAAATGTGAACCAATAAGATGTTGACACGTAGGATGAACGGTGACTTAGAGACCAATTTGATAGCACAAAAAACATGAGGGATCAATATGATTAAAAAAAAACGCAAGGGACCAATTTAAAATTGAAAAATAAGATAAGTGACCAGATACATAATTTAGCCTAAAATTTTATAGGCATAATATGAAGGCTTATTTATGTCTTTAGTCCCGGAAAGTTAGGGGTGTTTTGATTTTGGTACCTAGAAGTTTTTTTGACATTGACTCATCCTTAATTGTTTTAAAAATTTGATTTTAGTCCATGCCGGTAGGAATGTGGCTAACGAAACTTCACACACGCGTGCTAGTATTGTGTGTCACCGGTACGGTACGATGACGTGGATGATTCACAAACACATTTGGATTCGGCTTTGACCTTTTTGCTTCTGCGGATTGAGCTTTGGCCCTTTTGCTTATATATATAAGGATCATCCACGTCACGTCATCATACCGGTGACACACAATACATACTAGCACGCGTGTGTGTTGATGTGGAGTTTCGTTAACCACGTTCGCAAATAACGGATTTTTCATAACGGCATGGATTAAAACCAAAATTTTAAAACAATTAAGGATGAAACTTTCAGGACCAAAACCATAAATAAGCCTAATATGAAAGGCATGAAATATTGAAGCATTAATATTTGTGGCATAGTTACCACAGCAAACCGGAGTCCCTGGGTTCTTGTAACAGAACCTGTTAAATGCTTGACGGCAGCTGTCTGTGCAAAAGATGAACGACCCTTGCTCTGAACAGCAACACGTGGCTTAATTTCCGAAGCTAAAGGAAAGCACCAAATATATTATTATTCATCGGCTAAAACAGCAGCTTAAGTGCAAGAAGAAAAAGAAATGAGCACAGTTTAAAGAAGTTGGACTGAGGAATATAACCTTGAACAGAGAGCAAAAATGAGAGAGGGGTTGGCGTTTTAGATGGCTTTTGAAGATGTAAGATGTTACTACGAAAAGAACGATATTGGGCATCATCATAACGCACCAATCCAAGCCGAAGGGAAGAATGGATAGAAACAGATAAAGGCATCCTTTTGGTGTAAAGATGAGAGCAATGTTGTCTTCTTCCGGGGAGAGAGAGAGAGTAAAAGGGAAGATAATGGAAACAGATGAGAAACTCAGCGGAGAGACTTAGAGCAGCGAGGGAGGGAGAGTTGAAGGTTGGAGTCGAATCGGGTTGGGCTTAAGCCTTAAACCTGTGATTATTTTAGAAATATTTTGAATGAGAATTAATTCTCAACCCTCGTTTTATTAATGATCCCAAAATATCCCCACATAACTTCCAATCAGTTCTTCTTTGAAAAAAATCATTCCCCAAACCCCATAATACCCCATCCTAACAGTGTCCCTTTCTCTTCCAGATCTGGCTAGCATCGTTCATGTCCTTCGAAGGAAGAGGAAGCCATGGTGGTAACCGCATGGATCTGGACCGTGGTCGTTCTTCACGACGCAGGCTCCCTCCGTTCACGCCCACGCCACCATTGATGCACAAATCCGGACCCCACCGTCTCAAACGCTATCGGGACCACAGTCGTCGAACTCGACCGTGCCACCACCGCCGTTCGCGACTCTAGAGGGGAGAGTCACACGTGCTGTCGCCGTCCATGATTATCACTGCCACATGGTTCTCATTGTGTTCACCGGCATGAAATGTTGCGGTGCCGTTTTCGTTCACCACCATCTCTGCATCGACCATCGCCGACCCCGTCGTGGAATCGAACCGATCCAGATCTGTCACGCTCACCCCGTCACCGCGTCATCGTTCTCTTCGTCGCGGCCACTGACCTTGCCGCCGCCGGTCGTTTCTACCGTCATCGCCGCCGTTGTTCTCGCCGTAGCCATTATGGAGACACTGACCCTTCCATTTTTTGAGGATTAAGTGGTTAGGGGGAAGAGAAAGGGACACTGTTAGGATTGGGGTTTGGGGCTAATAAGTTTTGGAGGGAAACTAATAAGAGAGGGCATTTCAGACATTTCGCTATTAAATTGGGGTTTGGGGCTAATAGATGGGGGCTGGGAACTAATTCTCATTTTGAATTGCGTTCACCCCTTAGTTAATTACTTGAACCTCTTATTTAAAGGAAAATTCAATAATAACCTTACAAACTTCCAATAATTCCAAAATATTCCCTTTTATTTCATCCTTATTCCTCCTCTTCTTCCACTCATTTTCAAATTTCAAATTCAAATCTTCATATCCTTCTCACCTTCACCAAGGCAACAACACTAACTCTCCACCAACCCCACAACCTTCTCCCTTCCACTCTCTAACAGTGCAAACCATTCAACTATTCTTCAAGCAGCCTAGCATTGGCAATTTGGGGGGGCGGGCGGGCATGGGCGCATGCCCGCCTTTTTTGCGGACATGCCCGCCCGCCCATTAAATTTTTATGGACGAAAAATTCATACCCTGGGCGGGCTTGTGGGCGACCCATTTAAATTAAAAAATGAAAAGAGACCCACAACAAATATCAAATGTGACTGAATTTTGATCATTGAGTTAAGAACTTAGGATTTTGAAATGTGACTGGAGCTGGAGGACGACGGAAGACTGAGTGTGTATGACTGTGTTTGAGACTTTGTTTAGGAGTATGTTAGTTTTTTTACTTTTTGGGCTTGCTCCTTTTGGATCATTTATCTTCTTTTTTTAAAAAAAAAAATTGACTAGTAGGGTTATATTTTTTACTACTATGTTTGATTTTTTTTAAATTAAATATTGGGCGGCCCGTGGGCGGCCCACTCGAGAATGCCCGCAAAAAATGGGCAGGGCGGGCGGACAGTTTTTTTAAATTGGGCACAAAATCAATCCCCCAGCCCGTAAAAAATGGAGGGCGGGCGGGTGGGCCCCATGGGTTCGATTTTTTTTCATAAAATTGTAGAATGTTGTTAGAAATGATGATTTATTGGTTAATAGTTATAGGTTTTTGTTGTTTAATGTTTAGGGTATGTTTATTGTAATTTTTGTTTGAGTTTTGTATATGAAAATTGTGTCTGCTGTGTAGAAACTGAAAATGCCATTGATAGAGATAGCACACTTAGGGCTCAGCGAGGGTGTTAAATTTCCAGAAATTAACACTCTCACTAATGGTGCAGCGAGAGCATGATTTTATACCCTCGCTGATGGTGCAGCGAGATCATGATTTTGTAACCTTGTTGCATCCTCAGCGAGGATGTTAAAGAAATAATTTTTTAACCATATTTTTAATTATTTATTTAATGTTTTAAAATTATAAATACTATAAAAATAATTATAAAAACTGATGTAGAATGTTCATGTTTTTTGTATTTCAATTTTTTTACAATGACATTATTTCAAGACTTTGTATATATATTTTATATTTTTTAAGCCGTGAGTATCCATTTTTAATTTGATGGTACACATTAATAATTACTAATGTAATTAATATTAATTATATTACTAATAATTCTACCAAAAAAATTATATTACTAATTACTTTTTTTTTGCGTTGTATATTTTATTAATTTGACATTGTACTTTGAAATTTTAGATGCCGAGGATGAAGAACGCAACCGTCAACGACAACGAGGACAATGATGAGATGCCCTTGAGGGAGTTTATGACAGTGTCGTGTAGACGGCGACGGGAGGAGCAACGGATGGAGCAAGGAGAACCTTTCAGGGCCGCTCCTGATCGGCGACGGGCGGAGCGAGGAGAACCTTCCCAAGCCGCTCCTGATCGCTCTTCTTCTTCTTCTTATGATGATGATGATGATGATGATGATGATGGTTCTGATGAAACACAGACCGAGATCGTCGTTGAGGATCATCAGGATACTTCTTTGTTGAAGTCATACGACGAGCACCGCGCAAAACAAATATGGCAAGGACAGGTAAGTATTTGTAACGAGACCAAAAATTAATTTAAATTTAATTTTATCTATTTTTTTAATTAATTGAAATTTAATTTAATTTATTTCTTTAACTAATTTGACTTATTTTAAATTTTGCAGGATCGTCTCTTAAACCGATGCCACAACCATGCATTTGATATGCTCTCATTAGATGTCGTGCCACAGGAAGTGCGGGCAATCTTGGAGGTATTCGACTTGGCTCCACTGATCTCATCATCATACACTATAGTGGATAGGCGGTTGCTCGGGGCATTCGTTTATAGATGGTACGAGGATACGGACATGTTTCATCTCCCACGTGGGGAGATGACTATCACCCTGGATGACGTGTCATCTATCCTGCATATCCCGGTGACGGGGTTTTGATAAGTTGGGATAAACCCAATCAGGCAAAGACAGTGGAGTTGATGACTACATTGCTTGGCATGGGCCATGCGGAGGCTACGAAAAAGGCGTTGGACATCAAAAGTGGTGCAATAAGGTTCAGCATACTGAAGAATATGTACACCAGAGCAGTTAGGAGCCGACGATTTGATATTGCGGCTAGGTGTTATCTCCTTTACTTGGTGGGTAGTACATTGTTTGCAGATAAAACGAACAATTCTACTGGGTGTCACCTGTTGCAGGCCTGGGAGGACCTCGCCATGGTTGATCAATACGCATGGGGTGCTAGTGCACTAGCGTATTTATATGACCACTTGTCCTTCGCCAGCAACGCGAATAAGGTCTCTTTGGTCGGCTACATGTCTTTGCTGTAGGTAAACAAATATAAATTCATTATGTTTCTTTAAAAAATATTCATCATGTTTATTTAAATTCATTATGTTTCTTTAATTTCTTTTTTTTTTGTGTACACCAAGGGTATCCCCCAACCGATAGCCGAAGACTGATCCCCTCCGAGGCGTAGAGATCACTGAAGTGGGTTTTGCCTCTACCAACAAAGCCTTTTCCATGCCCACGGCAGGGATCGAACCCCTAACATCATGCTTAAGGAACCCAGCTATCTACCAACTGTGTTGGGCCTTTGTTGGTATTATGTTTCTTTAATTTCATTATGTTTATTTAATTAATATTTAAAATAATTAATTGATGGTCTATTTGCAGGCATGGATACTGGACCATTTTCCAACCATTGGTCCATGTGCTATACATAGAGGTGATTATGACGAGACCATGACTAGAATCTTCAATCGGAGTCCACAGCAGTCTGTGTCAAACTCTAAATACACATATCGCATGTTTCTGGAGAGGCTCACTGCTGAGTAGGTTGCATGGCAGCCCTATGACCCCGAGCACCGAGATTCCCACCCCTTCGAGGAGGTAGCTTTCTATTCCGGATATCTGCAATAAGGCATGATGTGTAAGGTTTATCTTCCTGATAGGGTTTTGCGCCAGTTCGGGTACATTCAGAGTATTCCTCGGAATCCACCTGTCGGAAGACTCCTCCCCTCAGCCATTGATGAGAGTTTTGCGGAGTGGCACCTCCATCTTTTGGACGACGCTACGAGAGGAGGTCACATCACCTACGATCGTGAATGTGAACCGCAATACTATGACTGGCTGCACAGGGTTTCTCATCATTTTCTCTTACCCACCTCGGTCAGGGTGGATCGTCCTGAAGCTACATTACTTGAAAGTTCATTCATTACTTGTAAGGTATATTAATATTATATTAAATTTTTTAGTATTAGCTACTTATTGATGTTTTGTTACATTTGTAGGCTCGCGCTCAGCGAAGATTTGATGAACAAACCCAGTACCTCGAGCCGTTGTTGTTGGAGCTTCAGAATCCTTATCTGGACGCTTGGAGGCGGGTGCACAATTGGCCGTGACACCTCTCACAGAAGAGATGACTCATGTTGTCCAGATGACTAGGGGTAGGGGAAGGGGAAGGAGTAGTGGAAGGGGAATGGGTAGGCAACGGCGAGAGTAGGAGTTGACTTTGTGTTTTGTGACTTTTCATTTATTTGATTTTATGTTTATGACTTTGTGTTTTATGACTTTACGTAGGAGTTGACTTTATGTTGATTTTATTTTATTATAACTTTATTTATTTGATTATCCTTTTTTAAATGTTAATGTTTGGAACAAAAATAAATTTAATATTTTATGATTATTATTATATAATTAAACTAAAAGTCTACAAAATTAATAAAAATTATTTTATAATAACTAAAAGTTGACAAAATTAATAAAAATTAAAAAGGCATTTATAATAATATATTAATTATCAGGAATATCATGTATAATACCGTCCCACCTCGAAGGAGGTATTAAATCTCTAAATAATGCAATGCGATCCAAAAATATGATACCCAAAGGAGCCCCAAATTCGTTAAAACGATGTTTCCAAGAAGGATGAATAAATGGTAATGGTGACCCTTCTTTCAAGAAAACTTGAACCCAATGATTTGCCTCACTCTTAGGGTCCAACGAACAGCAAATATCGACATTCCCGATTACCCAAAGTTTTGGATGCATGGGAGGTGCTTTAGTATATGGTAAAAACGTAACACAAACTCTCATATGACGAGCCATCGAAACAAGAACCACATTGTACCTGTTAACAATGACATGCATCAAGTTAGTATATGGTAAAAATGTAAAACAATCTCTCATATGATAATACAATGGAAAGAAGAGCCACATTATACCTGTTAGCAATGACATGCCCCAATGTTGGAAAAATCAACCATTTATCTGAAGGAACACCGCCAGTGTTGCCCACATGTAGTGATATGAGCACAAACATCATTTATGCATCAATACACAACATTCATCATATAGCTATCATATGATTATTCTTACATATCTATTCAATGTGTATTCCTAATCCATTTCAAACATCATACACATGCATCACAATTTAGTTTATATGCATTCTTAGATTCTTAATAACTGATTAAACAAATAATAATGTAATACTTGGCAAACTTTCATCCAAATCAATTTCATGTTCATAAGATTTCTTTTAACTCAATGATCAACCTAAATCACCCCCTAAGGATATTTATAGGTTTATAAACCGACATTGGATGGAAATATCCACCGACCTTCGGTTCTCTAAAGATTTTTGACTTTTTTAACAAGCTAATCGGCTAACTCATACAGTTAACCAGATATCGTGTGATGTTTAGGCTAAATTACACTGATATTCTCGCTTAAGCGAGTGACACTCGTCATTGTCACTCGCTTGAGTGAGGTGGCCTTCTTGCTTAAGCGAGACCTGCGCGCTTAAGCGCGCCCGATGTCGTTTAAGCGAGATTTGCTCTCTTAAGCAAGTTTCCTCAGCTTCCGAAACTCCATTTTAGGCCAATTTTTTTGTACTAAAAGGTTCTAAACACTTGTTAGCATCCATATAAACATTTAAATAGTTAATTACTTTTAGATAATCATGGAAAATTCTACACATAATGATATTTTCATTTTACTTTGCTATTAAAAATTTTGGGATATTACACACAACAGTGAAAATTGGAAGAACATGGCTTTAGGATATTTATAAGAGTCTTGAGATAGTCTTGTGTTAAATATATATCTTATTTTAAAGACTCAATTCAAGATTTTGTGAGAACTAATTTTTTATACTTTTGCTTTTTTTAGTAAGGATTTGAATTATGTTATATTTCTTTTTTCTTTAATACACTTTATAATTTTAAGTTACTATCATTATCTAACTTCAATTATTGTAATGTTAACTTTTAAGTATAATTTTTTTGAAAATTTATAAATAATGAATTAAAAAAAATATTTGAGATAATTTTTAGAAATAATATATAATTAATATTATTAAAATAAAATTATATCTTAAAAATTACATGATGATATAATGCTGATATATACTCCATCCGATTTGAAATATTAAAAAAAAACTTATCTTGATATAAAATATAAGAAAAAGTTAACTAACCTTCTTAATTTTTTTCATTCGCGGTGTTTTTTTTTCCTAAAACATCTCTAAAAAGTGGTTACTTCATTAATTTTTTTATTCCCATTGCTATTTTTTTTAAAATACCTCTATTTTTTATAAATTTGATAATCAACTAACTTTTTTTTAATAATTATAAAATTAAATTTTTTTTCTTATAGTTCAGAGTAAGTTTTATGAGTATGACGAGTTTAACTCTATCAATTAATATAGGCTTAATTATGGATACAATTTTTGAACTTTATGGTTATTTTATCACATTTTCTTGTTTTTTTAATGTTTGGTTTTCTAAAGTTACTTTTGAATTTATCATATAACCCTTCTACTGATCTCGATTAAATTTTGCTGACATGTCACACTGAAATCCTAATTAGACATGCAGGAAGTAGTTAGCCACAGTGATGTCAAGTGGATGAAGACAACATCTTTCTCACCCATTTTTTTATTTTTTAAACAAAAAATATGAAAATAATAATTTTTTTGGTTTTTTAATCTACTATCCATATATAAAAAGGAGCTTATTCGAGGCACCACGTTTGTCGGATAAATCTTCGAGGCACCACGTTTGTTCGCTTAAGAAATACTTGCACCAGAACGTTTGTAGGTAGATAATCATTATCTCTAACCAAAATTACAATTCTGATTAAGTAAATTATTCAAATTTATTTAATCATTATCTATATGTAAAATTAATATCCTCAGTTTATCCAAGAAAAGAAATCATTATCTTTAACAAAAATATTAAAATTTGAAATTAAATAGATTATTCAAGTTTTATAAGTTTTCCAAATCATTATATATAATAATAGTCCATAATAATAATAATAATAATAATAATAATAATAGGATTTGATTTTATGGTTGATGTGAGTATTTTTTTCACATTCAATCTTTGCATGTGTTTTCCACCTTTAAATCTCTATTCTCCCATTATTTTGTTCTTCAATTTAGCTCATCTTAAATTATATTATTTATATTTGGATTGTTTTAATTATATTATATGTTGTTGTTGTCGTCGTCGTTGTCGTCGTCGTCGTGTGTACAAGGTAGAGAGAAAATGGGGAAAAGATGGATTTGGTTAGGTTTTGGTTGACTATCGCGAGTAGCAAATACCAGAGCTATGGAGGTAAGTTTATCTAATTACTACTTGACTTTTGTGTGTGTTTAAGGAATTAGTGTAGTTTTGACTTCTGAGATTGGTTTGGTTTGAGGTTGATTTTTACTTTACATGTTTCAGGTGACTTTTAAATTTGAACATAGAAACATTAAAGGATATGTAACTATGTTTCATCAATATGCATCTTTTGCTATTGATATTAAAGAGAATCACTATTGATAATTGGTACATTTTTAACGAAAGGTCAATAACAAAAAAAAAATAATTATATGTATTTCATCAAAAAAAAATTTTAAATTTTTTAGATGAACATTTTTTAGAATTTATGATCTTCAATTTCAAAAGAAAAGAAGATCTAGATAAGAATTATTATATTTCTTGTATGAGAGATATTATTTTTTTAATTGTGAACTCTTTTTTTTTATTGCAATTTTGAGGAATTACAATAAATATATATATATATATATGTATGTATATATGTATATTTCTGTGTTGTTGTTGTTATTAAAGATTGTTATGATTTTTATTTTAATTCTTTTTGTCTCTCATCAAGATAGATTTCAAAATTTGTTTATTTATTGTTTTTGTGTATTTTTGTAACATTTTTGTTTTTTATTAAGTATTTAATTTTTTGTTCAATTTTTTTTATCTTATATAGTCTATGAAGGTAATATATAAATGAATAAATATTTTAATCTATGATTCGTTATAAAGATTAAGATCCAATAAAATAAAGATAATCATAAAAAAGAATAAAATATTTAGCTTGAGATAAGATATAAATTTTTAGGATTCAATCTTATTATTATGTTAGATAAAATAATCGATGAAAAAGATAAAAATATTTAATTATGATTAATAATAACAAATGTGATAATCATATTTTAAAAAACTACTTCATCCATCACATAAATAAATATAAGAAAGATCAAAATGTTCAATTCTAATTTAATATTTATTTATCATAATAAATTTGATAATCATATATAAAAATGTTAATTTATCCATAAAATAAATAAGGAATAATATCTTAGATAAAAAAGTGTTATATTTTTTTTCTTCATTTTTTTTTGGTGTACAGGGAAAAAAGACAGAAACAACTAGCGCCTTAAAGCGACAGCTCCAAGGCTATCAGCGTAAAGAAATTGGAGAAGTATCCCTGGAGGCACATCCAGCTCCCGCAACACATTGTGTTGATCACCTCCCATTTTGGCTAACACATCGGCACAACTATTAGCCTCACGCAAGATATGGACCACCTTGGCTCTCCAATCCCTACAAAGAAGCTCCCGAATAGCCATGATCACCGAACCCAGCACATGAAACTTTGGCACAGTATGAGACATCACCAATCTACAAGCCTCCAAAGAATCAGACTCACAGACCACACAGCGGTACCCCTTAGTCCAAGCCATCTCCAAGCCAAACTTCATGCCCAACAATTCAGCATGAATCACACTTGATGACTGTCAAGAGCCAAAAAACCCACCAATCCAAGAGCCCATACTATCCCGAAGTATACCACCATAGCCAACATTAGCAGCACCTTTTCTAAAACTGCCATCAACATTAACCTTCACACAATCTCCAGCTGGTTTCGACCAAGAGACCTCCATAGGTACCCTATTCGGAGTATTAGTCTTATTACACCAGAGGTCCAAATCAAGGATCATCTCATTGACACTACCACACACTTTCATTATGGACCAATTTTCCAAGCTCAAGACCACACTATTCCGCCAACGCCAAGTCCACCATAAGACAGCCAAGAACCGCGAGGAATTGTCAGCCCTACCATGCTTTTGAAACCAATCCTGGATATTCTGAGTAAAGAATTCCGTCCCACTGAACCCATATCGCAACCAAAGTTCTTTAGAATGGGGGCAGTCACGTAAACAATGTAGTGTTGTCTCAACCACCCCTGAACAACGACTGCACAAAGGGGACTCACCCCAACCCTCTATTATAACGCAACGAGTTGGTTGGAATGGACTCATGCATCGCTAACCATACTAAAAACCGATGGCAATTAAGCTTCCAAATCCAAGACCACTGAACCGTGTCATCATTCACACCCCTATCACGAGTCAACCACCTGTAACCACTAGAAGCTTTGTATTCGCCATTCAAACTAGCCTTCCAGCACCAAGTGTCGCTAATATCTGCAAACCCCGTTACAACAACCGCACTAACAACATCAAACATATCAGAGGGCACCCATGAAGATAAATTCTCCCAATGCCACTGGCCTTCATACCACACATCTCATGCGAGGAAGTACAAAATTTATCAACAAGATCATTTAAATTAATTTTTTTTAAGTATAAGATTTGGTTTGAACTCCTACCTTTTTATATAATTATTTTTGGTTGTTGTTTAATAATAATCTTTACTTTATAATAAAAATAATTATAATCTTTAATTTAAAATATTTATTATAAAAAATTAAAATATCAACAACCCGTGCAAGAACTAGTTTAAAATAAAAGAATTTTCGACCATGTGACATCACATGATCAACTTATTCGAATTCTGTGTAATATAATATGGATATAGAACAAACTTAAAAATAATTTCGAAAGTCAAACATTTAAAAAAAAAGAACAAAATAAGGGCACATGACAAAAATACAAAATTACCCTAAAATAAAAGGAGCGTGCACGTAATTAAGCCATTTATGTATGAAAGTCTTAAGTAATGAATTATTAAAAAAAAAAAATCTTAAGTTTTGAGTCTCATGGCAAAAAGTTCATTGTGTTCCTATTTATCAGTCATATCTTAAATAAACATACTCTTTAAGAAATACAATTATTACTTAGATTTCTAATACATTAATTAATCCATCTGGTCCTATTTATAGGGCATATTCTAGAAGAATTCTTTGGTCCTATTTATAAGACATTTTGCATTTTCTAGGAAGCTATTTTGTCTTTTTTGTCTTTTATCCATTAATGTGGAATAATACATTATGAAATTTCCAATACAGGATAAGATGGTAAAATTGTAATGTTAATGTATTTTTTTTAAAGTTTCAAGAAACTTAACTACGTTCTTTGATCCGTGTCATATGAATAAGTATGCCCTATAAATATTTTTTTTCCATTATACCCTTTTTTTCTCCGTAATCATTAATTTTCTCCACTGTTTACAAAAAACAATACCTTATTAAATAGGGCTAAACGTAAAAAATAACATTTATTACACTCTTCAAATCATAAAAAAAAAGGTATAAAAGGAAAAAAAAAAAAAACTTCTTTAAAAAACAACAATTAAATAACAAGGGAGGGAATAACAGTGATATGTTATGTGTATGATATTAAGATTGAATGCTTTTAGGAAAACGAGAGAGAATAATCAGACGCAAGAGTGAAAATTGGAAGAACAATAATAGGATAAACGGATGCGTAGAAGCAAGGCAGAAAGAGAATTAGGGTAAGAGGAGCACGTGCCATTGAATCAGCTTCCAGCAACAGGCGCTTTGGGCAATCTCAATTTGTACGATAGGAGATTGGATGTAAGTTTACACTATTATACAAAATTTGAGGCTGATTAATTATTTTACTGCTATTCATTCGCATGATAATAGTTGATGCTGTTTTTTTTTTCTTTTTTCTTTTTTTTTTTAAATTTTGTTTTGGTGTGGTTATGAGCAATGTGTTAATGAATTGGAATGGAGAGTGTGGTGTTTTACTTGCCTGAGGTAAGATTAGAACAAAAACAATGTATCTAAGTGTATGTTTGGTTATATGGTGGAAAATCACGTTGGACTCCAAAATCTTCACGTTTGAGGTGGAGCAACTGCAAGTAGCTTCTGCCTTCGAGAATCAATTTTAAGAAAACAAAACGTGCATCCAAACATGCACTAAATAGGTCTGAAACAATTGTGAAGTAAGATTTTTGTTTGTTTTTTTAGATAAATTAATTGTATGAGAAATGTTGCATTTGTTAGTAGGTTCAGAACTGCTGCTTTAAAAAAAAAAAAGGACACTTCACAGAAATTATTTCTGTTAGACATTGACACCTGGAGCTAGATTCTCCACTCGACTTTGTTTTTGTGTAGTTTCCATTAAGTTATCATTTTCACTGATATTATAGTTATTGAATTCACTCATTTCAAAGTCCGGATGAGTTTAACTTCCCTTTGTATTCGTTACTATCATTTTCGCATACCTATCTTTTTGCTATATATGATTGAAACTATCTTAAATCAACATCGAAGTACCTTTTGCATGCGTATTTGAAGCTCTTTGTCAGGTTTTGGGATTTTCGATTTGAGCTATCTAATATATATTCTCGATTGGGCTGTAGATAGATTGAGTTGAGGGTGCTTTTTTTTCGTAGATCTTTATTTGGTTTATATTGATTTACCTCATCGGCTTCCTTTCTCACATCTTCGGCATCTTCGGCATCTCTCTTTATCCACTTTTTTTGTAATTGGCAATATTCAGAATTTCACAAATGAATAAAATAACACTATGAATGATGATATCTATCAATTTATAGTAAGATAACTTCAAACAAATGACTAAAGAAAACATAAAGTAAACGGCAATATGTTTCTCTTTTCTTTGTTAAGCAGTTATTATGTAATTTCCGTGTAATGGTAGAAAATCTGGACAAGTCTTTGGTGCTTTAACTCAATTTTCACACTAAGTTGCTCATAAGCTGTTTGATGAAATGCTTGAACTACAAAATGATTGCTCGTTCCACTACTCAGATTTTTCAACTTTCGAGGTTTCATGATTCATCTACTGTATTTTGGTGCTTTCAATCTTGAAATTTTATCCCTTTCCTCTGGGCCCATGCATCTGCCTTCACCTCTGTTTTAGCCCAAGTTGCTTCCCAAGTCAATTTAATTGTTTTTTCTGACTTGAATCTTATCTACCAAGCAAATATCATGGCAATTCAGATCAAAGATGTCAGTTAATAATTTTGATTCATATATGCAGTATTTATTTGTCCTGATAAAGTAAAGAGAATACATATATGGTGTATATATTTGAGTGCTTGTTAATCCAAAAGCTTTGGATCATTTGTCTGATCCTAATTTGTTTTAAGACTGGCAGTTGCACTTGCTGTTGAATCTAATGCTGCAGAAACCTGGTCAGCATGGAGAATGAGTGTTTTCTTGGATGCATCTTGCAGCATTTATAGTTTTTGTGTACAAAACATACGAAGAAATGCTTGTAAACTTTTTATAGTATGCATGTTAGAGCTGTGATCTGTGGAGCTTCAAATTGCAAAGCAATTAGATTGTGATTTCTATTATCTACTTTGTTTGAGGTTGACTTGAAACCTTTTTCTCTCTATAAAATTAATTCCATAGTTTTCTCTGATTTTTTTTTCGGTCTACAGCACATGAGCATTGCTAGACAGCATACCCTTGGGGGCGGGGGACATCATGTATTGGACTATCTGAAGCGCATGCAGGCAGAGAATCCTGCTTTCTTTTATGCAGTCCAGGGTGACAATGGTCACTCGACAGGAAATATATTTTGGGTTGATGCAACATCTAGAATGAACTACTCATATTTCGGGGATGCTGTCATATTGGATACGACCTATAGGACTAACCGTTATCGGGTACCGTTTGCCTCTTTCACCGGGTTTAATCATCATGGGCAACCTGTTTTATTTGGTTGTGCATTGATTCCAAATGAATCTGAGTCATCATTTATATGGCTATTCAAGACTTGGCTCCATGCCATGTCTGGACGCCATCCTGTCTCCATTACAACAGACTTCGACCCATTCATACAAGTTGCTGTTGCCCAAGTTCTCACTTCAACTCGCCATCGGTTCTGTGGCATATTCAGAGAAACCCGAGAGAAGTTGTCGCATCTATTCCAGTCACATCCTACTTTTGAAACTGAGTTCAAGAAATGTGTTGATGAGAGCGAGACCATTGATGAGTTTGATTCTTATTGGCAATTGCTGTTGGAAAGATACTACATCATGGATAATGAATGGCTTCTGTCACTGTACAATGCACGACAACATTGGGTCCCTGTCTACCTGCGGGACACTTTCTTTGGGGAAATATCTCTAACCGAGGGAAATGAATGTTTGAACTTTTTCTTTGATGGATATATGAATGCTTCCACCACCATCCAGCTACTGGTTAAACAATATGAGAAAGCTGTATCAACTTGGCATGAAAGGGAATTAAAAGCAGATTATGACACTATTAATAGCAGCCCCATTTTAAAAACACCATCTCCTATGGAAAAGCAAGCTGCAAGTCTTTATACAAGAAAAATATTCATGAAATTCCAAGAGGAGTTAGTGGAGACTCTTGCAAATCCTGCTACAAAAATTGATGACTCGGGAACTATCACTACTTATCGAGTTGCTAAATTTGGAGAGAACACAAAATCTCACATTGTCACTTTTAATTCTTTTGAGATTAAAGCTAGTTGCAGCTGTCAGATGTTTGAATATTCAGGAATTATTTGTAGGCATATATTAGCAGTTTTCAGAGCTAAAAATGTTCTCACACTTCCATCTCAATATGTGTTGAAACGGTGGACAAGAAATGCAAAAACCGGTGCTTTGTTGGATGAACATGCATCTGAGTTTCAAAGAGATTCTAATGAATCTGCAACAGTTCGTTATAACAATCTGCGTCAAGAAGCGATCAAATACGTGGAAGAAGGTGCAAAATCTATCCAAATCTATCATGTTGCTATGAAAGCTTTGCAAGAAGCCGGTAAGAAGGTTTCTGCCACAAAAAATCAAAGTACTGGAACTGCAGAGGGAGCTACAATGGCCAATGGAGGTAGAGATGAATTGCTTGCAGCAGATGCAGATGTTCCAATCTATCAATCTGCGGTTAGTTCATTCAAACTCAAACTGTGGTTAGTTTCTTTGATTACTACCACAGAGAAAAAATTAGCTTTTAATCAATTTAATTGAAAAATTGACATAAAGACTAATAGCGCAAGCGGAAATGAACTTTAGGGACCAATTTGAAACAAAAATAGTCGAGGGACAAAAGTGAGACAAACAATTAACTTATGAGACCGAATGAGCAATTTTGCTTTTAATTAAAAAAACATTTGGTCAATAGGACACTTGGAGATCATACATCCTATTGATTTCTATTGAAGTCTTTAAGCCTTTTGTAGGTTGTAAGTCATTAACATTGGGTATCTGATATTTAAAAGAATGCATGCTTTTCATATGGCTTTATTCTAGGAATCCAGATTCCATATGTTTTGTTATAACATGTTTATTGGTTGGTAATTAACTGTTTTTCGTATTTGAAATAATGGTGTCATTTTTTCGTTGTAGCCAACCCCAACCTTGTGGGATATGGCTCTGATTGCTGTATTTTATGACTATGGCAATCTTCTTTCCTCATCCCCTGTTAAAGATTAAGTTTTCCCATTTTTAAGAAATAGAAATCGCATCGGTAGTAAATTTAATTGAGTCTGTTATTAATGAACTTGAGAAAATCTTAATTGCATATGATTATGCTAAAAATAATGAAGTAGAATTATGGCAACAAATTTATGTTTGCATGTGGCTCGTATGTATGCAAATACATGCTGTATAATACAAAAATCTCCCTTTGGATCCTATTCATCAGGAGGAGAAGCAAAAGAAAATCCAAGAGTTGACTGCCGAATTAGAGATTACAAATCAACGATGTGAAGTTTATAGGGCAAACTTGCTGGCTGTGCTTAGGGATATGGAAGAACAGAAGTTAAAGCTATCAGTGAAGGTCCAAAATGCAAGACTAAGTTTGAAAGAGTGATTGCATTTTTTTTTCAAGTGTGAGCTACAAAAGTAGGCACGGGGAAGCATTTCAATTTCATTGAACGCATACTAGCATTGTAGAAGTGTTTTTTTACCTGTGCATGTATTATAACATTTTCTTATATAAAAATAACGAATTTCTGTGATGTCTTTCTGTATTTTCGTATGCCCAACTCTCGGACGAAATCGCATGATCTTTTTACATGTAGAAACACTTTTCCTTGTGAATTGTTGCCTGGTGGTGAGGTTCTTTCATCCCTCTAAGATCCACCAAGTCTGGAGGTAAAACGAGGAGCGCACATCCAAGTTTGGCTCGTATCTGTTGATGAACTGTATGAGAAATGTTGCATTTGTTAGTAGGTTCAGAACTGTGGCCTCCAAATAAAAAAGGACACTTCATAGAAATGTCTGACAGTAGTTGGCATAAACTTATCATTTTCACTGATATTCTAGTTATTGAATTCACTCCTTTCAATTCCTGAGTATAACTTCCCTTTCTATTCGTTATCGATTGGAATACCTATCAGAGAAAAAGAGCGAGGGGATTAGCGTGGGGCTGTGTGAGAAACCCAAAACTTGTACGCGTATGTTTTTTTTTTTTTTTTTTCCTTCAAATATTTATGGTAAAACTTTAAAATTTGTATGTTATCCTTAGCTTATGAAGAATAATTTGTTTTTCTTAATTATGTCACAAGTTCCTGAAGTTTGGGGTATTTTTGTCAGATACCTTTATACTTTTTTCAATGTCTGACTCTCCGAAGTTACTTCTGGATTTGTCATATACCTCTACTATCAATTCTGGCTAATTTTGATTACATGTAACATCATAATCCTAGTTAGACGTAGAAGGTTTGTCATGTGGTTCCGTGTGATGTCACAAGGCCGAAGACAAACTCTCTTCAATTCTTTTTTTTTCTTTTTTTATTTAGCTAAAAATATAAAAATATTAAGTTTTTTAGTTTTTTAAATTTTTTTAAAAAATGATTTCCGCCCACGGGCCACTAGGTGCTTAACATCCTGCGTCTGATCAGGTTTCCGATGTTACATGTCAGCAAAATTGACCAGAATTGGTAGTAGGGGTATATGACAAATCCAAAAGTAATTTCGGAGAGTCAGACATTGAAAAAAAATAAGGGTATTTGGCAAAAGTACTTCAAACTTCAGGGACTTGTGAGATAATGAAACTTAAAAAAAAAAAACCTTTGAACAAAGGAAGGATCTGGTTACATCAGGTCAAATTATAACGATGCTCATAGCTTTTGGGTTTTCATTTTGAGAAAATAGATGGTGCACTGTAAAGATTTTTTACATCATTAATGCATCATCCACCATTCACACGTGTATGGTGGTTCATTTTTAAATAAAAGTAATACAAATGAATGATGGATGATAATGTAAAAAGAATTACACCGTCAATGCACATCCATTAATTTCTTTGATGTTCCCTGGGTTGGAATTTTTTACTCCCATTTTATATTTTCAATGGCAAAAAAACTTTAGCGTTTTAATTTTTTCCAGCAAAAAAATATACCTTTCCGTCATGTTTGAAACGGAAAAGTGTAATTTTTTCCCTCATGTTGAGATGAGAGCATTTGGAATGAGTGAAACGTGAGGTAGAAGAGTATGTGACTCTAGCCTGGAGCTAAATCTTCTTCTATGGTTGGTTCCATGACTTCAAATGCTGGTGCACTTGGCTGCCGCGTCAAACATGGGAGTCAACAAACATATAGAGTGAGCGATGCAAGCTTATCTCTTATTTTTTCGTCTCAAACACTATGGAAAGGTATATTTTTCTGTCTCAAACATAACAGAAATATATATATTTTTGTTGCCGATATCTCGAAGACAGAAAAAATTAAAATACTAAGATCTTTTTGATCATTGAAAATATAAAATAAATGGGGGTAAAAAATTCAAACATGGTGTCAAAATTCAAAACCCTAACTTTTTATACAATGTGAATTTTACTATACACTCGTTGATTAATAATTATATGTCATCTAAAATCATTTGTGTTACCAACGGGGGTTGGCTCAAGTGGTGCGATCCTGCCAACTTGAGAACTTGGGAATGGGGCCTGAGACCAAGAAGTCTCAGGTTCGATCCCCGGTTAACACACCCCGTTGGGAGAGGCATAGGAACGCGACCTCATGCATGATTAGTCTCAAGGGTTCCCTGGTATTAAGGGTACTCTTGGGGACACCTGTGATACTGGTCAAAGAGTACAAACCAAAAAAAAAAAATCATTTGTGTTAAATTTGAGAAAAATTAAACATCATTGAATATATATTCAAATAGTTTTATTTTCATATACTTTTAAGACAAATATTTTGTTAATTTTAACGTATATAAATTAAGTACTAAATGATTTTGTATTTTTGTGAAATTTGATATAAACGATGATTTATGGAATAAGATCTTTGAATCCAATGGTTGATTCGATTTTCATATACTTTTAATGCATATATTTTCGTTAACTTTAACGTATATAAATGAAGTATTAAATGATTTTGGATTTTTGTGAAATTTGATATAAGCGATCTATAGAATAGAAACTTTCAATCGAATGGTTGATTCGATTAAATTTGACTTGATGTAGGAGTTATAAGCAGCGTAAGAGTTGGTGTAATTTAACTTGGTGTAAATGGATCATCTTCTTTTCTAAAAGGCATTTTGAAATTTGGGTTAAGGAAATTAAACCCCTTAATGTTTGATTTGTGTTATAGGGCTGGCCAATTGGCCCAACAAGTTTTTTATTTTTAGAAAAAAAAAAACTTAAGACAAGGGGAGATAATTTTGCCACCCCACTTTGAATTCTCATCACCCCACAATACAAGTAAAATTTCAAAAGGCTTATTTAACATTTTAGTCCCAGAATTTAGGTGTTCTTTTGGAATTGGTCCTTAAATTTTTTTTTCGATGATTTGGGTTTCTAAACTTTGTTTAATTTTTGGAAATGGTCCTTTCGTCACTTAAGTGATGATATAGCCGACGACATGTCACGTTACTCTCACAATATCGACGGGTGATGTGTTATGTAGAGTCACGGGACATTGCATGATTTTTTTTATTAAAAAATATTCTTTTAAAATTAATTAAAAGATTCAATTTTCTTTTAAAAAATACAATTTTTAATTATTTTTAATAAATTTGAATTTTTTTATTTTAAAAAATTCATGTGGTATCTTCTGGCACGTTACCTATCGATGTGACATATCCTCGACCATATCACCACTTAAGTGATGAAAGGACCATTTTCAAAATTTGAGCAAAGTTTAGGGATTCAAAACATCGAAAAAAAAGGTGAAGGACCAATTCCAAAAGAGCACCTAAGTTCAGGGGCTAAAAACTTAAATAAGTCTTTCAAAAATAGACTTAAGTCCAAAAAATAACTAGTTTAGAAGAAAAAATTTCTTCGCTCCCTATTTTCCCAATTCCTTTCGTCACTACACTCACGACTGGCTCCCCTCACACACACATGTCTCATTTCCATCTCCCTCAATCTCTCACCACACTACTCTCTCTCTCCTAATTATTCAACAACTTCCTACTCTCACTATCATTGACAACAAGGTAAGAGTTGCTACCTTTACCAATTTTATGGAGTTAGGGTTTTGTGTTTACTCATCTGTTGCTTGCATGTTGTTTGTTGTTCATATGAGGTTGTGGGTTTAGTTAATTTCGGGTTTTTGTATGGGGTGTTGGTAATAGTTTACAAAACTGTCATGTGAAAATGTGAATTGTTGTATTGATTCATCGGTGAAGAGAAGTATTTGTTCATGAGTAGACAGACGTGTCTTTTCATGAATGAAAAGACACATTTCTTTACTCATGAACATATACAAGTATTGAAGAAATATGTTATAAATAAAATCCCTTGGCATGAATGTGATATATAGATTCATGTATAGAAATTCCTCTCTAAATCATTCAGATTCTTTCTTGAAAGTGAGATTCTCAAAATTGCTGACTGAAAATCTCTGGATGTTTGGATAAATCCTGAAGTCAATTTGCCATAACCCTGCAGCAAATAGTGGGGGCGAATAACGATTTAAGAACAGTGTTGGAGAACACATTTCAAGTACATAATTATTATTGTTGTTGTTTCTTATTATCGTTTGCAAATACAATTATCCAAGTAAGTTTCTTTTCTACCCCATACCATTTTCCTACAATCTTAAGTCGTTATTATGGGGGAGAGAAGATATGGAAGTTCTCTGAAGAATATATGTTTGAAAGAATCACAAAGATTTGAAAATGATGTCAAAAGATGATGCACTTTCTTCTTACAAGTTGGAGAAATCAACTTTATTTTTGTATTCGTGACAATGGTGAAAGGTACACATTTTTGATTCTTGCATGACAATTATATAAATGAAATTGTTCTTCATTGTGAAAACACATTGCGGATGAATTCTTAGTTTTAGATATTAAATAAATGGTCTTATAAATAGTGGTGATCATTATTTGAGTAGTGTCATGAAAATTGGACATGATTTCCTTTGATTTAGTGTATGTTTGGATGAGCGTTTACAAAATTGATTTTGAATGTAATTGATTCTGTAGAATTGATTTTGGTTATAATTGAGTTTGTGGTAAAGTGGTTTGGTAAAGTGATTTTAGTAAAATATTGTTGTTTGGAAAATTTGGATCAAAATTGATTCTAAATGTGCAATTACCAAAATGGGTTTATATTTCATGTAGAATCTTTTGTAAAATAAATAATAGTAGTCACTTATTGACATAAAACAAAATATGATAATTAACTTTCAAAGTGCAGTTACAGAAAATGTTATAACTAGCATCATAATAGCAATTACACATACTGCAACCATTTAAGAGCAAATAATTAATAGTGCATTACAATTTTAAAATATAACTACTTGTTAATTAACTTGTATTGTATAATTTCATCTTGAATTGAATCTCGGGTATTATTCATCTCAGCTTGGGATGAGTACAAGTTAACTTCATCATCTCCATCATCATCTTCATCTTCATCTTCATCTTCATCTTCAAGATTTATGCCTTCATCTTCATAACGATCAAAATCTATATCATGATCAACATTTCTTCTAATGAAGTTGTGTAAAGCCATTGTTGCACAAACTATTTGAACTTGTGTTTCAAATTTGTACTTAGGCATGCGACGCAAAATTGCAAACTTGTTTTTCCATACACCAAAAGTTCTTTCTATTGTGCACCTTAAACTTGAGTGGTAAAAGTTGAATACTTCATTATGGTTTGCAAATCCAGATTTACGTCTAAAATCAAGAAGATGATAACGCTCACATCTATAAGGACCAAGAAACCCCGTCGGTGTTGGATAACCAGCATCTACCAAGTAATATTTATCTAAAGATAACACGAAAAAATAAAATTAAAAAATTTAAGGAAAAATTTCAACAAAAAAAAGTAAATCAACTATATTCACAGAAAGTGCAAACCTGGTGGAGGACGTGGAAAGTTCATGTTAGCATTTGTGAGAGCATGTTCAAACACACGAGCATCATGGGCTGTACCTTCCCACCCAGGCAATACAAAAGTAAAACACATGTTCCAATCACATACCGCCATTATATTTTGTGTTGGATATCCCTTTCTCCCAATAAATCTTCCTTGTTCGGAAGGGGTAATAACACATGGAACATGAGTACCATCAATTGCTCCTATGGCATTCTTAAAAAATGGCCAGTATCGCTTATCATTTTTAATTTTTTCATGAGTATCACGAAACTTAGGATCTTGTGGCCTAATATATTTGAAAGATAACTTCAAGCAAGCAATTAGAACTTTGTGTATATGTCTACTTATAGTCTCTCCGGAGTGTTGAAATATTTCTTGAAGCATTCTATTACCTAACCCATGGCCAACCATGTTTAAGAACATACCTACCATTTCTTCAACCCCCATGCGATTAGTGGGTTTTAAACCAAGATCAACTAATTCAGTGCAAAGCTTATAGAAAATATGTTTTTCCATGCGAAATTGCTCATAACAACGAATGGGATGCCCTTGCAATATACCTTGCACCCATGCATGACCTGTTTGGTCTCTAGTTCTACATGGCTCTTTACATAAATATTTTATTGCATACTCACCGACGAGTGCCCCAACATAAGAAGCTTCTTCCATAATATCATCATTTTCGTTGGTATCTACCTTAAGCTGTTCTTTCCAATCAAAACTCATTCCTAGTGAAAAAATTACAATGCCACTGTTAATAACAATAATAATAATAATAATTTTTTTTAATAAGAAAAAGAAATTCATTAAAGACAGGACAAAGTATAAGCAAAACTCTAAGCCCACAGGAACCAGAATTCACAAACAGCAAAAGCTATCCCAAATTTACATAGTAAACCATAAGCATTCTAGCAGACAAAATAAGAAACCAAGCCCAACAAACAACCAGTCCCCAACGTGAATGTGCATAGATTGATAACAGATTCAATAGCTTATACTTCTATCTGCTCAAATCTGAAGTAACTCATCCAGGAACCACGAAATTCTCCATAGTGTAAGAAAAAAAAAATAATAATTAAAAACACATGAAGTAAGAAAAATTCTCCATAGTGTATCTAACATGCTACCAAATCAGTAAATTTTACATTAAATAAACAACAAGATCCAAACAAAAAGAAAAATAGAATACCATTCTAAGAAAATAGAAAGAAAAAACAGAATAGCATCCATACTTTTAGGAAAACATGATTTTCAAACATAAAAACATAAAAAGCACTATTTTCAAACAACTAGCCATCCTACATCCCACTTGCTAGTAGTCCAATTCCTAGTACACATACAACTAAGCCTACATGAATGGAAATGGACTATCTGTTGCCTGCCTCAACCAATGCAACCTTTTCTCCTCAAAACCTCTCAATGCAACAAACATCTCCCTAGCTGGCTTAAACATCATAAGTTGACAGCACTTGGTATGCAAATCAAGATCATTTGAAACCTCATCCAAGTACTGAAGCTCAGCCATCACTTCTCCAATTGATGCACTAGTAACAACATCATTGCGTGACCTACATGTCTCGGCTATGACACTAACAGCCTCAGCTATCTTTGAGGAGGCAGTGGTTTTTTTCTTTTTTTTCTTTTCAACAAGACTAATTCTCTTTCTTTTATCTCCACTCTTTTGGCTACCAACTCCTTGGCTAACAGTTCCTTGAGAAGCATTTATGTCAATATCCGCAAGCTCATTTGTTGCTCCTACACTGGCATCTTCACTATCACCCGAGGCTTCCAGCATACTATCTAGGCATGGACGATATCCCTCATTGTCATCACCACCATGCCCATTAGGCAATATCCCACATGAGGGTGCCCAAGCAAACTATCCTGTAGCCACTGCACCCTTGAAAAGTTCAGTCAATTCTCTAGCAAATGGAAGCCCCTTGTTCCTAAATTTTCCATATTGAGGGTTTTCCTGTATGTTTACAACTAATCATGGTAAGATAAAAGGACAAAATATAAACTAAAGTGTTTTAAACATGCACATTTTGTTAGTCACTTACTAGTTGCTTGCTCTCCCACCACTCATCCGGTGCAGCCACGGTATTCCTCACACTATCCCATCCTAAGCCAGTTTCTTTGCCAAATAAATTATACCATGCTCGCCAATCTTTTCTCAAGTTATCGTACCTATTTTTCAACTTTGCCTTGTCATATTTCCTTCCAGTCAACTCATTAAACTTGGAAACTATACATTTCCACCCTTCTTAGTAAAGCTACTACCACGGCGTTCCCCCTGTGAAACTTGTTCCAAACATGTTGTAATGAAGCATTCAGTGGCTTTAGGATCCCAACAAGCCTTTTCTTTCAGCACTTCATTGTTACTCATCTATATACATCATATAGGAAATAACAAACACTATCAAGCATCAACTATTAGTAAGTAGAGTGGATTCTATCAAAACTTCAAAAAACAGCCATAACAGCAATAAGATTACAGCCATAACAACAATGACAAAAGAAGCATCTCAACTTTATATTTTGTCTCAACCCCACATACTAATATAAAAACACCCTTGGTCCCAGTATTAACCAAAACAGCCATAACAACAATAAGATTACAGCCTTAACAGGCCAAAATATATGAGTATATTTTTGACAGCAGAGGTTCACAATGCAGGGCTTTGTTGATTATGCTATTGAGTGGACTGCGTTGCCTTAAATTACAAGATTTCTTGTTTAAGTAATTATTCCACACTGTTAATGAACAGATTATACATATTCCGTTTCATTTCTGAAAAGGACATTTAAAGTCTGATATATTTATTATGTTCTGATTCATTTGGGAGCTATAGCCTATAAGGCACCTAGGTTTTATGTATCAGAGTTACGTAAGTTGGCACCAGAACACATACTATAGTTTCAAACAATGTATTTCACCTAAATTCTTCAAGGATAATGGAAAACAGAATCCAATAAAAAAAATTAATTAATTGAAGAGAAAATAAGTTCACCTCACCCACCAAAAGTAATTACATATTAAAAAATAAAGACCAGGTACAATGCTAGCTGGGTATTAGTCAGTGTAAAATTTGCACTAAGGCCAGTACATAAGATTCAAAATAGGTTGGACACCACTATAGCAGAGAGATATTGAAGTTGCTAGGGGCAAGTTTCAATTATGGAATGCCTTGCAGTCACATTGATTAAACCTCACTGCCTTGTATTAATGCTGGCATGGTATCTCCTTTAAACAACATATGGCATCTTCTGGTTTTTTGTGGAAAGGAGGACTCATAAATGAAAAAAAGTTGGGAGATAGCATAGGCATGTAAAATTGGTGATCAGATTCCATTTATGTGGGGGACACTTAATATCTTCTTCAACAAGAATGAAAGTAATAAGTGAAAAACTAGAAAAAAAGAATGTGAATGCTGTAAATTGTAGCCAAAAATGGTTACTCTATGCCTTCTTATTAATTACAGCATTGTTATATGTATAGATCAAAGAATTAGCTGCTACGTTACAAAAAAAAAAAGAATTAGCTGCTGGTTGGAAAACACTTGTCACTACTTTAGTTTAAAGAAATAGGTACTAGAAAAGTTTTATATCCCTTAATCTTCTCAGCTTGATTAGAGTTAGTTATAGTCCAACATAACTTCTAAACACGGAGGGTTTAGAATAAAAAGATGTTTTTTTTTTTTTGAAGTGGGACAAAAAGATGTTAAATAATTATGTTATTAGTAAATACCATCATTTACGAAATAAAAATAATGAAATTTTATGAAAAAAGAAATGGACTACTTTAGCCGTCATCAGCAAGCCATAGAAAATTTCAGTCACTGAAAAGTATATGAAACCAAATATCAAAAATTCAAAATAAGATGCCAATTTATAATCAAACAAAACATAGTCCAACATTGGGTTCTAACTGTTCATTTATCAACAACAAAACACAAATGACATTTGAAAAAGTACATCATTATGTTCAGGAAGTAGATCAATGCTAATAACACAAAACCAGAGTATTGAAGATATCACACTGAATATTCAAGTACAACTTCGGTCACTAGACTCTTCATGGATATCAATGATCTAGAAAAGATAAGAGATGGTTCCTTTAACGGTATGTCCAACACTTCTAGAACTGTCTAAACCAGTAATTTGCAAACATTGAATTTCAAGCATTGATCCTGCTACTAGAATACCAAGCCATTGTATGTAAGCATTAGAAAACAGGATTCATGTGGCTGATTCCCAGATTTCAGAACTCTTCAATTTCCATCACAATCTTCCTTATTCCTATTAAAGAACCTAATAGTCGTTTCCTGTATGATTATCAATCACGAGGTTTCTTGCAGCCTATACATGTTATTTAGACAAAAGTTCTAAAGGTTCAGAAAGAACTCATACATCCAAAAAGTGTTCTCTTAAACACATCACCTATATTTGTTAAGTTCAAATACCATGCAGCAAGAAAACTCATCTTAAAAGCATTTTTTTCCTTATATACAATGTGCTGAATGCATTACCTTTTTTGACCAATTCACTTTACTAAAATGATAAAAGCTCAAAGCATGCTCGCTTCAAGCCCTATCTCTAGGTAGATTAACTTAAAGGATATTTGGCTTATCTCTCTTTCACCATGATAGCAGTTTAGACTTTATCACACCGACTGCATCTTCCATTAAGATATGGCATGATAGCAAACATTGAATTAAATTATTTGTGACCAAAGAGACCACACCTTTTCTTCATACTTAGTGCTCATACTAGAGAATCGTGCACTAAGTCATCATTTATGACTAAAGGACTACCAAAACACCCATAAACTTCAAATTGCAATCCTTTTCAAACTAAAATTATCAAATGCAGAGCTATATGAACAACATTGTGACCAAAATAACAAGAAATTATACTGACTCAAATAGAACCAATCATACTTATAAGGCAGCTTAATGTTATGAATACATAATTTTCAAAGCAAAACAAGCTACAATTACACCTGCGTGTATCTTTTAACATAACTTCACTAAAAAAACGAAACTAAATTGAGAGAATAAGCTACAACTTACCTCAGGCCACTTGACTTTTTTGAAGCAAATGAAAGTTGGTAGCCTCCCTGCAACTTAATCTCAGCAAATGAAAGTTGTGAGGGACAAGGAGAGTGACCTCCGTGTATATATAGAGAAAGGAGATGAGAGTGGGAGTTGGTAACATTAGAAAGCTACGGTTGAAAATAATAAATTTGCAATAAATTTCCACACTCTTCTATGCAGCAACAAGAGGAAGAAGTGATATGAGATAAAGGAGATATATACACTAAAAAAACACAAATGAAGCCTAACCAAGTTGTGAAGGAATTGAATTTATTACTATCCTAATCCTTAAACAAGTTGAAGAGAAATTAAAATATAGTTGTTTTGAAGAGTTGGTGAGCGGTGATTTGGTGATAGCCATAAATACACTGTCGGTGATTGGAATTGAACAAAGGGAAAGCCAGAAACAAGTTGGGAAAGGGAAAACCATCAACAGACATGAAGAGAATGGCGGGGAGGGCAAGAAGGAGAACTTACCTAACATTGGAGATCTGAAAACCCAAAATTGATTCTCCTTTGATGCAGAAGCGATCCATACCTGCTTCAATCCAAACTCGAGTTTGGAGAGCCGAATCGATTCTCAGCAGGAAACCCAAACAAGTTGATTTCGCGTTATTGGAGAAGAAACGCGAGTTTGGAAGAGGGGAACGCTGAACCAAACGTACCCTTAAGGTAACTGCAAGGGAATATATACTTGCATTATGGGCCATGGACTGCTGAGTAGTGATTGAGCCAAACGAGGTTTTAAACTTGTTTTGATGAACAATTGTATCCCTATGTAAGGTGGCATGAAAGAAATTTTGCAAGAGTTATAAAAATGAAAGTAAAAGTAAAGCCAAGTCTGTTTGGAGTCGCATAATTGGAATATATTGGTAAGGAATACTTCGCGGAAACAATCGCATCCCAGAATGTCATATTATGTAGAATGTGATATTGTTATTTTTTTCTAACGAGGATTTTTTTTAAAGTATTAGAAATGAAAATTTATTTTGAAAATTGTAGGGGATTTGGGAGAGAATTTTCAAAATGAAATGATACTCTTTTGATTATGTTTTTCTATATTAAAGAATTTCTATGATGAGTTATTAAAGTTGTTATTTATTATTGGAACTTAAGTGTATATTAATAAGATATGATGTTATTCAAATTAGAATTATATCATATGAGATTTTTTAATCACTTAAGCAATAATATGAAAAGTTGGCACTAAAGTTTTGTCTCATTTTATAAGCAAAATAATATAGTTAAGTGTATATTGAAGTTATTATTTGCTTGTATGTTGATGACATGATTATATTTGGGACAAGTGCTAGTATCATGTAAAATAATCATGGTTAATATGCATTGTTTTCTTTTGCATGTTCCCTCACGAAATTTATTAATGATTTTATGTGATGTTAATGATGTCTATAATCATTGTTTCATTTATTGCACTTGTTAAATATATAGAACTAGAAAGTTTCTATCTTCGAATTTAGGATGAAAGTTCTTGAAGAGATAGAGATTATTTTAGGGATTAAAGTGAGCAAAGATAGTGGGGGTTTACTCACTATGATGTTAAATGTAGTGGGGGTTTACTCTCTATGTTGTTTTGCACATATTAAAGAGAATTTCTAATTGGAACTTTGCTCAAATTGAGTGCTAGTGTCATTGATACTCTTATGTAGGTTATACATTGAACTAGAACATATATTTCTTTTGTTTTGAATGCTTGCAAGGTACATAATTGATCAGGGATTGATCATTGAAAAGAAATTAGAAGATTTCTAGGATTTTTCAAGCGATGCCGAAATGATACATAAATGCTAGTTGGAATAACTAGTGCAAGTGACAATAAACTTATGCCTGAATGGATATTAATCCTTGGCGGATAATTAGTTTCTTGAGATTCAAATAAATGGACATATAAATCTTTCCACTTTGGAATTTGAGTATGTTGATTTAATAGAGGCATGTAAAGAGGTAAAATGGTTGGAAGACATGTTATAAGAAATAATGTTGTTGTAACACCCCTAATTTTCGGCTCCCGGATAATAAGGAAATTAATAATAAAGTTTTATTATTAATTTATATAAATTTTCCAAGTTTATATTTGTATTTAATTAGCCTTGAAATATAAAAATAGGTGAAGGTATTTTTATATGGTGAATATATACAAAAATATGGATATTGCATTTTAGTCCTTGGATTAGGACCCAAATGTAATATTAGAAAGGTTCTTGGAGGGAAAAATTTTAAAAGTATTAATTTTTAAATTTTACACTGATCTAACCGGTTAGTAATGCCCTGTAACCGGTTACACGATGAACCCAGAAACTGGGTTAGTGCGTTTTGATGAGTAATCACTTGATTAATCCACGAATTCGCCACGAAATCAGCCCAAGATTAGTGGGAAACACGCGTCGGTATGCATGGCAGTGAAATCCCTCTATAAAAGGATGAAGTGTTGACGAATTTTAGGGTTGATTCTTTGAGTTTGGTGTGGAGGCTTTGTTTAGGGTTCTAAGTTTCATCTCTGAAATTCTTCTTTGATTCTGAGAGGTAGACTTTGAGTGATACACGAACACGAAGCTTACATTCAGAGCTTCGTGTTGATACAAAATTTGTAAGCCAAAAGTGTGTGTGGAATGAGAAATCGATCTTGGAAGTTGAAGTTGGAAAGCTGATTCTGTGTTTTTCTTGTTTCTGGAAGCTGGACTTAAGCTTTAATTTTGGTAAGTACAGATAACTTTTAAGCCTCAAATCACTTCGATTCTTTAGTGCATGTTATCTAGAGCAAGTTCTAATTGTTTTTCCTATATTGTTTGGTCAATCTCTATGTCAAAATCCCTGGTGTTTGGACCCTGTTGCTGAAAAACGTGGTTGAGAGCAGAACCTAGAATTTCTGTGGAGTTTGTGGATTTTCTTCAATCTCAGTGATTATACTCATCAAACACGACTTTGAGGTATGAGAGAAGTTTACCTTATACTAGATTTAGACTAAAATCGTGTGTTTTAGGATTTGAGTCAACAAAGACTCAAAAGGGCATTATGTGAAAAGATTAAAAAGGCTTGGAGGCCAATTCTGTGACTCAATTCTTTTTGAGCAAGTTTGACAATCTGCATGCAAGTGATTTTGATGATTGAATCATAATCTAAATGTTTATTATGAGTTTTGTGGTATTAAATTGTGTTTATGTGGGTTTTTATGCAATTTGATACTCTAAATTGAATGCATGCAAATGAAATATGTTTCTGTGGTTGAACATGTTTAAATTAAGGTATGTGAACTCTAATGAGTGTTGAAATTGGTTAGATTTGAGTATTAGAAAGAATGGTATGCAAACCCTCATTTTTCAGTGTACAGCCTGCATAATCTAACCGGTTATTCGAAATTTGTAACCGGTTAGATACTGTAAATTTTCAAAGAAAAATGAATTTATGAAATTGGCCATGTGTTCTTACCACTTTCACTCAAGTCTATACTCTAATTTCACTTGAAATCAATCTGAAAACATGTTGATAAATACTGTTTGCTTCAGATTGTAATGGAGGAGTCAATGCCTTAATATTATAAGATAATTTCAAGAGGAAATTATGCTTAATTGGAATTGAGTTGTGATTTAGACTTTGGAATGATGAAATCAGTGGTATTTGAGGTATATAACAAAGCTAAGACTCTGTTTATGGATTGGGTAGAGAATTCAAGAAAAAGGGTTTTCTGAATTTCAATGGTTAATGAGTTCAGGTCTGCAATTCTAACCGGTTAGCCTGAGACTGTAACCGGTTAGTACCTGAAACTGAAAAATAAAAGTTAAGTCTTTTAAGTGAAAAGTGGATACCATTGGTTAAGTTTTTCCCAATCCAAGCCTAATGGCATGTTTATAAGTTAATTCATGGATGAATTTTTGTGCCAAAGGTTATACCTCAAATTAATCATTCAAAAGAGAAATTGAGATATTTCTAAATCACAATAATTAAAGTAAAGATAAAAACCAACCTTAATAATTGTGCATTCATGCATAGAGAATGGAAGATAGGTTGGTAGGAAACGATTATCATATTCTGGGAATATGAGGAGGGTACTCCGGGAGTACCAAATTTGTAACCTACTTGATGGCACATTCTGGGAATGTGGCCAGTGTCTGGGACATGGTTTTTGTGCGTTCCGGGAACATGATACACACTCTGGGAGTGATGTTTATTTATCCAAGTATGGTTTGGCATACGTTCTGGGAACGTATGTTAGTGTTCTGGGAACACACTGGTGTATTGGATGGACGTCCAAGATGGACTAATAGTGGAGGCCTCAGTTGTGGATAGAAATCATGCATCATGCCACCTGCATTATAAGAGATATAATGTTGAAAATTGGTGTGCTCATATGTATTTGCATTATTGTCTGTCCATGATATACTTGTGTTTGTATTTTAGTCTTTATTGATTATGTATATGTGTATACTTACTCCCTATGCCCTGTTTAGGTGATGGCCAGATACCTAGCCTGCATCGAGATACGCCCTATCCCTAGTGGTATATGGACGTACGAGGAGCACCGAGCCACCTTTGAGGGGGAGGTGGAGATCATTCTCTACCACCCTAACCCTCTGGTTCGGGTGCGACCTCGTAGATTTAGGATCCCTTTAGTCTATACTATGCATGTTCTACCCTTTTATACATATAGAGGACCACCCCCGGCTCGACCAGTGCCTTGATTTCATAGTTTTCGTTTTAGAGCTGCCACTCGTACTCATCCTTCTTCCCATAGAGTTGTTACTGAGGAGACTCCTTCTCCTGGTCCGACTGATTTTGAGAGGACTGCTTCTGCAGATCCTAGGCCCAGTGGTGGGGTCTCGGCACTGTCGGGCGAGGTCGAGGAGGATCCCGTGGAGGATGAGGACGAGGAGGAGGTGCCTGTCGAGCCTACTGTTTCTGCTAGAGGTGGACCTGCTGGTTCCTAGGAGCCTGCATAGCATAGATGTTTTGGATCCTAGGTCTAGGGATAGAGCTGCAGAGGATCAGAGGAGCTGCTGAGGACATAGATGACCTGCTCTGGGACTTCTATTTTGGTCATGTGATATATTGTACATATTTTTGAGAGGTCTTAGAGTGAGGTTTATTTTTGAGCAGCTGGTTATGTATATGTTTTACCAAAATCTTGCTATCTCGACTTTGTGACTTGCTACTGGATACTGGTGGGGATGTTTTTATATTATGATATATATATATATATATATATATATATATATATATATATATATATATGATGTTTACTTTACCTCAGCAGTGCTCCACAAGTATTATTTTACTTCCGCATACTCTGATTTTGGTTCAAAAGGATTCGGCAACAAGTCTATATTCTATATGTACGTTTAAACTCAAGAGACAAATAATATGTTTTTGATAAACGTTACGAATATGTTTCATTGTGTTAAAAAGACATTGTCTCGAGAGCCTTTTTGTAGTCAAGATATTATTAAGCCGAATCCAAATTATTAATCAAGGTAAAGGTGTTTATAATTGAGCAAGTACAAACTAAAAAGGAAAAATTTTCTAGACCAAATTTTTGGATAGCTAGTATTCTATATTTGGAAATATTAATTATTTTCAATATATAAAACAAGGGTGTCACAGTTGTGACCACAACTGATGTCAACTGTGAGACCCCCAATTTAGACCCAACTTATTTGTATTACAATCTCTTATTTTTAATATAATTAATTTATTGAATAATGATTTGTGGTACTTTGATTTCTTTTTAAAAGTATTGGAATTTAATTATTTATGTGTGTATATATATATATATATATATATACACGTGAAATATAGGTATGTAATAAAATAATTTCCTTGAATAATTCTAAATATAATTTTGGCATGAAAATATTTTATTAAGTATAGTATTTTATTATCAAAATGTTATTTGATTTAAGTTTGGAAAATGAAAAGGATTTTTGAAGGGTTATAGTGTTATAACTTCAAAAATTCATATCTTTTTAACCGTAAGTCCAAAAATTACAAATTTTATATTAAAACGATCGTATTGAAATTTAGATTTCAAAAATGTAAAGCTAAGAATTTTATTTGAAGGTTTGAGAAAATTTTATATCTGTACAGTAGGTGGACGAATTTTATGTTTATAAACTTAGAAAAATTATTTTTGAACCTACAATTATTTATGGCACTTAAAAATAATTTGTGTTATAAAAATATACATTTTTGGAGGCCTCTTATTGGCTCACCATCCAGACCACAACATTTTTGTTTTAATTTTGAATTTTAAATTATTTAGACTTGATTTTCATTGGGTAAATAAGTGGTGAGTTATTGTATGAGTAAGAACCAAGTATTCTTCTCCTCCAAGCCTTAGAAATTCGTCAGTCAGCATGAGGTAGGATTCATTCATCTTCAGCACATAATTCTTTGTACTATTTTAAATTTGCATGGGTTTTATGTGAAGCATTAATGATTCACCACAAACTACTAGGTTCTCATTAGTGTCATGCATTCAAAAAATTTTCTGAACTTGGCCACCAAACCATACCCCATTTGTGTGACCCCTTTATGATTGGGGTGGGATGACCAAAATTTCCTAGTTATAAATAGAAGCCTTCCTAGAATAATTTTGCATGCACACATTCCACACTTAGAAAAATTGTGAAAGAAACCTAGAAAAAAGAGAGAGAGAGAGGTCGTGGCATATAGGAAGAGAAGGGAGTAGATTTTGTGTCAAAAAGCTTGAAGTGTTCATCTTGATCTTTAAGAAGGTATTTTTATAAACTCATAATCTCTTAAAGCTTTTCTTCTTGATTTTAAGAAATAAACAGTAAAGTCTTTGTTCTTATTTCTCTTCTACTCATGAACCCTAACATGAAGATTTTTAAATTTTTTTTAAGTGTTTGGATATTTTGTTTATGGTCATGTGAATGAGGATTTAGAAAGGGACTTAAAAGAGGTTTAAAGAAACAAAGTTTCCCCTTTTCTTTTCTCTCATGATGACCGAATTTCTTGATGGAAAATAAGGAAGTGAAAAATTTGATTTTGTTTATATGAACCTGTTTATGTGATTTTCCTTTTGAGTGGATTTTTGAATGATTAAGGTTGTTGCTTAATCATGCAATTTTAATAAAATAATCAAAAGAGTGATGAACAAAATGCCATTTGAAAAGATTATTTTTCTCTTATTTTATGCAATAGGGCCCTGAGGTCTAAGGACTGTTTTTTTTTTTTTTACAAATTTTGTTTAATATGTTAAGTATATCAATGATGTACTGTTAAGTTGATGTGTGAATATATAAGAAATTTACATTGTATACAGTGAATGGAAGTAACTTTATATGTGAATATGTGATTATGTGCAATATGTGTTTGGATGAATAAATTGTTTAGTTACTGTCCAGAGAAATGTTTTACTTGGAAGTGCTTATTTTCAATTGATTTAGCATTTGTAGTCATTGTTTTAGAGTTTATAAATTATAGGAATATGTTATAAATTGTTTTGAAAATTTTCAGCCACTGTTAGTTTGTATTTTCAATATGAGTGGGCCGAATTTTTATTGTATGAAATGGTGATGTTCATACTTTTCCTAATTGTCTAAGCGTTGTGTGATAAGTATAGTAAGTTTATTTGATGAAACAAACATGAAAATGAATATTTTTACTAAAGTAAACTATTCTGAAAAATTTATTTTTATTATGGAAAAGGTTATTTTATTTGAACCATGAGTTTCAAAGAATTGCTTTTATACGAGATTATATTATGATGTGTAAACAAGTATAAGTATTGAAAACAATTTTGTATGAATAGATTAATAAGTATATAAATTTATTTTGGCCACTGTATGTATAGGCCGAATTTTTATTATGAGGATTAGTGATGGTTGATTTTTCCTAATTTGTACTTTATGTGTTTTTGTAACGAGTATTTGTTTATATGTGTATATTATAAAGTATAAACGTATAAGTATGAGTTTTCATGAAATGGAATGACTATTTGGAAAAGTTAGTAGCTGCTGTAGTTTTCATGTTATTAGGCCAAATACTCATTTGAAAAAAAAAGGAAAATGATTTTTGATTTTGTTTAAATGCCTAAGTGTCTTAGATGAAGGTATTGTTGATTATTTGATGTTCATCATGAAACATGAATAAGTATTTTAAATAATAAAAAGTATTTCTGGAAAATAACTATTTTTGAGTTGTATGGCCAAAGAAAGAATTTATTTAAGTAATTGTAGTTGTGCTTAATTGTATATGTGTTAGTTTATTTATAATAGAATGTTTGTATGATTTCATGTGTGAAATAAAAATGAATTTTTGAAAATACTTTGGTTACTGCTTTATTTTAAGCCGAATTAGCATTTAGATGAGTAGGTGTATTATTTTAATTTTCCTAAGTGCCTATATGATTATATGATGTTGGTATTTTAATTGTTTGATGTGGGTTCATGAAATAACAATTAAGTAAATGATTTTTAGTAAAAAGAAATGATTCTGTAAAAATTTTATTCAATGCTGGAAAATTATTTTGATAAGGGCCATGTGTCCCCAATGATTTTTTTATGTGTATTTATGATGTGTTTATGTGCATAAGTGTTTAGGATAATGTACAGTATGAAAATATAAGTTTTAAAGTGATGAATAAAATTATTATTTTCTGGAAAATGATGTTGCTGTCCAGAATTGATGTGATTATGAGAACATGAATATTTTTCCAAAGTTAAGTTCTATTTTGAGTTATAGATTATATGCCTTGATGTGTAAGTGTTAGAACTTGTAGAAAAATGAATTTTTGAGTGGATGCAACCTATTTCGGTGTGGCTATCCAGTAAGCTTAATTTGTTTAGTTGAATCAAACCTTGTGTTATTTTTATAATAGAGCTTGTATTTAAGCTATAGGAAAAAGTGACATTATTTTTGGATTAATAGTTTAAGAGACAAGTGATTTTCAAGTTCTTAAAACTAATGCTGTCCAAGAAATTTTAATTTAATTGTATAAGTTTTAGAAATTGTTCTAATGTGATAAAATGTGTGAATTTATGTGTTAAGAACTGTATGTGATTGATATATGTTTACTGATGCTTAAAAAGTGATTTTTGCTTGTTGTCCAGAATCTCTATAAGCTGCATCAACTTTAGAAAATTATTTTGAGTTTAGGAATGAATGAGTTTATGTTTTATATGAATTATGTGTGATTGTAATATGGTTTGTGATTTTTATTTACTGCTTAAGTTGATTTAAGTGTTGCATCAAAGACAAGTGATTTTAACTCATACTGTATGATTTGTTTGATAATGGTAGTTGTTATAAGGAATTTGAAAAGAGATTTTTAAGTAAATGAAAAGCTAGAATGTATTTTTGAGATGTTATAATTAAGTTTTAAAAGTCGTTTTGTGATTTGAAAAGGTTTTCATGATTTATAAAGCTATAAACAAAAAGTGTTCTGTTGAAACAGTAATCTGTTTTTGGGTTTTCAAAGAGGTTTTGAGTTACTGATATTGTGTTGTGTTCTTAAATTTTTCTAAGTACTTTTGAAAAGGTAAATTATTTCGTTTAAGTTATTAAATTAAATATGTTGATTAGTCCTTTAGATTATGTTTATCAAATGTTTAAGGTTCGAGTGAAGCAAATTCGGATAATCAGAATCATTTGTCTCTAGCTTCAAGTCCAGGTGAGAGAGAAGCTTTTCTAAGACACAATGGAACTTTGGGTAGCATTAGGATGTTCTTGATCATCTCAAAGATCAGAACTCCGTAGTTAATTGTCAATATACGTAACGACAATTGTTTGTGCGTGTGTTTGGCCGGACGACGTTGAGACAATAACTCTTGTTTGTGTGATTCTCTGTTTATGATTTATCTATATTATATTTCATGAGTATTATATTTATCTGCTTTGAATTATGCTATATCCTGAGCAATTTTGTTTATCTGCTTTGAATAATGATATATCTTGGAGAGAATTGATGAAATGATTATTATGCTGAATATCATGTAATATCCGATTGATTCTGGAAAAGAGAATTGTTATCTTGAAAGTGTAAATATTGAAAAGTAAGTTTTGCGCGTATCGCCTAAAGTAATAGTATACAGTGATGGTGCAACGTAGCACAAATAACCTTGTGATAATGTATATCCCCAATCGCACTGTCTTCGGACGTGCTTGATTTTAAGTAGCTGGCCACGTGAATGAAGTGTCGTGGTTGCGAGCTTTGTGGATTCCACTGTATGTAGGGAGGTGTTTGTTCGTTTTCTTTTAGAGGTCGAGGCCTGTTAGAAGCGCGACTTAGAATGGGTCAACCAATGATAGGTTAATAAAGCTAAATCTTTTTCTAAAAGACTTAAAGACTTTAAAAGCTTAATCTATCCTAACCCTGCGTTGAGAGAGAAGTAGTGGAGAGGAAAGATACCGAAAACTTGGAGGTTTGTACTCTTCGAGTGGTGATTGTGATAGGGGAAGGCAAGGACGGTGAAACGTTAAGAAGCCTAGAGCGCTTCCCTAGGCGGGACAACGTTACAATGATCAAGGTCACCTGCTGGGCATTGGTCGTAACAAGGACTGCACGATCAACTAGGGAAAGAGCTGTCGCCCCCTTGAGAAAATCGGAGATGGTTGAGAGGGAATCCGAATCGAGGCTAGAGGTCATTGCTTTTATTTACTGACTAACAGAGCGTGGTCCATTTACTATTTCTTTTGTTGGCCCTTTGTAGTGGTTTCAGCTGGTGCGTACCCTTTGACTATCGATGCCTGCGTGGTTAGGATTCCTATGTGTCCCATCTGCTTTCCGAACTAGGTCGTGGTTGGATATGGAGGAGGAGATGTATTGTGTGTGCTGACTTATTTCCCTGCCTCAATGATTTCCCTCCCTAAATCATTGACGGCTATGTTTGAGTTGAAAGAAGAAAAGAGCAGAAGATTATTAATATTTTTATTGAAAATCCCTTATGAAGCAAGTGAAATTATTATTGATGATATGACATGACATTGTGAGGAGATGCTATGAAATGATGATGGTGATACTTATGATCATGAGGTCTTTTGAGAATGGCCACTATTTGCTTATTTGATGATTGTATATGTATGTGTGTGAATCTTAATGTGATCCCATAGAGTAAGTCTATGCCGTCGACGATTAATTCGTTCGGATTGCTTACTCTCTCTGCTTTCCCTTTTTCTGTGGACATTGGGAATGATGTCCACGGATGGCAGATCAAGTCATTGTCGTGTGGAAGTTTCAAATAGTGGATAGTGCATTGGGATTATTTTGAAGTGAAGCTGATTGGATGGCATGTGTTGAGACTTTGATCCGGAGTTGATCGTCAGTGGGAGTTCGACCCAGATGCGGCATCAGTAGTAGAGAGCAGCGACAACGAGAAGTTTTATGTTTGTCTTAGGTCTCAATAGTTATATTGAGTCTGTCTGCTCTGATAGGGCTAATGTAATATCTAGTATTAGCATAGAACTTTTATTCAGTATTTTATTGCATCAAATGTCATGACCTTAGGGGCCGTGACCTTTTTGTAAAACAATTGAATTGATGTAATTACTCGATTATAAGAATAAATTCTTTTACTTCTCAATTGAAGCCTTTTGTCGAATTTTTTAAAAGGTAATCAAATGTTTTCTGCAATTAATCCTTAGAGGAAATAATATTTTAAGGAAAGGAGTTTTGGAATGTGTAATGGTAATGTCTCAGTTTGGAATAGAATAACATCTCAGATATTTTGTAAACAAAGCTAAGTAATGTATATTGGTTAAAGTTAATCTTTTGAGAATAAATTAAAAGGAAATGTTTTAGGAAGGTTATATATAAAAAAAATGGCGCAAAATTTTGCTAAAAATTCTATGTCCAAATTGGGGTGTTACATCAACCATGTCTTTACATTGTGACAGTGAAGGTACTATGTCTAGAAGATTGAATAAAGTATACCAAAAGTCTAGACATGATTGTTGAGACATGAATTTGTCTAAAGATTGATTTGTGATGATATAATTACGAATTAATGTGTCAAATTAAGAACGATTGGATTGATCTCTAAAAGAGAAATTGGTGATGGAAAATCATCAATGGGAATGAGATTGAAACCCTTTAATAAAATTCGCCGATAATAGAAACCCATCTCTTCTCTAGAAGACCTCTAGTCCAAGAGTTCAATGGGTAACAACAAGTTATTGATAAGAAACTTTAACACTAGAGAAATTTATCATTCCAAGTCTAGTGTGAAATACGAAAAGTATGAGGAGGGTGAGTATTAAAATCTTAATGAAGTTAAATGAAGGCTAAGACCTTAAATGAACTTCACCTATATGAACATAAGTGAGTGGTGCTGCTTCTACTATGCAAAAGTTTTTTAGGTTGATTTTTTTTGGAAATGTTCATGAATACTAGGTGGTAGCACATGGCCATTTACGTGTTGGATATTTTCTGTGAATTAATCTTGAAGTATTATAGAATCATGTGGGTGATATTTCCGGTTTTAGCGGATAATGATTATGGTTAAAAGCACATCGCTACCATTAATTATGTTATAACTTTGAAGTGTTTATCCTATGGAAAGGTTAAAAGCACATCACTACCTTTTCTTATGCATGATTCTATATGGATGTGAGAGGATTGCATAGTTTTACAAACTAAGTGGGGGATTGTTGGTGATAGTTTTCAAAACTGTCATGTGAAAATGTGAATTGTTGTATTGATTCATCGGTGAAGAGAATCATTTGTTCATGAGTAGACAGACGTGTCTTTTCATGAATGAAAAGACACATTTCTTTACTCATGAATAGACACAACTGTAACATCCCCAAATTTACTAAGTGGTTATGTGCATTAGTTAGTGGAAGTGTGATAAGTGTTGTAGTATCCTCAAGTGTCGATTTCATTTAGAAGCGTTAATTAGTATTGATATTAGTAAGTGTTTAGGATTAGCATTTAGCTAAGCGTAAAAGATATGAGTTAAGAATAGATTAGAATGTGTTTAGGATGTAGGTTTTAGCTAAGGGTAAGTTAGAATAAGTGGTTATAGCTTAGAAACCTTAGAAAGCATGAAAGAAAGGAAAACCTAGGCCATTAATCGATTAAGAGGTCCCTTAATCGATTAATTCTTATGCCACTTTCAGGCACTAATCGATAAATGGGTAGGTTAATCGATTAAATTTTTAGCCACCTTCAGGCACTAATCGATTAATGGTGGGGTTAATCAATTGACCATGTTCAACTGACAAGTGTTAATCGATTAACCAAAGTGGTTAATCGATTAACCACTGCTTTATCAGACTCAAAACACGTTTTGAATTCATTTTTCACAGAATTTCCTCTCTCTTCTCCACGAGTTCTTCTTCTTCCTTTCACCTTGGGTTTTCAATTTCTCAAAGCTATCATCAAAGAACACCCAATTAGTGTCCCCAATCAATTCCCCATTCATTCCCAAGCAATTTCCCTATCTCTAATCTCAATTTCCCCTCTTTCTCACAAAACCCCCAAATCAACCCTAAACCCCAAATTGTGCAATTCATCAAGTAGAGTCTCAAATCCATCCAAGGATCTTGGGAAGCACTAGGAATCAAGTGAGGAAGGGCTAAGGAGCTTGGATTGGAGCTTGGTGTGGGAGCTCCATCAAAACCCCGATTCCTCTTTCTCTCTCTTTTCAAGGTAAGGGGTGTACTTTGGTCTAGTATTAGAGAAAGGGTTTAATTATAGTAATAGAGTTATAAATGGGTGTATTTAGTGATTGGTTAGGTTGATGGTCAGGAGGGTAGAGTTTAGCTAGAAACCCTAAGTTTTATTGATATGTTATTTATGTATGTTTATATTGATTATCTGGAAATTGATATTGTTTTTATGATTATCATTGTTATAAGTGTAAAGTGTATGTTTATAAAGTGTAAAGTGTATGTTTATGAAGTGTAAAGTGACATTCATATAGTTATGCATCAAATAGGGCCAAGTCCTTCTCAATTGAGTTTAAACCAATTTAATGACATTTTCTAAAGAACAAAGAGGGTTTTAAATTCAATTGAGAAATACTTGAATCATTGTATCATGCATGGTGTAAAGGTGGACGTTAAGAGTAGGGGAAAAACACACGTCGTGGTTCGATTGATGAGGGCAAAAGTACATTACTGGAATTATTATGGAGAACTTTGATCCTGCAAAGGACATGGGTTTGATTCCCGTGTTGGGGATTGGTTCTATGGAAACCATAGTAATTCCATTACTTTGGCTCGTTTTGGCCAGTCGAGGGTGATTTCTGCTAAAGCCAATTTGGACAAATCAACCCAAATTGCATGAGGGACCTTCCGGAGTGGAGGTGAAGTGCTGTGCAAGCGGGTGAGCGAGGGACCTTCCTAAGTGGAGGTGAAGCACCCAACTATAGGTTGAGAAATACTTAATCCTGGTCGGTTTTTCCCCAGAGTGGAGGGTGTATGTGAGAGTGTATATTGTTATTGGAAAAAAAGGGAAAAGTTATAAAGGTACATTGTGTGAAGAACCCTCCTTTGGGGAGAATGTGAAGCACAATGTACCCAATTGTTAAAGTGTTAAATTGTTCATTGTTATTGTTAAAAGTGTGAAAGTGAAAGGGAAAGTGTGAATGCGTTGTTATAGATGCTTTAATTCATTGAATCCGATCAAAATGTTAAAGTTAATAGAATGAAATGAAATGTTCAATATCGGATTCGAGAATTAAACCATCTAAGTGTGATGTTGGCATAGCATAATCATGTGATTGCGCATTGAAGCATTATATTAAAATGTTATACTCTATTTACGTATAGTTAGTAAATTGAATAGTGACATGATGCTTTACTTGTTAATTGAATTGTGAATTGCATAATTGTTATCGTGTGCATGAATATTCCTCTTTATGATTTATTATTGTTTTTAAACGTTTTCTTTAATCTGGAATACAAAGTACTCTGATGAGCATTTTATTTCCCATTATTCCTTGCATTATTTTACTCCTATTATTGATACTTGTTGCCCATTTGACATTGGTTAGCTTGATTTAGTGATTTAGAATTTATTGGACTAATATTTCGAATATTGTTTAATTTGGGATTATTTAGCCTAATTAATTCTATTTCTATTTTCAGGTAATATTTGGCACAAGGACACTTTGGGAAGTTTGGAAATGAAGATTGAAGTATTGAAGTGAAGATTGTAATTTGCATTTAGGTCCCTTTTTAGTTGTAATTTTCAGAATAGTGTTTCTTAGGACTTGGGCCCATGTTTTAGACCCATTTTCATGACTAAAAGAAGGGAAATTCGTGTAAGGGTTGGGAATACACTCCCATTTTCAGATTTCTCACTCTCTCTAGGTTAGAACTTCTCTCTTGGCTCTCCATAGCAATTGGTGGCTGCTAGGGTTTTGTTCTTCCCCCTTTCTACACGTTTTTCTTGATTTATGACCATGGAAGGCTAACTTCAAGGGTTAATCCCTTTGGTATTGTATCACTTACTCATGAGCTCTTGTTCTTAATGCTATTTCAATTTCTCTCTACTGTTTTCGTGGTTTATCTCTATTTATGGTTCGCTTAGTTCTATTTATTAGCAATAATCCATGAGTGTGAATGCTTAATTTATGCTAACTCGTAAAAATCCCATGCTTTGGTTTCTGATGCTTAATTAGAAGCTAGGGTTTTGGGGTGAGAACTGAATTTTCGCTTAGTATTTAGGTCTCACGAGTTGGACAGAGGAGAGGAGATGAATCGATCTTTAGTGAGCTAGGATTGAGTAGTGTACGTAGCCAAAGGGGGTTGCCCGCTTTTGTTCCTGATTTTGTTAGTTTTAATATTCTGTTTATGTTTTGTTCTTCACATTTGTTACACACAAAAACCCCCTATTTTACTGCATACTATGTGTTTGATACTTTGCTTAGACCGATATTCGCTGGGAAACGACCTAGGATCACCTTCCTAGTACTACAGAATTAAACCCCTTTTATTTTGATCGGGTACGGCCTCGATCAAAATTTGGCGTCGTTTCCGGGGATTATCGGTTCTTGCCAAAGATCATACAGTAGTTAGTTAGAGTAGTTAGTTTAGTTAGTGTGTGAATAAGCATTCTGATAACTGGTTGATGTTGCACTATTTGTTGTTTTTCTATTCTGCTGCAATTAGTGTATCCGATTGTTTCTGTGGTTGCTAGTTCACATAGTTGTGGGTGGTATTTTTGCACGAAAATTTCTATCCACGCTACTATTATCATATGATGATGTTTTGTTAAGCCACTGTCAGTCAGATCATCACTGATTGTGAATTCCAGAAAACATTTTTGAAGTTTTAGCAGCACGAATTTCAAACAGCCATAACTTTTGATCCGTAACTCGGAATTGGACGAATTTTATATCAAATCGAAATTTCGATAACCAGAAGGCCCCCAAAATTCGATTGTTTACTATTTCTTTTTTATTTTACAAGTTTATTTTTCTTTTTTTTTGTTCGTAACTTATTTGTTTGACTTGGTTCCCTTTTGAATTTTGTCCTCAAACTTTCTGTGATTGGTTTTCATGTTTTTAGGGTGCTAAAAAAAATAAAGAAAAAAATTTTAAAAAATAAAAAATTTTGTTGCTTATTTTGGTCATGCATATCTATTACAGTTTGTTATTTTTGATGGTGTTCTGTTTAGTGCATGACTAGGGGCAATCCAAGTTATTTGCATCCTTACAACCCTGAAATTGATAGAACTTATCACAGATTAGTTAGACAAAATAGGAATCAGTCATTAGATAGTGAGTCAGAGTCATCTTATAGTCCTAATTCTGATTCTGTTTCTGTTTCTTCTATTCCTTCTGCTTCTGTTCAATATGATTTTGTACATTGTGATAACATGGCTCAACCCCCACCAAGGGAAAGGACACTTAGGGAGCTGGCTGCACCTGACTTCACTATTGAAGACTCGTGTATCCGGTATCCTGATGAGGATGTTCCTTTTGAGCTTAGAACAGGACTAATCCATTTGTTGCCCAAGTTTCATGGTCTTGCAGGTGAGGATCCTCATAAGCATCTCAAGAAATTCCATATAGTGTTCACCACAATGAAACCACATGATGTGCAAGAGGATCATGTTTGTCTCAGAGCATTCCCACATTCCTTAGAGGGTCTGGCGCAGGATTGGTTATCTGACTTGGCCCCTGGTTCCATCACAAGCTGAGATGACTTGAAGAGGGCATTTCTGGAAAAATTCTTCCCTGCAAACAGAACCACTGCAATCAGAAAAGAAATCTCTGGTATCAGGCAACAACATGGAGAGAGTCTCTATGAATATTGGGAGAGATTCAAGAGGTTGTGTGCTTCCTGCCCCCACCATCAGATCTCAGAGCAGCTGCTTATTCAATATTTCTATGAAGGTCTCAACTTTATGGAGAGAAACATGGTAGATGCTGCAAGTGGTGGTACATTGGGAGATATGACACCCTTACAAGCCAGGAGCAAAATTGAGAAGATGACTTCCAACTGTCAGCAATTCCATGCAAGAAGAAACAGTGATGCAATAGTTGTGAGGGATGTAAATGATGTTGGTGCAGACTCGGGCAAGGTTGAGAAGCTTGAGCAGAAAATTGATTCACTTACAACATTGGTCACACAATTGGCTGTCAATCAGAAAAAGATGATACTTCCTGTTAGAGTGTGTGACATATGCACATCCATTGACCACCCCACAGATGCATGCCCTTCCCTTCAGCAGCAACAACCGATGACCAGTGGTGACCAACCCGAGGCATATGCAGCAAACATATACAACAATAGAGGCCCACAACAGCACAATCATGACCTCTCCTCCAATAGATACAACCCTGGATGGAGGAACCATCCCAACCTGAAGTGGTTTGATCAACAACAGCAACCTTCTCCTAATGTTCCATTTCAGAACACCGCTGGACCGAGTAGACCACCATATGTACCTCCTCCAATCCAGCAGCAAAGACAACAACAACAGCAGCAAGTGGTTCATCCTGCACCATCAGCCCCTCCATCCAACCAACCTACCTTGGAGGAGTTGGTGAGGCAAATGACCATGCAAAATCTCCAATTTCAACAAGAGACTAGAGCATCCATTCAGAGACAAGAGGCATCCATTTAGACTTTGACAAATCAGATGGGTCAAATGACAACTTCTCTCAACAACTTGCAATCTCAAAATTCTGACAAGTTGTCATCCCAAACTGTGATCAACCCTCAGAATCAGAATGTGAGTGCCATCAACCTAAGGTCAGGAAAGCAGATTGTCACACCCACACCACAACCTCACCTCAACAATGATGCTCTAGCTTCCTCTAAAGGGAAGAGCCAAGTGGTAGATGAAGGTGAGCATGCTAGCACCAAGGAGAATCATCCAACTCAACCTTCCTCAACTTCAACCACAAGCCCTGCTATTGTCCTACAACCTCCTCCTGTTCCTCTTCCATTCCCACCAAGAGTACCTCAAAACAAAAGGGTGGAAGAGGTGGACAAGGATATTCTTGACACATTCAGGAAGGTGGAAGTCAATATACCCCTTCTTGATGCAATAAAACAGATTCCAAGGTATGCGAAGTTCCTTAAGGAGTTGTGCACTCATAAGAGAAGACTCAAGGGTAATGAGAGGATAAGTATGGGAAGGAATGTCTCCGCTCTCATAGGTAAACCTATCCCTCACATTCCTGAAAAATGGAAGGATCCTGGAACTTTCTCTATACCTTGCATCATAGGCAATGTTAAGTTTGAAACTGCTATGCTAGATTTAGGAGCATCCATAAATGTCATGCCTATGTCTGTTTTTAAGTCTCTTTCTCTTGGACCTCTTCAACCTACGGGTGTGGTGATTCAATTGGCAAATAGAAGTACTGCCCACCCCGCCGGTTTGATAGAGGATGTCTTGGTTCGAGTTGAAGAGTTGATCTTCCCTGCTAATTTTTACATGATATGGAAGATGACTCCCAGCGTATTGCTGTTCCTATTATTTTGGGGAGGCCATTTTTGAAAATAGCCCGAACCAAGATAGATGTGCATTCAGGTTCACTTTCCATGGAGTTTGATGGCAGTGTGATCCGATTTGATATTTTCCATGCTATGAAACATTTTCCTGAGGATCACTCTGTTTTCCATGTGGACTTGCTTGATGAGTTGATAGATGAGCATATGCTTGACTTTTTGCATCATGATTTTGAATTGCCATCTTTCACTGATTCATTTACTTGTCCATCATGCACTAATTCTGGATGGTGCACCCCATGCATTGAAATAGCTCAGTTTCTAGACTCTGCTACTGCATCTGATGATTCATATGTTATAGATTCAGATAATGCTAATGCTAACCCTAACCCCATATCTGTTATGCATGAGTCTGATTCACTTGTTCAGGTGCAGGCAGCAGAATCCATTTCTGCTGTCCCTTTAGTTCCATCTATTATGCAGGCACCCTCATTGGACCTGAAGCCCCTCCCTCCTCATCTCAAATATGCTTACTTGAAGGATGAGCAGAAACTCCCAGTGATCATCTCTACCTCACTTTCTGTTGATCAAGAGGAGAAACTGTTGGATGTGATAAGAAAGAACAAGAGGGCAATTGGATGGACTTTAGCGGATATTCCTGGAATTAGCCCCTCCATGTGCATGCACCGCATTTTGTTGGAGGATGGGGCTAAACCAGTGAGACAACCCCAAAGGCGGTTGAACCCCCAGGTTCTTGATGTGGTTAAGAAAGAGGTCACCAAGCTGCTCCAAGCGGGTATCATCTATCCAATTTCAGATAGCACTTGGGTGAGACCGGTGCAAGTTGTCCCCAAGAAGTCTAGTGTCACAGTTGTCATAAATGAGAAGGATGAGCTGATTCCCACTAGAGTGCAGAACAGTTGGAGAGTCTGCATTGATTACAGAAAGCTCAACCAGGTGACTCGCAAGGATCATTTTCCTCTCCCCTTCATTGATCAGATGTTGGAGCGCCTGGAAGGTAAATCTCATTATTGCTTCTTAGATGGTTTCTCTGGTTATTTTCAAATTTGCATTGCACCAAAGGACCAACATAAGACCACATTTACTTGTCCTTTTGGCACATTTGCATACAGGAAGATGCCTTTTGGCCTATGCAATGCTCCTGCCACATTTCAAAGATGTATGATGAGTATTTTTGCTGACTTGCTCGAGCATTGCATAGAGGTCTTCATGGATGATTTTAGTGTATATGGCTCCTCATTTGATGCATGTCTTGATAATTTGACTAAGGTGCTTAACAGGTGCATTGAGACTAATCTTGTCTTGAATTTTGAAAAATGCCACTTCATGGTAGAACAAGGCATAGTCTTAGGGCACATTGTTTCGCACAAGGGCATAGAAGTTGACCCTGCTAAGCTGCATGTAATATCACATTTTCCTTACCCCTCTTGCGTGCGAGAGGTGCGTTCTTTTCTTGGTCATGCAGGTTTCTATCGCAGGTTTATTTAAAACTTTAGCAACATTTCCCTTCCTCTATCCAAGCTGCTTCAAAAGGATGCCCCATGGGAATTTGGAGACCAATGCAAGAGGGCATTTGATGAATTGAAGAAAGCACTGACCACCACCCCCATCATCCAACCACCTGATTGGACCCTCCCATTTGAGCTCATGACTGATGCTTCAAATTATGCTTTGGGAGCAGTTCTCTCCCAAAGGATTGGTAAGCTGTCGCATGTGATTTATTATGCTTCTAGGACTTTAGATACAACACAGGTTAATTACACAACAACTGAAAAAGAACTTTTGGCTATTGTTTTTGCACTTGACAAGTTTAGATCATATTTGCTTGGTTCTAAAGTTGTAGTGTACACTGATCATGCTGCTCTGAAGTATCTTTTGAAAAAGACAGATTCCAAACCAAGGTTGATTAGGTGGATGTTGCTCCTCCAAGAGTTTGATCTTGAGATTCAGGATCGGAGTGGTGCGCATAACCTTGTCGCAGACCACTTGAGCAGGATAGAGAGAGAGGAGGATGCATTTCCTATCCGGGATGACTTCCCGGATGAGCAGCTTTTATCTCTACATGTTTCCCATCCCCCTCCCCAAACTCCTTGGTTTGCAGACATTGTTAATTATCTGGTTGCTTCTGTTTTTCCTACCTTGGCATCCAAAGCTCAAAGAGACAAATTAAAGAGCGATGCCAAGTATTATGTATGGGATGACCCCTATTTGTGGCGTTTTTGCAGTGATCAGGTCATTCGCAGGTGCATTCCAGATCATGAGATCCAATCGGTTCTCCAGTTTTGCCATGCTTCACCAGTTGGAGGCCACCTTGGGACTCAAAGGACAGCACGAAAGGTGCTGGATTCTGGATTTTATTGGCCTACCATCTTCAAGGATGCAAGCAACATCTGCAGCTCATGTGAGCAATGTCAAAGAGCAGGAGGCGCCCTATCTTGGAGGCAATAGATGCCGCAACAACCTATGTTGTTCTGTGAGGTGTTTGACATCTGGGGTATAGATTTCATGGGCCCCTTTCCTGTTTCTTTTGGTTTTTATTATATCTTACTTATTGTGGATTATGTATCCAAATGGGTGGAAGCTAAGGCCACCAGGACTAATGATGCTCAGGTTGTTGTAGATTTTGTCAGGTCTAATATCCTTTGCAGGTTTGGCATACCTAGAGCCATAGTCAGTGATCAAGGCACACACTTCTGCAATAGATCCATGCAAGCTTTGCTCAAGAAGTATGGGGTTGTGCACAAAGTTTCTACACCCTATCACCCCTAAACCAATGGGCAAGCTGAGATTTCAAACAGAGAGATCAAGCGGATTTTGGAGAAGATGGTGAAGCCTAATAGAAAGGATTGGAGCACACGATTGGAGGATGCTTTATGGGCCCATCGGACAGCTTACAAGGCACCCATAGGGATGTCACCCTATCGGGTTGTCTTTGGTAAGGCATGCCACCTGCCTGTGGAGATAGAGCACCGTGCATATTGGGCTGTGAAGCAATGTAACTTAGCTCTTGATCAAGCGGGTGAGGAGCGGAAGCTGCAGTTGAGTGAGCTAGATGAGATCCGTTTGGAGGCCTATGAGAACTCCAAATTCTACAAAGAGAAGACCAAGAAGCTTCATGATAACTCAATTTCTAGAAAGGAGTTCTTGGTTGGTCAAAAAGTTTTGCTCTACAACTCTAGGCTTGGACTCATGAGTGGAAAGCTCCGCTCTAAGTGGATTGGACCGTTTGTAGTCACCCAGGTGTTTCCTTATGGCACTGTGGAGATCAAGAGTGAGTCCACGAACAAGAGCTTCAAAGTCAATGGCCACCGACTCAAGCCTTTCCTAACCACCCCTTCTTTGGATGATGCACCTGTGGAGGAGGCCTCATTGGTCGACCCCACTTTTGAACCACCATGACTTAGGGAGTCTTCTTTTCTCCTTCCTTACTCTTTTTATTACACTTGTCTATATCTGTCTGATTCTGCTATTTGTGTTCCATTGAGGACAATGTGTGATTTAAGTGTGGGGGGAGAGTAGTTTAGGTTGCATATTTTTGCTTTGATTTTTTTTAGGTTTTGCTTAGTTTTGGGCATTTTCTTGCATGTTTTTGCTTCATTTTAGTAGAGTCTTGGTATCTTGTGTCTGAATTCATGCATTTCTGTGTGCAAAGTTGCTTTTGATAATTAAGAGGTAGTAACACTGTGATAGAATTGTCCCTTTTGTGAGGATTTGAGCCTTAATTGTGGGTGGATTGCTGTATATGCCACCTAATTTTCTTTCATGTGTGATTGCACTCTGGATTACTTGCACTCTAGATCTTGACTTGACTCTTGTTGATACTTGATTGCTCATGCACATTTTGAAATGATTTAGGCACTTTCTTTCTTGAATAAGCTACTAGCCATATGAGCCTACCTTGAATGAATGTATCCTTTGCTAGCCCCTTTGAGCCTTTTTATCCCTTTCCTTGTTCTTTAGCTCATTACAAGCCTATGACTGAAAAACCATGATTGTCCTAACCTTAGGGAATTTTGGAGCTTTGGAATTGTTTTGGGAATGGGTATTAGGTAAGAAGTGTGCTCTATGCTTCAATTGGTTGAGTTCTTGATTTTGCCTCTTTGATTGTTGTAGTTATGGCTTCATCTTCATGCCATTTGTGTTGTTTCTTCTTTTCTTTTTGTATATCTCTAAAAAAAAAATAGAAAAAAAAAACAAAAAAAAATGCTAAAAGAAAGAAAAATAAAAAAAAAGTGAATAAAAGGTTGTTGAGGCAAAGAGGATTGGAATTAGTGGTTGTTGATTTTGGGGTGGATTTTGCTTACTTTTTACTTATTCCCCATTGCTCCTCCATTCTCTTGGTTTTAGCTACATTCCCATATTTTTATCCTACCTTGTCCTTGGCCCCATTACAACCCTTAAAAGACCTTTTGATCATTTTGTGCATGTGTGTTGATAGTTGATGTTAGAGGCTTGTCAAGCTTATGGTTGTGTTTGTTTTTCATGATGTGCCTTGAGTGTAAATAATGATTAACCCCAAACACTTGAGTGTAAACACTTTTGAGTGATCCTTGTGAGTTTCTATCATCTTTGTGATTATCCTCTTGATGTCATTGGTTTCTTTGCATACTTGAAGTAATTGGATGATGTTCACGGATGCTTTGACTCTTTGATCCTTAACCATTTTGTGTGCTTGATTTTGCCCATTTCTTTGCATTTCCTAGAATTCATTGTGAAGTATGTAATCTCTTAGGTTTGCATTTCTTAGTTGTTGTCATCTTGTTGCATGATTCACTTTGGTGCATATTGATCTTCATAGTCCTATCTTTTGGTTTTGCCTAGGAGTGCAAAAGGATAAGTGTGGGGGTATTTGATGAGCATTTTATTTCCCATTATTCCTTGCATTATTTTACTCTTATTATTGATACTTGTTGCCCATTTGACATTGGTTAGCTTGATTTAGTGATTTAGAGTTTATTGGACTAATATTCCGAATATTGTTTAATTTGGGATTATTTAGCCTAATTAATTCTATTTCTATTTTCAGGTAATATTTGGCACAAGGACACTTTGGGAAGTTTGGAAATGAAGATTGAAGTATTGAAGTGAAGATTGTAATTTGCATTTAGGTCCCTTTTTAGTTGTAATTTTCAGAATAGTGTTTCTTAGGACTTGGGCCCATGTTTTAGGCCCATTTTCATGACTAAAAGAAGGGAAATTCGTGTATGGGTTGGGAATACACTCCCATTTTCAGATTTCTCACTCTCTCTCTAGGTTAGAACTTCTCTCTTGGCTCTCCATAGCAATTGGTGGCTGCTAGGGTTTTGTTCTTCCCCCTTTCTACACGTTTTTCTTGATTTATGACCATGGAAGGCTAACTTCAAGGGTTAATCCCTTTGGTATTGTATCACTTACTCATGAGCTCTTGTTCTTAATGCTATTTCAATTTCTCTCTACTGTTTTCGTGGTTTATCTCTATTTATGGTTCACTTAGTTCTATTTATTAGCGATAATCCATGAGTGTGAATGCTTAATTTATGCTAACTCGTAAAAATCCCATGCTTTGGTTTCTGATGCTTAATTAGAAGCTAGGGTTTTGGGGTGAGAACTGAATTTTCGCTTAGTATTTAGGTCTCACGAGTTGGACAGAGGAGAGGAGAGGAATCGATCTTTAGTGAGCTAGGATTGAGTAGTGTACGTAGCCAAAGGGGTTTGCCCGCTTTTGTTCCTGATTTTGTTAGTTTTAATATTCTGTTTATGTTTTGTTCTTCACATTTGTTACACACAAAAACCCCCCATTTTACTGCACACTACGTGTTTGATACTTTGCTTAGACCGATATTCGCTGGGAAACGACCTAGGATCACCTTCCTAGTACTACAGAATTAAACCCCTTTTATTTTGATCGGGTACGGCCTCGATCAAAATTTGGCACCGTTGCCTTGAGGCGGTGACGGCTAAATTGGATTTTCCTGATAGGTGGATTCAGTTGATCATGGACTGCGTAACATCAGTTTCTTTCTCTGTGATCTTGATTGGCAAGCAGTTTGGGAATTTCAAGCCAAACAGGGGGCTCCGTCAAGGTGATTCTCTTTCGCCATACCTCTTTATTTTAGTAACAGAAGCTCTATCTTCTTTGTTCCAAAAGGCGGAGTTGGAAGGGTTAATTCATGGTGCAAGAGCCTCTCGTCATGGCCCAAGAAGAGGAAGTTGATGCTATTATTAATCTCCTCACCAACTATTGTAATGTCTCTGTTCAGGTAATTAATTTGATAAATCCTCCATTATGTTTAGTCCAAATTGCTCTAATGACCAAAGAACTTTTCTGATGGGCAAGTTTGGTATTACAACCCAGGCCTTTAGTGAAGCTTATATTGGTTTGCCCACTCATATTGGGAGGAATAAAAACCAATCCTTTCAATCGATAAGAGATAGGGTCTGGAAAAGAATTCAGGGTTAGAAAGAGAAGCTTCTATCTGCAGTAGGCAAAGAAGTTCTCCTCAAAGCTGTGGCTCAGGCGATTCCTACCTATGTGATGAGTGTTTTCAAACTACTTGCCAGCCTGTGTACTCAACTTACAGGTCTCTTTAATCGGTTTTGGTGGGGTTCATCCAAGGAGAATAGAAGAATCCATTGGCTTAGCTGGCGCAAGATGTGTATTCCTAAAAGTGAAGGTGGTCTGGGCTTTAGAGATCTTGAGGTTTTCAACTTAGCTCTTCTTGCTAAACAAGGCTGGAGATTGTTAAAGTATCCTAATTCTTTGGTAGCTTGTATGTTGAAGGCAAAGTACTATCCTTTCTCTTCGTTCCTGGATGCTAATTTGGGTCAAAATCCCAGTTTTACATGGAGGAGTTTGATTGAAGATCGGTCTATTTTGAAGAAAGGAGTTAGATGGAGGATTGGTTCTGGAATGCAGGTGGGTGTTTGGAATGACCCTTGGCTGCCGCTACCATGGGGTTTCAAACCATCCTCTCCTAATCCTTTTGGACATTCTCGTCTCCTTGTAGCAGCCCTCATTGATCACGATTCTCGAAATGGGAAGTCTGAAGCCATTTCTAATTTATTTTCAGCAGAGGAGTCCGAATTGATAATGAGTATTCCTCTTTCTAGAGCAGTGGGTAATGACGAATTAATATGGCATTTTTTATAGTAAAGGGTCCTTCGCGGTCCATAGTGCATATAAAATGGAAATGAAGTGGAGGCAACAATCAGTTAATGGAGAAAGCAGTTCTTCAGGTTCATCCAGTAGCAATCATTGGCAGAGACTATGGAAGATGAAGGTTCCAAACAGAATAAAATTATTTTGGTGGAGAGCTCTAAAGGGCATTCTCCCATCAATGGACAACTTGGCTAGGAAGCATATTGATGTTGGCCAATGTTGTTCTCGATGTAATGGTGATTTTGAGACCCAAATGCATGCTCTTTGGAGTTGCCCTTTTGCTCAACAAGTGTGGAATGAAGCTGGCCTTCATGAATTGGTTAAACCAGTAGGCACAGGGACTGTTTTGGACTGGTTTAATCATATGTGCTTGTTGAATTCCAATGATGATGTTGCTTGGTGGATGGTCTTAGCATTCAGTATTTGGAATGCTAGAAATTCTTACATTTTTCAAAATAAGCAGTCTTGTGCTAAGGGTTCAGTCTTAGCAGCTGAAAATCTGTTTCATGCGTTTAGGAGACATGGGAAAGTGAAGAATCAACCAATCTCCTCTACTCCGGTTCCAAATGATGTTTCCGTTTGGATTCCTCCTGATCCTGGTTTTGTGAAATTAAATGTAGATGCTGCCTGGAAGAAGAATTTGGGGGTTGGTGCGTTTGGAATTATTGCTAGATCCAGCGATGGTGTTGTTTTGGGTTGTGAGGGTCGCAGAATCTCAATTCTGGCGTCGTCGTTGCTGCAGGAAGCGGAAGCCATTCTTAGGGCCATGATTGTTGCCCAGCAGTGTGGTTGGTTTTCTATTGTTGTTGAAACAAATTGCCTTCAGGTTGTGGATAGGTTGCGTAATTGGGTGGAGGATTTATCTGAGTTTGGTACTTTACTGAAGGATATCAAGGCTCTAGCTTTATCTTTTAATTCTTGCCAATTTTCCTATATTAGTAGGATAGGCAATATGGCAGCACATAGGTTAGCTAATGATGCAGTGCTTGCTTCTGATTCAAGGGTTTGGTATAACAGCCCCATGTTTCTATTGTGGATGTTATTCCTCTTTGTGCTTAATAAAACTTCCCATTTTAAAAAAAAAAGCAACCCAATCAACAATCATATTCTAGAAAAAAGCACATAGCCTTTAGTTCCTTGTTGCATCAAAGGATAGGTAAGAACATGTTACTTCCTTTAGTCCCTATCATGCACTAAAAAAATTTAAAACTAATTTAGTTCATTTTTAAATAAATTTAGGGTAAATTCAATATCTTAAGAGTATACAGTTACTTTAGTCTATGAAAGATGCTTTGATTATCTATTTAGTTTTTAAAAGAATTTTTTATATCAATTTAGTCCTTCAATGATCAACATGGCATCACGAAATGCAAATTTTGGTACCTGAAAATTCATATGGTAACCAAATAAGTCTCCAAAAGGACCAATTCTAAGTTCCATTGAGAATGTTTTGATAATGACAAAAGGTTTTGAACAAGCTACAAAGGTGTTGATCAAGTTCAAGCTCAACAAGCAACAACAATCATCAAAGGAAGAAGAGAGAACAAACTCATGAAGACTTAGTTGGTTTAGTTTATGCTTTATTGTAATATCTTTAGCCTCTCAAGTCTTTTAGTTTATGAGTTTGGGTAGAGTATTTAGAGGGTAGTGAATCTCTTTTGATTGCATGATTATATCATAATTTGAGTTTTCACTTTACCTAAAATCAATAGGTGGCTTAAAGGTTTGAAAGGAAAGGTTTAGTTTTGAGAAAACAAGTTTTCAAGTGATTTCAACAGGGGTTAATCGATTATGAATCAGTTTAATCGATTACTAATCGATTAAGTGGAGATCTAATTGATTAAACACTGTAGATCTGATTTTTAAAATACGTTTTTCACTTCTCAAAATCAGTTTTGAAGTGCTTCCAACTTTTGGGTATTCTATATAAACCTTTTCCTAATCATTGTGATCATTAAGAACACTTTCATAATCAATTTTACAAAGAATCAAGCCACTTTATTCTCTCTCAATTTCAAAAGGTCAAAGCTTTTCTATTTTCATATTCTTTGATCAAGAACTCTAGAATCTCTTATGTTGATTTGTCATAGCTATTGAAAGAGATTCATAGGAGTTTCATTGTGTTTTCTATTGTGTTGTAATCTTTGCAAGAGGCAAGCCATCTACAACAAACAAAGAAGACTTGGTGTGTCGATTATCATCAAGCAAATTTCTCATTGAAGAAGAAGAAGTCTTGGTTGTGAATCAAGCAAAGTGAAGTCTTGGTTTGTGGATTATCATCAAGCAAGTGAAGACTTGTTGTGTGGATTATCAACAAGGGGTAGAGGTTAGATTAGAGAGAAGATCAATAGGATTACAAGGCAAGGGTGTGGTATCTCTTGTAGGCTAGCAAGAAGGGAGTCTTGTGAGGCATTTACTTGCAATTTGAGAACTCTAATTCCTCATAGTGAAGAATCTCTCTTGGTTGAAGAGGGGACTGAATGTAGCTTTCAAGTGGATGAAAGTGAACCAGGATAAATCACTGTGCCGTATCTCTAAACCCTTACTCTTTACATTCTTGTTATTCATTGTGTTCTTGGTTGAAAACCTAGAGAAAGATTGATTTTCATAATTGATTGAATTGAATCTTTATTGTGCAAATTGATTAAGGGAAAATCATTTTCATAACCTAGGTAATCAATAAGAATATAGGTGTTAATTGTGTCCGCTGAATCTCTGGTTATACGTGTGAATTGATTGATTTTCGTATTCGATTGAAAAGTGATTTTTCAGTTTTTAACTGTCATAATCGATTATTAATCGATTAAGTGAAATTGTGTTTTCTGATCTTAATCGATTAAATTGCAGGTTAATCGATTAAAGGATTCTGTTAATCGATTAAATGCTGTAGATTTTGAAAAAATCATTCGTTTTAATTGTTTCGATTCATTTCTTTCGAAAATCTTTCAAGGTTTCTTTTACACCTATTCAACCCCCCTTCTAGGTGTTCTCCTAGGGTTCCTTAGTTGTTTCAACCACCAATTGCGGTTTCCTCAATTGGTATCAGAGCTCGGTCGAAAGACACGAGCATAAGAGCTTTTTCGTAAAGATCCTTGTTAAGTAACCGCAATGGGTTCCATGAATCCCTTTGGTGGTGAAGGCTCCTCGATAAGTCGTCCTCCATTTTTTAATGGTGAGGGATACGCTTATTGGAAAGTTAGAATGAAAATCTTTATCCAAGCCATAGATAGTGAAATTTGGAAAGTAGTTGAAAAAGGTCCTCATATCCCCTCTAGTTTAGTTGAAGGCGTAGTACATTTAATCCCCGAGGATAAGTGGAAGGATGATGATAGAAAGAAAGTTCAATATGATTATAAAGCAAAGAATATCATTACCTCCGCTTTATCTTATGATGAGTTCTTTAGAGTTTCTCAATGTGCTAGTGCTAAGGAAATGTGGGACACTTTACATGTGACTCATGAAGGAACTAGTGAGGTTAGGAGAGCTGGATTGAATGCTTTAATGCGTGATTATGAATTGTTTCAAATGCTTCCAAATGAATCTATTAATGATATGCAAAAGCGTTTTACTCATATTATTAACCATTTACTTGCTCTTGGTAAGACTTTCTTACAAGGTGAACTTTCTAACAAAGTGTTGAGATGTTTAGACAGGAATTGGCAACCAAAAGTAACGGCTATTGTTGAATCTAATAATTTGGATGCTATGGATCTAGCAACACTTTTCGGAAAGCTTCAAGAACATGAAATGGAGCTTGGACGTTTAAGTATCAATGAAGAGTCGGATAAGAACAATGGAAGAAAGGGACTTGCTCTTAAAGTCAATAGATCATACAATAAGAAAGAGAGTTCCGATGATGATGATAGTGAAGATTCCGATTCGGATGTTGATGAAAAAGAAATGAAACTTTTACTAAGGAAGTTTGACAAGTTTCTAAGGAGAAAAGGAAGGTTGAACAAAGACAAAGGTAAAGAGAAGGATTCCCCACACTACAAGACCAAGACATCAAAAGAAGGTATAGTTTGCCATGAATGTGGAAAACCCGGTCATCTCAAGTACTCATGCTCTAGGTATCTCAAGAAGAAGGAGAAAGACAAGAAAAATTCAAAACACAAAAGGGCATATATAGTTTGGGATAGTGATGTAGAAGAGAAGAAAAGCACATCGAGTAGTTCGTCGATGATGAAGAAGTTGCTAATCTCAACTTGCTTGTTCAAGTCAATGAAGAGGAAAGTTCAAATGATGAATCAAGTGAACAAAGCGAGGATAGCAATGTAAGTCATACTAAATCCGAAATTTCTTCTAAATATGAATTGTTATATAATGCTTATGAAGAAATGCATGAACAACTTGAAAAACTAGTTTTGAAAAACATTGAAAGAAAGAAGCTCATTTTGAAACATCAAAAAGAGATTTTAGAACTTCAAAAACAAGTTGATGAGCTTAATCTTGAAAATGAAACCCTTGATCTTATATATGCTAGTTCTTCTTGTGATTGTGCTAGTAGATTGAATATTGTGGTTGATTGTGAGAATTGCAAGTTGCTTAAGGATGAAAATGTCATTTTGAAAAATAAGCTTGCATGTTTCACAAGTGGTGATATTAAATTGCGCACATTGTTAAATTTTCAAAGAGAAAATTCAAACAAGTTTGGTTTGGGTTATACTAATGCTAAGAGTAATTCTCATAGAAATGTTGTTGATTTTTCTAAAGTTGATTTCTCAAATGCACCAACATGTTTCTATTGTGGTACTCATGGACATACTTCAAATGTGTGTTATATTAAAGTGCATGGTATACCTAAAAGAAAGTTTGTTTGGGTTAAGAAGGGTGAGATTCCCTTAACTAACAAAAATGGATCCAAAACCATTTGGATACCAAAAAGCAAAGCATGATTGTTTTGTAGGTATGATTGAAGAGCAAAAGGCTTACAAGTGTTATTCATACATTTGCATCTTCAATTGGTATTACATTTGCATCTCAAGTGAATGACCTAAAAAGTGGTAAAATTTGATACAAGTGATATTGTTGAATATTCTTATTTGGTATCAATTATAGTCTTCTCAATTGGTATAATTGATTGTTCTCAATTGGTATAATTGATTGTTCTTAATTGGTATTACTTTTCTAAAGTTCAATTGGTATCATTGAGTGATGATTAGATGATTATCATGCTTTTGTGATATTTTTTTGTCAATTAATGACAATTAGCTTTTCAATTGGTATCATTGATTATTTTGGTTCTTATCTTTCAATTGGTATCAATGTTGAAAAGGAATGAATGTGAATTTCTCTTATTTTGGCTAAGCATATTATATTTCAATTGGTATATATTACTTTTTGATAATGCCAAAGGGGAAGAAATAGTTTGTTTTGGGAGAATGGTTGTTTTTGTTGTTTTTATGTAGGTTGAGCAAAGTTGTTGAAGATAGGGGGAGAATCAAACTTCTATCAATTGTGTTCCAAATGTAAATTGCATTGATTAAGGGGGAGCAAGAGTCTCACCTAGTGATCAAATATTTAAAGCATCAACAACTTCAAACAACTTCAAAACATGTTTGTCATTTTCAAAAAGGGGGAGATTGTAAGTTCCATTGAGAATGTTTTGATAATGAAAAAAGGTTTTGAACAAGCTACAAAGGTGTTGATCAAGTTCAAGCTCAACAAGCAACAACAATCATCAAAGGAAGAAGAGAGAACAAACTCATGAAGACTTAGTTGGTTTAGTTTATGCTTTATTGTAATATCTTTAGCCTCTCAAGTCTTTTAGTTTATGAGTTTGGGTAGAGTATTTAGAGGGTAGTGAATCTCTTTTGATTGCATGATTATATCATAATTTGAGTTTTCACTTTACCTAAAATCAATAGGTGGCTTAAAGGTTTGAAAGGAAATGTTTAGTTTTGAGAAAACAAGTTTTCAAGTGATTTCAACAGGGGTTAATCGATTATGAATCAGTTTAATCGATTACTAATCGATTAAGTGGAGATCTAATCGATTAAACACTGTAGATCTGATTTTTAAAATACGTTTTTCACTTCTCAAAATCAGTTTTGAAGTGCTTCCAACTTTTGGGTATTCTATATAAACCTTTTCCTAATCATTGTGATCATTAAGAACACTTTCATAATCAATTTTACAAAGAATCAAGCCACTCTATTCTCTCTCAATTTCAAAAGATCAAAGCTTTTCTATTTTCATATTCTTTGATCAAGAACTCTAGAATCTCTTATGTTGATTTGTCATAGCTATTGAAAGAGATTCATAGGAGTTTCATTGTGTTTTCTATTGTGTTGTAATCTTTGCAAGAGGCAAGCCATCTACAACAAACAAAGAAGACTTGGTGTGTCGATTATCATCAAGCAAATTTCTCATTGAAGAAGAAGAAGTCTTGGTTGTGAATCAAGCAAAGTGAAGTCTTGGTGTGTGGATTATCATCAAGCAAGTGAAGACTTGTTGTGTGGATTATCAACAAGGGGTAGAGGTTAGATTAGAGAGAAGATCAATAGGATTACAAGGCAAGGGTGTGGTATCTCTTGTAGGCTAGCAAGAAGGGAGTCTTGTGAGGCATTTACTTGTAATTTGAGAACTCTAATTCCTCATAGTGAAGAATCTCTCTTGGTTGAAGAGGGGTCTGGATGTAGCTTTCAAGTGGATGAAAGTGAACCAGGATAAATCACTGTGCCGTATCTCTAAACCCTTACTCTTTACATTCTTGTTATTCATTGTGTTCTTGGTTGAAAACCTAGAGAAAGATTGATTTTCATAATTGATTGAATTGAATCTTTATTGTGAAAATTGATTAAGGGAAAATCATTTTCATAACCTAGGTAATCAATAAGAATATAGGTGTTAATTGTTTCCGCTGAATCTCTGGTTATACGTGTGAATTGATTGATTTTCGTATTCGATTGAAAAGTGATTTTTCAGTTTTTAACTGTCATAATCGATTATTAATCGATTAAGTGAAATTGTGTTTTCTGATCTTAATCGATTAAATTGCAGGTTAATCGATTAAAGGATTTTGTTAATCGATTAAATGCTGTAGATTTTGCAAAAATCATTCGTTTTAATTGTTTCGATTCATTTCTTTCGAAAATCTTTCAAGGTTTCTTTTACACCTATTCAACCCCCCCTTCTAGGTGTTCTCCTAGGGTTCCTTAGTTGTTTCAACCACCAATTGCGGTTTCCTCACCAATGTGGTGCCATGTTAATAATTTAGGAGACTAAATTGATGCAAAAACTCTCTTGAGAATTAAATTGGTGATCAGCGTAACTTTCGCGAACAAAATGACTATTAACTCTATAATTAACATCCACGTTACCAATTAAGGTTCCATTTTATTAACAAATATTGTGGGGTCACTACTGGGAAAAACACTTTTAAAATCGGTCGTTTTGGACTTTTAAAATCGGTCGTTGAGGTGATGTGCAAAATGGTGATGTTAAAAGTGGCACTTTTAAAATCGGTCAAGTGACCGAGTTAAAAAGAAATTTTAAAATCGGTCAATGTACGACCGAGTTAAAAAGTTTAATTTTTAAAATCGGTCAATGTACGACTGAGTTAAAAAGTTTAATTTTTAAAATCGGTCAATGTACGACCGAGTTAAAATGTTCCGTTTTTAAAATCGTTCAATTTACGACCGAGTTAAAATGTTCCACTTTTAAAATCGGTCACTAGCGACCGATTTTAATTGTTGCTTTTTTTTTAATTTTTAAAACACTTTTGAACATTCAACCCTGCATTTTTCAAAAAATATTTATAAATAGATAAATAAAACAAACACAAACAGAAAAACAGAATTGAAACAAATATAAATATATATTTTTCAATAACTTCTACACAAGATAATATATATATATAGTTCCCAAAAGGGTAACACTACCCTATCTCAACATTTTGCTTGGTGCAGTGTCTCAATCAAGGAATAAAATTTCTGCAGCAAGGGGCTTGAAATAGTGCTGCTACTATTACTAAAGGGTCACCACCACACCACAAATTGACAACACAACACAATAAATTCCTAACAATAATGTCATTAATTACTATCTAAATGTCATTGATTGCTATATGCTAGTTCAAGAATGAAGGATGCCCAACGCACAATAAATTCATAACAATATATGTCATTATTAATTACTATCTAAATGTCATTTATTGCTATCTGCTAGTTCAAGAATAAAGGATGCCCAACGCTCCTGAACATTTTCAATGACTTCTTTTGCTAGCGGGCCTGGCGGATTGTGCAAAAATGACTGAAATATAATAAAATGAAAAGTCATTAATATAAATTAAACAAATAAGATGTATAGTATATCTCATCACTTCATTCCATATATACTCAACATACATAGTCATTCAATTACCTCATTCCATCTATCCTTAATTTTTGCAGTGACAATGGTAAGCATATTTACCATGACATAAAATCCACATTCCTTGCTCCCAAGTTGTTTTGCACACTACATACAACATTTGTATAATTAAATACAAATTATCAATAATGTACATGACAAATTCAAATCGATCATATTAACCCATGCAGGACCAACAGGGACATTACAAGTGCACATATGTCATAAACGAATTAACAGGGCCAGCAGGGCCAGACAAATTCCCTTGACCAAAGTTAAATATATTCTCCAACCTTTATTTAGTCACTTCATATCAATTATTCATAAGGTCAGCAAGGTCATTACAAACACACATACATGTCATAATCCATTCCATTTAATCAAATTACCTCATTAAAAAAGTTAATATACCTTGGGTCTAATCCATGTAATCTTCTTTCTCCTATGAGAGGGTACTCCTTCATGTGTGTGATATGCATTCATCGCTCTGTTTGAAAAATAACCACAATATATAAGTATACTTTGTATGCAATATTGGATAATAATAGAATTGCATAAAACAATTTGTATTACAAATAAAGGCTTACGTTTGTAAAATATCGGACATAGACTTGTCCAAGGGCCACCACATTGAACACAAGTGCACAACGACATTGTCACTCGGACAAATGACAATGAGTTGCCAATGCCCGCTACAAGAAAATAATGATTATCAACTGATCGATATTAAATATAAGCCAAAGGACAACATATTGGAGCATATTATAAATATCACAAAAACAATTAATACTCACCCGCTAATGTAAGGTGCTAGGTAGTATTTATGAGTCTTACTGGTTAACCTCGATTGAATGTATACTCGAATATCTTTATCCGAGAATTTTCCATTTGCAATGAGGTTAGGTTCTATGAATCCATACTCTTTGTCTATACCTTTTTCGACACACAAGCGATGCAAATACCTAAAATTGTTCGTTAGCATTAATAGTTTGAGTATTAAAATAATGTAGTTAACTAAAATAGTTTTAATTAACTTACACGATCCATGCTTGTATGATTGGTATATCAACCTCTTCAGCTCTAATGACCCAATCTATTATGTTGGCATCAATCCAAGTGGTGATTTCCATATCCAAACCAATGACCTCAGGTTTCAAACATATTTCTATAGTTGATCCAGTCCCTTTCAATTTATACATCAGTGCAAATGCACGTACTAAGACTGGAAGTTCTTGAGGTAATTGTTGAGGTGGATTTGGTGTTTTGGGCAATATTACCTAAACAACATAATATGTATATTATTAGTGAAAAGAATAAAAGATACATGACTATGAATAAATAAGAATAAATTAATAATATACCGTTTCTGAGATATGCTTCACGAGTCGACTTGGCCACAATATGAAGTGCTTGAGGGCTTGTACTACTGTTTTAACTTCTTCAATCTCCTCAGGCACTTTAGCATTCTCATCTAATGCTTCAACAACCACTACTTTCTTAAATCTATCTGGTATAGGCATATTGTGTATGGTTGTTGATTCATAAACCTTGCCCTTTGCTACAACATGGACATATGGCTCCTCAATATATAGATTGTATAGATCATTGGGATCAAAGTCATCAGCATCATTTGGTATCTCTACTATTGGAGTATTACTCCCTTTACTGCTCAAGACTTTAGGATCAATATCCTTTGTTGTAGGGAGTTCAATATCGCAACTCAAATTGTTTGATTTCATAATTATGGCTACTTGCCCCATGAGTTGGCTCATCATTTCTTCTCTAATAACTTTGACCTCAGCGTCCACTCGAGCTTTGACCTGAGTCTCCACCATTTTTTCCATGCTAGAGAAAGTTTGGCATGATGATGATGTGCCCCAATATTCACGGTGACCAATACCTTTTCCTGCGGTACGAACATGACCAGAATGCTCTGGTCGCCCTAATGCAGCAGTAAGGATATCATTCTTCCCAACAAGCTCTCTTGAACCACTTTGTCTTAAAGAATCCTACAATAAATAATTTATAAACATGATCAATATATGTGTGATTTAATCATAAGCATACACACAACATATATATATATATATATATATATACCAATAAATATAGTTATTTACGTACAATCTTTCCAGCAAAAACTTTCGTTTCCTTATTTACAAACTCTCCAGTCTTTCGTAATCTAGCTTTCTTCCATTTCTCACCGCTTAGTGGTGGAGATGGGGGAGCATCAGGATCAATAGAAGGATCTATCTCTGCTTGAAGTCGAATTTTTTTGATCTTATCTTCCATGATCTTGTCAGTCGTCAATTTGTATCCCCCACGAGACATTACATGAGGGTATAAATTTTGCGCTGTGATCTCTTGAGCTTTCTTTCTTTTTGCCTGTTGTTAGTGAAAGAATACATAATGTTTATTTATTATTAATATATAACTTAGTATAATAAATTACCAAAAATTCGATCATAATCAATAACAAATAATACTGGTTAGTATAATAACTTACCAAAAACTCAGGTGTATGTCGACTTTCAACAAATTTTTCCCAATCTTCCGGAGCAATATATTTATACTTGTCACAAGGGTTTAGGTGACTCTTTTCTCCAAAAATGTATTCATTTGTGAGCTTTGTCTTGAATTGTCTCCATGCAACACCAGCATTTGAAATGCTTTTTTTTCTTAAAATTGCATCGTTTGGAACATCATAAGTGATCTGTATTACACAACAAAGACAATGGTTTATTCAAATAATTCAAAATAATATATAGTCACACAAATGACGATTAAAAACAACCAAAAAGAATTGTAGTGATTATACCGTTATACATTCCCAAATATGGTTCTTCGTTTCTTCCGATACATGATCCCAATCTGATATTATGATTGATACTTTGCTACGTCCTTGTAACCCCACATAGCTATTGAATCTTCTAGCTTCTGGCCCTACAACATCTCTACTGCTATCAAACTCAATTGGCACTTTTTGACCAGCAAGACGTGGGGCAGTCAAAGAGGGCAACCGTGTCGGGCCCCTACCCTTTTTTGTGGGGGCAGAATTAGTATCATCCATGACCCTGTAGACAAGAAGCAAAAGTAACCTTAAGAAACACAACAAACAAAAATATTCAACAAAACAAAATATTCAATAAAATATGACAAAATAAAAATTAAACTAATTAGACCTTAAAACGTTTAGGAATAGGACCGTTCTCCCATATTCCTTCACGATGATCATCCCAAGTGGCATGTACAGTGTCTATTTCATTTTCGTAATCCTCATTGAAAGTTGGTATTTTCGAAGAAATTGAATGATGAGTCTCAAGAGAATCAAGCGTTGAATTAAGATCATTGCAACCAAGTACGCTTCTCCCTTGGAGAACAACTGACAATTTCTCATTACAAGGATCCCTGACATAAAACACTTGAATTGCCTGGAATGCCATTATGAAAGGCTCATCCGTGTAAGCTAATCTGTTTAGGTCAACCAATGTAAATCCCATCTCATCTTTCTGTATGGCATTCGTGTTGACCCATTGACATTTGAAAACAGGCACACTAAATTTGGTGTAGTCAACTTCCCAAATCTCATCAATCACTCCATAGTAAGGTGTGGATGCCATGATAGGATTTTTATCATTTACTTTGGAGAAGTGCATGGCATTAGCAAAAAGGATAACCCCACTATTTTGAACAGTGCTCTTGTCATCAAGGGACTTTGTATAGAAAGAATAATTGTTGATATCAAATCCACTAGAATATATTACATCAAAGTTAGGCCCACGTGTAGCCATTTTAATGTATCAGAAACAGTATTGTCTTTACCAATTTGTTCTCCAAACCAATTCAAGAAAGTCTTATTATGCTCCTTCATCAACCACCTTTCATTCATTTGAGGGTTGTTATCCTTGATAATGCTTTTGTGAGTAACTATGTAAGGTTGAACCTCGTCAGTATTATTCAAGATGTAGAAATGTGCCTTTAGCACTTCCTCCCGATTCATGCTCTTAACATGTACACCCTGTGTTTTGACACCTTCATATCTTCCATCGTGACGAGACTCTGGAAGCCCTATAGGTTTTTCTTTTCCCAAGTAGTCTAAACAAAACTCAATACTTTCCTCAGCAATGTATTTTTGAACAATGGATGCTTCCGGACGATATAGATTCTTAACGTACCCTTTCAAGATTTTCATGTATCGCTCAACAGGGTACATCCATCGTAAATAAACAGGGCCACAGAACCTAATCTCCCTCACTAGATGAACAACCAAGTGAACCATGATGTCAAAAAATGAAGGAGGAAAATACATCTCCAATTGGCACAAGATAACAACACCTTCATTATCTAACTCATCCAATTCCTCTGGATCAATGACTTTGCTGCATAAAGCATTGAAGAAGAAGCACAACCTAGTGACGGTGTGCCTCACATCTTTGGGCAAAATGCCGCGAATAGCCACTGGCAGTAATTGTTGCAAAAATACATGGTAATCATGAGACTTTAAACCAACTAATTTGAGATCTTCCATTGAGACAAGGCTTTTGACTTTTGAAGAATAGCCTTGTGGCACTTTGGTGCCATATAAACAACCACAGAAACTCTTTTTCTCTTTCTTTGATATTGTGTAGCATGCTGGTGGCAAATACGTCCGTTTACCTCTTTCCTGTGGAGCTAACTCGTGTCTTATACCCATGGCAAGCAAATCTAGTCAGAGTTCAAGTTATCCTTTGTCTTTCCCTTTATGTTGAGGAACGTGCCGATTAGACTTTCACCCACATTCTTTTCAACGTGCATGAAATCAATACAATGTTTCACATAAAGACAATGCCAATAAGGGAGCCTGTTCATGACCGAGTTCTTCTTCCATATCATTTTTTCATGCGTCTTCTTTTTACCCTTCCCAAAGACAACTTTGATATCCTTAACCTTTTCATAAACTTGCTCTCCGCATAAAGGCTCAGGAGCACTTTCATACTCCGTCTTCCCATTAAAACGCTTCTTGAGTCTACGGTAAGGGTGATCATGCCTAAGAAATCTCCAATGCCCAAGGTAAATTGTCTTCCTTCCATGAGGAAGTTGATGATAACATGTGTCTTCTCCGCATATAGGGCATGCTTGATGCCCCTTGACGCTATATCCACTTAAGTTCCCATATGCTGGGAAGTCATTTATGGTACAGAATAACATGGCCCGCATCTTAAAATTTTCACGCTGATACCCATCAAATGCATCCACACCTTCTTCCCACAAAATTAACAAGTCTTCAACTAAGGGAGTTAGATAAACATCTATGTCATTTCCGGGTTGTTTTGGTCCGGAAATCAACATAGACAACATCATATATTTCCGCTTCATGCACAACAAAGGAGAGAGGTTATAAATTATCAGAAGAACATGCCATGTACTATGCTGACTACTCAAGCTACCAAAAGGATTCATTCCGTCTGTAGCAAGTGAAAGCCTAAGGTTTCTTGGATCACTGCTAAAGTCGGGATACAAAGAATCAATTCTTTTCCATTGCAAAGAATCGACGGGATGACGAATCTTTCCATCACATTTCCTCTCTTCTGCCATCTAATGTTCTTCGCATCAATTTCATTAGAAAACAATCGCTTGAACCTTGGAATTATTGGAAGATACCATAACACTTTTGCAGGAGGCCTTTTTTTGCTCTCATCATCAACACTAGAATAATCACCATCCTTCACCTTGTAGCGTGATTTCCCACATACAGGGCACTCATGCAACTCTTCACATTCATTCCTATATAATATGCAATCATTAGGGCAAGCATGAATTTTCTAATACTCCATACCCATTGGACATAATATCTTCTTCGCCTCGTAGTTGCAGTCAGGCAGGGTATTACCTTCTGGAAGCATGTCTTTCAATAACTTAAGTAATTCGGTAAAACTTTTATCAGTCCACCCATTCCTTGCCTTCAAATTGAACAAATTTAACACTGTTGACAACAATGTCAAATCATCATTGCACCCCGGATACAAAGGCGTCGTCAAATCATTAGACAAACTCTCATACACATGTGCTCGGTGGAAAGACTCTGGTCCAATATCACGGATCATGTCCTCCAGATGATCCTTCGCAACTCCATCATCAACTTCCGCACTTTGAGACTCACTCTTCATGCCTATTGGATCACCGTGCCATATCCACTTTGTATAACTCTTGCAAAACCCAGGATAAATGAGATGACCTCTTATTTCCCTAATTGTTCTCCGGTCAACATTGACACACTCTACACAAGGACAATGAAATAGCCCATTGTTATCACGATCATTGGTTTTTGCAAATTCAAAAAACTCTTCCACTCCACGAGCATACTCATCACTCAATTGATCAGCATTTATCCAACTACGATCCATATATAACCACTATAAATTAATCATGTAAAAAAAGATTTAAGGGATGGATTTCAGATGTTTGGCTAGAAGATTAATATAACAAGACCCAATGTCTAAGGAAATGGTAGAATATAGAGACCATCAATTGGAAGAAAAAAGAAAAGGTGGATGTGAGTTGTAAAGCTCAAGCTAAGTTTCAAAAGTTGCATAAGAGAATTAATATGCTTTAGAAGGAGAGAAATAGTATGAAGCAAGAGATTATGAATGAATTAGGAGATAAGGAACAACATTTAATGTTGTTGAAGGACCTACACACTCAACTCGTGCTAATAAATAAATGATTTCAGTAAAATTTTATCCCAACTAACAGTAAAAGTGAGACTTGATGCGAAAAATAGAATTAAAATTAAGCTAAAAAATGAAGAAATACTCACAAATTGGTAACTAGAGAAGATGAATTGTAGAGCAATGGAACGGAAGATGTACCAATACACTCAACAAAGATCTCCAATCTGATTCAGTGAAAGAAATCCCAAATAGAGCATAACCCATTATCAGCAAAACCTCAAAGATACAATCTTTAACTTAATTAAATCACAGTTTCATCATCTAAAAATGTGGATCCGAGTCAATCAGACATTAGAAGTTAAACCAGTTATAGCAGCACGCACACACGCACACGCGCGCGCACACACACACAAACACAATGCTGAAATGCTGAAATTGAATACCTGAAGAACCTTTAACATACAAGCTTTTGAACCTCTTGAAAAAGATGCAAAAACAATGGGGCAAGGCCGAACTTTTATTACCTGCATATTGAAATACAAAAAGAGTGAATACTTGATTGTTGAAACATGGATATGTGTTGGAATATTAGTATAATTTAATTATGCATAAAATTAAATTGCTATAACAGAAATTAATTTCAATCTGAAGAACAGAAATCAGGACCAAAATCCTTGACTTTTCTAGCCCTTTTGCTCTTCCTAATTTCATGTACAACATCAATATCAATATTACTAGAAGATATCAAACCAGAATTAGAAGACTGACCAACATGTTTAGGCAAATTTAATTTCAAGGGAAAAGTATTTTCAAAGAAAACAGCATCACGAGATCCCAACAAAGTATTCTTAGAGATTTCAGCAATTTCAAAATTTATGACCAAAAACCTATAAGTAGAACTATGCAGGGAATATCCAGCAAACACATAATCAATAATTTTAGGTCCTATTTTTCTTTTCTTATTTATAGGAACACTTACTTTTGCAAGACACCCCCACATTTTGAGATATTTCAAATTTGGTTTTCTATTTTTCCAAAACTCATAAGGAGTCTTGTCATATTTTTTATAAGGAATTCTATTAAGAACATGACAAGCAGAATATAAAGCTTCACCCCAAGGATCATTTGGCAAACCAGAACTTAAAAGCATAGCATTCACCATATCAAGTAAAGTGCGATTTTTTCTTTCAGCTACTCCATTTGATTGAGGAGCAAACGGAGGAGTAACTTCATGAATAATTCCATGCAATTCACAAAAATCATTCATTTCAGAAGGTGCATATTCTCCACCTCTATCAGATCGAAGAATCTTAATTCTTTTTTCTAATTGATTTTCTACTTCAGCTTTATAGACTTTAAATTTATCAAACAATTCACTTTTGTGACTAATCAAATACACATAGCAATATTTAGAAAAATTATCAATAAACGTGATGAAATATCTTTTTCCACCACGGGTTAACATACCATTGCTATCACACACATCACTATGAATTAGTTCAAGCAAGCTAGAATCATGTTCAGTGCAATTATTAAAAGGTTTTCTAGGTTTTTTGCTTCAACACATATTTGACATTTTTTATTCAAATTAATAGAAGCCTTAGGAATAAGATCAAGAGACATCAATTTTCTTATAGAATTGAAATCACATGTCCAAGCCTACCATGCCACACATCACAACAATTTAGAAGCAGTTATTTATGTAAGTTTAAGTACTGGTTTGTATGATAATATTAGACAGTGTGGAATTAGACAGCCTTTTGTTGATATTTTCACCCCATTCAAGCTTATTTATGCATACTGATGGTATCTAAAACATTTCATAGGAATCTTTTTTATATTTTGTATATTTCAGCTTAACAAATTGATTTCATGATGCTAGCTAATGGACCAAGTGATTAGAACTGTGGAACATCAAAACCAGAAGGACCAACAACTGCAGATGCAGTCCAGAATGTTGAGGTTTGGTATTCAACATTTTAGAATACAAAATTATTTCACTTTACCTTATAGTTTATAGAAAGCAAATTCTTGTGCATATATTTCTGAAATATATTTGTACCTATTCTCAATCAGAAGAGCGAAAAACGAAAGAAAACACTAAATGTAGGATCTGGACAAAGTGCCCAAGTAAGTTTTCCAAACGTTTAAAGAAAATATTGGAAATCCTTTCAAAGTTATTTATCCATTCTAAATCATTGCCTATGCTTAAATTTCACATCGGAATTAGACAACCTTTTGTTGATATTAAGCAAAAATAACAACACATCTAAGATTAAATTTCAGCATCTTAAATTAAATATCACATCTAAAATGACAACTTCCAGAAAACAAATCATTCCGACAAGTTTGAGCTAACTCAATATAATACATGTTATACATAAAAAAAAAATCACAAATCAAAACTTTTGTCGAGAATAAAATTTCAAAATTAAAAAGGAGATATTAACAAAGAATAATCATATTGGAACAAACACATGAGAATCTTATCATTCAAAAAGTGAGCATCAACAAAATTCCTGTTACAAAACACAAACTCCGAATCGAAAACACAAATATCGCTTATATCATCACAGATCCGGAATTAAACGTTTTCAATTTCTTAGTTCATGCACACTTTTCCTTTCAATTTCTTCTAGCCAGAAAAATATTAGATACTGCTAGTCATAAACAGTTATTACAACAAAAGCTGAACATTAAATCATATGAATAATACTAATAAGTCTATAAAAGAGGAAGTCAATGCCCGAACCATACACATTTTTCATGGTATACTAGATAAGAGCAATTAGAAGTTTGGTCTTAAATGGGGAGTTTTTATTGTGAGAATGAGTCTTGATTACGTACCTAAGTCTTGATTACATGTTGAAATACACATTTTTCACTGGAATGAATCTTGGCATGCATTATGTTCTAATTTTGATTACCTAAGTATGATTTAGTGGTTAAGATTTACTTATAGTATCTCATAATAAACAATAAAATCAGATCTGTGAATAAAGCTAATAGATACAAAGCAAAAACAACCGAATAACTCGATGAGAGAAACATGCATGTAAACCCAAATCAAAACGAAGAAGCCCTAACCTAGTGGAGAAGAAGCGACGGAAAGAGAGGAGCGACAGAGAAGAAGAACGAAGAAGCCGAAGAGAGACGCGCCGCCGAAGAGAGGACAGTGATGAGGAGACGCGGTGAGGAGCATTCAGTGATGAAGAACCAACGAGACGCGGTGAGGAGCTTTCCGTCGTCGTTGGTGGAGAACAATGGCAGCAGCGACGAAGGAAGGCTTTGATAATGGCAGCAGTTCAAAGTGTAAGCCCTACTCTGTTAGTTTGTGTTATGTTTTGTTTTAGGTTTTGGCACTACTCTGATAGTGTGTGTGCGCGTTTTGACCAAAGTTTTTGGAAGGACTTTTTAACTCGGTCACAAACGATAGAGTTAGAAAGTCTATATATTTTTTTTTAAATCAGTCACTAACGACCGAGTTTGATAGTGTAATTTTTTTAATTTTTAAAATCGGTCACTCACGACCGAGTTAGATAGTATAATTTTTTTAATTTTTAAAATCGGTCAATAACGACCGAATTAGAATGGTTAATTTTTTTACTTTTAAAATCGGTCAATAATGACTGAGTTAGAAAGTTGTAAAAAAAATTAAATAAATAAATAAAAACTTTCTAACTCAGCTTCTCAAACGATCGAGTTAGAATCTAACTCGGTCATTTTTGACTGATTTTAAAAGTTAAAAAAATTAAAAAAATTTTAAAAAAGAAGGACTTTCTAACTCGGCTGAAGAAACGACCGAGTTAGAAAGTACTTTTAAAATCGGTAGTTTTGCGACCGATTTTAAAAGTTAGAATTTATATATATAATTGCTACCACGTTTTTTTTTTTAAAATCGGCTTTAATACGACCGATTTTAAAACCCCGATTTTAAAAGTCTTTTTTCTAGTAGTGGGTGCTTAAAACCTTCCTCATATGTAATCAACTCTCAAACTAATGGTTTTTCTCCAAAAAATTGTTTCTATTATTTTATTTGGTTTTTTCATGTTGTTCCTTTTTTTAATTAAAAAATAAATAAAACATCAATGACGGCTTATATCAAATACAAAAATGATTGACAAACTTACGAAATTAACCTTCAAATAGGTCTATACCATAAAAGAAGTGACATGTGTCATTTATTATTGATTGGTTAACTTGTACTCCCTCCGGTTCTTACTATAGGTCATACTTAACCGAATTACACATACCAAGGAAAGTGGTTGGTTTTATGAATTCTATGAGAATATATTGTAACATTACAATTTTACCCCCTTACCTTTTCTTGGAAAATTCACACTCATTAATGAACAACAAAAAACACATAGATAGTCAAAGCATTTAATAAGGGCAAAAAAAAGAGAAAAATCAATAAATGATGCATAGAAAATATAAAGTGACTTATAATTAGGACCAAGAAAACTTTCTAAAATGTGATCTATATGTAGGACCGGAGGGAGTAACATATATAACTTTTTTATTATGTAGACTTAATTGTAGGTTGATTTTGTAGGTTGACTCTATCAAATAAGTCTTTCTCGTGTCGATTTAAAAAGCGATCGCAAGTTCGCAACATTAGCTACAATATTCAAATGGAAAGAACGAAACATTTTAATCTCAAAAAAACATAATTTATCAATTGAAGTTGCATTGTATTATAAATCCCCAAAATATATTATTGCAAATTAGATATGAATGATACCGTTTACTTAATACCAAGATATGAGCTACAATAGTCAATAATTAACCAAATCAAAAGATTTTGTAGAATAATCCAAAGGTTGATTTGTTCTTTTAATATTTAGAAATCAAATTTGAATGTGACATAAAAATAGAAAAAAATATCAACAGTTTAATTAGCTACATGATCCTTTTTATTACTTCCTTCGGTCTCCTTTTGACTAATTCTCATGCCTTTTCAAAAAGTTAGTTAATATGATTACTGTTATGGACCGGATAGTCAGAACCGGTATGCCGGATTCAGATACCGGTTGAGGCCATAAGAGGTCCAAGAAGTCCGGATTCCGATACCGGATTCGGTTTGGTGATGCCGGATTCGAATACCGACATGAGACCGTGAGAGGCCCAATAAAGCCGGATCCTAATACCGGTTCGAGGTCTTAAGAGGCTTGATAATGCCGGATTCAGATACCGGTATGAGTCCGTAAGAGGCCCAATAAAGTCGGATCCTAATACCGGTTTGAGGCCACAAATAGCCCAATGATAGCAGGATTCTAACACCGAATACCGGTATGAATGTTGGACATCAAATATCACACATGTACCGTTATACCGGTAAGAATTCAACACGTGTATTGAGGAATCCAAAGGATACCGTTATCTGCACCAGCATAGGATACTACTGGACTTAATACCCACCATTACATTTGTGCCGTTTAGAGGGAATCTTACCCGCCACATGAAAGCGGCAATCAATACGGTATACACTGGTATGCGTATATAATACCTGGTAAGGTTAGCAGGTACGAACTAACTTATCTCACACAAACACACACACCCCCCCCCCCCAAATTAGAACGACAAGAGAGTGTGTAACTTGGTATTCAAGGTGCTCACTTCACGTCTGACATCAAAAGTGGGATTGCCGAACTCTTAGCCGGATTGTCTAAGAACTGTAATCTTACGACAGAACATTGGCGACCACAGTGGGAGCGAAAAACTTATTCCCACCACCTTCTGAAGAAGTTCATGGCGAACCAGTCACAGGGAGAACGTGCTGAACCCAACCACCATAGTGCGCTGGGATTGAGGAAAAACCCAAGTGGAGAACAAGCACCTTCTCGTCAGAAGGACCTCAGGAACGATTAAGCGAAGGAAGAAGACGAGCAGAACAAGAGCGTTCAAGACAAGAAGAACCTTTTCATCATGAACAGGAGAAATCGCGATAGAGGCCCCCCACCAAAGGAGGAAGCCCTTCGCATTCCCGACATGAGAGTAAGGGGTCATCTGGTGGATGCTCACAGAGGAAAGCAAGCATGGAGACGGAGTTGGATCGTTTGCGTAAGCGGTTAGATGAGCAGGACAAGTTGCTGAAAGAGTTGAGGAAAGGAACATCCCAATCAGGCGTGGGGAAAGGTTATGAGGTGGAGCTGGTTGGAAAACCTGAAGAAAAAGACCACCCATTTTCTGAAAGCATAATGGCTTTCCCCATGCCTGAGAATCTCAAAGCTCCAGCCAATGTAGATCCATATTTTGGGAACTCAGATCCACAGGAACACACTGACATCTTTCTGGTGGCAATGTCGTGTCAAGGGGCTAAGGATGTGTACAAATGTCGCACTTTCCCCCTAACTCTGAAAAAAGCGGCTTTGCGCTGGTATTCTAAATTGGAACCTGATTCGATAACAGGGTGGAAAGACTTAGCAGCCAAATTCCTGGGACACTTCACAACAAGCAAAGCACAACCAAAGTCTGAACACCATTTATCTCAAATTAAGCAGGAGAAAGGGGAATCACTGAGAGATTTCCTCACCCGTTTCAAAACTGAATACCTTTCGATTAGTGACATAGAGGCCTCAGTAGCTTTGCATCTCTTGATGCGCGCATTAAGACCAGGGGATTTCACAGACCACTTGGTGATGCACAAAATCAAAACCATGGACGAAGTCATGGAAAGAGCTAAAAAGTATATCAACTTGGAGGAATATCATAAAGCACAAGATAATTTTGCAGGTGAAGCATCTGGGAAAAAGAAAGAGGCTTTCTTCAACAAGGGATCAAGGAAAGGTCAGCTGCACCCTATATAATAATTACCCTTAATTACCCGAAGATTAGAATTTAAAATTTCTTTTTCATTAATTCAAAAACATCAGAGTTATAAGCGGAAGACTTTAATACATTAAAATCAAAAGCATAAATTAAGTACATCCAGTTCGGTCATTCAAAATACAAATCAGTGTGTTAGCTCGGCCCAACTAGCCGAGACCCAACACAAAACAATATTTTAGCTCGGCCCATATGGCCGAGACCCATCCACCTATCTGACTCTAAATATCTTACTCTCCCTGTGAGGGAGAGTGATCCTGCTCGGCCGGGGATTGCGTCTGCTCGGGCTCGGTACCTGAAAAATGGTAAGGAGGTGAGCATTACACAGAACTTAAATAAGCAGTTTCTAAAATGCCATACCGAACTACCAAGCCAAACACAAGTAGTCAATTAACAAATAGTAACAAGTAATCAAACCACATGCATACATCATCATGTAATATTATTTAGCTCGGCTCACATCCTACCAATTCCCCTTATCCTCTTTCCATAAATCATGCACTCGGCATCTCGGCCACTATCCTCTTACCTCGGTAAACCATCTCTCTACCTTGGACTCATTACTCATTATTCCAATTTCACATAGTTTACAATCTTTTACTCTTCTCGGATGCATACACCCAGTGCATGTCTTACACCATTTAAGGTCGGATAATGGAGTGTCATCCATAACTGCGAGTACCCAGTACCCGTCTTACAGCTGCACATACCCGGTATGCGTCTGACGCGATCAATGCACGCACCCAGTACGCTTCTTCTATGACCAGGAGCACTACCGCCGATCATTCTATGGAGTAAGGAGTGTCCATAACTGCGAGCACCCAGTACTCGTCTTACAGCGGCGCATCTCGGCGACTTACGCGATCAATGCACGCACCCAGTACGCGTCTGCTATGACCAGGAACACATCCCACCGATTCCGTTCTCGGAACCCTGTGTGAATCATAACTGCGAGTACCCAGTACCCGTCTTACAGCTGCGCATACCCAGTATGCGTCTGACGCGATCAATGCACGCACCCGGTACGTGTCTGCTATGACCCGATCACACAGCCATTTCTCTTTTATTCCTCTTATCCCTTTAACCATTTTAGTTCGGCCTATCCCGGCTTAGCCCATTAAATTATTCCTCTTGTTTGTTTAATCCTTTATTTAGCTCGGCCTCTCTCGGCTCCGCCTCTTAATCGTTCTCACCATCTATTTAGATCGGCCTCTCTCGGCTCACCCCTTTAACAATTTCCTTATTCCATTATATTTTCTCATTATCTGACTTATTACTCTATCTCTCCTACTTTCCGTGTGTACCATTTCCTCATTCCCATTCTCAACCTCACTCAGCTCGGTCCAGCTCGGCCACAGATATAAATAACAAATATCAAAGCTCATAAACATTTATACACGAAGTTCATAAACACTTATACAACAACAATAATAGGAATAAAAGCATTCAACCAATCCATCATGTAAATACCAACATGTAGCATAAAACAATATTCCATATTCACCTAACATCCATGTTTCTAGTTCATTTATTAGTTCCCTTTACCCTTTTTACCTTTCCTTTCTCATATTAACCTATATCCATTCCCTAATCTACACCCACTCTTAGTACCCTTTATGAACACCCTAGAAACCCAAACTCAAGTAGAGGTAACACTCACTCCTTACCTCAAACCGTGAGAGATAAGATTTGAGAGCTTGAGAATGGCTTTCCTTGACCTTGACCTTGTAAGCTTAGCACCCCGTGAATCCTTTCCTCCAAGCTGCCACGAGCTCCACCAGGCTGCACACAAGCTCCACCAGCCACACACGAACTCCACAGCGGTCCAGGGGCGCCGGAACAGAACGGGGACTGAGAGAAGGAGGGTCTCCGGTTGGTGAGACTTGGTGGAGGAGAGGGAGGTTCATGAGAGAGAAAGAAAATATGTTGGGGGTTTGTTGTTGCTGGATTTCAGAGAAGAAAATGAGAGAGAAAGAGAGTGAGACGTAGGGAGAAGAAGAATGAAAATGAGAAGTGTTGTGGGTTGGTTTTCACTTTTATTCATTTAGGGAAAACATTTGTGTGGCTCTCATTGGAGGCTTCTTGGGGAAGCTAGAATGTGTGGCTAGGATTCATTGGCTTCTTGAGGAAGCCATGAATAGTACATTGAAAGGGACATAAAGCAATGATAGTGACATAAAGCGAAGGACAGTACCGTACGGACGGTACGAAAAACAAAGGGTTAACAGCTTCACATGAGTTGGCACGGAGGAGCTAGGACGTGTCGGCTCGGGTACGTCGAGCTTCCTTCTCGGATGATACTGTGAAGTGCGCTGAGGTCGGCTAATCCGGACTGGACAACAGGTTCCGCGTTTGGTTCCCATCCAGCTCGGTTCATATGCACACAATCTCATCTAGCTCGGCCGGGATCGGACCGAGGTCCTATACTTACATCCTAGGTCGGCCTATGCTTATGCTACCCTTCTAACCTTGTACGATTTCTAAGGCCTAATCCTATCCTTAAATAAATATTTATATACTAAAATTATATTATTTAATATTAATTTTCAGGATGTTACATTCCTCTCCCACTTACAGGAATTTCGTCTTCGAAATTTAGTCGGCATTGAACAGTTGCGGATATGACTGCTTCATCTTCTCCTCGAGTTCCCAAGTAGCTTCCTCCACATCATTCCGATTCCAGACGACCTTGACCAAGGAGATTTCCTTTCCTCTGAGCCGTCTGACTTCTCTGTCCTCAACTCGGACTGGGAGGACTTCGAAGGTTAGGTTGTCTCTTAGCGGTAGCTCGTCCACTGCTATCACATGCGAGGGATCGTGAATGTACCTCCTAAGTTGCGAGACATGAAACACATCATGGAGCTTAGACAAGTGCGGAGGTAGAGCAATTCTGTAAGCTACTGGTCCGACCTTCTCCGATATCTGGTACGGTCCGACAAACCTAGGGGTCAACTTCTTTGATTTGATAGCTCGACCAATACCCGTTACAGGGGATACCCGAAGGAATACATGATCTCCCTCGATGAAGTTCAATGGTTTCCTTCTCTTGTCGGCATAGCTCTTCTGTCGGTCTTGGGCTGTTTTCATCTTCCCTTGTATCATTCGGATCTTCTCGGTCGTCTCATGAACAATGTCAGGACCAATCAACAAGTTTTCTCCTATCTGGAACCAGCATAGCGGCGTCCGACATTTCTGACCATACAATGCTTCGAAAGGAGTCATCCCGATACTCGAATGGAAACTGTTGTTGTAGGTAAACTCGACCAAGGGCAGAAGTGCTTCCCAACTTTCCGACTGTTCAAGCACACATGTTCTCAGCAAGTCCTCAAGAGTCTGAATGGTGCGCTCGGATTGTCCATTGGTTTGAGGATGATAAGATGTGCTGAACCTCAACTTTGTACCCATAGCTTGCTGTAAACTCTGCCAAAATCGGGATAAGAAACGAGGATCACGGTCTGACACGATACTGCTCGGAACCCCATGAAGTCTGACAATATCCTTTATGTACAGTTATGTCAGCTTCTCCAAGCTATACTTCATGCTGATCGGCAGGAAATGGGCACACTTTGTAAGTCGGTCCACCACAACCCAAATGGCTTCCTGCCCTGCTCTCGTCATTGGTAGACCCGATACAAAATCCATCGAAATGCTGTCCCACTTCCATTGGGGAATCTCCAAGGATTTGAGTAATCCTCCTGGTTTCTGATGCTCGATCTTGGCTTTCTGACATGTCAAGCACCGAGACACATAATCGGCCACGTCGGTCTTCAACTTCGGCCACCAAAATAACCTCTTCAGATCCTGGTACATCTTTGTGGCACCTGGATGAAGACTCATCTTCGTCTTGTGGGCTTCTTCCATCAACTCTCTTCGGACTTCAAAGTCCATCGGAATGCAAACTCGGCCCCGAAATCGAACGAGACCATCGGGTCCTTTAGCGAAGTCGGGTTCATCCTTGTCCCCTGCTCTTTCTAGTAGTTTCTGGAGTTCTAGGTCGGCAGCCTGTCTTTCCTTGATGAAACCCACGAAATCATTGGTCACTTGCAGCATTTCGAAGACAACACTGTTTTCCTTCTTCTGTATGCCGAGGTTGAGATCACTGAACTCCTGCATCAACTGCATCTCTCAGACCATCATGTTGCTCAAATGAAGGCTCTTCCTGCTCAGCGCGTCAGCCACAACGTTGGCTTTTCTGGGATGATAGTACAAATTGAAATCATAGTCCTTCAAGAATTCTACCCATCTGCGCTGCCTCATGTTCAGTTCCTTCTGGTCGAACAGGTAGCCGAGACTCTTGTGGTCACTGAACACTTCAAACTTCGTGCCATACAGGTAGTGTCTCCAAATCTTAAGAGCGAACACCACAGCTGCCAATTCAAGATCATGGGTGGGGTAATTCTGCTCGTGTTGCCGAAGTTGCCGAGAGGCATAAGCCACCACTTTTCCCTGCTGCATCAACACACAACCGAGACCCTACTTCGAGGCGTCACAAAATACGTCAAAGGCTTTAGTCGGATCGGGCAAAATCAACACGGGCGAGCTCGTCAACCTTTTCTTTAGCTCTTGGAAGCTCTGCTCGCACACCTCGGACCACTGGTAGGGTGCATCCTTCCTGATTAACGAAGTCAACGGTAAAGCCAGTTTAGAGAATCCTTCAATGAATCTCCTGTAGTACCCTGCAAGACCGAGGAAACTCCTGATCTCGGTTACCGAGGTGGGTCTCTCCCACTTAAGTACCGCTTCCACCTTGGAGGGATCAATTGCTACACCGTGCTCGGATATCACATGTCCGAGGAATTGAACCTCGTTGAGCCAAAAGCTGCACTTTGAGAGCTTAGCGTAGAGATTCTTATCCTTCAAAACTTGCAACACCATTCTCAGATGTTGCTCGTGTTCGCTCGGACTCCGAGAGTAGATGAGGATGTCGTCGATGAAAACTATTACAAACGAATCCAGGTAAGGTCGGAAGATCCTATTCATGTAGTCCATGAAGATGGCAGGAGCGTTGGTAAGTCCGAAGGGCATAACCACATACTCAAAATGTCCATACCTCGTCCTGAAGGCTATCTTTGGAATGTCTTCTTCTCGGACTCGGATCTGGTGGTATCCAGATCGGAGGTCTATCTTTGAGAAAACCGAAGCCCCCTTGAGTTGGTCCAATAAGTCGTCAATCCGAGGGAGGGGATATTTGTTCTTCACCGTGACCGCGTTGAGCTTCCTATAGTCAGTGCACATTCTGAGACTACCATCTTTCTTTTTCACAAACAGGATTGGAGCTCCCCAAGGCGATACGCTTGGTCGGATTAGCTTTTTGGCCAAAAGCTCTTCCAGTTGCTTCTTAAGCTCTTCTAGCTCGGGAGGTGCCATTCTGTACGGAGCAATTGAGGTCGGGCCAGTTCCCGGAACGAGGTCTATACTGAACTCTACTTCTCTTCTCGGCGGTAAGCCAGGCATCTCGTCTGAGAAAACCTCTGGGAATTCTCTGACCACAGGAATTTGGTCTAAGGTCGGTTCCTCTGTTGTCTCTAACTTCGCAACAGAAGGGCCACTAAAGATTACGGTCTTTGCTCGGCAATCGAGCAGGACATGGTGTTGAAACATCCAGTCCATGCCGAGGATAATATCTAACTTGGTTAAGGGTAGACAAATCAAATTGACTTTAAATTCTCTGCCTAATACTTGGATAGGACACTCTAGACACATTTTAGAAGTGATTATAGAAGAATTGGTTGGGGTAAAAATGGATAGTTTGTAAGGCATTTCTATAGGGGACAGTTTTAGTCGGTTCATACAGTCAAGGGAAATGAAAGAATGTGTGGCTCCACAATCAAATAGCACGGAACATGGAATACTGTTTACTTGACAAGTACCTCGGATCAGCTCGTCAGCATCAGTCACTTCTTCACCATCCATAGTGTAAACTTTGCCTCTCTGCATAGGTCGGTTAACACCAGTCTGATGAGCCTTGGTCACATTGACCTCTTCCTTCACAATATTCTCGGTACACCGAGTTGCAAAATGACCGGGCTTGCCACATCGGAAACAGGATCCTCTTGCTTTGCTCGGATCCAGACTCCAGCATTCTCCCCGGTGCTGCCTTCCACAGTGTTGGCATATCGGATAGGGACCAGGGACAACCACCATCTGACCACAGCTCCTCGGAGCTGTTGACATTCTGGAGTTCGGATTCACATAAGGAGCAGATCTCGGAGCAACTCCTTTTCCCTTGATCGGCCCCACTGTCTTTTGTGCCGACATGTTCCGCTTTCCGTCAGCTTTCCTCTTGAGCCCCTTCTCATAGGTGCTAGCCATGTTCACCAATTGTGAGAGATTGGCCACGTTCTGATATTCGAACGCGAGCCGAATATCATCTCGGAGACCAGATTCAAACTTGATGCACTTGGTACGCTCATCAGCATCTCGGTAGCTTCCTGAATAACTGATCAAATCCTCGAACTGAGCGACATATTCCCCGACACTCAAGTTCCTCTGCTCCAGCTTGAGGAAAGCAAGCTTCTTCTCTCTCCTGACATCCTCGGGAAATTACTTTCCGAGGAATCGAGCTCGGAACAAATCCCAAGTAATGGCTTCATTAGCCGCTTCCAGTCCACGGCTCTGCTGCTCCCACCAGTGCTCGGCTTCACTAGCCAGCACAAACTCGGCCAACCTCACCCTGTACTCATAGGGCGGTTGCAGGGATCGGAAAATCTTATCAATGTCCTGGAGCCATCTCTGAGCTCCATTAGGATTGTAACCCCCTTCAAACCGAGGTGGTTCGTTCTTCCTAAATCGGCTCATCCAGTCAATCTCGACCGGAGCCGGAGGTTGAGGCTGAAGGACTGCAGCTGTAGCTGCGGCGATGTTTTGAGTGAGGTTCTCAGCCTGATTCTGCTGAGCCTGCGCTTGGTTCTGCTGTAGTTGAACCAGAGTTTCCAACACAGTAGCAATTCGGTCGTTATCAGCTCGTCTCCCAGCCATGCTGCTCGGTCATGGAGAGAAAGCCAATTAACTTCCGAATAATCAAGTAAATATATATATATATATATATATATATATATATATAAACATATATACCTATGAGCTCTATTGTCTAACTTAGACTTCTAGACTTTACTTATTTGTCACTCTCTTGGTGAGTAACCACTGGAGTCCCATGCAACTCCAATAGGCCGAGGAGAAACTGCTCTGATACCAAAAATGTAACACCCTATATAATAATTACCCTTAATTACCCGAAGATTAGAATTTAAAATTTCTTTTTCATTAATTCAAAAACATCAGAGTTATAAGCGGAAAACTTTAATACATTAAAATCAAAAGCATAAATTAAGTACATCCAGTTCGGTCATTCAAAATACAAATCAGTGTGTTAGCTCGGCCCAACTGGCCGAGACCCAATATAAAACAATATTTTAGCTCGGCCCAAATGGCCGAGACCCATTCAACTATCTGACTCTAAATATCTTACTCTCCCTGTGAGGGAGAGTGATCCTGCTCGGCCAGGGACTGCGTCTGCTCGGGCTCGGTACCTGAAAAATGGTAAGGAGGTAAGCATTACACAGAACTTAAATAAGCAGTTTCTAAAATGCCATACCGAACTACCAAGCCAAACACAAGTAGTCAATTAACAAATAGTAACAAGTAATCAAACCACATGCATACATCATCATGTAATATTATTTAGCTCGGCTCACATCCTACCAATTCCCCTTATCCTCTTTCCATAAATCATGCACTCGGCATCTCGGCCACTATCCTCTTACCTCGGTAAACCATCTCTCTACCTCGGACTCATTACTCATTATTCCAATTTCACATAGTTTACAATCTTTTACTCTTCTCGGATGCATACACCCAGTGCATGTCTTACACCATTTAAGGTCGGATATCGGAGTGTCATCCATAACTGCGAGTACCCAGTACCCGTCTTACAGCTGCACATACCCGGTATGCGTCTGACGCGATCAATGCACGCACCCAGTACGCGTCTTCTATGACCAGGAGCACTACCGCGGATCATTCTATGGAGTAAGGAGTGTCCATAACTGCGAGCACCCAGTACTCGTCTTACAGCGGCGCATCTCGGCGACTTACGTGATCAATGCACGCACCCAGTACGCGTCTGCTATGACCAGGAACACATCCCACCGATTCCGTTCTCGGAACCCTGTGTGAATCATAACTGCGAGTACCCAGTACCTGTCTTACAGCTGCGCATACCTAGTATGCGTCTGACGCGATCAATGCACGCACCCGATACGCGTTTGCTATGACCCGATCACACAGCCATTTCTCTTTTATTCCTCTTATCCCTTTAACCATTTTAGTTCGGCCTATCCCGGCTCAGCCCATTAAATTATTGCTCTTGTCTGTTTAATCCTTTATTTAGCTCGGCCTCTCTCGGCTCCGCCTCTTAATCGTTCTCACCGTCTATTTAGCTCGACCTCTCTCGGCTCATCCCTTTAACCATTTCCTTATTCCATTATATTTTCTCATTATCTGACTTATTACTCTATCTCTCCTACTTTCCGTGTGTACCATTTCCTCATACCCATTCTCAACCTCACTCAGCTCGGTCCAGCTCGGCCACAGATATAAATAACAAATATCAAAGCTCATAAACATTTATACACGAAGTTCATAAACACTTATACAACAACAATAATAGGAATAAAAGCATTCAACCAATCCATCATGTAAATACCAACATGTAGCATAAAACAATATTCCATATTCACCTAACATCCATGTTTCTAGTTCATTTATTAGTTCCCTTTACCCTTTATACCTTTCCTTTCTCATATTAACCTATATCCATTCCCTAATCTACACCCACTCTTAGTACCCTTTATGAACACCCTAGAAACCCAAACTCAAGTAGAGGTAACACTCACTCCTTACCTCAAACCGTGAGAGATAAGAGTTGAGAGCTTGAGAATGGCTTTCCTTGACCTTGACCTTGTAAGCTTAGCACCCCGTGAATCCTTTCCTCCAAGCTGCCACGAGCTCTACCAGGCTGCACACAAGCTCCACCAGCCACACACGAACTCCACAGCAGTCCAGGGGCGCCGGAACAGAACGGGGACGGAGAGAAGGAGGGTCTCCGGTTGGTGAGACTTGGTGGAGGAGAGGGAGGTTCGTGAGAGAGAAAGAAAATATGTTGGGGGTTTGTTGTTGCTGGATTTCAGAGATGAAAATGAGAGAGAAAGAGAGTGAGACGTAGGGAGAAGAAGAATGAAAATGAGAAGTGTTGTGGGTTGGTTTTCACTTTTATTCATTTAGGGAAAACATTTGTGTGGCTCTCATTGGAGGCTTCTTGGGGAAGCTAGAATGTGTGGCTAGGATTCATTGGCTTCTTGAGGAAGCCATGAGTAGTACATTGAAAGGGACATAAAGCAATGATAGTGACATAAAGTGAAGGACAGTACCGTACGGACGGTACGAAAACCAAAGGGTTAACAGCTTCACATGAGCTGGCACGGAGGAGCTAGGACATGTCGGCTCGGGTACGTCGGCTAGGATACGTCGGCTCGGTTTGTAGGAACAGCAGTAGTCCGAGCTTCCTTCTCGGATGATACTGTGAAGTGCGCTGAGGTCGGCTAATCCGGACTGGACAACAGGTTCCGCATTTGGTTCCCATCCAGCTCAGTTCATATGCACACAATCTCATCTAGTTCGGCCGGGATCGGACCGAGGTCCTATACTTACATCCTAGGTCGGCCTATGCTCATGCTACCCTTCTAACCTTGTACAATTTCTAATGCCTAATCCTATCCTTAAATAAATATTTATATACTAAAATTATATTATTTAATATTAATTTTCAGGATGTTACATCAGCGAGAAGGAGACAAGAACAACAGACATGATTCGGGGTCTAAAAAGCCCGAAGGTAAATATGACCATTATACGCCTTTAAACACTTCTAGATTACAAATCCTTCGTGAGATTATGAATGCAGAACTCGTGGAAGTTGATCGTCCACCCCCGTTGAGGAGGCCTCCAACGAAGGAGAACCAGCACAAAAGGTGTAGTTGGCATGGCAATTATGGACACACCGATGACGAATACGTTCAACTTAAGGACGCTGTGGAAACTCTAGTAAGAAGAGGAAGACTGAACCGTTACACTCGATCCTTTAGAGGAGGTCCCAATGAGCGTACCCCCACAAGGAGGGTCAGGAGTCCAGTCAGAAGGAGAACCAGGAGCCCACCTAGAAGGAGATCACGAATGCCCCCAAGGAGGAGCAGAACTCCTAGGCGTACTGCAACCAGGAATTCTCCAATGAAAAAAGAAGATGCTGGTAAAAGCACCAATGAAGATCTTGAGGTAATTAGCACTATTGTTGGCGGTTTGACTGTGGAGGGGGAATCCATAACGTCCCAGAAAAAATGATTGAAGTTGGCAACTATGGCGGTTTCTGTATCGAACAGGCAAAAGGAAGTGCACCCTCTAATCACGTTTACTGAAGCTGATTTGGAAGGAGTGATTCCTAATCACAACGATCCATTAGTGGTAACATGAATTATTGACAGGTTCTGTGTTTGCTGCATGATGGTAGACCAGGGTAGCTCATCAGATATCATGTTCACAGAACTGTTTGACCGCTTGAAGTTGAAGTCAGCAGATCTGCATCCCTGCCAGAAGGAGTTAATTGGGTTTACAGGTGACACTATCAGACCCAGAGGGTACATTGATATCAAGCTAACATTAGGCACGCCCCCTCAATGTCGGACGGAAAAGGTACACTTCCTGGTGGTGGACTGCCCCTCCGCCTACAATGCAATTCTAGGACGGCCCACCTTGAAGGCATTCCAAGCCATCGCCTCTCCTTTGCACATGGCCATGAAGTTCCCCGATGAGAAAGGATCAGTTGTTACAATACGTGAAGACCAGATGCAGGCCAAAACCTGTTACATAGCTAGTCTGAAAGAGACAAAAGAAAACGCCAAGAAGCAGGTGCAAGCGAAATAGATCAAGGGATTCGCCTCATCCTCCAGGATCATGATGGTAGACTTGGACATGAGAGATAATATTAAAGAGGAACGGCCCAAGCCTGAAGGGGAGTTAGAAAAAGTTCAGATCGGAGATACCCCGGAACAGTGGACTCAAGTCGGAAAAGACTTATCAAACGAGGAAAAGGTCAGGTTGGTTGCACTGCTAAAGGAGAACAAAGATTTATTCGCATGGACGGCAACTGATATGCCAGGAATAGATTCAGATTTTATCTGTCATCACCTATCGGTCGATCCCAAGTTCAAGACAGTATCGCAAAGGAGAAGGAAGATGGGCAATGAAAGGCAGAAGGTGATTGCTGCGAATGTGGAGGAACTCTTACAAGCTGGATTCATCAGGGAAGTCCCTTACACTACCTGGCTTTCTAATGTAGTCCTGGTCAAAAAATCCAATGGCAAATGGCGTATGTGCGTGGACTACACAGATCTGAACAAAGCGTGTCCCAAAGACACCTATCCTCTTCCCAACATCGATAAGCTGGTTGATAATTCTGCTGGGTATCAGTTACTTTCTTTCATGGATGCTTACTCAGGTTACAATCAAATTCCCATGTTTAGAGATGATCAGGAAAAAACCGCTTTTATGACTGATAAAACAGCATACTGTTACACAGTAATGCCGTTTGGTCTGAAAAATGCAGGTGCCACATACCAGAGGATGATGGACAAAATCTTTGGAGAGCTGATTGGACCAACATTGGAGGTCTATGTCGATGACATGATCGTAAAATCAACAGAGGCAGGAAACCACAAGTAGGATTTGGAAGCTGTCCTCAATAAGGTACGTCAGCATAATATGCGTTTAAATCAGCTGAAGTGCGCCTTTGGTGTCACAGCAGGAAAATTCCTAGGTTTTATGCTTACTAGCAGAGGAATAGAGGCTAACCCTAAAAAGTGTGATGCAATCACGCAGATGAGGAGCCCAAATTCCGTGAAGGAAGTTCAGCAACTGACCGGACGTATAGCCGCGTTGACAAGATTTTTATCGAAGTCAGCTTACAAATCCCTTCCACTATTCCAATTGCTTAAGAAGGACCAGGAATTCAAATGGACTGATGAGTGTGAAGCAGCCTTTCAGGACTTCAAGCATTACCTCTCCAATCCTCCAATCCTGAGCAAACCTGAGCCAGGTGAGACCCTCTATTTATATCTGGTTGTAAATGATGAAGCGGTGAGTGCTGTTTTTGTCAGAGATTTGGAGGAAGGGCAGAGGCCGGTGTATTTTGTCAGTAAAGTGTTGCAAAAAACAGAAAGAATGTATCAAAAGATTGAAAAGATGGCGTTCGCGTTGGTGGTCACGGCAAGACGTCTTAGACAATATTTCCAAAGCCATCCAGTCGTGGTCAGAACAGATCAGCCTATTCGGCAGGTTTTACAAAAACCGGACTTAGCAGGTCGCATGATCGCTTGGTCAGTGGAATTGTCCGAATATGGGATCAGCTATGAGTCAAGAACAACAATCAAATCTCATGTTTTGGCAGACTTCGTCGTGGAATTGGCACCAAAGAAGGATTCTGAAGTCTGGACCCTGTTCGTTGATGGTTCATCCAATCAGACGGGTGGAGGTGCTGGTGTAATATTGGAAAACGCTCAGGGACTATCTATCGAATATTCATTGAGGTTCGATTTTCCTACTTCTAACAACCAAGCTGAATATGAAGCCTGTCTTGCCGGGATGACGATGGCCAAGGATCTTGGAGCGCACTCAATCCTCCTGTACAGCGATTCGCAGCTGGTGATTTCACAAATTAAAGGAGATTTCCAAGCCAAGGAGCCTCTACTTCAAAAGTATCTCACCAAGTGCAAGGAGTTGGCAGGAAGATTTGACAGCATGGATTTTCAGCACATTCCGAGAGATCAGAATTCCAGAGCTGATGTCCTGTCCAAGTTAGCTAGCACCAAGAAGCCAGGATATCACAGGTCCATAATTCAACAAGTTATCTCTCACCCCAGTGCAACATTAGAAGTGGAGGATGAAGATTCGTGGGCTTCCCCTATCCTGACATTTCTACTTCATGGAATCCTTCCAAGTGAAGACGAAGCTGTAAGAAAAATAAGAAAAATGGCTCCTCACTTTGTCATACAAGATGGACTGCTCTATCGGAGAGGGTTTTCTTCACCTCTACTCCGATGTCTGACTGAACGGGAATCCGAATTGGCCCTGAAAGAAGTGCACGAAGGGAGATGCAGTCACCATCTGGGAGGAAGGAGTCTGGAAAGGAAGATACTGAGAGCAGGATTCTACTGGCACAACATACAGTTAGATTCCATGAAGCACGTGAAGAAGTGTGATCGTTGTCAGAAGCACGTTGATGTTCATTTGGCACCACCGGAGGAACTCCATTCCATATCTGCCCCATGGCCTTTCTTTCAGTGGGGGATGGACCTGTTGGGACCATTTCCGCAAGCAGTAGGGCAGGTGACCCATCCAGTGGTGGTAGTAGACTATTTCACCAAGTGGATCGAAGCTAAAGCAGTCGCTGTTACTACTTCTACCCAAATTATGAAATTTTTCAGTAACCAAGTCATATCGCATTTCGGAGTTCTAGCCGTTTTGGTCACGGATAATGACACTCAGTTTACTAGCAAGGCTTTCAAGGAGTTTCTCCAGAAGTTGGGTATCAAGCAGCGTCTGTCCTCTGTAGAGCACCCGCAAACCAACGGGCAAGCCGAAGCAGCCAATAGATGTATCCTAAGAGGGTTGAACAGAAAGCTGGAAGACAGCAAAGGTAAATGGGTAGATTGTATAGATACTGTCCTTTGGTCCTACAGAACCACTCCCCATTCTACCACTGGAGAGACACCGTTCAAGCTTACATATGGAAGTGAAGCAATGATTCCACTGGAAGTCGGATCCACTAATATGAGGTCAAGGTACTTTAATCCAGAGGCTAATGTACGACTCATCAGAGAAAACTTGGATCTCTTGCAAGAATCCAGGGAGATGGCAACTGTCCGCATGGCAACAATCCAGCAGCAGTCAGCCAAGCAGTACAATTTAAAGGTGATTCCCAGAACCTTCAACGAAGGTGACTTGGTGCTGAGAAGGGCCGATGTACACGGTAATGAACCTGCGCTTGGAAAGTTGGCAGCCAATTGGGAAGGACCATATCAAGTCCGATCAAAAACTGGGAAAGGAGCGTATTTTCTGGAAACACTTACTGGCAGAGGCATCAAAAACCCGTGGAATGCAGGTAAGCTTCGCTTCTATTATAGTTGAATTTTGTTCTTTGTTTATGCTTTCATAGAATTTGCTTATTTTACAAGAAGGTCTTACAGACCATTGTCATGTATCCATCCAGTTGTTTCTGTTTTAAAAAGGAGGTTACTCATAGACCCCTAGTTGGTTTAAATTATGATTGTACTTGGCTTTATATTTTGCTAATGAGAATTATGAAAATTCCATAAGATACAGGGTTGAATACAATACCCCAATGAGATGGTTTACTCAAAATAACTGCCTTCATGCAAATGCAAGAATTAGAAATTGCGAATCTGATATCAGGAATCCGATGTCAGGAAACTGGTATCAGGAAGCCGATATCATATAAAAAAAGCATCACGAATCCGGTTTCAGGATCTGGTATCGGAATCCGGTTTCAGGATCCGGTATTAGGATCTGGTATCAGGAATCCCCTACTTAATGGTTAAATTGGATTTTAAAAAGCATTCGAAGTGAAGAAATCAGTATAAGGGTTCCGGTATCAGGAATTCGGTGTCAGAATCCGGTATCAGGAATTTTGTACCTAATGATAAAATTTGTATTTTGAAAAGCATTCAGAGTTCGAATAAACAATTCGGTAGCAAGAATCTTATACCTGGAAAGATCTTCTCAAATAAATAAAGTTGGTGAGACTTAGCCAAAAATCCTGGTATCCAATACTTGATACACCACTTGTCTGACTAGCCATTAGATAAGAAGTGAAATGGGTAAGGAGATGTTCTTATGCTGAAATGAACACCGCCCATGTACATACAATGATCCCTGTTAGTTTCAAAAAACTAATAAGTAAAATGGAAAACCATTCGCTGGCTAGAATAGGACTTCCATGGATCAGTAAAAAAGATGGATACACAAAGGAAATATAACATAGATACTAAACCAAATACATTAATTGAAAAGTCTGGATACAAGTGTAATTCGGATTACAATTAAGGGAAAGTCAGAAACAAAATACAACCAAGGGAAAGCAGAAAGTAGAATACGAATTGGAACCTAGAAAGGGAAAAAACAAAATGCAGACAACAACACAACTGAAAAACGTGAAATAAATCAGATTAAACTAGAAAGCTAAGCAGCAGCACCATCATCTCCATCATCTTCATGTCCTCCATCATCCTCATCTTCAGTCTCCTCGTCATCTATAGGGGCCGAGGGGTCAGAGCAGTTCTCATCATCCAAGTTGACAAGCACCCTAGTCCCATCCCGAAGGTAGCTTTAAAGTGCCCCATCTTCAACTTTGTGCAAGAAATGCATACCCTTGGAAGAGAAATTGTTGTTAAGGAAATTGGCTTGCTCCACCGCATTCATGAAAGAAGACTGAACTGATCCAATCCACTTCTCCTTGTACATGTCCCTCTGACTTTCAGCCTCATTGAGGGCATCCCTCAGCGTGTTTAGGGCAGCATCGTTGGCATCATTCACTTCCTTTAATTTGTCATTCATCCTCTTGGCGAATTCTTCCTCAGCTTGGGAAAGAGCTTGCTTGGTCTTCCTCAATTCGGCTGCTTGGGAGGCAATCTGCTCAGCCATTTCAGCCTCTTTCTTAACAAAAGCAACCAAATCCAAAGCCTCTTGCCCAACGAACAAAACCTTTTTAGCATTATCCTCTAAAAATTGGAGTGTGGAGGCAGCACAAAGTTGATGTTTCTTTAAGGACTTCATCAAGTTGACAAATTCCCGGCGGGTCATTCCTTGGAAACGATGGGAGTCAGCATCAGTCAGCAACATGCGTCCAAAATTTTCGCTCAGGTTTTCCTCCCACACTGAGGAAGCGAAACCAGAGGATCCTTGTCCAGCATCAAAATGAGATCCAGTGGGAGAGCCAGATTGGAAAGGTTCTTGATTTTTTCTCTTTCGAGCAACACCTTCAGGACTGTCGAGGACTATGGCAACCGGAGGGGGACGGTTAGCATTTGTCTTGCTACGTTTCGGAGGCTTCCTTGGGGCGTTTCCGATAGCAGCAGCGAGAGCAGCAAGGTCTTGGGGGCTCGCCATTTTTTCTGCATAAAAACAATACAAAAGCATTAATAATTCCAAAGGCTACGAAAGCAAGTAAAAAATACACGTCAGGTATCCTACCGAATACCGAACGCAAGGAATCCGGTTCCGCATCAACTACCTTCCTGGTACTGATGTACCCGAGACGTTCATACCAGGGAAAGAAAAATGTTATGGTTGATCGCTCAACTTCAGTAAGAACGTTGTTGGGGGTAAGGAAAGAACGGGCCGGAATTCACGAGTTTTTATCAGACCAAAAGAGTGGGAAGTATGGATTTCCCCCATGTTCAAAGAAGAAAGGCCAGGAATGTGGGGCTCCTACTATCTTGGAGTATTCACTTTTGAACCCTTTTCCACGTCTCTGAGTAGGTTTCAAAAAATTTCCAATTGAGACGAGACTTCAGTGTAACCCAAGACCATTTCCCCTTAACTTTACTTGAGGCGAACGGTCCAAAGAAGGTGAAGAATACCGGGAGAGTACATGCTAAATTGAAATGGTTGCAGAAAAGTTGGAAAGCCCTCAGATAATACCAGCCATTAGGATGGAGTTGTGTTGGAGCAAGTTCTAAGTGCCTAAGGATACTACACTCGAAGTCAGTAAAAGGGATTCGAACTCCAAAAGTCTCAAAGAGAACCACATACATAAAGAAGAAATTTTCAAGAGGGCTTCCTACAGAGCAAATTCGGTTTTGAGGAAAAGGGGCCTCTAAGGCATAAAAGTTTGGAATAACTCCCGGTCTGGCAAGGTCAGCACTGTTGTGGTACTCCTGTAGACGTTGGACATCTACAAATATGGAGGGTCTGCCTAAGGCATCAAGGTCTACATCCTCATAACCAGTAATGTCAGTAGGGAGGATGAATTCCTCAGGGTTTGTTTCAGACCTCTTTTTCCCCATGTTGGATTCCTAAGAGGAAGTGTATAGAGAAGATTTAGAAGGAATGCTGGAGACTTCACTAAACATATCCCTAATGATCCATTTCTTCACTAGTTCGTCTAAAGCTTCCTTTTCGTGTTCAGAAAAAGAAGAGTTTTGAAGGCCACTGGGTTGGCTAACAGAATTACCAGGGTTGGCAGAAAAGGGCTTCAACGAATTGGAAGAAGAAGAGCATCGGGGCTTGTTGGAAGGAAGTGAGTCCATGATAAAAGAAAAAGTAAAGGATAAGAAGTTATGTACCTGAGAATGAAAGAAGGAAGAGGTAGAGAAGGAGTGAATTTGTAAGCAGCAAAGAAGTGAACTCGTATGCAGCAAAGAAGAAATGGAGAAGAGAGGTTTATCACTAAAAGCCCCTCTCTATTTATAAGAGGAATTCGGTTCTTACTAGGAGGTAGATGGAAGGGTGTTTGCATTAAGTAAATGACCACTCAGAAGTCATGTCAGTTGGGAATGAGAAGTCATGATGTTTAAAGGGAAAAGACATGTCAGTTGAAGTGAAAAGTCACCATAGCTACGGTAAAGGATCATCCCTTTTCATCTTCCCAAGGAAACTGCAAATCAGTTATTGCATTGCATCTCCTCAGAAGTGTAAATTGGACAGCCAGGTCCGAATTCATGGCTGGATTGAGTGCGATACAGGTAAAGGCTCGGTTCCCAATGACTCTCTAAGGGCAAGTGGATTACTAAGCAGCTCAGACAAGACATAAAGGTGGCCATGAAGAATTCTGACTTATGTCAGATTAAAGCTGAGTCTGGAAACAAGAGCCTGTGCCTTGGAAATTTAATCCTTGGAAGCCGTGAAGCCTTGGAGAGATACTGAATTCAAATTTGAATTCGAATTTAAATATGCCTTACAGATTCCCGAGGTTAGGATGCTGAGATCACCATCTCGGGAAAAGGAAGTAGAAGTAGTTAGGGGACAGTGGGAATACTGAATTCAAATTTGAATTCGAATTTAAATATGCCTTACAGATTCCCGAGGTTAGGATGCTGAGATCACCATCTTGGGAAAAGGAAGTAGAAGTAGTTAGGGGACAGTGGGAATCCGGAATCCTTGGAGACCGGAAACCGGCAGCCAGCAATATGGTCTGACCAATACGTTTGTGAACCAACGCCAGGATTGATGGAGCAACTCTGAAATTCATGGCACATTGCATGAACCATGACTTGGGGGGCTACTGTTATGGATCGGATAGTCAGAACCGGTATGCCGGATTCAGATACCGGTTGAGGCCACAAGAGGTCCAAGAAGTCCGGATTCGGATACCGGATTTGGTTTGGTGATGCCGGATTCGGATACTGGCATGAGACTGTGAGAGGACCAATAAAGCCAGATCCTAATACCGGTTCGAGGTCTTAAGAGGCTTGATGATGCCGGATTCGGATACCGGCATGAGTCCGTAAGAGGCCCAATGAAGCCGGATCCTAATATCGGTTTGAGGCCACAAATAGCCCAATGATAGCAGGATTCTAACACCGAATACCGGTATGAATGTTGGACATCAAATATCACACATGTACCGCTATACTGGTAAGAATTCAGCACCTGTATTGAGGAATCCAAAGGATACTGTTATCTGCACCAGCATAGGATACTACTGGACTTAATACCCACCATTACATTTGTGCCGTTTAGAGGGAATCTTACCCGCCACATGAAAGCGGCAATCAATACAGTATACACTGGTATGCGTATATAATACCTGGTAAGGTTAGCAGGTATGAACTAATTTATCTCACACAAACACACACACCACCCCCCAAATTAGAACGACAAGAGAGTGTGTATCTTGGCATTCAAGGTGCTCACTTCACGTCTGACATCAAAAGTGGGATTGCCGAACTCTTAGCCGGATTGTCTAAGAACTGTAATCTTACGACAGAACAATTAGTGATATTAAAAATGTAAATATTTGATATATTTTTTCAAAAATATCCCTATAATTATTATTGGAAATTTAAGAAGTGTTGAGTAAATATGGGGTTTGTGGAGAAGAAGTAATTAATTCCATTGAAAATTAAAAATGAGGCTTATATTAAGGACAAAAAAATCTTCAAAAGTGACTTATATATAGGACTAAAGGGAGTATTTGTCATTCTAAATTATTAACCTAAGTAGTACTCCCTTCGTCCCATTATCTTGGTAAAAAAATGCTAAAAAATTTGTCCCATATTAAAGTAAAAAAATAAATGAAAAATCTTAAAGATTGTATATTATATCGATGATTGATAAGTAAGTAAGGAAAACACATTTAAAGATTTTTTTTAGAGACAATATTGTAATATGTATTAATTGTAATGATATGAAAATTTGTATAATATCAATTTGTCATTAATGAATGAATCATGCATTATATTAAATAGATACTCTCTTATTTTCATTGACTTGTTTGACTTTTACCAAAATAATGAGACGGAGGGAGTAATTATAGAAAAGGTTTGGTAATCTTTAACATAAAATAAATTTGGAATCTAATCAATGGTAATGAACAATATTGTTTTGTTTTTTTAATGGAACAATATTGTTTTGTTTTTTTAATACCACATTTAAAAAAATTATTATTTGTCATTCTAAATTATTAACCTAAATAGTAATTATTAGAAAAAGTTTGGTGATCTTTAACATAAAATAAATTTAGAATCTTATCAATCGTAATGAATAATATTATTGTTTTGTTTTTGGCTTAATTATGTCACGCGTTCCTGAAGTTTGTGGTACTTTTGCCAAATATCCTTATTCCTCTTTTTGTCAATGTCTGACTCTCCGAAATTACTTTTGAGTTTGTCATATACCCCTACTACCAATTCTGGCAAATTTTGCTGACATGTAACATCGGAATCCCGATCAGACGCAGGAGGTTAAGCATCTGGTGCCCCGTGGGCGAAGATCATTTTTTTTAAAAAATTTAAAAGACTAAAAAACTTAATATTTATATATTTTTAGTTAAATAAAAAAATTAAAAAAAAAGAATTGAAGAGAGAGTTTGTCTTCGACCGTGTGACATCATGCGCCAGCACATGACCAACCTTCTGCGTCTGATTAGCATTCTGATGTTATATGCCATCAAAATTGGCCAGAATTGATAGTAGGGGTATATGACAAACCCAGAAGTAACTTCGGGGAGTCAGACATTCAAAAAAAAAGTATAAGGGTATCTCACAAAAGTACCCCAAACTTCAGGGACTCGTGACATAGTTAAGCCTTTGTTTTTTTAATGGAACAATATTGTTTTGTTAAAAATAATATCACATTTAAAAAAATATTATTTATCAATGAGTTAGTATCCGTTGACACCAGGTGTAAAACTTGGTCACTTACACATTCACATAACTTTTTATATATTATGAAATTTGTCAATCCAACTGTTGAGAAAAATAGTTTGATGATGATTGTGTCGTGGTATAATCCATTGCCTTAAAAACAAGATTTCCGGATAGCCGAGGTGCAACTATACATACCGGTTCTTGCTCCCAAGGTTAGCACATCAAATCTCTAACTCGTGTACTTGAGGCAGAGAACTTGGAAACTCACAAAGTTAGGTCGCTTTCGAAAGAGAAGGAAGAGAGAAAAACAAAGGAAGAAGAAAAGGGGGTCGAATTTCTGTATCGCAACCAGAAAGAAGGAACATCATGATACAGCCTTATGTTCAGCCACCCACCAGAACTGAAAAGTGGCCTTCTAAAAACCCGTGCACCTCGCACCGCACGGACGGACGACGGCTGCACGTGTATTGGGCCCAACAAATCCATTATCAAAACCCAATAACTTATTTGTAAGGGTGTAGAGAAGAATAAAATATAAAGGTTTAAGATCTTCCCAAATTGGCCAATGTGGGACTAAGATTTATAATGTGAATGCCATTAATTCCAACACCAACTATTGAATTATATGTTATTATCATGATGATTATACATACCAAATTTTAGATCATTTGAAGATTCATAGGTTTGTAATCTAATAATGCGTATTTACTTACATTTTAAATAAAATATTATCCGTTAAAATATAATAGTCGGATGACGTATCAAATAATTTTTATATTCTATGAAATTTTGTAGACTTGATCTACTTGATAATAACATATAATTCAACAGTTGAATTCACAAATTTAATAATATATAAAAAGTTATGTGAAATTGTGAGTGATTAAGTTTTACACCTGATTTCAACGGATTCTAACTTTCAATGAAAACTATATTAATCATATTACATGTAAAAAATAATTATAAAATAAATTAAGAAATAACAACATTGCATTGGGTACAAACTTGTATAAAATAAAGACAATATACATGTTTCTAGTTTATTCTGGTGCCTTTGGGATGAAGGAAGTAGTCCAATAAGCCTAGCTTTACCCCCAATAATACGTCAGGTAGGTACCCAAGCTCTTGACCCAACTAACATGTGCAAAATGTCAACAAAGGATAATAAGCATGTGATGACTGATACCTTTCACCACTTGGTTTGTTTTTGAATTGGCGACGTGGCTGCCAATTGCAACAATGTGCCATTTTCCGTTTGACTCAACTCAATCCCAATTTGACCTCATCCCAAGTTTATTTACTATTTTTCTTTTTAAAAGACCTCATCTTTTTCTTTAGAGATAAGGTGACTGTGGACTGAAAATCCATTTTAAGCATAATAATATACTTTTTGTTCTGGTTAAGAAAGCACAGGGGTTTTTATTAAAGGGGCCGAGGGCGGATGATCATGATCTTACGTATTCCAATTAAATAATGAACATTATTGGAAAAAAACTTTTAAAATTAGTTGTTTTGAACTTTTAAAATCGATCGCTGAGGTAATGTAGAAAACTGTGATTTTAAAAGTGACACTTTTAAAATCAATCATACGGTCGAGTTAAAAAGTATTTTCAAAATCCGTCGTTGTAGTGACCAATTTTAAAAGTGTGAATTTTCAAAATCAGTCGTTGTATTTGACCGAGTTAAAAAACAGTTTTAATATCGGTCATAGACACGATCGATATTAAAAGTGGAATTTTATTTACAAATATGTCACCGTGTTTTCTTTTACATCGACCTTTAAACGATCGATTTTAAAACTCTGATTTTAAAACCCTTTTTTCTAGTAGTGGAAGTATGTTAATTAAATAATGAAAATAATGGAATCAAGGTTCACATAGTTCTTTAGGGAAGAAGAGATTTGTGATCTTGAGAGCCTTTAGATTCCTTCACGTAAAACACTCAGACGTTTTTAGGATTCTTTTGGAGGGCTTCTCCTCAAATCTTCTTCATATTTATGTTAAGATATTGGGATTTCTTGCAGAATAACGATGAGTTTGGGCACGTACGAGCTATTTCTAATAGAGTTTAGCAATAAGCTCTCTCTCTTAGAAAGGTCGTTTAGAGAGTATGTAACCTCTGTATGAGCAAATCGTGCTGACTGTTTAGGATCATGATGCTATGATACTCAATACTGTTGAGGGGCTCATGAGGTTGTGATAATCAATATTGTTGACGATGTCCTTAATATGATGCTTTAAACTTTCTACAGCGGGACTGTGATCAACTATCACTACGAGGATGAAGTTTGGTAATTGGTATCCCTCTATGGGAATTACGGTTGCGGTTGTAGTTGCTGGAGTATTGATGATGTGTATTGTATTGATGGAATTGGTGTTGTATTGTGTTGTGTTGTAGTTACTGTGTCTTCATCCTTTGATGGAGGCCGCTACTTATAAGGTTTATAAGGTTTACATTGGCATGATGTACTTCCCTTGATAAATATTTTGTTTGTTAAATTGCTCATTTGATCTCTTACCTTATTTTTTATTATCAAATTGATCCCTCACGTTTGTTTTCTCTATTAAATTGGTTCCTCTAAGTCATTGTTTATCGTATTGGTCCATGTAGAATGAACAGTGACTCAAGTACCAAATTGATAGTAAAGAAGAAACGTGAGAAACCAATTTGAGAGAAAAAATAAGTAAGGGACTAAAAATGAGTACCTTAAACTTTTTCATTTGTGAAGGTAATCTCCCTTTTATCTTATCTTCTTTGGGCAGATTGGATCGTCTATTATGATAGATAATCCTATAATTATCTCCTAATATCGATGAATGATCTTTCTCTCCAATATAGGATAAATAACATATTTTTTCATTATCTCCAGATTATTGGGATAAATCATTCATTTATCTTCATAAAGTCCACCACTGTTTAAAAGAGATCTGTTCCATAATTAAGTTTGGGGGATCGTGCGTTGATCATGTCTTGACTCGAGCTTGGTCGAGCTTACGTTGGGCCTGAAGGTCGGAATAACTTGTCTTTAGTCCTTCTGAAGGGTTCTTTGATCTTTGAAGAACTATTACGTGGGGTACATATCCCTAACTCGTGACAGGACTAGAATAATTTTCATGCAACTAGAAACTTAAAAACAATGGTTGACAAATTTATTGTTATTAACTAGGTTAATTAAATGCTGGATTTGGTGAAATTGTGAGATATTAAATGCAAGAATTCAGGTACAAATTTTGATGACAGCGATTAGTCCCTCTATAAAAAATTCGATAGAAAATAAAGTAAGCTAATTCCTTTATTCATGTAATTTTTTTTAAAAAAGCAAAAAAAAAAAAACCAAATGGAGTATCAGTTAAAAATTGAGAAGGTGTTATAAAAAATTTGTATTCATTTAATTTGTGGATAAGGATGGCAATTGATCCGGATGGGTCCGGGTATCCCATTAGCCGGACCTGCCCCGTTCATGCATATTTGGACCCGTCCCGGATCCGCTCGAGTACTCGCTGTCAAGCGGGTCAGCGGGTCTTCGTGTACCCAAACGGTTTTTACGGGTACCCGTTTTATTTATTTTTTAATTATTAAAATTTTAAGATTATTTTTTCTAAACAAACATAAAAATTTTCTATTTTTACTTGTCAAGCACTTGATATATCATTAAGCAATTCACAAACAAATTCACTAGAGGCAAAACATATTAACTTAGAAACAAATCCTCTCACACAAACATACTTAAATTCCAAATCAATTGAATAATAAGTATTAGTCTGCGGGTTCGGGTACTCGCGAGTATGATACCCCATTACCCGGACCCGGATCCATTCCAACTATTATCCGCGGGTATCCATTTTTATACACTCGCGGGTCCATTTTTGGATACAGAACCCGACCCGTTACGGGTATTACCCGCGAGTATGGGTCCAATTGCCAAGCCTATTTGTGGATAACTCTCTCATAGTTTGAATTTATCTTATATTATGTTATAGTCATGTAATATTTTATGTACAATTACATATTTAACAACTCAATATACCAAATTTTGATTTAATTTTAATTTCAATGGTTCGAGTAGTTATAACATGTATATAACTCAATTAAAACTTGCTAGATTCATTATGACATTTCTTGACCTCTAAGTCACATAACTATAACATAATATTCATAATTTGTCCCTTAAGCGTATTGAAGCTTTAATTATACTTTGAGTTAGAAATTGCAATTCTAATTATATGAATAATTTATCTAATACTTTAGATTGAGATTAATGGTATCACAAGCTAAGAATTGAAGATTGGAAGTTATTAATTCAATGGAAGAATAACTAGGTTCATTTGCAAAATCCTTATTTTTTCCTTCTTCCACCTCACTTTTATGCCAATATTTTGCAAGGAACAACCATACCAATAATTAGAATCAATCATAAGCTATTTTATGTTGATAATTGAATTGAAAGAAAGGAATTATAACTAGATTTATATACCAAAAGTCAGCCACCAATGCAACACCAGAAAACATAAATTATTGTACTTCAAGAGAGGATTTTCAATGATTTTGAGCTTGTTTGTCTGAATTTTGTGTTACTAAATTAAAAGAGAGCTTAGTACACAAATTAGAGCGTAAAATTTCAGATGATTTTTGAGGTTGGAGTTGAGGAAATTCTAATTTTTTCCTCCTCCATAAATAAACAAACTTGCCAATTAATTTAGGGGAATTTTATTGGACTAAGTGATTAGGATGATTCTAATTTCATCCTTATGGACTCTATTCATGCCACCTAACCTGTTGAGTCTACATCAGTCCAAACCAAATATTAAATTTGAAAGATTCGTCAAAAAATTGAGTATTCGACTTGAATTCGTATTTCTAGACTAACATTTTTGCTCAAGCGGGAATTTTCACACAAGTGCAAAAGTCAAGCTTTTTAGAAGACCATTCACGCTGAAGCGAAATTTTCTCCCTTGAGCGAGAATGCCTTACTCAAAATTTTTGCAATTTTCTTTTCTTGCACTTCAAGTAATTAATTTGTAAACCCTTTTTAGACATACTTAACATGTCATTTCATAGCCAAAACTTAGTAAATATTTACATAAAGTTGTAATAAAATTAATGGATGCTACATCAGCGTTTTTCATCCATATTTGACGCAAGCAACCATAATCAAAACAAATTGAAAAAGCAGGCATCAAAACAAAAATGTAAGAACTAAATTCAAAGAGAATAATATTTATAGGGACCAATTTTCGTATTTAAACCTTTTTAAATTTAAGTCAAAAGTCGCCGCAGTGACACTAGAGAAGATGTTTTGTCATCCATTCCCTTAATGTTTCAATTCTAAGGAAAATGACTCAATAGAAGGGAACAATGACACTGGATAACTGGGGTATTTTTGGGATTTTTTTGGGATCCTTATGGAAGTACTGTGATTTTGGATGTACCACCATGTGTTTGATGAAATGCCACTAAGATGGTTTAAGTGTAGTAGTATTTTGGATCTAGTCCCTGAAATAGTGTTGCCGTTTGATTTAGGTCCCTTAAATACCACGTAGGAAATATAATGAGAGGTTGACGTGGCTGTCGTTAGGCCATGTTGGCACTTGTCATCCAAAGATAACGTGGAGGACTGAAACGGAAATGAAAACAAAGTACGAGGAGCAAAATTAAAAAAAAGGAATAGGGACTCATTTCAAAGTGGCCCATATTTTCATGGACCAATTTCATAAATAAGGCAAAAATAAAAGTATTCAATACATCCTTATTGTTTATAGTTTTTTTTTATAGACAAACTTTTGTGAGGAGAAGGAGAATGTACTAGTGTTCAAACCTAGGTACTTGCACTTTATGTCACACCCGCCCTAATACACCACAAGTTATTTATCTTGATTCAATCATGCCACATGCATTTCACTTTAAACACGAGAGAATCTTGTGGAAGGTTTACGATTTTCTGTCGAACTCGATTAAGTCGTAGCCTAAACAAGATGTCTCAACTCGATGAAAAAGATCGACTTGTCAACACTGGTAAATTATATTGCACCAACAATAAAAGTTAAGCTTGTATAGCTTGCTAAGTATCATTTGTGTATAGGCAAATAGGGTTCCAGAACTAGCTTTTCAGAGGGTGTAAAATTCATTGTTCTGCATTTTTCATCCATTGTTGTTGTAACACCCGCAATTTCCAGCATTTTAATAAATCAATTTTCGAGAATCTCTGATTGGTCAGTTATTTTTAAATTTGTATAAATTCGTTATTTGATTTAAATTACGAGTAGAAATAATTATTTGGAATTTGTTTTAATAATGGTGGATTATTTTGTTTTGATTTATGTTTTAAAAGGATTATTATTTATTAATTTATTTGATTACGTAACTTTGAAAATTCATAACTTTTTATCTGTAAATCCAAATTTAATAAATTTACAGTCAAAACGATCGTATTAAAATGTAGAATTTATTTTGGTACTGTTTGGAATTTATTTTGCTGCACACGAAATTTTTATTATTTGGGGAATATTATAATGTTTTATTTTAATAAATTGAATCATGATTTTTACAGTGAAATTTATAGTGTCAGAAAAATATTATTTTCTGTCGTGTTGATGTACTGTACGGTTTTTATATACTTCTACGCATTTTGAATTTCAAATTGTTAGGTACTCCCTCCGTCCTAAAAAGTTAGTAAATTTTTGAAAATTCAACAAAAATAAGGGAACATGCTTTTAATGCATTGTCCCCCCAAATTAACCAATTACCAAAGCAAGTATTTAATGCATGTTTCCTTAATTAACCAATCATAGAATATACAATGCAATTTCAATTTTTTTTATTCATTATTTTAACTTTAATTTAGGACAAAATTTTTCTATGTTTTTTACTAACTTTATGGGACGGAGGGAGTATAAAATTATGAGTGCACAAGACCCTAGGGTAACCTAATTAAACACACCCTACCATGATTAATGCCTAACCACCCTAGTGTTCCCTATAGGAGACATGTAATTAATTACCCTATCCGATAGTGCAAAATCCAACCAATGTATGCAATTGGCTTTGTCCCCTTGTCTTGAAAATTAATAATCTAAACCTAAAACCTACCTAAACCTATTTAACTATTACACCTACTCATAAAATAAAAATACAAAACCCAACCCCTATAGAATGAAGAAGGAGCCGTGGGGAGTATATGGCTAACAAGGGAAGCCTCTTGATTTTTATGTGCACCCCCATTTTTATTCCATGCACCCCAACCCCAACCAACCAATATAAATACCCCCCACCCACCTATATTCACTCTTGTTCTTGCCATTGTCATGAGACAAAAAAAAATAGAGAGAGATAGAGAGGGGAGAAGAGAGGGCCGAGAGAAAGGGGAGGAAGAAGGAGAAGGAGAACTTGATCTTTTGTGGCTTATTCTTGTTTCCTCATCTAGGTATTCTTCTTCATTCCCATTCCTCTTTCTTCTTTGCTTTGTTTTATTTCGGTTTTCATGAAGTTTTATTTAAAGATTATTGGTTTGGTTTGATCTAAGCTTGCATGTGTGTTCTTGAGTTAAAGCTTTGATTTTTAACCATTTTTATGCTTGAATCAAAGGTTGAAAATTTGAAAAGGGATATGCAAGACCAAAAGAGGTCCCCACGGTTTTGATCCTCTTGTACTCAAAATAATTTTTGTTCTCTTTGTATTGATTTTGGTTCTTAATCTTGAAAATAAAATGAGTATGTTGATTTGTATTATGGAAAATTTTTTATTCTCCCTTTGAGTACCATTCGGCCACAATAAGAACAAAAGGGGATGGATTTTTATTTTTGATGCATGTCATATTTTTGTGTTCCTTTATGATTTCTAAGTCCTAAAGATTAAAGATTTAAGCTTTTGGTGGAAAAATAGATATGAATCATGAGAGGGAGCTCACGGTTTTAAGGTCCCTTTTGTTTAAAATAATTTTTTATCTTTGATTTATAGTTTTATGCTTGATTATGAATCGATATAATATGTTCATGAACTATGAGTTGTTTATTTGCACAAATTTTTCCTATTTCTTCATTGCATGTCACGGTTTAGGGTTCTAAATTGGGGGAAATGAAATTATTTTCTTATGCATGTAATCGATCAATGATTCATGCTATTTATTTGTTATATGTTTCAGTTTCTAAGAGGAAATGCATGAATAAATGAATTTGCTTTGATTTGTTGTTCTTGAGGTGCCGCGGTTTTTACCTCTCTAATACCTAAGGTGATTTTTGTTTTTCTCTTGGACATTGAAGTCTTAATCTTGAAAGTATCATGAGTACATTGAGTTGTGTTACAAGAAATTTTGGTTTTCTTCATTAGGCCATTCGGCCAAAACAAAATAATAAAAGGGAATGAGTTTTGTTTTTAATGCATGTTAGATTTTTGTGTTCCTCATTGATTTTTAGACCCTAAGGTATAAGGATTTGAGCTTACAAAATTAAAGTGAACATGCATGGACCATACGGGTTTTTGTGAGCTTTTACTCAAAGTATTTGATTTGTTTTGTTAATTTGTTTAGTGTTAAGAGTAAGGAAATAAGCTTGATTTTCATTTTCTTTAAAATTATATGTTTATGTATTGTTTTAGTGTGTAAAAGTTCCCAATTTTCACTCTTGATGATTCGGCCAAGAGGAGAAAAGGAAGGAATGAAATTGATTTTCGGTGTTTGATTGATTTTAAGTCTTGATCTTTGATTTTTAAGTGCATGCATGTGAGAATCTAAGTTTCAAATGAACAAAATAGACATGCATGAATTTTTGAAGGCTACACGGTTTTCTTAGGTATTTTGTTCCAAATGATTTGGTTTATTTTGACGCTATGATTTATGTTTAAATAAAGGAATGAAAAATGGATTTTTGTGTGTGTTTGTGTGTTGTATAAGTGGTATGAAAATCTTTAAATTCTCCTATGTGCAATTTGGCCAAAACATGATTGGTTGGTAAAAACGAATTGGTTTAATTATGCATGTCTTATTTGAGCTATGATAAATGGTTTTGATGCCTTACAATTCGATTTGTAAAGAAAACAATTGATAAAATGATTTAAATGATGATTTGTACATATATGTGCTACACGGTTTGGTGCATGAAAATGCCTAAGTGTAGAAATTTGTTTGTACTCTTGAACTATTTGATTAAATGCATTAGAATTAGACTTGAATGAAAATAAGTAATTGAATTGATTTGAGATTGTTTGAAGAGAAATGGAATTAGGGTTTGAAGCATGAGAAAATATTAACTTAAATTGAAAAGAAACATGCATGTTTGTGTGAACTAATGGTGTGGCTGAAAAATTGTGAATCTTATACATGTTCTTGTGTGTTTAGAATAAGGAATAAAATTATTTAGGAGCTGTACATATGAAGATAATATAGAAAGTTCTAAATTGAACCTATGCTGAAGTTCGGATTATATTGTTTTAGTTTGCATGAGGGATTTCTAAATGATAGTTGTGCTAATTCGATTGCCTTGAAAATTTTAAATGTTATTCTTTATATTTTCTAAATGAATTCTGGAAAATTTGGAATGATTTGGAGATGTTTTGATATTTTAAATGATTTTTGTTTGAAAATGATTGTTTAAGAAAATTGTGTTTTCAAGGGCAAAAAGGTTTGAGTGAAAAATGCTTCCTCAAGTTCAAAGACCATTAAACTTAGTCACTGTCTTAATAATGATAAATGTTAGTGCCTCTGAATTTTTATGTGATTTTTGGGATTGGTTTGCTAATTGTATTGGAGTCATTTGTGTGAAAACGGTTTCGGAAAAATAAACTTTTCGGAGAAAATGTGAGCAGAGTTTTTGAAATTAACCTATTTCAAATGACTTGAAATTTTTATGGCAGCTTCTTAAACATGTCTTTCAGTTCTCTATAAATTTGGAAGAGATTTGGAGTTGATTTGATAATTTTTCCAAAGGCAAAACAGTGAACCGATTGGTTCAGATTTTCAGACCAAGTACCAAATTTAATTGAAAAATTATTACTTAAACAACTCCAAATAATCTGAAAATTTGATGATATGTTCTATACTGCATGAGGAATGTTTGTACCAATTTTCATGCAATTTGGAGTTGAATTACTATTTTTAATTGTTGCATTTTGCCCTCCTCAGGCCAGCAACAGTACCGTTTGGATTTTTATGCAAAATTCGATTTGAAACTTAAGTTAAGATTGTCCAAATGACTTTAAAATTTTATATGTTGAACTTTGATATATGTGCATGTGTTATGTAAATTTTGGGATTTAAATGCATTCATTTGATATGGTTTTTAGTTGTGCCTTTCTTGTTTTTCCCGCAACTGGATGAATGCCTTAACTGATACTTTTGGATATGCATGAGCTTTGGAACTTCTTTTATATCTTGACTGGGCTTTGTAAGGTAATTGTGATGTTTCGAAATAATTACTTGATTATTGTTTGAATAAGTGTTTGGGTTAAGTATAAATGAATTATGTAGCCAAATTAAAGCGTTATATTTAATTACATACTATTTTTTGAAATGGAATAATTTTTTATAATGTTTATTTGAAAAATGATGAGTGTTTGGTTGCTGCCCTATTTTTTGCATGGTGTTGTGTTTGAAAAAGCAAATTGTTTTAAGCGTTATTTTAAGCAAAGTATTAAAGGGATTAACGTACGATTTTTCAATGTTTTCGAGTTTTATGAAAAAGCGATTTTTGAGCTTGTTTCTTCTCTGTCCAGAAATTGCTTAAATGGTGCTTCACTTATAAAAATGTTTTCAATTGATTTAAAACTTGTGTTTTTCAATGGTATTTAATTTAGAGGAAAATCAAATTGAAAAAGTGGCGTTTTTCGATGTTTTTGAGTTTTAATTTGTGGCTGTCCGGGACGGACCAACAACAAAGGAAATTGTTTTAAAATGTTTTATTAATTGTTTTATAATGATTTTGAGATATTTAACGTGTGTTCAAAAGTTGGATTTGATTTGAGAAAGTGAAGGCTTCTTTTACGATTATTCGATAAAGATTTAAAACGAGTTTTCAAAAGCGGGTTGATAATTAAGTATGCATGTTGATTAAATAGCCCTATATTAATTATGTGTCTTGTTTTAAGCAAAGGAAATGCCAGTCGGATTTTTGGAGCTGCTGTCAGTCGGAAGGACCCGCAACGGTTTTTGACGGATATTTGCTGGAATTAAGGTGAGAGAGGGGCTTTCCCCATACATTGTGGTATTTAGGTAAATATTAAGATGTTCCGTATCATTTCAAAGATCGGAACCTATTGGTCTCTGGGTCAGTAGTATCGTGGCAAATTGTTTGTGTGTGTGTGGCCACGTATACGAAGGGGACTAGGACCATGCACCCTATAATTCATGATGTCATTGATGTTAATATGCCATGATGATATGATTTAATTTTATTAATTATGCATGATGAGTAATTTATATATGATGATAATGTTAATGTCTGGAACTTGGTAAAATACTTGCATGATTAATCTATGATGGGGGATAAGTGAGGCAATGGAAATTATGAAAAGTAATAATGATGCTGATGAGAATAATGCGATGATATTTAATTAAGTGATGAAAGAAAGAGGCTTTTAATAATGATGCGATGTGTTGGTATGTTGTGGAAATTGTGGAAATGAAAGTGCAAGGAAAGAAATGATAAGTTTAATAAGATTGGAATCTGAGATGCGAACGTGGCGAGCAGCCAAAGAACTAGCGTAATGTGTACCTGCTCAAGGAACTCTTCAAGGTGTACGATTGACGTGACGTGATTTCCGGGTTGAGGAACTCCCCGACGTAATTAATGATCGCGACGACTTCGGAACATCGAGAAAGCGTTAATGTGAAAGATTCGATTAGAGGTCGAGGTTCACCGAAGGGATGAATAAGGGTGACTCGTCCGAACTTAGGATTAATTAAAATATTAAAAAGACTTTAAAAGACATTGAATAACGCGGCGAGTTGAGCGTGAAGTAGCGGAGAGGAAGATACCCTGTTTATCTACGGATACTCAGGAGAGTGATTGTGATAGGGGAGGGTGATGACGGTGAAACGTCAAGTAACCTAGAGTGCTTTTCTAGGCAGGACGAGTCTATAAGTGATCAGGGATTAATACCCAAGGGATCGTAGCATGTTCTGCACCCGGAACTAGAAAAGTACTGTCGTCCCCTTGATCAAATTTGGAACAGTGAGAGGGAACCTAAACGAGGCGGGCAGTCGATTGGTGTTGGGCCCTTGAGATGTCGCGTAAAATGTTGAATGTCATGATGGCCGACCTGTGCGGTTGTGGCTTTGACAAATAAGTGTGTTGTTGGATTTCTCGGCTGTTCGACCGGCGTGGGTTAAGGTTCCTGTACTCCTGTTTGCTTCCGACTAGGCTTGAGAGGACTGGAGGAGATGTATGTGTGCTAACTAACTCCTCGATGACATTTCTTTAATTTCCCTTGTCATCGCTGGATGCGCTTTGATAAGACTTAATAAATTAAGATGAAATTATTAAAAGATTTGGGAATGAGAGATTAAAGTACAGTGCGGATTGTCGGGAAAGAAAGTGGGAAAAAGGTCAATAAGATTAAAGATGTGACGTTGTTATAATTACGAGATGTGATATGGCATTATGAAATAAATAATGAAAGGGATGAATGAGGAAGAGAGAGAATGACACGGTTTAAAAGTATCACAGTGTGATGACGTGATGCTAAAGATGATGATGAGGTGAATTATGTTGTGTATTTGTTATCTGATTTATATATATATTGTTGTGTGTTTGTCTTAATATTGTACCTTCTGTAGTTCCACTCGTCGACGAGAAATCGTTTGGGATCGCTCACTCTCTCTCCTACCCTATTTCTTTTACTGATATTCTATACCACGCAGCGCAGATGGCGTATAGCATCAAGATCTGTGTGAGCCCGTTGGACGATGGAAGCTGGGAGTTGACTCTGGTTGGCTGGAGATGGAAAGGACGCATCAGTTTGGAGGTCACTGATCCACTGTTCACTCTTGAGGAACTAGAATTGCAAGACATGATGAGTAGGCCCGTGCTTGATTGGGGTCTAATATGTGATGTTTTTGTACCTTTTTTGCCTCCCTTTTACATAGTAAGTGGCTTGTTTCTTGAGTAAATTGGAATAAAATAATGGAATTTTGTCATTATAAGATTTCTGGAACCTTTTGATGTGTTTGGTTTGTTTTCAAGTATTTAAGCTCTTAAAACAATGATTTTTGCAAAGGAATGAAGAAGGAGAACTTGGTACTTGAATTGAGAAGAAAAAGAGGAAAAAATGAAGAAAAGTTGAGTGTGGCGCCCAGACGCGGGTCCCACGTGCTCAGGCGCGGGCTGGGGTCAACTGGCCAATAATGGGGTGCATTTGGTTGCTTTTTTCAGACAACTGCACGTCCAGGCGCAGGAGTTTCAAGCCTGGGCGCGCAAAATGCGAGAAAGTGACACTGTTTTCTGTTTTGACCATAACTTGAGGTACGCTTATCCAAATGAGGCGATCTGGGTATCATTTTAAAGCTAAGGAAAAGATCTACAACTTTGCATGAAATAGCCTTGCTCAAATTCGTCTATCTTGGGGGTCAAAATCAGTGCCGAAGTTGATGTCAGACAGAAATACGGGATTCTAGAAGGATTTTAATGATAAATTCTAGGCTTAAATATCAAAATGGTCCCTATAATTGTTGCTCATTTTGAAATTAGTCCCTATAAAAAATTTTCTTTGGTTTTGGTCCTTGACATTATTTATAGTTTTGGTTTTGGTCCCTGACATTATTTATTGTTTTGGTTTTAGTCCCCCATGTTTAAATTGGATGGAAATCACTGACGTGACCTACCAGAATGATGGTCAAGAGGCTGTTGCTACTGGGAATGGTGGTCAAGAGGTTGTTGCTGCTGGGAACGAGCAACCATCTGCACAACCTGCACAATCATGTAGAAAGAGGGCTAGATCAACCTCTTTCTACAAGACTGCGCAGGTTGTGTAGACGGGTGATCATTCCTAGTAGTAGCAGCCTCTTAACCGCCATTCACAGCAACAACAGCCTCTTGACCACCATTCCGTTAGGCCATGTTAACGATTTCCATCCGATTTAAATGTGGGGGACTAAAACCAAAACAATAAATAATGTTAGGGACCAAAACCAAAGAAATTTTTTTATAGGGACCAATTTCAAAATGAGCAACAATTATAGGGACCATTTTGGTATTTAAGCCTAAATTCTATTTGTAAATAAGATTCTTACAGATTAGTTTATTCTAATAGGATCTTATCATATTATATTCAGATTTAGGATTAGTTTTATTCAAATAAAAATCTTATCACATTAGATTGAAAATTAGGTTAGTTTTTATCTATATAATAATAGGATTAGGATTCATTCAAACGGGAGAGGAAGTTATCGCGTTTTTAGAGAGATCAATAGTGAGAGAGCTTTTGGAGGCAAGTTGAAGGATTGCACTTTGTGATTGGAGATTGGGTAATTTCATGTCTCTTATTATGATTTTTATTATTCTTCTTTCTTCTTCTCTAATTATGTGTAACTAAACTCCTTATCGGGAACATGTGGATTTGTATGGAACCTTCATAGTTATTGTTTAATGAATTGATGTTTTTCCATTAAGTATTGTGTTTGATTATGTTTTCATTGTTTATCATGAATTTGGATCCGTTTATGATTTGGTAATTCTAATTGAATAGGAATATTGAATTAGGATTTAGACTTTTAATCAAACAATTCAATTGCATAAAGATATATTTATGTCTATGAATTGGACAACCACTTAATAATTTTGATTGAACAATAATTGGTTAGATTAGGATTTAAGGCTTTACTTAAGGAATTAAGAGAGATTAAATTACTAAGAAACAAAGTTACTAAGAAACAAAGTTAACTTAAGGAAGAATAAATTTAAAGAAAGGAAAATTTTGCATGACCTAATTCTCTCTATCTCCGCCGCCGTTTCCCTTGTTTCTCTCGGTGGCGCCACAGTGCCATCATGGCTAAGAAACGAGGGAAATCAAAGCAATCCACTCCCTCCTCCTCCTCTACTCCTTCTCTTTCTAATGATAGTAAGATCAACAAGGTTAACAAGGACAAAGAAACACCCTCTCCGGTTCGTATGGAGTTACTTGATGAACAAGAAATTGAATTTCGTGAACTGTATGCTAGTGTGGACTCCATGAATGCTCAACAAGTCAAAACTTTGCTCGAGAACATGGATCGAATCAGGGATAAAATAAAAGGAAAACAACCAATGACTGATGATAATGCAAAAGATAGCCAGCCCCAAACATCTGAGACAGAATTGCAACCTGAGGCTGTAAAGGGATTGAATCCTGATTTTCCAAAACTGACAGATGTGGAGAAAGTTGGAAAAAGAGCAACCGTGTGGGACAAGTTTGATATCAGCAAGCTTAGAAACGCTGGAGATAAATTAACTTATCAACCACCAGTGATTCGTGATGGAGTTTCGGTTGGAAAGATAGAAGAAGCAAACATAAAAGATGAGATTCTGTTTTGGAATAATGCAGTGGTCTGTTTTGTCTTGGGTGCCAAACCACCTTTCCCTGTGATTCCGGGTTATTTGAAGAGAGTATGGGGTCAGCATGGGATTGATAAAATTCTAATGGACTCTGAGGGTAATATCATAGTGAGATTCAATACTCTTGAGGCCAGGAACACTGTTCTTGACATAGGGGTATTTCACTTTGATAGCAAACCCTTGTTCATAAGCCCTTGGTCAGCAAAACCTACTGGTATGTTCAATCCTGAGCAAATACCTATATGGATCCAACTACATAAGCTTGATATCAAATTTTGGGGGTCTGCAGCCCTAAGCAAGATTGCTAGTCTTGTTGGAGTGCCCATAATGGTTGATAGTATGACTCAGTCAAGAGACAGAATCAATTATGCTAGGATTCTAGTTGAGGTCAATCCTGCCACTCTCCCTGATGAGGTGTTTTTTGAGGATGAAAAAGGACAAGTTGTCACTCAGCAGATTACATATGAATGGAAACCAAGCCTATGTGAGACTTGTGGAAAGTATGGCCATGATAAGAAAATGTGTAGAAAAGGCCAAAAACCAGTGAGAAAGGAATGGGTTGTTAAAAACAAACCCAGCCAGGAAGAGGTTCTGCAAGTTGTGGATTCAGTTAAGGTCTTGGAACAGGTAAAGGAAGGCATTATCCCAGCTGAGAAAGTTTCTTTGAAAGAACTGCACCCTGCAGTTTCTGCAAAGGAAAAAGAATCAGAATCTGGACAGTCTTCAAAGCAGAAGGAGAAGACAAAGCCTGAGAATCAGAATAAGGAGGTTGTAGTTGAGGAACAATGGCATACTGTGACAACTAGAAGAAGGGCACAACAACAAAAGATGGTAGTATCTGAGGTTGAAAGAGGTAACCCCTCTCTGCCTGCCAATGGATAATATCTTAGTGTGGAACATCAGAGGGATCAACCACCCTCAGAAGCACAAGGAGCTTAGAAGGTTGATAAATAATAATAATATTGGTTTAGTAGCTATTTTAGAAAATAAAGTGAGGCAGTCTTCTTATGATAATTTGAAGCAGAGGTTGTTCCATGGTTGGGGGTCTTTTCTGAACCTGGACATTTCTCCAATTGGTAGAATTTGGGTGGTATGGAAACCTGACATGTTTTCAGTCACAATTGTAGATAATTCAACTCAATATGTGCATTGTTTAGTGAAGCAGGTTAATGCTGTGCAGGAGTTCTGTGTTACCTTTATATATGCCAGTAATGATGCTAATGAGAGGATGGAGTTGTGGTCAGATATTGCTGTGATTCGAGCCTCAATGACAATGTCTATGCCTTGGTGTATCATAGGTGATTTTAACACTTTTCTTGAGCCTCAAGAAAAACTGGGAGGGTTACCTGTGGCCATGGAACAGCTGAATGATTTTAGGGAGTGTGTGTAGGATAATCAGTTGATGGATATGAATTACTCTGGTTGTTTTTTTACTTGGTCTAATAAACAACAAGCAGACAACAGAATTTATACCAAACTTGATAGAGCTATGATTAATATGCAATGGTTGTCAGTTTGGAATCAGGCAGAGGCAAAATTTCTGAATGAAAACATCTCAGATCACTCTCCAATTGTGATTGATTGGCACCTTCAAAAAATTAAGAAATCCTCAACTTTCAAGTTCTTTAATATGCTTGTTAAGGATGAGGATTTTCTTAACATTGTCAGCAGCATTTGGAGCACAGATATAGAAGGATTTGCTATGTTCAGGATTATGAAGAAGCAAAGGCTCTTACAAGATCCTCTCAGAGATCTGAATAAAAGGAGATATGTTGATATAGACAAGAAGGAGATTGTATGCAGACATGCTATGGAAAAAGCTCAAAATGATTTGGCAGATGACCCTCTTAATATTCACCTCCAGAAAATTGAAAGAGAAGCAGTGAAGGAGTATCTGGCAGTGGCAGGTGCAGCTAGAAGTTTTTTGCAACAAAAGGCAAAAGAAAATTGGCTCAAAGATGCTGATCAGAACACAAAATTCTTCCATGACTCAATAAAACTAAGAAGGTACAGGAATAGAGTCCTCTCTATAATGGATGAGAATGATAATTGGCACTCGAATCAGGATGAGGTGGGGAAGGTGTTTGAGCAATACTATCAGTCCTTATTCCAAGCATCTCATTGTGAGTGGAATCTGACTGAAGAAGAGATTGAGAAAGGAAAGGTCCTCTCCGTGGATCAGCAGCTAAGATTAATAAGACCAGTAACTGATCAGGAGATAAAAGAGGCTTTCTGGTCCATGGGATGCAATAAAACTCCTGGACCTGATGGTTTTACTGCTGAGTTCTATAGAGCTAGTTGGCCTGTGATTGGCTCTGAGGTATGTGAAGCTATTAAAGAGTTCTTTCATTCAGGTAAACTTTTGAAAGAGGTAAACAACACATCTTTGGTTCTTGTACCTAAGATAGATTGTCCAAAATATGCTTCAGATTTTAGGCCAATTGCCTGTTGCAATTCTCTTTATAAATGCATTGCCAAAATCATTTCAAATAGACTGCAATTTGTCATGCCTGATTTGGTTCAAGGAAATCAAACTGCTTTCATATCTGATAGAAGCATTGGGCAGAATGTTTTGCTATCTCAAGAACTCCTCAGATTGTATGGAAGAAGGCATGTGTCCTGTAACATCCCCTTTTTATTTAAGCTAATATAAGTATGTGAAGTTTTAACCTTGATTAGGAATAGTGGTTAAGTGGCATTCAGGCATCATGTTTAATCTAAGAATCATGGAGATCAAGTTAGGAAAACCATAAGCCTAGGAGATTGGATTGTCGGATTTATAGCTTAACACCTAAAATCCACCGTTGGATGTGAAGTTGGGGTCATTAGGGATCTTATCTCCAAATTTGAGCAAGATCCAACGGTTAACGAAAAAGTTATGGCTGTTTGAATGCGAAAGTTGCTGTCAGATTTTATCTGTGGACATAGATGTCATTGTTGTGCACATCGATATCCATAGGTGGACATCGATGTCCACGACCTGCAGAATCAGTTTTTAAGGCATTTGGCTGAGTTCATTTGGGAAAAAAATCATAAAATCCTCACTCGAACCTCTTGGGAAAAGTTAGGGTTCATCATTTCCCAACCTCAAACCTCTTGAATCCTCATCAAATTGCTTCTTCCCTTCATCAAATCAAGAGTTCCCCTTCTCTCCATCATCAACATCACTCATTTTCTCCTCTCTTTCTCACACGAATTTCTCTTCCTCTCTTCTCCCATACGGATTTCACCCTCCATTCCACCAAGACCAAGTTGTTCAACTTCTTCCTCATCAAGCTTATCAACTCATTATCAAGCTTAATAGGTAAGGCTCATTTCCCCTTTCTTTTCTTAGGGCCATACGAATTTCTCTTTGTTTTCCCTCTCTTGGTAAGAGAAATCCGAACCCCATGTATGGTGTGCCACAAATCTTATGTTCAACTTCGTTTTTGTGGCTTAAGGAAGTCAAAGATCGCTCTCCACACTCTCTTGCCATTGGAGCTCATTTGTGAAGTGTTTGAAGCTAGGGCTTGGAAGGTTTATTCTTACCTTTACTTGGTTGAGGTAAGGGAGTGGATATAGTGAGCTTTGCCTTGTTCTAGGGAGTAGGTTCTAGTTAGTATATAATACTTGTTAGGGTTATGTGTTAGGGGAGAAAATTAGATTATAAATCCCTAGGTTATTAAATATGAAATTTAAATTAATTAAATATGCATGATGATTGGATGTTAAGATTAGTAAAAAGGAAACCCAATAATATGACAATGTATTATTTGATAAATGAAACTTGGATAAGAATTAAATGGAATTGCATGAGGAATTGGGTAATGTGATAATGAAGTTGTCATAAATGAATTTTGTGATTATTGACCTTAGTTGCAAAGTTGTGAATTAAATGGTAATTAATTTCGGTAGCAAATATATGTATGTGTTGTGGAATAAATGGATATAGGAAGAAAATGGAATGAAAAACGAGTAAATGTGATAAATGTGCGTAATTGTATCTAATTGTTAAATAATTACAAATGCTAAGTATTATCAATTGTGAATAAAGATCATGGTTTATGAATATGGACTTGTGAACATAGGAAACGGAAGTAAAGGATTATGTGTAGACCAAAGTAAAAGATGATATATGCAAAAGTAAAATGACGGGCGAATCTAAATGTTGGGCTATAAAAGAGAACACTATTTGGTATGGTTGTGAGAACTGAGAAAGGAAATGAATAAAGGAATCACACGAAAGAATATGTATTGATTGTGGTTAGTGGTGATTAAATGTGCTGTGATTGATTGAACTGGAAAGTGAATAATTCTTGGCCTCTGAAATGAGGCGCCGAATATTGAGAATATGGTACATATGTTGGCCTCTGTTTTGAGGTGACATTCCTTAACTAGTGATAAATTGTTTATGATGAGAAGGATTAGGTGTTGAATGTGTGCTATTGTATTTAATTGTGTTAAGAAATGTGGATATCGCATGAATGAGCAAATGTATGTGTTATAATTGATTGTGTAAGAAGATGAAAGTATGTTTTGGCCTCTGATGTGAGGTAATGAATAATGAAAATGTAATAAGTTCGTTGGCCTCTGATTTGAGGTGACGAGTAATGGAAAGGGATGAATATGCTGACCTTTGATATGAGGGGCACAATGTGAATGTTAATGAGTGTTGACCTCTGACCTGAGGGACACGATATGAATTAGAATGAATGGGTGTTGACCTCTGACCTGAGGGACACCGGATTAAATAAAGGATTGAGTGTTGACCTCTGACCTGAGGGACACCGGATGAAATGTGTATTGGTGTGTTAACCTCTGACCTGAGAGACACACCGTGAATTAATAAGTTGAAGTGTTGACCTCTGACCTGAGGGACACAAAATGAATCATAATGAATGGGTGTTGACCTCTGACCTGAGGGACACATAATGTAAATAAGGAAAGGAATAAAAATAAAGGAAAAGCGATGTATGTAGGCCTTCGATTTGGTGGAGACATACATCGTGATTGGTGTATGTATGTAGGCCTTCGATTTGGTGGAGACATACATACACCCTAAATAAAAAGGAAAAAGGAAAGGACAATGGATAAAATAAGGTAAACGGTAAAGGAAAAGCGATGTATGTAGGCCTTCGATTTGGTGGAGACATACATCGTGATTGGTGTATGTATGTAGGCCTTCGATTTGGTGGAGACATACATACACCGTAAATAAAAAGGAAATGAATAAGGGAAACAGGGAATAAAATTGGATAAGATAATGGTAATGGAAAAGCGATGTATGTAGGCCTTCGATTTGGTGGAGACATACATCATGATTGGTGTATGTATGTAGGCCTTCGATTTGGTGGAGACATACATACACCGTAAATAAAAGGAAAAGAATAAGGAAAAAGGTAAGGGGATATAACGGGATTTATTTGGAAACGGGGAAAATAATTAAAAGGGATTCATAAGGTGGAAATGAATTAACTAAGAGGGAACCGGCACTTGTAAAATGATGGAATTGGAAAATGTGGTATGCTTGCAATGATAATGTGATTATATGAATAAATGCTAAGTGTGTTTGGCCTGGTGAGTTGTTATGTCTAGTTAGAAACTGCTTTCTATTTCATGTGCAATGCTCACTCCCTTATATTTACAGGTACGGAGATTGAGTTGGCACAACCCCCGGCCGAGCAGGAGTACTTTCCCTTACAGGGAGAGTAGGGATATTATGGGATTTGTAGGATATTTTGAACTTAAGCCTCCTACTCTATTTTTGAAGTAAAATTTGCTATTCATATTTTAAGTGAGGCTTAGGATGTTTTATTTTGGCAAAGTTATACGATTTGGTCGTGACACTCAAACTTAGTATTTTCCGCTATTACTCTGATTTATTATTGTACACTGATATATTTGGAGCCATGGGGCCATGATATGATTTTGAAATATAATCTGAAGCTCTGCTGGCTAATAATTGTTTATTGAAAATTGTTTATTCCAGGTTAAATTTTGGATTAGTCCGAAAAACAAACAAAACTCCGTCCGTTTGACGGTTTATTTTAATATAATCAAAAAGGAATTTTTAAGTCCGTATTTTAATATAAGGGGAATTAAGGGTATAAATCCTAGGTGTTACATTTATGGTATCAGAGCAGTTTTTCCTCGGCCCATTGGAGTAACTTACTACTCCTGTAGTTACTCATCAAGCGAGTAAATGGTAGTCTGATATCAAACTGCTTTGTGATTTAGTTAGGTATTATTGTTAGCATGATAATAGGCATAGTTGCTGAGTATAGGATAGCGAATAGCTTAAATTCTTTTAAGTTTGTTAAGTATATTGAGAAACGCGATTAGTATCTGATGATTCTTTCGAGAAGCATGGTAAGCATTGGAAAATTTTTCTAAGTCCACTCATTATGTTTAGTTTACCATGCTAAACTTGAAATCTTGTGGAAAGCGATGAATCATATTTAGAAGTGGGTAATTGACGAAGCTAAGGAAAACGATACCCCAACGGGCTAGGGCACTAAGTTGCTACCCCACCGGGAGGCAGTGATCTTTAGTTTCGCGCTAAGTAAACCAAATCTAAATGTGATACACCAAACAAGATTTCAACATTTTGAAACTAATAGGTTGATAAATTCAAGCTTAAGTAAGACAAAAATGGTCTTATCACTGATATGATGTATGATTGAGCCTGATCACCTCAAGTGTACATCTATTGAGGGATATCATCATCCTGTCCTTAAGTTTCGGCGAGTATTTTGGGAATTTAATGAGATCCCAAATTTATCAGAATTAGAGGTCCATGTCATAGGTTTTCGTATACGTAAGCATTTTAGAATCAGAGTTGCGCAACGGAGGTGTAGGAAGTATCGCTTGTCTTAAGATAAGAGGAGTGGCTAGTTAGGAATCCTAGTTAGCCATGATAGATTGCTAGTATTTATACATCTAGAATTGAATATAAGAAACCCCAAGATAGTACATAGTAATAGTCCTAAGATTAGGCATTAGGTGCTTAAAATCCAAAGTGATTGAATAGAGCTAGGTTATGTGTTTAGAAATGAATGAATGCGATACCATGTATTGTCTTGTGTTTTCCTACATGATGAATTTTGCATTTTAATGATAATTGTTATTGTCTGAAAACATGTGCATGATGAAAATTGTTTGGAGCATAAAACCTTTCGCAAACATCCTCATGGAATGGTGTTGCTATCAACAAATCGCTTGGTTCTCAAGCATAATCATTTTAAAAATCAGGAACCATTCGATTTATTTTTCAAGAGTGATAGTAACCCCAATGAATTTTCATTTTTTTGAAATCGAATTAAAAAAAAAATGAATTTTTCTGTTCTAATGGAACCATAAATTCTTCCAAATTGAGTACTAAGTTGTGTAGAGAAATTTTGAAAAGCTAGTGAGCCAACCAAGGATTCCTAAGTAATCAAGCGGTGAACTAATTTATTCTTTTAATCGATCCCCACGCTGATTAAATAGGAACCCTTCTATGTGACTTTACTCGATTCGGAATGGAGTTTAATCGTTAAACTCAAAGTCAAAGGGAATGTGACTATTTTGATTGTTGAGAATCATCGAAATAAATTTTCTAGTACACCACATACTCCCATTCTCATTGAGTTACTAATTTTGAGGAAGGTTATAATCCTTCACCTAAATCTCCCGAAATTAGATGGAGAAGATCCTTTACAAAGAGATATGCCTTGCTTTATAAAATTTGTTTTTGGAACTTCATCCAAGCTATTTAGCTTGAACATGTCAAGGTTTAAAAGTGTAAAATAAATTTTCCTGATTTAATCTTTTCCTAAGAATTTTGCGTAAAACAAATCAAAATGGTTTTCCATCAAGAAAGGAATTTGATTTTTCAAGAATAATGAACAAATCGTGGGAAACCATGTAAATTTTCAAACTCCCCTTGGATTGCATTTGAAATGTGTGCAGCTTATCTAAGATGTGTGCATGCATTTAGACCTGAGTTCTAGAGCTGATTCAGGTAGATCAGGATTAGATTAAAATCAAGTAGAGGTTGCTAGGTTAGTGTTTGCACTTATGCGCTGATATGAAACGTTGGTGCGCATATTTGAATTTTGATTGTCATGTAATTGCTAACTGTTTACTTGTCAATGAGTGTGATTGCTTAGGACTTAAGAATAATGCCTAAGTGTAGATCACCAGGTAGATTGTGATTAGAACTCTTGCAATGTCTGACCGACATCGGAGTAAACCTCAAAAACCATAGAGCATTTTGCTTCTAGTTTAACCAAACTAAACCACGAGTTGCATTCTTCATTGGACGCATGAGTCTAGTGGCGTACTTAAGCAAGGTAGTATGCCGATTCAAAGTGGGGGGGTAGAACCTAGTGCAGTGTGCATCGTAGTTTAGAAAACCCATGTTGGGATGGTTCTCCATTTGAAGGAATTGAACGGAATTTCGGGGACGAAATTCTAATAAGTGGGGGAGAATTGTAACATCCTCTTTTTATTTAAGCTAATATAAGTATGTGAAGTTTTAACCTTGATTATGAATAGTGGTTAAGTGGCATTCAGGCATCATGTTTAATCTTAGAATCGTGGAGATCAAGTTAGGAAAACCATAAGCCTAGGAGATTGGATTGTAGGATTTATAGCTTAACACCTAAAATCCACCGTTGGATGTGTAGTTGGGGTCATTAGGGAGCTTATCTCCAAATTTGAGCAAGATCCAACGGTTAACGAAAAAGTTATGGCTGTTTGAATGCGAAAGTTGCTGTCAGATTTTATCTGTGGACATAGATGTCATTGTTGTGCACATCGATGTTGCACATCGATATCCATAGGTGGACATCGATGTCCACGACCTGCAGAATTAGTTTTTAAGGCATTTGGCTGAGTTCATTTGGAAAAAAAAATCATAAAATCCTCACTCGAACCTCTTGGGAAAAGTTAGGGTTCATCATTTCCCGACCTCAAACCTCTTGAATCCTCATCAAATTGCTTCTTCCCTTCATCAAATCAAGAGTTCATCTTCTCTCCATCATCAACATCACTCATTTTCTCCTCCCTTTCTCACACGAATTTCTCTTCCTCTCTTCTCCCATACGGATTTCACCCTCCATTCCACCAAGACCAAGTTGTTCAACTTCTTCCTCATCAAGCTTATCAACTCATTATCAAGCTTAATAGGTAAGGCCCATTTCCCCTTTCTTTTCTTAGGGCCATACGAATTTCTCTTTGTTTTCCCTCTCTTGGTAAGAGAAATCCGAACCCCATGTATGGTGTGCCACAAATCTTATGTTCAACTTCGTTTTTCTGGCTTAAGGAAGTCAAAGATCGCTCTCCACACTCTCTTGCCATTGGAGCTCATTTGTGAAGTGTTTGAAGCTAGGGCTTGGAAGGTTTATTCTTACCTCTACTTGGTTGAGGTAAGGGAGTGGATATAGTGAGCTTTGCCCTGTTCTAGGGAGTAGGTTCTAGTTAGTATATAATACTTGTTAGGGTTATGTGTTAGGGGAGAAAATTAGATTATAAATCCCTAGGTTATTAAATATGAAATTTAAATTAATTAAATATGCATGATGATTGGATGTTAAGATTAGTAAAAAGGAAACCCAATAATATGACAATGTATTATTTGATAAATGAAACTTGGATAAGAATTAAATGGAATTGCATGAGGAATTGGGTAATGTGATAATGAAGTTGTTATAAATGAATTTTGTGATTATTGACCTTAGTTGCAAAGTTGTGAATTAAATGGTAATTAATTTCGGTAGCAAATATATGTATGTGTTGTGGAATAAATGGATATAGGAAGAAAATGGAATGAAAAACGAGTAAATGTGATAAATGTGCGTAATTGCATCTAATTGTTAAATAATTACATATGTTAAGTATTATCAATTGTGAATAAAGATCATGGTTTATAAATATGGACTTGTGAACATAGGAAACGGAAGTAAAGGATTATGTGTAGACCAAAGTAAAAGATGATATATGCAAAAGTAAAATGACGGGCGAATCTAAATGTTGGGCTATAAAAGAGAACACTATTTGGTATGGTTGTGAGAACTGAGAAAGGAAATGAATAAAGGAATCACACAAAAGAATATGTATTGATTGTGGTTAGTGGTGATTAAATGTGCTGTGATTGATTGAACTGGAAAGTGAATAATTCTTGGCCTCTGAAATGAGGCGCCGAATATTGAGAATGTGGTACATATGTTGACCTCTGTTTAGAGGTGACATTCCTTAACTAGTGATAAATTGTTTATGATGAGAAGGATTAGGTGTTGAAAGTGTGCTATTGTATTTAATTGTGTTAAGAAATGTGGATATCACATGAATGAGCAAATGTATGTGTTATAATTGACTGTGTAAGAAGATGAAAGTATGTTTTGGCCTCTGATGTGAGGTAATGAATAATGAAAATGTAATAAGTTCGTTGGCCTCTGATTTGAGGTGACGAGTAATGGAAAGGGATGAATATGCTGACCTCTGATATGAGGGGCACAATGTGAATGTTAATGAGTGTTGACCTCTGACATGAGGGACACCGGATTAAATAATGGGTTGGGTGTTGACCTCTGACCTGAGGGACACGATATGAATTAAAATGAATGTGTGTTGACCTCTGACCTGAGGGACACCAGATTAAATAATGGGTTGGGTGTTGACCTCTGACCTGAGGGACACCAGATTAAATAATGGGTTGGGTGTTGACCTTTGACCTGAGGGACACCGGATTAAATAATGGGTTGGGTGTTGACCTCTGACCTGAGGGACACCGAATAAAATGTGTATTGGAGTGTTGACCTCTGACCTGAGTGACACAAAATGGATTATAATGAATGGGTGTTGACCTCTGACCTGAGGGACACATAATTTAAAAAGGGAATAAAATTGGATAAGGTAAAGGTAATGGAAACGCGATGTATGTAGGCCTTCGATTTGGTGGAGACATACATCGTGATGGGTGTATGTATGTAGGCCTTCGATTTGGTGGAGACATACATACACCGTAAAAATAAGGAAAAGGTAAGGGTTTAAAAAGGTAAAAATGAGTATGGTGTGCAATATGTGAATATATGCTTATTTGCTAAATGTGTTTGACCTAGTGAGTTGTTATGTCTAGTTAGAAACTGCTTTCTATTTCTTGTGCAATGCTCGCTCCCTTACAGTTTCAGGTTCGGAGATTGAGCTGGCGCAGCCCCTGGCCGAGCAAGAGTACTTTCCCTTACAGGGAGAGTAGGGTGTTAGGGGTTTAGTGTATAGTATGGACCTAAGCCTCTGATATTATTTTGATGTAAATTTTATATGCATAATTCGAATGAGGCTTAGGATGTTTTGTTTTGCTAAAGCTATAACTTTTGGTTTTAATGCTTAAAATTTGTATTTCCGCTAATACTCTGATTTATTTTTGCATACTGATATCATTGGAGCCCGTGGGGCCTTGATTTGATTTAGAAATATAATCTGAAGCCCTACTGGCTATCAGTTGTTTATTTGAAATTGTTTATCACAGGTCAAATTTTGGATTAGTCCAAAAAACAAACAAAACTCAGTCCGTTTGACGGTTGATTTTAATATAATTAAAAAGAAATTTTTAAGTCCGTATTTTATTAAAGGGGAATTAAGGGTAAAAATCCTAGGGTGTATGTATGTCTCCACCAAATCGAAGGCCTACATACATACACCCATCACGATGTATGTCTCCACCAAATCGAAGGCCTACATACATCGCGTTTCCATTACCTTTACCTTATCCAATTTTATTCCCTTTTTAAATTATGTGTCCCTCAGGTCAGAGGTCAACACCCATTCATTATAATCCATTTTGTGTCACTCAGGTCAGAGGTCAACACTCCAATACACATTTTATTCGGTGTCCCTCAGGTCAGAGGTCAACACCCAACCCATTATTTAATCCGGTGTCCCTCAGGTCAAAGGTCAACACCCAACCCATTATTTAATCTGGTGTCCCTCAGGTCAGAGGTCAACACCCAACCCATTATTTAATCTGGTGTCCCTCAGGTCAGAGGTCAACACACATTCATTTTAATTCATATCGTGTCCCTCAGGTCAGAGGTCAACACCCAACCCATTATTTAATCCGGTGTCCCTCAGGTCAGAGGTCAACACTCATTAACATTCATATTGTGCCCCTCATATCAGAGGTCAGCATATTCATCACTTTCCATTACTCGTCACCTCAAATCAGAGGCCAACGCACTTAATTACCTTTCCATATTCATTACCTCACATCAGAGGCCAAAACATACTTTCATATTCTCACATAAACAAGTATCTCACATGTAAATTCAACAACACACATTCAACATTTAATCATTCATATAATTACCTTACTCATTTCCTTTCTCAGTTATCACAATCATACCAAATAGCATTCTCATTCATGGTCCAACATTTATATTACACTTCATTTTAATTTACATATTTCACCTTCTCACATTTTCGCTTTAACACCACATATTTAATCATCTTTTACCTCTTATTAAACATAATCATTTTAATTCCCTTTCCCATATTCACAAGTTCTATTCATAAGCCATGACCTTTGTTCACAATTAATAATACTTATCATTTAAACTCATTTAGCAATTAGATACAATTACGCACATTCATCACATATAATCGTTTCCATTCCATTTTCCTTCCTATATCAATTTACTCCATATTACCCACATATACTTGCAACATCCATCAATTATCATTTAGCCAAATCCTCTTGTTCTTCATTATAATCATTAACCAAATTTCATTTATCAAATAATTCATTCTTATATTATTGGGTTTTCCTTTTCCTAGCCTTAACATCCAATCATCATGCATATTTAACCAATTAGAATTCCATACTCAATAACCTAGGGATTTATAATCTAATTTTCTCCCCTAACACATAACCCTAACAAGCATTATATACTAACTAGAACCTACTCCCTAGAACAAGGCAAAGCTCACTATATCCACTCCCTTACCTTAATCAAAGAGAGAGAAAGTGGAAGAACCCAAGCCGTAGCTCCAAGCGCTCCCAAAACCAAGGGCTCCGCACGCACGAAAATGGAGATAGTGATAATAATCTTCCCTAAGCCAAAGGAATGGAATGATAAAGAGATTATTGCCCCTTTTCCATAGAGAATTCGGATTTCCCAAAGAGGGGAAAGAGAGAGAGAGAGAAAATCCACATTAGAGAGAGAGAGAGGAACTTCAATAATCATGGATACTTACTTGGAGAGACCAAGGGAGACTTGATGGGGGACCTTGGAGTGATTCCCTTGAAGCTTGATGGATTTGGGATGAGAGATTGTGTGCCCTAGAGAGAGAAATTTCGTGCATTATGGCCAAAAGCACGCGTGAAACGCTTTTATTTTTTTTCAGTTTTAGCAGCCCTTAATCGAGTACTACTCGATTAAAACCTCCCCCCCCCCCTTCAGGCTTAATCGATTAAGCTGCAACTTAATCGATTAAGTTGGAGGGTTTTCAGCACCCCGACTTTGAACGGCCGTAACTTCTTCGTTAACCGTTGGATCTTCCTCAAATTTTGACACAAGCTTCCTCACATATCCTACTTCACATCTAACGGTGGAATTTTTGTTTAGAGTTGTAGATCTTTTATTTTGAATTTCCTAATATCGGGTGTTTATAACACCGAAAACTCTATTTTTAACACTCGTTTGGTCTTCTTTAAATTTGCTTTTCGATGCCAATGCTCCTTGACTCCTATATGGCACTCAAAGCACTCCTAATCCATCATTTTAAATCCCTTCTATGAAAATCCTTTCTTCCAAATCTTACTATAATTCTAATTATTGTTAGAATTAAAATTCGGGATGTTACAGAGAGCATTTGTTTTTTCATTGTCCTTGGAGCAAAGAGTTACTTGGTCTGGTTTGTGACTGGCTGGGCGTGGATAATTGGCGCGTCAGTTTTCTAGATTGGGTTCGCTGGCTCGGTCACGGGTTCAGGAGTGTGCAGCGCCAGAAATTTATTGGTGTTGCTATGACCGCTGTGTTGTATCATGTATGGACTGAATGAAATCGAAGGATTTTTATGGGTAAATCAAGGACTCCACCTCAGGTTTACAAGCTTATCAAGAAGGAGATTGCCATTAGATTACATGTTTATTTTGCGAATGTTAGGAACTTACGTAATAGTTCTATTTATACTAGAATTCAAGCTGAATTATAGTTAGGTTTTTTAGTCTTCATTCTAATTTTCAACCCTACATAGTAGGTGGGAAAATTTTAATGATGACTTTTGGATTGTTTGAGTTTGTAATTTTGTTTTCGTTTGGTAATGAAATTTTTTCTTTTACCAAAAAAAGTTAACTTAAGGAATTAGGCTGCTTTTACCTTTGCAAAATTGGTTCAATACTTAGGAAATTCATTGATTTGTTAACAACTGCTTTTGGTACCTACAATGAAACATGTGCCCAAGTTTTTCCCAAACCTTTTCATAACCACTTTTAATTTGTGTTTTTGTTTTACAATTTAATTTAGTTCAAAGTTTTCAAGTTAATTGAATCGTCCTTTGAATTTTACTTAATAACTACATTTAGGTGAGATTTGTTTTAATCGATTTTAGTCCTCGTTGGGAACGACATCCCACTTTCACTTTATTACTTGCATGATCTGGTGCACTTGCCAGAATCCCAACAGTGCTGACAGATCAAGAGTTCACGATGAACCCAACATTTCTCGATGATGATGAAGAAATATTTGAAGACGCAGAGGAGCCGTAGGAGTTGTTAGGAGTGGCCAGTATACGAAGTATAGGTTTTTAATCATGTTTTATTTATGTAATGCACTATCTTGAGATGTACTCGAAAGGAATGGCTTTGCCCTGATGTAACCGTTTTATAAGACTGTATATTTTGGAAATTTTATAACTCTGATAAATGTAATGGGTTTTGAAAATACTATCTGTTAAACGAAATGATTTATGAAAATGGAAGAAAGAGTTTCAAAGCGTGATGTTGGTAACATCTCGATTTGGAACCTGATGTGTGATGTGGGACATGAATGATTTATTTTTATAAAAGGATGCTCTAAAGCAAAAATGTTTTTAAGGGAATGAGCACCTGTCCACGTCATCAATGTTTTTGCTAAAAAAAATTCCTGGATTTTTACTAATCGGGGTGTTACAGTTGTCGTTAGGGACTAATATCAAAATGACTTGAAAAAACGAGGACCAAAATCAATGGGAAAAAATTACAGGGACTAAATTAAAAAACGCCTATATTTATAGGAACTAAATTCAAACACATGTTGCCCCCAAAAGTAAGATGTGTTTTCTTTGTTGTGGCCTCATATATTCTATCCATAATTGACACTATTGACCAAAACAGATTGAAAAAAGAAGGACCAATACCAAAAGCAATAAAATGTAGGGATTAATTTCAAGGAAGCCAACATTTATAAGGACCATTTTGGTATTTAAAGATTTTATAAATATGACTATGGTATATTTAAATATTCTTATGCATAACAATGGGCCTTAATTCATCTTCACGGAAGATACATATACTCGAGTTAGGTGGTATTGCACCATTCACATTCCTTTATATATATATATATATATTGTCATGTAGCATATTTGCAGCAAGTTGTGATACCCTAGCGCCACAAGATAACTAAATGACTTAAGGGTTGTTTTTGCACGATTTTGGGGAAAAATATTTAACATTACTAATTAAAGATTCTTGAGTTTGTAAGCTTGTGAGATGTATGTAAAAATGGAAACTCTAGGTTTCCGTTTGTTAGAGAAAATGATGAATCACTCATGATGAATCATTGGGAGGATCGAATGGAGAGATCTTGACCCATGTCATGAACGGGGGATGCGAGAAGTTGGTCTAAAGTGTATGAATATGCTAGGTTTTTGGTTAGGAACAATGAGGGATAGGATGTAAGCCCCATAGTAGGAACGAGTTTTTGGAGAATGGTCACAAAGCCAAAACATAGTGACCAAGTTTTGGGAAAAGGTGTAAGTCCACCTTGCAGTCATCTAATAGTGAGTGGGAGCGGGCTTACTTATGATATAACTAATAAGCGAGGGTGTTCATCAGAGGGTTAATTCCTTATAGGATGGTCAGGTCTGTGAGCGCGTTTGTCTAAGAACGGATTAGGTTTCCGAGCGACAAGGGTATTAAAGCGTCTCCATCCCTTATCAATCATGAATGTAAGTCAAATTTTAATTTTCTTCATCCAAAGCCTTCCATGCCACATAGTCCATGAGGTTACTCACTTTCTAGTACCGATGATGTGTCATCCTACACCAAGGCCGCCCGGTTCCACTAATCGCATGCCATCTTACCTTTGGTCTTGACTTCGATCATGCTTATCTTATCTTCATGTAAGATTAAGTCACTAAATACAAATTATGTTACTTGATAAAATTAGGTCCTGAACAAGGGTCATGGTGTATCTCCTATCTAAGTACTATATACATAACCCTACACTAGGAATAATAATAATAATTATGGGGTGAAGTTTATATGAGGGTTTGTAACTTAGTGTAAGGGATATGGTGATGAGGGTGCAGTCTTTAGGTGCGGGGGTTGTGGGATTGGTCATTAATTAGACTCCAACGATTGCAATCAATGAGGATGAGGATGGGGCGAGAGTTAATAGAGTGGGTATTATAGTAGATGAGGATGATGTAGATGTAGATGTTGTGAGTAAAGAGCACGCATGTGACTTCCTTGTCTTAGGACGACTATCACCAACACTTTTGCCTTCATGTTAACACCACTAGGGAGAGGGTGAAGTTGGGTCCTGTTGACCTAATGACAGGTTTAAGGCCTCGTTTGGAATAAATTATTTTAAATTTAATTGAGCTTATCTTATATTGTAAGTATTTATAAAAATGTTCTAGAGAGCGTATAAAAATGGCTCATAGCTAAATATAAGCTTTACTTATCTTATTTTGATAAGCCTATATTAAAAGCTTACTAAAATTAGCTTAATTAAGCTTATGCAGTATTTTTTTTTTTTGAACAGCAAACAAAAAGAATTCATTAAAAAGGAGGCAACCAAGCATCAAAGCACACAACAATGACCCCACTTTCTATGAAGGGTTTGCCATAAGGTACCCTATCATGTGCTCAAAGAAGCCCCAAAGCCGAAATACAATAAGTTTCCTTCACACTAAAGTGAAGATAAGGAACATACATAATACATCTCCCACCTACACCTACCAAACCAAACTATACAAATGAAGCACCTCATCCATGATAAAAATCTTCAAAGGCACCCTACCTCCTTAAAAACCTTGCTAAGATAAAACCCAGGGAAAAAATTCAAAGCAAGGGAAAAAGAGCATAGCAGTACCTCATAAGATACACCACCTCTAACCGGACTTGTACAAGGTACAAGAAATACCCTTTAGCCAACAAAACCTCCCTGATTACAATCACATAATAATTAGCTAAATACTGGGCACAGGCGCTAATTATTATAAGAAATATCAAAACCCACAAAACCCACAGAATATTGATCCATTGCCACGACTTCCACTTAGCTGTCTCCACCACATCTGTCATATCTGGATCTGCATCTTGAAACACCTTTTTGTTACGGTGAAGCCACAATACCCATACCATTGCAAACCAGATAGTTCACCCTTTAATTTGCTCTTCTTTCCTTTCCACAACTCCATATAATTAACCTCACATACATTATTTCCATTATGCACCATAGGTAATGGTAGCCAGTCACATGTTTCAGACCATATCTTACCAGCCACAAAACATGAAAAGGAAATATGCAGAGAATATTCCTCCTTCCCACACAAAGCACAATCCAAATAACAGATATCCTCTCCTTATCAGATTCTTTTTTGTTGGAAGACGATCCCAAAGAAGTTGCCACACGAATGCCTGAACTTTGGAGGGAGCCCGTACTTTCCAACAAGATTAAGAGCACCTGAAGATCTGAATCTAATAAGATTGTAGTGAGAAAAAAATTTATCCACAAGGAAATTATATGCCGTTTTAATAGGGAACACTCCACCATTACTTAATCCCCAACAGAATTCATCATCATCAGCCACTGCTGTAGAATTTAATAAAATGTTATTTTATTTCATAAGTTGTTCCTCTTCCCGGTCAAATAAGTGCCTTCTCTACCTAAAATCTCATTGGTACTCATTATCTACCAAGACATACATTTCTTTCACAGTGAAATTCTTGGCATCAGTACAGTTGGATATAATTCTTTAAAAGAATGACACCCTAACCAAGTATCCTCCCAAAAGTATACTGTATTTCAACTTCGAATCATTTTAGAAATACTTCCTTCAAACCAATCATCTTCTATACCTCCCCCAATATGTAATATACCCCTCCACCATTGTGATCCCAACCTCCTATTGTCGCTTGTTCCTAGTTTAAGGGCATCAAAATCACCATATTTTCTCTTAACAATGTCATGCCACACACCCCCTCCCCCTTGAGTAACCGCCAACGCCATTTACTCAAAAATGTTTTGTTAAACACTTCCAAATTCTTTATTCCAAGTCCCCTCTCTCCTTGCATTGACAGACAGTATCCCATTTTACCCATGCTATCTTCTTCCTTTCCTCACTCCCACCCCACAAAAAATTTCTCTGAATCTTCACAAGAATTTCATTCACCTTCCTTATAATAGTAAAAAAAGACAGAAAATAAACAGGGAGCCTAGACAATACAGAGTTTATTAAAGTAATACGTGCACCAAGAAACAGATTTTTCCTCTTCCAGGACGAGAGTCTTTTCAGAAAAGCAAGAATGACCTTTGACCCAACAGTCAACACTTCTAGCATTTGCTCCATTCGGAAGACCTAAGTAAGAAGAAGGGAAGAGCTAAGTAAGAAAAAGGGAAGGTCCCTATCTTACAATGCAGTACTTTAGAAGCTTTTGACAGGGTGTCCTCTTCAATATTTAAGCCATAAATGTGACTCTTACGGAAATTAATTTGGAATCATGAGGCAAGCTCAAATCCTCTAAGAATCGCCTTTACCATCTGAAAGTTTTGTTGAGAGGCATTACCAACCAGAACGGTATCATCAGCATATTGTAATATAGATACAGGAACACCACCTTGTGAATTCAATGCTCCTAATTAGGTGGATTATGTTTTGATGATGACAAAATAATTAACAAATCATGCCTTGAAGATATTGCAACATCAACATCAACAAGAAGTCAAGAAAAGAAGACAAGTGCCCAATCATTCTCAATCAAATATTAATTGTAAATTTCTAATTTATGTTGAGAGTGGTTGAGAGTGGGTAGAAACAGTTAGTCTCTTCTAGGAATAAATTTTTATATGTTTATTAAGTTGAGATTGACCAAAAATTAATACTTGAGAGGAAAAATAAAATTGAAAAATAATTTTTCCCATATCTGATCAAAATACTCGAGTATTTTGATAAAGACTCGAGTATATACTCGAGTATTTATAGAAAAACTCGAGTATTTGTGCCAGGTCAGCAAATATGACCGTTAGTCTGGTTCGTGCACGAATTCACTCGTGACCGACCAAAAAGACTCGAGTATTTACCAAAAGACTCGAGTATTTTTGTCCAGTCAGCAAAAATGAACGTTGGAGAGACTCAAAAACCCAATTGAGGGCATTTGAGTCTCATCCAACCCCAAGAGAGAATTCAGAACCTTATTGTAAAATTTCTCTTTGAATTTGTGCAAGAACAAACAAGACAACAACACATCATTGATTACAAGCTTTCATAATTTCCTCTTCTCAAGTGTTAATTCCCAAAAATCTCAACTTCTCACTCATATTGTCATTTTATTCCAAGTTGAGTTTTAGGCCTCAATTCTTACATTGAGCTGTGCTTATTTGTGCTAATCCATTGTGAGATTAGTAATACACATACAAAAAGCTTGATTATTCAAAGTCTTGGATTGTTCCCAAGCAAACCCTAAGTGGCTTAGGGTGTTGGAAGTCTTGAGAGGTTCTCAAGCACAAGACTAGGAGGTTCCTAGCCCGGTGGAGTTTCTTGAAGGGAGTTCAAGGAAGCTTTGTGAAGAGTTCTTCAATCACCGGAATCAAATTGGGGTAGAAATCAAGAGTTTGGTACACTCTTGAAAGGGTTAGGTTGAGTGAGGTCATTCTCAAGCAATCCTTTGTAATTTCTAACAATTTGATTATTAGTAGAAACTCCTAAGTGATTAGGAGGATTGGATGTAGCTCATTGTTGGAGTGAACCAGGATAAAATTGCTTGAGTGTTGGTTTATTGCTTTTAATCTACTTTCTAGCTCAATAGACTTAAGTCATTTCAATCAATTAGGATTTATACAATTAGGTAGCAAGTTCAAGGAATCTTTGTGTTTAAAAGTTATTTAGATTGCTTGCTATTCTGTTGGATAAGTTCCTGTTTATTATTGAATTGATTTGAGTTAAATTGCTGAATTTTCGTTTCTGGTTTTTCTGCTATCTGATAGGAAAAACTCGAGTATTTCAGAAAAGACTCGAGTTGTTCATCACTGAAAAACTCGAGTATTTAACAAAAGACTCGAGTCTTTTGTGTCTGATTCCAGAAAATTCAGTCTTAGCTCCATTCTTCAATTATCAATCGAAATATTTGGTATTAGTGCTTCAAAATACTATTCACCCCCCCCCCCCTCTAGTATTTGCTTAGCCCGCTTGTTGGTTTCCAACAAGTGGTATCAGAGCTCGGTCGAAAGATCGAGTGTAACAACTTTTTCGAAAAAGATCCTTTTGGAAACTTAATGGGCTCTAGCAATAACTTTGGTGGAGAAGGAGCTTCAATAAACCGTCCTCCACTATTTAATGGTGAAGGATATGTTTATTGGAAAACTCGCATGAAAGTTTTTATTGAAGCAATTGATATGGATATTTGGGATGCAATTGAAAATGGTCCTTTCATTCCCAAAAAGAAAATAAATGATGAAATTGTTGAAATTCCAAGGAGTAGTTGGAATGATGATGAAAAGAGAAAAGTCTCATTTGATTTAAAAGCTAAAAACATCATCTTTTCGGCTCTATCCCATGATGAATTTTATAGAGTTTCCCAATGTAAATCGGCAAAAGAAATGTGGGATACTTTGCAAGTCACACATGAGGGAACAAGTGAGGTTAGAGATGCAAGATTGAATTCTCTAACTCACGAATATGAATTGTTCCACATGTTGCCAAATGAAACCATTAGTGACTTGCAAAAGCGATTCTCTCACATTGTTAATCATTTGATTTCCTTGGGAAAAGTATTTCGCAATGGTGAAACTACTAACAAAATTCTAAGATGTCTTGATAGGAGTTGGAAACCCAAGGTAACCGCCATCAAGGAATCAAGAGACATAAATAGCATGGACTTAGCCACTTTGTTTGGCAAACTCCAAGAGCATGAGATGGAGCTTACAAGACTTGGGATGCATGAGGAATCGGACAAAAAGAAAAAGAGCATAGCACTCAAAGCTTCAACCAAAGCTACAAAAGAAGTTGAAGAATGCTCTACAAGTGGAGATTCCGATGGTGAACCAAATCAAGAAGAATTTGGGATGTTTGTGAAAAGATTCAACAAATTCTTCAAAGGGAAGAAAGGTGGATCTTCATCCAATTTCAAGAGAACCAAAGACTCCAAACAAAGAGAAAAGAGTACCAATGATGGAGTTAAGTGTCATGAATGTGGTGGGGTTGGTCACATAAGAATGGAATGTGCCACATTCTTGAAGAAGAATGACAAGAAGACCCAAGAGACCAAAGGGAAGCATGCATACATTGTTTGGGATGCACCAGAAAAGAGCAATGAATCATCTTCAAGTAGCTCCGGTGATGAAAATGCAAACCTTTGTCTCATGGCCAAGAACAATCATGAGTCCTCATCAAGAGCTAATCATGGCATGAGTGAAAGTGATGATGAGGTAACCTCTAGCTCTTCTTGTTCATCTTCAAACTCCATTTCATATGATGATTTGCAAGAAGCTTACAATGAAATGTTAATTCAATTTAAAAGGCTTGCTAAAATTAATAAGGAAAAAGGAAAGAAAATTTTGGAGTTTCAACATGAAATTGATGAATTGCAAAAATCTATAAATGAGTTGAAACTTCAAAATGAATCCTTGGAACTTGTTAATTCTAGTCATCAAAGTGATTGTGCAAATCATGAGGAAATTATCACTTCATGTGAGAGATGTGATGATCTTGAAAAAGAAGTGAAAGAGTTGAAAAACAAACTCACAATCTCACATAGTGATAGAAACCTCAACCGGTTGTTGAACTCTCAAAGACATAATCACAACAAAACCGGTTTAGGATATGTTCATAAAAAGGACAAAAAGTACAAGGTGGTTGGAACATTTTCTAAGAAAAACTCATCAAAGAGACCAACTTGTACTTATTGTGGAAAAGTTGGACATATCAACATTGAGTGCCATATTAAGAAGTTTGAAATGAATAAGGGCACTTATGTGTGGATTAAGAAGGGAGAAAGTCCCAACACTAACCCTAAGGGACCTAACATTGTTTGGGTACCCAAAGTGAAAAAGTGATTTCATTTTGTAGGTGTGTCTTCGAACGGGAAAACAATTGTGGTATCTTGATAGTGGATGTTCGAAGCACATGACGGGAGATAAGCGGCACTTCATTGAGCTTACTCCAAAGGAAAAGGGTTATGTCACTTATGGGGACAACAACAAAGGCAAAATCCTTGGTATTGGTAAAATCGGAAAATCTTCAAACTTGATTATTGATAATGTGCTCTATGTTCAAGGATTAGAACATAATCTCTTGAGCATAAGCCAATTATGTGATGTTGGTAATCATGTAGTTTTTACCTCTACCCATTGCCTCATTAAAAGTGACAAAGATGAATCAATCAAATTTGTTGGTAGAAGGTCAAATAATACTTACTTAGTTGATTTGAACAAAGTCACTTCTATGGTCTCTACTTGTTTAGTGAGCAAAGAAAATGACACTTGGTTATGGCATCGTAGAACCGCTCATATTAATGTAAACCAATTGAAGAAAATACAATCTAAAGATCTAGTAGTTGGTTTACCAAAGCTAAATTTTTCTATTGAAGGTGTTTGTTCTCCTTGCAAGAAATGTAAACAAACTAAAAACACCTTTGGATCAAAAATGGTGATGTCCACATCAAGGCCATTAGAAATGCTTCATATGGACTTGTTTGGACCATCACAAGTAAAAAGCTTTGGTGGCAACTATTATGCATTGGTAATTGTTGATGACTTCTCTAGGTTTACTTGGACTTTATTTTTAACTACTAAGAGTGAGACCTACAAATCTTTTAAACATCATGTCAAACTTTTGCAAAACCAAGTAAATCAAAAAGTAATTATTATTCGTACCGATCATGGTGGTGAATTCGAAAACCACAAATTTGATAGATTTTGTGCAAAAAATGGTATTGAGCATCAATTCTCCGCACCAAGGACTCCGGAACAAAACGGAGTGGTAGAGCGGAAAAATAGGGTGCTAGAGGAACTTGCTAGAACCATGTTAAATGATTCTCAAGTACCTCAATATTTTTGGGCCGATGCCGTCAATACGGCTTGTTATGTTTTAAATCGTATTTTGATAAGGCCCTCTTTGGATAAAACCCCCTATGAACTTTACAAGGGAAGAAAGCCAAATATATCTCATTTTCATGTCTTCGGATGCCAAGTTTTTGTTTTAAATAATGGAAAAGAACACATTGGCAAGTTTGATTCCAAATCCGATGAAGGCATATTTTTAGGCTATTCTTCTCATAGTAAAGCTTATAGAATTTTCAATAAAAGAACTTTAACTATTGAGGAATCAATTCATGTGGTTTTTAATGAGTCTTCAAAAGAAGATAGTGTTTTATGTGATGCTAGTGAAGATGGCATTGTCTTTTCAAAAGAAGAAAAAGAGAGAGAGAATTCAAAAGTTGATGAAGGAGAAGTAAGGGAAGAACTTCCTCCAACTTGGAAATCGGTCAAGGCTCATCCTATAGACAAAGTCATAGGAGATATGTCAAAGGGAGTACTTACTCGTAGGTCTATTCAAAACATTTGCCACTATGTCTCATTTGTTTCTCAAATTGAACCCGATTCAATTAAAAAGGCCATTGAGGATGATCATTGGGTTCTTGCTATGCAAGAAGAATTAAACCAATTTGAAAGAAATGAAGTTTGGGATCTAGTCCCTAAACCCAATGATCATACCATAATTGGTACTAAATGGATTTATAAAAACAAACTTGATGAATCCGGGTTGATTATAAGAAACAAAGCTAGAATAGTAGCTCAAGGGTACAACCAAGAGGAAGGTATCGATTATGATGAGACCTTTGCTCCGGTTGCACGTCTTGAAGCAATCCGAATTTTACTTGCTTATGCTTCAATCATGAAATTCACTTTATATCAAATGGATGTTAAAAGTGCTTTCTTGAATGGGTTTATAAATGAAGAAGTGTATGTCAAACAACCCCCCGGTTTTGAAAATAGTGAATTTCCAAACCATGTTTATAAATTGAAAAAGGCACTCTATGGATTGAAACAAGCTCCTAGAGCTTGGTATGATCGATTGAGTTCCTTTCTATTAGAAAACAAGTTTCAAAGAGGGAAGGTTGATAATACATTATTTATTTATAAAACCAAGGATGACATTTTGTTAGTACAAATCTATGTTGATGATATCATTTTCGGTGCTACTAACGTGTCTCTTTGTAGAAAGTTTTCAAATTTGATGAAAAAGGAATTTGAAATGTCAATGATGGGAGAACTCAAGTTCTTCCTAGGCTTACAAATAAAGCAAGTCAAGGAGGGGATATTTGTGCATCAAGGGAAATATTGCAAAGAGCTCCTTGAAAAATTCGGATTGGACAAGTGCAAGGAAGCCTACACTCCAATGAGCACATCATGCTACCTAGACAAGGATGAACAAGGTACACCGGTTGATGTTAGTAAGTATAGGGGTATGATAGGTAGTCTCCTATATCTCACTGCATCTAGACCGGATATTATGTTTAGTGTATGCATGTGTGCTAGATTTCAAGCTAATCCTAAAGAATCTCACCTATCCGCAGTTAAACATATATTTAAGTATCTAAAAGGAACAATTAACACTGGTTTATGGTATCCTGCTGATGCCAATCTTAGTCTAGTTGGTTACTCGGATTCCGACTTCGCCGGATGCAAGCTTGATCGCAAAAGCACCAGTGGTACTTGCCATTTCTTGGGAAGTTCATTGGTGTCATGGTTTTCTAAAAAGCAAGCTTGTGTCGCTCTTTCTACCGCCGAAGCGGAATATATCGCAGCCGGTAGTTGTTGTGCTCAACTGTTATGGATGAAACAACAATTATCGGATTTTGGTTTGAAACTTGAAAATATTCCGATTAGATGCGATAACACAAGTGCAATCAATTTGACTAAGAATCCGCTGTATCACTCAAGAACTAAACACATTGAAATAAGACATCATTTTTTAAGAGATCATGTACAAAAGGGTGATTGCACAATTGAATTTGTTAGTACCACAAATCAATTAGCCGACATTTTTACAAAACCTCTACCAAGGGACACCTTTTATCATATTAGGAGAGAACTTGGTATTTTAGATGAAGCTAATATAGGCTAATTGCATTGTGTGTCATTTTTGGAAAATCACCATATTAGTCTTACTCTAATGTGTTATTGATTCTTAGTTAAATTGTCCTTGATGATATTTGAAATTGTATATGTTAATTGTGTGTGATTCTGTACTGTATTCCAAGTTGGTAATGAAGCATTTGTGTTTGATTTGTGTTTGGTCTTTTAAAACTGAGTTTTTACTCTCTGTTCTGTCAAAATACTCGAGTTTTTCCAAAAACACTCGAGTATTTTAATTCAAAATTAAATCAGTTTTAAATTGAAAAAGTTTTTAATCAGGGTCTGAGAAAAATACTCGAGTGTTTCTCAAAACACTCGAGTCTTTATTAAAATACTCGAGTGTTTTTAGAAACACTCGAGTCTTTCAAAACCCCCAATTTTTGAACTTTCAGACCAAACTCGAGTATTTTCCAAAAACTCGAGTATTTTGAGTTTTCCTGAAATTTGAACTTTCGGACCAAAGTCGAGTTTTTCAATTTTTACTCGAGTTTTCTGGGGAATCTGGGCTGAGTCACGACCGACTCGAATATATTTTCAAAACCTCGAGTATATCCTAAAGAACAACTCGAGTATTTATGAATATACTCGAGTATTTTGAACTGTTTATATATACTCTCAGACTCGAGTTTTTGCGACCCTCTTCTCTCTCGGTTTTCTCATATCTCTCTCCTCAAAACTCAGATTTTCCTCAAAGTTTTGTCAAATCTTACTAGTTTTTCATCCTCTAAACTCTTCTCTCGGTTTTATTCTCCTCCAGATGCTCCAGCTCCTTCGATGTTTTGATGATGTTGACCTTTGGATTTTATCTTAGTTTTCATTCTGTTTTTATCATGTTGGTCTTTGTTACACTTTCTGTATTTTGAGAACTTGGTGTTTTGAGACTTTGGGTTTATTATATGCACCTTTGATTTGGACATTTTATGATGTTTTTATGTTAATGAATTTGGTCTTCATTATGCTGTTTGTGCAAAGCTTCAGGGGGAGCTCTTTATCGTTATTATATCTCCGTTTTATTTGCATAGTTGGTTATGGGGTTTTCCGATTATGCACCTCTCCTCCCTTGATCTTTTTCCTAAATTGTTACATCTTTTTGGCGTATGACAAAAAGGGGGAGAGATATTATACACTTGTCTTGATATTGTTGCACCTAAAATTCTCTAATTATGGTATATACTCTGATAATTGTTAAATACTCTAATACCATAGGCTTGGTGCTAAAATTAAATTGTCATAACATCTTGCACAAGCTGAATTTTTAGATAGGTGAAAAGTATCATATAGTGAGGGGGAGTTGCATTTTCAAGTGGATTCAAGCTCAACAAATGGTACAAGTGTTAATTATTTTGTCATCACCAAAAAGGGGGAGATTGTGAATTCAATGCTCCTAATTAGGTGGATTATGTTTTGATGATGACAAAATAATTAACAAATCATGCCTTGAAGATATTGCAACATCAACATCAACAAGAAGTCAAGAAAAGAAGACAAGTGCCCAATCATTCTCAATCAAATATTAATTGTAAATTTCTAATTTATGTTGAGAGTGGTTGAGAGTGGGTAGAAACAGTTAGTCTCTTCTAGGAATAAATTTTTATATGTTTATTAAGTTGAGATTGACCAAAAATTAATACTTGAGAGAAAAAATAAAATTGAAAAATAATTTTCCCATATCTGATCAAAATACTCGAGTATTTTGATAAAGACTCGAGTATATACTCGAGTATTTATAGAAAAACTCGAGTATTTGTGCCAGGTCAGTAAATATGACCGTTAGTCTGGTTCGTGCACCAATTCACTCGTGACCGACCAAAAAGACTCGAGTATTTACCAAAAGACTCGAGTATTTTTGTCCAGTCAGCAAAAATGAACGTTGGAGAGACTCAAAAACCCAATTGAGGGCATTTGAGTCTCATCCAACCCCAAGAGAGAATTCAGAACCTTATTGTAAAATTTCTCTTTGAATTTGTGCAAGAACAAACAAGACAACAACACATCATTGATTACAAGCTTTCATAATTTCCTCTTCTCAAGTGTTAATTCCCAAAAAGCTCAACTTCTCACTCATATTGTCATTTTATTCCAAGTTGAGTTTTAGGCCTCAATTCTTACATTGAGCTATGCTTATTTGTGCTAATCCATTGTGAGATTAGTAATACACATACAAAAAGCTTGATTATTCAAAGTCTTGGATTGTTCCCAAGCAAACCCTAAGTGGCTTAGGGTGTTGGAAGTCTTGAGAGGTTCTCAAGCACAAGACTAGGAGGTTCCTATCCCGGTGGAGTTTCTTGAAGGGAGTTCAAGGAAGCTTTGTGAAGAGTTCTTCAATCACCGGAATCAAATTGGGGTAGAAATCAAGAGTTTGGTACACTCTTGAAAGGGTTAGGTTGAGTGAGGCCATTCTCAAGCAATCCTTTGTAATTTCTAACAATTTGATTATTAGTAGAAACTCCTAAGTGATTAGGAGGACTGGATGTAGCTCATTGTTGGAGTGAACCAGGATAAAATTGCTTGAGTGTTGGTTTATTGCTTTTAATCTACTTTCTAGCTCAATAGACTTAAGTCATTTCAATCAATTAGGATTTATACAATTAGGTAGCAAGTTCAAGGAATCTTTGTGTTTAAAAGTTATTTAGATTGCTTGCTATTCTGTTGGATAAGTTCCTGTTTATTATTGAATTGATTTGAGTTAAATTGCTGAATTTTCGTTTCTGGTTTTTCTGCTATCTGATAGGAAAAACTCGAGTATTTCAGAAAAGACTCGAGTTGTTCATCACTGAAAAACTCGAGTATTTAACAAAAGACTCGAGTCTTTTGTGTCTGATTCCAGAAAATTCAGTCTTAGCTCCATTCTTCAATTATCAATCGAAATATTTGGTATTAGTGCTTCAAAATACTATTCACCCCCCCCCTCTAGTATTTGCTTAGCCCGCTTGTTGGTTTCCAACACACCTCTACCCACCAAATAAGGTGAGAACAAATTCTTTGTCATTGCTTCCTTCATCATCCCTGCCAATCCTTCCACCACCTAAAATGAACAAAAAAGGGGCAAGAGGATCCCTTGTTTTAGACTTTTTTTATTTGTATTTCTTCTGTAGGGCAGCCATTAACTAGAACTGACATATTGGCTGCAAAGATACATGCACGCATCCAAACCACCCATCTATCCTCCAAGCCAACCCCTTTTCATCATGTATTCCATGAAGGACCAACTTACCGAATCATAGGCCTTCTCAAAGTCAATTTTAAGACTGAAACAAGGCTGTTTTCTACGTTTTGCATCATCAAAAATTTCATTCAGCGAGACCACACCATCTAAAATTTGTCTACCAGGCACAAAAGCAGACTGAGACAATGAAATAACATCGTGCAGTACACTTTTTAATCTGTTTGTCAGCAATTTTGATATAATTTTATACATACTTCCAAGTAGAGAGATAGGACGATATTGCTTCAAAGACTGAGGAGAAGACACCTTCAGTAGAGAGATAGGACGATATTGCTTCAAAGACTGAGGAGAAGACACCTTCAGAATGAGTGCAATAAAGTATGAAAGCATCCCCTTTGGCAATTTACCTGCAGCATGGAATTCAGAAACCATGTCCCACACATCTTTTTTGTAATATTCCAGCTTTTTTTATGAAATTAAAATTAAAGCCATCAGGTCCCGAAGCTTTGTTTCCATCACAATCATTTACCACCTCCTCAAGTTCATCAAAAGTAAATGGCAGGATAAGCCTTGACGCATTATCAGTACTCATCTTTGTAAAATGCACACCATCTAATTTAGGCCTTGAAATATCTTATCAGTAAAGAATTCAGAGAAATAATCTTTAACCGCTGCCCGCACTTCAGGAACATTTTCCACCCAATCTTGTCCTACTTTAAGAGCTTTCAACTCATTACGACTCCTTCCATTGTTTATGATTGCATGAAAAAAATCTACTGTTTGCATCCCCTTCCTTAATCCATGATTCTCTAGCCCGCTGATATAACAAACTCTCCTTACAAGATGCCAAATTCCACAACTCGGTCTGCTTTTGCTTCCTTTGTTCTGTTTCCTGCTCTGTCAGATCCCTCACTTCTGCCTCTGAATCAAAATTTCCCAACTCAACCTTTAGTTGATTAATGGATGCATCTAAGCTCCCGTAGACTTCCTTATTCCAAGTTCTGATTTTTCCTTTCAATAGTTTTAGTTTTGTTTGTACCTGATATGCACCCCAGCCTTGAACCGACAAATCATTCCAACATGTTTCAACCAAAGGTAGAAAACTCGGATCCCGAAGCCAATAATTGTTAAATCGAAAAGGCTTAGGACCCCAATCATGAACAACATCGCACCTTAAAACAATTGGGGAATGGTCCGAGAAATCCTTCGGAAGCACCCACTCTACAGGAAAGTTGAAATGCAGAGACCACTTTTGGGAGATCAAAAATCTATCAAGCCTGCTCATTGATCTACAGTTAGAACTCATCCAGGTAAATTTTCTACCAAAGGAGAACACTTCTTGTAACTCTAACACGTCAATAAATAGATTGAATTCGACCATTTCAGCTGCATAACTACCAACCCCTCCAATGCCTCTTCTTTCACCTATTTTTCTGATTGCATTAAAATCTCCAAACACACACCACTTTCTCCTCCTAACTTCATTTTAACCTCACTAATTTCACCCCACAATCTTCTCTTACTGCTTATATCACATGGGCTGTATTCGTTAACTAAAAACAAAGTTTCATTGTTCTCATCAACTAAGCACACCCCAATAAAACCTTCACCTCTAAAATCATAGTTTATTCTAAACTTTTCTGAATTCCATAAACAAAGCAAACCTCCAGATCTCCCATTTGATGGTTGATACACCCAATCACAATTCTCCCCACCCCAAATTGAAAAACAGATAGGGTTAGTTACCTCTAGCAATTTGGTTTCTTGGGCACCCAGAAAATCAATTTTCTCTTCCAAAACAAGCTCCCTGATCTTTCTTTTCTTCAATCCACCCCCTAGTCCTCTTATATTTATTGATGCAACAATCATTGGCAACTTTTCTGGTTTCCACCCGCCATGGCATCTCTCTCTTCAAGCTTGGTAAACATATCCACAGCCTCTTCAAAGGATTGATCAACCGAAAGACCTGCTTCTACTGCCAATTTTAACAATTCATCAGCTTCAGTAACCATCTTCTGTTGTGACTAACAATATTAATTAACTAACTTTATTTAATTAAGGGTTTATATATACTCCCTCCGATCTCATTTATAAGCAAAAAAAGACACTCCATTAATATAAGCAAAAATCAACTAATTTTCTATTATCATTACAATCATTCCTAAAATATCCTCATAATGTGATTGAGTCATTTAATTTTTGTTTCATTCCCTATATAAATTTATTAAAGTAGTCTATTTTTTTTATGAATTTGAGAAAATCAAATATAGTCAACTAACTTCCCTTAATAAGTGTGAATTAGTTATTTTTGCTTAAAAATAAGATGGGAGGGAGTGTATATATATATATATATATATATATATATGAATGGAAGGAGTACTAAAAGAAACGGTAGGCGCATTTACAGCATAGGTGGAGCCAATTACGCAATTGGAGCGAAGAAAGAGCATTCGCGAACGACAACTTTTGCCGCTTCCGTTTCGTTTACCGACGCAAAGAACACGTGATAGAAATTAAAGTAACAACAATAATCAAAACAATCCAATAATAATAATAATAAACTAATAAGTCGACGATATAAAAAAAAAATATATATAATGTCATAGTGCAGCTGGAAAAACGCAAACATATTAGTAGGAGACAGCGTTAAGGAAACAAAACAATAAAGAAAGTACACCCAACTTTAAATAACACCCATATATTCCTCGTGCTTCAATTAATCAATTTGACCATTTCCGGCCCCCTACACCGAAATAAATTAGGGTATACTCCCTTCGATCTTTATTATAAGGAAAAATAATCGGTTTCACACATTTTAAGAAAGTTAGTTAAATATATTTAATTTTATTAAAATTATAAAAAATATGATTACTTTTAAAAAATTGTATTGAGAATGAAACAAAAATTAAATGAGATCACTATTTTCAATAAACATTTTAGGAATAATTATATTGGGAATAAAAAGTTAGTTAATATTTTCTTATATTTGGGACCAAAATATGTATGCACCTTTTTTCTTATAGCAGTAATCGGAGGGAGTATTAATCTAAGGTTTTGCTAACTCTTTAAAAAAAAATATTTTATTAAAATATACACATAAAACTTATCAATTTATTAAATAAAATATTTTTTAAATTATTTAAAAATATATTTATTAACATTTTTCTTAATCTAAACCCCTCCAAAAAGCAATTTTTTTAAAACAAAATGACATGCTAAAAAAATATACATATTTTGAGCCTTTATTCTCAAACTTAAATAAAATGATTTTTCTTTATCTTATCAATCATACATAAAATATTTAAAAAAATTATATATATATATATATAATTTACAAAATCAACTTAGAAGTATTTAATCATGTTTGAGTTAACGTAATAATTTTCACAATAATATAATAAACTACAAGGTTTTCACAATAATATAATAAAATTAAAAGGTTTTCTCCACACAATGAATGTAGAATATTCATGTTGGGAGATTCGCCTGTCATAGATTGAGTCGGGTTGAATCCGGATGTATTTAGGTAATACTTGGTGAACCAGATGAAAAAAATTAAAAATATCATTGGTGTTGCCGTGTTGATCAAAATAAAATATGAATCAAAAACCAAAATAAAATATTTACAAAAAAAGGCACTACAGTTTCTTTTTAATTTTATACCAGCTTTATTTTTTTTTGTAAATATAGGAATAAGATAAAGCCTAGGAAACAAAGCTCATCATCATCATCATCATCATCACACAACTTCAACTTACAACTTCTTCCTCCATAGTCAAAGCGCGTTCTCTCTTCTTTAGACAACAATTCTCTTAACTACGATTCTTGGGTTTATTTGCTTTCTACTTCTATTAACATAACATGTCTAGCTCATCGGAGTACTCTGAGTTTTCCGGCCAGAAGCCGGTGATGAGGTTGCCGGAGAAGACAACTTTCTCTCAGACTTGTAGTCTGTTGAGTCAATACATCAAAGAGAAGGGTAGCTTTGGAGATCTTACCCTTGGAATGATGACATGCAACACAGAACCATGTGGTATGTATGAATAATGAATTATTAAATTTAATTTTCCATTTTTTTTATAACTTTATTATTAATTTTCCATTATGTTTATATGAATTATACTATATGTATGGAAGCTTTGAATTACATGATGTTATGTTTCTTTTCTTCTTTTAATCCTGAGATAGAGGAAAGTTTGAATCTTGATTGTTAATTATTCCTTACCTCATGCCCATGGTTAGCTCTTAGATAAACAAAATTCTAGTATAGAAAAACAGTTTATGGGTCTTTCTCATATTTATACGTTTTTTTTTTTTTGCCTTGTCGGAACTTCTTCTTTAAGGTTACAACCTATAATTAGAAAAAAAAAATCTTAAGTTTATAGTATTTCGTTTCTCAAGAATAGAAATATATATACAATTTTTAATCGGGTTTCATTCATATATTTGATTTTTCTTAACAAGCATTTGTATTTGTGTGTGTTTTTTTTTTTTAAATCTTTCAATTACTTCAAGTTTTATTGTTCACTGATCGAACACATGGCTTCAATTTTGCTCCTTTAATTTAGAGAGAGGGGGGGGGGGGGGGGGGGGGGGGGGGGATTAAAATTTATTGAGAAAGAGAGTGAAAGTGAGAGAAGAGAAAGAGAGAGATGTTAAATTAAATAAATAGGTTAGATATTCATTTTAGCAGTTAAAGTCTTGTCTCATTCATTTTAGCAGTTCAAATCTTGTCTCCTTAAAAAGCTGAGAAATTTGGTCTCTTTCAATTTCAAAATTTTGTTAAGCTTTCAGATATTTTGGATGCTTTTTTTTTTTTTTTTCCAAGATATTTGTTGTTGCTGAATCTGAAAGTTTTATAGGGTCACCTGAGACATCTTGTCAATCTGCAACAACCATGGACTTGTTTCCTACCAAGGACAATAACATGGCACCAAAGAAGCTTACAGCTATGGATTTGCTCTCTCCACAAGCCACTTTTCGCCCCAATCTACCGGTGGATGAGATTCCAACTTTGATCAATTCTGGGTGAGTTGTTTGCCTACCTTAATTTGCTGTGAAGTTAATTTAAAACTTGAATGTTTTTCAATGCCAATTTGCTGCAGAATAAAGTTAACGAGTAATGAATACTTACCCTTTCATAACTGCTAGTATTTATTGAATCCCGATAGAGTTTCAAAGAAGTGAAAGAAACCACAACTTCTTTTATGTCTATTTATTTACCAAAATAATTACCTGTACACTAATTTGTGTTCATTTATTCATGATTTACAGTGCAATTAAGTCTGTGAGCAAGGAACCTAAAGCTGCACAGTTGACAATCTTCTATGCGGGACAAGTTGTTGTATTTGATGATTTTCCTGTCGATAAAGCAAATGAGCTCATGTCCTATGCTAGCAAAGGAATCTCCCAAAGCCAGAACAATTCCGTTCATGCTTACACCCGAAGCCAGCCTTCATTTCCTCATAATTTGGTCAGAAGTTCTGCAGATTCAGTTACTCCAGTTATTCCTAATGTTAATAACATCCCTAGTACCGGCACCAACTCAATTCGTGAACACCCTCAACCATCATCCAGACCTGTTGTTTCTGGTAATTTCTTTTGATCATTACTATTTGAGATGCCTTGAAAGAATGTTTTTGTATTTTTGGATTATTTTTTTCTGATCATAAATTTATTTTATTTTTTACAGATCTACCGATCGCTAGGAAAGCTTCCCTTCATCGGTTCCTGGAGAAGAGAAAGGATAGGTAGGCACTCAACCGAATAAATAAAAATTTGAAAGTTGAAATATTGCTTGGTTTGTCATGTTTGTGTACATATGTTTAAGCTCTTAAGAGTTGTAAGCCTAAAATCATATAAATTGATTAACAAGTTGTCAAGATCTTTTCTTGTTCCCCTTTTTCCTAAACAATATCTTATTTTTGTCTTTGAATGAAACAACCTTGATAAGTACTTAAGTAGTGAGTTTGTCTAACCCTATGTGAGATGCTTCTAGATCTGGTTTTCGTTGTTGTATCTTAATTAATTGATTTAGACTTTAAGTGCAAATTGATTTTAACTTTCAAAGATATTTAAAACAAGGAATCTTCTTTTAACCTTTAAGAATGTTGTTTTTGCTCAATTGATTAGTATTGCTGTTTTCTTATGTGCTGTTTATTTTTTACAGAATTGCTGCTAAAGCTCCATACCAAATAGCAAATTACAAGGGAGAAACTAATAAGCCAGTTGAATCTATGTCATGGCTTGGCTTGGGTGCTAAATCATCTCAAAGCTGAGAGCAGATACATTTTTTATGTTTATTTTTTCGTTACAACTTACTGCAGATGTGTAATTTTGAGCATTTTTGTTGTATGCTCATTGTTAAGATCTTTTTATGGGCTTGAGTTTACTTTGGCTCCACTGAGCCTTATCATAGGTCTAACTATTTGTTAGTCAAATTAGCAAGCTTCTCTAATTATTATGACTCGAAATTTCTCATGTAATGTGCTTCAAGCTTCGACATGTGATTCAATATATTGATTGTTATTATTAACATGTTTTAGTTTGCATCCATTTTTTAAAATTTGCCTTTCTTAACTTGTTCCACGATATGATTGATATGATAGGATACTTTATCCTATCCTATTCTTATGTAGTGTTTGGTGACTTGGCCCGAATAAGCCTGATATATAAGTGGGTTTAAACTTTTAAAATGCAATTCGAATAGATCCCGGATCTTTTTAGTCTAAATTATAAAGTTCGAATCCGTCAAACATTTGGACCGCCCGCTAAAATCACTTAAACAATTTTGAATTAGTTAAAAAAATGACCTGCTATCGAGTTTTATTAGATTTTTTTCCCTTTTAACCTAGCCCGATCATAACACCTAAACTTGATCGAGTAACTTGAATTGTCACCTTTACGACAATCGAATAGATAGAATATTGGTTATCCTGTTGGTCTATTTTATTATGTTTACTTAGTATATTTTTTTTATCTTATGAGGAAGATGAGATGAGTTAAAAATAAGCATGAAATGATAATGCATTTTTTCCTTTTATATTTTCACATATTAACAATTTAACATTATTGTCGACTTGCTTTTATCCCCATCTTTACCATATTCTCATCTTTTCTTCATAACTATATTGTTTTTCCTAACCATTATTGTGATATTTGGATAAATTCTATTCTTTTGTTTGGTTATGGTATTTAATGGATCTAAACACAACATATTGGTGAGGAAAAAACACAATTTTCGCTATGCATAAGTCTGGTGTTCTTAGTTCATTGTGATTTTATTTGGATAAGTTCGATCACAAAACGAAATTCAATCCAATATATGATATTTAAGGCAATTTAGATTGGATTGATTCATTCAATTTTTTACACCTAATCCAATATATGATATTTAAGGCAATTTAGATTGGATTGCTCATTCAATTTTTTAAACCTATTATTTTCGTTTTTATGAAATTCAATATCCAACTCAATCAAACACTTATTTTTAAACAAAAGAATATATCATTACTTTAACAAATTATATAAACAAGAACATAAGTTAATTCACTAAAATCAATACCACCATCACAAATGGGTTCATCAAGCCAAATGAAACTGTCCTTCCCGTGGATCATTGATACTTCCTCGGGTCTAAAATGTAAGCACCCTTTTTGTGAGTATTAAATATGATCATATATGCATAACATGTATAGGTTTAAAAAGTCCTTGTACTTCTTATCAGATATGCGATTGTAATAAAAATAAAATTGTCACTGCAAATTAGAGCATGCTATTTGTTAAGTTTGCCACATTGTGAAATCAACGCAATTTGTCAAGTCATATGGAGTACATTTGCCGCAAGTCAACATGTATTGCAAAAAGTCAACAACTTCAATTTTGCTATATTTGTCAAACATAGAGTTCAGATCACACATGCACCACGAACAAGCTCAATGACGAGGAGGAGGCATTAGGTGCGTTCCCGCTATTCCCTGGATCCTAGACCAAAAAAAAAAGTTGGGGGCCTTAATTTATATTTAAAAAAAAAAGTATGTAAAACTTTTATACCAAAATTTGAAAAATAAATAAATAAAGGATTCATGACAATTGTGAGGGTAGAATGAAAATCAGAATACCTAATTTATCAAAAAAACTTGTAAATATGATAAGGATCTTAGGAGAACCTTACCACAAACGCTAACAAATTACTTCAGGTTTACACTACTTAAGTACCACAGTTGTCCTAACAAATTGTAACTAAATGTCCTAACCGATTGCTTGGCTAATCTTAACCGATTAACAACGGTTATCATCACACCAATGCTTCTCCCTCATAAACATCCTTGTCCTAAAGGATGGAATTCACTAAAATTAGGACACTGCCTTCTCAAGTCTCGATAGTAGTACTTCCAAGTAACATCCTCAGGTAGATGATTCTTCCACTTAACCAATACCTCGGTAGGCCTTTTTGACATTAATAAGATCAGGTCATGGAGCTGGTTTGTGGGTTTGTCTTCCTCTCATTTATCTTTTGCCAACTGGTGTATAAATCTAGTAATCTCTGTCTCAGGCTTGTAGGACTACTTGATGGTGGTGTGCTGATGGGTTTGCTTGCTCTGATTTGCTATACTCTTTTTTCCTTATTTACGATTTTTCCCATTGGGTTTTTTCTATCAAGGTTTTTAAGGAGGTAGGGATCCTAGTAATGCCTTGATATGTAATGTTAGGGTCATTAGTATTTTTGTTGCCTTAGAGTTGTAACTATTGCTCCACATTCTCGTGAAGTAGACTCATGTATATATATTGCTCTCGGATGATTTTGGTCTATTTTGAGCACATGATTGTGTACCCATGTTCAAACTCTTCATAGAAGTTCATAGAGGTGGGGTTCATGAGTACATACTATGATGCTTAGATATATCCCTTATGTTGGAATACAATTTTTTTCTTATAAAAAAATACCTTGGTAATAGCTTGGCCACATTTTTGCACAAAAGTTCTATCAAGAATAACTTATGACTCCTTAAAATCAATAACATGAGTAGGCAAAATTGAAACAATAATGACTCGCCTACATGCTTTTTCAATTGTGAAACATGGAAAATGTAATATCCGCAATTTCCTCTCTATTTATTTAATTAACGAATTTATCTAAGAATTCATATAAAAGTATTTTATTTGAATTTGACAAAATTACGTAAGTAAGATTATTATTTTTATGAAATTGATTTTAAGTGTAAAAGTGTTATTTAATTATTATTTAATTTTTATTTGTAACTTTGATTTATTATTTTGATTTGATTTATGGAATTTTCATAATTCCATAACTTTATCATTCATGATTTAAATAAAATGATTTTATAGTCAATGTGATCCTCTCGGAGTGTAGAATTCATTTTTATAAGTATAAATGTGTACCTTAGAAATTATGTGAATTTTTATATTTTGTTAAACTTTGCCTAAGTTATATTATTTTATTAATTATTTAATGTAAGGTATATATTTTATACAATGTCCTAAGTGGGAGGAAAAATTTCATTTCCCTCCCTATGTGTATATATGCCACGACGCATTAGGGCAAGAGGAAGGAAAATTTTTTCCAAGCTTGTCTTACAAGCTTTGGCCAAATGCATATGAAAATTCAAAAAGGTGTAATCATGATTTGCCTAACATGTGTAGGAAATTAGAATGCATGCATGTGAAAATTAGAATGCATGCATGTGTAGGAAATTAAATTTAAATGTTGCTGCCCATCATGTGTTTTATTGAGAAAGTTAAGAGAAAAATAATGTTTTGAATATGTTTGTGCTTAGAAAAATGTTTGGGTAAAGTAGGATAACTTAGGAATTTTTGTTTGATTAAATATGTGAATTTAATTAAAATAAATAGTTGCTGTCCAACTTTTATTTTTATGGTATTAAGGTTTAAAAATATTTGTTTAAGTGTTTATCTTAAGGATTTTTGGTATATAAATTGTATGCGGCCTTGAGATAATTTTAATGATTGAAAAATGATTTTTTTTTAATTTAAATATGATGCTGTCCGGAATTTATTTTCTGGGTTATTTATTTTTAAAAATGTTATAAAGTGGTTTAAAGTTTAAGTTTTTGGTATTATATGACATAGGAAAAAGTTGGGTTAAATTAGTGATGTTTTTCGATGTTTTCGGGTTAAATTTAGGTGCTGTCCAAAGCGGACCAGCAACCGATTAATTTATTTAAAAATATTTAATTAGTTATTTTCCATGTGTTTTAATGTATTAAATGTGTTAAAAAGTTTTGGAACAAGTTTGAGAAAAGAATTGTCTTTTGGTTCCTACGTAATGGATTTAAGTCCAAGTTTTCAAAAAAATGTTTTTAATTAAGAGCGTAATGTTAATTTCGTGGAGTTATAATATTAATGTATTGTATTTATCGCGAGGACTTAAAAGGTGTTGATTGTGGACGTGCGATAGTGGACCGAACCTGCGTGGATTCTTTGGAAACTTTTGCTAACGCTCAAGGTGAGAGAGAAGCCTTCCTAAGACAATGTGACATTTAGATTTTTATTAGGATGTTTCGATCATCTCAAAGGTCGAAACTGTGATCTAATTAGTTAGTAGTATGAGGGCAACCCGTGTGTGAGAATGGCCACTCATACGAAAAACTTAGGTCACTTACTATTGTTGTATGATGTTGTTTGATATGATTATGCTTTGATGATATCATGAACTATCTTTGATTATATATGCATGATGAATAATTTATTTATTTGTTGATGAAGATTATTGTTAATATTCTGAAAGACGTCTGTTACGTCGTGATTAAGAAAACTCTGTTAAACGAATGACGTTAATTATAGAGAAAAGAGTTAGGATCAAGAGTTATAATCAAGAGTTTTCAAAGAATAAAAGATTCAGGAGAAAAAGTTTATAAGTTCCTGTTAGGCACAAGTCCTTATGAAGTAAGGCATATGTCATAAAATATTAAGATGATCTTGATTCGAGAATCAAACGATTATTGGATGCTTCGAGCTTATGGAACGCCGGACTTTGGTTGATGTGCACGATCGATGTGACGTGATTACTTTGCTGACTTTGGTGTTGGCCACGTGAGCTTTGATGCCGTGGTTTCGAGCGATGGAATGCCTTGTTGAATTGCAGCGATCGGGGAAAAGTTTAATAACTTAACTAGTGGTCGAGCCTCATTGAAGGGATGGTTTAGAATGGGTCGGCCAAAACCCTTTTAAGATTAATAAAACTTTAAAAGATATTTACTAAAGCGGTGAGATGAGCGTGAAGTAGTAGAGAGGAAGATACCTTGAGTTATCTGCGGATGCTCAAGCGTGAGATATTGATAGGGGAGGGTAATGATGGTGATTCGTCAAAAATCCTTGAGTACTTTCCTAGGCGGAACTAGTCTATAAGTGATCGGGGATTAATACCCAAGGGATCGTAGCGTGTTCAACACCGCGAACTAGTAAAGTTCTGTCACCCCCTTGATCAAATTCGAAACGGTGAGAGGGAACCTGAACGAGACTGACAGTTCGATTGGTTTCAGGCCCTGATGACATTGATATTATGCTATTAAGATATTGAAAATCATTTGATAAACATGATGTTGTTTTCTCGGCTGTTAGACCTGCGTGGGTTAAGGTTCTTGTCCGTCCTGTTTGCTTCCGATTTAGGTTTTGGGAGGATATGGAGGAGATGTAGCCGTGTGTGCTACCCAATTCCCTTGCCTCGATGATGTTTCTTTTTCCCCACATCATCGATGGATACGATTTTCATAAGATTTTAATAAGAACAGTTCAAGAATATTGAAAAGATTTGTAAGGCATGATGCTGAGAAATGATTTTAAAAAAAGAGATTGATGATATTGAAAAGAGATTGTAAGCTTGGGCTTTGTGAATGATGTATAGATGATGATGATGATCATGTGAAGCATGTTGATTATATGTTATTATGTTAGTTATTGTTGTGTTTTGTCTTAATAAATTATCTATTGTGAGCCCACACCATCAACGTTCTTTTACGTCCGGATCGCTTACTCTCTCGTTGTTTTCTCGTTGATGGATGCACGACGACGCATCATGTAGATGTCTTACCGAGTGGAAATTCTAATGTGGCCCCTAAAGGGGGGGAGCGTGGGAAGTCACCCCTGATGGATGGATTTGGCAAGGCAACACTCAACTGGAGATCACAGACCCACGACATGTTTTGAGGGGAGCAACTATGGACTTGCATATCGACGACATTACCTTGAGGGACTACATGGATGATGGACCACGTGATCATTATGAGCGAGTGGCGGAACCTGTGCCACTTGCATTGGTGGAGGTGGAGCTCGAGGAGGAGGATCCAAAGGTTGAGCCCGAGGAGGAGGAACCCGGCGAAGAACCTGACAAGGACTACATCCCGGAATGATGATGTGATGATGAACTTTATGTTGTGAAAGTAATTATAATGAATGGTATGAAAGAAATTATGATGTTTTGTTAAAAAGGTGATGTGCGTTGTGGTTACGTAACACTCGATTTTCATGGAACAAACCGTGGCGATGATTTCGAGAAATTGAATCATTTTGAACACGACAATCTTTTAGTAAAGCGAATAATCGAACTCGAGAATGTTACCGAAACGTTTAAAAAAAAAACTTACCCTCAATTTTACGAACTTTAATAATAAATAAATCTTATTTTTGGAGTCTCAAAATCAGGGTGTTACATTTGTGGTATCAGTGCAATGGTTTATCCTCAGTGGCCTTAAGCATAGCCTTATATGCTTGCATTGTGTGATCTTTGATTGTGTTTGTGATGTGTTTGTGTGAATTCTGAGTTTCTTTTGTGATTTTACTCAAGAAAACGATGGCTCACGGATGACCTCGTGTTTCTGGTCAAGGTAGCGCCGGTGGGGATGTTGATGTCCCAAACCCTGCAGCTCTTATGACTCAAATGAGGGCAGTGATGACTAGGGTCAACGACAATCTGAATTTGCTACATCAACAAGCCTAGCAGAATCTCAAAAATAACCAGCATCAACCTCAGAATGTGGAACCGCATGGGTATCGTGGATTGGATGAGTTTTGTCGTCGTAATCCGAAGGAGTTTGGTGGAGGATTTGCGCCGGATAAGGCACAAAGATGGATTGAGAACTTGGAAAGGATTTTCGAAGGAATGGTGCAATGAAATGATGATCAAAAGGTGGCTTACGCTGGCTACATGCTGTTTGGGGAAGCTTCGGCGTGGTGGAAGACGGCTAAGCAAGTGATGGTGAATGCTGAAGAAGAGATCAACTGGGATTCCTTCAAGGGAAAGTTCTTGGATAAGTACTTTCTGGAGGACATGAGGACCGAAAAGGAGATGGAATTTCTGGAGTTGGTGCAAGGAAACATGTTTGTTGGGGAGTATGCAGGAAAATTTGAGGATTTGGCCAAGTATGTGCCACAATATGCTAATGGGGAGAATAAGAGGTCTAAGTGTGCTAAGTTCAGGGATGGTTTGAAGACTGAGATTAAGTTGGCATTTTCGCATTTGGAGATTAATGAGTTTGCGACTTTTGTTAACAAGTGTCGCATGTATGAAGGAGGATTAAAGGCTAAGAATGCAATGGACAAGGTGACAAGTCCGCCAGCGAATCATGGACCGATTCGAAACTATCCGTATCATAGATATTCTGGTGGAAAGTATCAGACTCCATGTTTGTACCATAACAACCCAGGAGGGAGAAGAGATCGTCGATTCGGAGGAAGTGGATTGCATGGAAGTGGAGGTAGCAGCTTCAATCGAAGCTGTAATCGTAATGGCAACCCTCGCAACGGTAATCGTGGAAGCAACAACAACAACAATCACGGAGGTAGCAATGAAAAGAGTGGAGAAAACCGCAACCACAGTGGAGGGAGTCAAGGGAGTACACCCCCTCGATGTAATCAGTGCAACCACAATCATTTTGGAACAATGTGTCCTGCAACTAATCCAAACTGCTTAAACTGCAACAAGCCTGGTCATATCGCTCGATTCTTCTCAGAACCGAAGCGTGATTTCAACTCAGGGAATGCTAGTCGACCAAGCAATCAAGGAAGGGTATTCACGATGAGTGGAGCTGAAGCCGCTAACACCGCTAATCTGATTCAAGGTGAGTGTTTCATTTATAAGAATTCCTTGCTTGTGTTGTATGATTCGGGTGCTACACACTCGTTTATAGCTAGTGATGTGGTGAATAAGTTGGGTTTGAAATTAGAAATATTACCTTATGACTTAATTGTGTCTACCCCGACTAGTAATCTAGTTATGGTGTCAACCTATTGTCCTAAGTGTCCTGTAGAAATCGAAGGTAGAACATACCTTGTTGATTTGATTTAGTTACCCCTTTACCCAATTAGATGTGATATTAGAAATGGACTAGCTGACTAGGAACCACGTTCTTTTGAACTGTTCCGACAAATCCATTGTATTTAGTAAACCTAGAACTTCTTTGTCAAATTCCCTAGAACCCGAGCACTTATCTGCAAAACGAATCAAAGCTTCATTGAAGAATGGAGCCATAGCATACATGATCTTAGCTTCTTTTGATGGTATGGAGGACAACGAGCTCGACAAGCTGCCGATATATAGTGAAGGATTTTCCGGAGGTCTTTCTTGAGGAAATTCCTGGTTTGCCACCGATTTAGGAGGTTGAGTTTTCAATCGATGTACTTCCTGGTACTGGACCGATCTCTAAAGCTCCTTGTAGGATAGCACTAATGGAATTAGTGGAATTGAAGAAGCAAATCGAAGAGTTATTGGAGAAGCAGCTGATTCGGCCGAGTGTATCGCTATGGGGAGTGCCAGTGTTGTTCGTGAAGAAGGATGGTAGCATGCGTTTGTGCACAGATTATCGGCAGTTGAACAAAGTTACGATCAAGAACAAGTACCCCCTGCCAAGGATTGATGATTTATTGGATTAGTTGAAGGGAGCTGCGGTATATTCAAAGATAGATCTTCGATCGGGATGGCATCAGATAAGAGTGAAGGAAGAAGATATTCCTAAGACTGCGTTCAAAACTCGTTATGGGCATTATGAGTATCTAGTTATGCCTTTTGGTATGACAAATGCTCCTGCAGTATTCATGGATTACATGAATCGGATTTTTCACCCTTACTTGGATTCATTTGTTGTCGTGTGTGAGACCCCCAATTTATGTAACACCCCAAATTTTTAATCCCTGATTAATAAAAGTTAATTATAAAACTTTATTTATAATTAATTACTTTTATTATAATCTTTGATTAATTATGTGTTTTATGTGTGCATTTGATGAAAGAGAATATATGCAAAATAATTTGATAATTACTTTTATGTGAAAATAAAGGTTTTGCATATTAGTCCTTGTTTTAGGACCTAGAAGTAATATTAGAAAGGTTTTGGAGGGAAAGGAAATAAAATAGCATTTTATTCAAAATTTGGTCATAATACTCGAGTATTCTAGAAAATACTCGAGTATTCCTTGTCAGCAGTGCAATGTTAGTGCGTTTTGCTGAGTAATCCACCAAATGACCCGAAGTTGACATGAATTAAGCCCTTAAACACGTCCCATAACGCGTGTCGAGCTGCATGCACCTGGAATTACCTATATAAACTCAATTTGTGTTGAGTTGAATCGATTTTGCCAAAATTCTTCAAGAGTTGCATGTGTTAGGGTTCTTATTTTCGCCTCTCGAATTCTCTTTCAATTCAGAACAATAACCCACAAATTATACACCATTGCAAAGCTTAGATTTCAACCTTTGCAGTGACATAAAAATCGTGAGCTAAGAGTAAGTGAGCTAGGAGAATCGAAGTATCAAAGTTGGGGTTCCAATTCTGTAGAGTAGAAATCTGAGGTTTGGAGCTCACTTTGACCATCAATTTTGGTAAGCTCATGAACCTTCTTGATGTCAAACTTGTTTCGTTCTCTCATGCATGTTGCAGAGAACGAAGCCTAACCATTTCCCCCAATTCTTTTGCATGTTTGAATGGTGGAATTCTCTGGTTTTATGACCCTGTTGGAAATTTTTCGGCATGTGTTGTTGTGTAAGGGTTTTTGAGGAATTCGTGTGCAGAAGCACTTTTTATGTAAATTTTTTGTTGAATCAAGTCCTAGAGGTAAGGGGAAAGCTTTTCATACACTAGTTAGAGTTTAAAGTATGTGATTTATCATAGGGAGTCACCATGAGACTCTAAGGGCTTAGATTGAAATAGGATTATGGCATGTAGGCCTAAGAGCTTGAATTTCAGTTTGAGCAAGCTCAATATGTTGCATGTGTGCTGTATGAACATTGATTTCATGTCAGTTATGTGTAGAATTGATTTTGGTACCTTGAGTTGTGTTAAATATGATTTATATACATAATTGATTAATGACTTTGATTCTCTGTGATTTGACGCAATCTCAGTGTTGAGACATGTTTATAATGTGTAAATAAAGTGCTGTTTGTCATTGGTTTGAGTTAAAATTGGTTAAAATTGAAAATGGTATGTTAAAACCTTATTTAGAGTGTTTCTGCTGTCATAAATACTCGAGTATTCGAGCCAATACTCGAGTATTTTCCGATACAGAATTTTCAGATTTTAACTTAACACTCGAGTATCTGATGAGTTACTCGAGTATTCTGGACCGATGAACTACTCGAGTATCTGAAGAAATACTCGAGTATTCTGGGTTGACAGATGCAAAATTTTTAGAACACAATGAACTACTCGAGTACCTGTACCAATACTCAAGAATCAAGATTGAAGTAGCTTAAAAATACTATTTTCAGCCTAACCACTTTTATTTAAAACTAATCATACTCAAAGGGAATGATATAATCATTCATTTGATAATTTTTATTAATAATTATGCCATGCTTGATGGGTTTGATATTGTCTCTTGCCACAATGATTGTGAGATGCAAATGATGAGACTAATGGCTAATTTTAATGAAAATATTATGTTCATTCATACATGGTGATTGGAAGTTAGAACGATGTCATGTTTATGTAACATGAGGAGGGCCTCTGGGAGCGCCAAATAATGTCTTGCTTGATGACACGTATATGAATGAGAAACGTGGCCAGTAAGTGGATACTGATGATGTGATTATTACGTTTGGAAATGTGACGTCTTCTAGGATTGCGACGTTTTGTATCATTACCAAGCTTGAGCGTAATACATTCACTGGAATGTATTGAATAGTACCCCACAAGGGTACCGAGTACGAAATTGTACACTGGATGTTAAAGGATGTACGTTCGAGAGTGGAAATAGTTTCTATGGAAGCTAGGATTGAGTGATAATGACATCATACATCATGCCACTCACATTTAAATAATGATGATAATTGACTGACAACCTAAGTTTGAGCATATGGTGTGCATTATTATTTGTCATTGATTTATATGTGTTAATCTGTGTTTGATGACATATCTGGTTAATGTATGTCTCACACATATTAATTGTTAACCATTTATTCTCTTTCCATTATGTTTACGTTCTGCTTATCCCCATGCCCTTGTAGATGATGTCTTGCAATCTCGCTTGCATCGAGATCCACCCTCTCCCTAGTGGAGTGTGGGTCTATGAGGACCACCGAGCAGTGTATGAGGGTGTGGTGGAGTTGACCTTTTACCACCCTAATCCACTGGTCCGTGTTCGTCCTCGTAGATTCAGGATCCCCATTATCTATACTATGCACGTACCACCCTTTTATACTTATCGTGGACCACCTCCTGCTCGACCTGCCCGTGCTTATTATAGTTCTCTTTTTTGTTCGGTTTACCGCTCTCACCCTTTTACCTCTCGAGTTGTCCGAGAGGATACTCCTACACTTGATCCGGCGAGCCCGGTCAGAGTTGCACCATCACTTGACCCCCAGTGGTAGGGTACCATCCCCGTCGGATGAGGTGGAGGAGGATCCTGTCGAGGCAGGGAGCGGAGAAGAGCCAGCCGAGCACTCTACTGGGAGCCAGTGGAGGGATGATGACCCTTAGGTATGTGCTAAGTATAGGTAGTGTGGGCCAGGTGTAACATCCTAGTTTTATTAACCTAAGAATATTTTTTTATACGAAAATGAAGTATGGAAAATGATTTACAACTATTTTCGTAATAAATGCATATATTTATATAGTTATGTTGAGCTAATATGTATAAATATTCATAATTATTTTCTTAGGGAATGTGTAAATTTATATGTGTATATATTAGTAGTAATTACATTCTTGTGCATAAATGTATGTTCGTAGGCATTAGTGTTTGCATGTATGTATGTGTATATTTGTAGATGTGACCGTAGTCTTAGTTCCGGGTAGGGAAGTGTTAGAGTTGGTGTATAGGCTTAAAGTGTTGGCGGTTTAGACTTTAAGTGCTTTGATTTTTGTGTGGTTGAGTTGGCTTGATTAGGAAATAGTGATGTTTCAAGTACCAAGGAATATCTGGATAGAGCCTCCTAAGATTTAGTCTCGAGTGTCCGTTTAGATCGAGTATTAGACAGGAATTAAGTTTAGAATTTGGTGCTTAGTTCGTTTGATTTTCTGTGTTTATGAAATTATGTGTTTGGTATTATTAAATTTATGATTTTGATGTTTGTATGTGTTTAAAAGTGTATGGGGTTTGATTTAGTGTTAGGAAGGGTTAGGAACCTTGGAATCGGGTCGAAAAGGGAAAAAATCGGTGTTTCGGGCCTTCTGGTGCGCCCAGGCGCACCAGGGTGCATAATCACGCACCAACCCAGTAGCTTTTTCGCCCAGGCGAGCGCAGATTTTCTTGCGCATCTGATCAGTTCGCGGTGCGCGCCCAAGCGAGCCCGACCCCGCGCCCAGGCGCGCGGGTGCTGAAACCTCGCGCCAGCTCCATAAAAAGGCGCACCAGCCTCCCTCCCCCTCATTCTTCTCCGCCCCATTCTCCTTCTTCTTCCCTCAAACCACCTTTCATCACCACCAAACCTCCATAGATCAAACCCCAACCTCCTCCCATGGGAAATCCCTTCCTCCACCATATTTCCTTCTCCTTTTCCTTCTCCCATGGTGTTTTCCCTCTCCTCATGGCTCTCTCCCTCTCTTCACATACCCACACACCATACCCAAACCCTAAGCACCCAAACCTTAATTTCTGGCCTCACTCATAAATCCAAGCCTAATTTAGGATAAATCATACACATGAACACTATCTCCCTCTTGGTTCAAGCTTTCCCTCTCATCCCTTGATGTTTCTCTCTCCTCCAGGGTTCTATTCTCTCTCCTTCAATCATGGAATTAATTGGAGATCGGTCTAGGGAGCGGGAATCCGATTAGATCGGGGGTAGAATCCAAGTCCTTGGAGCTTCAATCGAGCTCTCTCTCTCTCTCTCTCTCCAAGGTAAGGGGAGTCACTTTTCCGCACTTTGAGTTAGGGATAGTCAGGGTGTATAATAGGATTTGGGTATAATGGTTGAATTGAGTTATGGGTAATAAAATAGCACCTGATTAGTGTTAGGTTAGAGTTTGATTAGGAGTAATGAGTATGTTATATATTGATTTTGTGTTGTTTGAAATATTTATTTTAAATCCTTTTTGTACTATATTATAGTAGGAAGTGAAGAACCCTAGGGAGCTGACTTATATTAAATGCACTCTGAGGCATACCTGAGTATGTCGTCTGATTGATGATGTCTGTGGATTTTTGGAATAAATTCTATGTTCACTAAGTTCTAAATGTATATATTTGTGACTAAGTGTAAATGAGTGATTTGTATATTCATAGATTAATGCTGGTTATTAGGTGGTGAAATTAGTTAATTAATTGTAAAATAGATTACATGAATGCTTAAATGTTAAGTGTGCAAATGTGTGGAGTTGATTCTAGGGCTAATTAATATTATTAATGTTGATTGAATAATATGAACCTTTGATTTATGCTTGTGATTGGTTGTGGTTGTTGTTTAATTTTGATTTATTGTTTTGGTGTGATGTTTGGAATTTAGAATGTTGTAAGTGCTTGAATGTAGATATTTGCTACTTGATGGGAATGACTAATTGAGTGGTATTCATTATGATGGATATGTTTGATTGAATGAATTAAAAAGGAACAGACGGTTGAATTGATCATTGGGACATTGGCACACTAGGTGCCCCTGCTAGGTGTATCAAATGCCCCATTAGGGCAAAATTCCCCATCAGGCCAAATGCCTCATTAGGTCCAAACGCTCCGTTAGGCGTCGATGTCCCAATTGATCAATTCAACGATAATTAAGAGTATGGAAAATGTGAAAAGGAATAAAGTATGTGAAAATGATTAAGTTATAATTTTGGTAAGCAATAATAAGATTGCATTGTATTGTCCTAACGGGTGAAGCCTAATGGGTGACCAAAGTCCTGATGGGTGTAAAAGTCCCTAATGGGTGTACAAATGCCCTAGAAGGAGCAACCAATTCCTAGTGGTACAAACTAAAAGAAAAGAGTAAAAGAAAGAAAAGTGGGTATGTTGTCCTCTGACCGTGAGGAGACATGCGGTATTATGTTGGGTGTGTTGTTCTCTGACCGTGAGAAGACACACGTTATATGGTTTATAATGGGAAATGAAAATGATTTTGGAAAATGAGAAAGTGAAGCATTTTGTTATTCATGGCTTGGTTTGATTATGATGCTTGAGTTGCTATTATGTGCTCTTTATTATCTTCTAATTCACTGTGTTGTGAAAAGGTCTCACCCTTAGTGGTTATCATTTTAGGTTTATGCTGAAGGAGCTTAAGGATCAGAGTGTCGCAGCGGAAGGATTGTAAAGGAGGAAATTCTAATGTTGCGCTACTCATATTATAATTGCAATACCCAATTTTATTTGTAAATTTAATTGATGAAAAGAAAATTTTAAAGTTTCTGATTTTAATTACAAACAATTTAAGTTGTTATTTTGTATAAAACTATGGGGTGTTACATTATGGTATCAGAGCAGTTCCTTCCTTTCGGCCTGAGGGAAAGTTGTCCCAATCTCGCTGCGAACACTCTCATCTCAAGTTTCTTCTCTAAAGGTGAGACTTATACAAGAGGAAATTTTGATGTTAAAGTGATATTTGAGTAGGTTTGTGTTTGCAAATGGGGAATACTAATTAATAGAATTTTATATGAAAGCGAAAAGAGATTGGAATTCTTTGGAACCTAAGCGGATCCCTTAGGGAATCAAAGAATCACATATTGTAAGTGTTACCCAATTGCAAACAGAAAACTTATTTGATGCAAGATGATTTTGCTTAAGAGTGAAAATTTCTAGTTTGAGTTGTTTGAAAGTCGAAGTTTCTTACACAGGAAATCTTGCTAATCAAAACGAAGTACAGAAACTTGAACTGGATGGCGAGGGCTACTACCACTGATGTAATGTAGTGTCGGAACTGGCCAATCCGATATTGCATTTATCGGGAGGTGAAGTCGTCGGAATCTAGGAGTTTGTGCACTATCGTAAAATTAGTGAATGATTTCTTATGTATAAAACTTTTATGTTAGTTATTTTGTTCCTCTTTGCTTGCTTCTGTATTGTGTATGCTTGATTATGTGTTTGATGATTGGTTGGTGTCAAAGTAATTGGATGGAGACTTGAAATGGAACCGCATGTATTAAATGAATGATGACCCTGATGCTAATCCAATCGAGTGATTCCATTCACGTCGGTTAGACTAGTATCTAAGAGAAAAGAAAAATAATGTTTTAAATAAAATTAATGGTCGGTTCCATAGCTAATCTTGATTCAAGCAACTGTGACCCCAAATGTGAAATATGAATCGAGTACTGATCGATCGGATTTAAACCGCTGAGCCATACCAATTTGAGTTACGATGATAAAAGAAACTTTTTGCCTAAGTTGGGAAGCGGTTCGAACCCAATCGAAAGGTTCTCGAATTATATGCCGGATAATTTGGCGTTGAAGTAAACGGACGGAAATTTGAAGTGGAGCCAAAAGAAATTTAAATAATTTATTATCTCGAAACTAATCTAACCGAGTGATTTAGTTTACATCAGTTAGACTAGGATCTACGAAACGCAACAAGAATATTTCTGTTAAACTGGTAGCTGGACCCACTACTAATTTGATTCCGGTAACTTTAATACCAAACGAAAGATATGTATAGAGTTCCTATCGATTGAACTTAAACCCCAGGTCATAACTATAAAATCTTATTAATGGAAAAAGGTTCACTTGATCGGGCAGGGGGTTTAGATTCAATCGGGAGGATGGTAAGAGTGTATGTTTATGTATATAGGGCGTTTGTGTCTTCAGTGGTGGTGTGGTTTGGTGGTTATGTGTGATAATTGTACTATGTGTGGTTTATGGTTTTATAAAATTGTTTAACCCTTTTGTAAAATAAAATTCCAAACTGTTTTCAAGACTATTTGGATTTAAATTTTAATTTCATTATTTTCTAAGGAGCTTTCCGATATAAGTGGAAAACCTATTTTAAGATTTAAGATAATTTTTATATAGATATGAGTGAATGTCTATATATGTATATATATAGTTTTATCTTTATTTTGGACGGGGTGAAATCTTTAAAATGATTTTAAATAATATTTAGAATTAAAGGCTTTTTGATTTCCATCACCATTTATAAAGGTTGCAAACAATTTTAAGTTGAACAATGATTCAAGGTTTGTTTTTGAAAAATTTTGTTCAAAATGGAATCTAATGTGTTTAAATGTATATATATATATATATATAAGAAATGTTTTCCTTGAATTGTTTTAAGAAGGTTTTTAAAATAAGTTTTCAAAATATAAGAAATAGTGTATATGTATATATTTTCATGACACGCTTATGTTGGTATACATGTATATTCAGATATGTATGCGTAAAATTTGTTTTTATTGCCTTGTTTTAATAATAATCTCTCAGAAACTCCGCAATGTTGGTTTTACCCAGGATGCCCCCCAGAGGAACCCTAGAGTAAGCAAGAACCAATGATTAGCTTGAGAGAGGATTTTCATGCCAAACACAGATTTGTCTAAGTAATTTTCGCTCAAGCGAGAATAAGCTCGCTCAAGCGAAACAGTGTAATCTTGACTCTGATTCCCTGAGTAGAATTCGCTCCAGCGAAGATCTCCTCGCTCGAGCGAAAATGACCTGAGTAGTTTTATGACAAATGTGTTCTTGACTACTCGTTGGTAACCACTCATCCAAAAACAAAGAGCCCAACCAAAGAATATAGAGTTGTGAACCCTACCTTCAGTTTAAAGATCACTAAGGAACGAAAATAACCCTCATAATGGTAGGTTGCCAAGAATAGGAAATATCCTCAGGATAGAACCTAGCCATGGCATAAGATTTTCAGAGAGTCTTTGATTGATTTTTTATGAAAGTTTTGGGAAGAGGAACCAATTGTTAAGACAATACTTGTTAAGGAAACACCACCCCTCGAACAAAATCCAACCATATTAGGAAATTCCGAAACTTATGAGGGTATCAGTACCTATTAGAGTGACCCCAACAAGACAAAGACTTGCTGGATAGGACCAATCTAGGGTATTAAACGGTACCTTCCTTCGAATTCCCGATTATCCTAATGGTTCCTAGGACCAGTGAGGACTTAGATGCCCTATAGTTAGTGATGTGCTTTACAGACCCATAGAGTACCATTCTTTCCAAATGAGGAGAACCTTGGGTTGAAAATAGAAAGGGGTAGCAAAAGCATAAGTGGGGGAGCACACTGAGGACAGAATGTGGGGTTGAGAAGCTTTCTGAGAAACCATTGTCTTTATTGTTATGATTTTACTATGGGAACTTAAACGATTTTTCTTGAAACACCAAGTATTTTGTTATTTCTAAAGAGTTATAAGCAAAACAATTTTTACGAAGCCTCCCTTCACTTCTTTTTATGTTTTCAAAAGTGAATTTCGGGGACGAAATTCCTGTAAGTGGGGGAGAATTGTAACATCCTAGTTTTATTAAACTAAGAATATTTTGTTTATACGAAAATGAAGTATGGAAAATGATTTACAACTATTTTCGTAAAAAATGCATATATTTATATAGTTATGTTGAGCTAATATATATAAATATTCGTAATTATTTTCTTAGGGAATGTGTAAATTTATATGTGTATATATTAGTAGTAATTACATTCTTGTGCATAAATGTATGTTCGTAGGTATTAGTGTTTGCATGTATGTATGTGTATATTCGTAGATCTGACCTAGTCTTAGTTCCGGGTAGGGAAGTGTTAGAGTCGGTGTATAGGCATAAAGTGTTGGTGGTTTAGACTTTAAGTGCTTTGATTTTTGTGTGGTTGAGTTGGCTTGATTAGGAAATAGTGATGTTTCAAGTACCAAGGAATATCTGGATAGAGCCTCCTAAGATTTAGTCTCGAGTGTCCGTTTAGATCGAGTATTAGAAAGGAATTAAGTTTAGAATTTGGTGCTTAGTTCGTTTGATTTTCTGTGTTTATGAAATTATGTGTTTGGTATTATTAAATTTATGATTTTGATGTTTTGTATGTGTTTAAAAGTGTATGGGGTTTGATTTAGTGTTAGGGAGGTTAGGAACCTTGGAATCGGGTCGAAAAGGGCAAAAATCGGTGTTTCGGGCCTTCTGGTGCGCCCAGGCACTAGCCGGTGCGCCCAGGCGCACCAGGGTGCATAATCACGCACCAGCCCAAGTAGCTTTTTCGCCCAGGCGAGCGCAGATTTTCTTGCGCATCTGATCAGTTCGCGGTGCGCGCCCAAGCGAGCCCGACCCCGCGCCCAGGCGCGCGGGTGCTGAAACCTCGCGCCAGCTCCATAAAAAGGCGCACCAGCCTCCCTCCCCCTCATTCTTCTCCGCCCCATTCTCCTTCTTCTTCCCTAAAACCACCTTTCATCACCACCAAACCTCCATAGATCAAACCCCAACCTCCTCCCATGGGAAATCCCTTCCTCCACCATATTTCCTTCTCCTTTTCCTTCTCCCATGGTGTTTTCCCTCTCCTCATGGCTCTCTCCCTCTCTTCACATACCCACACACCATACCCAAACCCTAAGCACCCAAACCTTAATTTCTAGCCTCACTCATAAATCCAAGTCTAATTTAGGATAAATCATACACATGAACACTATCTCCCTCTTGGTTCAAGATTTCCCTCTCCTCCCTGTAAGATCAGTGAAGAATGTTTTGATAAATGCCAAAAGGTTTTGAACAAGCTACAAGTGTGTTGATCAAGTTCAAGCTCAACAAGCAACAACAAACATCAAGTTATGAAGAGAGAGCCAACTCATGAAGACTTAGTTTGGTAGTTTATGTTTTATTGTTTTATCTTTTGCCTCACAAGTCTTTTAGTTTATGAGTTTGGGTAGAATTTATTAGAGGGTAGTGAATCTCTTTTGATTGCATGATTATATCATATTTTGAGTATTCACTTTGCCTAAAATCAATAGGTGGCTTAAAGGTTTGAAAGAAAAGGTTTAGTTTTTGAGAAAACAAGTTTTAAGTGATTTTTAATGTTAATAATCGATTAACAGATTTTGATAATTGATTAACAGTGTATTTTGAATTTATAATCGATTAACAAACTTTTGATAATCGATTATCTGAACTTTTACTCGAGTAAAACCTTTTTCACTCGAGTGAAATTTATGCAGCTTTCGTATTACTTGAGTAACACTCATTTCACTCGAGTAACTTGATCAGATATGGTTTTTTAAATACGTTTTTCACTTCTCAAAAGCCATTCTAAGTGCTCTAACTTTTGGGTATTCTATATAAACCTTTTCCTAATCATTTCTATCAATGAGAATCAACTAGAATCATTTTGATACACAATTTTACAAAGAATCAAAGCCACACTATTCTCTCTCACTCTCTCAAGATCAAAGCTCTCATTTTTATATCCTTTGATCAAGAACCTTGAATCTCTCATGTTGATATTTCATAGCTTTTGAAAGAGATTCATAGGATTGTTTTTGTTTTCTATTGAGTTGTAATCATTGCAAGAGGCAAACATTCTACAACAAAGGAAGCCTTGATTTTGTGAATCAAGCAAGTTTAGTTGAAAGTCTTGAAGAAGCATTTCATCAAGCATTTGGAAGGCACTTTGAAGAATCTCAAAGTACTTGGAAGTCTTGTGAGTGAAGCAAGCAAAGAAGACTTGTTGTGGGGTTATCAACAAGCAAGTAGAGGTTAGATTAGATATCAATAGGGTTACAAGGCAAGGGTGTGGTATCTCTTGTAGGCTAGCAAGAAGGAAGTCTTGTGAGGCATTTACTTGTAATTTGAGAAACTCTAATTCCTCATAGTGAAGAATCTCTCTTGGTTGAAGAGGGGACTGGAGTAGCTTTCAAGTGGATGAAAGTGAACCAGGATAAATCACTGTGTCGTATCTCTAAACACTCTACTCTTTACAATTCTTGTTATTAATTGTGTTCTTGATTGAAAACCTAGAAAAAGTGATTTTTCTATATTTGATTGAATTGAATCTTTATTGTGCAAAATTGATAAAGGGAAAATCATTTTCATAACCTAGGTGAATCAATAAGAATATTGGTGTTGATTGTTTCCGCTTAATCTCTCATATAATATTTGTTAATTGATTGATTTTCATTGGTTTTAATCGTTTAGATTTGTTTCTTGCGAAAATCTTTCAAAGTTTCTTTAACACCTATTCAACCCCCCCTTCTAGGTGTTCTCCTAGTGTTCCTAGTTGTTTCAACCACCGAGTGTAGTTTTCCAACAATTGGTATCAGAGCTCGGTCGAAAGACACGAGCATAGAGCTTTTTCGTTAAGATCCTTGAGGAAACTACAATGGGTTCTACGAATCCTTTTGGTGGTGAAGGTGCTTCAATTAATCGCCCTCCTATGTTTGGTGGAGAGGGTTATGGTTATTGGAAAATTAGGATGAGAATCTTTATAGAAGCTATAGATGTGAACATTTGGGAAGCCATAGAAAATGGTCCTTATATTCCCTCAAAAGATGTAGAAGGTGTGCTTACACTTACTCCCAAAGATAAGTGGACCGATGATGATAAAAGGAAAATTCAATATGATTTAAAAGCAAAAAATATCATCACCTCCGCTCTATCTTATGATGAGTTCTTTAGAGTCTCCCAATGTAAAGATGCCAAAGAAATGTGGGACACCTTGCAAGTCACACATGAAGGCACTAGTGAAGTTAGGCGTGCTGGATTAAATTCTTTGATGCATGAATATGAATTGTTTCGTATGTTGCCTAATGAATCTATATGTTTTATGCAAAAACGTTTTACACATATTGTTAATCATCTCATTTCTCTTGGTAAAACTTTCGTGAATTGTGAACTTGTTAACAAAGTTTTAAGATGTCTAAGTAGGGAATGGCAACCCAAGGTTACCGCAATTGTTGAATCAAAGGACTTGGACACAATGGACTTAGCAACACTTTTCGGAAAGTTACAAGAACATGAAATGGAGCTTCAACGTTTGCATAAGCATGAAGAATCGGTCAAGTATGGAGAAAGAAAAGGAATTGCTCTTAAAGCTCAAAGGTCATATCAAAAGAAGAGAGTTCCGATGATGATGATAATGAAGATTCCGATTCGGATATTGATGAAGAGGAGATGAAGCTTCTACTAAGAAAGTTCAATAAAATTCTAAGGAGAAAAGGAAGGTTGAACAAGGACAAAAGTAAAGAGAAGGATTCCCCACACTACAAGACCAAGACTTCAAAAGAAGGTGTAGTTTGCCATGAATGTGGAAAGCCCGATCATCTCAAGTACTCATGCTCTAAGTATCTCAAGAAGAAGGAGAAAGAGAAGAAAAATGCAAAACACAAAAGGGCATACATAGTTTGGAATAGTGATGATGAACAAGACAAGAAAAGCACAACTAGTAGTTCTTCGGATGATGAACATGCCGCTTGTCTCAACTTGATAGCTCAAGTACATGAAGAGGAAAGCTCAAATGATGAATCAAGTGAGCAAAGTGACGAAAGCGATGTAAGTCTTACTAAATCCGAAATTTCTTCAAATTATGAAATGTTATATAATGCTTATGAAGAAATGCATGAACATCTCAAGAAATTAGCTAAGAAAAATATTGATAGGAAGAAGCTCATTGAGGAACATCAACAAAAGATTTTAGATCTTCAAAAGCAAGTTGATGACCTTAAGTTAGACAATGAGACTTTGCATCTTATCATTGATAATTCTACTTGTGATTGTGCTAGTAGATTGAATATTGTGGTTGATTGTGAGAATTGCAAGTTGCTTAAGGATGAAAATGCTATTTTGAAAAATAAGCTTGCAAGTTTCTCAAATGGTGATATTAGATTGCGAACATTGTTAAATTTTCAAAGAGAAAATTCAAACAAGTTTGGTTTGGGTTATACTAATGCTAAGAGTAAATCTCATAGAAATGTTGTTGATTTTTCAAAAGTTGATTTTTCAAATGCACCAACATGTTTCTATTGTGGTACTCATGGACATACTTCAAATGTGTGTTATATTAAAGTGCATGGTATACCTAAAGGAGATTTTGTTTGGATGAAAAAGGGTGAGAGTCCCTACACTAACAAAAATGGATCCAAAACCATTTGGATACCAAAAAGCAAAGCATGATTGTTTTGTAGGTATGATTGAAGAAGCAAATGAAGGTCTATACACATTTGATACAATTGACATTATTGATCTTCTTCAATTGGTATCAAGAAGAAAATCCTACAAATTGGTAACATTTGATATTATACAATTGGTATCTACAATTGATATTGTTAGATATTGCTCATAGTTCTCTCAATTGGTATTATTTCTTATAATGTGATATTGTTTATACTATTGAGAAAATACTATTGTTATCAAATTCTTACAATTGTTTTACAATTAGTATCATGTTATTGGTATACAATTTGTTATAATTGATATCATTGAGTTGAATAAAAGCATGGTAACCATCTATTGATGATGTTTTGGTTATATTTCTTCTATTTTGGCTTAGATCTTATTTCAATTGGTATATATTTCTTTTTGATAATGCCAAAGGGGGAGAAATATGATGTTTTTGAAACAAAGGGAGAAATTTTTAAATGGTATGTTTGGAGAAAGGTTGTTTTGTTGTTTTTATGTAGGTTGAGAAAAGTTGTTGCAGATAGGGGGAGAATCAAGCTTACTCAATTGGATTTCAAATGTCAAAAGCATTAATTGAGGGGGAGCAAGAGTCTCACCAAGTGATCAAATGGTTCAAGCATCAACAACTTCAATGAACTTCAAACGATTTCAAAACATGTTTGTCATTTTCAAAAAGGGGGAGATTGTAAGATCCATGAAGAATGTTTTGATAAATGCAAAAAGGTTTTGAACAAGCTACAAGTGTGTTGATCAAGTTCAAGCTCAACAAGCAACAACAAACATCAAGTTATGAAGAGAGAGCCAACTCATGAAGACTTAGTTTGGTAGTTTATGTTTTATTGTTTTATCTTTTGCCTCACAAGTCTTTTAGTTTATGAGTTTGGGTAGAATTTATTAGAGGGTAGTGAATCTCTTTTGATTGCATGATTATATCATATTTTGAGTATTCACTTTGCCTAAAATCAATAGGTGGCTTAAAGGTTTGAAAGAAAAGGTTTAGTTTTTGAGAAAACAAGTTTTAAGTGATTTTTAATGTTAATAATCGATTAACAGATTTTGATAATTGATTAACAGTGTATTTTGAACTGATAATCGATTAACAAACTTTTGATAATCGATTATCTGAACTTTTACTCGAGTAAAACCTTTTTCACTCGAGTGAAATTTATGCAGCTTTCGTATTACTTGAGTAACACTCATTTCACTCGAGTAACTTGATCAGATATGGTTTTTTAAATACGTTTTTCACTTCTCAAAAGCCATTCTAAGTGCTCTAACTTTTGGGTATTCTATATAAACCTTTTCCTAATCATTTCTATCAATGAGAATCAACTAGAATCATTTTGATACACAATTTTACAAAGAATCAAAGCCACACTATTCTCTCTCACTCTCTCAAGATCAAAGCTCTCATTTTTATATTCTTTGATCAAGAACCTTGAATCTCTCATGTTGATATTTCATAGCTTTTGAAAGAGATTCATAGGATTGTTTTTGTTTTCTATTGAGTTGTAATCATTGCAAGAGGCAAACATTCTACAACAAAGGAAGCCTTGATTTTGTGAATCAAGCAAGTTTAGTTGAAAGTCTTGAAGAAGCATTTCATCAAGCATTTGGAAGGCACTTTGAAGAATCTCAAAGTACTTGGAAGTCTTGTGAGTGAAGCAAGCAAAGAAGACTTGTTGTGGGGTTATCAACAAGCAAGTAGAGGTTAGATTAGATATCAATAGGGTTACAAGGCAAGGGTGTGGTATCTCTTGTAGGCTAGCAAGAAGGAAGTCTTGTGAGGCATTTACTTGTAATTTGAGAAACTCTAATTCCTCATAGCGAAGAATCTCTCTTGGTTGAAGAGGGGACTGGAGTAGCTTTCAAGTGGATGAAAGTGAACCAGGATAAATCACTGTGTCGTATCTCTAAACACTCTACTCTTTACAATTCTTGTTATTAATTGTGTTCTTGATTGAAAACCTAGAAAAAGTGATTTTTCTATATTTGATTGAATTGAATCTTTATTGTGCAAAATTGATAAAGGGAAAATCATTTTCATAACCTAGGTGAATCAATAAGAATATTGGTGTTGATTGTTTCCGCTTAATCTCTCATATAATATTTGTTAATTGATTGATTTTCATTGGTTTTAATCGTTTAGATTTGTTTCTTGCGAAAATCTTTCAAAGTTTCTTTAACACCTATTCAACCCCCCCTTCTAGGTGTTCTCCTAGTGTTCCTAGTTGTTTCAACCACCGAGTGTAGTTTTCCAACACTCCCTTGATGTTTCTCTCTCCTCCAGGGTTCTATTCTCTCTCCTTCAATCATGGAATTAATTGGAGATCGGTCTAGGGAGCGGGAATCCGAGTAGATCGGGGATAGAATCCAAGTCCTTGGAGCTTCAATCGAGCTCTCTCTCTCTCTCTCCAAGGTAAGGGGAGTCACTTTTCCGCACTTTGAGTTAGGGATAGTTAGGGTGTATAATAGGATTTGGGTATAATGGTTGAATTGAGTTGTGGGTAATAAAATAGCACCTGATTAGTGTTGGGTTAGAGTTTGATTAGGAGTAATGAGTATGTTATATATTGATTTTATGTTGTTTGAAATATTTATTTTAAATCCTTTTTGTACTATATTATAATAGGAAGTGAAGAACCCTAGGGAGCTGACTTATATTAAATGCACTCTGAGGCATACCTGAGTATGTCGACTGATTGATGATGTCTGTGGATTTTTGGAATAAATTCTATGTTCACTAAGTTCTAAATGGATATATTTGTGACTAAGTGTAAATGAGTGATTTGTATATTCATAGATTAATGCTGGTTATTAGGTGGTGAAATTAGTTAATTAATTGTAAAATAGATTACATGAATGCTTAAATGTTAAGTGTGCAAATGTGTGGAGTTGATTCTAGGGCTAATTAATAATATTAATGTTGATTGAATAATATGAACCTTTGATTTATGCTTGTAATTGGTTGTGGTTGTTGTTTGTAACATCCCGCAAATTCCTCGTATCAATTAGAAATACTAAAGATAATTATTTTTGAGAAAAGTCTCTTTGAAAGAATGTTTTCTTAAAATAAATTTCTTAAATCACGTTTTTAAGGTGATAAATGATTTTAAAAGAATGATTTTTCATGAGATAATGTTAAAAATTTAAGGCTGAGTTTTGGAAATAATTATGTGATTAAAATTCTTTTAGGAAAATGGTGAATTTTAACTATTTCATGAAAGGGTGTCTTGATTTCTAAAAAAAAAAAATATATGCTTGATATTTTTGGTGTTATTATGATACATGAATAATTTATTTTATGTATGAGTATGCATATATGTGTGCGGTCCTTGTACATGCATGCTTGGGGTTATGGAAATTTAGTAAGTGCAAATTATGTGATGATGTATGCATGAATGTGGGAATGGTTGAGGTGTGCATGAGTATGTGTGTGAATGTGTATGTGAATATGTGAGTGATACGTGTAAGTGTGTGTGTATGCATGAGAATATATGTGTGTGCAACGTGTGAGTGCATGGGTATGACCGTGTGTTTGTGTGTGGGTATGTGTGGCCGTGTAAAAGAAGAGGAACCAACCTAGATAGATTTTCTTAAGCATTAAGAAATAGAAAATTCAAGTGGGAAACAAGTGGAAGCCTAGGGTGATGACTCATGAAGCCTAAGAGAGACTTTCTCTTCACTTTGTCCCCCTTGACAAATCCCTCCCATGCAACTAATTAAGTGGACCGAATTATCCTTGAACCATAACTTAAACCGAGGACAAAAGAGGAAACTTCCACCTCTTGACTTTGCCTACATAAAACCGTGTGTGTGTATGAGTTTTGGCTTTAGTTCATTTCTCATCTCCTTCATTCATTTCACACACCAACACAAACACTTTGGTCCAAGAGCAACACAAAACTCTTGAGACCCTTAGAGAAAGAGAGAGTGACCGAGAAGGGAGGAGAGGAAAAGAGGAGATCAAGACCTAAACCTAGGAAATCCTTGAAGATCAAGTGTTCAAGAGGACTAGAAGCCTTTCTTCTTGGTATAGCCGAAGATCCTAGGAGTATTAGGACTAGTTTTATTTTGTAATCTTGTAATCCTTATTTATTTTCTTTGCATGCTCATTTTATGTTTTGAGAAATGACTCTACGTGTTGATCTTTCTTAACCTTGGACTTTTAATGACTCCATTTAATTTGTAATATGTGTATATTATGTTTGATGATTCGGTTGGTGTTGTTTATGCTTGATCTTGATGTTTTTCTTTTAGATCTAAAGTTTTGTTTATAATCCTTGTGAATTTAGAATGGATCTTCTTGCATGTGTGGTTTTGATGTTCAAAACCGTGAACTATGCAATGTTCAAGTGTTTATTTGGTAAATAAATGTTTGATATAAACTTGTTTTTGAGGTTTTAGTCTTGCATGTTAGTTGATGATGATTTTTTTTATGATCTTGAACCTTTGCATGCCTTAATGTGTGTCTTGGTTTTTGTTTTTTTTTAACATGATCTTTGGTTTTGGGCTTTGATCTTGACATTGTCTTTGATTCGTGTTTTGATCTCTCATTTTTGTTTTGATTATGAGCTTGCATGTAAATTTTAAAACAAAAGCTTTGATGTTTTCTTTAAGTATGTCTCGGTTTTGGTTATTTTCTCACTCAAAACGATTTTGTATTTTACCTGTGTTCTTATGTTCAATTCCAAGATTTGATCTATATGATGTAAACACATGCATGTTGGTATTGAGCTTTAAAAAGTTATTTTATGTTTCTTTGAAAAATGAATTGCAAGTGTTTGTGTAATCTATGATTCTTGCATGTTAAAAAATTTAAATGAAAAGAGTATATGTCCTTTGTTGCATGCCTCGGGTTTTTAGGAGAAATTAGGGAAAACAAGCTTCAAAATAATTTTCCTTGTATGATCATGATTCAATCCAAGTGTTGAGTTTGTGCATGTTGTGTTCGGGCTTGATCCATGTTTTTAATTTTGTGAAAACTTGATATATGCTCTATGTTCTTGCATGATTCTTGATTTGATTTAGGTTAAAGAGAAATAAATTTTTAGTTTGATTATTTTCCAAGTCGTAGCCCACGGTTTTGTTAAGAAATAAGAAATTAATTTCATGAGTTTGTGTGTGTTTGATGATGCATAAGTCTTGCTTTGATGTGTGTATATTTTGGATTTATGCTTGTTAATTAGGATTAGACTTCTTTTCCATGAAAGTAACATAAGGATAATATATGCATTTTGTAAAATAATTGACTAGGAATGAGTTTTGTGTTCAATTGAATTTATATATGTGTATTTGGTTTGTGAAGTCTAAGAAGGTTTAAATGATTTGGTAAAAGTGAAATGTTTTTGTAAGTAATTGGGTATTGACTGATTTAAATTAAGTATTTGAGTTGTGAGGTATTCGAATGAATGTTTGTGATAAAGTGAATGGTTGATTAATTGTTTATGTGTTTTGTCGATTAAAGTGTGTTATTAGTTGTATGTGTAATCGGTTTTGAGTTTGATTTGATTTGATTGAAATTGTTGGATTGTGCTTATGGCTGTCCTAAACTTATGTTATGACAAAAGCTTGAATTCTAAAGTAATTGTTTTAAGCCAAAGATTTGTTAAAGTGAAAAGTACTTTTACGGTGTTTTCAAGTTTTACGAAACAATTCCTTGCTGTCCCGAATTATTTAAAAGTTATTTCTTAATTTTAAAAAATTGTGTTCAAAGAGATTTAAAGTATAACTTTCAAGTGGTATTGAATTAAGAAAAGCCGGATTAAAACGGTACATTTTTCGGTGTTTTCGAACATGTTTATGGTGCTGTCCAAATCGGGCCAGCAATTAAAGTAAATGATTTAAACCATTTTATTAAATGTTTTCAAATGATTTTAAAATAATTAAAAGTGCTAGGAAATATGAGGATTGTCTTGATAGAACAATAGCCTTTTTAAGTCTTTTCGATTAAAAACGAAAAGTGTCATGAAATAAGAAAAGATTTTCTTAGAGCCAGACAATAACTTAAGTGTATTTTATTTAGTACGAGGAATAATCTTAAAGACGAGGGATTGAGGCAGCCGGCAACACAAAGGATCCGAGGCGACGGTACGCATTAAATAGCTGGACCTCAGGTGAGAGAGAAGCTTTCCTAAGACATCTTGGTAGCTAGGTGAACTATTAGGACGTTCCGTATCATCTCAAAGATCGGAACGGAGTGGTTGGAGTCAGTAGTATAAGTGGCAAATGTTTGCCTTGTGTGGCCACTTATACGAAGGTGATAAAAACCACAATACTATTGTGTGATGTTATATGTTGATAGAATGCTTTTATTTATTTGTTTAATTATGATGTTATTGTTATGACAAGTGGACGAGTGTTGTACGTTGTGGTATACTTAGTAAGAAAGTGAAGCTGAAATTGAAAGTGATGGCTTCTTAAGGGAATGAGGATGATAAGAGATAAGAGATTGAGTGAGAGAGAGATAGGAGTTGATTGAGAAAAGGAAATTGATGGAAATGATCCGATCGAGCCAGAGCTGGGAAGAGTAATGTTGTTGCGGATATGAGAGGTGAATTGAGTGGAGCTAGGCTCCTTTGTTTCGGTTTTAGTCTGGGAACTAGTGTTGAGTTGAGCTTGCTCCTCCATTAGCGCTCAGCAAAGAAAGTGTGTTTTTGAAAAAGGGTTTTTTTGAAAAAGGAATTCTTGAAAAGATTTGTGAAAAGCAATGTTATAAAGAGTCGTGAAAGGAAATATTTTTGAAAAAGGTTTTTGAAATAAAATTCTGAGAAGACTTTCTTTTGGAAGGAGATTTTTGAAGAAGTGAGAAACAATGTTTTCAAAGGAAGTTTCAGGAAATGACCTCTTTTGAAAAGTTTATGGAAGGACGTGATTTTGAGGAAAGTTTTGTGAATAAACCATTTTGATAAAGTTTTGGGAATGACATTTTGGGGAATTACCTTTGAAACAATATTCTATGAGTGTTGGTGAAAGTTGATTTTGTGAAAACCTTGGAGAGAGTACCTTTGGAGAAGTCGAGAAATATGGTTTTTAAAGATTAGTGAAATTGAGATTTTGAGAAGGATGGTAAAAAGGAAGGTTGATGAAAGGGAATGTGAGTTTGTTGATGTGATCCCAGCTCTGTGCCATGAGAGAAAGATCGTGCAAAGTTAGTGGTCGGGACTCACTGAAGGGATGTACGAAGGGTGAGCCGATCATTAGGTTAACTAAAAAGATAAGATTTTAAAAGATATTAACAGCGAACGCGGTGAGATATGAGAGTTAACCCGAAGTAGTGGAGAGGAATGAACGATAAGTATCTGCGGATACTTAGGACGAGATTGCATTAGGGGAGGACGATGACGGTGAAACGTCAAGAAGTCTAGAGTATTGTTATAGGCAGAACGAACTCCATAAGTGGTGCACTAACGTGGTGGGGACTGGGTCTAATACCGTGGTAAGTTCTGCGCGCGCACTATAACGATACTGTCGCCCCCTAGATTGCAAATCGAGAACAGTGAGAGGGACTGGAGCGGGGCATCTTGTTTGCCACTGCGAGGCAGTGTGCCATGTTATTATGTGAATTGATATTGAGACTGAGCCTCCTGGTCTGGGACCATTTGTGTTGTGACAGTTGTCGTGCCCGCACGGTAAAGGTCCTGTACTCCTGTTTGCTTCCGACTAGGTGGTTGGTTGGCCGAGGAGATGTAGACTTGAGATGTGAGTGCTAACTACGAATAAAACGCGTACCTCGATGATGCTTTAAATCCCCTGATCATCGATGGTTATAATTTGATAAAACATTATGAGGAAAGAAACATAATTTTGAGAATAAGAGTCTGAGAAGTGTGAAGAATGGGAAAGAGATTGAAAAGGCATAGGTGGGGAAGAAAATAGTAAGAAGTGAAAATGAGAAGGAACAAAGAGGATTAATGATATTGCCAATGATGAAATGCTTGCTTGTTCTCTTGTGTGTGCACGTTGTGTGTTGTATGTTGTGTGTGTCCTATTATTTTGCCTACCGTAATTCCACACCGTCGACGCTACGCGTCCGGATTGCTTACTCTCTCCTGTTCGTTGGCGTATCGGTACTGCCGGCACTTCAACGGGCAGATGGAATGCTGTATGGATGTTACCACATGGAGTAAGTATGGAAGAGGATGGAAGCGAACCACAAGGGGTTGGGTATGGATCGGCCATGCGCAGATCGTGATCCCCGACCCGGAGCACCAACTGAGCGGAGCTGATTTAGGACCACTCCTGAGACAAGTCACCGTGCGAGGATACAAGAACTACAAAGAGAAGGCGCAGTATGAGAAACGGTGGAATTATACTACCAGAGGCGAAGGCAAGCCGGGGCACGATAACACAGTAGAGATCGCAACCCGAGGATCATCCTTGGGAAAGAAGAAAGGACACAAAAAGAAGGAGGACCTTCATCCGATTGCTTTCAATAGGGTAGTTGAAAAATAGCATGGTTAGTTTAGATTGTAGTGAATGTATTGTGTTAAGGATTACCTGAGCGATGGTATGCTGATGTAACTTAACTTATTCTGAGTGACTGCCCGACTTCTTATATCTTTATGAGAAATGTTTAACGACTTCTTTTGATGAAATGCAAAAGTCTATTTTAAAATAAAACCAAACTGGGTTCCCTAACAAATGATTTGGAAACTTGGGTGAGTAAAGATTTGTGATAGTAATAACTCGGTTTTCGAAAAAGAGTGTTGAGCATATTGAGGACTTTTCAATAACATCTCAACACTCCAACAATGTTTAAAAAAAAAAATTGGCCTCATTTTTGGTAATTTTCAATATACAAAGTTAATTATTTTGGTTTACGAAAATCGGGCTGTTACATTGTTTAATTTTGATTTATTGTTTTGGTGTGATGTTTGGAATTTAGAATGTTGTAAGTGCTTGAATGTAGATATTTGCTACTTGATGGGAATGACTAATTGAATGGTATGCATTATGATGGATATGTTTGATTGAATGAATTAAAAAGGAACGGACGGTTGAATTGATTATTGGGACATTGGCACACTAGGTGCCCCTGCTAGGTGTATCAAATGCTCCATTAGGGCAAAATGCCCCATCAGGCCAAATGCCCCATTAGGTCCAAACGCCCTGTTAGGCGTCGATGTCCCAATTGATCAATTCAACGATAATTAAGAGTATGGAAAATGTGAAAAGGAATAAAGTATGTGAAAATGATTAAGTTATAAGATTGGTAAGCAATAATAAGATTGCATTGTATTGTCCTAACGGGTGAAGCCTAATGGGTGACCAAAGTCCTGATGGGTGTAAAAGTCCCTAATGGGTGTACAAATGCCCTAGCAGGAGCAACCAATTCCTAGTGGTACAAACTAAAAGAAAAGAGTAAAAGAAAGAAAAGTGGGTATGTTGTCCTCTGACCGTGAGGAGACATGCGGTATTATGTTGTGTGTGTTGTTCTCTAACCGTGAGAAGACACACGTTATATGGTTTATAATGGGAAATGAAAATGATTTTGGAAAATGAGAAAGTGAAGCATTTTGTTATTCATGGCTTGGTTTGATTATGATGCTTGAGTTGCTATTATGTGCTCTTTATTATCTTCTAATTTACTGTGTTGTGAAAAGGTTTCATCCTTAGTAGTTATCATTTTAGGTTTATGCTGAAGGAGCTTAAGGATCAGAGTATCGCAGCGGAAGGATTGGAAAGGAGGAAATTCTAATGTTGCGCTACTCATATTATAATTGCAATACCCAATTTTATTTGTAAATTTAATTGATGAAAAGAAAATTTTAAAGTTTCTGATTTTAATTACAAACAATTTAAGTTGTTATTTTGTATAAAACTATGGGGTGTTACACCAGGGACCTGATCTGCAGCTGCTATGGATCTTGTTGGTGGATGGATGAATATCTTGCTGGTGACTTGGACTGTTACTACTACTTCTGGATCAGCTATGGACCCTATATTTTTGGGTTGCGATATATATTGTATATATTTTTGGAGAGCTCTAGAGTGATGATCCCTCTTTTTATGTTTTCAGTTTATGGACTTGTATCTTGGACTCGGTTACTTTCAATTACTTGGACTATGTACTCTTATTCACTGATATATATATATATGCTATGTTTATATCCATTACTCATAGTCCAATGATTTTCCGCTTACTCTGATAATATTTTCATGATAATATTTTCATAAGGATTCGGTTATGCTATTTCTTAAGGATAATATCTTATGTTCTGAAATGACGAGAGATAGCCTTACCAATAATTTTAATTATGAAACTATACTAATATAATTACTTAATGTTAAGCAAATGCTATCTCAGCCTTTATTTCTAAGAATCTAAGTTTATTTTATTGACGTTTACGAATGTCGAATCCACTGTTAAATTAATGTATACTCTATTTTCCGAGGTCCAAATGTTTTGTGATCGCACACCCGACTCTAATAGAATTTAAAGGAAAGAGAAATAAAAATCTATTTTCTAAAATTCTATTACTTTAACAAGTCCATATAAACTATTTTGAAACAATAATTATTTATTTATTCTTTAATTACTCGGGAGATAAATGAGGGTGTTGCAATTTATTCCCAATTTATTTAGGCTATTTATTATAATTATATTTTTATTTGTATTTGTATGTGATTAATCTAATAAATATTGATATATGATATCTTGACTTAATACGGAGTATGAAGGTAATAATTTTTGAGTCTATGTATATATATTTGAACGTAGGGCACATATATATATATATATATAATTATAATTTTTTTTTAATAAATTAAAAATGTACTCTGTAACACCCCTAATTTTCGTCTCCCAAATAACCAAGAAATTAATTATAACAATTATTCTATAATTGATTTATATTAATTTTGAAGGTTTTAGTTTTGTACATTATGTGCTTTTATATATAAAAATATGAGATATATTTTTATATGACTATTTTGTACAAAAATGTGAATATTGTAATTTAGTCCTTGGGTTGGGACCTTATTGCAATATTAAAAAGGTTTTTGAAGAAAGAGTAATTAAATCATTAATTTTTGAATTTTATCACTATGTAACCGGTTAGAAAGGCTGTGTAACCGTTTACACGATGAACTCAGAAAACTGGGTTAGTGTGTTTGATGAGTAATCACGCGTTTTAACCTAGAATTCGCCATGAAATCATCTTAATCGTAGTGGGAGCTACGTGTCTTGATGCATGTTAGCCTAATTTCTCTATAAATAGCCCAATTGATCGAGATTTTGGCTCATTTGTTGATCTGAAGTGCTGATGCTCTGTTTAGGGTTCGTGAATTCGTCTCTGAAATTCTCCTTCGTTTCTGAGAGTTAGAACATGAGTGATACACGGTTACAAAGCTCACATCAAGGGCTTTGTATTGATATAAAGTTTGTGAGTTGAGAGTTCCTGGGCTAGGAGAAATCGATTCACAAAATTGAAGGTTCAAAACTGTCACAGTTCTGTATTGGGTTTCTGGAACTGACTTTGAGCTTCCATTTTGGTAAGCTCAAGCCTTCTCTTGTTTTAGACTTGACTTCCTTTCAAAGTTCATGTTGCATGGTTTTGATAATGACCATTTTCCCTAATTTCCATGTCCATTTCATGTTCCAAATTCCTTGATCATTCTACCCTGTCAAAACGATTCTGGTTTGAGGAGGAGCTTTGGGTGTTTGGTGTTCTACCTCAAATCTCTGCTCAAATCTTGTTCAAGCACGAACCTAAGGTAAGGGGGAAGCTTACTATTTGCTAGAATGAGAATAAATTGTGGTAGAACATAGGATGAGTCACCAAGAGACTCAAAGGGCATAAGTTAAAATGGTTAAGTGGCTTGGAGGCCAAACTGAGCTCAATTGTTGTTCTGAGCAATGTTATCTAGATGCATGCAAGCTATATTGATGTTGGATTCATGACTTACTTGGATATTATGTGAATTGATGTAGTAAGTTGTGAAATATGTGCAATTATGTGCAATTTGAGTATCTAAATTGAATGCATGCAAGATAGATATGTTTATGTGGTTGAACACACTAGTATTAAGGTATGTGAACTCTATTTATGAATGAAATTGGTTAGATTTGAGTATGGTAGAAAATGGTATGCAAAACCTCACTTTTCAGTGTATTTTCTGCCTAATCTAACAGGTTAGTCGAAATTTGTAACCGGTTAGATACTGTCAATTTTCAAAGAAAATGAATTTCTGAAATTGGCTAAGTGTCCATACCATTTGTGCTCAAGTTTAAGCTAGAATTTCATACAAAGACCAATCTAAAACTATGTGATTGAGCACTGTTTGGTTTGGATTGGAGGTGATGAGTTAATACCTTAATATCAAATGATAATTTCAAGAGGAAATTATGCATAAATAAAATTGGATTATGACTCAGATCTTTTGAATGATATTATGTGTTGAACTTGAGGTATTCTGTTGTGCTAAGACCTTGTTATTGGATTGAGTAGAGAATTCAAGAAACGATTCTTTGAAAATCAGTGGTTTTGTATTCAGGTATGTAATTCTAACCGGTTAGGTGATGATGTAACCGGTTAGTACCTGAAACTTAAAAATAAAAGTTAAGTTTTTGAGTAAGGATTGTTAATACCAGTGATTACATTCTCTCAATCCAGGTCTATGAGCATATGCTAAATTTTAATTCAAAGGTGAATTTTATGAGTAAAGCCATACCTCAAGATACCATTCAGAAGTTGTGTTTTCTAAGTCATAATAATGGAATTAATGGGAACATGACCCTGTACTCTAGGAGTACCAAACTGATGCAACCTACTTGATGACACATTCTGGGAATGTGGCCATTGTCTGGGACATGGTTTCTTTGACACGTTCTGGGAACGTGATGCACACTCTGGGAGTGGTGCTTGATTATATTCCAAGTATGGTTTGCGATACGTTCTGGGAACGTATGTTAGTGTTCTGGGAACACATTGGTATAATAATAGAATTAAAGATAAAAACCAACCTTAATGATTGTGCATTCATGCATATAGAATGGAAGATGGGTTGGTAGGAACAATTATCATATTCTGGGAATATGAGGAGGCTACTCCGGGAGTACCAAATTTGTAACCTACTTGATGACACATTCTGGGAATGTGGCCAGTGTCTGGGACCTGGTTATATACGTTCTGGGAACGTATGTTAGTGTTCTGGGAACACATTGATATGCAACCTACTTGATGACACATTCTGGGAATGTGGCCAGTGTCCGGGACCTGGTTTTTATGCGTTCTGGGAACGTATGCGTTCTGGGAACGTGATGCACACTCTGGGAGTGATGCTTATTATTCCAAGTATGGTTTGCTACACGTTCTAGGAACATGATGCACACTTTGGGAGTGATGCTTATTTACCCAAGTATGGTTTGACATTACGTTCTGGGAACGAATGTCAGTGTTCCGGGAACACAACAGTGTATTGGATGGACGTCCAAGATGGACTTTGTTAGAGGCCTCAATTGTGGAAGGAAATCATGCATCATGCCACCTGCATTGAAAGAATTATTATGATTAACCGGGTGTGCTCATATGATTATGCATCATGATTTGCTACATGTTGACTTGTGGATGTTAGTTTTATTCTCATTTGATTATGCGAATATGTATAGCTAACCCCCATGCCCTTATTAGGTGTTGATCGTGCATCTAGCTTGCACAAGAATCAGTAAAGGGAGATGTCCCTTAGGTGCATGCTGAGTGTAGAAAGTGTGGGTTGGGAACCCGTTGCGCAGATATCGAGGATCCGGCCAGATAAATGTTTGGACAGAGGACCAGTGACCAGCTCTATAACATCTCTGTTTTTAATAGTATTTATATGATACACATTTTGAAAGATGTATCATAAGATGAATTTGGTTTCATAATAATATTTATTTGGTATCCATGGACTTGTTACACTTGATATATTTTGAGAGTATAATATGATTATTTTACTATGTTTCCGCAAACTCTGATTTTGTTAGTCAACTTCATTATTAATCAAGTGTTGGTAAAAAGGAATTTTCAAGGGAAGGGAAAATTCTTATTTTCTAATCTTTTTCCAACAATAACAAGTCCCAGTATTCATAAACTTATTACTTTTCTTATAAATTAATATGATATACAAGGAGTGTTACATTTTTATGGTATCAGAGCAATGGTCCTGACTCTTGGTCCTTGGGTGTGTGGTCCAATACGCTGGTCATCGATATCTGCAATGTTTCCGGGGATGTATGCTCTCATATACTTCCAAACTAGAGCTAAGGTTATGGGTAATGGATCTAGATAAATAGCTTATTCTGCTATTAAGAAGTGTTCTATGTAGTCTAAGTAGAAGTATGATAGTAGTATGCTTCTCTTTAGACATGTGGTAAATCTAAAACCATAGTGTTGGTTTATCAGTTCTCATAGAACCAGTGATAAGGAAATCTTAAGGAGTTGTAGTTAAGTCCTTGACTCTGGAGAAGAGTATTTACCCTCACCAGTGTTAAAGTTAATCAACTTCTCAGATCAAGTGCAGGGCAATCATCTTCTTAAGGATTAACCTTGTTGAGTTTGTTAAACTCTAAAGCTATCCTTTCTTTTGTTCCTTATGGATAAGGGTATTGATCAAAGTTGCTCTATGCCTTATCCAATCTGATATCTCAAAGCAGAGGCTCCTACAAATCTTTTTATAGTTGTTTCCAAGGTATTAGACTTTGTCTATCTACCTGTGTTATGATTACATTTGATCTTAAACACGGTTTGGGAGCCGAAGGATCAAGTGATCATGATTAATGACGATAGAACAACCCTGTATTGGGATTCCCAAGTTTCGAATCTGAAATCCAATGGACCCATGTGTCTGCTTCTGGGCAGCAGTGAAGGAAATAGGGGGTCAAAGAAATCTGGGTTTCAAGAAATGATGTTAGGTTCACCCTTGAGCAAAGAGATAGAGTTTGGAATCAAGTTAATTCTTGAAGCTGATTCTCTCTCTACTACCCTTACAATATGGTATCATCGGGAATGGTCAAATGGGAGAAACACGTAGAGAAGTTGCTAAAAGGATTGGTTGGACCAGGTTAAAGGAGTCTAAGTGTTTTCTAAGATTGATTGGCGATTGGATTAACCCCAAATCAGGATTCGGGGCAGGGATACACTTAAGACTGCATTTTGATCTCGATACGGACATTATGAGTAGAAAATAATGTCGTTCGGATTGACTAATGCACCTGTTCTTTTATGGATCATAAGAACTGGACCTTTAGATTATATTTGGATTCGTTTGTGGTTTATTCTAAGAATCCGAAGGAGCATGAGAAATATCTCAGGATTGTGTTGAGAATCCTGCAAGAGGAGTAGTTGTGTGCTAAGCTCACCAAAGATGAGTTTTGGTTGAGTGAAGTTAAGTTCGCAGGGCATGTGATCTTTAAAGTAAGAAGTTCCTAGGGCGGGCTGGGTACTATCGCCGGAGTATGTAAGGATTTTCTAAGATCGCATGGCCTTTGACCAAGTTGACTTGGAAAGATCAACTGAGTGTATGAAGTGATTGGATGTTGTTTAATTATGGTGGGGTAGTGATGGATTATACCCCAGTATAATATAATCAGTCCAAGAGGAACTATGGAAAAAGGTGAGTATATTATGATTTAAATCGTTTCAGTGATGAATTCAGTTGGAATCAAGGTATTAGATTATGATTAAATCCTATTTTGAGTTGGATTGGATGATGTAAAGAAAATGGTTTTGAAATTCTTTGGTTTTATTTCTAAAACTGTACTTCATAAATCGGTTAGAGTTTCTTGTAACCAGTTAGAAGCTGAAAGTTTAAAATAAAAATTTAAGTCCTTTGTGAAGGAACTTTTGGTATCAGTAGACATTTTCCTCCAATCCAAACTCAATGTCAACCACCTAAGTAAAATTTAAGGAAGGATTTAGTGTGGTAAAATAATTTAATCCCTTGATTTATCATTGAAATTGATTTAAGAGGATTGAATCATAATCCTTATGGACTAATCAAGAGTTAAAATTAAGGAGCTACTCCAATCGGAGAAGATAGAGGATTTAGCTGGATGATGCAAAAGAGACGATAAGTACTAAGATAAGAAGGTTGTGATTCATGAACAAGTTTGGAATTCGAAAATATGAATGACAATAGGAAGAAGAAGAGTTGCATATGAGACAAAGATGATGGATGGAGTTTTAAAAGATTATAACTTTGAGCTCCATTATCATCCTGGCAAAACAAACGTAGTTGCAAACGCTTTGAGCAGAAAGGCTATTTCCGTGAGCTCAATGATGGTCAAGGGGGCTATTCTGATTGAGGAATTCAGAGACCTAAGTCTGGTAACCCAAGAGGAACCCTCTAGTACTAGATTGGGAATGTTGCCAATCACCAACGAATTCCTGAATCGGATTCGTGAACTACAACCAGAAGATGAGGAGTTGAAAGAGACGAATGAGATTTAATCTTTGGAATTAAAGTCAGGATTTTGGATATTAGAAAATATATTATGAAGGCATGAGATTTATGAAATATTGTCTAGAACAACCTAGATGAGAAATCCAAAGGCATGAACTTCAAGAATAGATTATGTTCGAACCCAAGTTAGCTATCAACTATCAAGGAATAAGGAATTTCTCGATGTTGGTAAGCATGTATGAGGACTATGGGAAAGCACATGAATTTCATGCGAGAAATGTTTGAGTTCCGAATAAGAGAAAGATTGATGAAATAAAGGTCCAACAGGAAAAAGGGGAAAAGTAAATAGGAGAATATCAACCACGGAAATATCAAGGTTAAGGAATCCTCGACTAAAGAAAAGTGACTAAGGAGGAAATAGGTAAGGGAACATTTGTTCATCTCCAGGTGAAAATGTGAGGCACATCACTTTGAGTTTAGTTGTGATGTACCTAAGGGAATAGTCAATCCGAATGTAGGAAGCTGGAGTATCATTCACCAAATTGACTTGAAGGAAAAGGTGAGAAAGGAATGGACAATAAGCGAGTCAAGCACGAAAAGAATTCACCGGCTGAGATGAGAGTTGAAGTGTAATCCTGACGTAGACAACCCAAGCCTATCTCTTCCTTTGGTCTGAGTTAACGTAGTTAAATGTTTTCGATTACGTTAATCTAATCGTTTGAAAATATCAATATCCTGTTGGAAGTTCAACTCCAATCTTTCCCTGATCAAAACCCTTATCACAGTTGGATGTGATAATAGCGGTCGACACTACAGAAATAGAAAGATCAGTTATGGCTAGAGAGATTAACAACCACCGGGATAGGACAAATCTTTGTCTCCCCAACGGAAATGTCTCTAGAACTTGACTATCTAACTAAGTATGATGGTGATAATTACCCTATCTTTAAGTTCATCTAACTTAAAGACCTGTCGTATGATCTTTCTTGTAAAAGATTATATCTGTAAGGGATGATTTTGTTATTAATGGTTTGAATATTAGGACTGATCACCCTAATGTCTCAAACTATTAAGGAATAAAGTCATACAAATGTTTCTTTGATCGTGCTCGAGAGATCAGAGTGCGCAGCCCAAAAAGTTTTTCCAAAAAGCTTATTTTTTTTTGGTAAAGAAAAAATTGCATTACCAACGATCAAATGAAAGAATACATCAACAAGGCAATAATCTAGTCCCTAGCCACCTTCTAGGAAGGGTTCTAGGTTATAAATTATTCCTAAAAAATCCAAAATAAGGAAAGAACAATGCAAAATCTAAGCAGGCCTATACTAATGCTCTTATTCTATGTGTAATAATACTATTTGGGCCATTATTACAAGCCCAATTACTAGTAACTCTAGATAGTCTCAAAGCTAGCTCTGTCTGAATCATCACCAACACCTGATTTGGTTGCAATCGAGTAATTCTGAAGATCCTCCTGTTCCTCTCCTCCCAGATTCCATAGATACAAGCTGTGATCACTGCCGTTACAATCTTCCTCCTTTCCTTGTTCCTGAAACCATGCTTCAACCACCTTAGCCAATTAGGGAACCGAAAGCTTGATACATCAACCCCTATCCAGTTCCCAGCCAACTGAACCAATTCCATGCTCCACTTGCATTCGAAGAACAAGTGGTTGCATGTCTTCACCACACCCTCACATAGCTCACATAAGGGTGAGATTTGTAAAAATGACAGCTTGTCCTTCGTCTTTAAGCTACGATGAACAAGGAGCCAGAAAATGAAGCGGTGCTTAGCAATGCTTGTAGAGTTCCAGACCTGCTTGTGGAAAGGAAAAGGCTGCTGTGCTCCACTCAGGTATTCATATCCCTCCTTAATCGTATAAGTGTGTTGATTCTCTATTAAGTCTCTGAATTTTGCTCCCAATTTGTCTCTTGATTTTAGTATTTGTTTCCAGTGCCAAGTATTAGAATGAGTAGCTTGCACAGTTAGGAACGATTCTCTCTTTAAGTAGATAGCTTGGATCCATCGTAGCCAAAGAGAGATTTTATTAGTCCAAATCTGCCAAGCTTGATTACCCACAGCTGCCATGTTTCACACAGTAATGTTTTGAAAGCCCAAGCCCCCATGCTTCTTATCCCTGCACACCACATCCCAAGCCACCTGCGCCTTAGCATGCCCTGATTGATCCTTGCCCCATAGAAAACCCCTACAAACTTTTTCAATTCCCCTAATCACTGCTTTAGGGATTATAAAAGTAGTGGCCCAGTACACATGCATAGTTAGGAGCACTGATTGAATTAGTTGTGCTCGCCCCTGGAACGAGAGGTTTCTAGTAGTCCACATAGCTAACCTCTTAGTGATTCTGTCAATCAACACTTTACAAGTTGCCACACTCCACTTCTTTGCACTAAGAGGTAAACCCAGATAAGTAAAGGGAAAAGAGCCTATCCTGAACCCTGTTATATTCACCAATCTTTGGCAACCTTCATCATTAACTCCTGCAACATACAGTTGAGATTTAATCTGATTTGCATTTAACCCTGAACTGTTAGCAAACTCATAGAAGGCTCTGTGCAGGATCCTCACACTATTCTCCTTAGCCTTACAAAAAATCATTAGGTCATCAGCAAAAGCTAGGTTCACCAAACCAATTCTTTTACAGAAAGGGTGGAAATTGAATTCCTTATCCTTGGCAGCATACAGTAGTTTCCTAGTTAACATTTCCATCACAATAACAAAGAGTAATGGGGACATGGGGTCCCCCTGTCTAAGCTCTCTTGAACTAGTAAATCTTCTGTGATTGTTGCCATTTATAACCAATCTGAAAGAGACAGTTCTAACACAGACCATAACCCACCTTATAAACTTCTCAGGAAATCTCAGGGCTTCCATACTTCTCTTAATGAACTCCCAGTTAACACTATCATATGCCTTCCTTAAATCCACTTTCATCAGACACCTTGGTGAAACATTTTTCCTTCTATAGAGCTTGATTAAATCTTGAGTTATGAGAACATTATGGAGAATTGATCTGTCCTTCACAAAAGCTTCTTGATTCTCATGAATCAAGTGAGGTAAGCATTCCTGAAGCCTTTTACAAATAAGCTTAGCTATTGCTTTGTAAACCACATTAAAACAAGATATAGGACGAAAATCACTTACTTGATTAGGGCACTCATTCTTAGGGCCTAGCACAAGTAAGGTCTGATTAGCTTCCTTAAGAAGCTTACCATTATAGAAAAATTCCTGCACTGCCTCCACCACATTATCACCAATTACTGACCAAGCAGCCTTGTAGAAGGCAGCCCCATAACCATCTGGCCCAGGAGCCTTATCATGCCCCATTTGATCAAAGCACTGTTTTATCTCCTCAACTTCAAAAGGCTTAATTAAATTAAGCTGCTGCTCTGCATTTAGACTGCTCCCTTGATTGATTTCCTCACTAGTCATACACCAAGGTCTATTTACATCTGAGAATAAATCCTTATAGTACTCTTCAAAGGTCTGGACTATCTGATCTGGATCTGTATGCACACTGCCATCGCACCCCTGAATTCTTAGGATCCTGTTCCTATATCTTCTTTGCTTGATAACCTGGTGAAAATATTTAGTATTCAAGTCCCCATCACACAGCCAATCCTGCTTTGCCTTCTGCTTCAAAAAAACCACAGCAGCTTTATAAGCCTCATAGTGCTCCTCTCTAGCCTCTTTTTCAATCTTTTGTAGATGAACATTCATAGGATCCCCCTGAAGCATATCCTGAATAACATCCAGCTTCTATCTAGCCTGCAGCTCTTTTGTATCAATACCACCATACTTCCTCTTGTTCAACTCAATCATATCTGGTTTGATTCTCTCCAAATTCCTCATGAGCCTGAACATAGCACACCCTTCACCATCATGGATCCAATTCTGATTCACAGAATTTAAAAAATCACTGTCCAGAGTAAGATGATTCAAAAATTTGAAACTGTGCCCCCTAGAATTAGCATTAGCATTCCATTTGATGACCATAGGACTATGGTCTGAAGTGCCATTGTTAAGGAACTCTGTATAAACTTCAGGCCACACTCTGCACCACTCTAAGTTCACCAATACTCTGTCTAACTTGCACAGGATCTTATCCTCCCCCTCTTGCCTATTGTCCCATGTATAGAAGCTCCCTCCATACTTCATATCTTCTAATTGGCATTGAAAAACAAATTCTCTAAATTCTCCAATCTGTTGAACATCTAGCTGATGACCCCCTAGTTTCTCCTGCACATTCAGGCAACAATTAAAATCCCCCAACACTACCCACTTCTCATGCATGATTTCCCTAATCTCCTTTAGACTACTCCATAATTCAGCCCTCCTTTCTACATCATTATGAGCATAGACAAAAGTAGCATAGATGATACATTCTCTTGAGGAATCTCAACTTTGCAATGCACAAACTGGATAGAATGGCTAAGCACCTCAACATGAAACATGTCCCTTTTCCACACAACCCACACTCTGCCCACTGGGTGGTCATCTAAATTAATGAACGACCCCCAGTCCATAAAGTTCTTATTCTTGATAACATCAAATGAGCTAGCCCTGATCTTATTCTCTAGAATTGCAATAATTCCTACATTAAATTTGTTCACCAACCTTTTAACCTCTTTTTGTTTCAGGGGTTGGTTAAATCCCCTGGTGTTCCATGCACATATACTATCCATTGATAATAAGGGCTGAATTGTCCCCCTTGCTCACCTTATTCTGAGCCTTCCTTCTGGTTTGCACTGGGGTCCATTGGCCTTCATTTTGGTCCTTCACAACTCTTACCTCCACATCTTCACTTCCACTTGTTAACTGGGTTTCTTTAACTGTAGAAACAGCCTCTTCTGCCACACACTGATCTTGCAACACTTGCCTAACTGCTTGTGAAGCTGATTCTAAATTCTCCTCAGGAATCAAACCTTCCTGAATATGCTTATTCAGTTTGAAAGCATCATCAAGCTTCTCAGTGTCCTCTCTTGAGGGCTTCCTCTTCTCAACCCAAACCTTCTTGGTTTGTTTTCTGCACACCTTACTATCATGGCCATACATTGAACATGTTGCACAAATTACTGGCTTCCACTCATAGTCTACCTTTTGTGCTATAATGTTCTCTTTTTCATCTTCAAAAAACACTTCATCTGGCAAGATTGTTGGATTAACCTCCACTAGCACTCTAGCATAGTTAATTCTGTTTCTCTCCTTTGTAACATTGTCCACCATAATAGGTGTCCCCACCAGGCTTGCAATCTTACTCAAAGCATTAGCCCCCCAAAACTTCAGGTTTAAATTTGGAAATTGTATCCATACTGGCACAGTTTCATGAAAGCTTTTTGACACTGGTTTCCCTGTCCAAGGAGCAATTATTAGAGGCTTCTTGTCAAAATGAAATATGCCAATTTCAAGGACAACATTCCTAGCCTCCATTGAATTAAACCTGACTACCATTGTTCCATCTCCATTCATGAGAACTTTATCTATCCCATGTTGTCCCCATATCTTCCTTATATAGCCATTCAGAACCGCATAGGGAGGCCTTGCCCCTAGCACATAGCACACAATCGCTTGTTGCCAATACTTCTCTTCACTTTCTATATCTGTTGTCACAATTTTCCCAACAGCAACCCCTTCCTTAATTGTTGGTTCCACAAAATTAAGCTTTTCTCCATCATTACGTAATTTGGTGATGTCAAATGAATCCCATACCGAAACCCTTCTATGCTCTTCGTTAATAATAGTGTGGTCTGCATGGCCATGGTTAGATGTGTTCGCTACCTCCTCCCTGTTCTCCAAGGCTGCTGCACTGTCAACAATAACCGCCTTGCCCTTAATCTTTGCTCTCAATTCATCCAACTACCTTAGTATTGATACTGCTTTCTTAGGGCTCAAGTTATCAATATCTTCATAGTCTTCTTCATCCAGCGTCTCTAGGTCAAGGTTTTTTGGGATAGAGTGTGTGGTGGGTGATTGTTTTGAAGAGGGGGACTTAGGTGGCCGACCCTTCTTTTTTGCCATGACGGCAAACGGCGGTGATCAGCGATCACCACGAGTCAAGCAGGGTGGCAGAAGAAAAAAACCCTAGCAGAGAAAAGTCAACCCTAAGTCAAACCCTTTTTTGTTTTTTTTCTCATCTTTTCCAAAAAGCTTATTGGAAAGTGTTTTATTTGAAGAATATTTATGTGAAGTGTATTATTCAAAAGAGTATTTCTTTTAAAAGAAATTCTTTCACATAAGTGTTTTTATGCAAAGAATTTTTGTTTAAAGTGAAAGGTTTTATTAGAAATGTTTCGAAATAAAAGAACTATATCGAAACTCTTTTAAGTGGGGGAGGACCCTAAAGAACAAAGTTTTGGGAGCTAGATGAAGTTTTCTAGTATAAAAACACTTTTGAAAAAATGGAAAATTTCAAAAGATGAATTTCGGGGACGAAATTCCTTTTAAGTGGGGGAGTAGTGTAACACCCCTAATTTTCATCTCCCAAATAATCAAGAAATTAATTATAACAATTATTCTATAATTTATTTATATTAATTTTGAAGGTTTTAGTTTTGTACATTATGTGCTTTTATATATAAAAATATGAGATATATTTTTATATGACTATTTTGTACAAAAATGTGAATATTGTAATTTAGTCCTTGGGTTGGGACCTAATTGCAATATTAAAAAGGTTTTTGAAGAAAGAGTAATTAAATTATTAATTTTTGAATTTTATCAGTATGTAACCGGTTAGAAAGGCTGTGTAACCGGTTACACGATGAACTCAGAAAACTGGGTTAGTGCGTTTGATGAGTAATCACGCGTTTTAACCCAGAATTCGCCACAAAATCATCTTAATCGTAGTGGGAGCTACGTGTCTTGATGCATGTTAGCCTAATTGCTCTATAAATAGCCCAATTGATCGAGATTTTGGCTCATTTGTTGATCTGAAGTGCTGATGCTCTGTTTAGGGTTCGTGAATTCGTCTCTGAAATTCTCCTTCGTTTCTGAGAGTTAGAACATGAGTGATACACGGTTACAAAGCTCACATCAAGGGCTTTGTATTGATATAAGGTTTGTGAGTTGAGAGTTCCTGAGCTAGGAGAAATCGATTCACGAAATTGAAGGTTCAAAACTGTCACAGTTCTGTATTGGGTTTCTGGAACTGACTTTGAGCTTCGATTTTGGTAAGCTCAAGCCTTCTCTTGTTTTAGACTTGACTTCCTTTCAAAGTTCATGTTGCATGGTTTTGATAATGACCATTTTCCCTAATTTCCATGTCCATTTCATGTTCCAAATTCCTTGATCATTCTACCCTGTCAAAACGGTTCTGGTTTGAGGAGGAGCTTTGGGTGTTTGGTGTTCTACCTCAAATCTTTGATCAAATCTTGTTCAAGAACGAACCTAAGGTAAGGGGGAAGCTTACTATTTGCTAGAATGAGAATAAATTGTGGTAGAACATAGGATGAGTCACCAAGAGACTCAAAGGGCATAAGTTAAAATGGTTAAGTGGCTTGGAGGCCAAACTGAGCTCAATTGTTGTTCTGAGCAATGTTATCTAGATGCATGCAAGCTATATTGATGTTGGATTCATGACTTACTTGGATATTATGTGAATTGATGTAGTAAGTTGTGAAATATGTGCAATTATGTGCAATTTGAGTATCTAAATTGAATGCATGCAAGATAGATATGTTTATGTGGTTGAACACACTAGTATTAAGGTATGTGAACTCTATTTATGAATGAAATTGGTTAGATTTGAGTATGGTAGAAAATGGTATGCAAAACCTCACTTTTCAGTGTATTTTCTGCCTAATCTAACCGGTTAGTCGAAATTTGTAACCGGTTAGATACTGTCAATTTTCAAAGAAAATGAATTTCTGAAATTGGCTAAGTGTCCATACCATTTGTGCTCAAGTTTAAGCTAGAATTTCATACAAAGACATATCTAAAACTATGTGATTGAGCACTGTTTGGTTTGGATTGGAGGTGATGAGTTAATACCTTAATATCAAATGATAATTTCAAGAGGAAATTATGCATAAATAAAATTGGATTATGACTCAGATCTTTTGAATGATATTATGTGTTGAACTTGAGGTATTCTATTGTGTTAAGACCTTGTTATTGGATTGAGTAGAGAATTCAAGAAACGATTCTTTGAAAATCAGTGGTTTTGTATTCAGGTATGTAATTCTAACCGGTTAGGTGATGATGTAACCGGTTAGTACCTGAAACTTAAAAATAAAAGTTAAGTTTTTGAGTAAGGATTTTTAATACCAATGATTACATTCTCTCAATCCAGGTCTATGAGCATATGCTAAATTTAAATTCAAAGGTGAATTTTATGAGTAAAGCCATTACTCAAGATACCATTCAGAAGTTGTGTTTTCTAAGTCATAATAATGGAATTAATGGGAACATGACCCTGTACTCTAGGAGTACCAAACTGATGCAGCCTACTTGATGACACATTCTGGGAATGTGGCCATTGTCTGGGACATGGTTTCTTTGACACGTTCTGGGAACGTGATGCACACTCTAGGAGTGGTGCTTGATTATATTCCAAGTATGGTTTGCGATACGTTCTGGGAACGTATGTTAGTGTTCTGGGAACACATTGGTATAATAATAGAATTAAAGATAAAAACCAACCTTAATGATTGTGCATTCATGCATATAGAATGGAAGATGGGTTGGTAGGAACGTTTATCATATTCTGGGAATATGAGGAGGGTACTCCGGGAGTACCAAATTTGTAACCTACTTGATGACACATTCTGGGAATGTGGCCAGTGTCTGGGACCTGGTTATATACGTTCTGGGAACGTATGTTAGTGTTCTGGGAACACATTGATATGCAACCTACTTGATGACACATTCTGGGAATGTGGCTAGTGTCCGGGACCTGGTTTTTATGCGTTCTGGGAACGTATGCGTTCTGGGAACGTGATGCACACTCTGGGAGTGATGCTTATTATTCCAAGTATGGTTTGCTACACGTTCTGGGAACGTGATGCACACTTTGGGAGTGATGCTTATTTATCCAAGTATGGTTTGACATTACGTTCTGGGAACGAATGTCAGTGTTCCAGGAGCACAACCGTGTATTGGATGGACGTCCAAGATGGACTTTGTTAGAGGCCTCAATTGTGGAAGGAAATCATGCATCATGCCACCTGCATTGAAAGAATTATTATGATTAACCGGGTGTGCTCATATGATTATGCATCATGATTTGCTACATGTTGACTTGTGGATGTTAGTTTTATTCTCATTTGATTATGCGAATATGTATAGCTAACCCCCATGCCCTTATTAGGTGTTGATCGTGCATCTAGCTTGCACAAGAATCAGTAAAGGGAGATGTCCCTTAGGTGCATGCAGAGTGTAGAAAGTGTGGTTGGGAACCCGTTGCGCAGATATCGAGGATCCGGCCAGATAAATGTTTGGACAGAGGACCAGTGACCAGCTCTATAACATCTCTGTTTTTAATAGTATTTATATGATACACATTTTGAAAGAGGTATCATAAGATGAATTTGGTTTCATAATAATATTTATTTGGTATCCATGGACTTGTTACACTTGATATATTTTGAGAGTATAATATGATTATTTTACTATGTTTTCGCAAACTCTGATTTTGTTAGTCAACTTCATTATTAATCAAGTGTTGGTAAAAAGGAATTTTCAAGGGAAGAGAAAATTCTTATTTTCGAATCTTTTTCCAACAATAACAAGTCTCAGTATTCATAAACTTATTACTTTTCTTATAAAGTAAGATGATATACAAGGAGTGTTACATACTCTTGACATAAAACTATTTTATAAGAATATTATTTTATCTTAGAAAATGATATTGAAATGCTATTTAATTAATGTTTAGAATATGAAATGATTTTCAAAGTTATAGTGTTATAACTTCAAAAATTCATAACTTTTAAACGTAAGTCCAAAGATTACAAACTTTATGTCAAAACGGTAGTATTGAAATGTAGATTTTTAAAATGACGTTTTCGAATTTTTATTACTGCTACAGTAATAATACGATTTTTGGTATTCCAAAGCTTGGAAATGTAACTTAAGTCATTTAATGGCTCTTTGAATGAATGCAAAATTCTCTTCTCTCTACCTGTGGTGTACACGGTTCATATACTTGGCCAGGGGGAGAGATATTTGTTAATGTAACATATGCATGACTTTTGGAATTCAAAGGATACATGGTTTTTGTGCAAAAGCCTTTAATGAAAATTATTTTTCTAGACTACCATTATGTGCAAAGTAAAAAGGAAGAGAAATTTGACCTGACCCTTAGCCTACCCAAACCGCGTGACTCTCTAGTTCTAAGGGGTGTGAGGACAAATTTTGTAGCCTATAAAAAGAGACCTTCTAAGCTTGACATTTCTTTGCACAACATCAAAAATCTAAGAGAAACCTATGAGAGTGGGGCATGGTACTAAGATGGAGAAGGAGAAGAGTTTTCATTTCATTGAGTATTCATCTTTGCAAAGGAAAAAGGTATTTCTTATGAACTTGAATTCTATTTTCTAATTCATTCTTAAACTTTTCTTTTGAATTATAATGAACAAAAAAGAAACCTTATATTCTTATTATTCTTCTTCTATTCATGAAATTATTAAAATCTATATGACGATGTGAAATTTATTTTAAGTGCTGAAGGAATAAAACAATGGTCATATGAACAAGGATTAAAAGGGACTCAAAAAGAGGTTTACAGAGACGAAGGTTTCCCCTTTTATTTTTGTGATGGCCGAATTTGATGTTTGAAAAATAAGGAAGTGAAAATTTAGTTTTTACTCATATAAGTATGTTTCTTCGTTTTTGGAATTTAAGAAAGATGAAGCATTAATATAATAGTATAGAACCTTAAAATGATGATCATTGGACGATGAACAAAATTTTATTTGGAAATTATTTTATTTTTTCTGGTTTGGCCGTGAGGCCTAGAAGAAGTTAATAAAAAATTTTTGTTTGATGTTTTAGTGTGAAATTGATTTATTGTTAAATATAAGTTATATGTGATTATAATAACAATTAAAAGTGTATGTGATAAAATGATTTGTCACTGTTTTTATTTTATTTTGAGTGGGCCGGAAGTTTATTAGATAGTTAGGTAATTTATAGATTTTTCTAAGTGTCTAAATGTTGCATGATGATTGTATTTTATTTATTTGATGTAATTGTAAGAAATACATGTTAAATTAATTATTTTTCGTTAAAAATAATAATTCTGGAAAAAAATAAATTTTATTCTGAAAATAATATTTTAATAGAACCGTAGGTCCCAAGGGTTTGATTTTTACATGTGTTTGTGATATTTAATTGTGTATGAGTATATTGTATAAGGTATAGTGTAAAAATATATATTTTAAATTGAATAAAATGATTTTTTTTTTATAAAATATGGTACAGCTGTCAAGAATTTAATTATTTAGGGAAACATGAAATTTTTCAAGTTAAGTGTTATTTTTTTTAGCTTTTAGACTATAAACCTTTTTTTATATAAATTATAGAGCTTGACCAACAAAGCCCAGCACAGTTGGTAGATTGCTGGGTTCCTTAAGCATGATGTCAGGGGTTCGATCCCTGCCGTGGGCATGGAAAAAACTTTGTTGGTAGAGGCAAAATCCACTTCGGTGATCTCTACGTCTCGGAGAGGATTAGTCTTCGGCTATCGGCTGGGGGATACCCTTGGTGTACACCAAAAAAAAAATATTATAGAGCTTGAAAAATAGTGATTTTAAGGGTGATGCAACTTTGTTTGGGTGACTGTCTAGCAAGCATGAATTTTTTAATTGGAATAAAATTTAATCATATTTTTGTTATAGAACTTGTAAGTAAGCCATAGGAAAAAGTGGCATGCTTTTTTGATAAGCCGTTTAAGAGAAAAGTGATTTTTAAGAATTGTAACACATGCTGTTCAGAATTTTAATTTAGTTGCATTAACCTTAGAAATTGTTTTGGAATGTGAAAATGTATGTGTTTTTGTGTTAAGACTTTTATGTGAATGATATGTGTGTATGTATGTTAGAAAAATGAATTTTAGGATTTTCTGTGCTGTTCAAATGTTTTAAATAAGTTGCATCAATATAGGTGATGTTTTACTTAAGTCGTATGATAAGTATGTAAATGGTAGTTATTATAAGATATTGTGAAATAGATTTTTTGGTGTGTAAAAGTGTGAATGCTTACTTTTAGTTTCTATAATTAAGTTCTAAAATTATCTTGTGTTTGAAAAATGTTTTCTTGATTTTAGAAACAAAAAGAAAAAAATGGTTTTATCTAAATTAGTAAAGTGTTTTATGTTACTGATTTAATTATTTTGTTAAGTACTTTGAATGAATTTATTTAAGTTATTATTTAATTATGTATTGATTGGTCCTTTGGATTATGTTTGTCGTGGATAAAGGTCCTAGAGACGTGTGTTCGGATAACCTAGACTTTATTTCGTTAGCTTCGAATCAAGGTGAGAGAGAAGCTTTCCTAAGACACAATGGCCCTTTGGGTAGCATTAGGATGTTCTCGATCATCTCAAAGATCAGAACTTCGTAGTTATTTGTCGAAATGCATGACGACAATTGTTTGTGTTTGTTTAGCCGATCTATGTTGAGACGATAACTTTTATTTGTATGTCTGATGTTGGTTATTAGTTGATATTGTGTAATTTGAGTTATTTATTTTGATATGATCGTATAGCATGAATTAATCTGATGAGATTGTTATTGTACTGATGTTATCCTGTGATAACTGATTATCTGTTAGAAAAAGAAATATTGGAGAAATAATTATCTGAAAATATGTTGGAATTGTTAAGTTTGTGTTAAGTCCTTACAGTTTAAGGCATTGGTTATTTTGTGGATCCCTGGTGGGTATAATAAGATCTTGGTTAAGGCAATACGGTTATGAATTGAGTATCTTAAATCGCTTAGTGTACAATGAAGGTGCGCGGAGCACGAATAACTCCTTGTTGTATATCCCTGAATCGCACGGTCTTTTAGACGTGCTTGATTTTAAAGTAGCCGGCCACGTGATTGACATGTCGTGGTTGCGAGTAATGTGGAACCACTGTACCGAGGGAGGTGTTTGTGTCGTGTTTTCCTTTAGAGGTCGAGGCCCGTTAGAAGCGAGGCTTAGAATGGGTCGACCAAATTAATAGGTTATTAAAACTAAACCTTTTTCGTAAAAGACTTTAAGACTTTAAAAGACATGAAAATAATAATCTTTTCTAACTACATTTGAGAGAAAAGTGGTGGAGAGGAAAGATACTGTATGCTTGGAGGCCAGAGTCCCTTCAAGTGGTGATTGTGATAGGGGTGGGCAAGGACGATGAACGTCAAGAAGCCTCGAGTGCTTCTCTAGGCGGGACAGGACTACAATGACTAGGTTCACCAGAGTTTAGACTTTGGTTGTTCACCGGAGTCTAGACTTTGGTTGTAGCAAGGACTGCAGGCCAACTAGAGAAAGTGCAATCGCCCCCTTTAGCAAATCAGAGATGGTGAGAGGGAACCTGAACAAGGCTAGAAGTCGGGCCCTTTTCCTTGTTGGAAAATTTTGTGAAATGAATTTTGAAATCTTGCTGACCACCGGAGACTGGTTACAACCTTTGTTTTCAGACTTCGATGCCAGTGTGGTTAGGGTTCATGTGCGTCCCATCTGCTTTTTCGACTTAGGCTGTGGTTGGATGACTAAGAAGGAGATGTATCGTATGTGCTGACTTATCCCCTTTACCTCAATGATCTCCTCCCTAATCATTGATGGTTATGTTTTGAAAATAAGATTCAAAGATTTAAAAGACTAAGTTTAAGTTTGGCAATATGCTTTTGAGATGTACAGATACTGTGAACTATGTTATGTGAAAGGTTATGTTATTTTGGAGAGAATAATGTTGATGTTAGTGATACAATATGTTGTTATCGTTTATATATAGTTGTGTGTGTTTGATCTTAAATTCTTCCCCTAAGCGTAAGCCCATGTCGTCGACGATAATATCATTCGAAAATGCTTACTCTCTTCTTTCTCTTCTCCTGTGGACTTCCATAAACGGTGTTCACAGATGACAGACCAGGATATGCAATAGGTAATGGAAGAAGACCACGAGATCGCTCATGTACTTGAGGAGGATCATAGAGGCTGCGATTGGGAAACCTATAGAAGGGAAGGCTGACTCCGCCAAAGCATCTGCAGTGAAGGATGGCGATGAAGACTAGTAGTGTATAAGGGATATCTTAGTTAGGTCTTGTATCCTATCTTAAGGTTATTATTGCTCTATCCCGATTTAACCCCAGTTTTATAATAAATGACTTTTTGCAATTGAATAATGAATTGTTACTTTTGGATATGAGTAATATTTTATAATTAATGAAAAGCTTTTTATTCCGCAAATTAACCATCGATATTTATGAAATGAGTTTTGAGGAAAGTGTTGGTAATATCTCAATTTGGAAAGAATTTCATTGTGACTATTGATGCATCAAGTTTCTTTAAGTTAATGTTGTGATAACCGAAAAGGAAATATTTTGGGAATAAACTTTAAGTTGAAAATGTTTTTTTTTTTAAATGGCGCAAATTTTTACCGAAATTCTAAGTTCCAAAATAGGGTGTTACATCGTGATTACCGATGATATTTTGATCTATTCCAAGAGTAAGGAAGAGCACGCAGAGCATTTAAGGATAATTTTGATGGTGTTGAAGGAGAAACAGCTTTATGCCAAGTTATCGAAGTGCGACTTTTGGTTGGACTCAGTGCATTTCTTAGGATATGTGATTACACCAAAACCCTTTTAAGATTAATAAATGGCTTGAATGGTATGAATGAACATATGAGGTTTTGTTAAAGAGGTGATGTGCGTTGTGGTTACGTAACACTCGATTTTGATGGAACAAACCGTGGCAATGATTTTGAGAAATTGAATCGTTTTGAACACGACTATATTTTTAGTAAAGCGAATAATCGAACTCGAGAATGCTACCGAAACGTTTTCAAAAAAAAAAAAACTTACCCTCAATTTTACAAACTTTAATAATAAATAAATCTTATTTTTGGAGTCTCAAAATCAGGGTGTTACAGAAAACATGTATTTTGGAACTTGGAGGCAATTGCAGTTTATATGTTACTGCACCAATCCTCTCAATAACAAGAAATGGTCCATAAAATTTATATATTTTTGCTTCATGATGCAATCTTTCTGTTAGAAATGTTAAGTAGTGGTATTTGCAGATGTGTTGTAAACAAAATCATTTATTGGTTGGAAAAAAAAGTTGAGAACCGAACCAAGTCAAAATCACTTATAATTTTTAGGCAAAACTATTAGATTGGTTCTGTACGTTATTTTTTTGTTGTGATTTCGTCCCTTAACTTTTTTTCGTTTCAAATAAATCTGGAAGTTTGTAACTTGTTTCAAATAAATCCTTCCGTCCAATTCTGTTTTAACACCGTTAATGGGAGCCTCCTACGTGGCAACCAATGGTCTTACAAGGCTAAAAATCAATGTTACACCCCAAAACGATGTCGTATGAGACCAAAATAGAAGCTTATTAGGCTATCCCTAACTGTTTTGGTTTTCTCTTTTGGCCTCATATGCCATCATTTTGGGGGTGTAACGTTGAGTTTTAGCCATGTAAGACCAATGGTTGCCACAGAGGAGGCTCTCATTAACGGTGTTAAGACAGAATTGGATGGAAGGATTTATTTGAAACAAGTTACAAACTTACGGATTTATTTGAAACGAAAAAAAGTTAAGGGACGGAATCGCAACAAAAAAATAACTTACAGGACCAATCTAGTAGTTTTGCCTAATTTTTATATCAGATGTTTTGATCTTAAGATATTATGTAGAAAGTCATCATATCCGAAGAAGGGGCTTGTTTTTGTAAGTGTTAGGAATGGGGAACCCAATGATGAAGGTCTAATATATGATGTTTTAAGGCTTAATTTCACTTCCTTTTGCTTGTGTTTTAGCTTGTTTCTCTTGTAAATATAGGTATTTTGTATTAGTTTTAGGAATTTTTAGTTTATTAGAATCCTTTGAACGTTTTGATCCGTTTTAGGTATGTTTCAGGTACTTTCGGAGCTTAAATGAAGAAAATAAATATGGAGCATGAAAGGGGACGAAAAGACCTTGAAAGTGGCGAAAGAACGGAGAAAAACGGAGTCGGATCAGGTCCCGCACGCCCAAGCGCACAGACCCGCGCACCAGGGTGCGCTCACCGCGGTAAAATGACAGTGTTCAGTATTTTGGCCATAACTTGAGCTACACTTATCCAAATGAGGCGATCTTGGTATCATTTTAAAGCTAAGCAAAAGATTTATAACTTTGGCAGAAATAGCCTTGCTCAAATTCGTCCATATTTGGGATAAAAATCAGGGCCGAAGTTGCGTGTCAGACATGAGAAAGCCCAATTGGGCCAATTTCTGATCAGTATTGAAGGATTTTGATAAGATTAGGATTTTATCTACTTATTTATGTTTTTAGGATTAGTTTTAGGCAGAGATTAGAGAGTCATAATCAGAAATCATTGAGGGAGATTGCATTCTCTGGAAAACATTCGGAGGAGGAATCCATTGAAGGCTGAAGATTCAGATCAAGGATTAGTGGTAATTTAGAAATGAATTACTTCTATTCTTATTTGTTCTTCTTCTCTATGATGTGTAACTAAACCCTCTCATGTTAGGAACATGTGGATTTGATTATGTAGTTTATTTATCTGAATTAATGTTTTTCCGTTTCTAAATCATGTGTTTGATTGTGTTTTATTTCCAATTCATAAATCTAGCTAATTTATGTCTTGTTTTGGATCTCTAATTCTTCAATTGAGAGATTAGGAATTAGAATAGGCCATGCCTTCAAACAATATAGTTATTCAACAAGTAGGGATACAATTGGGTAATTATATAATATGATTAATTACCTGTTCTTATTATTCAATAGTTTAATCTCTTAAGGAATTAAGGATTATCTAATTGAATAAAAAACGGTAATTATACAAGAGGGATTTAATAGTTACAAATTTAGGATTTCGTTCATGATTTAGGGAAAAACATTGATTTATGATAAATAAACGAAATAATTAATGAAACTAGTTCCTAACCACCATTCATCCATAAGTTAGTTGTTTTTATTTATTTACCAGCAGCAAAATACTCTTTTAATTAATTAATTTAATTCTGAATTTTAATAGATTTTATTCATAATTACTCTTAGGTAGAAATAAATTAAATAATTCTTGGTCCCTGTGGTAACGATATCTGGTCTAAACCGACTATATTACTATCTAATATACTTGCTAGAGAGTGATCACCCAACAAAAATGGAGATTTGAAATAGTGGATTTCAGTGAAGTTATATTTAAGTGACCTTGATATAACATCTTGACAAAAAATCTTAAGGCAATTAGTCTATGATTCTTATCACTTATATACGCTTTAACTTATCCATTTTTATACAATGTGAGACTTCTTTACCCTCCCACCCCCTCACACTTGAAAATTTCTAACAATTAGTTTAGATTTTTAAAAAGTTTAAGGTTTTGTATACAAATTTTTAATTGACATTTAAGGTTTTGTATATAGATATTTTAAAAATTCAAATGATTCAAATTCAAGAGAAATATCGAGTTATTTTATTATATATAGTATCTTCACGCTACATTAAAGATCACTTATTTTACATGTTTAAGAATGCTAAAGGAAAAAAGAAAAAAGAAAATGGAAAAAATAATTAACGCAGTTTTGATTTCTTAAAAAAAAAAGGAATATAGAAAAGCCAAAACTGCTAAAACGACACTTAGGCTTTGTGTAACGTGCTTAGATAGTAGTTTTTTAGCTAACTAGTAGCATTTAGATTCAAACAATCAATTACTAACTCAATTTGGTGAATACAAATTAAAAAAAGTTTGTAAATTTTGAAAGTTAGTTTTCAGAAAGCTACTTTAAGTAGTTTCTGAAAACTAATTAGCTTTCAAGAATTCATGTACCAAATATACCCTCCAACATATATTAAAATTAAATTAATTAACCTAATTCAATTGATGACAATTTAATTATTAATTAAATATGTATTTAATTAGTTATTAATTTTTTTAATACGCAATTTTATTAAAATAACTACCAATTTAATTAAACAAAAGTATAAGAGAGAGAGAGAGGGGAGTAAATCATTCGTTCCATTGTTTTATGAGTAATATGTCAGATTGGTCCCTAACTTTACAGGCACCGATGAATTTAATCCTTGAGATTTTCAAAATTGGAAATTGGTCCCTTAGATAGGAACACGCCGGTCATACTAGTCCCTGACGTTGACCGTCAGTGGTCCTTAACGTGGACTAACGGAAGAGCCTAAATGACGTTGTTTTGGCCAAAATATTAAATAAAGACCGTTAAGTATCGGTCAAATTAGTCCATGAGATTGTCGAAACCGGTCAAATTAGTCCCTGACTTTATGGACATTTAACGTTAAAGACTAATATGACTGACGTGTTACTATCGCGAGCACTATGTTGATCGATGCCCACAAAATAAGAGACCAATTTGACATATTACTCTTTGTTTTGTTGATAGGTTTTGCTTGAAAAGATCCCTATGTAGACAAATTCGATACGTCTGAGGGATTAACATTTATACAAGTTGTGTACAATGCTATCGTTGTGAAGCAAAGATTAGCCATCATTCTTATATGGGCTTTGTGAATTAGGTTGGTGTACGAACTACTGCTCCAACTTCAATGGAATGGATGTATGAAACTTTCTATGATCACTTAAAATGAAGGAAAATGCACAAGATGGAAATTATTTTTTCATGCTACAATTTGGTCCATAAGGCTTAGCTTCGAAGAAATAATCTTATCTTCCAAGAAATACATGTTGATGTTATAGAATCGGATTTGGTTTTCCTCCTTGGGACTGCCAAAATAGGTTTATTGAAATGATGTATTGGTCATTATGATTGAATTTATCTTTCCTCAAAGTAAAATCATTGATGTAATGTTGGATTATAGTACATCTAGTACTCTCTTGATTAATATACTTTGGCTTACCGATATAATAAACAAATAATTTAGACAAATCAGGAATAAAGTATATTATAACATTTCACCATACACATGTGCATTGCCCTGGGAAATATTACGTACTAGTGTAATATTAGATAGATAGAAATACAAGTAAGATATTGGAATAGTGAATATATTTATTATATTCTCTATATATTTCGGTAGATTTTCCTTCTGAGGCTTAAAGTGTTATGTGACATAAATAAATATATTTTATGATATTTTTTTTACTATTTACTATTTATTGTTTACAAAATTAATAAATTTCTTATTTCACTGATATGTGGTTGAGCTAGTGATTCATTAGTTGAACAATTAAACGAGTCACCCAGTACTATGACCGGAGGAAAAAAGAGTATAAAATAAAATCAATAAACCATTACACCGGTAACAGGTAAATCATCAATTTAATGAAATAACTTCTCACAATAGGAAAAAAAAATTATATACCAAAGTCAAATGAGAAGTTTTAATAAAGAAGAAGGAATGAAAACCCTTGGTCATGCTTCCCTTAATTAGTTATTTAATTTGTCGACGAAAGACAGAGAATTGGTAGTGACCTCTGCCGCCTTAGTAACAGCCTTTCTGATCTTTTCCTTCATCTTGATGTCTATGTCCATCGAACTGAATTCATCATAGCAATTGTCATTTCCAGAGATTGAAAACTCTACCGATGTCTTAATTTGGCTTATCTTATGTTTATCAGTACCATTCAGATGTCTCATGGCAATAAGAGCGTCCTGAAGCTCCCCTATCGAGGAGTCTACATTTTTACGGCAGTTTTGTAAAGCTTCTTTTACAATATTTGTCAAATTATTGGTCTTTTGAAATTTTGATATGGTTGAAGATGCCTTGCGAGTCACCTTTAAGGCGAGCGTGAGAGAGATGTTGCAAAGCTTCTTAGGATCTGTTTCAATTTTAGAAGCATGGGGAGATAAAGTTTGGTAGCATAACGATGGATATAATGTTGAGTTACAGGAGTTTTTAACATAGGTTATGAAGTTTTGGGCATTGTTAATTATCTTAACTTTTTGGGCAGAATTTAAAGAGATTGCACAAGTCGGTGAAATGATGAAGAAATGTAAGAAAAGAGTGAAGAGAAAAAATGTGAGAACTTTCCTTGCAAAAGTGTTGATTTCCATCCTCTTCTGTTCTTTTTTGTTTGTTTTTCCTTTTCTTCTCTTTTTTGATGTCTTATAAATAACTTCAATTTCAGGATTTAAATAGGGATACGTTGGCGTGGTTTTGTATATCTGTAATAATATATGATGTGTTAACAACTTTAATTTTGGAGAGATTCAAGGGAGATATGAGTTGGATGAGGCTATATAAGTTCTTTACTTCATATTTTAGCAAATGTCTAAAATAGTGGTCAACTAATAACTTACAAACAAAAATTTTGTTGTTTTAATTGAAGTCAAATTAGTTTGATGACCAATTACGATAGGTACATTTTTCAATACAAAATTTTGTTTCCTATTGTTTATAAAGCTGGACTGAATAACAATTAGATAAAGTTTTTGATTCATGTTTAACAGGTTATATCAGATTTTCTAATTTGATGACATTGAAAATATGAGACTAAAATACGTAGTGAATTCCCATACCCTAACATCTAACCTTATTTTACCATTATGATTCATGTTTCTATTGCCCCTTAATTGAATTTGAACCACCCTTGTTATCTCAATTCTTTGTCATTTTCTTCAATACATTTTCAGAATACATAATTGCTTGGGTTCAAGTTCACTTGAGAGGGTCAATCTCGATAATCACTTAGCCTTAATACCAAAGTCACTAGAATGTAATTAGTTCATGGAGTTCATTTCACTTCATATTCATTGGTCAATTATTCTTTATTATCCCTTTTTAATGCCATCTTAACTTGTTATTAAAATGGTTTAATCAGTTAAGTTAGAATTAAAGCGGTATTTTGGGTTGGCCACAGATTCCATTACTAATTCCTTTCCAATGAATTTGATATAAGTGCTCATAACTATCCCTTAGTGTAATTCTACATGACATGCTTTCATCATCAACCATATACAATCCAATATATATAAATAAGCATTTCTTTGTAAGATTTAACAGTCAAGGCCATATTCATACATTTTAAACATTCAATTAATCATCTTATAGTAAGCAAGTCAATCTCTAGTCAATATATTCCGGTATTTCTCGGTCCTAATACATTTAACAATTTCAAATATCAAGATTCCAATATATATATATATATATATATATATATATATATATATATATATATATATAATCAAGGACATACTAACCCCAATCTCTCTTTCAATTTCTAATAGCAAAATAATTTCTAATCTCAAGTTCTAACTCATAATCAAGTACTAATATCAAGTTCTAATCTTAGTTTTATCAAACCCTAAACCTAAGTTGTAGAAAATAACTCCTCCCTTACCTCCCAAGAAGAAAACCCTAGCTTTCTCCTTTAGATCTCTAGTTTTTGAAGTTTCCCCACTTGATTTCCTTAGATCCTAACTCCTTTGATGGTGTTTCCACTTGGTTCCCTTTGTTTCTCACTCCCTTGATGGTACTCTTGATGATTTTGAGAGAGATAAAGAGATGGGGGTGAGATTTGGGAGTTGGGGTGATGATGGGTGATGAAGATTTGTTAGGTTTAGAGGTAGGAATTAAGGATGGAAGATAGGAGGAGAAGGGTTCGGTTGATGGGAAGCTTCTAGGAGGGTTTGGAGGGGGGTTTGAGGGTGAGAGAGGGTGATTGGGCTGCGGAGAGTGAGGTGCAGCAAGTGTTGCTGCTGATATATATAAATAGGTGCGCCTGGGCGCCCCTGCCTTGCGCCCGGGTGTGATTCCTTTTGCTGTCCCAGCCTGGGCAATGCGTCTGGGCGCACAAAGCCCGCGCCTGGGCACCTCGGTTTACCTAAAAACTCTGATTTTTGAACTTTTAACTCATTCTAATGATTTCTAATGCCTGTCCGCCCTGGTTTACCTAAAAACTCTTATTTTCGAACTTTTAACTCATTCTAACGATTTCTAATGCCTGGACGCCCTGGTTTACCTAAAAACTCTGATTTTCGCACTTTTTACTCATTCTAACGATTTCTAATGCCTGGACGCCCTGGTTTACCTAAAAACTCTGATTTTCGCACTTTTTACTCATTCTAACGATTTCTAATACCTCCTAACACCTAATTGAACATATGAACTATTAGAAAAACATTTCAAACACATTAAGTTTTCATATCAAAAACAAAATGAAACTCAAATATATATATATATATATATATATATATATTTTTTAAACAAAATCCTAGACGTTACAATTGTCCCACACTTATTCGGATTTCGTCCCCGAAATTCGACTTGGTTAGACTGGTGGGGTAATATACTTTAAACAAAAACCTTTTAGAAAAGTCATTTGATACTTTCACAAATTCTTCGTGATTTTTTAATGGGAGTTTACTTAGAAGCTTTATGATTTCTAATTTCTCCTATGGTTTCATCCCCCACTTATGATACTACTAGATTCTGGGATTGTTATCTCACCATCTCCCATTGTATTGGAAAGAATATCTTGCTGGTTTTTGGGTTTTAACTAAACTTAAGATGTAACTCCCTTTACGGGTTGGTTTTTCCCTTATTGTCTCATTCCTCCTTAATCCTTTCGGCAGGCAATAACTTAAATTGATTGGGGATTCTAAACTCTGAATATCCATTCCATATTATCTATACAGAGAAACTCACCAATCTTGGTCTCTACCTTATTAGCAGTTTTCCCCTTGGGTGGTCGAGTGTTCGATAGGCCTTTCCCAATTCCTTGGTTGGCTTTTCTTGACAGGTTATTCCTTAGCTTATATTCTCCTTGGTAACTAGAAAGTTTTTGATCTATAAGTTGGTTTGGCGTCTTAACCTAGATTTGTAATATTCCTTCTATTATGGTCATCGAAAGTAGTAATAAAGAAATTGTGCATAACATTGCATTCATATGTGAAAAGAAAAGGATATCATATGGTATGATCGTGTTCGGGAATAAAAATTTATTTCATGTATAATGTTTGCAAATAAGTTTGGGACTTGTAAAAAATAATGAGTGTCTCAAGCTCGTAGCTCGGGTGAGATATCTGAGGGTCCGAGGTGGTGACACTAATATGTAAAGCTCATAGATAAGGTTAGAAGCCTGGGGTCTGAGGTAATGCCATTATGAAATGCCCGCAGTCTTGGTGTGTTGCCTAGAGATTTGAGGTAAAATTGTGCACTGGTTCCAAAAAGAATACTTGAGACGACATACATATGAATTGGATCCAAATAAAATATTTTGAAAAACGTGCACTCATTGCATACAAAATAATAAGATAATAATTATGTTTGTTAAAGACACTTGAATAGGCATGCATCATGTACATAAAGTATTTGTTGATTGTGACATTTTAATTTTAGTTATTTAATTTGCTATCATGTAATAATGATATGACAATGACTTACTCCCTGTCCTTACTTGTTTGTTTAGGATCTAAAGATGATAAATCATAATGAGTTCGGTTTCATGATGAAGCAATTACATACTCAAGTGGAGGAAAGAAGAAAAAAATCTATACTTTACTTTTTAAGAAATCTGTCGAAAGCAAATATTTTTATGAAAATTTTTATTTCCTCAAATTACTTCTCTCCGCTGCTATCTATTTTCAAGAAATTACATTCAAAACATCATTATTTAAATCTGAGTGTTACACTTTTCTACCAAGCATATATAAATATCTCCTTACATCAATTGGTGTATATCTTGTCAACATGCTCCAAAATTCCTTGCAAATGCCTCTACGTATGACTGATACCCGTCCATATTTTTACAATGAACAACATTCTTTCGTACCTTCATGACTGCAAGAACTTTGTCTGGGTTACCAAAATAGTCATTGAATCTGCCTTTAATATTGCTTTAATTTTCATATAAAATTGACACAATAGTGTAGAAGAGTCATCTCGAAAAAAACTCGGAAATATATTTTTGAAAACTCTACACTATTTATTTATATAAGTTTCAAGTACATAATGCGACATCGAGAAAATTAGTTTTTGAGTTGAACTTGTGACGTTCTGAATCTGAATACAGCATAGTGAAGCTTAAGATTTATTCTTCGTCAACTAAATATTATTTTTATGCACATTGGTTTGTTACGCTGTGTGAAGCGAGGTTCCTTGTTCAGTTAATGAACGTGATATTAATTTGAAATTGTAAATTTTAGAAAATTATATTTATATGTTTTGCTAGTTAGAAATTTTTTTGGCAAATTAACTAGTGTTCATCTCTTATAGAAGTAGAAAAAAATTACCCCCAAATTACGGAAACTTTTTTATAATTAAAATTAATTATTAATTAATTGATATTTTTTAATTACGATTAGCGATTCGGCGCGATTCACAATTCATTATATAGAGTAAAATTGGAAAAAGTACACAAATTTAAGTCAAATAGACATCTTAATTTAAAGTTAAAGCGTGATTGCGTCCTTTAAGTTATTTTTGGTTTTCAATATCGTCCTAAAAGTTTTATTTTTTCATTGGTCCTAAAAGTAATTTTTTTCAAAAGGATCTTAAAGTCCATTTTTTTTGAGAAAAATGCAAGCTTTAATAAGCCAACAAAGGCAAGTTTTCAACGCTTACATTAAAAACAACATTAAACAACTGCTATAAAAAGCTTGGCACTTCATCAAGCCAAATCATACTTGTTCTATCAAAAGCACTATTAGCTAGGAAATCAGCAATCTTGTTCGAATTTCTTCTCACATGGACTAGCTTCAAATCATGGAACTCCTTCACCTTATCAATACTGTCCTGGATAATTTCTTCAAAGTATGTACTGTACCGCCTTTTCTTCTTCCAGCACCGAACCACTTGGATGCAATCTGGGTGAATAGTAACATGTGAAATACCAATCTCCATCAAAGTCTCAATGCACCATAAAACCCCAAGAGCTTCCGTTGTCCTCGCGTCCAGCGCTTCTTGGAAAGAGTGGACCGCCGCTACCATAAACTCATCATCACTATCTACTCCAATAAGGCCTACACCATTACCCACTCCCTCCTTGAGAGATGCATCAACAAAAACCTTTGCCCCTGGAGAACTAGAGCTTGAGACGGGTGGGCAACTCTGGTTGGGATGCATTTTGTCCTCAGTAAAACCCATAGAAGCTTCTTTGTACAAGATGTGGTCAATCTCCATGTGCCTCTGTTTGAACACCCATTCGTTTCTTCTGAACCAAAGGGCATGGAACAAATTCATAATCATGCTAACACACTCATTGTGACCGTTAAAGATAAACCACAAAAGCCACATCTTTAATGAGAGGGACCCTTGTTGCTTTGCAAAAATTGATAATGGAGAGGCAAACCAGATGGGAGTCACCTTCTCACACATAACTAAAGCATGAAGAACAATTTCCTCTTCCAAACCACATAAAGGACAGATGGGATCATCAATTAAACCTCTTCTATGAAGAAGGGTCTTCACTGGGAGAATATCATTACATGCTCTCCATGCCAATTCTTTGCATCTCGGGTGAACTTTGGCTGACCACAACTTTTTTCATAAGGCCTATGTATAATGAGTCCCTGAGGATGATGATGCGGTAGGGACAAGCTTTTCCATAGCTAAAGAATAACCTATTTTGACTGAGTATTCTCCATCCAACGTGCCACACCAATGAAGCTTGTCACTGCAGTTTGTGCGACGCAAAGGAATCTTCAAGATGTAGCTGGCTTCAGAAGGCGCAAAAGTGGTTGTCACAAGTTCCTCTTTCCAACGCATGAGATCATAATCAATAAGATCACCAACCTGATTAAGCTGCCCCTCCCTTGACCTTCCACTGTGAGGCTTACCATCCATCAAATTTGGACACCAAGCATCCTCCCAGATATGGATCGATTTCCCATTACCCACCTTCCATCTGGATCCCTCTTCAATAATCCACTTTGAAGAAAATATACTCTTCCACGTATAGCTAGGATAGTAACCACAAGAAGCCTTGGACTCTTCAATCCTTGGGAAGTATTTGGCCTTCAACACTTTATAGACCAGAGAGTTTGTGTCTAATAGCAATCTCCACCATTGCTTCACTAAGAGAGCCTTGTTAAATGCTGAAATCTTTCTAAAACCTAGTCCCTCATACTTCTTCGAACAAGCCAATTTCTCCCAACTCAGCCAATGGATTTTTCTCTTATCCGGATCACCTCCCCAGTAAAATTTAGGTATCATACTCTCAATTTTGATGCTAATAGAACTTGAAAGAGAAAAGCAACTCATAATGTAGTTTGGAATAGCTTGTGCGACATATTTAATCAGAACCTTTCTCCCAACTTTAGACAAGAACTTTTCCTTCTAACCCTTGAGCTTTTTCCAAACACGGTCTCTGACAAAATCAAAAATCTGAGTCTTCGAGCGACCAATTAAAGTAGGAAGGCCCAGATACTTTGAGTGACTCTCCACTGCCTTAATCCCAATGAGATTCACAATCTCCATCATTCTGGAACTAGGAACATTTCGGCTAAACAAGAGTTCAGATTTATCAATGTTGATCTTTTGACCTGATGCACACTCATAATAAGACAAGATCTGTTGTATGTTTGCTGCTTCCTCTGTTGTTGCTCTAGTAAAAATAATGCTATCATCTGCAAAGAAAAGATGTGATATTGGAGAAGCTCTTGGAGAAACTTTAATTCCATGAAGTAGGGAGGAGTTAGAATATCTATTCAACATAGCAGAAAAGGCTTCAACACATATAATGAATAAATAAGGGGAAAGGGGATCCCCTTGCCTCAAACCTCTTTGAGATTTGAAATTGTGAAAAGGTTGACCATTAATCATAACAGAGAAAGATGTGGTACTGACACAATTTAAAATGAGATGCACCCAGTGATGAGGAAAACCCATAACCTGCAAAATCTTCTCCAGAAAAATCCATTCTACCCTGTCATAAGCTTTTGACATATCAAGTTTCATCCCCATAAAACCCATTTTCCCACCTTTTTTCTTCTTCATATAGTGAAAGCATTCAAAGGCAATCAACGCATTATCTGTAATGAGTCTATTTGGCACAAAAGCACTTTGGGTTTCACTAACAATATCGGGAAGGATCAATTTTAGTCTATTTGCAATAGTTTTTGTAATTATTTTGAAGATAACATTGCAAAGACTAATGGGTCTAAACTCATTAGTATGGGATGGGTTTTTCTTTTTTGGAATATATAAGAACAATGAGAGTTTCATTTAAAAAACTAGGATTCAGACCATCATTAAACACCCTCAAGACAAGGTTGGAAACATCATAACCCACAATATCCCAATATTTCTGGAAAAATAAAGCAGATATACCATTTTCCCCCCGTGCCTTAGTAGGATGCATTTGGAATAGGGCTTGTACCACTTCCTCTTCAGTAAAGGGCCTTAGCAGAATTTCCATGTGCTCCTTGTTAACTCTACAGCCTACTTCCTCAGCCACCTGCTCCACAATAGTTGGGTTCGATGTTGCAAAAATATTAATGAAGTAATCCCCAATTACCTTTATATCATCCTCCTCTGTGAATGTGTTCCCGACATCATCAACTATCCTGTTTATTAAGTTTGTTTGGCTACGTTTAGATGCTTTCTTATGGAAAAACTTCGTGTTCCTGTCACCATACAGTAACCAATCTTCTCGCGATCTCTGTCTCTAGTACAATTCTACCTTTAGCAGCAAATCATCAAGCTCCCTCTCCACCTCCTTCTTTTTCATTTTATTTTCCTCTGTGTTCAGCCCCTGTTGTAGCCTCAGGAGCATTTCCTGTTTCTCCTTAGTGTCCTTTACAATTGCACCATATTTCTTTTTAGACTTAATTATGTCACAAGTCCCTGAAGTTTGAGGTATTTTTGCCAGATACCCTTATTCTTTTTTTTTCCAATGTCTGACTCCCCGAAGTTACTTCTAAGTTTGTCATATACCCCTACTAACAATTCTGGCCAATTTTGCTGACATATAACAACGGAATCCTGATCAGATGCAGGAGGTTGATCATGAGTTAAAAAAAGGATCTTCGACCACGGGGCACCAGGTGCTTAACCTCCTGCGTCTGATCAGGATTTTGATGTTACATGTCTGTAAAATTGGCCAGAATTGATAGTAGGGGTATATGACAAACTCATAAGTAACTTCGGGGAGTCAGACATTGGAAAAAAAAGAATAAGGGTATGTGACAAAAGTACCCCAAACTTCAGGGACTTGTGACATAATTAAGCCTTCTTTTTATTCCATTCCATCAGACTTGACCTCACAGAAGCCAGTTTTGAAGTCACACTGCCACCCTTAAACCATGCATTCTCTACAACAGATTCACATTCATCATCAAGCGCCCACATCTGTTCAAACCTGAAGCATTTTTGCCTTGACATGTTCTGTTTGTTATTACGCATCAAAGTTTAAAAAATAATAGGATTGTGGTCTGACGCATGACGGGCCTTTGAAGTGACTAGGTTTTCCTTCCAAATATTACACCAATCCCTATTCACAAAAGCATGATCAAGGCGCTCCTCAATGCTATCTAGAGATAAACGCTTATGTGTCCTGGTAAAACGGCCACCCATGAAACAGACCTCTTCCAAACCACACAACTCTAACTTTGATCACTCTCTAGCAAGTATACTAGATCGGATAGTAATATAGTCGGTTAAGACCAGATATCGTTCCCACAGGGAATCAGAATTGTTCAATCTATCTCTACCTAAGGTAACATCTAGAATAAAATCTATTTAAATACAAAATTCAGAATTAAATAATTGAAATAAAAAGAAGGATTAATTGCTGGAAAATAAAATAGAATAGAAATTAAATGGAAAAACTTGGTTAGGAACTTAGTATCATTGTATATTCATTTATTTATCATGAATCAATATTTTTCTATTCAAATCAAGAACAAATTCAGAAAATAGCAATTCCTAGATTCCTCTTATGAAATTACTGTTTATTATTCAATTTATTAAATCTTAATTCCTTAGAAATTTAAATCATTGAATAACCTTAATTACGAACAGTGAATATATCAAGTTATATAATAATCCAAAAGCATTCCTACAAGTTGAATCATTATATTGTTCAATTGCATGACCTATTCTATATCCTAATTTTCCAATGCAGATTTAGAAATCCAAAACATAGATTAGCTACTTCTATGCATAACAATAAAATCACAATTAAACACTTGATTTAAATCTGAAAAACATTAATTCATAAAAATAAATTACAAATACAAATCCACCATGTTCCTAACACAAAAGGTTTAGTTACACATAATGAAAGAGAAGAGAAAACAAATAACTATGATATTTATTCCTAAATTACCACAGATATGTGCCTTGAATCTTCAATCTTCTCCGGATTCCTCCTTCGAATGCTCCCAAAAGTGTGCAAAAATCCTTTCTAAAACTAACTATTGAATCCTAATTATTATTCATCTAATGCTAACCTCCTGAAAACTCACTCTAAAACTCATATTAATCCTAAACTAAATAGATAAAATCCTAATCTTATCAAAATCCTTCAAAACTGATCAGAAATTGGCCCAATTGGGCTTTCTCGCACTTGGCGCGCCGAGGCGTGCAGACCAGCACGCCTGGGCGCGCTGTATCTGATAACCCAGTTGTTAACGTGGCTAGCGCGCCTGGGCGCGCAGATCCCGCGCCTGGGCATGCCAAGTAACTTTCGACTCCGTTTCTCTCCGTTCTTGTGCCATTTTCAAGGTCTTCTTGTGCTCTTTTCAGCTCCAATAATATTTTCTCCAATTAAGGCTCCGAAATACCTGAAACATACCCAAAACGGATCAAAACGTTCAAAGGATTCTAATAAACTAAAAATTCCTAAAACTAATACAAAATACCTATATTTACAAGAGAAACAAGCTAAAACCCAAGCAAAAGGAAGTGAAATTAAGCCTTAAAACATCATATATTAGACCTTCTGATGAGCATTTTATTTCCCATTATTCCTTGCATTATTTTACTCCTATTATTGATACTTGTTGCCCATTTGACATTGATTAGCTTGATTTATTGATTTAGAGTTTATTGGACTAATATTCCGAATATTGTTTAATTTGGAATTATTTAGCCTAATTAATTCTATTTCTATTTTCAGGTAATATTTGGCACAAGGACACTTTGGAATGTTTGGAAATGAAGATTGAAGCATTGAAGTGAAGATTGTAATTTGCATTTAGGTCCCTTTTTAATTGTAATTTTTAGAATAGTGTTTCTTAGGACTTGGGCCCATGTTTTAGGCCCATTTTCATGACTAAAGAGGGGAAATTCGTGTAACCCCCAAGACACACTTTCATTTCAGATTTCTCACTCTCTCTCTAGGTTAGAACTTCTCTCTTGGCTCTCCCAAGTGATGGTGGCTGCTAGGGTTTTGTTCTTCCCCATTTCTACTCGTTTTTCTTCATTTATGGCCATGGAAGGCTAGACTTCAAGGGTTAATCCCTTTGGTATTGTATTATCTACTCTTGAGCTCTTGTTATTAATGCAATTTCGTTTTCTCTTCTCTGTTTTCATGTTTATCGATGTGTAGTGGTTTGCTTAATTCCATTTCGTATAGATAATACATGAATATAAATGCTTAATTTGTATTAACTCGTAAAAACTCCAATTCTGGTTTCTGATGCTTAATTAGAAGTTAGGGTTTGGAGTGATAACTGAATTTTCGCTTAGTATTTGGTTATCACGAGTTGGACAGAGGAGAGGAGAGGAATCGATCTTTAGTGAGCTAGGATTGAGTAGTGTACGTAACCAAAGGGGTTTGCCCGCTTTTGTTTCTGATTTTCTTAGTTTTTATATTCTGTTTGTGTTTTGTTCTTCACATTTGTCACACACAAAAACCCCCCCATTTTGCTGCACACTACGTGTTTGATACTTTGCCTAGACCGATATTCGCTGGGAAACGACCTAGGATCTCCTTCCTAGTACTACAGAATAAACACCTTTTATTTTGATCGGGTACGGCCTCGATCAAAATTTGGCGCCGTTGCCGGGGAGTATCGGTTCTTGCCAAAGATCATACAGTAGTTAATTAGATTAGTTAGTGTAGTTAGTGTGTGAATAAGCATTCTGATAACTGATTGAAAGTTGCCCTGTTTGCTGATTTGCTGTTCTGCACAACTGATGTTATTCTAGTGATTCTGTGAGTGCCATTCAACATAGCTGCGGGTGGAATTTTTGCACGAAAATTGGTATCCACACTTGTTTCATCATATATTAGTGTGTTGATGCATCACAGACACTTAGATATGCACTGGTTGTGAGTTCCAGAAAAATTTTCCATGTTTTAGCAGCACTTACTATAAATAGGCATAACTTTTGATCAGGTTGTCGGAATTGGACGAATTTTATATCAAATCGAAGGGAATTTTCTGAATAATCTGATTTTTCTGACTTCGTCAGAAAACCCCTTCGTTTGGATCCTGAAAAAGCCTGTTTACTATTTCTTTTTTATTTTACAAGTTCTATTTTCTTAGTTTTTGGTCACTGTTTTAATTCTTTGACTTGGTTCCCTTTTGAATTTTGTCCTCAAACTTTCTGTGATATGTTTTCATGATTTTAGGGTGCTGAAAAAAATAAAGAAAAAAATTTAAAAAAATAATAAATTTTGTTGCCGATTTTGGTCATGCATATCTGTTACAGTATGCTATGGTTGATGCTGTTCTGTTCAGTACATGACTAGGGGCAACCCAAGTTATTTGCATCCTTACAACCCTGAAATTGATAGAACTTATCACAGATTAGTTAGACAAAATAGGAATCAGTCATTAGGTAGTGAGTCAGAGTCATCTTATAGTCCATCTAATTCTGATTCTGTTTCTATTTCTTCTATTCCTTCTACTTTTATTCAATCTGATTCTATACATTGTGATAACATGGCTCAACCCCCACCAAGGGAAAGGACACTTAGGGAGCTGGCTGCACCTGACTTCACTATTGAAGACTCGTGTATCCGGTATCCTGATGAGGATGTTCCTTTTGAGCTTAGAACAGGACTAATCCATTTGTTGCCCAAGTTTCATGGTCTTGCAGGTGAGGATCCTCATAAGCATCTCAAGAAATTCCATATAGTGTGCACCACAATGAAACCACATGATGTGCAAGAGGATCATGTCTGTCTCAGAGCATTTCCACATTCCTTAGAGGGTCTAGCACAAGATTGGTTATCTGACTTGGCCCCTGGTTCCATCACAAGCTGGGATGACTTGAAGAGGGCATTTCTGGAAAAATTCTTCCCTGCAAATAGGACCACTGCAATCAGAAAGGAAATTTCTGGTATCAGGCAACAACATGGAGAGAGTCTCTATGATTATTGGGAGAGATTCAAGAGGTTGTGTGCTTCCTGCCCTCACCATCAGATCTCAGAGCAGCTTCTCATCCAGTACTTTTATGAAGGTCTCAACTTCATGGAAAGAAACATGGTAGATGCTGCAAGTGGTGGTACATTGGGAGATATGACACCCTTACAAGCCAGGAGCAAAATTGAGAAGATGGCTTCCAATTGTCAACAATTCCATGCAAGAAGCAACAGTGATGCAATAGTTGTGAGGGATGTAAATGATGTTGGTGCAGACTCGGGCAAGGTTGAGAAGCTTGAGCAGAAAATTGATTCTCTCACAACATTGGTCACACAATTGGCTGTCAATCAGAAAAAGATGATACTTCCTGCTAGAGTGTGTGGCATATGCACATCCATTGAGCACCCCACAGATGCATGCCTTTCCCTTCAGCAGCAACAGCCGATGACAAGTGGTGACCAACCCGAGGCCTATGCAGCAAACATATACAACAATAGAGGCCCACAACAACACAATCATGACCTCTCTTCCAATAGATACAACCCTGGATGGAGGAACCATCCCAATCTGAAGTGGTCTGATCAACAACAACAGCAACCTCCTCCTCCTAATGTTCCATTTCAGAACACCGCTGGACCGAGTAGACCACCATATGTACCTCCTCCAATCCAGCAGCAAAGGCAACAACAACAGCAGCAAGTGGTTCATCCTGCACCATCAGCCCCTCCATCCAACCAACCTACCTTGGAGGAGTTGGTGAGGCAAATGACCATGCAAAACCTCCAATTTCAACAAGAGACTAGAGCATCCATTCAGAGACAAGAGGCATCCATTCAGACTTTGACAAATCAGATGGGTCAAATGGCAACTTCTCTCAACAACTTGCAATCTCAAAATTCTGACAAGTTGCCATCCCAAACTGTGATCAACCCTCAGAATCAGAATGTGAGTGCCATCAACCTGAGGTCGGGAAAGCAGATTGTCACACCCACACCACAACCTCACCTCAACAATGATGCTCTAGCTTCCTCTAAAGGGAAGAGCCAAGTGGTAGATGAAGGTGAGCATGCTAGCACCAAAGAGAATCATCCAACTCAACCCTCCTCGACTTCAACCACAAGCCCTGCTGTTGTCCTACAACCTCCTCCTGTTCCTCTTCCATTCCCACCAAGAGTGCCTCAAAACAAAAGGGTGGAAGAGGTGGACAAGGACATTCTTGACACATTCAGGAAGGTGGAAGTCAACATACCCCTTCTTGATGCAATAAAACAGATTCCAAGGTATGCGAAGTTCCTTAAGGAGTTGTGCACTCATAAGAGAAGACTCAAGGGCAATGAGAGGATAAGCATGGGAAGGAATGTCTCCGCTCTCATGGGTAAACCTATCCCTCACATTCCTGAAAAATGTAAGGATCCTGGAACTTTCTCTATACCTTGCATCATAGGCAATGTTAAGTTTGAAAATGCTATGCTAGATTTAGGAGCATCCATAAATGTCATGCCTATGTCTGTTTTTAAGTCTCTTTCTCTTGGACCTCTTCAACCTACGGGTGTAGTGATTCAATTGGCAAATAGAAGTACTGCCCACCCCGCAGGTTTGATAGAGGATGTCTTGGTTCGGGTTGAAGAGTTGATCTTCCCTGCTGATTTTTACATACTTGATATGGAAGATGACTCTCCCCGTAATGTTGTTCCTATTATTTTGGGGAGGCCATTTTTGAAAACAGCCCGAACCAAGATAGATGTGCATTCAGGTTCACTTTCCATGGAGTTTGATGGCAGTGTGATCCGATTTGACATTTTCCATGCTATGAAACATTTTCCTGAGGATCACTCTGTTTTCCATGTGGACTTGCTTGATGATTTGATAGATGAGCATATGCTTGACATTTTGCATCATGATTTTGAATTGCCATCTTTCACTGATTCATTTACTTGTCCATCATGCACTAACTCTGGATGGTGCACCGCATGCACTGAAATAGCTCAGTTTCTAGACTCTGCCACTGCATCTGATGATTCATATGTTATAGATTCAGATTATGCCAACCCTAACCCCATATCTGTTATGCATGAGTCTGATTCACTTGTTCAGGTGCAGGCAGCAGAATCCATTTCTGTTGTCCCTTTAGTTCCATCTATTATGCAGGCACCCTCATTGGACCTGAAGCCCCTCCCTCCTCATCTCAAATATGCTTACTTGGAGGATGAGCAGAAACTCCCAGTGATCATCTCTACCTCACTTTCTGTTGATCAAGAGGAGAAACTGCTGGATGTGATAAGAAAGAACAAGAGGGCAATTGGATGGACTTTAGCGGATATTCCTGGAATTAGCCCCTCCATGTGCATGCACCGCATTTTGTTGGAGGATGGGACTAAACCAGTGAGACAACCCCAAAGACGATTGAACCCCCAGATTCTTGATGTGGTTAAGAAAGAAGTCACCAAGCTGCTCCAAGCAGGTATCATCTACCCAATTTCAGATAGCACTTGGGTGAGCCCGGTGCAAGTTGTCCCCAAGAAGTCTGGTGTCACAGTTGTCAAAAATGAGAAGGATGAGCTGATTCCCACTAGAGTGCAGAACAGTTGGAGAGTCTGCATTGATTACAGAAAGCTCAACCAGGCGACTCGCAAGGATCATTTCCCTCTCCCCTTCATTGATCAGATGTTGGAGCGCCTGGCAGGTAAATCTCATTATTGCTTCTTAGATGGATTCTCTGGTTATTTTCAAATTTGTATTGCACCAGAGGACCAACATAAGACCACATTTACCTGTCCTTTTGGCACATTTGCATATAGAAAGATGCCTTTTGGCCTATGCAATGCTCCTGCCACATTTCAAAGATGTATGATGAGTATTTTCGCTGACTTGCTCGAGCATTGCATAGAGGTCTTCATGGATGATTTTAGTGTTTATGGCTCCTCATTTGATGCATGTCTTGATAATTTGACTAAGGTGCTTAACAGGTGCATTGAGACTAACCTTGTCTTGAATTTTGAAAAATGCCACTTCATGGTAGAACAAGGCATAGTCTTAGGGCACATTGTTTCGCACAAGGGCATAGAAGTTGACCCTGCTAAGCTGCATGTAATATCACATTTGCCTTACCCCTCTTGCGTGCGAGAGGTGCGTTCTTTTCTTGGTCATGCAGGTTTCTATCGCAGGTTTATTCAGAACTTTAGCAACATTGCCCTTCCTCTTTCCAAGTTGCTTCAAAAGGATGCCCCATGGGAATTTGGAGACCAATGCAAGAGGGCATTTGATGAATTGAAGAAAGCACTAACCACCACTCCCATCATCCAACCACCTGATTGGACCCTCCCATTTGAGCTCATGACTGATGCTTCAAATTATGCTTTGGGAGCAGTTCTCTCCCAAAGGGTTGGTAAGCTGTCGCATGTGATTTATTATGCTTCTAGGACTTTAGATGCAGCACAGGTTAATTACACAACAACTGAAAAAGAACTTTTGGCTATTGTTTTTGCACTTGACAAGTTTAGATCATATTTGCTTGGTTCTAAGGTTGTAGTGTACACTGATCATGCTGCTCTGAAGTATCTTTTGAAAAAGACAGATTCCAAACCTAGGTTGATTAGGTGGATGTTGCTCCTCCAGGAGTTTGATCTTGAGATTCAGGATCGGAGTGGTGCGCATAACCTTGTCGCAGACCACTTGAGCAGGATAGAGAGAGAGGAGGATGCATTTCCTATCCGGGATAACTTCCCGGATGAGCAGCTTTTATCTTTACATGTTTCCCATCCCCTTCCCCAAACTCCTTGGTTTGCAGACATTGTTAATTATCTCGTTGCTTCTGTTTTTCCTGCCTTGGCATCCAAAGCTCAAAGAGACAAATTAAAGAGCGATGCCAAGCATTATGTATGGGATGACCCCTATTTATGGCGTTTTTGCAGTGATCAGGTCATTCGCAGGTGCATTCCAGACCAGGAGATCCAATCGGTTCTCCAATTTTGCCATGCTTCACCAGTGGGAGGCCACCTTGGTACTCAAAGGACAGCACGAAAGGTGCTGGATTCTGGATTTGGCCTACCATTTTCAAGGATGCGAGCAACATCTGCAGCTCGTGTGAGCAGTGTCAAAGAGCAGGAGGCGCCCTATCTTGGAGGCAACAGATGCCGCAACAACCTATGTTGTTTTGTGAGGTGTTTGACGTCTGGGGTATAGATTTCATGGGCCCCTTTCCTGTTTCTTTTGGTTTTTATTATATCTTACTTGCTGTGGATTACGTATCCAAATGGGTGGAAGCTAAGGCCACCAGGACTAATGATGCTCAGGTTGTTGTAGATTTTGTCAGGTCTAATATCCTTTGCAGGTTTGGCATACCTAGAGCCATAGTCAGTGACCAAGGCACACACTTCTGCAATAGATCCATGCAAGCTTTGCTCAAGAAGTATGGGGTTGTGCACAAAGTCTCTACACCCTATCACCCCCAAACCAACGGGCAAGCGGAGATTTCAAATAGAGAGATCAAGCGGATTTTGGAGAAGATGGTGAAGCCTAATAGAAAGGATTGGAGCACACGATTGGAGGATGCTCTATGGGCCCATCGGACCGCTTACAAGGCACCCATAGGGATGTCACCCTATCGGGTTGTCTTTGGTAAGGCGTGCCACCTGCCTGTGGAGATAGAGCACCGTGCATATTGGGCTGTGAAGCAATGTAACTTAGCTCTTGATCAAGCGGGTGAGGAGAGGAAGCTGCAGTTGAGTGAGCTAGATGAGATCCGCTTGGAGGCCTATGAGAACTCCAAATTCTACAAAGAGAAGACCAAGAAGCTTCATGATAACTCCATTTCCAGAAAGGAGTTCTTGGTTGGTCAAAAAGTTTTGCTCTACAACTCTAGGCTTGGACTCATGAGTGGAAAGCTCCGCTCTAAATGGATTGGACCGTTTGTAGTCACCCAAGTGTTTCCTTATGGCACTGTGGAGATCAAGAGTGAGTCCACGAACAAGAGCTTCAAAGTCAATGGCCACCGACTCAAGCCTTTCCTAACCACCCCTTCTTTGGATGATGCACCTGTGGAGGAGGCCTCATTGGTCGACCCCACTTTTGAACAACCATGACTTAGGGAGTCTCCTTTTCTCCTTCCTTACTCTTTTTATTACACTTGTCTATATCTGTCTGATTCTGCTATTTGTGTTCCATTGAGGACAATGTGTGATTTAAGTGTGGGGGGGAGAGTAGTTTAGGTTGCATATTTTGCTTTGATTTTTTTTTAGGTTTTGCTTAGTTTTGGGCATTTTCTTGCATGTTTTTGCTTCATTTTAGTAGAGTTTTGGTATCTTGTGTCTGAATTCATGCATTTCTGTGTGTAAAGTTGCTTTTGATAATTAAGAGGTGGTAACACTGTGATAGAATTGTCCCTTTTGTGAGGATTTGAGCCTTAATTGTGGGTGGATTGCTATATATGCCACCTAATTTTCTTTCATGTGTGATTGCACTCTGGATTACTTGCACTCTAGAACTTGACTTGACTCTTGTTGATACTTGATTGCTCATGCACATTTTGAAATGATTTAGGCACTTTCTTTCTTGAATAAGCTACTAGCCATATGAGCCTACCTTGAATGAATGTATCCTTTGCTAGCCCCTTTGAGCCTTTTTATCCCTTTCCTTGTTCTTTAGCTCATTACAAGCCTATGACTGAAAAACCATGATTGTCCTAACCTTAGGGAATTTTGGAGCTTTGGAATTGTTTTGGGAATGGGTATTAGGTAAGAAGTGTGCTTTATGCTTTAATTGGTTGAGTTCTTGGTTTTGCCTCATTGGTTGTTATAGTTATGGCTTCATCTTCATGCCATTTGTGTTGTTTCTTCTTTTCTTTTTGTATATCTCTCAAAAACAAAAAAAAAATAGAAGACAAAAATACAAAAAAAAAAAAATGCAAAAATAAAAAGAAAAAAAAAGAAGAGAAAAAAAGTGAATAAAAGGTTGTTGAGGCAAAGAGGATTGGAATTAGTGGTAGTTGATTTTGGGGTGGATTTTGCTTACTTTTTACTTATTCCCCATTGCTCCTCTATTCCTTTGGTTTTAGCTACATTCCCATATTTTTATCCTACCTTGTCCTTGGCCCCATTACAACCCTTAAAAGACCTTTTGATCATTTTGTGCATGTGTGTTGATGGTTGATGTTAGAGGCTTGTCAAGCTTATGGTTGTGTTTGTTTTTCATGATGTGCCTTGAGTGTAAATAATGATTAACCCCAAACACTTGAGTGTAAACACTTTTGAGTGATCCTTGTGAGTTTCTATCATCTTTGTGACTATCCTCTTGATGTCATTGGTTTCTTTGCATACTTGAAGTAATTGGATGATGTTCGCGGATGCTTTGACTCTTTGATCCTTAACCATTTTGTGTGCTTGAGTTTTCCCATTTCTTTGCATTTTCTAGAATTCATTGTGAAGTATGTAATCTCTTAGGTTTGCATTTCTTAGTTGTAGTCATCTTGTTGCATGATTCACTTTGGTGCATATTGATCTTCATAGTCCTATCTTTTGGTTTTGCCCAGGAGTGCAAAAGGATAAGTGTGGGGGTATTTGATGAGCATTTTATTTCCCATTATTCCTTGCATTATTTTACTCCTATTATTGATACTTGTTGCCCATTTGACATTGATTAGCTTGATTTATTGATTTAGAGTTTATTGGACTAATATTCCGAATATTGTTTAATTTGGAATTATTTAGCCTAATTAATTCTATTTCTATTTTCAGGTAATATTTGGCACAAGGACACTTTGGAATGTTTGGAAATGAAGATTGAAGCATTGAAGTGAAGATTGTAATTTGCATTTAGGTCCCTTTTTAATTGTAATTTTTAGAATAGTGTTTCTTAGGACTTGGGCCCATGTTTTAGGCCCATTTTCATGACTAAAGAGGGGAAATTCGTGTAACCCCCAAGACACACTTTCATTTCAGATTTCTCACTCTCTCTCTAGGTTAGAACTTCTCTCTTGGCTCTCCCAAGTGATGGTGGCTGCTAGGGTTTTGTTCTTCCCCATTTCTACTCGTTTTTCTTCATTTATGGCCATGGAAGGCTAGACTTCAAGGGTTAATCCCTTTGGTATTGTATTATCTACTCTTGAGCTCTTGTTATTAATGCAATTTCGTTTTCTCTTCTCTGTTTTCATGTTTATCGATGTGTAGTGGTTTGCTTAATTCCATTTCGTATAGATAATACATGAATATAAATGCTTAATTTGTATTAACTCGTAAAAACTCCAATTCTGGTTTCTGATGCTTAATTAGAAGTTAGGGTTTGGAGTGATAACTGAATTTTCGCTTAGTATTTGGTTATCACGAGTTGGACAGAGGAGAGGAGAGGAATCGATCTTTAGTGAGCTAGGATTGAGTAGTGTACGTAACCAAAGGGGTTTGCCCGCTTTTGTTTCTGATTTTCTTAGTTTTTATATTCTGTTTGTGTTTTGTTCTTCACATTTGTCACACACAAAAACCCCCCCATTTTGCTGCACACTACGTGTTTGATACTTTGCCTAGACCGATATTCGCTGGGAAACGACCTAGGATCTCCTTCCTAGTACTACAGAATAAACACCTTTTATTTTGATCGGGTACGGCCTCGATCACCTTCATCACACCCCCAAACTTAGCATTTTGCATGTCCCAGGCAAAAGTAAAATAAAAATTCATAAACACAAGATTACCTTCTAAATCAAAATGTACAACACCTAATTTAAGACTTCGACTCATCAACACAGCCACATATTTACACAAGCTATTAATATATCAAAACTTGGTTAAAGAAACAAAACCAATCAAAACTCAGAACTAGTGAACACTCTCAACATCTCAGTGTATATCTCTCATGTGTATCAAGGGTATTAACAATTCACTCAAATTCATACAATAGTAAAGTGTTACCATAAGCTTGACCATAGACCAAAATCTCCACTGAAATTATTAAAAACATGCACAAATCAAAAGGTCTTTAATTTGGTTGTAACGTGGCCATGGCTAAAAGTGTCAAGGTGGGATAAAAGAAAGAAGGGATGAAACTAAGGGCTAAAATGCAGAACAAATTTCCCTCTAAAAATTATGAATGAGCAATGAATACTATTGTTGACACCCAATTTTGTCCGGGGTCAAAAATATTATTTTGTAAAAATTTTGGGTTAATTAAATTTTTATTCTCAAATTTGTATAATTAAATAAATAGTGAGAAAAAATAAAAAAAACTTGTTTGAATGTATTATTAGTGTGTATTGAGTTATTTTAAAAAAAAGTTTTAAATAAAAGGTTTTTTTTTTAAAAAAAAAAAAGAGGAAAGGGGGTTTGGGCCGTTTGGCCCAAACTAAGTTTTAAAACCTAAACCTAATAATGCCTAACTCATGGCAACAACGTGCAGCAAGCAGCAAGTAGCCGCTGCTGCTGCTTCGTTGTTTTCTTCCTTTTTTTTCTCAGATAAAAAAAAATCTAAATCCCCAAATCATTCTCAATCTCCAATCAATTTTTCATCTCCTACAATGTTTCTCCTTATCTCAACGTTATCAATAGATTGATTCGTTTTTTTTATTTCCCTGCTCAACTCCTTGTTGCATGTCCATATTCCATAATGCAATCTTTTTCTTCTCTTCTTCTCCTGGGAAATCTGCGTTCGGATTTAAAGTTTGATTCGAACCAAAATTAAGTGATTCGGTTAATATTGTTCTTTGCAAAGTTCTACTCCTATAAATAGGGCTTCAATAATCAGAGAAGAACAGCGAAAAAAAAATAAAAAAAGAGAGAACGAAATAAAAAAAAATACAGAGAGCAAAGGGTGGACAAAAAATAGAGAATATAGAAAGGAGAAGAAGAGTAAGGCAGTGAAGAACAGGGGACAGTACAGAAGCCACAGCATATTAACTTGATCAGTATTCATTCCAAATAGGTTTTTATTTTGTATTTTCATCAATTCAATATATTATTCTTTATTATTTATTTTCAATTTACTTTGGTATTGTAATTGATTTCTGGTTCAAGGATTTGTGAAATGATGATAGCTTTTCCCTTTACTAGAGTAATTGTTTTAAGGCTTTACTAGAGTAATTGTTTTAATAGCGTAATTGTTTTCCTTTTTCCATTGAATTTGTGAAATGATTCAGTTGTTTTAATTGTTTTTATTTTGTATTTTCTGGTTTAATGGTTGTGATGCTGCACGGGTTCCCTCCATGGAATATAAATTGCCACTTGCTAGTTATGATGCTGCACTGGTTTGGCTTGTTATTATTTGTGATGCTGCACGCCACTTGCTAGTATTGTTTTAAGGTCTTATAGGTTGATTGATGTATTGTTCCATCATCAGCTAGTAGTGTTGGCTCTCGTTTCTTTTCTGATCTTTTGACTAATTACAAGATTTAGTTTAAGGATTCTCTAATTTTCTATTATATATCATAATAAGTAATTTGGTTTGATTCAAGTAAAAATAAGTGATTTAATTCATTACGTATTTAGCTGAATTTATTAATTGTGTTTTGGAAAGTCAATTTTTCTCACCTAAAGGTAACATATTGGTGAGATCTTTTGGGCTTCCTCTCCACACTCAAAAAATGAGTATTACATAATTCCAATTTGAGAAACAATAGCCTATCATACGCCTTTGTTTAGTTTATGTTGTTTATTGATTTAGTGTAATGCCACGCTAGTTAAAGTAGTTTTGCCGATGACAGAAAATTGGAAGATAACCGGAGTGACGGTTATGTAGAATCTATCCGATAGTCTTGAGGCATGTTTGTTATCAGATTTGACCATGAGTATTGGTTGGATTTGATTTTCAAATTTAAAATAATAAAATCATACTAAAATACGCTTTTGTTATACATTAAGAATATTTCAAAACTTTGCCGAGGACAGAAAAATTAGGAAATGACCGTGGTTACGGTTACATAAAATTTTACCTAATTATCTTGAGGCATATTTTTTTTGTATTAGAGTTGGCCATGAATGTTGGCTAAATCTAAATGGCAAAAAAAATCAAAGTAAATATTTCGTTAAATCCTTTTTTTAGTGTTAAAATCAATGTGAATAAATTCATTAATCCTCAACCGTTATAACAATGGTGAATATAAACAATTAAAAATAATTATTTCAAAGATAATAGTTTTGCTTACAAGTTTAGAATTTTTTTTTACCGCAACACAATTTTATATCGAAAAGGAAATTTTGTAAATAAATCATTTTGAAATAATTTTTAGAACTAATTTTTATTGCTATAAATCTTTATTAAAATAGAATTTTAAATTCACCATTGTTATATCCAAATGTTATAGGATTTGATTTTATTCCACAGAAAAATTGCTATTTTGGCAACCTATTTCTCTATCATAGTCATTTATCATCTTTGATAATATGCTGATAAAAATGGGACATATAAAATAAAAAAAATAATAAATATTTTTTTTAATATTAATAATTGAAAACCAAACCAAATTAATCAAGCGAATAATGTAGACCAAATAGGTAACCGTTCTTAGAACGGACGTGGTAGGGTGCTAATACCTTCCCTGCTCGTAATCAACCCCCTAATCCAAACTCTGATATGCAGACCATTTTTTTAGGTGTCCAATTGCACCATTCCATTTTTATGGATAAATCAATTGGTGGCGACTCCAAATCTCTTTAATTAATTAAATTAATTAAATAATTAATTTTTTCATATTTTTTCGCGGCGCCCTTCGGGACGGTTGCGACAACTATGAGGACTCACACTGTAACACCCCAATTTGGATTTAGAATTTTCACCAAAAATTTGCACCATTTTTTTTTATAATAAACATTTCCAAAGTCAGTTCATTTAATTTCTTTTACAAAAAGGTTTTCATACAACAGTTTGATTCATTTGTTTACAAAAATGATTTGATACTCAAACTCGCATCATAAAAATTCTATTTCCAAAAAGAGATGTTATCCTCCAACACATTTCCAAAACTCATTTTCCCAATGTCATATTTTTGCGGAAAACAGTTTAATCACTTTAGGAACATAATACGTAACCAAAATAACTTCTTTCATTTAAAATAATCATTTATTACATCAGGGGTTACATTCGGGATAGAGTAATCATGTCCTACTCATCTAAGGATGGAATACAAAACAAGAACTATTAAATCTTAGACTACTAGTCTTCATTGCTATCCTCCATCACAAGTATCTGAAAGATTCCTCGGCTTGCCGCTTTTGCATCCTCCTCATAAATATACTTCATCTCACGATCATCTTCCAACTTAAGCAACCACAACTTGAAATGCTACTTGATCTGACATCTGTGAACATTGTCCCAATGTCCACAAACAAGGGAAGAAGAGAGAGTTAGCGATCAGAACGAATAAGTTCGTCGACGGCATGGACTTATTCCATGGATCGCACTAGAACCAAACACATACAACCTAACATTATAACCTCTTCTCTTCCAAATAACATCAGATCATATTATTACAACTTTATCCTCTTTACAACTTTTATCTATACGACTTTATCACATAACTTAATATTATTCTTTTAAATATACCATACAATTATTTTGGAAAAGTGGAAAATTTCAAAAGATGAATTTCGGGGACGAAATTCCTTTTAAGTGGGGGAGTAGTGTAACACCCCTAATTTTCGTCTCCCAAATAACCAAGAAATTAATTATAACAATTATTTTATAATTGATTTATATTAGTTTTGAAGGTTTTAGTTTTTGTACATTATGTGTTTTTATATAAAAATATGAGATATATTTTTATATGGTTATTTTGTACAAAAATGTGAATATTGTAAATTAGCCCTTGGGTTGGGACCTAATTGCAATATTAAAAAGGTTTTTGAAGAAAGAGTAATTAAATTATTAATTTTTGAATTTTATCAGTATGTAACCGATTATAAGGGCTGTGTAACCGGCTACACGATGAACTCAGAAATGGGGATTAGTGCGTTTGATGAGTAATCACCCAATTAATCCAGAAATCGCCACGAAACCAGCCTCGGATCAATGGAGAACACACGTCGGTATGCATGTTACTCCAATTCGTCTATAAAAGGCTGAATTTCTGAGGATTTGGGGTTGATTTCTGCATTTGGTGTTGAAGAGAGGCTGATTAGGGTTTCTGATTCGTGTGGGTAAATTCTTCTTCTTCTCTGAGTGTTGATAAGCGAGTGATACACCATTACAAAGCTTGAATCAAGGGCTTTGTATTGAGATAAAGTTTGTGAGTTGAGAGTTCCTGAGCTAGGAGAAATCGATTCATGAAGTTGGAGATTCAAAACTGTCACAGTTCTGTATTGGGTTTCTGGAACTGACTTTGAACTTCGATTTTGGTAAGCTCAAGCTTTCTCTTGTTCTAGACTTGGTTTCCTTTCAAAGTTCATGTTGCATGGTTTTAATAATGACCATTTTCCCTAATTTCCATGTCCATTTCATGTTCCAAATTCCTTGATCAATCTACCCTGTCAAAACGGTTCTGGTTTGAGGAGGAGCTTTGGGTGGTTGGTGTTCTACCTCAAATCTCTGCTCAAATCTTGTTCAAGCACGAACCTAAGGTAAGGGGGAAGCTTACTATTTGCTAGAATGAGAATAAATTGTGGTAGAATATAGGATGAGTCACCAAGAGACTCAAAGGGCATAAGTTGAAATGGTTAAATGGCTTGGAGGCCAATTTGAGCTCAATTGATGTTTTGAGCAATGTTATCTGAATGCATGCAAGCTATGTTGATGTTGATTTCATGACTTACTTGGATATTATGTGAATTGATGCATTAAGTTGTGAAATATGTGGAATTATGTGCAATTTGTGTATCCAAATTGAATGCATGCAAGATAGATATGTTTCTGTGTTTAAACATATTTATTTAAGGTATATGTACTCTGTTAAAGGTTGAAATTTGGTTAGATTTGAGTAGTGAAGAGAATGGTTTGTTAAAACTCATGTTTTAGTGTCAGACTGCATAATCTAACCGGTTACTCGATATTCGTAACCGGTTAGACCCTGTTAAAATGCAAAAGAAAATAAGTTTACAAAATCAGCATTGTGGTCTTATAAATCCTACTCAAATCTAGGCCTTAATTTCATGGAAAACAATCTGAAAATAAGTTGATTTCACTGTTATAGTTCAGATTGCAGTTAAAGAGTTAATACCTTAAGGTAATGAGATAGTTTCAAGAGGAAATTATGCTCATTGGACAATGAAATGTGATTTAGGCTTTTGAATGATATAAACAGTGGTTTTGAGGTATAAACATTGTTAAACTGGTTTATGGATTGGGTAGGGAATTCAAGAAAATGGGTTTTCTGAATTACAATGGAAAATAGTTCAGGTCTGTAATTCTAACCGGTTAGCCTGGAACTGTAACCGGTTAGTACCTGAATCTGAAAAATAAAAAGTTAAGTTTTTGAATACCATTGACTTTGTTTTACCAATCTAAGTTTAAGGGCATGTCTTGAGATAATTCAAAAGAGAATTTTGTGTCAAAGACTATACCTCAAATAAATCGTTCAAAAGAGAAATTGGAATATTTCTAAATCACAATAATTAATGGAAAGACCAACCTTAGTAATTATGTATGCGATGCATGCATAGAGAAAGGTGATGAAATAGGTTGGCAAGGATTGTTTGTGATGTTCGGGGTACACGACCCTGTACTCTAGGAGTACTAAACTGATGCAACCAACTTGATGACACATTATGGGAATGTGGCCATTGTCTGGGACATCGTTTCTTGGACACGTTCTGGGAACGTGATGCACACTCTGGGAGTGGTGCTTGATTATATTCCAAGTATGGGTTGCGATACGTTCTGGGAACGTATGTTAGTGTTCTGGGAACACGTTGGTATAATAATGGAATTAAAGATAAAACCAACCTTGATGATTGTGCATTCATATAGAATGGAAGTTTGGTTGGTAGGAACGTTTATCATATTCTGGGAATATGAGGAGGGTACTCCGGGAGTACCAAATTATAACCTACTTGATGACACATTATAGATATGTGGCCAGTGTCTGGGACCTGGTTTTATACGTTCTGGGAACGTATGTTAGTGTTCTGGGAACACATTGATATGCAACCTACTTGATGACACATTATAGATATGTGGCCAGTGTCCGGGACCTGGTTTTTATGCGTTCTGGGAACATAGTGCACACTCTGGGAGTGGTGCTATTTATCCAAGTATGGTTTGCTACACGTTCTGGGAACGTGGTGCACACTCTGGGAGTGATGCGTATTATCCAATTATGGTTCGGCATTACGTTCTGGGAACGAATGTCGGTGTTCCAGGAACACAAGGGTGTATTGGATGGACGTCCAAGATGGACTTTTAGAGGCCTCAGTTGTGGAAGGAAATCATGCATCATGCCACCTGCATTGAAAGAATTGTTATGATTAACCGGGTGTGCTCATATGATTATGCATCATGATTTGCTACATGTTAACTTGTGGATGTTAGTTTTATTCTCATTTGATTATGCGAATATGTATATCTAACCCCCATGCCCTTATTAGGTGTTAATCGTGCATCTAGCTTGCACAAGAATCAGTAAAGGGAGGTGTCCCTTAGGTGCATGCAGAGTATAGAAAGTGTGGGTTGGGAACCCGTTGTGCAGATATCGAGGATCCGTCCAGAAGGATGTTTGGACAAAGGACCAGTGACCAGCTCTATAACATTTCTATTTTTAATAGAACTTATATGATACATATTTTGGAAAAAGGTATCATAAGAGGAATTCAGTTTCATAATTATACTTATTTGGTATTAATGGACTTGTTACACTTGATATATTTTGGGGGTACAATATGATGATTTTACTATGTTTCCGCAAACTCTGATTTTGGTAGTCAACCTTTATCATTGATCAAGTGTTTCTGAAATTAAATTTTCAAGGGAAGGGAAAATTCTTATTTTCAGATCTTTTTCCAACGATAACAAGTCCAAGTTTTCATAAACTTCTTACTTTTCTTATAAAGTAAGATGATATACAAGGAGTGTTACAAAAAGAAGTATTTCAACATTAGGAAAGGATAACAATAATAATAATAAGGTTAGAAAAGAAAGGAGCATTAAGTTGAAGTTGGGAACAGGCCGGAAAAATAGATGATTCAGTACTAAAACATAACAAAGGGTAGAAAATTAAAATAAAAGATTTGAGACTCGAAACACAATTTCCACCGTTGGATATGAAGATATGATTTTTAGGAAGCTGCTCGTCAAATTTGGGAAAGATCTGACGGTTAACGAAGGAGATATAGCATGGTCAACCCAGAGTCAGCAGACTCGCGCCCCAGGCACGAGTAGCCGCGCCCCAGGCGCGCGATGAGCATCAGACCTGGACCAAAATGACCCTCGTGCTCAAGCGCCGAGGGCCGCGCTCAAGCGCGACTGCGTTTTTAAAACGCGAACAGGGAGGTTTGAAATAGAGCTGTCAAAATGGGTCGGGCCAACCGGGCCGGGCCAAAAAGCCCGAAAAATTATAGGGCTTGGGCTTCATAATTTGGGGCATTTATGCAAACCGGGCTATTCAGCCCGGTCCGGCCGGGTTTTAAAAAAATCGGGCTCGGGCCGGGTAAGCCCGGCCGGGTTCGGGCCTAATAAATAATAAAAAAAAACTTAATTTTCCGGTTTCCTTCACCGGTTCCCCAAGTCCAACACTCCAACGGCCCAGTGCAATACTCCAAAGTCCTCTTCCTCTAATTCTCTAAACGACTAAACCTAATCTTTCTAGTTTCTCCATACTCCAGCAGTCCAGCAGCAGCCACCGCCCACCACTCCACCAGCAGCTTTTGTTTTTCTTCTCTCTCAGTCTCTCTAAATCTCTCTCGATCTCTCACTCTCTCCTTTGCACCACACGTCCACACCACCACAGTGCCACACCACCGCACGACCAGCCAGTCCCACGAGGCACCACCACCGCGATTCCGCGACCACCACAACGGTCTACACTCCACAGTCCACGACTCCACGAGACCACGACTCCACACCACCAGCCACCAGGTTTTTTTTTCCTTCATTTTTTTTGGTTTTTTATTTTCTTTTGCTTTGCTTTTTTTTCCTAGTTCGTTTAATTTTTTTTTCTGGTTTGTTTATTTTTTTGCTTAGTTTTTTTTGGTTTTTTATTTTCTTTTGCTTTGCTTCGTTTTTTCTAGTTCGTTTTTCTGGTTTTTTTAATTTCTGGTTTGTTTATTTCTTTTGCTTTGCTTCGTTTTTGTTTTTTTTGGTTTTTTATTTTCTGGTTTTTTGCTTTGCTTCGTTCTTTCTAGTTCGTTTATTTTTTTTCTGGTTTTTTTTATTTTTTTCTTCTTTTTTTTCTAGTATATTTGTATTTTTATATGTGCATTTGTTGCTGTCTTTTTTTTTCTGGTATGTAATATACTGATGTTGGCTAAATTTTTTTATTTGTAGTTTGCTATGGATTCTAGTGTTCATGCTGTGGATTCCAGTGTTGGTGATTGTGAGATTATCTCAACTTCAGCATCAGCAGAGGGCAACCAAAACCAAAAGCCTGAGGAGAAAGAGAAAAAGGGAACCGAGGCTGCTTCTGAACCAGCACCTCACAACAAGGGTAAATCTCAAACTTTTGAATGTTGGAATTATCTCGAAAGACTTGGTATTATAGATGGAAAAGAACTTTGTGTGTGCATAATATGTAAAAGTAGGTTGTCTTGTGCAACGAAGAATGGAACTTCTCATTTGGTTCGTCATGTTGACCGTTGTTTAAGGAATGCTAATAAAAATCAGGATGTGGGGGGATTATTACTTGATGGGGTTGGAGGATTAAAAAAGAGAAAATTTGACCCTAAAGTAAACCGTGAGCTTATATCTGAGCTTATCATTTCTCATGGTGTTCCATTTTCTATTGTTGAGTGGAGAGCATTTAGAAAATATCAAAAATATTTGAATGAAGATTGCAAGTTTATTACTAGGAATACTGCAAAAAGTGATGTGATGAAACTTTATGAGGTTGAAATACAAAAGTTAAAATCACAGTTGCTTGAAATTCCTGGTAGAGTGTGCTTAACCTCTGATTGCTGGACTTCTTGTACTAATCTTGGTTTTATATCTTTGACTGCACATTATGTGGATAAGAATTGGAAACTTAACAGTAAAATTCTTGCCTTTTCTCATTTGAAACCACCCCATACTGGCCAAGAATTAGCATTGAAGGTGATGGAATTTTTGGTTGATTGGGGAATAGAAAAAAAAGTTTTTTCACTCACCTTGGACAATGCATCTTCTAATGACAGTTTGCAAACCTATCTAGTTCAGCATTTAGGGCTAGCAAACGATTTGTTGCTCAATGGAGAATTTTTTCATGTAAGATGTTGTGCTCACATCTTGAACCTTATTGTTCAAGATGGTTTGAAAGTGATAGTTGATGCCCTGCAAAAAATTAGACAAAGTGTCAAATATGTTAGGGTTAGTGAGAGTAGAACAAGACTTTTTTTTCACTGTGTTGCATTGGTGGGTGGGATTGATACATCTGTGGGGTTGAAATCGGATTGCATTACTAGATGGAACTCCACTTATCACATGCTTGAAAGTGCAATCAACTATCGTCATGCATTCACAAGCTTTAGTTTGCATGATAGGAATTATAAGTGGTGTCCATTAGAAACCGAGTGGAATAGAGCTGAAATTGTATGTGATTTTTTGAGGCCATTCAACAATATAACTAGGTTGATATCCGGATCTTCTTATCCCACCTCAAATTTGTATCTGGGAGAAATTTGGACCATAGAATGCCTCTTGAATTCTCACTTGATGCATGAGGATAGAGTAATTCAAGAAATGGCTCGGGAGATGAAACTTAAATTTGGAAAGTATTGGAGTGATTACAGTACACTGTTGTCATTGTGGGCTATTCTTGACCCAACAAAAAAGCTTGAGTTTGTCCAATGTTTATATGAAGAGATTGATCCCTTGTATGAAAAGAAGGTGGAAAGCATAAAAAAATTCCTTGTACAGAGTTTTTAATGAGTATTGCACCAAGGATGATACTTTAGAAGAGAGTCCACAAGTGCAAGCTTCATCTTCACTGGTAGGAACAAGAAAGACATTTCAAGTTCCCTTGTATGCCGCCCGTGTAAGTCAATTTCGTTATTTATGTTGGTTGCATTCTTTATTTATTTATTTATTTGTTTAAATTATTTAATTTGCTTGGTTCTTTTTTATTTTGTAGTTTGAACATCATAAGAGAACAAAGAGGACACATTCTCGTGGAAAATCAGAACTTGATGCATACTTAGAAGCAGAACCCGAGAAGATTCCACAGACAGAGTCTTTTGATGTTTTGGGTTATTGGAAGGATCGAAGCCGTGCATTTCCTGCTCTTTCAAAGATGGCTTGTGACATATTAAGCGTTCCAATCACTACAGTGGCATCAGAGTCCGCTTTTAGTATTGGTGCACGTATTTTAAACAAGTACAGGAGCTCTTTAAACGATGAAACTGTTCAAGCTCTGTTATGCACACGAAGTTGGTTGCATGGTTTTGTTGGTAATGTTTTATTGTTGTTTGATCATCATTTTTGCTATTTCATTGCACTTGCTTGTCTTATTATGATTGAAAAGTTATTAACAAATTCCAATATTTTTTTGCTAGATTATGACAATGAGAATGATGATGATGAACGGGAAGCTATCTATGTTGAAGATGTTAAGCTTGGAAATGAAAGCTTGGAATCAGTTGTGGATATTGGAAATCTTTGAACGAAAATTGAAGTATGAGAGACATGGAAGTTGTGTTTAATATGCTGATTATTATTGTTGCATTTATAATTTGTTAATGAACTTTTTTGGAATGGTTCTTATTATTGTTGTGGACTTGTAGTCATGGACATTTGAATTGTTTTGGTTTGAACTTGGAAATTTGGACTTTTAGATTTATTGGTGAATGAACTTTATTGAGCAGGTTAATGAACTTTTGGATTTATTGGTGAGTGAATTTTGTTTAGTATTAGTAATTTAGTATTAGTACTTACTACTTAGTATTAGTAATTTAGTATTAGTACTATAGCAGTATAGCGCCTGTTATGATTATATTTGTTAGCATTTTTTCGCAGGGTTATAAAATAAATATAATACATGTTAATTGAAGAGTGAAATTGTCTACTGCAGTAGTGACTAGTGTAGCGCCTACTGTACATAGTGAAATTGTCTTCTTGAATAACAGAATAAGTGAATAAGTGATAAACTGATAATGAGTCTTAGTTTTTTTTTTAAAATATAATACATGTTAATCGAAGTCTTAGTTTTTTTTTTTTTAATTCTGGGTTTTTTTTTTAAAAATTTCTGGGGTATTATTTTTTTTTTAAAAAAAGGATGCGGGATGGCCCGTACAAGCCCGTGGCCCGCTTAGGGCGGGTTTGGGCTTAGCATTTGCGTACTCAATTAATAACCGGGCTTTTGGGCCCGAGCCCGGTTTGGCCCGAACCCGAAGCGGGCTGGCCCGAACCCGGCCGGGTGGCCCGTTTTGACAGCTCTAATTTGAAACCCCCATTTCCGGCCTCCTCCTCCTCCTCCTCCAACCTCCACCACGAGCCCCCACCACCCAAGGCCGCCCCACCGTGATCTCCACCCTCTTCCAACTATCCACCTCTCTCTTTCTCCCTCCCTCTCCATAGATCTACTTTCTCTCTCTCTCCTTCCCTCACAATCTCCCTCCTCACACTCACTCTCTCCGTCCACCACCAACCACGACCGCCGCCCAGAGCCGCCACCGCCACCACCTCCACGGTCACCACCCTCACAAACCCCATCTCTCTCTCTCTCTCTCCCCTTTGACCCTTGCTCTCTCTTCCTCTCCTCTCTCTTCGATCTCTCTCTTCTCTCTCTTTCCGATCGGAGCCGCCACGGGCCACCACCATAGACTCTCCCTTATCCCTTCCCCTCTCGCATCCACAAGCTCTCTCTCTCTCTCTCCACGGATCTCACTGGCGTCGTTATCGACCGTGATCGTGCCGAGCTCGTGTCGGGAACCTCGAAGCTCGAAGCTCTTGTCGTGGTCCAGCCGCGATCGTTCCCGCTAACGAGGAGCAACACCGACGTCGTCATCGTCGCCGAGCTAAAATACAGGTTCTATTTAAAAAGCCCGAGGTAAGAGGGTTCGCGTTACCTTTACTTAAGAAGTAAATTCTAGGATGCTATAGTGGTAGCTGAGAATAGGGCAATTAAAAAGTATGTTAATGAACCTTAGGGTAACCCTCGTGGATATAAAGGAAGTAAATAAAATTGTTAATAGAAACCACACTTTAGGGAATAGAAGGAATGAGCGTAGAATAGGGCCCGGAACGAATGAGCGTAATTAGAATAATAAAATAGTCAGGATAAAACAAGAACGTGAGCAATCATAAAAATAAAACCATAGGGGAAGTAAAAGGACAAAAGGGTAAAACGAAATAGGCAAAAGGGAGAGTAGAATTAATGAATTAAAAGATAATAAGTACAATAGTACCCGAAGAGTAAAGTGTGGTAAAGGAGGGATTAGTATAGGGAATAATAAATACGTGCAAGACTGATTAGAGCAATAGGCGCAAAATAATGAAATAGATTTAAAAGAAAATAGGAAATCGATAAGCGGATTAATGAAAAGATAATAAAACGAAGAGAAAGTACATTATGAGGGAAGTTAGATAGAATAATGTAATAAAAATGGAGAAGCTAGATTAAGTTAATAGAGCAATTAAATAAAATGAAATTAATGAAATAGGGATAATAAGTTAAGTAATAATGTGAGTCAACAGAGTAGTTAAATAAACTGGTGTCAATGAAATAGAAATAATAAGTTAAGTAAGAGTGAGAGATAAATGAAATAAAGAAATAACTAAGAATTAGAAACGAGAGCAAGAATATAATATACTTGACCAAGTTAAACAGAGTTGGGCAAAAGCGAGGATAATTAGAATCAAGGAAAAGAAGAAATTAGAAAACGTAGGAAAATGTATTAAGTCATAGACGAAAATAAAGATTAAAAGATTTTGATGAGCATAAAAGAATTATTTAAATTATAAGAAAAAGAAAAGGAAGAGAAGAAGAAAAAAAAAGAAAAAGAAAGAAGGATACTGGAAAATAGTGGAAAGTAAATAACGTGATAATAAGTCTATAAGTAAAGAAAGGAGAGAAAAGAGAAAAATACAGTAAATCAGAAAAAGAGAAAAGATATGTGATTAAGAAAATTGAAAAAGAGAAAGGGAAAGAAAAAGAAAGAGAAAGAAAGGTAAGAGAATGAAAGTCCGATGCGAGCCTGGTAAGGCGTATCGGCGTCGATGCGAGCCTTAGAAGGCGTGTCGATTAAAATGGAAAAATGGAAGTCCGATGCGAGCCTGTGAAGGCGTATCGGCGTCGATGCCATCCTGGTAAGGCGTGTCGATTAAAAAGAAAAGAAAAGTCGATTAAAAAGAAAATAAAAGTCCGGTGCGAGCCTGGTAAGGCGTATCGGCATCGATGCGAGCCTGGTAAGGCGTGTCGATTAAAAAGAAAATAAAAGAAAGGAAAGAAAATAAAAGTCCGGTGCAAGCCTGGTAAGGCGTATCGGCATCGATGCGAGCCTGGTAAGGCGTGTCGATTACAGAGAAAATAAAAGTCGATTAAAAAGAAAATAAAAGTCCGGTGCGAGCCAGGTAAGGCGTATCGGCATCGATGCGAGCCTTGTAACACCCCTAATTTTCGTCTCCCAAATAACCAAGAAATTAATTATAACAATTTTTTTATAATTGATTTATATCAGTTTTGAAGGTTTTAGTTTTTGTACATTATGTGTTTTTATATATAAAAATATGAGATATATTTTTATATGGTTATTTTGTACAAAAATGTGAATATTGTAATTTAGTCCTTGGGTTAGGACCTAATTGCAATATTAAAAAGGTTTTTGAAGAAAGGGTAATTAAATTATTAATTTTTGAATTTTATCAGTATGTAACCGGTTAGAAGGGCTGTGTAACCGGTTACACGATGAACTCAGAAAACTGGGTTAGTGCGTTTGATGAGTAATCAAGCCAAAACCCAGAAATCTGCCACGAATTCATCCTTCTCTTGGTGGGGTAGGACGTGTCAACATGCATGTTAGTCTGATTTCTCTATAAATAGCCCAATTGATCGAGATTTTGGCTCATTTGTTGATCTGAAGTGCTGATGCTCTGTTTAGGGTTCTGAGATTCGTCTCTGAAATTCTCCTTCGTTTCTGAGAGTTAGAACATGAGTGATACACTGTTACAAAGCTTACATCAAGGGCTTTGTATTGATATAAAGTTTGTGAGTTGAGAGTTTCTGAGCTAGGAGAAATCGATTCATGAAGTTGGAGATTCAAAACTGTCACAGTTCTGTATTGGGTTTCTGGAACTGACTTTGAGCTTTGATTTTGGTAAGCTCAAGCCTTCTCTTGTTCTAGAGTTGATTTCCTTTCAAAGTTCATGTTGCATGGTTTTGATAATGACCATTTTCCCTAATTTCCATGTTCATTTCATGTTCCAAATTCCTTGATCAATCTACCCTGTCAAAACGGTTCTGGTTTGAGGAGGAGCTTTGGGTGTTTGGTGTTCTACCTCATATCTCTGCTTAAATCTTGTTCAAGCACGAACCTCAGGTAAAGGGGAAGCTTACTATTTGCTAGAATGAGAATAAATTGTGGTAGAATATAGGATGAGTCACCAAGAGACTCAAAGGGCATAAGTTGAAATGGTTAAAAGGCTTGGAGGCTAATTTGAGCTCAATTGTTGTTTTGAGCAATGTTATCTGGATGCATGTAAGCTATGTTGATGTTGATTTCATGGCTTAATTGGATATTATGTGAATTGATGCATTAAGTTGTGAAATATGTGCAATTATGTGCAATTTGAGTATCTAAATTGAATGCATGCAATATAGATAGGTTTCTGTGGTTGAACACACTAGAATTAAGGTATGTGAACTCTATTTATGAATGAAATTGGTTAAATTTGAGTATGGTAGAAAATGGTGTGAAAAACCTCATTTTTCAGTGTATTTCTACCTAATCTAACCGGTTAGTCGAAATCTGTAACCGGTTAGAGACTGTCAATTTTCAAAGAAAATGAATTTCTGAAATTTGCTAAATGTCCATACCATTTGTACTCAAGTTTAAGCTAAAATTTCATACAAAGACCAATCTAAAACTATGTGTTTGAGCACTGTTTGGTTTAGATTGGAGGTGATGAGTTAATACCTTAATATCAAATGATAATTTCAAGAAGAAATTATGCACAAATGAAATGGGATTATGACTTAGATCTTTTGAATGATATTATGTGTTGAACTTGAGGTATTCTGATATGCTAAGGCCTTGTGATTGGATTGAGTAGAGAATTCAAGAAAAGATTCATTGAAAATCAATGGTTTTATATTCAGGTCTGTAATTCTAACCGGTTAGGTGATAATGTAACCGGTTAGTACCTAAAATTTAAAAATAAAAGTTAAGTTTTTAAATAAGGATTACCAATGATTACAATCTCTCAATCCAGGTCTATGAGCATAGGTTAAATTTAAATTCAAAGGTGAATTTTATGAGTAAAGCCATACCTCAAGATATCATTCAGAAGTTGTGTTTTCTAAGTCGTAATAATGGAATTAATGGAAAGACCAACCTTAGTAATTATGTATGCAATGCATGCATAGAGAAAGGTGATGAAATAGGTTGGCAAGGATTGTTTATGATGTTCGGGGTACATGACCCTGTACTCTAGGAGTACTAAACTGATGCAACCTACTTGATGACACATTCTGGGAATGTGGCCATTGTTTGGGACATGGTTTCTTGGACACGTTCTGGGAACGTGATGCACACTCTGGGAGTGGTGCTTGATTTTATTCCAAGTATGGTTTGCGATACGTTCTGGGAACGTATGTGAGTGTTCTGGGAACACATTGGTATAATAATAGAATTAAAGATAAAACCAACCTTGATGATTGTGCATTCATGCATATAGAATGGAAGGTGGGTTGGTAGGAACGTTTATCATATTCTGGGAATATGAGGAGGGTACTCCGGGAGTACCAAATTATAACCTACTTCATGACACATTATAGATATGTGGCCAGTGTCTGGGACCTGGTTATATACATTCTGGGAACGTATGTTAGTGTTCTGGGAACACATTGATATGCAACCTACTTGATGACACATTATGGATATGTGGCCAGTGTTCGGGACCTGGTTTTTATGCGTTCTGGGAACGTATGCGTTCTGGGAACGTGGTGCACACTCTGGGAGTGATGCGTATTTATCCAAGTATGGTTTGCTACACGTTCTGGGAACGTGGTGCACACTCTGGGAGTGATGCGTATTTATCCAAGCATGGTTTGGCATTATGTTCTGGGAACGAATGTCAGTGTTCCGGGAACACAACGGTGTATTGGATGGACGTCCAAGATGGACTTTTAGAGGCCTCAGCTGTGGAAGGAAATCATGCATCATGCCACCTGCGTTGAAAGAATTATTATGATTAACCGGGTGTACTCATATGATTATGCATCATGATTTGTGATGAGCATTTTATTTCCCATTATTCCTTGCATTATTTTACTCCTATTATTGATACTTGTTGCCCATTTGACATTGATTAGCTTGATTTAGTGATTTTGAGTTTATTGGACTAATATTCCGAATATTGTTTAATTTGGGATTATTTAGCCTAATTAATTCTATTTCTATTTTCAGGTAATATTTGGCACAAGGACACTTTGGGATGTTTGGAAATGAAGATTGAAGCATTGAAGTGAAGATTGTAATTTGCATTTAGGTCCCTTTTTAATTGTAATTTTTAGAATAGTGTTTCTTAGGACTTGGGCCCATGTTTTAGGCCCATTTTCATGACTAAAGAGGGGAAATTCGTGTAACCCCCAAGACACACTCCCATTTTCAGATTTCTCACTCTCTCTCTAGGTTAGAACTTCTCTCTTGGCTCTCCCAAGTGGTGGTGGCTGCTAGGGTTTTGTTCTTCCCCATTTCTACTCGTTTTTCTTCATTTATGGCCATGGAAGGCTAGACTTCAAGGGTTAATCCCTTTGGTATTGTATTATCTACTCTTGAGCTCTTGTTATTAATGCAATTTCATTTTCTCTTCTCTGTTTTCATGTTTATCGATGTGTAGTGGTTTGCTTAATTCCATTTCGTAGAGATAATACATGAATATAAATGCTTAATTTGTATTAACTCGTAAAAACTCCAATTCTGGTTTCTGATGCTTAATTAGAAGTTAGGGTTTGGAGTGATAACTGAATTTTCGCTTAGTATTTGGTTATCACGAGTTGGACAGAGGAGAGGAGAGGAATCGATCTTTAGTGAGCTAGGATTGAGTAGTGTACGTAGCCAAAGGGGTTTGCCCGCTTTTGTTTCTGATTTTCTTAGTTTTTATATTCTGTTTATGTTTTGTTCTTCACATTTGTCACACACAAAAACCCCCCCATTTTACTGCACACTACGTGTTTGATACTTTGCCTAGACCGATATTCGCTGGGAAACGACCTAGGATCACCTTCCTAGTACTACAGAATAAACACCTTTTATTTTGATCGGGTACGGCCTCGATCAAAATTTGGCGCCGTTGCCGGGGAGTATCGGTTCTTGCCAAAGATCATACAGTAGTTAATTAGATTAGTTAGTGTAGTTAGTGTGTGAATAAGCATTCTGATAACTGATTGAAAGTTGCCCTGTTTGCTGATTTGCTGTTCTGCACAACTGATGTTATTCTACTGATTCTGTGAGTGTCATTCAACATAGCTGCGGGTGGAATTTTTGCACGAAAATTGGTATCCACACTTGTTTCATCATATATTAGTGTGTTGATGCATCACAGACACTCAGATATGAACTGGTTGTGAGTTCCAGAAAAATTTTCCATGTTTTAGCAGCACTTACTATAAATAGGCATAACTTTTGATCAGGTTGTCGGAATTGGACGAATTATATATCAAATCGAAGGGAAAAATTCAATAAAGAGATAATTTCGCCAATGGCGGAATTAGAGAAAATATTGACCCCAAAATCCTTCGTTTACTATTTCTTTTTTATTTTACAAGTTTTATTTTCTTAGTTTTTGGTCCCTGTTTTAATTGTTTGACTTGGTTCCCTTTTGAATTTTGTCCTCAAACTTTCTGTGATATGTTTTCATGATTTTAGGGTGCTGAAAAAAATAAAGAAAAAAATTTTAAAAAATAATAAATTTTGTTGCCGATTTTGGTCATGCATATCTGTTACAGTATGCTATGGTTGATGCTGTTCTGTTCAGTACATGACTAGGGGCAACCCAAGTTATTTGCATCCTTACAACCCTGAAATTGATAAAACTTATCACAGATTAGTTAGACAAAATAGGAATCAGTCATTAGGTAGTGAGTCAGAGTCATCTTATAGTCCATCTAATTCTGATTCTGTTTTTATTTCTTCTATTCCTTCTACTTTTATTCAATCTGATTCTATACATTGTGATAACATGGCTCAACCCCCACCAAGGGAAAGGACACTTAGGGAGCTGGCTGCACCTGACTTCACTATTGAAGACTCGTGTATCCGGTATCCTGATGAGGATGTTCCTTTTGAACTTAGAACAGGACTAATCCATTTGTTGCCCAAGTTTCATGGTCTTGCAGGTGAGGATCCTCATAAGCATCTCAAGAAATTCCATATAGTGTGCACCACAATGAAACCACATGATGTGCAAGAGGATCATGTCTGTCTCAGAGCATTTCCACATTCCTTAGAGGGTCTAGCACAAGATTGGTTATCTGACTTGGCCCCTGGTTCCATCACAAGCTGGGATGACTTGAAGAGGGCATTTCTAGAAAAATTCTTCCCTGCAAATAGGACCACTGCAATCAGAAAGGAAATTTCTGGTATCAGGCAACAACATGGAGAGAGTCTCTATGATTATTGGGAGAGATTCAAGAGGTTGTGTGCTTCCTGCCCTCACCATCAGATCTCAGAGCAGCTTCTCATCCAGTACTTTTATGAAGGTCTCAACTTCATGGAAAGAAACATGGTAGATGCTGCAAGTGGTGGTACATTGGGAGATATGACACCCTTACAAGCCAGGAGCAAAATTGAGAAGATGGCTTCCAATTGTCAACAATTCCATGCAAGAAGCAACAGTGATGCAATAGTTGTGAGGGATGTAAATGATGTTGGTGCAGACTCGGGCAAGGTTGAGAAGCTTGAGCAGAAAATTGATTCTCTCACAACATTGGTCACACAATTGGCTGTCAATCAGAAAAAGATGATACTTCCTGCTAGAGTGTGTGGCATATGCACATCCATTGAGCACCCCACAGATGCATGCCCTTCCCTTCAGCAGCAACAGCCGATGACAAGTGGTGACCAACCCGAGGCCTATGCAGCAAACATATACAACAATAGAGGCCCACAACAACATAATCATGACCTCTCTTCCAATAGATACAACCCTGGATGGAGGAACCATCCCAATCTGAAGTGGTCTGATCAACAACAACAACCTCCTCCTAATGTTCCATTTCAGAACACCGCTGGACCGAGTAGACCACCATATGTACCTCCTCCAATCCAGCAGCAAAGGCACCAACAACAGCAGCAAGTGGTTCATCCTGCACCATCAGCCCCTCCATCCAACCAACCTACCTTGGAGGAGTTGGTGAGGCAAATGACCATGCAAAACCTCCAATTTCAACAAGAGACTAGAGCATCCATTCAGAGACAAGAGGCATCCATTCAGACTTTGACAAATCAGATGGGTCAAATGGCAACTTCTCTCAACAACTTGCAATCTCAAAATTCTGACAAGTTGCCATCCCAAACTGTGATCAACCCTCAGAATCAGAATGTGAGTGCCATCAACCTGAGGTCGGGAAAGCAGATTCTCACACCCACACCACAACCTCACCTCAACAATGATGCTCTAGCTTCCTCTAAAGGGAAGAGCCAAGTGGTAGATGAAGGTGAGCATGCTAGCACCAAAAAGAATCATCCAACTCAACCCTCCTCAACTTCAACCACAAGCCCTGCTGTTGTCCTACAACCTCCTCCTGTTCCTCTTCCATTCCCACCAAGAGTGCCTCAAAACAAAAGGGTGGAAGAGGTGGACAAGGACATTCTTGACACATTCAGGAAGGTGGAAGTCAACATACCCCTTCTTGATGCAATAAAACAGATTCCAAGGTATGCGAAGTTCCTTAAGGAGTTGTGCACTCATAAGAGAAGACTCAAGGGCAATGAGAGGATAAGCATGGGAAGGAATGTCTCCGCTCTCATAGGTAAACCTATCCCTCACATTCCTGAAAAATGTAAGGATCCTGGAACTTTCTCTATACCTTGCATCATAGGCAATGTTAAGTTTGAAAATGCTATGCTAGATTTAGGAGCATCCATAAATGTCATGCCTATGTCTGTTTTTAAGTCTCTTTCTCTTGGACCTCTTCAACCTACGGGTGTAGTGATTCAATTGGCAAATAGAAGTACTGCCCACCCCGCAGGTTTGATAGAGGATGTCTTGGTTCGGGTTGAAGAGTTGATCTTCCCTGCTGATTTTTACATACTTGATATGGAAGATGACTCTCCCCGTAATGCTATTCCTATTATTTTGGGGAGGCCATTTTTGAAAACAGCCCGAACCAAGATAGATGTGCATTCAGGTTCACTTTCCATGGAGTTTGATGGCAGTGTGATCCGATTTGACATTTTCCATGCTATGAAACATTTTCCTGAGGATCACTCTGTTTTCCATGTGGACTTGCTTGATGATTTGATAGATGAGCATATGCTTGACTTTTTGCATCATGATTTTGAATTGCCATCTTTCACTGATTCATTTACTTGTCCATCATGCACTAACTCTGGATGGTGCACCGCATGCACTGAAATAGCCCAGTTTTTAGACTCTGCTACTGCATCTGATGGTTCATATGTTATAGATTCAGATTATGCTAACCCTAACCCCATATCTGTTATGCATGAGTCTGATTTACTTGTTCAGGTGCAGGCAACAGAATCCATTTCTGCTGTCCCTTTAGTTCCATCTATTATGCAGGCACCCTCATTGGACCTGAAGCCCCTCCCTCCTCATCTCAAATATGCTTACTTGGAGGATGAGCAGAAACTCCCAGTGATCATCTCTACCTCACTTTCTGTTGATCAAGAGGAGAAACTGCTGGATGTGATAAGAAAGAACAAGAGGGCAATTGGATGGACTTTAGCGGATATTCCTGGAATTAGCCCCTCCATGTGCATGCACCGCATTTTGTTGGAGGATGGGGCTAAACCAGTGAGACAACCCCAAAGACGATTGAACCCCCAGATTCTTGATGTGGTAAAGAAAGAGGTCACCAAGCTGCTCCAAGCGGGTATCATCTACCCAATTTCAGATAGCACTTGGGTGAGCCCGGTGCAAGTTGTCCCCAAGAAGTCTGGTGTCACAGTTGTAAAAAATGAGAAGGATGAGCTGATTCCCACTAGAGTGCAGAACAGTTGGAGAGTCTGCATTGATTACAGAAAGCTCAACCAGGCGACTCGCAAGGATCATTTCCCTCTCCCCTTCATTGATCAGATGTTGGAGCGCCTGGCAGGTAAATCTCATTATTGCTTCTTAGATGGATTCTCTGGTTATTTTCAAATTTGCATTGCACCAGAGGACCAACATAAGACCACATTTACCTGTCCTTTTGGCACATTTGCATATAGAAAGATGCCTTTTGGCCTATGCAATGCTCCTGCCACATTTCAAAGATGTATGATGAGTATTTTCGCTGACTTGCTCGAGCATTGCATAGAGGTCTTCATGGATGATTTTAGTGTTTATGGCTCCTCATTTGATGCATGTCTTGATAATTTGACTAAGGTGCTTAACAGGTGCATTGAGACTAACCTTGTCTTGAATTTTGAAAAATGCCACTTCATGGTAGAACAAGGCATAGTCTTAGGGCACATTGTTTCGCACAAGGGCATAGAAGTTGACCCTGCTAAGCTGCATGTAATATCACATTTGCCTTACCCCTCTTGCGTGCGAGAGGTGCGTTCTTTTCTTGGTCATGCAGGTTTCTATCGCAGGTTTATTCAGAACTTTAGCAACATTGCCCTTCCTCTTTCCAAGTTGCTTCAAAAGGATGCCCCATGGGAATTTGGAGACCAATGCAAGAGGGCATTTGATGAATTGAAGAAAGCACTGACCACCACTCCCATCATCCAACCACCTGATTGGACCCTCCCATTTGAGCTCATGACTGATGCTTCAAATTATGCTTTGGGAGCAGTTCTCTCCCAAAGGGTTGGTAAGCTGTCGCATGTGATTTATTATGCTTCTAGGACTTTAGATGCAGCACAGGTTAATTATACAACAACTGAAAAAGAACTTTTGGCTATTGTTTTTGCACTTGACAAGTTTAGATCATATTTGCTTGGTTCTAAGGTTGTAGTGTACACTGATCATGCTGCTCTGAAGTATCTTTTGAAAAAGACAGATTCCAAACCTAGGTTGATTAGGTGGATGTTGCTCCTCCAGGAGTTTGATCTTGAGATTCAGGATCGGAGTGGTGCGCATAACCTTGTCGCAGACCACTTGAGCAGGATAGAGAGAGAGGAGGATGCATTTCCTATCCGGGATGACTTCCCGGATGAGCAGCTTTTATCTTTACATGTTTCCCATCCCCTTCCCCAAACTCCTTGGTTTGCAGACATTGTTAATTATCTAGTTGCTTCTGTTTTTCCTGCCTTGGCATCCAAAGCTCAAAGAGACAAATTAAAGAGCGATGCCAAGCATTATGTATGGGATGACCCCTATTTATGGCGTTTTTGCAGTGATCAGGTCATTCGCAGGTGCATTCCAGACCAGGAGATCCAATCGGTTCTCCAATTTTGCCATGCTTCACCAGTGGGAGGCCACCTTGGTACTCAAAGGACAGCACGAAAGGTGCTGGATTCTGGATTTTATTGGCCTACCATTTTCAAGGATGCGAGCAACATCTGCAGCTCGTGTGAGCAGTGTCAAAGAGCAGGAGGCGCCCTATCTTGGAGGCAACAGATGCCGCAACAACCTATGTTGTTTTGTGAGGTGTTTGACGTCTGGGGTATAGATTTCATGGGCCCCTTTCCTGTTTCTTTTGGTTTTTATTATATCTTACTTGCTGTGGATTACGTATCCAAATGGGTGGAAGCTAAGGCCACCAGGACTAATGATGCTCAGGTTGTTGTAGATTTTGTCAGGTCTAATATCCTTTGCAGGTTTGGCATACCTAGAGCCATAGTCAGTGACCAAGGCACACACTTCTGTAATAGATCCATGCAAGCTTTGCTCAAGAAGTATGGGGTTGTGCACAAAGTCTCTACACCCTATCACCCCCAAACCAACGGGCAAGCGGAGATTTCAAATAGAGAGATCAAGCGGATTTTGGAGAAGATGGTGAAGCCTAATAGAAAGGATTGGAGCACACGATTGGAGGATGCTCTGTGGGCCCATCGGACCGCTTACAAGGCACCCATAGGGATGTCACCCTATCGGGTTGTCTTTGGTAAGGCGTGCCACCTGCCTGTGGAGATAGAGCACCGTGCATATTGGGCTGTGAAGCAATGTAACTTAGCTCTTGATCAAGCGGGTGAGGAGAGGAAGCTGCAGTTGAGTGAGCTAGATGAGATCCGCTTGGAGGCCTATGAGAACTCCAAATTCTACAAAGAGAAGACCAAGAAGCTTCATGATAACTCCATTTCCAGAAAGGAGTTCTTGGTTGGTCAAAAAGTTTTGCTCTACAACTCTAGGCTTGGACTCATGAGTGGAAAGCTCCGCTCTAAATGGATTGGACCGTTTGTAGTCACCCAAGTGTTTCCTTATGGCACTGTGGAGATCAAGAGTGAGTCCACGAACAAGAGCTTCAAAGTCAATGGCCACCGACTCAAGCCTTTCCTAACCACCCCTTCTTTGGATGATGCACCTGTGGAGGAGGCCTCATTGGTCGACCCCACTTTTGAACAACCATGACTTAGGGAGTCTCCTTTTCTCCTTCCTTACTCTTTTTATTACACTTGTCTATATCTGTCTGATTCTGCTATTTGTGTTCCATTGAGGACAATGTGTGATTTAAGTGTGGGGGGAGAGTAGTTTAGGTTGCATATTTTGCTTTGATTTTTTTTAGGTTTTGCTTAGTTTTGGGCATTTTCTTGCATGTTTTTGCTTCATTTTAGTAGAGTTTTGGTATCTCGTGTCTGAATTCATGCATTTCTGTGTGTAAAGTTGCTTTTGATAATTAAGAGGTGGTAACACTGTGATAGAATTGTCCCTTTTGTGAGGATTTGAGCCTTAATTGTGGGTGGATTGCTATATATGCCACCTAATTTTCTGTCATGTGTGATTGCACTCTGGATTACTTGCACTCTAGAACTTGACTTGACTCTTGTTGATACTTGATTGCTCATGCACATTTTGAAATGATTTAGGCACTTTCTTTCTTGAATAAGCTACTAGCCATATGAGCCTACCTTGAATGAATGTATCCTTTGCTAGCCCCTTTGAGCCTTTTTATCCCTTTCCTTGTTCTTTAGCTCATTACAAGCCTATGACTGAAAAACCATGATTGTCCTAACCTTAGGGAATTTTGGAGCTTTGGAATTGTTTTGGGAATGGGTATTAGGTAAGAAGTATGCTTTATGCTTTAATTGGTTGAGTTCTTGGTTTTGCCTCATTGGTTGTTATAGTTATGGCTTCATCTTCATGCCATTTGTGTTGTTTCTTCTTTTCTTTTTGTATATCTCTCAAAAACAAAAAAAAAATAGAAGACAAAAATACAAAAAAATAAAAAAAAAATGCAAAAATAAAAAGAAAAAAAAAAGAAGAAAAAAAAAGAACAAAAAGTGAATAAAAGGTTGTTGAGGCAAAGAGGATTGGAATTAGTGGTTGTTGATTTTGGGGTGGATTTTGCTTACTTTTTACTTATTCTCCATTGCTCCTCTATTCCCTTGGTTTTAGCTACATTCCCATATTTTTATCCTACCTTGTCCTTGGCCCCATTACAACCCTTAAAAGACCTTTTGATCATTTTGTGCATGTGTGTTGATGGTTGATGTTAGAGGCTTGTCAAGCTTATGGTTGTGTTTGTTTTTCATGATGTGCCTTGAGTGTAAATAATGATTAACCCCAAACACTTGAGTGTAAACACTTTTGAGTGATCCTTGTGAGTTTCTATCATCTCTGTGACTATCCTCTTGATGTCATTGGTTTCTTTGCATACTTGAAGTAATTGGATGATGTTCGCGGATGCTTTGACTCTTTGATCCTTAACCATTTTGTGTGCTTGAGTTTGCCCATTTCTTTGCATTTCCTAGAATTCATTGTGAAGTATGTAATCTCTTAGGTTAGCATTTCTTAGTTGTAGTCATCTTGTTGCATGATTCACTTTGGTGCATATTGATCTTCATAGTCCTATCTTTTGGTTTTGCCCAGGAGTGCAAAAGGATAAGTGTGGGGGTATTTGATGAGCATTTTATTTCCCATTATTCCTTGCATTATTTTACTCCTATTATTGATACTTGTTGCCCATTTGACATTGATTAGCTTGATTTAGTGATTTTGAGTTTATTGGACTAATATTCCGAATATTGTTTAATTTGGGATTATTTAGCCTAATTAATTCTATTTCTATTTTCAGGTAATATTTGGCACAAGGACACTTTGGGATGTTTGGAAATGAAGATTGAAGCATTGAAGTGAAGATTGTAATTTGCATTTAGGTCCCTTTTTAATTGTAATTTTTAGAATAGTGTTTCTTAGGACTTGGGCCCATGTTTTAGGCCCATTTTCATGACTAAAGAGGGGAAATTCGTGTAACCCCCAAGACACACTCCCATTTTCAGATTTCTCACTCTCTCTCTAGGTTAGAACTTCTCTCTTGGCTCTCCCAAGTGGTGGTGGCTGCTAGGGTTTTGTTCTTCCCCATTTCTACTCGTTTTTCTTCATTTATGGCCATGGAAGGCTAGACTTCAAGGGTTAATCCCTTTGGTATTGTATTATCTACTCTTGAGCTCTTGTTATTAATGCAATTTCATTTTCTCTTCTCTGTTTTCATGTTTATCGATGTGTAGTGGTTTGCTTAATTCCATTTCGTAGAGATAATACATGAATATAAATGCTTAATTTGTATTAACTCGTAAAAACTCCAATTCTGGTTTCTGATGCTTAATTAGAAGTTAGGGTTTGGAGTGATAACTGAATTTTCGCTTAGTATTTGGTTATCACGAGTTGGACAGAGGAGAGGAGAGGAATCGATCTTTAGTGAGCTAGGATTGAGTAGTGTACGTAGCCAAAGGGGTTTGCCCGCTTTTGTTTCTGATTTTCTTAGTTTTTATATTCTGTTTATGTTTTGTTCTTCACATTTGTCACACACAAAAACCCCCCCATTTTACTGCACACTACGTGTTTGATACTTTGCCTAGACCGATATTCGCTGGGAAACGACCTAGGATCACCTTCCTAGTACTACAGAATAAACACCTTTTATTTTGATCGGGTACGGCCTCGATCAATTTGCTACATGTTGACTTGTGGATGTTAGTTTTATTCTCATTTGATTATGCGAATATGTATAGCTAACCCCCATGCCCTTATTAGGTGTTGATCGTGCATCTAGCTTGCACAAGAATCTGTAAAGGGAGAGGTCTCTTAGGTGCATGCAGAGTGTAGAAAGTGCGGGTTGAAACCCGTTATGCAGATATCGAGGATCTGACCAGAAGGATGTTTGGACAAAGGACTAGTGACCGGCTCTAGAACATGTCTATTTTTAATAGAATTTATATGATACATATTTTGGAAAAAGGTATCATAAGAAGAATTCAGTTTCATAATCATACTTATTTGGTATTAATGGACTTGTTACACTTGATAAATTTTGGGGGTATAATATGATGATTCTACTATGTTTCCGCAAACTCTGATTTTGTTAGTCAACCTCATTATTAATCAAGTGTTTGTGAAAAGGAATTTTCAAGGGAAGGGAAAATTCTTATTTTCAGATCTTTTTCCAACGATAACAAGTCCAAGTTTTCATAAACTTCTTACTTATCTTATAAAGTAAGATGATATACAAGGAGTGTTACATTTTTATGGTATCAGAGCAATGGTCCTGACTTTTGGTCCTTGGGTGTGTGGTCCAATACGCTGGTCATCGATATCTGCAATGTTCCTGGGAAGTATGCTTTCATATACTTCCAAACTAGAGCTAAGGTTATGGGTAATGGCTCTAGATAAGTAGCTTATTCTGCTATTAAAAAGTGTTCTATGTAGTCTAAGTAGAAGTATGATAGTCGTATGCTTCTCTTTAGACATATGGTAACCCTAAAACCATAGTGTTGGTTTATTCCGTTCTCATAGAACCAATGATAAGGAAATCTTAAAGGAGTTGTAGTTAAGTCCTTGACTCTGAGGAGGAGTATTTACCCTCACTAGTGTTAAAGTTAATCAACTTCTCAGGTCGAGTGCAAGGCAGTCATCTTCTTAAGGATTAATCTTGTTGAGTTCGTTAAACTCTAAAGCTATTCTTTCATTTGTTCCTTATGGATAAGGGTATTGATCAAAGTTGCTCTATGCCTTATCCAATCTGCTATCTCAAAGCAGAGGATCTTACAAATCTTCTTGTAGTTGTTTCCAAGGTATGTTCGAATCGTTCTATTAAGGTATTAGACTTTGTCTATCTACCTGCGTCATGATTACATTCGATCATGGACACGGTTTGGAAGCCGAGGGATCAAGTGATCATGATTAATGACGATAGAACAACCTTGCCTTGGGATTCCCGCGTTTCGAATCTGGAATCCAGTGAACCCATATGTTGCTTCTGGGAAGCAATAAAGGAGAAAAGGGGTTAAAGAAATCTTGGTTGTAGGAAATGATGCCAGGTTTACCTTTGAGTAAAGCGATAGAGTTTGGAATCAAGTCAATTCTTGAAACTGATTCTATCTCTACTACCTTTATGATATGATACCATCAGGAATGGTTATATGGAAGAAACATGTAGAGAAGTTGTTAAAATAGTTATGGTTGGATCAGATTAAAGGAGTCTAAGTGTTTTCTAAGATTCATTGGAGGTTGGATTAACCCCAAATCAGGACAGGGATACACTTAAGACTGCATTTTTGATCTCGATAGGGACATTATGAGTAGGAAATAATGTCGTTCGGATTGACTAATGCATCTGTTCTTTTATGGATTATAAGGACTGGACCTTTAGATCATATTTGGATTCGTTTGTGGTTTATCCTGAGAATCCGGAGGAGCATGAGAAACATCTCAGGATTGTGTTGAGAATCCTGCAAGGGGAGTAGTTGTGTGCTAAGCTCACCAAAGATGAGTTTTGGTTGAGCGAAGTTAAGTCCGCAGGGCACGTGATCATTACAGAAATTGTGGTGGATCCAGCGAAGGCGAATTCAGTGGTGTAAGGTGAACAAATTAAGACTGTGGTTAAAGTCAGAAGTTTTTTTTAGGGCTGGCTGGATTCTACCGCCGGATTATTGAAGGATTTTCTAAGATCGCATGGCCTTTGACCAAGTTGACTTGGAAAGATCAACTGATGGTATTGAATGATAGGGTGTTGTTTAATTATGGTGGGGTGGTGATGGATTATACCCCAACATAATATGATTAGTCCAAGAGGAATTATGGAAAATGTGAGTAGATTATGATTTAAATCATTTCAGTGATAGATTCAGTTGGAATCAAGGTATTAGATTATGAATAAATCCTATTTTGAGTTGGATTGGATGATGTAAATTAAAGAAAATGGTTTTGAAATTCTTTGGTTTAATTTCTAAAACTGTACTTCATAAACCAGTTAGAGTTTCTTGTAACCGGTTATAAGCTGAAAGTTTCAACTAAAAATTTAAGTCATTTGTGAAGAAACTTTTGGTATCAGTAGACATCTTCCTACAATCCAAACTCAATACCAATTACCTAAGTAAAATTTAAGGAAGGATTTAGTGTGATAAAATAACTTAATGCCTTGATTCATCATTGAAAATGATCTAAGAGGATTGAATCGTAATATTTATGGACTAATCAAGAGTTAAAATTAGGGAGATACTCCAATTGGAGAAGGTAAAAATTTGAGCTGGATAATGCAAAGGAGTCAATAGATACTAAGATAAGAAGGTTGTGATTCATGAACAAGTTTGGAGTTCAAAAGTATGAATGACAATAAGAGGAGGAAATATGGAAGGGAACATTTGTCCATCTCAAGGTGAAAACTGGGAGGCACATCACTTTGAGTTTAATTGTGATGTACCTAAGGGAATAGTCAATTCCGATTGTAGGAAGCTGGAGTATTATTCACCGAATTGTCTTGAAGGAAAAGGTGAGAAAGGAATGGACGAATCCAGCACGAGAAGAATTCACCGGCTGAGATGAGAGTTGAGTGTGATCCTGACGTAGACAACCCAAGCCTATCTCTTCCTTTGATCTGAGTTAACGTAGTTAAATGTTTTCGATTACGTTAATCTAATCGTTTAAGAATATCAATATCCTGTTGGAAGTTCAACTCCAATCTTTCTGTGATCAAACCCCTTATCACAGTTGGATGTGATAATATCTGTGGACACTACAGAAATAGAAAGATCAGTTATGGCTAGAGAGATTAACAACCACCGGGATAGGACAAATTTTTGTCTCCCCAACGGAAATGTCTCTAGAACTTGACTATCTAACTAAGTCTGATAGGGATAATTACCCTATCTTTAAGTTCATCTAACTTAAAGACCTGTCGTATGATCTTTCTTGTGAAAGATTATATCTGAAAGGGATGACTTTGTTATTAATGGTTTGAATATTAGGACTGATCACCCTAATGTCTCAAACTATTAAGGAATAAAGTCGTACAAATGTTTCTTTGATTGTGCTCGAGAGATCAGAGTGCGCAGCCCAAAAAGTTTTTCCAAAAGGTTTATTGAAAAGTGTATTATTTGAAGAAAGTTTATGTGAAATATATTGCTCAAAGGAATACTTCTTTTAAAAGAAATTCCTTCACATGAGAGTTTTATGCAAAGAATCTTTATGGTTAAAATTGAAATACTTTATTCGAAATGTTTCGAAATAAAAGAATTATATGGAACCTCTTTTAAGTGGGGGAGGACCCTAAAGAACAAATTTTTGGAAGCTAGATGATGTTTTCTAGTATAAAAACACTTTGGAAAAGCGAAAAATTTCAGAAGATGAATTTCGGGGACGAAATTCCTTTTAAGTGGGGGAGTAGTGTAACACCCCTAATTTTCGTCTCCCAAATAACCAAGAAATTAATTATAACAATTATTTTATAATTGATTTATATCAGTTTTGAAGGTTTTAGTTGTTGTACATTATGTGTTTTTATATATAAAAATATGAGATATATTTTTATATGGTTATTTTGTACAAAAATGTGAATATTGTAATTTAGTCCTTGGGTTGGGACCTAATTGCAATATTAAAAAGGTTTTTGAAGAAAGAGTAATTAAATTATTAATTTTTGAATTTTATCAATATGTAACCGGTTAGAAGGGTTGTGTAACCGGTTACACGATGAACTCAGAAAACTGGGTTAGTGCGTTTGATGAGTAATCAAGCCAAAACCCAGAAATCTACCACGAATTCATCCTTCTCTTGGTGGAATAGGACGTGTCAACATGCATGTTAGTGTGATTTCTCTATAAATAGCCCAATTGATCGAGATTTTGGCTCATTTGTTGATCTGAAGTGCTGATGCTCTGTTTAGGGTTCTGAGATTCGTCTCTGAAATTCTCCTTCGTTTCTGAGAGTTAGAACATGAGTGATACACTGTTACAAAGCTTACATCAAGGGCTTTGTATTGATATAAGGTTTGTGAGTTGAGAGTTTCTGAGCTAGGAGAAATCGATTCATGAAATTGGAGATTCAAAACTGTCACAGTTCTGTATTGGGTTTCTGGAACTGACTTTGAGCTTTGATTTTGGTAAGCTCAAGCCTTCTCTTGTTCTAGACTTGATTTCCTTTCAAAGTTCATGTTGCATGGTTTTGATAATGACCATTTTCCCTAATTTCCATGTCCATTTCATGTTCCAAATTCCTTGATCAATCTACCCTGTCAAAACGGTTCTGGTTTGAGGAGGAGCTTTGGGTGTTTGGTGTTCTACCTCATATCTCTGCTCAAATCTTGTTCAAGCACGAACCTCAGGTAAGGGGGAAGCTTACTATTTGCTAGAATGAGAATAAATTGTGGTAGAATATAGGATGAGTCACCAAGAGACTCAAAGGGCATAAGTTGAAATGGTTAAAAGGCTTGGAGGCTAATTTGAGCTCAATTGTTGTTTTGAGCAATGTTATCTGGATGCATGTAAGCTATGTTGATGTTGATTTCATGGCTTAATTGGATATTATGTGAATTGATGCATTAAGTTGTGAAATATGTGCAATTATGTGCAATTTGAGTATCTAAATTGAATGCATGCAATATAGATAGGTTTCTGTGGTTGAACACACTAGAATTAAGGTATGTGAACTCTATTTTTGAATGAAATTGGTTAAATTTGAGTATGGTAGAAAATGGTGTGAAAAACCTCATTTTTCAGTGTATTTCTGCCTAATCTAACCGGTTAGTCGAAATCTATAACCGGTTAGAGATTGTCAATTTTCAAAGAAAATGAATTTCTGAAATTTGCTAAATGTCCATACCATTTGTACTCAAGTTTAAGCTAAAATTTCATACAAAGACCAATCTAAAACTATGTGTTTGAGCACTGTTTGGTTTAGATTGGAGGTGATGAGTTAATACCTTAATATCAAATGATAATTTCAAGAAGAAATTATGCACAAATGAAATGGGATTATGACTTAGATCTTTTGAATGATATTATGTGTTGAACTTGAGGTATTCTGATATGCTAAGGCCTTGTGATTGGATTGAGTAGAGAATTCAAGAAAAGATTCATTGAAAATCAATGGTTTTATATTCAGGTCTGTAATTCTAACCGGTTAGGTGATAATGTAACCGGTTAGTACCTGAAACTTAAAAATAAAAGTTAAGTTTTTAAATAAGGATTACCAATGATTACAATCTCTCAATCCAGGTCTATGAGCATAGGTTAAATTTAAATTCAAAGGTGAATTTTATGAGTAAAGCCATACCTCAAGATATCATTCAGAAGTTGTGTTTTCTAAGTCGTAATAATGGAATTAATTGAAAGACCAACCTTAGTAATTATGTATGCAATGCATGCATAGAGAAAGGTGATGAAATAGGTTGGCAAGGATTGTTTATGATGTTCGGGGTACACGACCATGTACTCTAGGAGTACTAAACTGATGCAACCTACTTGATGACGCATTCTGGGAATGTGGCCATTGTCTGGGACATGGTTTCTTGGACACGTTCTAGGAACGTGATGCACACTATGGGAGTGGTGCTTAATTTTATTCCAAGTATGGTTTGCGATACGTTCTGGGAACGTATGTGAGTGTTCTGGGAACACATTGGTATAATAATAGAATTAAAGATAAAACCAACCTTGATGATTGTGCATTCATGCATATAGAATGGAAGATGGGTTGGTAGGAACGTTTATCATATTCTGGGAATATGAGGAGGGTACTCCGGGAGTACCAAATTATAACCTACTTGATGACACATTATAGATATGTGGCCAGTGTCTCGGACCTGGTTATATACGTTCTGGGAACGTATGTTAGTGTTCTGGGAACACATTGATATGCAACCTACTTGATGACACATTATAGATATGTGGCCAGTGTTCGGGACCTGGTTTTTATGCGTTCTGGGAACGTATGCGTTCTGGGAACGTGGTGCACACTCTGGGAGTGATGCGTATTTATCCAAGTATGGTTTGCTACACGTTCTGGGAACGTGGTGCACACTCTGGGAGTGATGCGTATTTATCCAAGCATGGTTTGGCATTACGTTCTGGGAACGAATGTCAGTGTTCCGTGTTCCGGGAACACAATGGTGTATTGGATGGATGTCCAAGATGGACTTTTAGAGGTCTCAGCTGTGGAAGGGAATCATGCATCATGCCACCTGCGTTGAAAGAATTATTAGGATTAACCGGGTGTACTCATATGATTATGCATCATGATTTGCTACATGTTGACTTGTGGATGTTAGTTTTATTCTCATTTGATTATGCGAATATGTATAGCTAACCCCCATGCCCTTATTAGGTGTTGATCGTGCATCTAGCTTGCACAAGAATCTGTAAAGGGAGAGGTCTCTTAGGTGCATGCAGAGTGTAGAAAGTGTGGGTAGGAAACCCGTTGTGCAGATATCGAGGATCCGACCAGAAGGATGTTTGGACAAAGGACCAGTGACCAGCTCTAGAACATGTCTATTTTTAATAGAATTTATATGATACATATTTTGGAAAAATGTATCGTAAGAAGAATTCAGTTTCATAATCATACTTATTTGGTATTAATGGACTTGTTACACTTGATAAATTTTGGGGGTATAATATGATGATTCTACTATGTTTCCGCAAACTCTGATTTTGTTAGTCAACCTCATTATTAATCAAGTGTTTGTGAAAAGGAATTTTCAAGGGAAGGGAAAATTCTTATTTTCAGATCTTTTTCCAACGATAACAAGTCCAAGTTTTCATAAACTTCTTACTTATCTTATAAAGTAAGATGATATACAAGGAGTGTTACAAGCCTAGTAAGGCGTGTCGATTAAAAAGAAAAAGAATGGAAAATGGATAAAAGAATGGGAATGAAAGAATGAAAAAAGAATCAATAATTAAAGGATTGTGAGAATAAGTGAAGAACTAAAAGAGATCAATTATATGAATAATTATGCATAAAGTATATTAATAATTATATAGACTTAGTTATTTGTTATGTCTTCTTTTAGGATTTATCTTTTAAGTTCTGTGTAATGCTACCCTTCTTGATATAATTTTACAGGTACGGAAGCGGAGCTTACACTGTTGCGGGCCGAACTGGAAAGTCTCCACCACGTGGAGTGTATTTGTGATACCCTGAGCGGATTTTATTTTTAAAACTGTTATTTTTGTAATTTAATATGCGTAGTAATTGCATGCCCTGAATTTGTACTAATTGGGCTTTAGGATCTGATCTGGTTATTGAACTATTATGTTTTAAGTTTTTAAATATTCTGGACTGACAGGTTTTAAGAAGAGAATTTTTGGGAAGTCCGAAAAACAGAGGAAACTCTGCCGGATTTTCGAAAAACCATTTAAAAGAAATCAAATTCTAAAATGAATTTTCAAACTCTGATTTTATTAAAATTTAAAATTTACTAAATAAAGTGAGGATGTTAAAAATCACATTAAAGCTTTCATTTTTAATAATTCAGAAATAATTAGAAAAATGCTAATATTTGGACAGTGCAACCAGTAGGAACTTAGATAAATATTTAAATATATAATTATTTTATAGTCCAATAATTTATTTCATGCTCCAAAATAATTTTTCTAAGTTAAAAATATCAAAAATTCGTTTTTCCCTACTGTACAGTACTTTTTCGTAGATGTAAAAATAAAAAATTTTATTTTCACATATTAAGATACTACATTTCAATACGATCGTTTTCATATAAAGTTTATAATTTTTGGACTTACGGTTTGAAAGTTATGAATTTTTGAAGCTCTAAGATCGTTTCCTTCAAAAATGCATTTCATAAGCTTTCAAATAATTTTATAATAAGAAAAAATACGAGAATATATTTTATTTGGACGGTGGTCAAATAGAAAACCTCAGAAATGTATTTTTGTTTTCAAAATAAAATACACTTGAGTCAAAAGGTCATTTAATGCATTAAAATCACACATTTACTCTTAAAACTCAAAAATTCGTTCAGTAATGTAGCAGTGATAAAATTTCGAAAAATCCAAAATAAAAATCAAAGCTTTACATTTTCATAATCTAAGTTTCGATACGGTCGTTTTGACATATCATTTGTAATTTTTCGACGTACGGTTTAAAAGATATGAATTTCTGAAGATGGGATAGCTTAATCCTTCAAAAAGCATTTCATCTTCTAAGATCAGTTAAATCAAATATTTTACCTTAAAATATTTCATTTAAATATACTAGGGAAAATATTGGTATGCATATATATATATATATATATATATATATATAATCTATATATCACGTGTATATATACATATATATATATATATAATTCATACGATTTTAATTAAATCCAGGTATCAAAATCAAATACAATTTCTTAAATTCACTTATAAATTCACAAATAAATTGGGTAAAATTGTGGGTCTCACAATCCTCCCCAACTTAGAGATTTCTCGTCCCCGAGAAATACCATGCTATTGAGAATAAAGCATAACAAAATTAACTGCATTCATGCATTAAATCTTAAAAATTCCACCTTTAAAATATCAAAGTACGAGAAGGAAAACAAGTCAAGTAACAAAACACTCAAAAGACTAGACACGACGAGTGGATAAATCCACTTTGTTCAAACCACATTCAAAAAAACAAACATCGACCCTAAGAACTTCTAGCCGCATTAGCATTCTCATTCCCAACCATAGCAAACACTCTTCCTTGTCCAAGGGGTCTCGTTGCATTCACCGCATTGACTTCTCTCTTGGGTTCTCGGCAGTAACGAGTTATGTGTCCCGGGTTGTTGCAATTGAAGCAGTTGGGATTGTTCCAAGGGCAATTTGGTCCAAAATGATTCTTGTTGCACTGGTTGCAAAGTGGAGGTGCAGTAACTTGTCCTCCAGTAGCATTCCCGTTGTCACCACTAGTATTGCCATTGTTCCCTCGGTTTCCACCATTGTTGCGATGTTGATTGCTTCGATTGTTGTTACGGTTATGATTGTTGTGATTGTTGTTTCGAGGATGATTCCTGTTGAAACCACCATGAAACCTCGACCCACTAGACCTACTGTTTCCCTGCCCATAAGGACCTTGATTTCGAGCTCCACTGTTTCCACTTCCTGGGGAGTGTCTCACAGGACCACCACTCGAGACTTGTGCAGCAGACTTTCCTGTCGAGTCCTTCGACTTCAGACCACTTTCCACAATACTTCCCTTATTCACTAGAGTTGTAAACACTTGTATCTCCAAAGGTGCCAGGGCTTGCTTAATCTCCGGCTTCAAACCATCCAAGAACTTTGCACACTTAGACCTCTCATTTCCAGCTTCTCCATAGTATGGCATAAACCTCGCCAAGTTCTCAAATTTTGCAGCATATTCACCAACACTCATGTTACCTTGTTCCAATCGCAAGAATTCCATCTCCTTGGCTGTCTTCAGGTGCTCCGGAAAATACTTCTCCAAAAGTCGATTCTTGAATTGGTTCCAAGTTATCACACCAGCTTCGCCAACCAAAGCTTGCCTCTCATTACGCCACCAGTCGGCTACTTCTCCCACCACCATGTACCCAGCATAAGCAACTTTTTGTTCATCCGTACACTGCCCAATTCCTCCGAATATCCTTTCCAGACTTGCTATCCATGCCTCAGCCTCTTCTGATGCATATCCTCCAGCAAACTCTTTCGGGTTTCGGCGACAGAACTCATCAAGACCTCTGATTCCTTGTCCACCAGCATTCGCATTCTGATTCTGTTGAAGCTGTTGTTGCATGAGATTCATGTTGTCCTTACTCCTGCCAGAAATGCAGCTGTCTGAGCCAGGATAACAGCTTGTTGAGCATTCATTTGTTCCTCTTGACGACGAGCCATCTTGATTCTGTCATACACGTGGGACTGAAGTCTAAGCAAAAAGGTCATGCAAGTAAGCATATCAGGCTATGCTCATGCCACAAGTCAACCATACTACAAACTATCAAACAGAGTCACACAAGGAAAGCATATAAGGCTATGCTTAAGGCCACTAAGGACAACCATCGCTCTGATACCACTAAATGTAACACCCCAATTTGGATTTAGAATTTTCACCAAAAATTTGCACCATTTTTTTTATGATAAACATTTCCAAAGTCAGTTCATTTAATTTCTTTTACGAAAAGGTTTTCATACAACAGTTTGATTCATTTGTTTACAAAAATGATTTGATACTCAAACTCGCGTCATAAAAATTCTATTTCCAAAAAGAGATGTTATCCTCCAACACATTTCCAAAACTCATTTTCCCAATGTCATATTTTTGCGGAAAACAGTTTAATCACTTTAGGAACATAATACGTAACCAAAATAACTTCTTTCATTTAAAATAATCATTTATTACATCAGGGGTTACATTCGGGATAGAGTAATCATGTCCTACTCATCTAAGGATGGAATACAAAACAAGAACTATTAAATCTTATACTACTAGTCTTCATTGCTATCCTCCATCACAAGTATCTGAAAGATTCCTTGGCTTGCCGCTTTTGCATCCTCCTCATAAATATGCTTCATCTCACGATCATCTTCCAACTTAAGCAACCACAACTTGAAATGCTACTTGATCTGACATCTGTGAACATTGTCCCAATGTCCACAGACAAGGAAAGAAGAGAGAGTTAGCGATCAGAACGAATAAGTTCGTCGACGGCATGGACTTATTCCATGGATCGCACTAGAACCAAACACATACAACCTAACATTATAACCTCTTCTCTTCCAAATAACATCAGATCATATTATTACAACTTTATCCTCTTTACAACTTTTCTCCATACGACTTTATCACATAACTTAATATTATTCTTTTAAATATTCCATACTCATAATCTTTCCACTAAGTATTTTCACAACCATCAATGATCTAGGGAGGGAAATCATTGAGGTAAGGGTAGGTTAGCACACACGATACATCTCCTCCTCCAATATCCAACCGCAACCTAGTTCGGAAAGCAGATGGGACGCACAGGAATCCTAACCACACAGGCATCGAAGTCAAAGGGTACGTACCAACAAGGAAAACATAGGAAACAACTCGAGATCCGCCATGTTGGAACCATCAATGTGGCCAACCGCCATGATCGTCGTAAGAAAATCAGTGACTTTTAGCCTTGTTCAGATTCCCTCTACACCATCTAGTATTTGCTCAAGGGGGCGACAGCTCTATCCCTAGTTCCGGTTGCAGTCCTTGCTACGATCAACGTCCGGCAAGTGACCTTGACCATTGTAACTTTGTCCTGCCTAGGGAACCGCTCTTAGGCTTCTTGACGAGTCATCGTCCTTGCCCTCCCCTATCACAATTAACTCCTGAGTATCCGTAGATAAACAGGGTGTCTTTCCTCTCCACTACTTCACCCTCAACGCGTAGTTAGAAAGGATTTAAGCTTAGAGTCTTTTAAATCTTTTCAGTCTTTTATTAAACCTAAGTTTGGTCAACCCATTCTAAGTCGTGCTTCTAACGGGTCTCAACCTCTAAGGGACCACAGCAAACACCTCCCTATCGTACAGTGGAATCCACAAGACATGAACCACAACAAAGTCATTCACATGGCCAGTCACTTAAAGGGAAAATAAAACTTAGTCATTGTGCCGCTTGCACCATCACTATATACTAATAACGATTCCACCATTTCATATTAATCTTTATCATATTTTCATTTCATAACATAATTCCATAATACCAAGTCCTTTCCATAGGAACAGTTATTTCAACATATCCAATAATCTCAATCATATCCATCAATCACCATTTCTCAATTATACAATTTTCATCGATACTTCATCACATAATTTATCATTATTTTCCAAAGCCATATAAACAGAATAATATATCATAACCAAATAAAATCAGACAATCAACAATAGTTACTGTCGCAACACAGGACGACTAAACACACCACAACCAATTGTCGTCTCGTATATTGACAGATAACTTAGTATTCCGACCTTTGAGATGGTCGAAATCGTCCTAATGTTACCATGATGCCATTGTGTCTTAAGATGGCTACTCTCTCACCTCGAGATGAAGCTAAGAACTCGCGTCCGCTTGATTCACAGTTGCGCTATTTGTTTCCAAGTGTAGACCTCTCTTCCTTAAGCTAAATGGCTTCCCAAAAGTGAGAAAATTTTCCTCCTCTTCCTCTCTTCAACTCGCCACCCTCCTCTCTCTTTTCTCTTGGAATTTTTTCTCAAAATAACAACAAGTAGTGTGTGAAATGGTGAGAGGTGTGATGGTCTATTTATAGGTGAAGAGAAGGCAAATTTTCCCCCACATTCTGATCCCAAATTCGTCCCCCTCCTAGTCTAAGATGATTCATCAACTTAACTTCATCACTTGGAAACTCACAAGCATTAAATGGGATTTTTCCAAAAACTATGGCATATTAACATAAGAATGATTCCTCACAATTTTCAGAAAATTCTCCTCTCTCCCTCCTAATATATTTGGACGGTGCACACATATATAAAAATAAGGAGAAAAATTTCCATTGGCCCATTTTGAATTTACCACATAATTGACCAATCACATTAAAGCTTTCATTTTTAATAATTCAGAAATAATTAGAAAAATGCTAATATTTGGATGGTGTAACATCCCTAATTTAATTCCAAGCATAATTAGTGAATTAATAGGTTTAAAGGTTAGGGAACGTATAGATTAATTGCTTAAATAATTTTGGGTGATAGGAGAGTAGTAATTATAAGTACTAGGGGTTGTGTAGAAGACATTTGTAGCAATGGGTAAAATTAACTAAGCGGAATCGGGAGTTAAATCGGCGTTTTAGATGTTAGAAATCAACCGAAAAGAGAAAATTAGGTGTGGCGGATCGGCTTCTCCTAACCCGCCTTGCCATCCTTCGCTAGTCTTGAGCACATGATTGTGGACTAGTACTCAAACCCTTCCTAGAAGGTGGGGGGTACTTAGTGCTATGATGCTTAGTGCTATGCCTTCTTTCTCCTAACTCGGCTCGAGACTCACAAAGTCTCACCGAGCTGGGGGGCTTATGTGGTGGACTTGGGAAAAGGACCTGAACCAAGACCTCGGAGCAAGGCTCAAATAGCCTTGACCGAGCTGGGGGGCTTATGTGGTGGAATCGGCCTAGCCGAGCTCCACCTGGCCCTCACTCAGGACCTGAGGACCCTTCAGCAGGCCCTCTGTATGCTCGGCCGAGCTCAAGGCTCAACGGCCGAAAAGACACCAGATACGGGCCGACCTCATACTCCTACCCAGGTCCGACTTCCGAGTCCGACTTACCTCCCAGATATTCTGATACCAAGGACAGGATGACGTGTCTCACCTTATCCACAAGGACAGCTCATCCACTCATAGCTCATTACAGGCTGGCCCTACTTGGGCCTCAAGCAAGCCCATTAGGGCAACCAGCTCTCTCCTATATATATCCCCCTCTCCCTAGGGGCTAAGGTATGTCTCTCTAAACCTAAGAACTACGTGTGGCTTGATTCCCCTCTCATGGGATACGTAGGACCGGGGTCACCCTCGTCAGCTGCAACAACCCCCAAACACCTCATGTGGTGCCTCCGACCTTGGGACATCACATTGGCGCCGTTTGTGGGAATCGGTAAACTTCGATTCCCATCCACAAAAAAAAACAAAAAAACAAAAAATGGACGATGTTGTTCACATATTGAAGAAGAAGAAATGGACGATGCTGTGACGGGGGAGTTCGGGGCATTGTTCTCGTCGCCGAAGGTTGCGACAGTGCTGTTCTCATCTCGCGGTGTTGCTGTGCGTGGATGTTGATGACGCTGTCACGGTGTCGTGCATGGTGCTGTTCACGTGCCGATGCTGCTGCTCCTCTGCTTTCATCACAGCGCCGCCCTCATCGCGAGTCCCACCACTGCTTCGAACGCACCAAGCATCATCGCATCTGATGGCGATGCGAACTACACCCTTCCATTGCGATGTTGCGATAGCTGTTATCTGCTTCTTCCCCGTCTTCTCGTCCCCCTCTTCTCCCAACTGTCGCCATGCCTTCGTTCTCCATGGATGAAGGTCCACAGAGCCCGCCGCCGCACCCCATCATGGACTGGGCAGCGAATAATGTCGATCGAAGACATTGTACCGTCGCTCACGCCCTCACGGTGATGGAGGTACGAAGCCACCACTTCGTCGCTTTCTCCCTCCTTCGGCGACCGAGATGGCCACCAAGCTCCGCTGCCTTGATGCGCGAAATGGAAACGGGGAAGACGAAGAAAGAAGAAAGGAAGGAACTCGAACGAGAAGTCGATCCGCCACTGCCGCCGGCAACCTCAGAGGCCTCCGATCTAGCGAGCCACTGGTGACTCCCGTTCACCCTCGCGCCTATGTCATCGGCGCCGCTTGAGTGCTGCACAGTTCGGCGCCGCCGCTGCATGTAGCAGCCCCTATCGATGCAGAACCAAGAGGGGACCCTAGGGTTCCCAAAGCAAAAGTGGGTTGTTGGCCCAATATAAAAAAAAAAGAAAAAAAAAGGGGCCAGCAGGCCCAATAAAAAAAAGGAAAAGAAGGTTTTACGGGCTTCTCTCTTACAAGCCCAAACCACCAAAATTACTGAAGATTTGCAAGAGCAAAACAATGACAACAAAACCTGATAATGATGATGAACCCAATGGTGACAATTCCATAAATTGGGCCCTACTCGGAAACTATGAAGGCCCATGACTGGGCTTCAACTCTCAATGGAGTATATAACTTCAGGGAAGATATTTATTCCACTTAAATAAAATTCCTTTATTTCTATGATTGGCATTACTTCAATTTATCCAACTATACACCTACATGAATTACTATATTTTCAACAATTTCATCTCTAATTGCTATATCCATGTTTAATTACGAGTTAATGCCTCCAATTTAATATTGTCATTTATTGCTTCTCGTGGATAATCCACTGTCTGTATGATATTCAATTTCCAATAATTGCCACATACGTATTCGTTGCATGAGATCCTTTTTAATCATGCTACTTTATACTCACTCGCCAATAATTTTCATTGTTGCTATTCAATTATCACATATTGTTAAATTAACGACGATCATTAATTATTATGCTTGTATGGCCAATGCGAGGTACAAAAAAATGATGGTTCGATTTGTTGAGGGTGATGTGTAACACTCTCACTTTTATTAGTTACTTTTAGGTTTTATTAAAATTAGAGATTTAAAATTCCTTTTTAAGCTTAATTACTTATAAAAACTTTTACGAAAATCCGGCAGAGTTTCCTCTGTTTTCCGGACTTCCCAAAATTTTTTTTCTAAAAACCTGTCAGTCCAGAATTGTTTAAAAACATAAACAACAACAGTTTAATAAGTACACAGATCCTAATGCCCAAATAATACAAGTTGCGGGGCAAGCTACTAATTATATTATAAATTACATTAAATAATTATCCACTCATAATATCTAATAAACATTCCACGTAATGGAATGAAAATCCTGCTCGGCCGGCACGGGTGTATGCTCCACTTGTGTACCTGAAAAATATTAACCACACAGGGGAAGCATTACACAGAACTTAAAAGAGAGATATCTAAGCAGATATATACGACACACCAAGACCATTAAAGCCTATGCTCTACTACTTAATTCATGCTCTTCTTTTCCTCTTTACTTCCTAACTGTTTCCCAATTCTTTTTCTTTTTAATTGTTTCCTTTTAAATAATCCCTAACCTCTAATTATTCTTATTCCTCATTACTTTCGCTCTATCCTGTTTACTCCTTTTTCTTAATCACCCTAATTTCCCTATTCCCCCTCTTTCCAGCTAACCTTTTTCTTTTCTTCTTTTCCCATAACCACTCTATTAGCCATTTTTCCTTTCCATTATCATTTTCATTTCCTTTCCCATTTTTATTTCCTTTTTATTCCATTTTCATTACCCTTTTCCATTAATCCATGATATGCCCCTATCTGTTTCCGTTATCCCTTTTTCTTTTACTAAATTTTTCCATTACCTTGACCATAACTCATTCCCTTTAATTCCTTTACCAATTCCATTTTTATTTATTTCCTTTATTCATTTTCCATTATGTGTAACCTCAATCAGAGATCTACACACCGTGTTTGCAACCACAAACAGTGATCTGCAAACGCTGTGTATGCAACCACAGACAGTGATCTGCATACGTATGCAACCACAAACAGTGATCTGCATACGTGTATACAACCACAAACAGCGATCTGTATACACCCATCTCGTTTATGTAACCTCAAACAGAGATCTACATAAACTTCCCTTACCTTGTTATTATTTGGCCACAGGGTCAATACAACCACCTGCGCCGTGCCACAGGGTCAATACAACCACCTGTGACATGTACCATATTTATTTGGCCACAGGGTCAATGCAACCACCTGCGCCGTGCCACAGGGTCAATACAACCACCTGTGACATATACCATTTTTATTTGGCCACAGGGTCAATACAACCACCTGCGCTGTGCCACAAGGTCAATACAACCACCTGCGACATTTACCGTTCTTATTATCTCTTTATTATCGTATTAGTTTTATCCCTTTACTTTTAGTTCCTTAGTTCTATCTAATACTTTTAATTTCCTAACACTTCCTTATCCCCTATTATCGTCTCACTTAGCTCACGCCTTCCCTTAACGACTTATTATTATTTCCTTGCCATCTTATACTTAAGTACTTTTCGTTACTAAATTACTCTCATACTAACTCTTAGTTGTTTACCTATTCTTTTTCTTTTCTTTTTCTTCTTCTCTTCCTTATAATTCTGTTTATTTATTTCTTTCTTGTTATTCTGTTTATTTCGTTACTAATTGCTTTAACTCTTCTTTATCTAACTTTTCTTTTCCTAATTATCTTCCTTATTACATATCCTATTATTACATCATTAGTCCTATTCTACTCAGTAGTCTCACTAAATTCTCTTTACTCTCATTTGTTCATTTCTAAATATATTTCCCTATTCACCATTTCTATTCTTTTGCCACACCCTACCGATCTAATTGATTAGTTATTCTATTACCTATCTTTTATTCATCACTATTTGTTTCCCCTATTTACTCCATCTATCTTTCTTCATTATTAGCGGGTTACCCTAAGGTTCATTAACAATTAATATTTCCCCCGGTCCTAGCGATAGATATAACTACCCAGAAATACACCCCTTAAGGACTGGTAATGAAACCCCTTACCTTGAGATTGGAATAAAAGAGAGAGAAAACCTTAGAGGGTGTTGAGCCCTAGCAACCAAATTGCTCTCCCAAGCTTTAGTACTCATAATAATCCTTGGAAATGTATAAAGAGGTGGCAAGAGTCAAGAGTGAAGAGTTGATAGTGCTCCCCCTAGCTCTTAGAAAATAAGATCCTCAAGTAATATAGAGATCCATGCCCTTTTCATTGGAAAATAAGAGGAACAACTACATCTTAGAAAAGGAACACAAACAACCAACAATCAATGAATGAAAAAGGAAAGGAGTGAGTTAATTACTTACTCAATCCCTTAGAATCAAGAAGAAGTGAGATTGAGGGAGGAAGGAACTTGAATCAATGGCTCAATCCATGGAGGAAAAAGAGGGAAACTTGTTTGATGATGATGCCTAGATGAGGAGCTTGAAGATTTGAGCTTCAATGGAGGAGATTGACCCCAAAATCAAAAACCCTAACCTTGGGGAAGAGGGGTTCTTCGTATGGAGAGGAATGGAGAATGTTAGATTTGTGTTTCTCCTTCCCTTGGTCGAGTATGGTGGCTTATAAGGTGTTTTGGGTGGAGAAAACCCGAAAATGCCCCTAAAAATCGTGAAAACGTGTTGCAGATCGCAGGATTTTCGCTTAAGCGAAGCATTTTCGCTTAAGCGAAGCCCTTACAGTGTTGCCATGGAACCTATTTCGCTTAAGCGAAATCTACTCGCTTAAGCGAGATCCTGAGGTGTTGATTCTGTGACATTTTAGCTTAAGCGAAATAATTTTCGCTTAAGCGAAATCATCAGGTACTGCTACTTCATTTTTTTCTATTTTTCAGCTATTTTCTCCAAACTTCAAACAACCATAACTTTTTCGTTCACCGTCGGATCTTGCTCAAATTTGAGGAGCAACTTCCTAAAAATCATATCTTCATATCCAACGGTGAAAATTTTATTTTGAGTCCTAAATCTTTTATTTTGATTTTCTAACCTACGTTATGCTTTAACACCGAATTATCTATTTTTCTGGCCTGTTCCTAATTCCAATTTAATGCTCCTTTCTTTTCTAGATCATTATTATTATTATTAATCTTTTCTAATGCTTGTGCACTTATTTTAATACCTATTTATGGCTTTATTTATATTATCCCTATTATCCCAGATTATTATTAATTCATTTGTATCTGGGTTTAAAATTTGGGATGTTACATGATGGCCCGAGATACTTATGCTTTTCGTCCAAGTAACCCATTTCGAAGTTCTCATATATGGTCAAAGAGTTTTCCGAGTGATATGAACCGAAAGCATAATTATTTTATTCGAAATCAATTGATGATGACAAGGACTCCGTGTCGAATTTTTCCTTTGAGCTCATGGGCCGAGCACAGAGAAGCCTGCATCAGTTCCCATTTCGGATACATGTGCCGGTTCCGGCCGACCCTCGATAATTTCGGAAGATTCGCACAGTGTTTCACACTCGAGTTGACCACAATGTCTCGCACAGTGAATTCTTCTATCCGACATGCTTCACTTCAACATACTTCAATTCGACATTCTTCAATCTGACACTCCTCTCCTCACCTGAATCAGGGAAGAAATCCTAGTTCCCATATTATTCTCCTATCTCATCGCCTTTTTATGTGTTTACCTGATTCAGGAGAATCGTGATCGAAAAAAGGAAGGCCGAGGTGCTACGATTGTCTCTATTTTGAACGAAGCCATCTTACGATCTCTATTCTCATCTCGGCTTGGATCTTCTTAGGACGAATTGCTATGTTTTCCTCTATTATCTTACTGGCCCCACTTTTCATCTCTGCTTGGATCTTCTTTGGTTTTCACAGGACCACCACGGCTTCTCGAAGGTGAAAAATTCCAAAGGCATATATTATTTCTTAGTTCATGCTTATTTCTGAGCTCGGAGATTCTCTTTTTCAAATTGCGAGGTTTATTCTCTTTATTTCATGTTTATATCCGATCTGTCGATCTGCTATTATTCTCTCTAATTCATGTTTCTACCGAGCTGTTATCATCTCGACCCTACCTTAGTGGTAGAACGGTCAATTCATGTTTCTACCGAGCTGTTATCATCTCGACCCTACCTTTGTGGTACAACGGTCAATTCATGTTTCTACCGAGCTGTTATCATCTCGACCCTACCTTTGTGGTAGAACGGTCAATTCATGTTTCTACCGAGCTGTTATCATCTCGACCCTACCTTTGTGGTAGAACGGTCCCCCCTGTCACCGCACTTACATGCATTCACGCATGTAAGTCGGTACTAGTGCTACAGACATTTGCGTACGTACTAGCTTCTCATTTAGCACTAGCCACCTAAATGTTGCATGGCGCTATGTACAGCCAACGTCTTCTAAATAAGATCGGCTCATATGCACAGTGTACAAGGGACACCCGATAAAGTACAGCTTGCTGTGAAATGTTCTCACATAACTTCACTCAGCAACCTCTTTCACATCGGGGCCGAGGACACCGACCTCGGCTAAGGTGGGTGGATCCGAGATCCCTACCGCATTCACTTATATACAGTACCTTTTTTCAGAGGAAAACTTATAAGTTACTGCACTGGTCAGGGGAAGTCGTCCAAAGTCAAAGGTCTAGACAACCACATACTATGTGCAACAAGTTTAACCAAAATAACTTGCACTGAAAGATCACTGTACTCGGCACAAGCCCTTTCGGGCTTTCCCGAGTGGGGGGCATGTGATGCAAGGGAAAGGATGCGAAGCCGACCTATATATCGACACTAGATGACTCCCGACTTTTTCTCCTGGTATGGGATGTCACAACGTCTCCAAATTCGGCATCCACCTCTCTCATTGAGGACTTACTCTAATCCATTTCATTTCACTCCGGATCATGTTCCTACACACTTACCCACGATCCCGCATTTAGCCGGTCAGATCGGCGAGGCCACAAGTGGACCCTACCTTCATTCCATTTCGGATCCCCCCGCGGGAACTCGGTTCGAGATGTTCCTCACCGAGCTGGTGGCGGATCCCCCCGCGGGAACTCGGTTCGAGTTGAGCCTCACCGAGCGAACTCGGTTCGAGATGTTCCTCACCGAGCCGGTGGCGGATCCCCCCGCGGGAACTCGGTTCGAGATGGGTCTCACCGAGCTAGGAGGTCCATGTGGCAGATCCCCCTGAACTCGGTCTAAAACTTAAACAGTCTTTCCGAGTACATTGTGGATCGAGTGTACACCTCGGCTGAGAGCATCTTGCCGACAGCGTCCCCGGTGAACGTTACGATCCAGTTGAGGCTATACTCTCGGCATACCTCGATGAGAGAGGTGTAAGAATCCCTTATCGGGCTACTCTTTTACTGTCATCATCCGAGCATGAAGAACGCTATTATTGATACTCTTCCGAGTAAGAGGCCTCGACTACGAGTATATGCCTACCTCATCACCAACTCAGCACTGATTGGACCGACGCAGAAAGGACCTCATCTCGGCAGTCTTTACGACTCTTCCCGAGCTGGGGGGCTTATGTGGCGGATCGGCTTCTCCTAACCTGCCTTGCCATCCTTCGCTAGCCTTGAGCACATGATTGTGGACTAGTACTCAAACCCTTCCTAGAAGGTGGGGGGTACTTAGTGCTATGATGCTTAGTGCTATGCCTTCTTTCTCCTAACTCGGCTCGAGACTCACAAAGTCTCACCGAGCTGGGGGGCTTATGTGGTGGACTTGGGAAAAGGACCTGAACCAAGACCTCAGAGCAAGGCTCAAATAGCCTTGACCGAGCTGGGGGGCTTATGTGGTGGACTCGGCCTAGCCGAGCTCCACGTGGCCCTCACTCAGGACCTGAGGACCCTTCAGCAGGCCCTCTATATGCTCGGCCGAGCTCAAGGCTCAACGGCCGAAAAGACACCAGATACGGGCCGACCTCATACTCCTACCCAGGTCCAACTTCCGAGTCCGACTTACCGCCCAGATATTCCGATACCAAGGACAGGATGACGTGTCTCACCTTATCCACAAGGACAGCTCATCCACTCATAGCTCATTACAGGCTGGCCCTACTTGGGCCGCAAGCAAGCCCATTAGGGCAACCAGCTCTCTCCTATATATATCCCCCTCTCCCTATGGGCTAAGGTATGTCTCTCTAAACCTAAGAACTACGTGTGGCTTGATTCCCCTCTCATGGGATACGTAGGATCGGGGTCACCCTCGTCAGCTGCAACAACCCTCAAACACCTCATGTGGTGCCTCCGACCTTGGGACATCACATTAGGAATAAAATATCCATTACTCTAAACCCAATTTACACAGTTGGATGTGAAGTTTAGGATTTTAGGAAGCTTGTCTCAAAATTTGAGCAAGATCCAACGGTTAACGAAGAAGTTATGGCGATTTTAAGTAAGGACCCCGCAGGGCATGCCCGAGCGCACCGGGGCACGCCCCGGCGCGCCAGCCCCTCAAGTGGTGCGCAATTCAGTAGGAAACGCGCCCAGGCGCGCCATGACCCGTGCCCAGGCACGCGGGGCTGCTATCTGATGCGGCAAAATGGTGCGTGAAAGCACCCCTCCCAGCCACAAGGAGCACTTGGCTTCTTCGTGAAGCCAATCTTTCCACCACCCACTCATTCCTTCATGTTTTATACCCCCATCTAGGCACCAAAAATCTTCACCCTCTTCCCTCAACTCCCATCGTGCCTCTCTCTCTCTCTCACCAAGAACCCAAGCACCATTACCACTTCTTCTTCCCTTATTCATGAACCAAGAACCATGGCCATAGCTTCCAAGACATGAAAATGGCATGACGTCTTTCCTTCCTCTTCCACCGTTGGCGCCCTTTCTCTTCCTTCTTGGGGCACCACCGCTACTTATCTTCTCTCCATCAACCATAAAACCAAGCTCTCACCCTTAACCATGGCACCCAAGCTCTAATCTTTTCCATTTGATTTCCATGGAGTTCAAGCATCAAGGACCTTCTTCCCTTCCTCCATGGTTTCGTTCTTCTCAAGCAAAAATGGAAGGAAATTGACATGTCGACATTCACCGACACCGACCGAAACTGACTCGGTCTTGCTCTCGGTCACTAAAAATGCTTCTAGGATCACTGCCCCGTCTCGTCGACGAACTTCGGCATTAATCGGTGCGAAGTTTGGAACCTCGGGCCAAGGTTTTCTCTTTGGATTCGTCGGTTGAGGTAAGAGGGGTTTGTGTTACCTTTTCTAAGGGTATAGATTCTAGGTTGTTGTAATGATGACTAGGTGTAGATAATTGTTTAAGAGTATAAACCATAGGATACTTAAATTATAAATGCATGAAATGAACCTTAGGGCATAATTGCTACTAAATGTGTAGAGGATATGTTAATTAAGTAGGAAGTTAAGAACCCTAGGGAGCTGACTTGATTCATAGTGCTCTGAGACATACCTGAGTATGTCGACTGTTGTGTTTACCATCTGTTGATTGTTACTCGTCATTGATGTATGTTCATATCATGCTTGGTTTGGTGACTCGTAAAGCAAATAATGGATTAAGTGTTAACGTAGTCAAGTCATATAGAAAGGGCTAAGTAAGGTGGGAATGATGTGAAATTACGAACGAGTAATTAACGAATGGATTAAGGACAAGTGGATTGATAAAAGGAAAGTGATGTTTATTATTAAATGAATCATAAGTTAGAGAATGGTGATTGAGTGACTAGGAACTTGATGGATGTTGTGCTTGATTTAGTTTGTTAAGTGCAAATGTGACAATAACAGTTGTATGATAATATGTGATATTGAAATGATGTTTGTGCTTGAATATTCATGAGATGTGATGTTGTTATGATCCAAGAATGAAAATGAAATATACCCGGATGCAGTAAGTCGTGACCAGCATATTAGTGCGGACGCAGTAGGTCGTGACCAGGGACAGAATGAAATGAATTATACCCGGACTCAGTAAGACGTGACCGCGCATGGGTGCGGACGCAGTAGGTCGTGAACAGGGGAGAATGAAATGAAATATACCCGGACGCAGTAAGTCGTGATCGCGCAAGGGTGCAAACGCAGTAGGTCGTGACCAGGGACAGAATGAAAAGTATCTTACCCGGGCGCAGTAAGTCGTGATCGCGCAAGGGTGTGAACGCAGTAGGTCGTGACCAGGGGAAAGGATGAAAAAGTAACATACCCGGGCGCAGTAAGACGTGACCGCGCATGGGTGCGGAGGCAGTAGGTCGTGACCAGGGGAATAAGATAAGTATACCCGGCCGCAGTAAGTCGTAACCAGCACGTTGGTGCGGACGCAGTAGGTCGTGACCAGGGACAAAATAAAAAGAAATGTGAATTTAATGGAATTGAAAAGTAACTTAAGGTTGAATGTAGGATTGCTAGGAAGGTAGTATGGACATAGGGCTTAATTTATCGAAAACAAACTTGTATGTAATTACCTAAAAAGGAATATTTGGTTAATAGATAATTTCTATTGTGATAGGGCCTAGTTTGTCAGCTATGCTTCTTAGAAGCTATTTTCCTTAGTACTGTGTAATGTTACCCTTCTTGCTATATTTTTACAGGTACCGAAGGAGCATACACAAGTCTGACCGAGCAGGAGTACATTCCACCACGTGGAATGTATATAGTATTTAGTGACCATCTATCAGTCATGGGTTATTTTGGGAGGTTTTGTTATATTTCAATTACTTTGTCTTTTTGGAAAACTAAGAGTTTGAGAAGTTATTTGTATCCCTTTTGAACTAATGTTCTAAGTGGACTGATCAATATTTTGGGCCCTGCTGGCCTCTGATGAATTTAAATCTGCTTCTGTATAAGCTTGACAGGTTAAGATGTTATTTTAGAAAAGTCGAGTATTCAAAGAAAACTCCGTCCGACTTCATGGAGAATTTTCGAAAGTGAATTATATGATTACGAGATTTTCTTATGAAACGAAACTAATCAAGGGGTTTTCAACGAAAATTTTTAAGTCGCTATTTTTTTATCTTAAGGGTAATTATGGGTAAATAACTAAGGTGTTACATTTATGGTATCAGAGCAGTTTTTCCTCGGCCCGAAGGGAGTAACTCATTACCCCTGTAGTTACTCATCAAGCCAGTAACTTGAAATAGAAATAGAACTGCTTTCTGATTTAGTGAGTATCATTACTAGGATGGTAATAGAAATAGTTACGAAGTCTAGCGTGATAAGTACTCTAGATTTTCTTAGGCTTGACCGAGCTATTTGAGGGGTGCGTTTAGCATCTGACGATTTATTTCGAAAAGCATGGTAAGCAATTGAAAACCTTTTCTAAGTTCATTTAAGTATGTTAAAATTACCATGCAAAACTTGAAAATCTTGTGGAAAATCAATGAGTCATATTTAGAAGTGGATGAATGACGAGACTAAGGAAAGCAATACCCCAACGGGCAAGAGCACTAGATTGATACCCCACCGGGAGGAAGTGATCTTTAGTTTTGCGCCAAGTAAACCAACTCTAAATGTGACACACAAAACAAGATTTCAACGTTTTAAAACTAATAGGTTGAGAAATTCAAACTTAAGCAAGACGAGAATGGTCTTATCACTGATGCGATGTGTACTTGAGCCTGATCACCTCAAGTGTACATCTATTGAGAGATATCATCATCCTGTCCTTAAGTTTCGGTGAGTATTTTGGGAATTTAGAGAAATCCCAAGTTTAGGAGGATTAGAGGTCTTTGTCATAGGTATCCGTATGCGTAAATATTTTAGAATCAGAGTTGCGCAACGGAAGTGTAGGAAGTATTGTCTTGTCTTAAGATAAGAGAAGTAGCCAGTTAGGAATCCTAGTTAGCTATGATAGATTGCTAGTATTTATACATCTAGAATTGAATATAAGAAACCCTAAGATAGTACATAGTAATAGTCCTAAGTTTAGGCATTAGGTGCTTAAAATCCTAGGTGATTGCATAGAGCTAGGTTATGTGTTTGGAAATGAATGAATGTGATGCTATGTATTGTCTTGTGTTTGCTTACATGATGATTTGTGCATGTTGAAAACTGTTTTGTGCTTAAAACTATTCGCAAGCTTCTTCATAGAACGGTGTTGCTATCCGCAAATCGCTTGGTTCCCAAGCATAAACATTTCAAAAAAAATTAGGAACCACTTGATTTTCAAGTGTGATAGTAACCCCAATGAATTTTCATGTTTTGAAATTGAGTTCAAAAATGAATTTTTCTGTTCTGCTAGAACCAGAAATTCTTCCAAATTGAGTACTAAGTTGAGTAGAGAAATTTTGAAAAGCTAGTGAGACAACCAAGGATTCCTAAGTGATCAAGCGGTGAACTAATTTATTCTTTTAATCGATCCCCTCGCTGATTAAATAGGAACCCTTCTATATGACTTTACTCAATTCGAAATGAAGCTTAGTTGTCAAACTCAAAGTCAAAGGGGATGTGACTATTTTGATTGTTTGAGAAGCATTGAAATAAACTCTCTAGTAAACCACATACTTCCATTCTCATTGAGTTTGCTAATCTTGAGAAAGGTTATAATCCTTCACCTAAATCTCCCGAAATTAGATGGAGAAAATCCTTTACAAAAAGATATGCTTTGCTTTATAAAATTTGTTTTTGGAACTTCATCCAAGTTATTTGGCATGAACATATCAAAGTTTTAAAGTGTGAAAAAAATTTTTCCAGATTTAATCTTTTCCTAAGAATTTTACGTAAAACAAATCAATATGTTTTTCCATCAAGATAGGAATTTGATTTTCAAAAATAACGACTCTATCGACACACCATCACATCAATATTTGTTGATGTGCTACCTTGACTCATGCATATATAAATGCCTTCCTTGTATGATAAGCAAAATTTCTAAACATAGATGAACGCATACATGTTTTTCGGCATGTCCTTTTGATTTTGTAAATGCATAAATGCACAAATGAATTTCTCGAACGCTATTTTAATTCTCATAAAGATACACATACTTTGAATGTACGGGATTTTAATTATTGAACTTTGAAACCATACGAAGTGGTTGATTTTATCAAAGTTTTTATCATGGCATGAAAATTTTCAAGCTCTTCTTGGATTGCATTTGAAATGTGTACGTATTATCTAAGATGCGTATATAGACTTAGACCTGAATTCTAGGGCTGATTCAGGTAGATCAGGATTGGATTAGAATCATGTAGAGATTGCTAAGTTAGTGTTTGCAATCATGCGTTGATATGAAATGTTGGTGTGCATATTTGAACCTTGATTGTTATGTATGTGCTAACTGTTTACTTGTCAATGAGTGTGATTGCTTAGGACTTAAGAATAGTGCCTAAGTTGTAGATCACTAGGTAGATGGTGATTAGATCTCTATTAATGCTGCCGTTTAGATTGAGTATAGAAATAGTTTTGGGTTGTTTTGAATGCGGCAGTTATTAAGTGATAGTGCTATTTGTAAACCTGACAATGACCCTATCATTAATGGATATGAGATTTAGATTGATACCCCTAATCTTATGTTTATTAATGATTGATGTCATCTGAGGACTATAAATGGCACAAGACCAATCAAGCCTAGAATGCAGGAACCAATTTGATTAGCGCCCCTTACCAGATGTTTAAAGTAAAATGTCTAGGAAAAACCCAGTTGACCTTAAAAGCCATCTCCAATCTAATGGAGAAATTGCTCTCAATTTTAGAAACCTGAGGTTTATTAAAAGTCTTTTTATTAGAACCCTTGCAATGTTTGACCGACATCGGAGTAAACCTCAAAAACCTTAGAGCATTTTGCTTCTAGTCTAACCAAACTAAACCACGATTTGTATTCTTCATTGGATGCATGAGTCCGGTGGCGTACTTAAGCAAGGTAGTATGCCGATTCAAAGTGGGGGAGTAGAACCTAGTTCAGTGTGCATCGTAGTTTAGAAAACCCTTTGTTGGGATGGTTCTCCATTTGAAGGAATCGAACAGAATTTCGGGGACAAAATTCCAATAAGTGGGGGAGAATTGTAACATCCCTAATTTAATTCCAAGCATAATTAGTGAATTAATAGGTTTAAAGGTTAGGGAACGAATAGATTACTTGCTTAAAGAATTTTGGGTGATAGGAGAGTAGTAATTATAAGTACTAGGGGTTGTGTAGAAGACATTTGTAGCAATGGGCAAAATTAACTAAGCGGAATCGGGAGTTAAATCGGCGTTTTAGATGTTAGAAATCAACCGAAAATAGAAAATTAGGAATAAAATATCCATGACTCTAAACCTAATTTCCACCGTTGGATGTGAAGTTTAGGATTTTAGGAAGCTTGTCTCAAAATTTTAGCAAGATCCAACGGTTAACGAAGAAGTTATGGTGATTTGAAGTAAGGACCCCCCCAGGGCACGCCCAGGCGCGCCAGCCCCTCATGTGGTGTGCCATTCAGTAGGAAACGCGCCCAGGCGCGGCATGACCAGCGCCCAGGCGCGCGGGGCTGCTATCTGATGCGGCAAAATGGTGCATGGCACCCCTCCCAGCCACAAGGAGCACTTGGCTTCTTCGTGAAGCCAATCTTTCCACCACTCACTCATTCCTTCATGTTTTATACCCCCATCTAGGCACCAAAAATCTTCACCCTCTTCCCTCAACTCCCACCGTGCCTCTCTCTCTCTCACCAAGAACCCAAGCACCATTACCACTTCTTCTTCCTTGATTCATGAAGAAAGCACCATGGCCATAGCTTCCAAGCCATGAAAATGGCATGACGTCTTTCCTTCCTCTTCCACCATAGGCGCCCTTTCTCTTCCTCCTTGGGGCACCACCGCTACTTATCTTCTCTCCATCAACCATAAAACCAAGCTCTCACCCTTAACCATGGCACCCAAGCTCTAATCTTTTCCATTTGATTTCCATGGAGTTCAAGCATCAAGGACCTTCTTTCCTTCCTCCATGGTTTCATTCTTCTCAAGCAAAAATGGAAGGAAACCGACATACCGACATTCACCGACACCGACCAAAACCGACTCGATCTTGCTCTCGATCACTAAAAATGCTTCTAGGATCACCGCCCCGTCTCGTCGGCGAACTTTAACATTAATCGGTGTGAAGTTTGGAGCCTCGGATCAAGGTTTTCTCTTTGGATTCGTCGGTTGAGGTAAGAGGGGTTTGTGTTACCTTTGCTGAGGGTATAGATTCTAGGTTGTTGTAATGATGACTAGGTGTAGATAATTGTTTAAGAGTATAAACCATATGATACTTAAATTATAAATGCATGAAATGAACCTTAGGGCATAATTGCTACTAAATGTGTAGAGGATATGTTAATTAAGTAGGAAGTTAAGAACCCTAGGGAGCTGACTTGATTCATAGTGCTCTGAGACATACCTGAGTATGTCGACTGTTGTGTTTACCATTTGTTGATTGTTACTCGTCATTGATGTATGTTCATATCGTGCTTGGTTTGGTGACTCGTAAAGCAAATAATGGATTAAGTGTTAACGTAGTCAAGTCATATAGAAAGGGCTATGTAAGGTGGGAAGGATGGGAAATTACGAACGAGTAATTAATCAATGGATTAAGGACAAGTGGCTTGATAAAAGGAAAGTGATGTTTATTATGAAATGAATCATAAGTTAGAGAATGGTGATTGAGTGACTAGGAACTTGATGGATGTTGTGCTTGATTTAGTTTGTTAAGTGAAAATGTGACAATAACAGTTGTATGATAATATGTGATATTGAAATGATGTTTGTGCTTGAATATTCATGAGATGTGATGTTGTTATGATCCAAGAATGAAAATGAAATATACCTGGACGCAGTAAGTCGTGACCAGCACATTAGTGCGGATGCAGTAGGTCGTGACCAGGGACAGAATGAAATGAATTATTCCCGGACGCAGTAAGACGTGACCGTGCATGGGTGCGGACGCAGTAGGTCGTGACCAGGGGAGAATGAAATGAAATATACCGGACGCAGTAAGTCGTGATCGCGCAAGGGTGCGAACGCAGTAGGTCGTGACCAGGGGCAGAATGAAAAGTATCTTACCCGGGCGCAGTAAGTCGTGATCGCGCAAGGGTGCGAACGCAGTAGGTCGTGACCAGGGGAAAGGATGAAAAAGTAACATACCCGGGCGCAGTAAGACGTGACCACGCATGGGTGCGGACGCAGTAGGTCGTGACCAGGGGAATAAGATAAGTATACCCGGCCGCAGTAAGTCGTAACCAGCACGTTGGTGCGGACGCAGTAGGTCGTGACCAGGGACAAAATAAAAAGAAATGTGAATTTAATGGAATTGAAAAGTAACTTAAGGTTGAATGTAGGATTGCTAGAAAGGTAGTATGGACATAGGGCTTAATTTATCGAAAACGAACTTGTATGTAATTACCTAAAAAGGAATATTAGGTTAATAGATAATTTCTATTGTGATAGGGCCTAGTTTGTCAGCTATGCTTCTTAGAAGCTATTTTCCTTAGTACTGTGTAATGCTACCCTTCTTGCTATATTTTTACAGGTACCGAAGGAGCATACACAAGTCTGGCCGAGCAGGAGTACATTCCACCACGTGAAATGTATATAGTATTTAGTGACCATCTATCGGTCATGGGTTATTTTGGGAAGTTTTGTTGTATTTCAATTACTTTGTCTTTTTGGAAAACTAAGAGTTTGAGAAGTTATTTGTATCCCTTTTGAACTAATGTTCTAAGTGGACTGATCAATATTTTGGGCCCTGCTGGCCTCTGATGAATTTAAATCTGCTTCTGTATAAGCTTGACAGGTTAAGATGTTATTTTAGAAAAGTCGCGTATTCAAAGAAAACTCCGTCCGACTTCACGGAGAATTTTCGAAAGTGAATTATATGATTACGAGATTTTCTTATGAAACGAAACTAATCATGGGGTTTTCAACGAAAATTTTTAAGTCGCTATTTTTTTATCTTATGGGTAATTATGGGTAAATAACTAAGGTGTTACAGACGGTGCAACTAGTAGGAACTTAGATAAATATTTAAATATGTAAATAAAATTATTTTATAGTCCAATAATATATTTCATGCTCCAAAATAATTTTTCTAAGTTTAAAATATCAAAAATTCGTTTTTCCCTACTGTACAGTACTTTTTCGTAGATGTCAAAATAAAAAATTTTATTTTCACATATTAAGATACTACATTTCAATATGATCGTTTTCATATAAAGTTTATCATTTTTGGACTTACGGTTTGAAAGTTATGAATTTTTGAAGCTCTAAAATCGTTTCCTTCAAAAATGCACTTCATAAGCTTTCAAATAATTTTATAATAAGAAAAAATACGAAAATATATTTTATTTGGACGGTGGTCAAATAGAAAACCTCATAAATGTATTTTTGTTTTCAAAATAAAATACACTTGAGTCAAAAGGTCATTTAATGCATTAAAATCACACATTTACTCTTAAAACTCAAAAATTCGTTCAGTACTGTAGCAGTGATAAAATTTCGAAAAATCCAAAATAAAAATCAAAACTTTACATTTTCATAATCTAATTTTCTACACGGTCGTTTTGACATATCATTTGTAATTTTTCGCCGTACGGTTTAAAAGATATGAATTTCTGAGGATGGGATAGCTTAATCCTTCAAAAAACATTTCATCTTCTAAGATCAGTTAAATCAAATATTTTACCTTAAAATATATCATTTAAATATACTAGGGAAAATATTGGTATGCATATATATATATATATATATAATCTATATATCACGTGTATATATACATATATATATATATATAATTCATACGATTTTAATTAAATCCAGGTATCAAAATCAAATACAATTTCTTAAATTCACTTATAAATTCACAAATAAATTGGGTAAAATTGTGGGTCTCACAATCTTTTATGTAAGGTGAAGCCTTAGTCCCACATAGGTTGGTAAGGAGAACGAAGCATGCCTTATATAGGGTGTGGATACCTTACCTCACGTGGACGCGTTTTAGGCCTCACGGAAGGTGAGACCAAGAGCAAAACCGTGAGGGTGAGCGTAACCCAAAGCGGACAATATCCACGTGGCGGTGCGCTGGGCCCCAGTGCCCATTACCGTACGGCTGGCTGGGGCTGGGCTGTTACATTTGGTATCAGAGCCAGGGCCGGGTCGGTGTGCCAACGGGGACGTTGGGCCTCCAAGGGGGGTGGATGTAAGGTGAAGCCTTAGTCCCACATCGGCTGGTAAGGAGAACGAAGCATGCCTTATATAGGGTGTAGAGACCTTACCTCACGTGGACGCGTTTTGGGGCTCACGGATGGTGAGACCAAGATCAAAACCGTGAGGGTGAGTGTAACCCAAAGCGGACAATATCCACGTGGCGGTGCGCTGGGCCATAGTGCCCATTACCGTACGGCTGGCTGGGGCTGGGCTGTTACACACACTCAAACACAAGTATTTCAAACTTCTTCTTTTTCAATTCAACTCTACTACTTCTTCCAAACAAAATTCTTCTTTTCTTTTTTTTTCATTTTTTTCTTTCAATTTTATTTTCTCTTTTCTTTTGGAAGAAGAGTAACTCAATAAACACTTTCACAATTTCATACTTTTGAAATGTCCCTCTCTCAATTGCTCATTCAAAATTTCTAAGGTAATTCACAAAAAATATACAATCAATGCAGGGTACCAAAGAAAAATCATAATATTTCATAAGGCTCAAAATGGGCAACTAAGGAAAAACAATTTCAACAAAAATTTCTAAAGGCTACAAAAAACACCATCCTAAATGTCTTAATCATTTTCATGCATGTAATCAATTATCAATCTAAAAATGGTCACCGGTCAAGTTCTAGAACACAAAACTAAAGTGAACACACTCATGAAAGAATAGGGGTCTCAAATCAGAATAATTCAATAAATCATACCCCATCAAAAGGCTCAAAATCTCACAGGCTAAAGTCAGTTCACTAATCTCAAGTTCCAAAAAAATTTGTCAAAATAACCAAATTTCAAAAATATTTACAGCTCAACAAATAAATAACATGAATCAATGAGTCTAATCCTAAACTAAGTATATACACCTATCAACAGAAAAATAATCTTAAGTCTAAAATAATTACAAAACTTCTACGTAAGACACAAACAAACACCAAAAATGGGGAAAACAATTCAGATCTGAAAATTTTTTTATTTTGTATCCACTCCCCCAAACTTAAAAAGGTTGGCTTGTCCTCAAGCAAACTAAATTAAAATTACCTAACTACAAAATAAAAAATTGCATGGAATAAATTTGGAACACTTATTTTACTTGCATCTGAAAAATCAGCATTAACAAAAATAAGAAAACATTCCCCCAAACTTAATATGAGTCATGGAAAACAAGTGCCCAAAAATAGCACCTCTAGTGGGAAAAATATTAACTTATATTTGTTACAAAATATATAGCTTATGCAAATAACAAATAACCCAAATAAATAACCAAGCAATAAAACTAAAAAAAAATCCGAAAAAGCAATTACATATTTTTGTTGCACAAGTACAGAGACTGGCTAATGGGAAAAAGACACAAAATATACCAAAAATTAGAATTCCCAATTTTCTGGGCAAATTCGCCCAGTGCCTGCCCAGACGTGCTGAGCTGCGCGCCCAGGCACGCCAGGTTTGTACCTGATGTTTCTCTTTTTTTTTTAAATTTCATAAAATAAAATAAAAAAAATAACCTACACTAATTTCCTAAAAACTACTATTCACTACTAAATGGAGTTAGGAAACTTACCTTTGTAGCACAACTTTTTCTATTGATGCATATGGAGGAAATCCCCAAAACTTATTTACCTGTGTCACATGAACAACTAAAAGTAGTGCTAGAAAGCACCTCATTAGTAGTTACTTATAAGAAATTTCAACTCCTTATTCACTAACTAAAAATAAATAAACAAAACCTACACTACTACATATTTACAAGGAATCCATCGGGATCCCAAATTCTATGGCTCAACTCCCATGTGATATAGGAATAACAAGTTACTCCCATGTCCCATGGGAATGAGCAGGGATGATGATGAAGTAAAGAAATTTTAGAAATAAATTCAAACCCACCAGGATCAAAAGGTACATTCCTTACACCATGCATCATCTCAGAAAATTTATTTTTTCCCCCATCCATGAAGGTGTTAGTTCCCTAGACAAGGAAAACAAAATTTTTAAGATCTTTATTCATCCCATGGTACAACAATGACTTATGTTGAGGTTTTGGAAAAACATCATGCAAACTCAAGGGTCGAACATAATTGAAAAATTTTGAATCATCCAAACATGCTAGGGATTTAACACAATTTTTAAGTTCAGAAATTTCAGCACACAAGAATGAGTCAAAATTCTCTACTATTATCCTTCCCTCCTCTGTTTTGTTTCGTTTCACCTCTTCTTCCTCACGATGCACCTTAATTTCTTTTTCTTCAAAATTTACAGAGAAATTAGTATTTAAGTCTTCCTTAATGGAGAGCTCTTGTACCAATTCCTCTACAACAAATTTATTATACTCTTTGAAATATAATTTCTCAATCTCATAAATCGAGGTATTTGCATCATAAGTAAGAGGATGTGAAGCCAAAACATAGTCAAAAAATTTCAACTCTTCACAAGTCATTATTATACATTACAATTAATAACAAAAATAGATTTCACTCCAAATTACTTCTTAGTGCCAAAACAGATTAAACTAATTCAAGTCCCCGGCAACGGCGCCAAAAACTTGATCACTCTCTAGCAAGTATACTAGATCGGATAGTAATATAGTCGGTTAAGACCAGATATCGTTCCCACAGGGACTCAGAATTGTTCAATCTATCTCTACCTAAGGTAAAATCTAGAATAAAATCTATTTAAATACAAAATTCAGAATTAAATAATTAAAATAAAAAGAAGGATTAATTGCTGGAAAATAAAATAGAATAGAAATTAAATGGGAAAACTTGGTTAGGAACTTAGTATCATTGTATGTTCATTTATTTATCATGAATCAATATTTTTCTATTCAAATCAAGAACAAATTCAAAAAATAGCAATTCCTAGATTCCTCTTATGAAATTACTGTTTATTATTCAATTTATTAAATCATAATTCCTTAGAAATTTAAATCATTGAATAACCTTAATTACGAACAGTGAATTTATCAAGTTATATAATAATCCAAAAGCATTCCTACAAGTTGAATCATTATATTGTTCAATTGCATGACCTATTCTAAATCCTAATTTTCCAATGCAGATTTAGAAATCCAAAACATAGATTAGCTACTTCTATGCATAACAATAAAATCACAATTAAAAACTTGATTTAAATCTGAAAAACATTAATTAATAAAAATAAATTACAAATACAAATCCACCATGTTCCTAACACAAAAGGTTTAGTTACACATAATGAAAGACAAGAGAAAACAAATAACTATGATATTTATTCCTAAATTATCACAGATATGTTCCTTGAATCTTCAATCTTCTCCGGATTCCTCCTTCAAATGCTCCCAAAAGTGTGCAAAAATCCTTTCTAAAACTAACTATTGAATCCTAATTATTATTCATCTAATGCTAACCTCCTGAAAACTCACTCTAAAACTCATATTAATCCTAAACTAAATAGATAAAATCCTAATCTTATCAAAATCCTTCAAAACTGATCAGAAATTAGCCCAATTGGGCTTTCTCGCACTTCGTGCACCTGGGCGTGCAGACCAGCACGCCTGGGCGCCCTGTATCTGATAACCCAGTTGTTAACGTGGCTTAAGAGGGACTTTCTCCTTCCTCTGAATCACTGTCCCTCTCTTTAATGGCTGTGTAACATCTAACTGAATGCGGATACGCATATATTTTCCCAAGCGTTGATTATCTGCAGATTCCCATTCAACATATTCCCCCACGGTATTTCCAATAATTGTTGCTACTTCTCTGTCCTCATACTGAGGGGTAAATCCGACACCCTCATCCAGATAAGAGTATGTGATAAGTTCACTTCCGCTGGGCTCTCATCAAACCCCATCTCCTTCAATATCACCATATTGTTATCAAAGTTCCATGGTCCCAGTTTAAGAACCATGTCCCTATCCTTCTTGTTCATGAAACGACATGTGAAAAGGTTTCGAGCCACATCTCTTATCTCTACATCCTCCCTTGTCCTCCATGACTGCACCAGTGTGGTCTTGAAAGCCCTCATGTTAAACGTGTGCATGGTTGCCACACGTCCCACCAACCAATATCCTTCCGCATCAGAACCTTATTTCTCAACCCCGATCTCTAGAATCACAATACCAAGCGCTTCATCCTCGTTGAACTCAATCAGCTCCCTCTTCCGCTCCATATGAGATTGTTACGATCATAATTGCAAGAGAAAGTAATGAATTCTACTTGGAGTCCCACATTGAAAGTAATTCATTACTTTCAAAGAATTCATTACTTTCAACCACTTGGGTGGTGACGCCGGCATAGCAGTGTTCGCCCGGGACTAGTCAAAGAATTCATTACTTTCAATGTGGGACTCCAAGTAGAATTCATTACTTTCTCTTGCAATTGTGATCGTAACATTCCACCACCCTTCAGAGCCCAGGCGCCACTCCAAGTAGAATTCATTACTTTCTCTTGCAATTGTGATCGTAACATTCCACCACCTTTCAGAGCCCAGGCGCCACTCCAAGTAGAATTCATTACTTTCTCTTGCAATTGTGATCGTAACATTCCACCACCCTTCAGAGCCCAGGCGCCACACGGGCTTGGGCTCTCCCACTACAATAGCTAGCTTTTGTGGTGTGGTTCTCCCAAGATCCATATCAGAGATCAATACGCTTAGTGAAAGGAGGGTAGAAATTGACCTCTAAAGGGTAGAAAACCAACAACGACGAAGGAGCCAAAACCCTTATGCCGTCAAACCCTAGCAACGTCAAAGGGAGTCCTAATTTCCTGATCTTTGTCATAAGTTTAAAATATTCTTAGTTTTAAATAGTTAAAATCCATTTTGTTATGGTACAATTTAGAAAAAAAAAAATTATGAATGCATTTTATAAATCCTTTTATTATGAAGTCAATGATACAAAAATTAGGAACTTTTTTAGAAGTGAAAAAGTTATAAAGGAAAAGAAAAGAGAAAATGGTCTATTTGGTCCCCCAAAGAAACACGTGACATCTATTTAGTCCCCGAAAGATTTTGGGAATCAATTTAGTCCCCCAAAGATCAGAATGACATCCTATTAGTCCCTCCGTCCATAAATCCGTTAGAAAACCTTTTTAGTGTCATGTGTCACATTCTCATTGGTTATTTCTGGTGCACATATTTAGACACGAACCACATGATTATTTCCTCATAAAATCTCAACCGTTGTTTATATCTGACGGTCCAAATTTAAAAATGAAAAATAAAATAATAAAATTATATTTAATATTACTAAAAATTCGAAAAAAATATTACAAAATTCAGAAAAATATTATTAAAAATTCGGAAAAATATTTTTTAAAAAAATACCGAATTTTTTTATATTTTAAAAATTAATAAAAAATTCAGAAAATAATAAAAAATTCAGAAAATTTAAAAAAAAATCTGTAAAATATTTTTTAAAAAATACTGAAATTTTCTTTTTATATTTTAAAATTTAATAAAAAATTCATAAACAAATAAAAAATTCATAAAATTTTTAAAAAATCAGTAAAATATTTTTAAAAAAATAATGTTTTTTTATATTTCAAAATTTAATAAATTACTGATTTTTTTATATTTTTCAAAAAAATACTCATTTTCTTTATATTTCAAAAAAAAAATATTTTACAGATTTTTTAAAATTTTTCTGAATTTTTTATTATTTTATGAATTTTTTATTAATTTTTGAAATATAAAAAATCAGTATTTTTTTAAAAAATATTTCACTGATTTTTTAAAAATTTTATGAATTTTTTATTAGTTTCTGAATTTTTTATTAATTTTTAAAATATAAAAAAAAATTCAGTATTTTTAAAAAAATATTTTATAGATTTTTTAAAATTTTTTAAAAATTTTGTGTATTTTTTTAAAATATTTTACAGATATTTTTTTTAAATTTTCTGAATTTTTTATTATTTTCTGAATTTTTTATTAATTTTTAAAATATAAAAAAAATTCAGTATTTTTTTAAAAAATATTTTTACGAATTTTTAATAATATTTTTCTGATTTTTTTAATATTTTTTTTAATTTTTAATAATATTAAATATAGTTTTATTATTTTATTTTTCATTTTTAAATTTGGACTGTCAGATATAAGCAACGGTTGAGATTTTATGAGGGAATAATCATGTGGTTCGTGTCTAAATATGTGCACCGGAAATAACCAATGAGAATGTGACATGTGGCACTGAAAAGGTTGACTAACAGATTTATGGACGGAGGGACTAACGAGATGCCATTCTGATCTTTGGGGGACTAAATTGATTCCCAAAATCTTTCGGGGACTAAATGGATGCCACGTGTATCTTTGGGGGACCAAATAGACCATTTTCTCAAAAGAAAAACACATTAGAACCAAATTGCAAAAAAAAACTTTTACGATAAAATTAAAATCTATATATAACTTATTAAAGAAAATCACTACTTTTACCTAATTTGTATATATATTAACCTTAAAATACTTGGATATATAAAGAGTGGGAATTTAGATATATAAAGAGTGGGAGTCCAATTTAACTTTCACCTCTCATCAGCAGGGAGCACAATGATGTATAAATCTAAGAAAAAGATAGCTAAGACATACAATGTGCTAGTGGGGCATGTGCCTATGAATGATAAAAGAGGTTCCCAAGCATAGAGTAGCTGGGAACCATAAAATTGATTCTGTTTAACGACCTTATTGTTTATTGTTACAATTTCTGGTCCCTAACGTAAGTTTTTTTCTTTTTTAATTTATAATAAGTTTTTTTATATAATTTTCAATAGTATTTTTCAGATTTTAATTTTAAGAAAAAAAAATTATTTTTATTAGTGGTCTCAAATATAAAAAAAAAAGGTCAATTAAATTTTTTTTTATCAAATACAAGTATTCCTAATGTTATCTAATCTAATCTTTGTTTCATTCTCGACACTATTTTTCCTATTATTCATATAAATTTGACAAAATTAAATGCATTCAACTATATGCATCAATAGGTGTGAAGTTACACTTTTTTTAGGCAAAATCCATATTTTAGTCCTCTAAGTTATTCTCATTTTTCAGTTTCGTCTGTTAACTTTTTTTTCCGATTTCATCATAAAAGTAGTTTTTTGTTCCAAATATATTCTAAAATTCGTTTATTCATGGTAAAATTTTAAAAAAGTGATGCATTGTATAGATTTTTTTCATTCTGAATTTAGTGATAGAAAAATCATGAATTTTGGCTAAAAATTGAGAGAATTAAGATAAAATAAAAAAAATTAAATAAAAAAACTGAAAACTGAAAAATAATTTATAAATTAAAATATTGATTTTGCCTTTATTTTCTTGAGGTCGGAGGGAATATTAATTGTTTTTCTACAAGCACTTTTATTTACATAAATATTTTTAAAATTTCAATAATAATTATGAGAATAATTTTAAATATACATATATTAAATATTAATAATTTTTTTTGGTGAAATAAATATTAATAATTTTAATACAATTAACAACTTCCTTAATTCTCAAACGTTTTTCCAGATAAATTTATATCAAGTGCGGAAGGAATGAGTATTATTTTCCTTTTTTTTATTATTATCAATGAAGCATAATGCTCAAAAGTATTACTTCCTCCTTATCTTGTTATTTATTTTTTTTTAAAGAAATTTTTTATTTTTTTATTTGTTATATCAAGAATTTTAAGAATGTAATCAATATTATTTTTCATATATATCTTTATTTAATAAATATTGATTTATGTAAATAGTGGAAAAAAAGTAATAATTAAAAAAAACGAATATGATATAGGAAAACATAATCAATGTATTAAAATCTAAATAATAATTTCATTTTTTTAAAAAAAGTGCTTTTTAAATACGACAGAGATAAATAAAAACGATAGGACTATTCTCTCTAGTAGTTAGTGCGGATGGGATATGGCCACACAGAGACTTGGATTCCCTTGTCTTATTCACTCGCCTGGTGCTCTCAATTTCAATGTGGTCCATCCTCTAAAAACCCCACCACTTAAAAGCACCCGCACTCAAACGACGAAAAAACACATTTATGAGACAGCTTGATGTTGTGTTCAAAGATAAGTAACACCAGAATTGGCAACCTTTTTACCCCTACTTTCACTCACCTCAATTCCTATACTAAGTGGATGATATATCTTTTGTGAGATTTAATGTAGTTGTGAAATGCTAACAAGTGCTTTAGAGCATTAGTTAAGCATCCAAATGTAGTTAAATGATGTTGAAAAATGTATTTTTTATATTCTTGAGAAATGGAGTATGGTGAACTTATGATTAAATTTCTTTTTTTAGTAATCGGGCACTTGTTAGCAAGACTCAATGTACTTTACAGAACTACTTGGTTGACAAAAAGTTGTGCCACATTGCATACATAGTGTTATTTTAAGGGTTAGGCTAACAAATATTTTAAGAGCATTGTGTAAGTATTTTAAAATAAATAAGTTAATATTAGAAACTTAATTTCAATGCTTTGATATACTAAATGTACATTTAAAAAAAATACTAAATGTATCATTTTCTAAGATAAAAAGCACATTCTTTTCTTGCTTAAATAATATAGTTTTCTTGACCGAAAGAGTATCAAGACAAAGGGAAGGCTTTAAATCCTAACACAGTCAAGATATTGATGTGCCACGACTTTTTAGATTTCTGGCTACCAATTCGAATACTCAGGATCTCCTTAATCAATTTGTGTGTGTGCAAGGTGTTAATTTAGGATTGAGAGAACGTACCTTAGCCTCTAGCACCGTGGTTCTACTTATAGAGAGAGTGATAGTGTGTCGGTGGGCCTGGATTGGCCGATGATGCTGATGCGTAATTCATAGAATCTGGGAGAGGATATCACAAATTATTCCCCTTGATTATGTCAAGATAATCGCGTGATTAGCCTTCGCAAATTAGGCTCGCGAGTTCGTAAAGAGAGAATCTTGAGCCGAGGAGATCTTGGGAAGATTCCTTGGCAACTCGGTGCTCCGAGGGTTGGGTCTACCTTAGGCAAGGGGTAACAATGTAAGTGTTGGGGACTCGACCATAAACCCCAAGCATGGATTAGTCGAATATGATGAACTCTTATAGTGTTGGATCGATTAGATCGTATCTGAGGTCGTGTCTATTATAAATAATATCCTTAAAACATTTATTAGTATTTTCCTTATTTTAATCTTAAGTGTGGATTTTTATCTTATTTGTACACTAAAATTTCATAAAGTTTCAACTTTCAAATATAGACCAACAATACTCCTACAAAGAGATAATAATATAATACTCTATCCGTTCCTATGTATAAGGCGCTTCTAATAAATTCACGTAGATTAAAAAAAAGTAATTAAAGGTAGTTATTATTCTCAAAGTTATCAAAAAATTACCCTTATATAAATACAACCTATATTGATGTAGTCATTATTATGGGAAAAGTAAAAAAGTTTCTTGGAATATGGAATATATAGTGAAATTATTAGAGATATTTGATATAAATTATTTAATGTTGCCTAAATATTATAAAGTGACTTATATTTTAGAACAACTAAATCTTCAAGAAAAATACTCCCTCCGTCCTTAAATATAAAACCTCTTTGGGGGATTTCACGTCCATTAAGAAAGTGGAATAATTTAGTTAATTGTATTGGAAATGTGAACTTTTGATATGTAATTTCAAAATTACCCCTATTAATATTATTGGGAATCTAAAAAGTATTACATAAATATGAGTGTTTGTGGAAAAAAGTAATTAATGATCATTGAAAATTGGTATGGGGTTTTATGAATAGGGACAAAATAAAAGTCTCAAGAGGGCTTTATATTTAGGGATGAAGGGAGTAATACTTATAAATAAAAACAGAGAGAACACTATTCAAGCTTGGAATAACTGCATGTAAAGGCCGACTCTCAAAGTAGGATATGGATCAGTTGTCCCAAAGCCTGTTTTCCAACACAAATTTTAATAAAATGGAAAATAACTTATCAACTGTTATGGCATTTTTGTAATATTTCATGAAGTTTGATCGGCTAAAAACATGATATTTTGGGACAAAGAATCCTCATCCTCAAAGTAGAATAACATATACTCATTTGTTGTCTAAACTAATCAGGGAACCAACGGGGGTTGGCTCAAGTGGTGCGATCCTGACAACTTGAGAGCTTGGGAATGGGGCCTGAGACTAAGAAGTCTCAAGTTCGATTCCCGGTTAACACACCCCGCCGGGAGAGGCATAGGAACGTGACCTTGTGCAAGATTAGCCTCAAGGGTTCTTGTAACACCCCTATTGATATTTAAAAGATAAATAAATAAAAGCCTCTAATAAAAATAAGGAACTCAAAATTTCTTTTACAAAACAAGTTTATAAACACTTTTGGGGGTTTACTATTATAATACAAACGGAATTAACTGGAGTTCCTTTCTTTCGACTCTTCCTCTACGACACTCTGATCCTCAAGCTTCTTGAACATTTACCTAAAATAAACCACTAAGGGGTGAGACATTTTCGAAACACATTGAATTAAAAGATAGTAAACAGTTCATAATACAAATTCAAGAATAATAACTAAATCAGGCAGTGGACTAACAATATACATCACATAATCAGAACTCGTGCAATGCATGAGCGCCTCTCAATCGCCAAATCCTATAACTGGATCCCATTCACCTGATTCTGATTCACACGTTCCTTATCCCTACTTTACCGTGGGATCCATTTATAGGATTGGTACCCTTTTCTTCTCAATCACATGATGGTTAGGATTATTGGAAAGAAAGTCAATAGTCCGTGTTCTCTTGGTATTTCATCGTATAAACGTGGTACCCAATACTTGCTTAACCGATTATTAGAATCGACTAACTGGTTAAGTTAGTATTGAAGTATTATTTCAATTCATTCATCATATAATCTGGCATTGGCTTCTTTTGCAATAACCATAACCCTAGCTCAGCAACAAGCACAAGCTCAACACACACCATGTACAGGTCGTCGATATGCTCAGGCATATCTCAGTCCTAGGCGAACCAATTCAATAGCAACAACAACAACGATAAAGACTGAACCAATAAACCACCACAATCACAAAATTAACAAACGACACACAAAACGACACCCAAAAAATATCATCCAAGTCAGTCAACATACTTAGGTATGTCTCAGAGCACAAAAACATAAATCGACTCCCTAGAGTTCTTCACTTCCTACTCATAAAGCATAAAAGAGGGGTTTTCACATAAACACTCTAATAATTATAAAATTAACCAATACCAGGCTAATCACCCCTAATCCAACTCTAAACAAGTGAAAAACACTACGCGCATTCCAATTTAACCATTATCCCCAAATCCTATTATAAACTTTAACTATACCTAACTCAAAGTGTAGAAAAATGTTTCCCCCTTACCTTAGAGGAAGATGAGGCTCGATTGAAGCTTCAAGGACATTGAATCTACCCCCGATCTACTTGGATTCCAACTCCCTTGTCCGATCTCCACTTGGTTCTTGAGATTGGAAGAGAGAGAAAGAACCCTAGGAGAGAGAAAGTGTAACATCCTGAAAATTAATATTAAATAATATAATTTTAGTGTATAAATATCTATTTAAAGGATGTGATTAAGCCTTAGAAATTGTACAAGGTTGGAAGGGTAGTATGAGCATAGGCCGACCTAGGATGTGAGATTAGGGCCTCGGCCCGACCCTGGCCGAGCTAGATAAGATTGTGTGCTTATGAACCGAGCTGAAAGGGAACCCAACGTGGAACCCATTGTCCAGTCTGGATTAGCCGACCTCAATGTCCTGTCCGAGAGGGAAACTCGGACTACTGCTGTTCCTACAAACCGAGCCAACGTATCCTAGCCGACGTACCCGAGCCAACATGCCCTAGCTCCTCCGTGCCAGCTCATGTGGAGCTGTTAATCCTTTGGTTTTCGTACCGTCCGTACGGTACTGTCCTTCACTTTATGTCACTATCACTACTTTATGTCCTTTTCAATGTACTGCTCATGGCTTCCTCAAGAAGCCAATGAATCCTATCCACATATTCCAGCTTCCCCAAGAAGCCAATGAATCTTAGCCACACAAATATTTCCCCTAAATGAATAAAAGAGAGCCAACATACACAACATAACATTTCTCATTTTTCATTCTTCTTCTCCCTACGTCTCACTCTCTTTCTCTCTCTCATTTTCTTCTCTGAAATCCAGCAACAACAAAACCCCCAAACATATTTTCTTTCTCCCTTACAAATCTCCCTCCTCCTCTCCGTCCCCGTTTTGATCTAGAGTCCCTGGGCCGCCGTGAAGTTCGTGTGTAGCGTGGCGTGGTGGTGGCAGCAAGGAGGAAAAGGATTCAAAGGTGTGAAGCTTCAAGGCCAAGCATCAAGGAAAAACCATTCTCAAACCCTCAACTCTTATCTCTCACGGTTTGAGGTAAGGAGTGAGTGTTACCTCTACTTGAGTTTGGGTTTCTAGGGTGTTCATAAAGGGTACTAAGAGTGGGTGTTAGATTAGGGAATGGATCTAGGTTAACATGAGAAAGAAAAGGTAAAAAGGGTAAAGGGAACTAATAAATGAACTAGAGACATGGATGTTAGGTGAGTATGGAATATTGTTATAAGCTATATGATGGTATTTACATGATGGATTGGCCGAATGCTTTATTACTATTATTGATGTTGTATAAGTGTTTATGAACGTTGTGTATAAATGTTTATGAGCTTTGATACTTGTTATTTATATCTGTGGCCGAGCTGGGCCGAGCTGGGCCGAGCTGAGTGACGATAGGAATGGGTATGAGAAGATGGTAGAGATGGAATACAGGAGAGATAGAGTGATAAGTCAGATAATGAGTATGGTTAATGGAAAGAGGAATAAATTAACGAGGTGAACTGAGGTGGGTCGAACTAAAAGTAAGGGTTAATAAGATAAGGGGAAATTAAAGAGAAATGGTTGTGTGGTCGGGTCATAGCAGACGCGTACTGGGTGCGTGCATTGACCGCGTAAGCCGAGCATTGTGGTGCTCGCAGCTGTAAGACGAGCATTGTGGTGCTCGCAGCTGTAAGACGAGCATTGTGGTGCTCACAGTTATGACTCACACAAGGTTCCGAGAACGGAATCGGTGGGATGTGTTCCTGGTCATAGCAGACGCGTACTGGGTGCGTGCATTGATCGCGTAAGCCGAGCATTGTGGTGCTCGCAGCTGTAAGACGAGTATTGTGGTACTCGCAGTTATGGACACTCCTTACTCCATAGAATGATCGGCGGTAGTGTTCCTGGTCATAGCAGACGCGTACTGGGTGCGTGCATTGATCGCGTAAGCCGAGCATTGTGGTGCTCGCAGCTGTAAGACGAGTATTGTGGTACTCGCAGTTATGGACACTCCAATATCCGACTTAAATGGTGTAAGACATGCACTGGGTGTATGCATCCGAGAAGAATAAAAGATTGTAAACCATGTGAAAATGGAATAATGTGTAATGCATTAGAGGGAGAAGTGGTAACCCGAGGTAAGAGAGGATAACCGAAGTATAGCTAAAAGGTAATAGAGTAATTGGATAGTAATGTGAACCGAGCCAGTGAGATGGGGTGTGTGTAAATCGAGTTAAATATTGATATATCCATGAGATACATGGGTTTGATTACTTGTGATTTATTTGCTATTTGACTATTTGTGTTTGGCTTGGTAGTTCGGTATGTCATTTTAGAAACTGCTTATTTAAGTTCTGTGTAATGCTCACCTCCTTACCATTTTTCAGGTACTGAGCCCGAGCAGACGCAGTCCTCGGCCGAGCAGGATCACTCTCCCTCACAGGGAGAGTAAGTTATTTAGAGTCAGATAGGTGGATGGGTCTCGGCCAATTGGGCCGAGCTAAAACACTGATTGTATTTTGAATGTCTGGGCTGAATGTATCTAAACTTATACTTTATGTATTTGATGCATTTAAGTCTTCCGCTTTATTAACTCTGATGTTTTGTTATTAATGAAAGGAAATATTATTTTGGCAAATATCATATTCATCTTAAAAGAAATTTTAAAACCCTAATTTTGGGGTAAGTAAGGGTAATTATTATATAGGGTGTTACATTTTTGGTATCAGAGCAGTTTCTCCTCGGCCTATTGGAGTTGCAAAGGACTCCAGTGATTACTCACCAAGAGAGTGACAAATAAGTAAAGTCTAGAAGTCTAAGTTAGACAATAGAGCTTATAGGTATACATGTCTAAATATATATATATTTACTGGATTATTCGGAAGTTAATTGGCTTTCTCTCCATGACTGAGCAGCATGGCTGGGAGACGAGCTGATAACGACCGAATTGCTGCTGTGTTGGAAACTCTGGTTCAACTACAGCAGAACCAAGCGCAGGCTCAGCAAAATCAGGCTGAGAACCTCGCTCAAAACATCGCCGCGGTCGCAGCAGCTGCAGCTGCAGCCCTTCAGCCTCAACCTCCGGCTCCGGTCGAGATAGACTGGATGAGCCGATTTCGGAAGAACGAACCACCTCGGTTCGAAGGAGGATATAACCCAGATGGAGCTCAGAGATGGCTCCAGGATATTGAGAAGATCTTCCGATCTCTGCAACCTCCCTATGAGTACAGGGTAAGGTTAGCTGAGTTTGTGCTGGCTAGTGAAGCTGAGCACTGGTGGGATCAACAAAGCCGAGGATTGGAAGCGGCAAATGAGGTCATCACTTGGGAATTGTTCCGAGCCCGCTTCCTTGGAAAGTACTTTCCCGAAGATGTCAGGAGAGAGAAGGAGCTCGCTTTTCTCAAGCTGGAACAGAGGAACTTGAGCGTTGGGGAGTATGCCGCTCAGTTCGAAGATTTGATCCGCTATTCAGGAAGCTACAGAGATGCTGACGAACGTACCAAGTGCATCAAGTTTGAGTCTGGTCTCCGTGACGATATTCGGCTCGCATTTGAATATCAGAACGTGGCTAATCTCTCGCAATTGATAAACATGGCTAGCACTTATGAAAAGGGGCTCAAAAGGAAAGCTGATGGAAAGAGGAGCAGGTCGGCACAGAAAGGAGTAGGTCCGATCAGAGGAAAGGGAGCTGTCCAGAGATCTGCTCCCTATGTGAATCCGAACTCCAGAATGTCAACAGCTCCGAGGAGCAGTGGTCAGATGGTGGTTGTTCCTGGTCCGTATCCAATCTGCCAACATTGTGGAAGACAGCACAGGGGAGAATGCTGGAATCTGGATCCGAGCAAAACCAGAGGATCCTGTTTCCAATGTGGCAAGCCTGACCATTTTGCAGCTCGGTGTACCGAGAATATTGTGAAGGAAGAGGTCAATGTGACCAAGGCTCATCAGACTGGTATTAACAGACCTATGCAAAGAGGCAAAGTTTACACTATGGATGGAGAAGAAGTGACTGATGCTGACGAACTGATCTGAGGTACTTGTCAAGTAAAAAGTATTCCTTGTGCCGTACTATTTGACTGTGGAGCCACACATTCTTTCATTTCCCTTGACTGTATGAATAGACTAAAACTATCCCCAGTAGAAATGCCTTACAAACTATCCATTTCTACCCCAACCAATTCTTCTGTAATCACTTCTAAAATGTGTCTAGAGTGTCCTATCCAAGTATTAGGCAAAGAGTTTAAAGTCAACTTGATTTGTCTACCCTTAACCAAGCTAGATATTATCCTTGGCATGGACTGGATGTCTCAACACCATGTCTTACTTGATTGCCGAGAAAAGACCGTAATCTTTAGTGGCCCTTCTGTTGCAAAGTTAGAGACAACAGAGGAACCAACCTTAGACCAAATTCCTGTGGTTGGAGAATTCCCTGAGGTTTTCTCGGACGAAATGCCTGGCTTACCGCCGAATAGAGAAGTAGAGTTCAGTATAGACCTCCTTCCGGGAACTGGCCCGATCTCAATTGCTCCGTACAGAATGGCGCCTCCCGAGCTAGAAGAGCTTAAGAAACAACTGGAAGAACTTTTGGCCAAAAAGCTAATCCGACCAAGCGTATCGCCGTGGGGAGCCCCAATCCTGTTTGTGAAAAAGAAAGATGGTAGTCTCAGAATGTGCACTAACTATAGGAAGCTCAACGCGGTAACGGTGAAAAATAAATATCCCCTCCCTCGGATTGATGATTTATTGGACCAACTCAAGGGAGCGTCGGTATTCTCAAAGATAGATCTCCAATCTGGATATCACCAAATCCAAGTCCGAGAAGAAGACATTCCGAAGACAGCCTTCCGATCAAGGTATGGGCATTTTGAGTACGTGGTTATGCCCTTCGGACTTACCAACGCCCCAGCCATCTTCATGGATTACATGAATAGGATCTTCCGACCTTACCTGGATTCGTTTGTAATAGTTTTCATCGACGACATCCTCATCTACTCCCGAAATCCGAGTGAACACGAGCAGCACTTGAGAACGGTGTTGCAAGTTTTGAAGGATAAGAATCTCTACGCTAAGCTCTCTAAGTGCAGCTTTTGGCTCAACGAGGTTCATTTCCTCGGACATGTGATATCCGAGCAAGGTGTAGCAGTTGATCCTTCCAAGGTGGAAGCGGTGCTTAAGTGGGAGAGACCCAACTCGGTGACCGAGATCAGGAGTTTCCTCGGTCTTGCAGGGTACTACAGGAGATTCATTGAAGGATTCTCTAAACTGGCTCTACCGTTGACTTTGTTAACCAGAAAGGATGCCATGTACCAATGGTCCGAGGTGTGTGAACAGAGCTTTCAAGAGCTAAAGAAAAGGTTTACGAGCTCGCCCGTATTGATCTTGCCCGATCCGACCAAAACCTTTGACGTATTTTGTGACGCCTCAAAGCAGGGCCTTGGCTGTGTGCTGATTTAGCAAGGAAAAGTGGTGGCGTATGCCTCTCGGCAACTTCAGCAACACGAGCATAACAACCCTACGCATGACCTCGAATTGGCAGCCGTGGTGTTTGCCCTTAAGATTTGGAGACACTACCTGTATGGCACGAAATTCGAGGTGTTCAGTGACCACAAGAGTCTCGGCTATCTGTTCGACCAGAAGGAACTCAATATGAGGCAGCGCAGATGGGTGGAATTTTTGAAAGATTATGATTTCAACTTGCACTATCATCTTGGAAAAGCCAACGTGGTGGCCGAAGCACTGAGCAGGAAGAGTCTTCACTTGAGCAACATGATGGTCCGAGAGATGCAGCTGATGCAAGAGTTCAGTGATCTTAACCTCGGCATACAGAAGAAGGAAAACAGTGTTGTCTTGGAAATGCTGCAAGTAACCAATGATTTTGTGGGTTTTATTAAAGAAAGACAGGCTGCCGACCTAGAACTCCAAAAGCTATTAGAAAGAGCCGGAGACAAGGATGAACCTGACTTCACTAAAGGACCTGATGGTCTTGTACGATTTTGAGATAGAGTTTGCATTCCCATGAACTTTGAAGTCCGAAGAGAGCTGATGGAAGAAGCCCACAAGACGAAGATGAGTCTTCATCCAGGTGCCACAAAGATGTACCAAGATTTGAAGAGGTTATTTTGGTGGCCGAAGTTGAAGACCGACGTGGCCGATTATGTGTCCCGGTGCTTGACATGTCAGAAAGCCAAGATCGAGCATCAGAAACCAGGAGGATTACTCAAGTCATTGGAGGTCCCTCAATGGAAGTGGGACAGCATTTCGATGGATTTTGTATCAGGTCTACCGAGGACGAGAGCAGGGCAGGAAGCCATTTGGGTTGTGGTGGACCGACTTACAAAGTGTGCTCATTTCCTGCCGATTAACATGAAGTATAGCTTGGAGAAGCTGACGCAACTGTACATAAAGGACATCGTCAGACTCCATGGGGTTCCGAGCAGCATAGTATCGGACCGTGATCCTCACTTCTTATCTCGATTCTGGCAGAGTCTGTAAGAAGCCATGGGTACAAAGTTGAGGTTTAGCACTGCTTATCATCCCCAAACTGATGGACAATCCGAGCGCACCATTCAGACTCTTGAGGACCTGCTGAGAACATGTGTGCTTGAACAGTCGGAAAGCTGGGAAACAATATTGCCATTGGTCGAATTCACCTACAACAATAGCTTCCATTCAAGTATAGGAATGGCTCCTTTCGAAGCCTTGTACGGTCGGAAATGTCGAACGCCGTTATGCTGGTTCCAGATAGGTGAAAACTTGTTGATTGGTCCCGACATTGTTCATGAGACAACTGAGAAGATCCGAATGATACAAGGGAAGATGAAAGCCGCTCAAGACCGACAGAAGAGCTATGCCGACAAGAGAAGGAAACCCTTGAACTTCATCGAGGGAGACCATGTATTTCTCCGGGTGTCCCCTGTAACTGGGATTGGCCGAGCTATCAAATCGAAGAAGTTGACCCCTAGGTTTGTCGGACCGTACCAGATATCGGAAAAAGTCGGACCAGTAGCTTACAGAATTGCTCTACCCCCGCACTTGTCTAAGCTCCATGATGTGTTCCATGTCTCGCAACTCAGGAGGTACATTCATGACCCCTCGCATGTGATAGCAGTGGACGAGCTGCCACTAAAAGACAACCTGACCTTCGAGGTTCTACCGGTCCGAGTTGAGGACAAACAAGTCAGACGACTCAGAGGGAAGGAAATCTCTTTAGTCAAGGTCGTCTGGAATCGGAATGACGTGGAGGAAGCCACGTGGGAACTCGAGGACAAGATGAAGCAGTCGTATCCGCAAATGTTCAATGCCGACTAAATTTCGAGGACGAAATTCCTGTAAGTGGGAGAGGAATGTAACATCCTGAAAATTAATATTAAATAATATAATTTTAGTGTATAAATATCTATTTAAAGGATGGGATTAAGCCTTAGAAATTGTACAAGATTGCAAGGGTAGTATGAGCATAGGCCGACCTAGGATGTGAGATTAGGGCCTCGGCCCGACCCTGGCCGAGCTAGATAAGATTGTGTGCTTATGAACCGAGCTGAAAGGGAACCCAACGTGGAACCCATTGTCCAGTCTGGATTAGCCGGCCTCAGTGTCCTGTCCGAGAGGGAAACTCGGACTACTGCTGTTCCTACAAACCGAGCCAACGTATCCTAGCCGACGTACCCGAGCCAACATGCCCTAGCTCCTCCGTGCCAGCTCATGTGGAGCTGTTAATCCTTTGGTTTTCGTACCGTCCGTACGGTACTGTCCTTCACTTTATGTCACTATCACTGCTTTATGTCCTTTTCAATGTACTGCTCATGGCTTCCTCAAGAAGCCAATGAATCCTATCCACATATTCCAGCTTCCCCAAGAAGCCAATGAATCTTAGCCACACAAATATTTCCCCTAAATGAATAAAAGAGAGCCAACATACACAACATAACATTTCTCATTTTTCATTCTTCTTCTCTCTACGCCTCACTCTCTTTCTCTCTCTCATTTTCTTCTCTGAAATCCAGCAACAACAAAACCCCCAAACATATTTTCTTTCTCCCTTACAAATCTCCCTCCTCCTCTCCGTCCCCGTTTTGATCTAGAGTCCCTGGGCCGCCGTGAAGTTCGTGTGTAGCGTGGCGTGGTGGTGGCAGCAAGGAGGAAAAGGATTCAAAGGTGTGAAGCTTCAAGACCAAGCATCAAGGAAAAACCATTCTCAAACCCTCAACTCTTATCTCTCATGGTTTGAGGTAAGGAGTGAGTGTTATCTCTACTTGAGTTTGGGTTTCTAGGGTGTTCATAAAGGGTACTAAGAGTGGGTGTTAGATTAGGGAATGGATCTAGGTTAACATGAGAAAGAAAAGGTAAAAAGGGTAAAGGGAACTAATAAATGAACTAGAGACATGGATGTTAGGTGAGTAAGGATTATTGTTATATGCTATATGATGGTATTTACATGATGGAATTGCCGAATTCTTTATTACTATTATTGATGTTGTATAAGTGTTTATGAACGTTGTGTATAAATGTTTATGAGCTTTGATACTTGTTATTTATATCTGTGGCCGAGCTGGGCCGAGCTGAGTGACGATAGGAATGGGTATGAGAAGATGGTAGAGATGGAATACAGGAGAGATAGAGTGATAAGTCAGATAATGAGTATGGTTAATGGAAAGAGGAATAAATTAACGAGGTGAACTGAGGTGGGTCGAACTAAAAGTAAGGGTTAATAAGATAAGGGGAAATTAAAGAGAAATGGTTGTGTGGTCGGGTCATAGCAGACGCGTACTGGGTGCGTGCATTGACCGCGTAAGCCGAGCATTATGGTGCTCGCAGCTGTAAGACGAGCATTGTGGTGCTCGCAGCTGTAAGACGAGCATTGTGGTGCTCGCAGTTATGACTCACACAAGGTTCCGAGAACGGAATCGGTGGGATGTGTTCCTGGTCATAGCAGACGCGTACTGGGTGCGTGCATTGATCGCGTAAGCCGAGCATTGTGGTGCTCGCAGCTGTAAGAAGAGTATTGTGGTACTCGCAGTTATGGACACTCCTTACTCCATAGAATGATCGGCGGTAGTGTTCCTGGTCATAGCAGACGCGTACTGGGTGCGTGCATTGATCGCGTAAGCCGAGCATTGTGGTGCTTGCAGCTGTAAGACGAGTATTGTGGTACTCGCAGTTATGGACACTCCAATATCCGACTTAAATGGTGTAAGACATGCACTGGGTGTATGCATCCGAGAAGAATAAAAGATTGTAAACCATGTGAAAATGGAATAATGTGTAATGCATTAGAGGGAGAAGTGGTAACCCGAGGTAAGAGAGGATAACCGAAGTATAGCTAAAAGGTAATAGAGTAATTGGATAGTAATGTGAACCGAGCCAGTGAGATGGGGTGTGTGTAAATCGAGTTAAATATTGATATATGCATGAGATACATGGGTTTGATTACTTGTGATTTATTTGCTATTTGACTATTAGTGTTTGGCTTGGTAGTTCGGTATGTCATTTTAGAAACTGCTTATTTAAGTTCTGTGTAATGCTCACCTCCTTACCATTTTTTAGGTACTGAGCCCGAGCAGACACAGTCCCCGGCCGAGCAGGATCACTCTCCCTCACAGGGAGAGTAAGTTATTTAGAGTCAGATAGGTGGATGGGTCTCGGCCAATTGGGCCGAGCTAAAACACTGATTGTGTTTTGAATGTCCGGACTGAATGTATCTAAACTTATACTTTATGTATTTGATGCATTTAAGTCTTCCGCTTTATTAACTCTGATGTTTTGTTTTTAATGAAAGGAAATATTATTTTGGCAAATATCATATTCATCTTAAAAGAAATTTTAAAATCCTAATTTTGGGGTAAGTAAGGGTAATTATTATATAGGGTGTTACAGAAAGCTCCATGGAAAGAGAGGGAAAGCTTGCAACCAAGAGGGAGGAAGTGATTTGGTGTGGGGTTTAGCCAAAACTTGGCTTGGATCCATGGGGAAGGGTTGGAAATGGGCTTTGGTGGCTTATGGGAGGGTTTGGTGCGGAGGAAGGGGGAAGAAATGGGGCTGGTGCGGATTTTGGTGCAGCTAGTGCAGTATTTAACGAGTATGGTGCGCCTAGGCGCGGCACCCTGCGCACGCACCACGCGCAGGTCAGGTGCAGAACTGATCCAGGCGCGCGCCTAGGCGCCTGGTGCGCCACGCCTGGGTGCTGGTGCCTCTGTGGCACCAGAAATTGGTGCACCGGTGCGTCTGGGCGCACTGGCTCATGCCTAAGCGCACCGGATGCCCCGAAACTCCGATTTTCGCACTTTTAAACCCGATTCAAAGGTTCCTAACCTTTCTTAACACTAACCCAAACATGCACAACATTAAATTACATTTCCAAACATGAAAAACATAACTCAACAATATCAAACACATAATTATCAAAACACGGAAATCAAGTGAAACTACGAATGAACCTTAGACTTTACCCCTTTCTAACACTCGTTCTAATCCGAACGACTTAAGACAACTCTCGAACCTTACTAACCTAAGGCCAACAACACATGGGACATAACCAAGCGGTCGAATGGTATCCAAATGCCTCCTAGAGTCTAACACCTTCCGAAACTCCGTCGAAGCACGATTTCGAAGGAATTCTCCGAGTACTACGCTAAAGGCCAACTCTTGCACTCGAAACTCGTTCTTAGAATTCTCTAACCAATTACTCGACCAAGATCAAGACACTAGGGGTGCACTCGGACTCACGAAAATCCTTAGCACTCAATCACAGACACAAATTACTAATCGAGCAATTGCAACCACACGCACATCACGAGCATTCAAAGCTCAACTCATCTATTGAAATCATATTTTTATATATATATATATATACTAGCTCAGAATAACTATATATATATATATATACTAAGACAATAATTATAAACCACTACTCATACCTTGCTTTCACATAAATAAATACACACATAAATATAATTTATAACTTAAGAAATTCAGATCGTTATAATACTCCCCCACTTATAGGAATTTCGTCCCCGAAATTTGGTTTTCTTCAAAAAGAACAAAGCGGGGTACCTTAAATCCTTTTAAATTTAAAACCTTTTGAATCCACAAACATTTGAAATTTTGAAAACTTATATAGGTTTAATAGTAATAATAATGATAATGATAGTGGTCTTTCTCGGAGACTCCCACGATCTCGGATTTTTGTTCCCAGTGTACTCCCCCACTTAGGATTTCATTACTCTCTAGGGTTAAAACTAATTTGGGTCTAATACATGATATTTTGAGCATGAATTAGACTCCCTTTTACTATGGATTTGGCTTGTTTCTCTTGTAAATTTAGGATGTTTTTATTAGTTTAGAATTTTGTTATTAGTTTAGAATCCCTTGAACATTTTGATCCGTTTTGTGTATGTTTCAGGTACTTTCGGAGCTTAATTGAAGAAAATAATTATGGAATTGAATAGAGGACGAAAGGACCTTGAAAATGGCGCAAGAACTGAGCGAAACGGAGTCGGATCAGGTGCCACACGCCCAGGCGCAGGCACCACGTTAAGCCACAAAAACAGGGCCAGGCACGCCCAGGTGTGGAGTCTGGGGCGCCCAGGCGCGCGCTTCCCGCGCAGGCCCAATCGGGCCTGTTTTGCTGATTTCTGATGGAGATTTTCTTAGGTTTTGTAATTTCTATTTATTCTAGGATTAGAAACTAGGTTAGCAGCTTTTAAAGAGGGAGATTACATGACTTTGGAGAGCTTTAGAGGAGAAGAAGATCGAAGATTGGTGGATTGAAGATCTCTTAGCGGTAATCCTAATTGTTTATGATTATGGATTACTCTTCTATTGTTTCTGTTCTTATTTTATCAATATGTAATTAAAATCCTCATGTTAGGAATTGGTGGATTTTTATGGATTAGTTTATTGATTTCATGAATTGATGTTTTTCCATTTCTAAATCAAGTGTTTGATTGTATTTTCACTATTATGCATGGAAGTAGCTAATCTATGTTTTGGATCTCTAATTCTTCAATTGGGAGATTCCGAATTAGAATCGACCTTCAATCAAACAATATAGTTACCCAACTCGTAGGGATACTTTTGGGTAATTATATAACTCTTTATAAATTCCACTGTTTTAATAAAGGTTACTCAATGGTTTAATCACTTAAGGGATTAAGGGTTATCAAATTGAATAATAAACATTAATTGCAAAAGATGAATCTAGTAATTACTACCTTAGGAATTTGTTCTTAATTTAGGGAAAAACAGAGTTCATGATTAATAAACAACGCCTACAATGAAACCACGTTCCTAACTCGTTTTCTTAAATTGCTCACACTTTTATTTAATTTATGTTATTATTTATTTCAATTAAATATTAATTAATTAATTGCAAACCTATAGATTTCGCTTTTAACTACTTTTTGGTGGAAACTTATTGAACAATTTGCAATCCCTGTGGGACGATAACTGGTCTTACTGACTATATTACTTGTCGATTCGGTATACTTGCTAGTAATCCAACAAGTTTTTGGCGCCGTTGTCGGGGATATAAATTCGTTTCAATTAGTTTTCGATACTTAGTAGTAGTTATAGGTGAAATTTATTTTTTTTTAGTGTTCTTGTCTCGACAGGTGCTGCGTAATCTTTTTGTTGTTTTTGTGCTCTGTAGGTAGCATTATCTATTTGAGTGCAAATAGGAAAAAGAAACTAGCACAAGAGGGGGAAGAACAAATTTAGGAGATGGCTAAAGGAGGAGGGTCTCACGAATCCTCTCCACCTCCTCTCTCCCGGAAAACTTTGGCGGAATATGCAACCGTGGGCCCGGACTTCTGTGCTTCCAGCATAGTCCGGCCAACCATCACTGCAACTGCATTCGCGATTGATCCGCAGGATCAGTTCAGTGGTGCACCACATCAAGACCCCAGAGATCATATCGCCAACTTTCTGGGTATGCTCGAATTCTTCAAGATCGAGGGTGATACAGAGGAGGCCATCAGAATGAGGATGTTCCCCCTCTCCCTGAGGGGCGAGACGCTAACTTGGGTGAACAACCAAGAACCAGGGAGTCTTTCCAGCTGGATAATACTTGTCTCCAAATTCATGGATAAGTTCCTTCCAGCTGGGGATCAAGCAAAGCTGAGGCAGGATGTTCACTCGTTCATGCAAGAGGATGACGAACCGTTGCATGAAGCATGGCAGCGCTACAACCAGCTACTGAGGAAGTGCCCAACATATATGCAAGACTGGCAGCATATTCCACTTTTCTATAATGGGCTCAACAGATTCAACCAAGGCATGATTGATGCAACAACTGGTGGATCTCTGATGAAGAAGACTGTTGAAGAGGCCAAGGAAATTATTGCAAACATGACATTCAGCAGCAGCCAGGGACTACGGACCCAGGTGGAGCAAAGAGTCCTGAAGAGGTATCATCTGGACTCTACTCAAGCCTAGATCTTAATCGAGCAGAACAAGTAAATGCAACAGCAGATTGCTGTATTAATGAAGCAGATGGGCTAGATTAATGTGTCAGTTGCATCTACCACTATGAGGTGCAACTTTTGTGGGGGAACTCACCAGAATGGTGAGTGCGCTTTCAAAGTCAAAAAGGGTTAGGCAACCATTGAGGAGCAAGCTAATTTTGTGGGTAGCGGAGTACTTTAAAACAATACGTACTCCAACACCTGCAATCCGGGGCCAACAAACAATTCCAATACCTCATGGTACAGCCCAACACCCAGTACACCAGAGCCACCGAAGCAGAGCTGGGAGAAGGCGATTGAAGTATTAGTTAACTCAACCACTAGCTTGACGGAGACAACTAGAACCTTCATGGCCGAAACCAGAGCCAACATTCATAACTTGGAGGTACGAGTGGACCAATTGACCAATCAGATGTCAGAGATCATAACCAACTCCAAGGAGCGATGCATGGTAGTCACCCTTCGAAGTGGTAAGTCGTATGAGGAGCCACTGAAGAAGGGTGATGCAACTAAGGTTGAGAAGAAGAAAGAGGGGCAAAAGCAACCAAGTGGAGGAGGCTCAACTGCAATGCAACAAACGCAAGATCCACCTGCAGATCACAAGAAAGAGAAAGGCACACCCAAACCAGCACCACTACCTCCGGGGATTCCTTATCCTCAGAGGTTGAAGAAAGAGGACGACCAGAAGCAATTCTCCAAATTCTTGGAGATGCTACGGAAGGTGCAGATCAACATCCCGTTTGTAGAGGCTCTTGCACAAATGCCTCTATATGTGAGATTCATGAAGGAGTTGCTGACAAATAAGAAGCAGATGCTCACTAACGAGACATTCCCGATAGCAGAGAAGTGCAGCAGCATCATCAAATCCAACCTTCCACCAAAGCTGAAGGATCCAGGTAGCTTCACCATTTCAATTAGCATAGGCAAGGAGTACTCAGGTAAGGCTCTCTATGACTTAGGAGCTAGCGTAAACATTATTCCATTGTCTGTCTATGATGCATTCAATTTAGGAGAGGTTAAGCCTACCCCGGCATTACTTCAATTAGCTGATAGAACCACCCTCCGCCCATATGGAGTGGTGGAAGATATTCTGGTGAAGGTGAATGATTTTATCCTACCCTTAGATTTCATAATCTTAGATATAAAAGAGGATGAAAATATTCCTCTAATTTTTGGAAGGCCATTCTTGGCCACAGCAAGGGCAGTGATTGATGTGCCTAGGGGAGAAGTAATTCTTCGAGTGAATGGTGAGCAAACTACAATTAAAATTTTTGAAAAACCACCAATCATCGCGGAGAACTTCGCTCCTCTCATGTGCATTCAGCACTCGAATGAAGAGAGTGTTGAAAAGAAGTTGAAAAACAAGGTGCCACCCTTGAAAGGATCTTGGCAACCACCCTAACCTCTGAAAAGAGGTGACCCGCCAGGCTCGTGACGTTAAACAAGCACTTGTTGGGAGGCAACCAAATGTTATTTAGCTCCCTTAGATTGTTTTTTTTTAGGGTAGTTTAGTTTTAGGTAGTTTTTTTTATAAAAAAAATGAAGTACAGGTCAAGCCACGCTCAGGTGTGGAGAGGGTGCAGAATCTAAGTTTGGGGGTGTGACCCCATTTGCTCCCATTAGTTCCCAATATGTCACCCCAGACTTGGTACTTCGCAAAAATATTGTCCTGTTTCTCTAGGTAGTTTTTAATTTTTATTTTGTAGTTTTAGTTTAGATTAGTTTGCTTGAGGACAAGCCAACCTCTAAGTTTGGGGGAGTGGACAAAATAAAAAAATTTCAGACTTGAATTGTTCTCCCATTTTTGGTGTTGGTTTGTGTCCTTGGTAGAAGTAGGTAATTATTCTAGACTTAGGACTGTTTTTTCTGATGATAGGTGTAAATACTTAGTTTAGGATTAGACTCATTGATTTTAGACACTAATTGATTGAGCTGTAAATATTTTTAAGATATGGTTATTTTGAAAAACTTTTTGAGAATTTGTGGTTAGTGGACTGACCTTTAGCCTAGTGAGATTTTGAGCCTAAACATTGAAGGGGTATGTGATTATTGAATTATTTTGTTGTGAAACCCCTATTTCTTTCATGAGTGTGTTCACTTTGGATTTGCGTTCTAGAACTTGATGTTGGGTTTGGCCTCAAAATCTCGAGAGGGGAGTGAATCGAGTTTTATTAAATTATTGTGAAATCCCTTACGATTAAAAAATATTTCGCGTTGGAGAGATTAGACGTTTGAGAAGGAGAGCGAAATCGATAGAAATATAAAAATTGAGTAGTGCGGAAACGTAAAATAAAAAAATGCGGAAAGTAAAGAGATAGGGATATAAAAGCTTGCACCAGGAATTTTATACTGGTTCAGCCTTCCCGTCGAAAGGCCTAGTCCAGTCCCCAAGCGACCCGCTTGAGAGTTCTATAATCAGCAATAGAGCCGCACCCTATTACACCCAAGAGCACCCCGTACACTACTAGGAACCACCGTTCGCTAGGGGCCTCAATATCACACAGCAGGGTTCCTCGCCCTACGACGTATCACACGTCCACTAAGGGATTCTCTCCCTAACCACTAAGGTTTCAATACAAGAATATGAGAGTGATTACAATAGCTTTTCGTGTTCTCAAAACACAGATACAACAATATGCTCTTCTATGATAATGAAGTTCTTCTTGATAAGATTAAATGGCCAATTAGGTTTAGTAGAGTTTTTCTAAAAGGATGTTTTCGTTCAGAGCAGAGAAAAATTGGAGAAGAAGAAGAACGTGAATTTCAGAAAAGCGTAGAATGAATATCAGAGTCTTGAGTCTGTAATGTTGGAGTGTATATTTTAAAATACTTTTATAATTCAAAAAGATTTAGAATTAGTAAAAAAAAATCAAAACGAAATAAAATAAGATTTTGAAATAAGTTTTAAAATAAAAACTAAATCGAAACGATTTACGAAATAAAATAAAGATTAGATTCTTAAAACGAAAAAAGGAAGTAATTCAAATTTAAAATCATTTTCGAATTTTATAAATAAATCAGAATCTTATATATAAAAACAAATCAGGAAATAATCAAAGTGATTCTGACACGTTTTTCAATAAAAGCTGAAGTAATCGATTACTTTCTGAAGGTAATCGATTATTCCTTCAAAAATAGAAATTCTTAAATACATTTGAAAAAAAAGTAATCGATTAGTCCAATAGTGGTTAATCGATTACATCACTCCTGTTAATATATGATGCAACTCATTTAATCGATTACTACTCATCAAATAATTGATTAATGAGTCTTTGATCATTATGTGATGCAACATATGTAATCGATTACTACACAGCCTGTAATCGATTACTGTATCTCTGGAAAATATATGATGCAATAATTCTAATCTATTACTTGAACAGGGTAATCGATTACTCTCTTAAGAAAGTAATGGATTAGCAAAGTTCACTTAATCGATTACAACCTCTCTGATTTTTCTATGATGCAACAAAGTTAATCGATTAACTCAAGCAAGTAATCGATTACTCTCTCTTGCATACATAAAAATATTCAGAGTTTTGTAACATCAATTATTTTCACACAAACTCAGATATATAAACAATTTTTCATGAAAACACATTTTCCTTCTCCTTTTTATAAGAAAAACTTATTGGCCTTTTAAACTCGTTAATATCAAGAACTTCATTACCTTACACATGTCCTATGGGAAAAGGCTTCTAGGCTATATCTTGCTTGAGTCTTCAATCTTGAATCTTGAAGATACTTGAGTGCTTGAATCTTGAGTTGGTTGCTATCATCAAAACACTGACTTGATATCTGCTTGAAGTCCATAAGAGAGTTTGAAGCAAGTCTTCCAACACTAGCTTGACTTCCAACACTCCCCTTTTTGATGATGACAAACAACTATTCTGATCTGACGTTGATTATCTGCATCACAAGTGTTATACAATCAAAATATGTATATAATTTAAATTTTAACCTTCCCTAGAACAATTACACAAGATATAGTAATTTCAAAATGCAGTCTCCCCCTGTATTGATGCATAATCATCAAATAAACTCAATATGCTCATCAGAATATCTCTCCCCCTTTGTAATCATCAAAAAACATGTGCTAACTCCCCCTGAAACACTGAGTAAACACATCAATAATAACAAGAGAGATAATAATCACATACTCAAAACAGGTGAGAGGCAGAAGTTAAACCAATTTCTCTACGAATGAAAAAGAAATTTTCTTTTGGAAGCGGTTTCGTAAAGATATCAGCTAACTTTCGCGAAGTATCAACATACTCAATAATACAATCACTCTTTTGAATATGATCACGAATAAAATGGTGACGAATCTCAATATGCTTAGTGCGAGAATGTTGCACAGGGTTTTTGCTAATACTAATCGCACTAGTGTTATCACATTTGATGGGAATGTGATCTAGACTTACACCAAAGTCTAGGAGTTACTGTTTTAACCATCAGATTTGCGCACAACAGCTACCCGCGGCGACATATTCAGCCTCAGCTGTGGATAGGGCTACACTCGACTATTTCTTGCTAGCCCAAGACACTAAAGAATTACCTAGGAGGTGACAAGTGCCGCTAGTGCTTTTCCTATCTACCTTGCACCCAGCAAAGTCAGAATCGGAATACCCAACAAGGTTACACGAAGAACCTTTGGGGTACCATAAACCCATATCAGTTGTGCCATACAGATATTTCATAATTCTCTTGGCAGCAACCACGTGTGTTTCTTTTGGATTCGCTTGAAAACGTGCACAAAGACATACACTAAACATAATATCCGGCCTACTTGCCGTTAAATAGAGATGGGATCCGATTATACCTTGATACTTAGTGATTTCCACGGATTTACCTCCTTCATCTTTATCCAGATAGCAAGATGTGCTTATTGGTGTTGCTACTGCCTTGGCCTTATCCATGCCGAATCTTTTCAATAATTCCTTGCAGTATTTAGTTAGGCTAATGAAAATCCCATCCTTTGCTTGCTTGATTTGCAATCCTAGAAAGAAGTTCAGCTCGCTCATCATAGACATCTCGAACTCTTCCTGCATCATACTTGAAAAATCCTTGCAAAGGGTTTCATTAGAAGCACCGAAAATAATATCATCTACATAAATCTGAACTAAAAGAATGTCCTTTCCTTTCTTTTTGATAAAAAGAGTGTTATCAACCTTCCCTCTTCCAAAATTATTTTCAAGTAAAAATTTGCTAAGACGGTCATACCACGCTCTAGGAGCTTGTTTGAGTCCGTACAAAGCCTTTTTCAATTTAAAAACATAATCTGGGTGTTCATAATTTTCAAAGCCAGGAGGTTGACACACATATACTTCTTCATTTATAAAACCATTCAGAAAGGCACTCTTTACGTCCATTTGATATAATTTAAAATCTAAAATGCATGCAAAAGCTAATAGCAGTCTAATGGCTTCCAACCTAGCAACAGGGGCAAATGTTTCCTCATAATCTATCCCCTCTTCCTGGTTGTAACCTTGTGCAACTAACCTAGCTTTGTTTCGAACAATTAAACCAGCCTCATCGAGTTTATTTTTATAAATCCACTTAGTTCCAATAATCGGATGAGACTCAGGCCTAGGAACAAGTTCCCACACCTGATTTCTTTTGAACTGGTTTAATTCTTCTTGCATAGCCAGCAACCAATGTTCATCAAGCGTAGTCTCAGAAATATTCTTTGGCTCCACTTGAGAAACAAATGCAAAGTAGTTACACAGATTGCTAATAGAATTGCGAGTACTTACATTTTTTGTGATGTCACCTATGATCTGGTCAGTCGGATGGTGCCTCGAAGTTCTCCATTCCTTAGGCAAATCAGAATTGAGCTCCATGGATTGATCTGGATTTTTTTCCTCAACTGATTCTACTGATTTTTCATTGCATTCGGAATGTTCCTTTCCTTTAGCATTTGGCTTCTCATCCTCATCATTGTATAGATCTCCAAGGATACTTGAAATGTCATTAATAGATACCTTTCCCAACTTTCTCTGATCGGATTCATCAAATGATACATGAATAGATTCTTCAATAGTATTACGTGATTTATTGTAAATCCTATATGCTTTGCTCGAAACATAATATCCAAGGAATATGCCCTCATCAGCTCTAGCCTCAAAACTTCCTAGATTGTCTCTACCATTATTATGCACAAAACATTTGCACCCAAAGACACGAAAATGGGAAATATTTGGTTTTCTCCCCTTGTACAGCTCATAGGGGGTTTTCTTTAAAATAGGCCGTATTAAAACATGGTTCATAACATAACAAGCTGTACTCACTGCATCGGCCCAAAAATATGCAGGCAAATTCATGTCATTAAGCATTGTTCTTGAAAGCTCTTTTAATGAACGATTTTTCCTCTCCACAACCCCGTTTTGCTCAGGAGTTCTTGGAGCTGAAAAATAATGCTTAATTCCATGTTTTTCGCAAAATTTTTCAAAAATATGATTTTCAAATTCTCCGCCATGATCAGTCTTAATGGATGCAATGCTAGTATTCATTTTGTTTTGAACAATCTTAGCTAGCTTTTTATATTCACAGAATGCATCATTTTTATGAGTAATAAATAATGTTCATGTATACCTAGAATATTCATCCACAATAACCAGGCAATAATAGTTGCCACCAAAGCTTTTAATTTGACACGGTCCAAAAAGATCCATATGTAAAAGTTCCAAGGGCCTTTGAGATAAAACAAGATTTTTAGAAGGAAAAGATGCCCTTGTGAGTTTTGATTTTGAGCAAGGATCACATTTTTCAGAAATAGAAAAATTTTGCTTTGGTAAACCAACTACTAAGTTTTTAGAAGAAATTTTATTCAAATGATTCATGTGGATGTGACCTATTCTACAATGCCATAGCCAAGATTCATCCTCTTTAGATAATAAACATTTAGCATCATTTGAGGGTATTGAGTTAAAATCAATAACATATACATTGTTTATCCTGCGAGCAATTAGCTTAATAAGATTATCAATTTTACCCTCGATAATACATCTATCAGAATCAAAGATAACCCTATTGCCCTTATCACACAACTGACTAATACTTAGCAAGTTATGTTTCAGGCCCTCAACATGTAAAACATTTTCTTTGCAAGGGTTAGGAGGTGTACCAATTTTACCGACTCCAAGAATCTTTCCTTGGTTGTTATCTCCGAAAGTCACATGTCCTTGGTCCTTTAGAACTAGATGCGAAAATTTAGATTTATCTCCCGTCATATGTTTTGAGCATCCGCTGTCCAAGTACCACCACGATTTCCTTTCTTCCGGAGTTACCTCATCTCCATGTGCCATCAAGCATATGTTTGCAGTCTCCTCTTGTTCATCTAACTCCTCGTCTGAACTTCCTTCATTTTCCAGCCATGCAAGGTATGCTTGCTTCCCTTTTCTTGGATTGGAGGCGCTTCCTTCTGAATTTTCTTTCTTCTTCAGTTGATAGCAGTCAGCTCTGATGTGACCAGGCTTCCCACACTCATGACATGTAATGGATGATCCTCCACCTTTGTTGTTGTCCTTTCTGTTGAAATTGCTTTTCTTCCTCAGAAACTTCCCAAACTTTTTGACCAATAGACCCATGTGTTCATCATTGATCAGTTCTTTGTCCGAGTCACTTTCTGTTGCTGGAGCTTCAGCCTTGAATGCCAGGCTCTTGACCTTTTTGTTTTCCTCTTCGTGTTGAGCCAATCTTTTTAGTTCGCTTTCATGCTCTTGTAATTTCCCGAAGAGAGTTGCCAGTGTCATGGTTGAGAGATTCCTTGATTCAGCAATTGCTATCACTTTGGGTTGCCATTCTCTTCTCAAACACCTTAGAACCTTGTTGATGAGATCCTCATTGGTGAATTTCTTCCCCAATGTTGTTAACTGATTGACAATCATCATGAAGCATTTTTGGATCTCTTGAATAGTTTCTCCATCCTTCATTCTGAATAACTCATATTCACCAGTCAGCGTGTTGATTCTCGACCTCTTCACTTCAGTCGTACCTTCATGTATAACTTATAATGTATCCCACATTTGTTGCGCATTTTCACATGTAGATATCCTGAAAAACTCATCATAGCTCAAAGCAGATGTTATAATATTTTTCGCTTTCAAGTCGTACTGGAATCTACGTTCCTCCTCCTCCGTCCATTCAGCCATAGGCTTTTCGGCGGTGTTACCATTAACCACATAGGTAGGAACATAGGGACCATTTACGATAGCATCCCAAACCTTTAATCCAACTCCTTGAATAAAAATTTTCATACGGGCTTTCCAATATGCGTACCCTACCCCATCAAACATGGGAGGACAGTTAATAGAACTCCCCTCACCATCAAACAGAGAGTTTGAAGCCATACTCTTGAGACGGTTAAGTCTTAACACAAGAGACTAGCTCTGATGCCAATTGTTGGGTTTGGCCTCAAAATCTCAAGAGGGGGGGTGAATCGAGTTTTATTAAATTATTGTGAAATCCCTTACGATTAAAAAATATTTCGCGTTAGAGAGATTAGACGTTTGAGAAGGAGAGCGAAATCGATAGAAATATAAAAATTGAGTAGCGCGGAAACGTAAAATAAAATATGCGGAAAGTAAAGAGATATGGATAGAAAAGCTTGCACCAGGAATTTTATACTGGTTCAGCCTTCCCGTCGAAAGGCCTAGTCCAGTCCCCAAGCGACCCGCTTGAGAGTTCTATAATCAACAATAGAGCCACACCCTATTACACCCAAGAGCACCCCGCACACTACTAGGAACCACCGTTCGCTAGGGGCCTCAATATCACACAGCAGGGTTCCTCGCCCTACGACATATCACACGTCCACTAAGGGATTCTCTCCCTAACCACTAAGGTTTCAATACAAGAATATGAGAGTGATTACAATAGCTTTTCGTGTTCTCAAAACATAGATACAACAATATGCTCTTCTATGATAATGAAGTTCTTCTTGATAAGATTAAATGGCCAACAAGGTTTAGTAGAGTTTTTCTAAAAGGATGTTTTCGTTCAGAGCAGAGAAAAATTGGAGAAGAAGAAGAACGTTAATTTCAGAAAAGCGTAGAATGAATATCAGAGTCTTGAGTCAGTAATGTTGGAGTGTATATTTTAAAATACTTTTATAATTAAAAAAGATTTAGAATTAGTAAAACAAAATCAAAACGAAATAAAATAAGATTTTGAAATAAGTTTTAAAATCAAAACTAAATCGAAACGATTTACGAAATAAAATAAAGATTTGATTCTTAAAACGAAAAAAGGAAATAATTCAAATTTAAAATCATTTTCGAATTTTATAAAATAAATCAGAATCTTATATATAAAAACAAATCAGGAAATAATCAAAATGGTATGAAGATTGGAGCTAAAATGGAGAGAAATGATGTGCTTAAGTGTGCCCACGTTTGGGGTTTAAATGTCATGAGCTGGGGTGCAAAAAGTCAAATTTTAATGAAGAAATACTCAGCCAAATTCAGAGAAAATCACGCCCAGGCGCATGGTATGCTGCGCCTAGGCTCGACTGGTGCGTACAAGAAGGAGCTGTGCAATTTGAAGCCACGCCTAGGCGTGGGTAAGGCTGCGCCTAGGCGCGTGTGGCCTGATGGACCTAGGAATTGGGCTTATCTATTTCAATTTTGAGGATTCTGATAGATTAGTTTTAGGATTAGCTTTTTCTATACATTCTAAGTCTTAGCATTAGGTTTAATCAGCTTTTAGAGAAAGAGGGAGCTTACATAATTTGTGCATGCATTCAAGGAGAAGAGTTTAGGTAATCCTTATTGTCTATGATAGGGTATCTTATTCTGTTTCTTCTAATTTACTCTTTTGTAATATGTATCTAAACCCTTTGTAGTTAGGAACATGTGGATTTGTATTGATGAGTTTATATATTTATGAATTGATGTTTTTCATTCAAAAATATTGTTTGGTTGTGTTTTAATTCCAATTCATGAAATTGGCCACTTTAGGTTTTGTTTAGAATCTCTAATCCATCGTGACCATCTGAGGATTAGAATAGGTCGTTCTTCCAAACATTCTAATCACCTAGTTTGTAGACATACATCTAGGGCTTATATGACGTGTCTGTTCCAGTGTTCTTAATTGTGGTTATTCATATGCCAAATCGCTTAAGACATTAAGGGTCTCATATTGAATAAGAAACATAAATTCACAGAGACATCTGGTTTTTATTACCTCTGGGATGTCGTCGGTTTAATGAAAAATAGATATTCATAAGTAGTAAATAAGTCTTGCAATGAAACTAGTTTCTAACACCTTTCTCTATCTGTCTCACAAACCCTATTTTCATTAATTTTTTTAATGGTTTGTTTAATAAATAATAAAAAGTTTGTAGATTTCTATTTTAATTACCTTTTGGTAAGAATTAATAGGAAACAACTCACAATCCCCGAGTGGAACGATAACTTACTTACTGATTATTACTTGTGCATGATCTAGTATACTTGCTAGTATCAAGCTCACCAACAATCGACACAAAATTTAATGTGTCTAAGTCCTCAGTGGTTCTTTCGACGACTAACACAACTGGAAATTCAAGGAAAGGGCATTCACTTCCTCTCCAAGTTGGTTCTACTCGATGTGATCTTGTCGCATAATTCCTTAATTAAAGGTTTCTCTTCCCAGAATTTGCACAAAAACAATCAGAAGTTCCCTGATAACGCCCTCATCTTCCTTGTTGGATACTAAGGTTTCTCACTTCTCTATCGAATGGTCTTCTACTATAGACTTGGTTACTCAACATTTCTCTAGCGGATCTCTGATTCTCCAGCTAACTCTTACACCTCTCTAAACAGCCTTCCTATAGTTGCTCCGATATGCTATGCTCACAGGATAACCTTAAGACATCGTCAAGTCATGGTGGTCTAACTCCGATTGGAGTTGTTCCCATTCCTTAGTGATCAAGAGTTGAAGGGTAAGGTTTGCAACTCCATGTTCTTTTGTTGGGACCTCTGGTCTTAGAGGGTTTTGACAACCCTTGACTACCACTCGACTAAGGCATCACGTGCTCGGGATTCCACTAAATGTTTTGGCCCTTTTTATAATCTTGGGAGGTTTGAAGATATTAGAATGTTTTACTTATGGTTTATTCCGCTATTCGCCTTGGGTTTTGGTTTTCGATCTTCCTTAGGGTACTCATTGGCTTTGGTATACTCTCGGGATAACAAAACACGACTCCGATCTCAAAACGATGTTGTCTTGAGATTTCTCATTCTAGTCGGTCTCAAAAAGATATTGGGTGGTTCTTCGGTTTAGCAGTTACTATTCCACTTGGTTTTTTTGGTCACCCAAGGGCTGCATTGGGTAACATGGGGAAAATCATCCTCGTAGAGTTCCGAGAAATCCCTCTTTGAACAGATAAAGGAAAACTTTATATACGTAAATATACATGCATACAAACTTATTCAATCCTTTGTATTATATCTCAAAATAGAGGTTTTCATTTATTACTTAAGTTATAAATACTTTAAAAACCTTTGCACAAAATAGTTGTTTCACTTATATTGAAAAGCTTTAGAAAATCTCAGTCGAAATCGAAATGCAATTGAAATCGAAATGCAATTAGTGTACAAAATTTTCAAAGAATTCAGTTTATCAAATTATAAAACACAACAATCACAACAAACAAACATAACAACGGCAAGGGAATACTAATAAACCATAATGAAACAATTAACATATATATATATATATATATACGTATACACCATTATCAATATAACAAATACATATTTTCGAGGACCTTTCGATTGAATTTAAACCCCTTTTCGATCAAGCAAAAACTTTTTTCTCTTTTGAATCCAATGGTCACAACTTGGGGTTCCAGTTCAGTCAATAGGTACTCAATTCTTACCTTTCGATTGGTACCAAAATTATTGGAATCGAGATTAGTTGTGGAACCGACCACGAACTTAACATAAATATTCCCTTTTCTCTCTCCTAGATACTAGTCTAACAGAGGTGAGTTTAATCACTCGGTTGGATTAGTATCGAGGCCGTAAGTTATCTTAATTTATGCGGTTCCATCTCTAATCCCCGACAATTACTTTGACACTAAACTACTCCTCATATACATAATTAAGCATACACAATTAAATATAACAGTGCAAGGAGAACCGAAAGAATCCGCACTAAGGTTTAATACATCGGAAATTGTTTACTAACCCACGAAGGTGCACTAACTCCTAGTTTTTGACGACATCACCCCCAGATAAATGCAGCATCGGAATGGCCAGTCCCGACACCACATTCAATCGTTAGTAATAGCCCTCGCCATCTAGATTGAGTTCCTATACTTAGTTTCGAATGCCTTGGCATTCTCATAATTTCCTTTGTATAAAACTCTGATTTCCGACTAGCCCAATACCAAGGATTCTCACTTTCATTTTATTATTTTTCATACCATCTAGGTATCCTGTTTGCAATTGGATAAACACTTATAATATTCTATTCTTTGAATGCCTAAGCATTGCACTTAGGTTCCAAAGAATTCTATTCCTCTTTATTTTCATTTTCAAATTCTAAAGTTGCCACTCTTTCGTATTTCCATTTGCAAACATACACCTATTTCACTCATTTTCTTTTCTTTTTCTCTTTCTTGGGTTTTTCATTCCCCTTTTCATCGCAATTGTTACTGCACTTTTTTTACCTCTTTTCTCTTTCTCATCTTGGGTATATTGTTTGTACGAGACAACTATAATCACAGTCGCTAATGGGTGTATCAGATAGGCACACGAATTTGGTTTACGCATGTGCGTGTCCAGCCCCAGGCCGGTGGTATAACAATTGCCCGCCCGACACGATGTGTCATACAATATCTTCAGTGCCAACATGCGCCCATGTCACACAACTCTCTTTTCCTTTCTATCTGATACCCTATTCCTTTTCCATGTATTCCTTTTCATTCCTCACATCACCCTCCTCTCTTGGGAAACTGACTAGTCGGGACTAAACGCCTCGCATCCAATGCTTGCACTTTACTTGACCATTGCGGTCCAGGTACTACTTGGGTGGTTTTTCCCAAGTGGCTATAGCCGAGACCATCCTCCGCGACCTTTGAAATGCCTAAGTGACAGATAGAATTCATAGTGGTGATCTCGGAACCAATCCCCAACATGGGTAAAGAACCTATGCCCTTTTAGTGGATCAAGTTTCCACTCACTACGATTCCCGCGGTTGTTTCAATAACACAACCTAATCATTGGATCATTCTCGTCCGTAGGTTCAATGAACTATCACGTTAGTTAGTTCCTAACCCTATACTCCTTTTTGCATCGCAAACACGGTACACTCTCAAATGGACTTGCACCTTTTTCCCACTGTTTTATATTTGCCGCTCATTCGAAATTGAACCAAATATTGCATTCCTATTATTTTTCTCATTTTCGTCCAACGATCATAATATACGCATCGTTCATTGGGTTCAAATTCGATCGAGTAGTTATAATATCATAAAATTCAGCATGCACTCGTGAGATGCACGTATTGTGCTCAAGTCCTTTTGAGAATGTTCCATGTTTGCCTCTGATCAGTTCTCACACCAGAGTCATTGAAAAGGAACCAACAAATGAAATTATTTTGGTTTTCTAATAATAAAACAGTTACTTTTGGCATAACTTAAGGAAATAGTGGTTGGGAGGGTTTAATTATGCCTTCCTCTGAAATATTTTCCTTTTCAATGACTCCGATGGTTACCTGACACATAATGTTGTGGTGTATGATGTGTTATATTCTCAAGGGAACTTGAATCAACTCTCAATTTTTTATAAATTTTTGTTGTAGTCCATAATAAACACTTTTCGTGTTCAAGTCCCATCGAGAATAGACGACCTTCGCAAATGCTTCATTTGGTGTTAAGGCCTTTGGAACAGAAATCGATATAAGGAAACTTATGCATAGTTTCGGCAAAAACAATCATTCGTTCCATGCAAACCTCATCCGGTTACTCAAATTAACAAACCGACTGAGTTAGCACGGTAATACTATTTTAGAGAAATCAATTTTATCTTTTGACATAAATTTCCTTTCCAAAGACTTTAACATGGACATCTCTCACCATTCAACATTCGCAAAACCTTTTATCCTCCACCTTTTCCATTTTCCTGTCTCTTACAAACAATACCCCTTTTCACAATTTCTCATTGGTGGCATACACTTCCTTTCTTTTCAAAAATTTTCCTTAGTATTGGCTAATCGATTCAAACAATATAAGTGCTAATACTTCCTGATTTCCCTAACTCAACACTTAACATTAAAACTCTTATATAATATGAGTCTCACCTCTGGGCAAGAAGTTTGAGATGAGAGCGTTCGCAGCGAGATCGGGACCATTTCCTCAGGTCGAAAGGAAAGAATTACTCTGATACCATAACTGTAACACCCCGATTCATATTTAAAAGATAAATAAATAAAAGTCTGTAATAAAAATAAGGAACTCAATATTTCTTTTACAAAACAAGTTCATAAACACTTTTGGGGTTTTACTGATATAATACAAGCAGAATTAATTGGAGTTCCTTTATTTCGACTCTTCCGTTACGACACTCTGATCCTCAAGCTTCTTAAACATTTACCTAAAATGTTAAACCACTAAAGGGTGAGACATTTATAAAACACATTGAATTAAAAGATAGTAAACAGTTAATAATACAAATTCAAGAATAATAACTAAATCGCATGATTATTACGATTATTGGAAAGAAAGTCAATAGTTCGCGTTCTCTTGGTATTTCATCGTATAAAGGTGGTACCCGATAATTACTTAACCGGTTAATAGAATCGACTAACCGGTTAAGTTAGTATTGAAGTACTATTTCAATTCATTCATCAAATAATTTGGCATTAACTTCTTTCGCAATAACCATAACCTTGGCTCAACAACAGGCACAAGCTCAACACACACCATGTACAGGTAGTCGATATGCGTAAGCATATCTCAGTCCTAGGCGAACCAATTCAATAGCAACAACAACAACAACAACGATATAGACTGAACCAATAAACCACCACAATCACAAAATTAACAAACGACAACAAACGACACCCAACAAATATCATCCAAGTCAGTCGACATAATCAGGGATGTCTCAGAGAAGAAAAACATAAAGCGATTCCCTAGAGTTCTTCACTTCCTACTCATAAAGCACAAAAGAGGGGTTTTCACATGAACACTCTAATAATTATAAAATTAACCAACAGTAGGCTAATCACCCCTAATCCAACTCTAAACAAGTGATAAAACACTAGCCACATTCCAATTTAACCATTATCCCCAAATCCTATTATAAACTCTAACTATCCCTAACTCAAAGTGTAGAAAAGTGTCTCCCCCTTACCTTAGAGGAAGATGAGGCTCGATTGAAGCTTCAAGGACCTTGAATCTACCCCCGATCTACTTGGATTCCAACTCCCTTGTCCGATCTCCACTTGGTTATTGAGATTGGAAGAGAGAGAAAGAGCCCTAGGAGAGAGAAAGATCCATGGAAAGAAAGGGAAAGCTTGCAACCAAGAGGGAGGAAGTGATTTGGTGTGGGGTTTAGCCAAAACTTGGCTTGGATCCATGGGGAAGGGTTGGAAATGGGCTTTGGTGGCTTATGGGAGGGTTTGGTGTGGAGGAAGGGGGAAGAAATAGGGCTGGTGCGGATTTTGGTGCAGCTAGTGCGGATTTTGGTGCAGCAGGTGCGGTATTTAACGAGTCTGGCACTCCTGGGCGCGACACCCTGCTCGCCTGTGCACGCACCACGCACAAGTCTGGTGTGGAACTGATCCAGGTGCGCGCCTAGGCTCCTGGTGCGCCACGCCTGGGCGCTGGTGCCTATATGGCACCAAAAATTGGTGCACCGGTGCGTCTGGGCACACCGGCTTATGCCTGGGCGCACCGGATGCCCCAAAACTCCGATTTTCGTACTTTTAAACCCGATTCAAAGGTTCCTAACCCTTATTAACACTAAACCAAATATGCACAAAATTAAACTACATTTCTAAACATGAAAAGCATAATTCCACAATATCAAACACATAATTATCAAAACACAGAAATCAAGTGAAACTACGAACGAACCTTAGACTTTATCCCTTTCTAACACTCGTTCTAATCCAACGGCTTAAGACAACTCTCGAACCTTACTAACCTAAGGCCAACAACACATGGGACATAACCAAGCGGTCGGATGGCATCCAAATGCCTCCTAGAGTCTAACACCTTCCGAAACTCCGTCGAAACACGATTTCGAAGGAATTCTCCGAGTACTACGCTAAAGGCCAACTCTTGCACTCGAAACTCTTTCTTAGAATTCTCTAACCAATTACTCGACCGAGATCAAGACACTAGGGATGCACTCAAACTCATGCCAATCCCTAGCACTCAATCATAGATACAAATTACTAATCGAGCAATCGCAACCACACGCACATCACAAGCATTCAAAGATCAACTCATCTATTGAAATCATATATATATATATATATATATATATACTAGCTCAGCATAACTATATATATATATACTAAGACAATAATTATAAACCACTACTCATACCTCACTTTCACATAAATAACTACACACATAAATGTAATTTATAACTTAAGAAATTCAGATCGTTACAGTTCCTTGGTATTAAGGGTGCTCTTGGGGACACCTGTGGTACTGGCCAAAGAGTACAGACAAAAAAAAAAGTCTAAACTAATCACCCACCCATCGGTAATTCAAATAAATTTTTGGCTACTTAATTCTTTTCATAGGTTATACTAACGCATACACCAATATGAACATCTATTTTTATCTTGCAACTAATGCTTACAACTTTTGTTTGTTAAGTATGTAGAATTTACTCTTTTCGGTCCTATTTATAAGATCTTTGGGGGGGTTTTGCTTCCACCAAGGAAAGCGGTTAAATTTGTTAGTAGCATTGGAAATATAAAAATTTGATATACTTTTTTCAAACTTCCCCTATAATTATTATTGGGTTTGTGAAAGAAATAATTAAATGCTATTGAAAATTGAAATGAGGTCTTATAAATAAGACCAAAATAAAAACCACAAAAGAGTATTATAAATAAGATAGGAGAAGTATTTCTTAGCCTTTAATTTATATGAACTTTTAATTTTAATTTATTATTCATATTTAAGTTTTATCTCTTTATTAATTGTTATTGTTGTTGTTGTTATTATTATTATTATTATTATTATTATTATCCCACCAATTATTTCTACTAACTACCATCTCCTTCTTTATTATGAGTCACCTTTTTTAGAGTTTCTTTACTCTGTGTTATATATTACTTTTGAATATTTGGGTAGTATTAAATAGTATATGTAACACCCCCAACTTATTATAATAATTTAGTAAGTATTTTATAAAAGAATGAGACAACGGATAAAATTTTTTAAATCTTTTATTAAAATCTCAAATCAAATTTTACAAAGTTTTATGAAGTTTGGGGTTACATCTTCATCATATGCATTGGTATTACACAGTTATTTCTTTTCTTTTTCCCTTCTCTGCTAATTTTGTCATTGAATCTTGTGGTTTGGGTTTTCGTAACCTTTAAATAGTAAATAAGAGAGTGAGTCTCTTTCATCTAGGAATAGGAATCAGGTTATAAATTAAATATTCATACATCAATGCAATTACATCAAGCATAAGTAATCACCGTACAAGTGTATGCATATGATGCATGCTCCAATACAATAAATGCATATGAATGCATGCTCGTATCTCAAAATAATCCAATCATTGGATCCCTTTTACTCCTTAATCCACTCTTTGGATTTAAGTCTTTTCAATTTTCAAATTTGCATTTTATTCTCATTGAATTTATGATATCATTCATTTCTCAATCCAGATTCTTATTCATTCTCATTCCACATCAAGGTTCTACCGACAATCGATTCCCGCGGTTGTTTCATTAACACAATCTAGTAATCGTATCACTCTCAATTTTTGGTTCAAACAACCGTCACGTCATGTCTTTCTCATACCCTTACCGTCCACCTTATATCACCATGTATGATGCAAGTCAATACTATACTCTTGATTGAACTTGGAATCACTTTATTCATTTTTATTTCATATATTTCCAATGTGTGTATATTAATTCCATTTTGTTCCCATTTTCTAGTGTCCAAGTTCAATTAAGAGTATATGCCCATAATGTCCTTAACATGTGTCTTAGGATCATTGAAATTGAGTTAGTAATGGTTTTTCCACTTAAGACCCATATGTTGTCATTATTAGCCTTATGATGCAGCTTTACTCGGTAAGCTGATGGATTAACCAAGTAAAGTTGTTGTTTTTGCCCTTTCAGTGTGAAACTTTCAACTATTTACCTGGTTAAGATAGTCTCTTACCCAGGTAAACATGACAGCAAAGGCCTATAACACTAGTTTTAAATTGTAAATTGTATTACCAACTCATTTCCAATGCCTTAGACATGATTCTCACTTGTATAACTTATGATGAGTGCATGAATCCAAATCATTCGACATATTCCTTCCATCACAAAATCAATAGCATACTTAGGATTATGCATTCAAGATCATACATATTCACATTCACATTTCATTCATTCTTTCGTCAAGTCTTATCTTAATCCATTTCCATTTTCATTACAACACATGTAATTTCAACATTCATGTGCCAAATTTAGTTTATTAATACATTTTAATGTCCATTCCTAACTTGACTTATTCCTCCTTTATTATCAATTTGCATCAAGTATGTCTCAAGACTTGTTTCATTTACCATCAATTCAAGTATTCAAATATTTTGTCATGTTATATGTTTCAAGTTCAAACATCAACTAAAGGTTTACATATTCCATTCAAACATTTAACATGTCAATATATCAATTTCAATCATCAAATCAAAGTTAATATATTCATATCAATTATTCCAATTCTAAATATAAATTCAAAACTCACCTAAATTACACTAATTCAATCTGTCATCATATTCCAATTTCCATATTCAATTACTAGTTTTATCCATATCCTAAATCAATCCCTAATTAAATTTCTAAATTAGAAACCTTAACTCCTATTCTAAGATAAAGAGGGCTCCTCCCTTACCTTGATGGAAGGGAAGATACTTGCCTTGGATCCCATGCTTCCTTCTTAGCTTGTATTCCACTCTTCCACAACTCCTATGCTTCTGTTTGCCACTGATTTCTATAAAGATTGAGGCTATGTTAGTGTTTTGGAATTGTTTAGGTGCTTTGAGAGGGTTTTGGAAGGGTTCTATGTTTCCTTTGGTCATCCTATTGGGGTTATCTATCTAATGTCCTCTTACCTTTTGTCTATGGTTTTCTTGGTTTATGGTTCTAACGTATCCTTTGGTTGTGCTGCCTGTAACTTCTTCTTATGGAAGTTTGGGAGGATTTATTTGGTTACTTGAGTATTGGTTCCCATGATGGTCTTTCCTTTATCCACGACTACCTTTTGACTTATCCCTATAAGGTTCTTATGGTTTTTTTGGGGATTCATTCTTCATGATTATGGGATATAAATCTCGTGGGGGTTGTGGGAAAATTCAAATTTGTTTTTAGAGTAATCATCATTTATTAGGATATCAAAATTTCCTACAAAGAGTTTTAAAATGGTAGTTTGATTTGGGTCTGATATAGAGTGTTTTCAAGTGATAATTAACTCCCTTTTGCTATGCTTTTAGCTTGTTTCTTGAGTAAATATTAGGTTTTTGTTATGTTTTTAGTAAAGTTAGGTAATTTAGAATCCTTGAACGTTTTGATCCGTTTTGGGTTTGATTTCAGGTATTTGGAGCTTAATTTGATGATTTATGCTTTGGAATGGAAAAGAGCTTTGAAGACCTAAAGATTGGAGCTAGAATGGAGAGAAATGGTGTTCTTAAATGTGGCCCAAGTTGGGGTTTAAATGTCAAGATCTGGGGTGCAAAAAGCCAGAAATAATTGAAGAAAAATCCAGCCAACACAAGTAGAGTCGCGCCTAGGCGTGGCAGGCGCGACTGGCACGAGAAGAAGAGGAGCTGAGGAATTTTGTGATCACACGTAGGTGTGGGGGAGCTGCGCCTAGGCGCGAGCTGCCTGCATGGACCTGCGAGTTGGGCCTATCTATTTCGTTTTTGAGGATTCTAATAGATTTCTGATAGACTAGATTTAGGATTAGCTTTTTCTATATATTATAGGTCTTAGCATTAGGTTTAGGTAGCTTTTAGAGAAAGAGGGAGATTGCATATTCTTCACTTCATTGAAGGGGAAGAGTTTAGGTAATTCTTATTGTCTATGATAGGGTATCCTATCCTATTTTTTCTATTTTATTCTTTTATAATATGGAACTAAAACCTTTGTAGTTAGGAACATGGTGGATTTGTATGGATGAGTTTATATATTTATGAATTAATGTTTTTCATTCAAAACCTATTGCTTGGTTGTGTTTTAATTCCAATTCATGAAATTGGCCACTTTATGTTTTGTTTTGAATCTCTAATCCAACAAGAGAGATTTGAGGGTTAGAATAGATCATTCTTCGAAACTTTATAACCGCCTAGTATATAGGGATACAACTAAGGCTTATATGACGTGTATGTTCTAGTGTGCGTAATTAATGGTTATTCGTATGTCAAAATCACCTAAGGGATTAAGGGTTCTCATATGAATAAGAAACATAAATTCACAGATGGATTTGGTTTTTACTTCCTCTGGGATGTTGTGGGTTTAACGAAAAATAGAGATTCATAAGTAGTAAATAAGTCTTGCAATGAATCTAGTTCCTAACGCTTTTCTTTATCTGTCTCACAAACCCTATTTTTGATTAGTTTATTTTTAATGGTTTGTTTATTAAATAGTAAAAAGTTTATAGATTTCTCTTTTAATTACCCTTTGGTGAGAATTATTTGGAAACAACTCACAATCCCTAAGTGGAACAATAATTTACTTACTCTTTATTACTTGTGCATGATCTAGTATACTTGCTAGTATCTCCAACATAGTTTTTTGCATTTGATGAAATAATCAATGAATTTTAGAAATGCTTTCAATTTTTGGTAACATATATATGTGTTACTAATGGGTGAGGGTTAGATCAATATGAGTTGGGACGAATGGTAAGTGGCTCGATCTCACTTAAGCAAGGACTCGAGTTCGATTCCTTATGGGGGAACCGGATGGGCAAACAAAAAAATAGGCGAGGCTTAGGGATTTCTGAAATAAAAATCTTGAATTTTAAATTTTTAAAAATAATTAATAATCAGGATTTCTGAATGCCACGTGGATATGCTAAATATTTAGTTTTTTCCTTCTTCAAAGAAATCTCCCAAAAACGTTGAGGAGGCTCTAACAAAATTGATTTTTATATAATGGAGAGGATCAAGAAAATAAAAATAAAAATTTAAGGAGGCTCTAAAAGAATAAACTTTTATATAATAGAGAAGATGATCTTAGCTAGAAATTTAATAATTTAAGCAGTAAAGTTGGGTGATGAAAATGCTATTGCGCTAAGAAATTATTTTATCATTTATGTTATTTGAATACGATAACTTTTCAAGCATTTTAATTTATTTTTTTATTTTTATAAATGCATTACATGTATCATGTGTTATCAATAATTCTTTTTAACTACCAACATTTCACAGCTGTTCGTTTCTAATATGTACCTGAATTGGTGGAATTGTAGATTATAAAGAGGGAGCACCTTATTGATCTTTGATAGTTACTACAATTTTTAGATTTTTTGGACAAAAACCGTCTATAAAATAACACATTTTACAAATTATTAGTTGATTTCTCTTTTATGTTTTTGAATGGAAAGTTAAAAAAATATTTTTTTTCCCTCTTATTATAGGTCATTTTTACCTAATTCACGCTCTATTATTATCAAATTTATCAAAAATATGTTGACATTTCAAAGTTTCCCCTATTTAAAATTTTATCAAATTTATTTATTTCTCTCTCTATTGCAATTATTACTCGATCACCCCTATGAAATTATGAGAGGTTCAACGACTAAATGTTCAGTAGCCATGGGTTCAATAGGAGCAGCAGGAACAACAGGAGTTGCCTCAACATTAGAAGCAAGGTCATCTATAATGACATTTTGCGGCGCCATAGTGCGTTTGGAAGCTCGGTGCCGCAATTGAAAACCTGAAGCATCTTCGTCATCATCTTCTTCAAAAGGATTCGATTGAGGGGTGCTAAGGTATTGGCCAGTATGGTGAGTAGAATAGTGATCCTCAACATGAAGTGTCGGTTCCCTTATCGTTATTCCTTTCGATTTGGGACGAGAATCTTTTCGAGCAGGAGCAGATGGAGTGGTAGTCTTTAGACGAGCGGAAGGAGCATAAGTGGCAGTGGAAACCCTAGCTTTGTGGGAAAGAGGATGAAGAAGAGAACTATCTGTCTTCTCAAATTCTGCCTCACAAGAACGTTTATTCAACGATTTCCCAGCCCTTCCTTTTCCTTTGCTCTTGGCATCTACAAAGGAGTTCAAAGTAGATTGTTGGCGTCTCTTTTTAGACCTCTTTGGCGATGAAGGTTTGGAAGAGGATCCGCCAACTTTTTTTTTTTAGAGCATTGGCTCTAATTATGGCTCCAAAGTCGATGCATGCAGGTCCAGAATCTATACACAAAAGGAAAAGGTTATAGACAGGGCCGAGAAAATGCACAAATGACAAAGTGTGGAGTATGTCAAGATACCTGGGTTTTTGGCTTTTAAGTCTTCCAGAGTTTTAGCACTCATTCTGTCGATGATGTTTGGGTAATCCACATGATAAACGTTGAAGTAAGATTCCCACCATTGCACAAAATGAGGGCTTGGTAGAAAGCACGAAGTGAAGACGACAAGGTTGAACCTCAACATAAAAGCCAAGTTCCTGGAAATGAATCTGTTCAACATTTCTTCCCAACTAGGTTTAAAATCTGTCAAGTTTCCATGATGAAACTCAAAAGAAGCGTTCTTCATCATGGGGGCAAGAAGTCCATGGCAGAGGCCGAATTGCCTAGCCACACAGTTGGGATAACACAGAAAAATCTCTTTGTCTTCATGGCTCGACAAGCCAGGCAAGCCACCAAAAAGAATTCGTTGACTAAGGTAGTGTCCCCAAAAGACATCAATCAGTTCCTTTTCCTCAAGATTGTTACCAGGATAAGGGGTTCGAAACTAGTTAGGCCCATGTGTCCTATCGACAAAAGGGAAAAATCGATTTTTTGGAGGACATGGTGTAACATCCTAAACTTTGATTTAAATGAAATTATTAATTAAAAACCTTAGAAAAATTGGAAAAAGTGACTTAATGAATTTTGGTAGATAGGTGAGTGGTGATTATAAGTCCTAGGGGTTGTATAGAAGGCAGTTATGGCTTTGGGCAAAGTCATATAAGCGAAATCGGGAGTTAAATCGGCGTTTTAGATGTTAGAAATCGACCGAAAAGAGAAAATTAGAAATTTATTATAGGAAGCTAAGAAAATAAATTCCACCGTTGGATTTGAAGTTTATGGGGTGTAGAAGCTTGTCTAAAAATTTGGACTCGATCCGACGGTTAACGAAAAAGTTATTGCGAATCGAAGGTTGAAAACCCTGATTTTCGCCCAGGCGCACAAGCCATGCGCCCAGGCGGGTGCACTGTTCATGGTGCACCAAGCTAGGGGAAAAACCGCCCAGGCCAGCCAACCGTGCGCCCAGGCGAGCGCGACACCACACCAGCGCACCAGAAATCGCGTTTTGGCGCGCCAAGGCCCTCCACCCCACGCACCAGGTGCGCCAGCAGCACCAACTGGTGCCAGAATCCGCCCAGGCGAGCCTAGCATGCGCCCAGGCGAGCGACGCACCCCAGATCAGATCTGGTGTATCGGATCTGAACTTGGTGGCTAAGCAATGAGCCATAGCCACACGATTTCCCCAGCTTAAGGCATGAATTAAACACCCCAAAAACAAAATCACTCCACCACCTTTCATCACCCCAACAACTCCATCAACTTCATCAAACTCTCTCCATCTTCATCACATTTCCATCATCAATCCACCATACACATTTGATTCTTGGGCACCTCAACCCAAAATCAACCAAAACTCATCAAGCTTGCTCCAAGGATTTTGTTTGAAGTTCATTCCTCTTCCTCCTTGGCTCACACGAGTTACTCCCTCCTTCCTTCTCCTTGGTTTTTCATTTTTCCACCATTGATTTGGGTAAGTTAGCTTCATGCCATGAGTTATTTTTCCTTTTCATTCCAATTTTCCTTAGTTCATGAATTTTGTTTTAAACCCTTAGGGTTCTTGCACTCATGGTCATGTAGGAGCTTCGTTTCATGCCTTCCAACTCAAACCAAGGCAAGGATAAAGATCATTCTTCTTGTGCTCTCTCAAATAGGCTTGTCTATCATCATTTCATCATTTCCTTATTGAGGTGGCAAGCTAGGCTTAGGAAATTCAAATTCCCAAGGTTTTGAGCTAGGGCTCACTAAGGTTTTATTTACTCCTTACTATCTCCACAGGTACTGAGGAAGAGTTTGCACAAGATCAGGCCGAGCAGGAGTACTCTCCCTCCCAGGGAGAGTAGGTTACCTTTAGTCATGTAGGACATGGGAATGTCCTGGGCCCGATGATGTGAATCATTTTTTGTTGTGTATGAATGTAAATAGCTTTTGGGGGCCCAGGACGACTCCTTTCGGGAAAGGGGTCTATTTTGGGGAAAAACTGTTTTCCTAACTTGTTTATATTCCGCTAACTCTGATGCTTTAAACTCTGATGTCTTAAACTGGATTTTCTGATGTGTGCACGATGTTGCACAAACTGTTATATATGTGAATAGCCCTGCTGGCTTTGCTATTTGAAAATGTGTTATTTATCAGGTTGCAGGAAAACCGGAATTTTTGGGAAAGTCCTAAAAACAAACGAAACTTCGTCCGTTTGACGGGAGATTTTTATGAATTAAAAAGAAAATTTTAAATTCACTATTTTAATTAAGGGTATAAAAGGGTAAATAAACTTAGGTGTTACACATGGAGATGGAGGCAAAAATCCGTATGAAGTGAAAAAAAGAGTTGGTGGTGTGGGGAAGCGAAGGTGTTTCATAATTCGCCATCAAACAGCCATAGTTGAAGCGGTCAGAACAAACACTATTGTTTGCAAAACAAAGGTGGCGTTTGAGAACAACGTTCAACCACAACTGAAGAAGCCAAGTGGGTCGTCCTACATTCGACAAGAGATGATTGCCTAATCTGACAACATCTGTCATTTGGCCAATCGTCGAATAAAGTTTGGCCAAGAGAAGTTGGCTCAAAGCCACTTGTCTCTCTTCATGCAAAATGGTGGCCAAGGCTACCAAGGATTTAGTGACTTGTCGAGATTTAGTGCAAAAAACGAAGGCGCTGATCCACATAGTCAGAAACTCGACATGTTCTACGTCGCTAACTTCGCCACATTCTTGTACTTGTTCTGTCGTGACTCGACAAAAGCAGTAAAAGTGTAAGAACCTGAACCAATATGGACCACAATGGAAAGTCTACTCTCTATGGTCAAAAGTTCTCCATCAGGACGGAGACCTGTCAAAGCAGCAACATCAAAAAGTGTTTGGGTCATCATGTCATAACAAAAGTGGAAGCAATTAGTTCGACGACACCAAAAATAGAAGGCGGCTCCAAAAAGTCCATCATTGCATTTTCAAACCCAATGTAGTTAAAGGCAGGAAGACTCAGGATGAGGCCGGTGTTGTAAGGGTATTAACGTGGAAATCGAGGAGATCAGAGTGGCAGTAAATGATGGCGATACTCCATTGTGACCGCTTCACATCAGCATTAAATGCACTTTTTCATGACTATAAATACGTCACTTCCGAAGTTCACAAGGCCGTGTGTGTAAAAATAAAGGAGATGATGGGGTAACCTTATGATTTTTGGAAAGAAGAAAAGTTGTTCGAAAGAAAAGAAAAGAGAAAATGATAAGCAATGTTAGGTTTTCTAGCCTCGTCTGGTGTAAGTAGTGGGCCAAGAAAAACAGGAAAAGGGTTTACAGTCCTTCCATCGGTGGGGACGAAGGAAGTGGTAGGGATCATCAAGCTACGTTCATTATGGGAGATGCTTAGGTCAATCTCAGGATCGAAAACTCTTAGAATGGCCATGTCTGATGTTAATGTGGAAGAAGAAATCGTAAGGCAAAAAAGGGGTTTAGGGCAAGGAAGAAGAAAGTACAATGGGGCTCAAGGAAACGAAATAGTGGGATAAGAAGAAGTGTTTGAGTTTAAATAAGGTGTGAAAAGACGTTTAGGACCAACACAATGGTTTGCAAAAAGGTGTCGGGAAAGGCCACATGGGCCTTGCCGTTTCACATCATTAGCCCAAATCTCGGAGATGGTTCACAAAAAGGTACAACTTTTGACATCGTCCAAAAAGGCGCCTCTGTTGGCTGAAAGTCGAAATCGACAAAAATGGAGAATGTCAAATGCATAAGTGATGTCGACGGAAGTGAACTTAGGCGTATTGCTTAAAAGTGACTTCGAGGGACATGAATGTGTGTCAACAAACAGGAGAATGTCAAATGCATAAGTAATGTCGACGGAAGTGTACTTAGGCGAATCGCTTAAAAGTGACTTCGAGGGACGTGAACGTGTGTCGACAAATGGAAGACTCAGGAATTAGGCCGGTGTTGAAAGGGTATTAACTGGAAATCGAGGAGATCAGAGTGGCAGTAAATGATGGCGATACTCCATTGTGACCTCTTTACATCAGCATTAAATTCACTTTTTCATGGCTATAAATACGTCATTCCCGAAGTTCACAAGGCCATGAGTGTGTAAAAATGAAGGAGATGATGGGGTAACCTTATGATTTTTGGAAGGAAGAAAAGCTGTTCGAAAGAAAAGAAAAGAGAAAATCACCAAGAGATTAAACATGTGAGATTAGAGGGATTTGGAGGAGGAAGGAACAATGTCAAAATCTTTGCCTCAAATACCCACTTTGACCCGTTGATGGTGAAAGATTAAACACGTGAGATTACACAGGGTCCACCTCTTGTGTCTTAAGCTGGTGTAAAAAGCCTGGATAGAAGGGCACACGCAGTTTAATACGTGAGCCTATGTGGAAACTAGTAGTCTTCCGTAACCCAAAGTTGGCACCTTTTCCAGGTAAGACTTTGGGTATCTTTCCATTAGACGAGGTAAAAGAAACGTCCTCTTAGGACAACTCCCCAAGAAGAGCTTTCGACGGGTCCTCTGGTTAGATTGGTCGGCGAAACACAGTTAGAACCAGAGACCATGTAGAAAATATCGACTAGGGGGATTGATTCAATTAGAGGCCGACACTGCATAGTGTCGAAAGGAGCTTGATGTCGACAAACACCCTAAGGTTCAATAAATGGAAACACAATCTCGACAGGAAGTCGAAAGAGGCTCCAAAAGACTTAGCAAAATCCCAAGGCCCTAAGTTGCATTATTTCAGTTGTGGGAAAATGGTCGTTGAAAATACTCTGTCGGAAAGACTACCGGAGACTCAACAGTTGGAAGCAAATAAAGAAGCCACATTGTGGGGCAGTTATTTAGTGGGTAGTTATTTAGAACATGGCTGCTGCAGTTATGTAGAACGTGCTCAATAAGGTAGTGTAGGGGTAGTTGATTCTTAGGGCTATAAATATGCAATCATTTGTTTGTAATCGGGTTTGGCACATTGGCAATCATCCTACACATCTCACCTGAGCAGATTGACAGAGAAAAAGCCTTTGTAATAACCCTTTTCCATTTGAAAATTTTCCAATTGATCAATGCAATGTAATCTTATGCTTTTTCCTTTCCAATTCCAGCATTTTACTTTGTTGCAACTTTAATTCCTGCTTTTACGGTCTTATTGCACGTTGGAATTCCCGCATTTAATTCCTGCATTTATATTGTCGTTACCTTTATCATTCTGCGTTTTTATTCATACTTGTCGATTTACATTTTATGTCAATTTATGTTTCTTAAACTATTTACTTATCTGTCAAGATAACCCAAAACAAACAAAAATAGTCAAGTCCGTTACAAGATTACCACATAATCAGTCATTACCCACACCCCACACACTCATCCTGAGTTCGACCCGCCTCGAACGAAATCACCGTTAAACACCCTCACCTATTTTTTTTGTTGCCCATCTGATTCCCCAAGTACTACTTAGGTACATCCTAATCCAACCCGGGTCGCGTGCCTGGCTATGGCAGGTGAGTCTCTCAACATGAATTTTCTACATTCATAAAGAATCGAACCTGAAACCTTACTTAAGCGAGACTAAGCCACTTATCACTCGTCCCAACCCGTGTTGATCTAACCCTCACCTATTAGTAACACATATATATGTTACCAAAAACTGAAATTGTTTGTTGAAAAGTTATCATTTATTTAATGTTCAAGTAACATACATATGATAAAATAAAATCTTGGCTGAAAAGCATTTTCATCACCCAACTTTACAGTTCAAATTAGTAAATGAAAATCATAAATGATTTTATTTTTATTTTTTTCCTGATGCCTTTAGAGTAAAATCCCATGTTAGTCCTCCGATCCAAAATATAAGTTCATCATCAACTCAGCTTTTGAAAAAAAAAAAAAAAACATGAAGTTAATTTCTGAAAGTTTTGAAATAATCATCACGCTGTTTCAATACATTGATCTCTGTTTGAGCTTTATATAGCCACAAACAAGCTCCAAGACAGATCAATATAATGATCAATTCAAAGTACACTTCCGAAATCTTTTTGATGATCAATGTTATTAGAAAATTAACTAGATGACCATTTTTTATTACCATATTTACGTTTTAATCATGATTTTATTCTCTTTTTGCTTAAAAAAGAAAAAATTATATCTCTAGATGAACCGTATGTATTGGACTTCAATGGAAGGAAAGTGACGACAAAAGAGGATATAGATGGAAACACGGAAAAAATGAATTCAGGAAACTCTGAACTAGGTTCTTTTTTTTTTCCCACAAAACTAATTCATGTTTAAGAAGGAATTCATGAGCAGAGCAAACAAAATCTGCACAATTGAGATCTCAAATTCACAATTCTTTTCTTAGTAACCGCCCCCTCAAAAAATTATTATAGTCCTCACTAATTAACATCAGAGTCTCTATCAAATTTTCCGATCAAAATTTTTTTCAATGGTTACAACTTACAACCAAAGCGTGTGTCAATTTCATATGTAGTTACAGGCTTATAGCCTTATTAATATTATGTACTATGTCTATAGACTGCAAACTATTGCTAAAGGGCAACAATCCCAGTTGAAAACATTTGGTCCCTTGTGTATGGTGAACTTGACAAATCCACCGACCTTGAAGCTTCTGATCTACACAGCTCATTACGCTCCTCCATCATTATCTGCCTTGAACGACACTCCGTGCTACAAAATGCCTTCTCACCTCTATAAACAATAGCAAAATGAATAATCATTAGTTCAAGTCCCATAACAAAATTCAAAGTTAAATAGATAATAAACCATGTATCATCTATTATTCATGTACAAGTACTAAATTTTTTTCGCAAGTATTACGGCATAATGTTTTTTTTTTAATTATAATCTATTTCGGCAAAAAAAAATGCTAACAAATACCCTTAAACTAAAAGTAATATATTGTTATAGAAAGTTACGTTGTAATATATATTGTTATAGAAAATTGTAATTTTTAAAATTTTTGAGACAGTGATTAATAACAATATATAATTGTTTTACTACTTCAAGTAACTTTAAGAAGGGTCTTTTAGGTTAAACTTTTTTTTTTTTTAAACCAATTTAAAAAGTGAAATTTTGAGAAAGAAGGATCAAGGAGTTTTGGTAGGTTATATTAGTACCTGTACATGTATATATCTTTGCCGTGGAGTTTCTTTCTGCATAGGTGACATGAGCTGAGAAAATCTGAGGTTGGAAATGAAGGTTCAGCTTCAACAATAAGTGGTGTTGGTGGGGTACTTCTGAAAACACCTACTTTGTTGTTGTTGTTTTTTATGTTATGTCTCACAATTCCACCTTCACCACCATCATAGTAAACCTTAGTGATGGTTTTGTTTGGCACATGATATGTGACGTACGTGTAATCTTCGGAGCTACCAACAACATCAATTATTTCATTCTCACCCTTATGAAAAAACCCATGTTGGTTTTTTATGGTATGAACCGCTATAGGTCCAGATCGGTTCAAGTTTGAGGTACAAACGGCATGTTTGGGCAAAACTTCACGACCAATTTCACTTGATTTGTTATTATCAAGAGCCACCACTATTCCTAGGCCAACTCCTCCAAGGTCATAGCTCTTTGGGCCCTTTGGTGATTGCATCCTCAAGTTCATGTCCAACGGGCTTCTTGGGCTCCCTATGGTGTCGAAAAGCGCGGCGGCACGGCCACCGGAGACTAATAATTCCGACAACTTTCCGATCATTGGCCTGGATCTCTTCCCTAACATGACCTGAATTGAACTTTGAGAGGTGCTTGTAGCAAAGATTATTATGAAAGGTGAGATGTGGGGTGTGCTTTATAGGACCAAGTAGAAAGCTAACATAGGAGTCCAAATATTAATTGGTGGAGTGGTTGGACTAAGCCCGTGGTTTTGTTTGGAATTATGTGGGTGATGATTGCTAGAAAAATGGCGAACAATTAATTTTTTAATTGATACTATATTAAGTAATTATTAAACATGCATATGGTTTAGTTCACTTATTTTATGAAAGCATTAAACGGATGCCTATGTTGTGATTATCTTTATTTTAATATTAACCATTATATATAAAAGAAAAAGGTCGCCTGTCAGTGGGCCAGTTTCTTGAAAATGTCATTTTCAATGATTGTGACACCATATAAGAATTATAACTTCCGTTTAATATAGGTAAGTGCTTAATTGAGTAGTTGGATGTATAAATTATTTGATTTGATGTGGAGTTTTCAAGTGAGATGATCAAATAAATAATTATTTATAGTATTTGATTTGATAAAATATTCTGATAGATGAGCTAAATTATTAGTGAATTATTTGAGTTTGGAGTTACTCCAAAAGATAAATAACATAATCGACCAAATTTACTTGTTTAGCTAAAAAATAACATGAATTTTAAAGTTAAGCAAGCTCCTACGTTTTATAGACATAGCTTAAAAAATTGGGAATAATAGATTCCATATCCATATACCTAATACAAGGGTCATATTTACATGTTAATCATGTATGGTGAATCCCATCATCGAACTCATCTAAAAAAATGGTACACTCCGATTTTTAATAGAAGCTATTTTTGAGATATTTCATGAAAATTTAAAAAAGTGTTTAACATTATTAGAAGTATTAGACTGGATAATAATATATATATTTTTCAAAAATTATTCTTATAATTATTATTAAAATTTTAAAAAATATTAAGTAAATAAATATTTATGAAAAAGAAGTAATGAATGTCACTAAAGATTAAAATGCCAGCTTACATTAAGGTTAAAAAAGATGTCTAAAAATGATTTACGTTTTGCACAAAAAGAGTATAAATTCAATTAAGAGAATGCATTGATAGTATGGAAAATTTTACACCAGCTTATGTTAAGGTTAAAAATAAATTAAATGTCCGAAAATGATTTACATTTTGCACAAAAAGAGTATAAATTTAATTAAGAGAAGTAAAAAAATTTTACACTATCAATATATTACTCCCGTGCTTATTATCATTAATTTTCAAATAAAAGTAATATAAATAAATGATAGATAATAAACTAATAATATAAACAATTTTATACTATCAATATACAACTATTAAACAATTTTACAACTATCAATATACTAACAATTTTATACAACTATTAAAAATTGATCATTTAAATTATCCATTAAAGTTAAGTTTATGACAAGATTTACATGCGTGCAAATTCAAAGACGAGCAATTCATTTCACCGGCCACTTTAATTCCTTCTTCTCACCCTCATTTTTTAAGGTCTCTTTTGATCCCGACCTTAAATAATTAAAATAGTTATGTAATTTAAAAAAGCATTAAATATAAATCGTATTAAAAAGAATTTATTGCAGTGTTAGAGTCAATGACATCTTATCAAATAAAATAAAATAATTAAATAGGTAAATATATAACACATAAAAATATAATTTATGACTATAGAGAAAAAATGGATAATGCACTTACACTGTAAAGAATTTTTACACTATCAATGCATCATACATCATTTATTCGTTTATGGTCATTGATTTTTAGATTAAAATACTCCCTCCGCCTCGAATTATAAGCAGATCTAACTACTTTTACGCTTATTAAGGAGGTTAGTTGATTGTATTTAATATTATCAAATTTATAAAAAGTAGAGGTATTTTAGGAAATTAGCATTGGGAATGAAACAAACATTTAATAAGATCACAATTTTCTAGAGATGTTTTAGGATAGTGGTATTGAGAATGAAACAAAATTTAATAAAGTTAATTAATTTTGCTTATATTTTAAAGTAAGAGAAGTATGTTTTTTTTGTTACTTATAATTCAAAACGAAGGGAATAATACAAATAAATGATGCATAATAAACTAATAATATAAAAAAACTTTACTACACATTCATCTCTACCGTAAAACACATTGAAAAGTACTCTCTCCGTCAATAATTTCTTAAACCCTATACTGTGGATTTGACGATAAAAATTAAAAAGCACATTCTAGGGATCTATTATTGGAGGGCCCATGCCTAGCAGAGAAAGATTCCGAGGCTTTATAACCTTTGGATGAAGAAAGACGTGTCCTGTGTCCAAGAGAAGTAAGGGCAACGATTGAATGCAAGAACCACACACGTAGAAGGAGCCCACTGATTTAAGAGATAGTATAGCCCTAGTTTTCTTTGAAAGCGACGTGGTTGAGCCCACTCCACAACTCTTTGTCGCTACACTACCAAATTCTAGTTATAGCCCTCAAATAATTAATCTTTCTTTTATCTTTTTTCTTTTTTCAAGAACACTTGCCCAACAAAATTAGCTGTAGCTGAGTATGAATATCTTTTTCGGTGAACATCTTTTGCGTACTCGTTATGTTCAATTAGTATTAAGGGTTTTCTTAACACCAGCCCAAGGGCTGAGGATAAGAGGCTAAAAGTGGACATCATGTGTTGGAAAATGGTACATTGAAAAAATAAAAACACTTTATATTTAGTTTTTCAAAGTATGATGTCCACTTTTAGCCTCTTATCCTCAACCCTAAGGGCTGAGGATAAGAAAACCCTAGTATTAATAGTTTGTACTATTTCACATTTTCGTTTCTTATAAGCATTTAAGTGTCTCGCTATGAAACAAAATGCTTATCATATTCTTTGACATGGAGGACTTCTTAAAATGTGAAATTCTGGGAATTACTTTTTTCCTTGCAACAAAGTCGGATTTTGACTCCCGATTTCTATTTTACTTTTTTTTTAAAAGAAAAGTGTGCTCACCAGTCTGAAGATTTATCACCAAATTAAGACATGTATACCTCTTCTACTTTAAAATCTTGCTCATCACTCATATTTTATGAAAAAAAAAAAACAAATTTTAAGCATTTGTGTTAAGTGAAGATAGAAGAATGCAAAGAACAAATACAAATCTCGTTAACTTTAATCGAAATTTTGACATAGAGGATGTGAATGTAACACGTAATGCAAAATATGGGAAAGGTAAATTTTATTGTGAGAATTTTAGTGATGATAAATGCAATTTTCCAATTTTTTTTAAGAAGTATTTTAAGTATAAATTATCTACAATACCCTATCCCAATATATACTCCTTTCTCTTCACCTTTATTGGCCTTCAATATGCATGGTTAAAATACAAAGAAATCCATTTACCTTTCTCTTCACTATAGTCTAACATTAAAATTTGCTCCCATGAAAACGATAGTATTTCTTATTGACTAAGTAATGCACTAAAAGAAAAAAGAATGAAAGAATTTCAGACTCCTTGAGCAGGGTATTTTGGTAATTTGCCTATTAGGGAATAGGAACAATGAGCTTGATGACGCATGTAGCGTTCGCCCACAGACATGGAACAGAGTCCTCTTCAGGAAGGAAATGAAAGTGAGGCTTCAAAACCGGATGTCCTCTCCCCTCCTCCAGCTATCAAACATAGCTACACGTGTATGCATATCTAATTTTCATAATTATATAATTGTAAACGTAATAAATTTTCAGAATTATAATTGTATAGAGACATTGTTGGAAGAGTTTTTAAAAGAATAAATAAGTTAACCGTGCAGTGACTCTTGAATGAAGGGATGAGTTTGATGTTTGACACACGAACGGTGCATAATATAATGCATAAGAATATCCACATCCCAAACCCAAAATTTATTCGTAAGTGTATTTTCATTCGAGCAATATCTCATATTACTTCCTAATCTTGTACGTATTAGTCAAATTCGCTAATAAGATTATCGAAATTTAAATTAGTTTATAAGATTATCGAAATTTTGAATTAGTCTTTGAGATAGTAAAATTTGAGCCAAATTAGTCCTTATCGTTAGTGGTTCATAAAGTCAGGACAAATTTGACCGATGCTTACAATCTCAACGACTAATTTGATCGATAATTAATAGTTTTGTAATTTTTTTTGCAAAAGCGACATCGTTTTGATCATTTTGTTAATACACATTAAGGACCATTGAAAGTCGTTAATATCGGGAACCAATATAGCTCATGTTTTCCTGTTTCATGGACTAATTTAAAATTTCAAAAATCTTAAGGGTTAAATTAATTGGTACCCACAAAGTTAGAGACCAATATATATAACATACTACTCATTTCCATTTTTAACTACCTTTTCCTCCTTTCATCCCAGATCTAATGTTTATTCTTAGGAAAATGCTAATGAATGCTCAAAAGAAATAAAACGTTATTATTAAGTGTCGTATATAATAAAATGATAAATTTTATGTTTATATTTCCAATAAATATTTTTTTATTAATTGTTTAAAAATATCCTAAAAATACTTATTAACAAAACTCTTATTCTTAAATCTAACTTACAACTTATCCTACACTTTTATATTTCACAATTTATAAATGAGATTTGCTATAATACTTAATGGTCCAAAAATTCAAATTCAATTTTGAATAGTTAAACACTTTTCTTTTAATAAATTAAATACATTATTTTTAAGATAAACTTTACTTTTTAAATTAACTATTCATAACCATTAAAATAAAGTATAACAAATTCCTGTATAAATGTATAAACTACTAATATTGGGGACCCAATTTATTGCCTCTCCTTTGCCCTCCTGCTATTTGGGACCCAATTTGTCTTTATGAACCCGCGCTGGAGCAAGAAATGGAAAATGTTCAAATTTCCACCTTCGAGTCTCAATTATAAGAAAAAAAAACTAATTTCATACTTATTAATGAAGTTAGTTGAGTGTATTTAATTTTCTTAAAATAATAGAAAAATTTACTACTTTAGGAAATTTGCATTACGAATGAAACAAAAAAATTAAATGTTACAACCACTTTGAATAAATATTTTAAGAATGATTATATTGGAAATGCATAATTAATTTATTTTTGCTTATATATAGGACTACTAATAGAGTGTATTTTTTCTTGAGTTAATAGTCACATAGGTCCCCGAAAGATGCCTGTGGAATTAGTTAGGTCCCTAAAAGATTTGTGGAATCTCTTAAATCCCTCAAAAGATCATTTTGGAATCAGGTAGGTCCCTGAAAGATTTGTGGAATCTATTAAACCCCTCAAAAATCAGTTTGGCATCACGCTAATCCCCCAATGAGAGACCTAACGGAATCCTACGTGGCACGTTAAATGCTTTGTTAGTCCAAATGTGACACATTCTTAACATTCCAACATGGCATTGGGCTAACAAAGCATTTAACGTGCCACGTAGGATTCTGTCAGGTCCCTCCTAACGAAATTGGATGGGGGTCTAACGTGACGCCAAACTGATCTTTGGGGGATTTAAGAGATGCCACAAATCTTTCAAGGATCTAACTGATTCCATATGTATCTTTTGGGGACCTATGTGACTATTAACTCTTTTTTCTTTATATTTGAAACTGGAGGGAATAGAACACATGAACATTCATAAACTTGGTGCAATACGTTCATTTAACAATAACAAGTTCAGATCAGATAGAGGTTCTTGTTAAGGATTTTTATTGTGACAAAAGTGAGTTTTTGGTCCTACATACCAGTTTGAACACTGCGTAGTTTAATCAAGCACATAGATACAGTAGTGCATGTGGGAGATAAAGACGGCTTTGAGTTGTTCCTAAGAGTATTCAATGATATGTCACCTACTCATAGGAAGGTCATTTGCAAACTTAGATCCCTTGTATGAATGAGCTAGATGCATTGTTTCAGATCCTGAGGCTAAAGCTCTCAATATTGTTTGGGAGTGGCCTTCTTGATATTGTTGAGTCTCCGCGATGGGGTTGGGATCAACTACCACCCTGAAGATGGTAGGAATTTTGGGTGTTTTCTCTTGTGAGATTCTCTTTGGGGGTATTGGTATAAACTATATATACTTTCTGTGTTGTATAATAGTTGATGGAATTGTATATTGATTGTGTTCTCCGCCCCATAGAATCATTGTGAGCAGCTTGGCCTGATGTATTTCCTTAATAAATCTTCTATCTCTGAGGATAATCTTCTTGTTGTCGCAGCCAGGGTCTCAAGTTGCCCTCGGGACCTCACCAACAAGTGGGGGTCGATTGACCCAATATGGAGTCGCCACCGCATTTTGTTGCCAAAGCTCGAAATAATTAATAATTAAGTAAAAAGGGTAAAGCATGGTCTCGAACTAGATAGATTCCGAGTTCGGGAGTCGGTTACGAGATGGGGAAGGTATTAACATCCCTTTCGCCTATTCGAAAATGGTACCTTTGATTGATTTTAATTAAAGACCTAAATAAATTGGTTTGCCAAAATTATTAGTTTTTTATTGTTGTGCCTGACAAGGTTGCCCTTGGTCCTACATACCCTCATAAAATGAGGAATCAAGGCGACGTAGTTCTTAATTAACTTTTAATGTTTTTTAGTTTTATTACAAAAATGTTTGACGCAGAGAGGAAATATGCACAACACCTCGACATTTAGTCAAATAGTCAAAGAAAGGTGGATTTAAAAAACGCATTAGAATTCTTTAATTAATACAATTTATTAAACTTTAATCTATTTTATTTTAAAACCCAAATATAAAAAATTGTTTACTATATACATGTTTTTAAATATCCTAAAAACAAATCCCTAAAACAAATCCTAAAAAGATCAAATTTTATCTTTATATTTTATCAAAAACTGACGTCGAGCGCTTGAGCATGTAAGGATGGGCGCTTGAGCGTGCAACTCCCCGTGAAAACTAATCCTTCTAACCTCATTTTTAAGTTTCTGACCCACGCGCGCTTGAGCGTGCAACCACTGGCGCTTGAGTGTGCGTGACACAAAAATCCCAATTTAGGCTTTAAGACTCTTTATTCTTTCCTTTGCCAAAAAATCATCAAATAATGCTATCTAATCCTAAAATTAAAACCAAAAAGATACAAAATCCACAGGAATCTCATCCTCATCATTAGTAGATAAAAACTCAATCTTTTCCCTAAATTACTTGAGAAACAAGCCAAAAATCTAATCAAAGGGGATCAATTATCATTCAAAATCATCATATATTGGGGCCAAATCAAAGCCCGAGAGATTCATCCACTAAATGGGTGAGAAAAATTGGTTTGTCAAAGCATATCCAAAATAAGTGAGATTTAATTATTAAAATTTATGATCCCAAATTATTTACTTTAAATTTAACAATTAAATTCATAATATATCCTGAAACACAAGTACATTGATTTAAGGACAAAATTAGAATCTAAAATATTAAATATGTACTTTGAGGAAAAATATTTATTATTCAACAATCATAAAGGATTCATAAAAATTAATAATTAAGATCTCAATAAATAAAAGATAAAAGACTACATTTTTATTTTGTTTAATTGTTAAAAAAACAGAATACAGAATAATAAAAAGACTAAAAAAATTAATAAATAACATGAATATGAACCTGGCCAGAAGAGGCAACAGATGGGAGACGTAAGGGATAGAGGAGCAGGCCACGTGTCAGCAGATGGGTGGCGCGGCTGGAGCTGCAACAGGGGCAGCAGAGAGCAGGGGTGAGGACGCGTGCAGCTAGGAGATCTGGACGGGTGTGAGGCGCGTGTAAGAGAGTGGGTGTCGCGGAAACTGAAGGGGGCATAGTGCTTTTTTGCTGCACGGATTTTTGTGCAAATTAACTCTCTAATTTTTTATCCTTTCAAAGTGAGAAAGAGAGCTCTATTTATAGGAAAAATTAAGTTAATAAAAATAAGGTTTTTTCAACATGCTTTGAGAGCCTAGTGGAATATTCCCTGGTTTATTCCTCAAACAAATCATTCGAATTTTGTTATAGATCAACTCTCGATCTTTTAAAATAAAAACAAATTTGATGATAATCCTTTTATAAATAAAACAAATCCTTTTAATCAAAATTTTTTTATCTTTATCCTCACAAAAATTAGCCAAATCTTTTACGAAAAAAACATTTTTATCTTATCTTTTTCTGAAAATTTTTTATTTTTTATATAAAAAAAAATACTTTTTCAAAATCTTTTTTTATTTTTTTATTTTTCATTTTTCATCTTTTTTTTAACAATTTTATTTTGTTTGTTTTATTTTGTTTTGGGGGGACAAAATTGGGTGTCAACATGTGTGATCTTATCTTATTGAGATAAGAAGTGATCCCTTATATTTGTAGATAATGCAATAACAGTCTTCTCTGATTGAGTTGTTTATATGCTAGAGATTGGCTTCAGGAATAAGTCTCGTGACCTATTCCAAGGGTCAGGCCCATATCCGTGTGAAGCAAGTGAGCTTCAATATGTGGTTTTGATGAAGACAAAGCACAAAGAACAAAGTGCAACAACATGAAAAGAAGTCAAAGAGTCGAGGATTCAATCATTCACGAAGAACTTATGTAATAAACCTGTTTTATCTTTAATTAGGTCCTTAAGGTGTGTGTTTGGGTAGAGTCTAGGCTAAGTAGTGAATCTTAATGAATTTAATTTGAAATTGCATGCATTGAGTCATTACTTTGCATTATGTTTTTAAAAATTGATGCATAAAGTCTTGAAAACCTTTTTAATACATGAATCATGCATCAATGAATAACTACGATATTGGTATAAGTTTACATATAGTTATATAATTGTGGTGTCCTCACAAAAGTTCAAATCTGGCAAAAATGAACTGGTTTACCTGGTTAACAGGTTTTGTTAACCCGGTTAATTCAGTACAAAAATGTCAGATATTGTGTAGTTCAATGTATTATCCGGTTATAATTACTCTATTTAACCAGTTAATGACAGTTAAAGATTGTTGAACTTGTTTCTTTAATATTTCTTTAGGGAAGCACAATATATATATATTCTACGAGTTTAAAAAACGAATATATTACATTTTTTACAAGTTTTTCAGATCAAACACAGAGCCATACAAATTCTTTCAAAACTTTTCAAGAACAATGAGCAAATTCAAGTCTTATTCTCAAATTCACAAAAGAATCTCATGCATTTATATTTTCTTGTTAGTGTCATTGAGATTCATAGATAAAACGTGTTGGATAGGTGTTGTTGATTATGCAATCACATTGCAACTTGAAGAGACAATAATTAGAAGATTTCTCAAGAGTTTTTGGTGTGGGGTATCACCATGGAGCTTGAAGGTTTCAAGAATTTAAGAGGTTTCAATTGGATTGAAGGGGAGGCAATCTTAAACCTAGAGGACTAAGGGAGATTTAGAAGATCAATAAGGTACAAGGTCAAGGGTGAGGTATCCCTTGTGAAGCTATCAAATGAGGGGTGTTGAGACGCGCATTTTGTACGAATACGATTTCTAAATTCCTTTATAGCAACTCTCCCAAATCAGAGAGGGAGTACCAGATGTAGCCTTTGAAATATCAAGGGTGAACCAGTTTAAAATCCTCTGTGTCATATCTTTTACCTTTCTCCTTTACTTTCAACGTTTTCATTCAATTTCGCTAAAAACGTTTTTTCGGTAAAATGATTCTTCAAAAACTGATACTTAATCTTTTTAAGTGATTAACCTTTGATTAATCATCATTTAATTGTTACTAATTGATACTTTTGCTGGTTGTGCAAAAAGATAGCTCAAAGAATCATTTTTTTTTACCATTTAGCCTCAGGTTATCTAGTTGGTTAACATGTACTACCAGATAAAGTGTTTCTAATGCATTCAGTTTTAATTGAAATCAAAGTTCGTTTAGTCTACACTTCACACCTATTCACCACCCTCTAGGTGTTTGTTAGCCCACTTGTATTCCAACAAGTGGTAGCAGTGCTCGGTTGAAAAGACTAGAGCTTAATAGCTTTTTCGTTGATCCTTTGATTTGGTAGCGGTGAAGGCACCTCAATCAATCGCCCTCCAAGGTTTGTTGGAGAGGGCTACGCCTATGGGAAAGTGCGTGTGATTATCTTTATAAAGGCCATAGACACGGATATTTAGGAGTCCATTGAAAATGGACCACATGTTCCCAAAAAATTAGTATATGGATAAGTCCAATTAATTCCTAAGGGGAGTTGGATTGATGATGATAAAAAGTAAGTTCAATATGATTTAAAAGCGAAAAACACCATCATCTCCGCTCTCTCTAATGATGAATGTTTTAGTCTCACAATGCAAGAATGCTAAAGAGATGTGGGATATTGTACAATTAACCTATGAAGGTACTAATGAAGTTAAGTGTGCTAGATTGAATGCTCTCATGCATGAATATGAGTTATTTCGTATGTTACATAATGAATCAATTAATGATATGCAAAAGTGATTTACTCATATTATTAACCATTTGATTTCTCTTGGAAAGACTTTTATTTATGGTGAAATTACTAACAAAGTGTTGAGATTCCTTGATAGGCAATAGCAACCTAAGGTCACCGCAATCATGGAGTCCAAGGATTTGGACAACATGGAGCTAGCAACATTATTTGGCAAGTAGCAAGAGCACGATATGGAGCTAGGGCACTTAAACATGCACGAGGAATCAGATAGAAAGGAAAATGGGATTTCTCTTAAGGGTACAACAAAAATGACAAATGCACAAGATGAAGTCTCACAAGTAGAAGACTTCGATTCAGATTTTGATGAAGACACTCTAGGCCTCTTGGTGAAAAAGTTCAGCAAGTTTCTCAAAAAGAAGGGAAACTACAATAGGTAAAGAAACAAGGATGTAAAAGAGGCAAAACACCTAATGACAATATAATTTGTCATGAGTGTGGAAAGGCGGGACACATTAAATTTCATTATCCTACCTACCTTAAGAGAACAGATAATGAGAAGAAGAAGCTATATAACTTCAAATCAAAGACAGCATATATAGTATGGGATATGCTGGAGGAGGAAGCAAGCACAAGCACCTCGGATGAATAAGAATCGGCGAATCTATGTTTAATGGTTAAGGATGATGAAGGAGTATCCTCAAGCATTGAATCACTTGAGCAATCTAGCTTAAAAGAGGTCAATTCTAATCACAATTCAGATTTGGATTCCGATTCCGATTCTAATAACTCCCCCACATATGACATGTTGTACGGTGCTTATGTTGACATGCATAGTGAGCTTAATAAATCGGCTAAAATAAATTTGGAAATAAAGAAACTCATTTTGAAGTATCAAAACAAGATTCTTGAATTGTATCAAATTGCTTTCATAGACGATAGGAGCATCATTCACAATATCCTGATTACTCAAGAGCTCTTGAGATTGTATGGAGGGAAAAATGTTTTCACTTAGGTGTCTCATGAAGATTGATATAAGGAAGGCTTATGATAGGGTTGACTGGAACTTTGTGGAATCTACGCTGGCAGCCCTCAGATTTCCTCAGAAATTCATTTCCCGGGTCATGTGCTGCATTAAATCTATTTCATTTTCCCTAATCCTGAATGGTGAGCAGTTTGGAAAATTCACAAGCAATAGAGGCATCAAGCATGGTGACCCTATGTCCCCTCTTCTGTTTGTGCTAGTTATGGAGATGCTCACTAGGAAACTAAAAGTTGTAGCAAGGAATTAAAGGTTTAGATTTCACCCTCTCTGCAAGGATACTGGTTTAGTCAAATTTGTGTTTGAAGATGACCTTATGATTTTCTGCAAAGGAAGAAAGTGTGCAGATCCTTCACCATGCTTTTCAAGGATTCTCAAATGGATCAGGTTTGTTTGCTAATCAAAGCTAAGTCAAGCACTTACATGGCAGGGATGAATGAGGCAGAGAAACGTTCAATCATGGAGGTTACTGGTTTCAACAAAGGTTCCTTTTCATTCAGATACCTAGGCTTGCCTATCACTGCAAAGAAATGGTCTAGAACTACATGTCAAGTTCTAGTGGACAAGGTGACTAAGAGACTGAACTCCTGGACTACTAGGAATCTATCATACCAAGGTAGATGCCAATTAATCAATTCAGTACTTTTGACTTTGCACTCTTACTGGGCTTCTGTGTTCATCATCCCTAAGCACATCATTAGAAGCATTGAGAGGAAATGCAGGGACTTCCTTTGGGGTGTAAATGCTGAAGGCAGGTCTATTCCATCTGTATCTTGGGGTAAAATTTGCAGAAAGAAGAAGCATGGAGGCCTTAATGTTGAAAACTGTTTAATTTGGAATCAAGCAGCCTTAGGCAAGCAGATTTGGCAGATAGTGGCTAAGAAGGACACATTATGGATCAAATGGATTAAGTCTATCTATCTCAAGGACCAGGAGTTATGGAATTATGAGGTTAAGGCAGTTGATGGTTGGTATTGGAAGCAGTTGCTTAAGCTGAGAGATAGACCGATTTCTGGTTATTTGAATGCTACTTGGATTAGTATTGGTGATGGAAAATATTCAGTTAGGAGAGGCTATGAATGGTTACTTGGGCCTCAAGAACCCTTTGTAATGCATAAGGTGATTTGGAACCCTTGTTCCATTCCAAAACACTGTTTTATTTTCTGGCTGATGGAGCAGAATAGGCTGAAGACAAAGGACAAAATAAGCAAATACACTCAAATTGATACAACTTGTAGCCTTTGCAGGGTACATGAGGAAAGTGTTAATCACATATTCTTCACCTGCAACTGAAGCAAGGAGCTGGTCAGATTAGTTTCTAATTGGCTTTGCTTGGATACTATGTATGTGGACAAGACTAACTAGACAAGGTGGCTGAGGTATGCTTTTAAGAACAACAAAACCAGGAGGCTTATGGTGTGTGCAGCTTATGCATCTCTGGTTTATCAAGCTTGACTGGAAATGAATCACATAATCTTCCAAGGTAAGGATCTGCAACCGAATCAAGTTTATAAATTAATGAAGAGGGAATTAGCAATTAGATTTAGCTTTAAATTTAAGAACTTTGATAGTTGGAATAATAAAAGCTTGGTAGCTAGGATTCATGAGGATTTTTAATTTGCTTGATTTATGCAATCAAGCTTAGTTGTTTGACTTTGTGTTTACATTTTGCCAAGTTGGAATGAAGTTTTTCTTCTACAAAAATAAAAGATTCTTGAATTGCAAAAACAAATTGATGAATTGAAACTGTAAAATGAGACTCTTGATCTTATCCATGCTAATGCAACATGTGAATGTGCTTCCATATCAAATGTTGTCTCCATTTGCGAAAAATGCAAACTGAATTAAAAGAGGTTGATAAATTTTAAAACAAGCTTGCAATCTTCACAAAAGGAAATAGGAATTTGAATGACTTGCTTGCTTGTCAAAGAAACTATTCGAATAAAACCTGATTAGGATAAACCACTAAAAAGAAGAGGTCATATAGAAAGGTTGGCAACTTTTCAAACATTAATTTTAAAAAAAATGTCCAACTTGTGTCTATTGTGGTATTTATGGTCATACCTCAGATGTTTGTCAAATTAAGAAATATGGTGTTCCCAAAGGTCTTTACATATGGATTGTGAAGGGACAAGATCCCAATGCTAACTCAAAAGGACCCAAAACCGTTTGGGCACCAAAAAGCAATACTTGAGTTGTCTTGTAGGTATGCATGAACGAAAAGAGCTTACATTTTTACATTCGCACAACACCTTCAAGCATATAAAGGTTGGAGAAAATAAATCCATTTATTTCTCCATAAATGTAACAAGTTAGTACTCGCCTATTTTTACAAGAATAATATCCTTAAAAAAGCAAAGGTGAATATTGAAATTAGAGCATGAGTTCAATACATGTGTTTTGATGAAACTTGAAAGACGAGAGGAAGGTATTTGTTTAGGTTAAAGTTTGGATAACTTCAATTATTATGGTTAACAAGAAAAAAACCTTGAGATAACAAACAATCATGCACATTTGATATGATTGTACATATGTTTATGTGTTTTAATTGTGCTCTTATATGTATCTCAATTGATTCTTGGGTGTTTAGATATTTGATTTTAAATTTTGAATAGGTTTGAAAGTTGAAAAGTTAGCATTTTGGCACTTTTTGTCAGTCTTAACCGAATAATTGCAGGCATTAACTGGATAAATTCTTTTAAAAATACACATATCTGGTTTTTTGTTTTTCAATTAATCGAATAAACCCCCTAATTAACTGGTTAACGTATCTGCCACAAAGAGGTCAATAATGCTCATTTTTTCATTTTCCAACTTCAAAACCCAGACTTGTTCTTCCCATTTCAAACCCTAGGTTCTTCAATCTTTCAATTTAGGGCAAAATCATTCAAAATTAGTGGAACCCACTTAGGATTTCTTCTCTTTTTGATGTTCCTGATCATAAACTTCATCATATTTCATCAAATCTTCCTTTCTCTCTCAAAACTGAAACCCTAGATAAATTGGGGGTAAGCCAAATTCGCCCAAATCCAGTCACTATGTCTTCTCCCAATGCTAGAGAAAGAGGCAAGAGGGTTAAACACACTGCAAATAGTTTTAAGTGGTTGACCAAAGAGGGATTTGAGTTTCACATACAACTTGTATGAAACTCAAGGGCTTCGTCGTTACTTAGAGCTTCATAATCCTATTTACTCTCGTCGCATTAGAGAGTTCTATGCTAATTTCACATTTAGGGATGGGGCATATCAAACCATGGTAAATGGTATTCATTTCTTAGTGACTATTGATGATTTTGAGGAGTTTGTTGGTTTACCATCTGAGGGTACAAATATTGGAGATCCTTCCAACACCGCTCTTGTGAATTTTGATCTATCCGATGAGTATAGGCGGAGTTTACGTCACCCGGCTGATTGGGATGGTGGTGCTAAGAGGGATGGGCATATGAGAATTGAGGATAGACTTATTCTCTATGTCGTCACCTACTATTTGATTCCTAGGCCGACCGGGAATCGTGCTCATCCTAATGAGGAGGATATGGGCTATATGTTTGCGGTTAGAAGAGGCATTAAGGTGAATTGGTGAAGGATTATCTGTGAGAAAATGTTGGCTGCCTCTAAGTCTCATACTACTCATTTGCTCCAATTTCCTATATTTGTGTCTAGCTTGATTCGACACAATGGTGTTAAAATGTCTTCCAATGAGGAGCTAATCAAGCATCGGGCTTAGGATTATTGCATGGGTGAGAAGGTACTTCACACTCCACACATTTATCGCCATGCTAGATCGCTTGTTTGGATGTGGAAAAGCGAAATGGAGGCATTGAAGGCTGCTACAGCGGCTCATGAAGCGGCACAAAAAGCCGCTCAAGATCAACAAAATGTTGCTCCACATGTTCCTGTTAGATCCAGTGAGAATGTTTTGATAATGACAAAGGTTTTTGAACAAGCTACAAGTGTTTGTGATCAAGCTACAAATATGTTGATCAAGTTCAAGCTCAACAAGCAAACAAAAAACATGTTGGAAACCAACAAGCGGCTCAATATAGTCTAGAGGGGGGGGGGGTGAATAGAATATTGAAGCCTTATTACAGATTTTTCGTCCACCTAAGAGAATGGTTTTATGAAAATAAATTTTCTTAAAAAATTCAAGTCAGATTACTCGAGTAACTCAAGTCTTCACTCGAGTAATACGCAAGCAAAAATAATTTCACTCGAGTATTCAGCAAATCACTCGAGTATTACGAAAGCAATTTTTAAATCACTCGAGTATCAGAAAACCTACTCGAGTATTGTTCATAAACTGAAAGCAGATTACTCGAGTGACAAGAACTTTACTCGAGTAAACTGGGTAAAATTCAATTTAAAACTTTGTTTTCAATGGAGTTCTTCAAGAATAACAATGCTATGATGATTCAACAAATTATGAATGATTAATATGAACAATTTCAAGTAATATTAACATGCAATTTTAGATCAATTATGTTGAATTAAGAAAACCCCAATTCTAACCTAAAAATGCAATTGTTAATGAATTAATGCAATACAAGGAATAAAAATAAAAGAGACACAAGGATTTATCCTGGTTCACTTTCACCCACTTGAAAGCTACTCCAGTCCCCTCTTGAATCAAGAGAGATTCTTCACTAGAAAACTTCAAATGTAGATTTTACAATGTTTTAAGATGCAACTAGATTCTTAGTTCTCCTATCTTAAAACCCAACACAAAGTGTGTACCAAACACTTTGATCTAATCTACCCCTTTTGAGTCTTCTAGATTTCCTTGCTAATTGATTGAAGATGCTTCCAACCAATCCTCTTTTCTTGCTTTGATTTGATCCTCAAAGTCTTTCTTGTGAGATTCTTCACTTGTGTTGAAACTTCAATGATGCAATCATAAATTGCAAATCTTCAACAACCACTAAGAACAAAAATTATGATCTCAAGAATATTTGAACAATGAAAGAAATAAAGTGAAGAATGAAAAGTTCTTTGTTGAATCTTGATAGCTCTTGAAAGATGTAAAAAATAGCTCTTGAAAGTGTATAGAAAATTGTAAGAATGAATATCTATCTATGTGAAATAGAAAATTAAGTCCTTTTATAATTTTCCAAATACTGATTGAATTACTCGAGTAAACCATATAACATTACTCGATTAAAACATGTCAGATTAAGTTACTCGAGTGATGTGTAAACCATTACTCGATTAACCTGTCATGACATAAATTACTCAAGTGAACCAATACTCATTACTCGAGTGAACTGATCAGAATCTGAATAAAAACAAGGTTTTTCTAAAAAGGATTTTCACAAAACTTTTAATAGAGCTATTTGATCAAGATTTAAAATATCTTCACTCTTAATCAAACATTATTTAAATATTCTTAAAATCACCTAAGCTACCCACACCAATGAGATGCATTGCATAAAAATAAAGATTACATTGAAATAGAATTAATAAAAATCCTAATTCTAATCTTCATGTGGTGTAGCTTGCTTGTTGCCAATGTTGTTGCTTGGAGAGAGATTGTTAGCATCAAAACATAAGAATCCTACAAACTCCCCCTTTTTGATGATGACAAACCTCCTTTGCAATTAAGCACTAAGTTTTAACATACTCCCCCTAAATGTAAAACACCTAGGAAAAATATAATAAAACTTAACCTACAAGAACAACATCAACAAAATATTCTCCCCCTTTTGGCATCATTAAAAAGATAGTAAAGTTGAGAAAAGTCCTTTGCCAAAAGTTGAAGGTAAGTAGTTCACAATGGTAATAAAAATATAACATTAAAAACAATACCAAAATAAACCACAATAGTGCCACAACGAATATAAACGCACAACGAATATAGCACCATAATCCAATAATATCAGAGTATCATACTATGCAGCAAATCATAGTGTAAAGCAAAAACACATCAACCATAGCAAATAAGCAAACGAAACGAACCAAACTAGACCATACACAAGGTCCTAAAACATAGTAGCAACAGAGTCAGAAACATGAAACAGAAACATAAACAGAAACATAGTCAGAAATATGCATATGAAACATGAAATATAAATCAAGCAGCAAAACATCAGTAGCAACCACATGTCTAGGAATCAGGTGGAGGAGGAGGGAAATGGTGAGAAAATAGGCCAGACATATAATCCATTAAACGATGCTCCATGGCAATATTCTTCACATCCTGTCTCATCTCCAACTGAGCAAATTGAGTATTGATGTGCTCAACCAATGACTCATGAGCAGCCTGTGCATCAAATGGAGTACCAAGATTGTCCAAATTGATATAGTCCTCAATGCGATCGGTATCCATCGGATCAGTAGAAGAAGGAGGAGCAGAAGAAGATGCACCAGCCCTATCACCAAGTAAAGTCCTTTTCCTAGAACCTGAAGCACTTACAGCCTTAGCAGCTTCAACCATTTCCTTAATCTGTGATTTCCATAACCAAGTGCGACTTTCCCTATGCCAAGCAATTTTCATATAACTGATGTGTGAATCATTAAGACACCAGTTATTTTTCTTTTCCGTCACAGCTGGCTCATCATCAGGGATTGGAACACGGTAATACCTCATTATTTTGGTAACATGCATAGGATATGGCAAGAATTGGGTAGGAGGAGATTGTGCAGCAGCTTCCATACGAGCTAAAAACATTTTATTCCAATTCATCTCATATCTCTTTTTGATCCCATGAAACAAAATAAGATCATCATCTCCCAATTGAGCATAATTTTGATTGCATTTTGGAATCAAACAATAAGAAACAATGTACATGAGCACTCTATCCACAGCATGCAAAGGTGATACAGTTCTAGTAGTCCTATCACTCCAAGATTCACCAGTACGCAACAAATCAGTATAAATCTTATTAGTATCCACATCCAAATCCAGACAATCATCATCACCAATAAAAGTTCCCTTGTTTTCTAAACCAAACAACATTGTCAAATCTTCAGGCTTTATAACAAAATGATGTCCTCTAACCATTGTTTGATACTCACCATCTAGCTTAGAAAAATTCTGATAAAATTGTCTGACAAGCCTAGGGTAATAATGAGTCTCAAATTCTAAAAACCTCTTCAAATTCTGAAATTCCAAATCCTCTACAAATGAAAATTGCTCCTTATGCAACCAAGCAAACTTAACATACCTTGTAAGACCAAAAGAGCGATTGATAAAATTCGGTTCCCGCAAGTCTCGGTTAATTCCAGAAAACCAGGGGTCATTACGGCCTGCTCCTTGCTTTGCTTTCTTTCGAGGAGGTTGAGATTGTGAGGAAGAAGACATTGATTCAGAAAATGCAGATTCGGTTTTGGGGTTAGGGTTTTGATTTGGGAATTTTCGAATTTTGGGTAAAATTGGTGAAAAATAATGAAGGAAATGAGTAGAAATGATGATATAATGATGAAATATGGAAGAAATGGATATGATTTGAGAAGATTTGTGGTTGAAAATGATGATTTGATGAAGATTCGTCTGAGAGAGAATAGAGAGAACGATGAACAAGAGAGAGAAAGAAACTTGAAAAATGATGCAGTTTCAACAGTTCAGAGTTTAAAATCACGTAAGTTACTCGAGTGATGTTCATGCATTACTCGAGTGATTCGAGCAGTAATCGAGTGAAAAGAAATGTTACTCGAGTGTGCCGAAGATTAAAAAATTTTTACTCGAGTGATGGATGAACTAATCGAGTGATACGAAAGTCATTTTAAAATTAATCGAGTGACAAACAGAATTACTCGAGTAATACGAAAGAGATTTTAAAATTACTCGAGTGAAATATCTGTTACTCGAGTGAACTGTCCAGAATTTTAAAAATTTCAATTTTTCATGCAAAAACATTTTTCATACACAAACACATAGAAACACTTAGCATTTAGCAAGTAACACACATACAAATAAAGCAATTAACATATTATAGAAAACATACACACATAACTACATATCAAAAAAAAAATAAGAAACACGTTAATAAGATACAACAACTCAAAATACAAATCACATTGAAATAGGCTTGAAGGTCATTTCGAAAAGCATCAAATACAATTAGCTAATAGTTGATTCATCAAAAATACCAAGTTCTCTTCGAATCTTATAAAATGTGTCCCTTGGTAATGGTTTTGTAAAGATATCAGCTAATTGATCCGAAGTTTGAACAAACTCAATAACACAATCACCTTTTTGAACATGATCTCTCAAAAAGTGATGCCTAATTTCAATATGCTTTGTCCTTGAGTGTAATACTGGATTTTTAGTTAAATTAATTGCAGAAGTGTTATCACACTTTATAGGGATTTTTGTCAAATTTAAACCAAAGTCAGATAATTGTTGTTTCATCCATAAAAGTTGTGCACAACAACTACCTGCAGCTATGTATTCGGCCTCCGCGGTTGATAAAGCTACACAATTTTGCTTTTTAGAAAACCACGATACAAGTGAATTACCAATTAAATGGCATGTTCCGCTTGTACTTTTTCGCTCAACTTTACAACCGGCAAAGTCAGAGTCCGAATAACCTATAAGTTTTAGAAAAGCATCCCTAGGATAATAAAGTCCAGTATTCATTGTACCCTTTAAGTATTTCATTATTCTTTTGACAGCAGTTAGATGCGACTCTTTCGGTTTTGCTTGAAAACGTGCACACATACATACACTAAACATGATGTCAGGCCTAGATGCAGTTAAGTATAACAAACTACCAATAATACCACGATACTTCGTTACCTCTACCGCTTTTCCAGCCTCATCTTGATCTAGGTAGCATGTAACGCTCATTGGAGTAGAAGCGGATTTGCACGAATCCATCCCAAAACGTTTGAGAAGCTCTCTACAATATTTACTCTGATGAATATAAATACCATTATTAAGCTGCTTTATTTGAAGGCCAAGAAAGAATGTAAGCTCTCCCATCATCGACATCTCGAATTCGCTTTGCATCAAGTCTGAAAACTTCTTACACAAGATATCGTTAGTAGCACCAAATATAATATCGTCAACATATATTTGAACCAATAAAATATCCTTACCGGAACGTTCAATAAAAAGTGTAGTGTCAACAGTGCCTCGTTTAAAACCTTTTTGTAATAAAAAATTGCTTAGTCGGTCGTACCAAGCTCTAGGAGCTTGTTTCAAACCATACAAAGCCTTTTTCAGTTTGAAAACGTAGTCCGGATGCTCAAAATTCTCGAATCCGGGAGGTTGTGACACGTAAACTTCCTCTTGAATGTATCCGTTAAGAAAGGCGCTCTTAACATCCATTTGATACAATTTAAAATTCATTATCGAAGCAAAAGCGAGAAGAATACGAATAGCTTCTAGTCTAGCAACAGGAGCATATGTCTCATCGTAATCGATTCCTTCTTCTTGACTATAACCTTGTGCTACCAACCTAGCTTTATTCCTAACAATAATACCCGATTCATCTAACTTATTCCTATAGATCCACCGAGTACCAATTACAGGACGATCATCGGGTTTTGGCACAAGCTCCCAAACTTGGTTTCTTTCAAATTGATTTAATTCTTCTTGCATGGCCATAATCCAATGATCATCTTGAAGAGCCTCTTTGATACTCTTAGGTTCTATTTGAGATACAAAGGCAACATAATAACAGAAATTATTTAAAGTGCGTCGGGTTACCACTCCCTTCGCAATGTCACCTAAGATGTTAGAAATCGGATGATTTTTGTTTGATTTCCAAGCTATTGGTAATTGAGATTGAATCTCTTGTGCTAAGTCTTTATCTTGAGCTTGCACCTCTCCATCTTCAATTTGATTCTCTTCCATTTGTTGTGGTGTTGACTTCTCATGATCAAAAAATGTACCTATAATATCATCATCACAAGAAACAACACAATCTTCTTTCGAAGATTCATCAAATACAACATGCACGGATTCCTCAACGGTTAATGTTCTTATATTGTAGACTCTATATGCTTTGCTATGGGTTGAATAACCTATGAATATGCCTTCATCGGCTTTGGAGTCAAACTTGCCGACCGGTTCCTTTCCGTTATTTAAAACAAACACCTTACACCCAAAAACATGAAAATGTGAAATATTTGGTTTTCGCCCTTTTAAAAGTTCATAAGGTGTTTTATTTAAATGCGGATGAATAAGAACCCTATTAAGCACATAACAAGCAGTGTTAACTGCATCAGCCCAAAAATATTTAGGAACATTTGATTCTATCAACATAGTACGAGCAAGTTCCACTAATATTCTATTTTTCCTTTCTACAACTCCGTTTTGCTCCGGAGTCCTAGGGGCCGAAAATTGATGATCAATACCAAACTTATCACAAAACGCATCAATCCTAGTGTTTTTAAACTCACCTCCGTGGTCACTTCTAATAGACACAATTTTCAAACTTAGTTGATTTTGGATGAGTTTGGCAAACTTTTTAAAACATTTATAAACTTCACTTTTTGCGGATAAAAATAAAGTCCATGTGAATCTAGTAAAATCGTCTACTAAAACAAATCCATAGTAATTGCCACCTAAACTTTTAATTTGTGAAGGGCCAAACAAATCCATATGGATTAGCTCCAAAGGCTTTGTTGTGCTTATCACATTTTTAGGTTTAAAAGAACTTTTAACTTGCTTGCACTTTTGACAAGAGTCACAAATGCCATCAAGCTTAAAATTTAGTTTAGGCAAACCAATTACTAAATCTTTTCGCAAAAGTTTGTTTAATTGATTCACATTCACATGAGCAATTCGTCTATGCCAAAGACGAATTTCATCAACAAAAGATTTGAAACATTTTGAAAATAGTGAAGTTATCTCATCCAAATCAATTAAGTAAGTGTTATTAGAGCGACGACCAACAAACTTAACACTATCATCTATAGAAGACTTAATGAAACATAATTCCGGAGTAAAAGTCACATAATTGCCCATATCGCATAGTTGGCTTATACTAAGCAAGTTGTGTTCTAAGCCTTCTACGTATAGGACATTTTCTATGACAAGGTTAGATACGTTACCGATCTTCCCGACTCCTAGAATTTTGCCCTTGTTGTTGTCGCCGTATGTCACAAATCCATCACTTTTCGGAGTAAGTTCCATGAAGTGCGTTTTGTCTCCCGTCATGTGTCTCGAACAACCACTATCCAAGTACCATTTGCGCTCTTTGGTTCGAAGACACACCTACAAAAAAAATATCATTTGGTTGACTTAGGTACCCAAGTGGTCTTGGGTCCTTTGTTGTTAGCATGCGGAGAAGTCCCCTTAACAATCTAAATATATTCACCGCTTGGTATACCAAATTTCTTTATATTACATTTATTCGTGGTATGCCCAAAGATCCCACAATAATGGCAAGTTGGGTTTTTAGAAATCTTATTCTTTGAAAATCCACCAACTTTGCGATAATTGCGTTTCTTAGGTTTGGTATAGCCAAGACCGGATCTATTGCTATTATTCCTTTGAGTTGAAAGCAAATGATCTAAAGAAGTATCTCCTTTCATGAGCCTTGCAAGTCGATCATTCAAATTAAAAACATCTTTTTCCAAAGACTTGCAATTTTCACAAGATCGAGTCTCATTTGATTTCAATTCACAATTGCATGTAGAGTTTGCATAAATGAGTTCAAGAGTTTCATTTTGAAGCTTAAGTTCTTCTAAATCTTTTTGAAGTTCAATTATCTTTTCATGTTGCTTCATTATGAAATTCTTTCTTTCAACATTTATTTTAGCAAGTTTCTTCAACTCTTTATGCATCTCTACATACACATTGTACAACTCATTGAACGAAGGAGAATTAGAACTAGAGCTAGCATCGGAAAGATAATCTACCTCATTGACGTTATCACTTGATTTAATGCTCGAAGATTCCTCTTCATCAAGCTTCGTCATCAAACATAGATTTGCAAGTTCTTCATCATCCGATGAGCTAGATGTTGATTGACTCTCCTCTTCATCCCATACTAAGTAAGCCCTTTTTCCTTTAGATGAGTTGAACTTAGAGTTGTCACCTTCCGACTTCTTAGAATGATTTGGGCATTTTGATCGATAGTGACCAAGCTTTCCACACCCATGACACTTGATGTGATCCTTGTTAGTCTTATTCCTTGGTTGTGAATCCTTAGAATCTCTTTGTCTATTCTTATTAAAGTTTCCCTTACTCTTAAAGAACCTACCAAGCTTTTTAACTAGCAAGCCAAGGGTCTCATCATCTATATCGGAGTCCGAGTCATCCACTGGAGAATTTTCCTCTTGTGCCTTAAGAGATTTTGAAGTTGATTTAAGAGCAATCCCCTTTTTCTTTCTATCGGCATCTTCATTCATGGATAACCGTCCAAGCTCCATTTCATGCTCTTGAAGTTTTTCGAATAGAGTTGCTAAATCAATTTGATCCACGTCTCTAGCTTCCATAATGGCCGTCACCTTAGGTTGCCATTCCCTGCTAAGACATCTCAAAATCTTATTAACAACTTCACCATTAGTAATAACTTTTCCAAGTGCAGAAAGATGATTTATGATATGAGTGAACCGCTTTTGCATGTCACCTATATTTTCATTAGGTAACATACGAAAGAGTTCATATTCATGCATGAGTGTATTTAGCCTAGCCCTTCTAACCTCCGAAGTGCCCTCATGTGTGACTTGTAATGTGTCCCACATTTGTTTAGCATCAACACATTGAGATACTCGAAAGAACTCATCATAAGAAAGAGCGGATGTGATGATATTTTTAGCTTTTAAATCAAATGCAACTTTCTTCTTATCATCATTGTCCCAACTCGATTGAGGTTTGATTGAAACAACATCATTTACTTTCGTTTGAGGAACAAAAGGTCCATTCTCTATGGCGTTCCAAATTTCCATATCTATGGCTTGAATAAAGATTTTCATGCGGACCTTCCAATAAGCATAACCCTCACCATTGAATAGTGGAGGACGATTAATGGAAGTTCCTTCACCACCAAAAGGATTTGAAATTGAGCCCATTGTTTCCAAGTAAAAAGGATCTTTTCAAAAAAGCTTTTTAAGGCTCGGATTTTTCGTCCGAGCTCTGATACCACTTGTTGGAAACCAACAAGCGGCTCAATATAGTCTAGAGGGGGGGGGGGTGAATAGAATATTGAAGCCTTATTACAGATTTTTCGTCCACCTAAGAGAATGGTTTTATGAAAATAAATTTTCTTAAAAAATTCAAGTCAGATTACTCGAGTAACTCAAGTCTTCACTCGAGTAATACGCAAGCAAAAATAATTTCACTCGAGTATTCAGCAAATCACTCGAGTATTACGAAAGCAATTTTTAAATCACTCGAGTATCAGAAAACCTACTCGAGTATTGTTCATAAACTGAAAGCAGATTACTCGAGTGACAAGAACTTTACTCGAGTAAACTGGGTAAAATTCAATTTAAAACTTTGTTTTCAATGGAGTTCTTCAAGAATAACAATGCTATGATGATTCAACAAATTATGAATGATTAATATGAACAATTTCAAGTAATATTAACATGCAATTTTAGATCAATTATGTTGAATTAAGAAAACCCCAATTCTAACCTAAAAATGCAATTGTTAATGAATTAATGCAATACAAGGAATAAAAATAAAAGAGACACAAGGATTTATCCTGGTTCACTTTCACCCACTTGAAAGCTACTCCAGTCCCCTCTTGAATCAAGAGAGATTCTTCACTAGAAAACTTCAAATGTAGATTTTACAATGTTTTAAGATGCAACTAGATTCTTAGTTCTCCTATCTTAAAACCCAACACAAAGTGTGTACCAAACACTTTGATCTAATCTACCCCTTTTGAGTCTTCTAGATTTCCTTGCTAATTGATTGAAGATGCTTCCAACCAATCCTCTTTTCTTGCTTTGATTTGATCCTCAAAGTCTTCCTTGTGAGATTCTTCACTTGTGTTGAAACTTCAATGATGCAATCATAAATTGCAAATCTTCAACAACCACTAAGAACAAAAATTATGATCTCAAGAATATTTGAACAATGAAAGAAATAAAGTGAAGAATGAAAAGTTCTTTGTTGAATCTTGATAGCTCTTGAAAGATGTAAAAAATAGCTCTTGAAAGTGTATAGAAAATTGTAAGAATGAATATCTATCTATGTGAAATAGAAAATTAAGTCCTTTTATAATTTTCCAAATACTGATTGAATTACTCGAGTAAACCATATAACATTACTCGATTAAAACATGTCCGATTAAGTTACTCGAGTGATGTGTAAACCATTACTCGATTAACCTGTCATGACATAAATTACTCGAGTGAACCAATACTCATTACTCGAGTGAACTGATCAAAATCTGAATAAAAACAAGGTTTTTCTAAAAAGGATTTTCACAAAACTTTTAATAGAGCTATTTGATCAAGATTTAAAATATCTTCACTCTTAATCAAACATTATTTAAATATTCTTAAAATCACCTAAGCTACCCACACCAATGAGATGCATTGCATAAAAATAAAGATTACATTGAAATAGAATTAATAAAAATCCTAATTCTAATCTTCATGTGGTGTAGCTTGCTTGTTGCCAATGTTGTTGCTTGGAGAGAGATTGTTAGCATCAAAACATAAGAATCCTACAAAACATAAAATGAAGAAGAGAGAGCAAACTCATGAAGATTTATGAAGACTTAGTTTGAGTTTAATTGTAATATCTTTAGTTTGAGTCTTTTATTTTAATGAGTTTGCTTAGAGTCTTTAAAGGGTAGTGAATCTCTATAAAGATCATGATTATATCATAATTTGAGTTTTCACTTAACCTAAAATCAATAGGTGGCTTAAAGGTTTGAAAAGAAAGGTTTAGTTTTGAGAAAACAAGTTTTTAATTGACTTTAGCAGTGGCTAATCGATTAATGGGTTAGGTTAATCGATTAACACATATTTTACAGTGGTTAATCGATTAAGCCATGTGTTAATCGATTAAGACTTGTAAAACTGTTTTTTAAAATACGTTTTTAACTTCTCAAAATCAGTTTTTAATGCTCCTAATTTTTGGGTATTCTATATAAACCTTTTCCTAACCTTTGTGAATAAGAAGATTGAACTAATATCATTTTCATATCAATTTTACAAAGATCAAGCCACACTATTCTCTCTCACTTTCTCATAGATCAAAGCTTTAACTTTTACATTCTTTGATCAAGAATATTTGAATATCTCATGTTGATATTTTCATAGCTATTGAAAGAGATTCATAGGATTATTATTGTTTTCAATTTGGTTGTAATCATTGCAAGGAGGCAAACATTCTACAACACAAGGAAGCCTTGGTGGTTGTTCATCAAGCAAAAGAAGTCTTGGAAGTCTTGTTGTGTTAACAAGCAATTGGAAGCCTTGGTGTGAGGTATCATCAAGCATTTGGAAGTCTTGTTGGGTAAACAAGCAAATTGGAAGACTTGTTGTGGGGATATCAACAAGCAAGGGAAGAGGTTAGATTAGATTCAATAGGGTTGCAAGACAAGAGTGTGGTATCTCTTGGAGGCTATCAAGAAGGGAGTCTTGAGAGACATTTACTTGTAATTTGAGAACTCTAATTCCTCATAGTGAAGAATCTCTCTTGGTTGAAGAGGGGACTGGATGTAGCTTTCAAGTGGATGAAAGTGAACCAGGATAAATCACTGTGTCGTATCTCTAAACCCTAACTCTTTACATTCAAGTCATTTCAATATTGTTCTTGGTTGAAAACCTAGAAAAGATTGATTTTCATAATTGATTGAATTGAATCTTAATTGTGCAAATTGATTTGGGGAAAATCATTTTCATAACCTATGTAATCAATAAGAATATTTGTGTTAATCAATTCCGCTTAATCTCTGATCTTACGTGTTAATTGATTGATTTTCGTATTTGATTGAAAAGTGATTTTTCAGTTTTTAACAGTGATTAATTGATTAACTGAAGCATTAATCGATTAACCAAAATCAAGCTCTCGGCATTAATCGATTAACCTATTTGATTAATCGATTAACTAGTGTTTTTCAAGTATTAATCGATTAACAGCCTTGCTTAATCGATTAAGAGCTGAAATATTTTGCAAAAATCATTTGTTTTAATTGTTTCGATTTGTTTCTTTCGAAAATCTTTCAAGGTTTCTCTAACACCTATTCAACCCCCCCTTCTAGGTGTTCTCCTAGTGTCTCCTAGTTATTTCACCCACCGATTGTAGCTTCTTACAGTTCCAACAGGGGAACAACATGAGCATGGTGGTTCGAAGCCTTCAACACTCATATAGGAATGGCATGAATGAGAACGAGCGCCGCATCACCGCTTCTACTCAATCAAGCATTGATCAGCTTAAATTCATGCTTCAAACTATTGGCATGTTCTATACACCTCCGGATTATTAAGATTTTAGCTACTAGTTCTACTTTTAGGTCCTAGACTTAGGTGTTAGCAACTATTGTAACACCTTATCTTAATTTCTATTTATTTTAATGCAAGTAGTAACATTTAAGAAAAATTTTCACAAGGGTTTGTTTGAAAAATGGACTTTCCCAAATTTAAAAATAGAAACCTGTCAGATCTGGAATAGTTCAGAATTAAACATACATATATTTACAAACATTTAAATATCACATTGTTACAAACCATTTAGAGTCAGTCCATATAGAGTTTAGTACACACCAAAAATAGGTTGTGAATAGGTAAAATCTTTCAAAAGAAAGGATATTAAGATATCCTTCACAACCATGACATTTTCATTACAAATATTTACATAAAAAAGGTAAGTGTGATATGCATTTATATATGTGAAACTAAGGGATGAAAGATGCATCACACTCCATCAGGGGAAGTGTGTGTGTCCTTGGCAGAGGGAACAGCGGGAAACTCCTCGTCATGGGTACCTAAATGTTAACCACAAAGAGGTAAGTAATTTGAATTTAAATTAAAGCAAACACTCAATAAAAATAATAAGGCATAAAGAGTTGCATTCATACACAAGTTATTAATTTCACATTTGCATCATAAAATATAAACCCATGTATAAATAGTAATCAATTATTTCTAAACAATCACATGAGGATGTAATGGGAATGTAATGCAACGTCGCTCATTTAGATTTAATCCTTGAATCCAATGTTATACTTTTTCATTTCCTTTCATTTACATTAACATTTTCATTGGATTCAATGGATTAAACCACATAATGCATATGCATGCTCTTTTCTCCTTTTCTTTGACTTTCACTTTTCATTTCTTTTCTTTACATCACACTTTAGCATTTTCCTCACATCGCCCTCCAATCTGGGGAAAAACCGTCCAGGAGTAAGTATTCCTCAACCTTTGCTTGCACAGTACTTCACGAATCGTTCTTCGTACAATTTGGTTTGATTTGTCCAAATTGGCTATAGCAGGAATCACCCTCGACTGGCCAAAAGAAGCCAAAGTAACTGACAGAATCGTTATGGTTTGCATAAAACCAATCCCCGACACGGGGAGCAAACCCGGCCCTTTGGAAGATCAAAGTTTTCCATAACGATTCTCAGCGATTGTTTCAATAACACAATCTAGTACTTTTGCCTTCACGAATAGAAACGTATGTTTTTCCCCTACTCCTAACTTCCACCTTTTACTTCATGCATGATGCAAGTATTTTAAGCTTTATCTAATTGAAATTGAGCTTCTTATTCTTTGGAAAATTATTAGTGTTTAGGCTCAATGTCAACTAAATAAGACTTTATCTTAAGGTAAGAATAACTATTAGTCCTTAAGTCTCATAGTTAATAAACATCAATCAATCCATAATTCGTTCATTTAAACATAAAGAACATTTATTCAATTAATTAACAACTATCTCAAGACATGAAATATATAAATTTTGGCATATAAGAAAAATACAAGTCAAACATCATATCATATCATATCATTCATCAAATAACCCTACTATCTATCAATTCACTCACATACACCTAATTATACACATACCATTATTATCAAATTCTTACTCTAATTTAAACCAAAATACCCCCTCTTTACCTTCTTAAAATTGATGCAACAAAAGCAAGAGTTTAGACTACCAACTTCAAGCCCTAATCCATGATCCTATGCCCTTAATTCTCCTCTTCTAGCACCCCTTAATCTTTCTCTTTAATCAATTTGGCAAGAGTTTATGAATTGGGGATGTTAGGGTTTAGTGGTGGAATTTGTGAATTTGAGAGGAAATGAGTGAAATTGGTGTTTTTGGGGTGGAAATCGGTATGAAATTAATGGAGAGTTGATATATGATGATTATTGGATGAAGTTTGGTGTTAATTTGATGATTTAGGGTTTTTCAGGTTGAAAGAGAAAGAGGTTTGAGCTTAGGGTTTTTGGGAATTACTTGTTGCATCAAGAGAAATTTGCATATTTATTTTGCTGATCTGCTGCAAATACTCGAGTACTGGCCAAAATACTCGAGTATTGATTGAAATACACGAGTATTGCCTGAGAGCAGTATTTTCGAGGATTGGTTTTCTGATACAATACTCGAGTATTGGCTGATAATTTCACTTTCTAAGGCTTTCTAACTCATTCCATGTATTTCGACTTTGTCCTAACTTTAATCTTATGAATTCTAATATTTCTACACTTAAATAAAACTCAGGATGTTACAACTATAAGTTGTTATTTTAGGAGTGTTTTGGGTGTAATTTCTATTCAAATTGATGTATTTTGTGTTTTCTAAGTTTTGTTGATGTTATATATGTTGGACTTCATGTGTTTAGCTATGCCTATGGCTGCTGGTTAAATACTGCCACTGTCGCTGCAGCTGCCACTACTGCCACCGTCTTAGCCTGGTTTTGGTTCATCTGAACTAAATTCTCTAGGATTGTGTTGGACTACCGGCAAGTATACCGGGTCACAAGTAATATAGAGTAAGTAAATTATCGTTCAACTCGGGGATTGTGAGTTGTTTCCAAATAATTCTCACCAAAGGCGTAATTAAAAGAGAAATTTATAAATTAAATCACTTAAACAAACAAATTAAAAATAAACCAATTGAACATAAAGGTTTGTGAGATAGTTAGAGAAAGGCGTTAGGAACTAGTTTCATTGCAAGACTTATTTATTAATCATGAATCTCTATTTTTCATTAAAACCACGACATCCCAGAGGTAATAAAAACCAGATGTCTCTGTGAATTTATGTTTCTTATTCAATATGAGACCCCTTAATGTCTTAAGCGATTTTGACATATGAATAACCACTAATTAAGCACACTAGAATATTCAAGTCATATAAGCCCTAGATGTATGTCTACAAATTAGGCGGTTATAATGTTTGGAAGAACGATTTATTCTAACCCTCAGAAGTTTCTTGTTGGATTAGAGATTCAGAACAAAACATAAATTAGCTACTTTTATGAATTGGGATTAAAATACAACCAAACAATAGGTTTTGAATGAAAAACATTAATTCATAAATTAAATAAACTCATCCATACAAATTCACCATGTTCCTAACTACAAAAAGGGTTTTAGCTACACATTGTAAAAGAATAGATAGAAGAAATAGAATAGGATACCCTATCATAGACAATAAGGAATTACCTAAAACTCTTCTCCTTCAATGAAGTGCAAAATATGTAATCTCCCTGTTTCTCTAAAAGCCACTAATCCTAATGTTAAATCCTAGTATTTATAGAAAAAGCTATTCCTCAAATAAATCTAAAATAAATCTATCAAAAATCTAATCTAAAAATAAATCTAAAAGATAAATCTTAAATAAATCTAGAGTAAATAATCTAGAATAATTAATCTAGAATAAATCTAAAATAAATCTAGAAGATAAATCTATCCGAATCCTTAAAATCTCCAATATAGATAGGGCCCAACTCGCAGCACCACGCCCCCTAGGCGTGGGACCAAAACTCGGATCCTCTTCTCTTCTTCGTGCAAGTTGCGCCTTGGCGTAACATACCATACGCCTGGGCGTGAATTCCCCTGAACTGGCGCACTTTAAATTAATTAATTTCTGGCTCTTTGCACCCCAACTTCAGGCAATTGAACCCCATATTGGGCCACACTTAAGAACACCATTTCTCTCCATTCTAGCTTAAATCTCCAGGTCTTCAAAGCTCTTTTCCATTCCAAAGAATCAATTATCAAATTAAGCTTCAAATACCTGAAATCAAACCCAAAACGGATCAAAACGTTTAAGGATTCTTAATCACCTAACTTTCCTAAAACCATAACAAAATCCTAATATTTACTCAAAAAACAAACCAAAACCATAGTAAAAGGGAGTTAATTATCACTTGAAAACATTATATCTCAGAGCCAAATCAGATTGCAGCAATCCTATCGCTGTCACTACGACTCCAAGCCATAATACCTAATCCTGGAGAAGACAGCAAGTTAATATTTGCATAAATAAGTATTTACATATGTATCCTATTCATCTACCTTAGACACTTAATTATCTATCAGTTACTCGCTTGGTGAGTAAACCAAAGGAGTTGTGAGTCCACACTCCAAGGCCGAGGAAAAACTATCTGATACCAAACTGTAACACCCTCACAAATAATTACCTTGATTACTATTTATTAATTAGCTAATTGAAAATTTCATTTAAAATTTGGATAGAGTTTCCTCTGTTTTTAAGACTTTTCCAAAAGTTTCTTCCAGAATACCTGCTCAGTCTAGAATATTTTAAAATATAAACTTATGTATAAGTTACAGTCAGCTTATCACTAATGCCCTGCTTCACAAAACAATAGAGGTTCTGGGGCGTACAATTAGTGAATCATTTTTGAAACCAAAATAAACTGAATAAACCAAAATAACTATATTCCTCTCATAACTAATTACACTCCACGGGGTGGAGGATATTCTTGCTCGACCTGCAATAGTGTAAGCTCTGCCCCTGTACCTGTATAAAAACAACAAGAAGGGTAGCATTACACAGAACTTAGGAAATAGTTTCTAAAAAGGCATAACAATAAGCTAAGGTCATACACATTTATCACATCATGTATCACATCATATCATACACATCTATTTACCCAATTATTGTTCACCAAATCATTTCCTTTTACATGCATATTTTCATTCACATTCTCTTTGCCTTTCATTTCATTCATATTCCTATTTCTTCTCATTATTCTCCTCTTATTAGTTAACCACAGGGTTGATATGACCTTCATGAGCCAATTCACTATCCACAGGGTCTTATGACCCACCTGTGCCAATTCTTTATCCATAGGGTCTTATGACCATCCTGTGCCAATTTACTATCCACAGGGTCTTATGATCATCCTATGCCAATTCTCAATCCATAGGGTCTTATGACCATCCTGTGCCAATTCTTTATCCACACCTGTGCCATTTTACTATCCACGGGGTCTTATGACCATCATGTGTTAAGTTCCTAACCCACAGGGTCAACATGACCACATGTGCTCTGTTCCTAAATCACTACTTACTTAATCTCTTCTCCCTTTTTAAATTCTCATTTCTCTATCCTTTTTATTATGAGTTATTCTTACTTCTCCTTCATTTCTATTCTTAATTACACATTTTATTACTCTTATTGTTTCCTAACTTATTATCTAATTAATCCATCATCCATCTCTTTGTTACCGCTCCCTAGATTCTCTTACATCTTTCTATTTGTAGACTAGAACTCAGTTCATGCTTAATTTCTTTCCACTAATATCCATCAGTCTTAGCTCCCTCCCTTCTTTTAAGCTTAAGTCATTTTAGCTAACCTCAATTAACGCTAACTTACTCAGACTTATTGTACCCCCATGCTACCAACCTTAACAGTCCTAAATAGTAACATTTCCTACCATAAAAGAGTGTGTTCATAATGAACTCCCTAGTTCCTAATTATTCATTCCCTCAACTACAATTACTAAGATTATCAACTAACTTCCCAATCCTATACTTTCCATCTAGTGTCCGTTTCCAACTACCTTAAGGTTCACTCCTATTCTACTCAAGTCCTTACCATCCATCTATCCCAGTTGATCCATTCATTTTCACTTACTCTCTAGGAACGTTTCTTAGGTGTTTCTAACTCACTTTTTAACTATTCCCTTAGCCCAAACAGTCCCAATTATTCTATTATCACCTATTCAAGTTTTTCTCTCAGGTTTTTACTTAGTTTTATTACAAACCTAGCATTACTAGTGATTCACTCACATCTTCATATTACACATTATTTCATAAAAATAAATAAAACATATACAATCACATAATATCATAATATATTCATCCATTATTATACTGGGTTCTCTTACCCAAACACTAAATACTTAGTTTCTAACCAAATACTATTCCCTAAGGTTCATTATTATCCATACCCATCTACTCTTAGTTACCCTATACTTTATTTAGAACTCACCCCCTAAGAAATGGTAATACCACCTCCTTACCTTGAAAGGAGAGAGAGATGGATCCTTCAACCTTTAACTTTCCTCTTCCTTGGTGCTCCTCAAGCTTGAGCCTCCTAAGTTAGCCTTTGATCCTTGTGAAGATAACCAATAGATGTGTGGGAAGGCTATGCAAGGAAGAGCTTGATGAAGGAAGAGGCTTCTGCTTCACTTGTGAGTATGAAGGCATGAGAGATAAAGTACTTCCTTGGTGGAGAGGGAAAGCTAAATGAAGATGCTAATGGTGGTGTGGTGGAGCTTAAGCTTGTTGGTGGTGATGAGTCTTGGATCTTGAGGAGGAAGAGAGAATGAAGAGAAAGAGAGTGTGTTTTGTGTTATGGAGAATGGGAGTGATTTTTGTTATGTTTTTGTGTGGTGTGGGTGCCAAGCTTCTTCAAGAAGCTTGCCCTAAAAAGGACAATTCGTGGCCCCCAAGGCTCTATTTTTTTTCGCGTCAGACCCACTGGTAATCGATTACCTTCCAAAGTAATCAATTACCCATTGAATTTCCTTTATTATTTTTCATTACAAGGACCATATAATCGATTACCTTTCCCAAAGTAATCAATTAGTTCCTAAAATTCCATTTTAGGATTCCCCACAGCCAGCAGGTAATCGATTACTTTCCTCAAAGTAATCGATTACTTAGCCAGTTTTTCACCCGTTGCATTTCAGAATGCCATAACTTCTTCGTTACCCGTCGGATCTTGCTCAAATTTGAAAGAAATCTTTATAAGACTCCCAACTTCACATCCAATAGTGGAATTTGCGCTTCAAGCTATAAATCTTTTATTCTTAATTTTCTATTGTTAGATGTATCTTATGCTAAAACATCCTATTCAACCCCTATTTATATCTTGTCATTACTGTTACTATTATTCTAATCTTATTATTATTCTAATTATTCTTGGAATTAAAATTCGAGATGTTACAATTCTTCCCCACTTACTAGAATTTCGTCCCCGAAATTCCGTTCAGTTCCGTAAATGGAGAACCATCCCATTAAGCAGGGTTTTCTATCACGATACTTACTTCTTTTTGGTTCCGCTCCCCCACTTGGCATCAACATACCTTGTTGTGATCGATGGGTTGGACTAAGTTCCTAAAGGTTGTATCTCTTGGGAAATTCCTACTTTAATTGTTTCAATTTCAGTTGGAAAGTGTCAATGATATCATCCGTTAGTAGATGCAAAGATTGAGGTGATCAATCCCAACCTCACATCTATCACCAGCACATCATTGTCATTCTTGGTTGATGATACTATCCCTTAACAGATGAAAGAGTAAGGATGGCCAATCCTAACCTTACACTCTATTAAACGACAAAACTATCACAGGATTTGGTTAGATTTCAACTAGAGTCCTACAACCTATTGATTCTTTCTATGGCTTTTCATAATTTCCTAGAAGAGTGGATTAAATCTGAGTATTCCTTAAGTTTCACGATACATGGTACGTTGCTAACATAACTATTACCTCCGGTGAGACTATCTGGATCCTCCACTTTCTGTCCGTCAATAGTACAGACTTTCCCCTTCAGAATAAGTTTGCTTCTTTTAGCCCTTCGCGCCTTTGCTGTGTTCATTTCCTTTTCCATAGTGCTCTCAGGACAGTTTGCAGCGATGTGTCCCTGTTGCCCGCACTGAAAATAGAGGCCTTCTCTCCTGTGCTGGTTAAAAACCCAACACATGTGACTATGGAATCTTCTGCAATGAGGACATGGTGGCCTAACACTTGGAGTGATCGCACCCTGGCTCGCTTCCTTTGGAACTACTGCTCTGGTGTGGGTATTGACATAAGGTCCAAGTTCATGAGTCGGTTCCTTACCCCTAATAGGACCTCCTGCCCTCTGCATATTCCTATTCCGGTCCTCAGTCTCCTTCTGCTTCAAACCCTTCTCATAAGTGTTAGTCATATTTACCAGTTGAGACAGATCAACTATGTTTTGGTACTCAAAATCAATCCTAATCTCCGTGTAGAGCCCTGACTCAAATTTGATGCACTTCGTCCTCTCATCTGCATCCCTGTAGCTTGCAGCATAGCGGATAAGATCCTCGAACCGTGCTACATATTCTCCAACACTCAGGTTCCCTTGAGTCAAGTTCAGAAAAGCAATCTCCTTTTCTTTGCGAACATCCTTAGGAAAATACTTTTCCAGGAATTTTATCTTGAAGACATCCCAGGTAACCTCCTGGTTGGCAGTCTCCAGACCCCTCCGCACATGCTCCCACCAATGTTCTGCCTCTCCAGTGAGCATATATTGTGCCAGAAGAATTTCCTGCCCAACTGGTGGTATCATAGTGGGGAAAATCTTCTCAATTTCCTGAAGCCATCTCTGTGCTCCATCTGGGTTGTAACCACCTTCAAACTTTGGTGGCTCGTTCCTCCTGAACTCAGCCAACCAGTTAGTTTCAGCTAGATTCTGAGGCACATGTGGCTGCTGGTTAATTGCTGCCACTACCGCTGCAGCTGCGGCTGTTGCCATCGTCTCAGCCTGGTTTTGGTTCATCTGAACCAAATTCTCTAGGATTGTAGCAATCCTATCGCTGTCACTACGTCTTCAAGCCATAATACCTAATCCTGGAGAAGACAGCAAGTTAATAAGTATTTACATATGTATCCTATTTGTCTACCTTAGACACTTAACTATCTATCAGTTACTCGCTTGGTGAGTAAACCAAAGGAGTTGTGAGTCCACACTCCAAGGCCGAGGAAAAACTGTCTGATACTAAACTGTAACACCCTCACAAATAATTACCTTAATTACTATTTATTAATTAGCTAATTGAAAATTTCATTTAAAAATTGGGCATAGTTTCCTCTGTTTTCAAGACTTTTCCAAAATTTTCTTCCAGAATACCTGCTCAGTCTAGAATATTTTAAAACATAAACTATGTATAGGTTACAGTCAACTTATCACTAATGCCATGCTTCACAAAACAATACAAGTTCCAAGGCGTACAATTAGTGAATCATTTTTTAAACCAAAATAAATTGACTTAAACCTAAATAACTATATTCCTCACATAATTAATTACACTTCACGGGGTGGAGGGTATTCCTGCTCAGCCTGCAATAGTGTAAGCTCTGCCCCTATACCTGTATAAAAACAACAAGAAGGGTAGCATTACACAGAACTTAGGAAATAGTTTCTAAAAAGGCATAACAATAAGCTAAGGTCATACACATTTATCACATCATGTATCACATCTATTTACCCAATTATTGTTCACCAAATCATTTCCTTTTACATGCATATTTTCATTCACATTCTATTTTCCTTTCATTTCATTCTTATTCCTATTTCTTCTCATTATTCTCCTCTTATTAGTTAACCACAGGGTCGATATGACCTTCCTGTGCCAATTCACTATCCACAGGGTCTTATGACCCTCCTGTGCCAATTCTCTATCCACAGGGTCTCTATCCACATGGTCTTATGACCATCCTGTGCCAATTTACTATCCACAGGGTCTTATGACCCTGACCATCTTGTGCCAATTCTCTATCCACAGGGTCTTATGACCATTTTGTGCTAATTTACTATCCATAGGTTCTTATGACCATCATGTGTTAAGTTCCTAACCCACAGGGTCGACAAGACCACCTGTGCTATGTTCCTATATCACTACTTACTTAATCTTTTCTCCCTTTTTAAATTCTCATTTCTCTATCCTTTTTATTATGAATTATTCTTACTTATCCTTCATTTCTATTATTAATTACCTATTTTATTACTCTTATTGTTTCCTAACTTATTATCTAATTAATCCATTATCCATATATTTGTTACTGCTCCCTAGATTCTCTTACATATTTCTATTTGTAGACTATAACCCAGTTCATGCTTTATTTCTTGCCACTAATATCCATCAGTCTTAGCTCCCTCCCTTCTTTTTTGCTCAAGTCATTTTAGCTAGCCTCAATTAACGCTAACTTTGTAACATCCTAAATTTTAATTCTAAGTATAACAATAATAATAATAATAATAATAATAATAATAATAATAATAATGAGTTTGGAATAATGGGAGTAATAAATTTAAGTCAGGAGTAGGCATGAAAAAGAGACATTTTGGTGTTAAAAACAAAAAAAATAGAAAATTTAAAATAAAAGATTTACAACTCTAAACGCAAATTCCACTGTTGGATATGAAGACAATGATTTTAGGAATTTGACCATCAAATTTGAGCAAGATCCGACAATTGACGAAGAAGTTATACCGATTTGAAAGAAAGAAGAAAATAAAAGGAAAATAGAAAAAAAAATAAAAAGTGAAACAGCAGTGGCTAATCGAATAGGCCTTCTGCTAATCAATTAGCTCGTGTTCAACAGCAAAAAAATAAAAGCGTGTGGAGAATGAATTGCTTCATTTCTTCTTCATTAAGCATACCACAAGCTCCCAAAGCAAACCCTAAAGCTTCATAGCTCATGTTTTAAGGTTTTGATCCATCATCCATGGCACCCACAACCTCAAGCTTCCTTCCTTCCTCTTTCTCATAGTGGTGACTCCATAGCCACCAAGCTCCATCATCTCTCTCTTGGTTTCTGTCTCCTCACCTCAAGCCAAGCTCTAGGTAAGTTTGACCAAAATTCCTTCCTCTTCTTCCTCCCATTTGCATGAATCATCATCATTATCTCTAACCATTATCATCTCTTTTGTTCATAGTGGATAATGGTTTTCTCTCTCTCCTCCATAGCTCTGGAAGCTTTCTCTCTCAACACCACGGCTAAGTAGATGCAAGCTCTCTCCCTCACTCTCATTACACACTTGGTAGCTACTTGGGTGAAGTTCAAAAAGGGACTCAAAGGGTTAGAGTTTGGTATTCTCTTCTCTCTCTACAAGGTCAATGTAAGGAGTGGGTGTTACCTTGATTTAGGAGATGGTTTCTAGTTAGTTCATAATAATGGCTAAGAATGTGTGTGAAGTTATGAGATTGAACCCTAGGATAGCTAATATAGACAAAAGTAGAATAAAAAATTAAAGGAATTGAACCCATGATGTTATTTGTGGAATTATGTTGATGTGAAATGGTTATGTGCTGATGGCGGTCTAGTATATGATGTTTTAAGACTTAATTTCACTTCCTTTTGCTTGGCTTTTAGCTTGTTTCTCTTGTAAATATAGGTATTTTGTATTAGTTTTAGGAATTTGTAGTTTATTAGAATCCTTTGAACGTTTTGATCCGTTTTGGGTATGTTTCAGGTATTTCGGAGCCTTAATTGGAGAAGATATTATTGGAGCTAAGAAGAGCATAAGAAGACCTTGAAAATGGCACAAGAACGGAGAGAAACGGAGTCGAAAATTACCTAGTGTAACATCCCCAAGTTTCGATTCCGTTTAGTAACGTTATTAAGATTAGATTAGCGTGTGGTTAGACTTAGAATTTAGTTAAGTGTATTAAGAGTATGAGCTAGGGCTAGTTTAGAAGTTGTGAGAATAAGTGTTTTGAGGTTAAGAAGGTAGGGAATGAGTGTGATGAGCTTAGAGTCTTAGAAGTGTGAAAGAAAGCCATTTTGCACTGAGTTAATCGATTAATAAGGGCCTTAATCGATTAGAATTTAAGCATCATTCGGATCTACTCGATTAGGGAACAGATTAATCGATTAAATTTTATTTCTCTTTCGGACTTAATCGATTAATGGCCTTGTTAATCGATTAAGGGGTCGAATTAATCGATTAACCCCTGTTGTTAAGTTGAAGAACACGTGATTTTCAAAACAGATTCAGCAACTCCTTTTCTCTCATACAGCTCGAATTCTCTTCTCTCTCTTCTCTAATCCTCTTCAAATCATCAAAGTAACACCAAATCCCATGGAATCAACTTCATATAATCACTCCCTATCAATCCCCAATCATTTTCCCTCTCTCAATCTCCATTAAATTCCTCTCTCTCAAAAACTCCCAAATCAAAACCCCAAAACCCTAACTTTTCTAATTCATCAAATTGAGCCTCCAAATCATTCAATTGGTATTAGGAGATGCTAGAGGGGCAAGGAATAGGAGTCTTGGAGCATGGATTGGAGCTTGGTGTGGAGCTCCAACAAAAACCCCAATTCTCTTTTTCTCTCCTCAAGGTAAGGGGTGTACTTTGGTCTAGTATTAGAGGAAGGGTTTAATTATAGTAATATAGTTATAATTGGGTATATTATTGATTGGTTAGGTTGATGGGTAGGAGGGTAGAGTATAGTTAGAAACTCTAAGTTTTAGGGATATGTTATATTAATTGATTTTGTGAATTGTTAAAGTAGGAAGTGAAGAACCCTAGGAAGGTGATTTAAATTACAGTCCCTGAGACATACCTGAGTATGTCGACTGATTGTTGATTGATATTGTTTGTATTAATATTATTAAAGTGTATATAAGTAAATTGTAAATGACATTCATATAGTTATGCATCAAATAGGGCCAAGTATTTCTCAATTGAATTTAAACCAATTAAATGACATTTTTCTAAAGAACAAAGGGGGTCTTAAATTCAATTGAGAAACACTTAGAATATTGGATCATGCATGGTGAAAAGGTGAACGTTAGGAGTCGGGGAAAAACATACGTCGCTTTGCGATTGATGAGGACAAGAGTAAATGTTAGGAATTACTATGGGGGACTTTGATCTTCCAAAGGACATGGGTTCGCCACCCGTGTCGGGGATTGGTCCGACGCAAACCATAGTAATTCTATTTACTTTGGCTCCTTTTGGCCAGTGATAGTGATTTCTGCTAGAGCCAATCTGGCGAATCAATCCAGATTGTACGTTGTTAACACTACCCTAGAGGAGTGTGACGTATTGTGCAAGCGGGTGAGCGAGGGACCTTCCTAAGTGGAGGTGAAGCACCCAAACAGGGGTTGAGAAATGCTTCCTCCTGGTCGGTTTTTCCCCAGAGTGGAGGGGGGTTGTGAGGTGGTTGTGTTATTATTGTTATGGAAAAGGGAAAGTGTATAGGTACATTGTGTGAGGAACCCTCCTTCGGGGAGAATGTGAAGCACAATGTACCCAATTGTTAAAAGTGTTAAAAGTTAAAGTGTTAAAAGTGTATAGGTACATTGTGTGAGGAACCCTCCTTCGGGGAGAATGTGAAGCACAATGTACCCAATCGTTAAAAGTGTAAAAGTGTAAAAGTTAAAGTGAAAAGTGTTAAAGTGAAAAGGGAAGTGTGATTGCATAGTACAGGTGTTTTAATTCATTGAATCCGATCAAAGTGTTAAAGTGTTTAAATTGAAATGAAATGTTTAATATCGGATTCAAGGAATTAAATCACCTAAGTGTGACGTTAGTAGAGCATAACCATGTGATTGCGCATTAATGCATTATATTAAAGTTATATACGTAATATGGTTAAACTGGATAAAGTTACGATGTTGTACTTGCTAATTGAGTTGTGATTTGCTTAATTGCCAATGTATGTGTTTTAATATACCTATTTATGATTTATTACTGTTTTTAAACGTTTTCTTTGATCTAGATTTCAAAGTACTCACCCTTACAGTGGACATATTAGGTACACCAAGGAGACAGACACATGTGAAGATCAAGGCCGAGAAAGTGATACTCTCCTTCGGAGAGTATATTGTTAGGGTGACCTCACGGTCCCAATAGTAGGGCAACCATTCATAGGTTAATTTTGTAATAAGTAGATTTTGTAAATATAATTGTAATTTAATGATTTTATTTTGTTTCAGTGTTTTGTATATTGAACAGTTATATGTATATTTTTATTTTGAATTGAAATTTTTATTTTACTTGATTTGCAAACTGTTCTGGACTGACAGGTTTAATTCTATTCGGGGAAAGTCCAATTTTTAAAAGGAAACTCCGTCAAAATTTTTATAAACCCCAAATATTTTCGTAAATAAATATTAGATTAAAGTAATTTCTAAAAGTATAAAAAGTAGGATGTTACACCTAGCACGCCCAGGCGCGGGATCTGCACGCCCAGGCACGCATGCGGCGTTAATTTTGTGGCTACAGATACAGCGCGCCCAGGCGTGCTGGTTTGCACGCCCAGGCGCGCGAAGTTCGAGAAAGCCCAATTGGGCCAATTTCTGATCAGTTTTGAAGGATTTTAATGAGATTAGGATTTTATCTTCTTATTTTTGTTTTTAGGATTAGTTTAGGATCAGATTAGAGGGTCATAATCAGAAAGTATTGAGGGAGATTGCATTCTCTGGAGAGCATTCGGAGGAGGAATCCATTGAAGGCTGAAGATTCAAAGCAAGGATTAGTGGTAATTTAGGAATGAATTACTTTATTTCTTATTTGTTCTTCTTCTCCATTATGTGTAACTAAACCCTCTTGTGTTAGGAACATGTGGATTTGATTATGTAGTTTATTTATATGGATTAATGTTTTTCAGTTTTTAAATTAAGTGTTTAATTGTGTTTTTATTGTTATGCATGAACTTGATCAACTCAGGTTATGGATTTTTAGATCTGAATTGGAAAATTAGGATTTAAAATAGGCCATGTGATTAAACAATATAAGGATTCAACTTGTAGGAATACTTTTGGATTTTTATATTACTTTTGCTAATTCACTGTTCTTAATCATGGTTCTTCAATAGATTAGATTTCTAAGGAATTAGGATTTAACAAATTGAATAATAAACTGAATTAGTTCTTGATTTAAATGGAAAACATTGATTCATAATAAATAAATGAAATAATTAATGAAACAAGTTCCTAACCACCCTTCCATCCATTGATTTATAGTTTTTATTTAATTTCCAGCATCAAACTATCCTCTTAATTTAATTATTTAAATCTGAATTTAGTAGATTTTACTTATAATTACTCTTAGGTAGAAGTAAATTAAATAATTCTTGGTCCCTGTGGGAACGATATCTGGTCTTAACCGACTATATTACTATCCGATCTAGTATACTTGCTAGAGACCGATCAAGTTTTTGGCGCTGTTGCCGGGGACTAGAATTTATTTAAATTATTTTTGGTACTTTGTAGTAATTTTAAGTAGAATTTATTTTTTTATTTTATTTTATTTTTATTTTTCTATTTTTATTTTTTTTCCTTTTCTTATTTTTTTCTTTTCTTGACGGGTGCTGCTTAACGTTTTTTATGCTTCTACGTTCTTCAGGAAACCGTGAGGAGTTGCATTTTGACCCTGACGTGGAGTTGAGTGCAAAGAGGAGGAAAAAGCAAGCAAAGAAAGAAAGGAAAGAAAAAGAAAGGAAGATGGCTGAACGAACTTCACAAGGCACTACACCCCCTCCTAGGAAGACACTAGCTGATTATGCCGTTGTGGACCCGGATGTATGCATGTCCAGCATTGTCCGGCCAGAGATCACTGCAGCATCATTTGAGATTGATCCCGAATACATTCATCCCATCAAGCAGGATCAATTCTCGGGTGCACCAAATCAAGACCCAACGGAGCATGTAGCCAACTTCCTGAACATGCTCGACTTCTTCAAGATCGAGGGTGCGTCAGAGGAGGCAATAAGGATGAGAATGTTTCCTCTCTCTTTGAGGGAACATGCTTATCAGTGGATGAAGAATCAGCCGCCCGGAAGCCTTTCTAGTTGGGATGTGCTTGTCAAAAAATTCACAAACAAGTTCTTTCCAGCTGGGAAGCAAGCCAAGCTGCGCCAAGACGTCAATTCTTTCATGCAAGAGGAAGGTGAACATTTGCATGAGGCCTGGGATCGGTACAATCAGTTGCTGAAGAGATGCCCCACACACGCAATTCCAGACTGGATGCAAATCCGGTTATTCTACTTTGGGCGGAGAATGTCACACAAGATCATGATAGATGCAGAAGCTGGTGGTTCCTTCTCAAGAAGACTGTTGAAGAGGCAAAGGAAATAATTGAAACAATGGCCTACAACAGCAGTCAAGCAGTTTCTGACAAGGTGATTCTGAAGAACAATGATCTGGGCTCAAGTCAAGTCCAGACAATCATTCAGCAAAACGAAGAGCTTTAGCAACAAATTTCTGAGTTGGTGAAGAAGATGGCTCAGACACACGTGGCTGCTGTCAACACTCTGGTGTGTGATTTCTGTGGAGGAAATCACCAAAATGGAGATTGCTCACCAGACGTGGGGAAGGCACCGGCTACCATTGAGGAGCAAGCAAAGTTTGTGGGCAGTGGAGGCCAAAGAAACAACATGTATTCCAATACATACAACCCAGCCTATAGAAATCATCCGAACTTCTCATGGAATAGCCCAGCTCTCAACCCACCAATGAAGACTCAGCAGCCTCAGAAACCAAATTGGGAAGCAGCAATGGAGAAGTTAGAAACTAACACGACCACATTCATGGAGGAGACAAGAGCTAAATTTGCCAATCTAGCGGCGAGTATTCGGAACCTGGAGGTGCAAGTGGGCCAACTTGCAAAGCAGCTATCGGAGAGGTCACTAGGAACATTTCCTAGTGACACTGTTGCCAATCCAAAGGAGAGTCTTATGGTAGTGACTCTTAGGAATGGCAAGTTGTATGAGGAGCCACTTCCTAAGAGTAATGCAACTGCATCGGAAAAGAAGAAAGAAGAGGAACACAAGAAACAAGAAGTGGAGAAAGAGCAAGGCAAGAGAGGAGCATCGAAAACGCAGGGTCCACCTGCGGATCACAACCGGGAATCAGCCAAGCTTGCTCCACTACCTTTGAGGGTGCCTTATCCTCAAAGGTTGAAAAAAGAAGAGGACCAGAGACAATTCTCCAAGTTTCTGGATATGATCAAAAAGATTAACATAAACATCCCATTCACATAGGCACTTGCACAAATGCCTTTGCGAAGTTTATGAAAGACCTGCTGACAAGAAAGAAGGGAACGCTCTCGGAAGAGACGTTTCCAATTGTAGAGAAATGCAGCAACATTATCAAGTGCAACCTGCCACCGAAAATGAAGGATCCTGGAAGCTTCAACCTTCCAGTCAGCATTGGCAAGGAGTACTCTGGTAAGGCCCTCTGTGACTTAGGTGCTAGTGTGAATATAATGCCTTTATCTGTTTGTAATGCACTAGACTTAGGTGAAATCAAACCTACCCCTTCAATTTTACAATTAGCTGATAAGTCCATCCTCCGTCCTTATGGAGTGGTGGAAGACATTTTGGTAAAGGTTAATGATTTCATACTGCCCATGGACTTCATTGTCCTTGATATTGATGAGGATGAAAATATTCCTCTGATTTTTGGAAGGCCATTCTTGGCCACAGCTGGGGCAGTGATAGATGTTCCTAGGGGAGAAGTTATTCTCCGTGTCAATGGTGAGAAAAGTGTCATAAATATTTTTGAAAAACCACCATGTACGGCGAGGTGCTTCACCCCACTAAATCTAGTTCAGCACTCAAGTGCTGAAAAGTCCCTCAATGATCAGATGCAGTCCCCTTAGCCTCCGAAAGGAGGTGACCAGTCAGGCTCGTGACGTTAAACAAGCACTAGTTGGGAGGTAACCCAATGTTTAGGTAGTAATTGCTTAGTTTAGTAGTTTTAGGAAATTAGTGTAGATTATTTCTTATTTTAAAAAAAAAGCATCGGGTACAGACCAGGCGCGCCCAGGCGCGCTGCTCTGCACGCCTGGGCGCGCACTGGGCGATTTTGCCCAGAAATTGGGGAATTTTAATATTTTTTTTGCTATATTATGTGTCTTTTTCCCATTAGCCAGTCCCTGTACCTGTGCAACAAAAATATGTAATTGCTTTCTAGGATTTTTTTTAGTGTTATTGTTTGGTTATTTATTTGGATTATTTGTTATTTGCATCAAGCTATATATTTTGTTACAAATATAAGTTAATATTTTCCCCATTGGAGGTTCTATTTTTGGGAACTTGTTTTCCATGACTCATATTATTTTTTTGGTAAACTCCATGACTCATATTAAGTTTGGGGGAATGTTTTCTTATTTTTGTTTATGCTGATTTTTCAGATGCAAGTAACAAGTGTTCCAAATTTATTCCATGCAATTTTTTATTTTGTAGTTAGGTAATTTTAGTTTAGTTCGCTTGAGGACAAGCTAACCTTTAAGTTTGAGGGAGTGGACAAAATAAAAAAATTTTCAGATCTGAATTTTTCTCCCATTTTTGGTGTTGGTTTGTGTCTTAGGTAGAGGTTTTGTAATTATTCTAGACTTAGGATTATTTTTCTGATGATAGGTGTATATACTTAGTTTAGGGTTAGACTCATTGATTCATGTTATTTATTTGTTGATTTGTAAATATTTTTGAAATTTGGTTATTTTGACAAAATTTTTCAGAACTTGAGATTAGTGAACTGACTTTAGCTTAGTGAGATTTTGAGCCTAATTGATGGGGTATGATTTATTAAATTATTTTGATGTGAAACCCCTATTTCTTTCATGAGTATGTTCACTTTAGTTTTGTGTTCTATGTGAGAAACCGCAATCGGTGGGTGAAATAACTAGGAGACACTAGGAGAACACCTAGAAGGGGGGGTTGAATAGGTGTTAGAGAAACCTTGAAAGATTTTCGAAAGATACAAATCGAAACAATTAAAACAAATGATTTTTGCAAAATATTTCAGCTCTTAATTGATTAAGCAAGGTTGTTAATCGATTAATACTTGAAAAACACTAGTTAATCGATTAATCAAACAAGTTAATCGATTAATGCCGAAAGCTTGATTTTGGTTAATCGATTAATGCTTCAGTTAATCGATTAATCACTGTTAAAACTGAAAAATCACTTTTCAATCAAATACGAAAATCAATCAATTAACACGTAAGATCAGAGATTAAGCGGAATTGATTAACACCAATATTCTTATTGATTACCTAGGTTATGAAAATGATTTTCCCCAAATCAATTTGCACAATTAAGATTCAATTCAATACTTATGAAAATCAATCTTTTCTAGGTTTTCAACCAAGAACAATGTTGAAATGACTTGAATATAAAGAGTTAAGGGTTTAGAGATACGGCACAGTGATTTATCCTGGTTCACTTTCATCCACTTGAAAGCTACATCCAGTCCCCTCATCAACCAAGACAGATTCTTCACTATGAGGAATTAGAGTTCTCAAATTACAAGTAATTGCCTCTCAAGACTCCCTTCTTGATAGCCTCCAAGAGATACCACACTCTTGTCTTGCAACCCTATTGAATCTAATCTAACCTCTTCCCTTGCTTGTTGATATCCCCACAACAAGTCTTCCAATTTGCTTGTTTACCCAACAAGACTTCCAAATGCTTGATGATACCTCACACCAAGGCTTCCAATTTCTTGTTAACACAACAAGACTTCCAAGACTTCTTTTGCTTGATGAACAACCACCAAGGCTTCCTTGTGTTGTAGAATGTTTGCCTCCTTGCAATGATTACAACCAAATTGAAAACAATAACAATCCTATGAATCTCTTTCAATAGCTATGAAAATATCAACATGAGAGATTCAAAGATTCTTGATCAAAGAATGTAAAAGTTAAATCTTTGATCTATGAGAAGGTGAGAGAGAATAGTGTGGCTTTATCTTTGTAAAATTGATATGAAAATGATATTAGTTCAATCTTTTTATTCACTAAGGTTAGGAAAAGGTTTATATAGAATACCCAAAAATTAGGAGCATTAAAAACTGATTTTGAGAAGTTAAAAACGTATTTTAAAAACCAGTTTTACAGGTCTTAATCGATTAATACATGGCTTAATCGATTAACCACTGTAAAATGTGTGTTAATCGATTAACCTGACCCATTAATCGATTAGCCACTACTAAAGTCAATTAAAAACTTGTTTTCTCAAAACTAAACCTTTCCTTTCAAACCTTTAAGCCACCTATTGATTTTAGGTTAAGTGAAAACTCAAATTATGATAAAATCATGACCTTGATAGAGATTCACTACCCTCTAAAGACTCTACCAAACTCATCAAAATAAAAGACTCAAGCTAAAGATATTACAATTAAACTCAAACTAAGTCTTCATGAATCTTCATGAGCTTGCTCTCTCTTCTTCATTTTGTTGTTTGTTGTTGTTTGATGAACTTCTCCATATTTGAGCTTGATCACAAACACTTGTAGCTTGTTCAAAAACCTTTGTCAACCTTTGTCATTATCAAAACCTTCTCACTGGATCTAACATTCTAGAACTTGACCGGTGACCATTTTGAAATTGATAATTGATTACATGCATGAAAATGATTAAGGCATTTAGGATGGTGTTTTTGTAGCCTTCAGAGATTTTTGTTGGATTTGTTTCCCTTAGTTGCCCATTTTGAGCCTAATATAAAAATGATTTTTCTTTGGTACCCTGCATTTATTGATTATTATTTTGTGAGTACCTTAGGAATTTTGAATGAGCAATTGAGAGAGAGACATTTCAAAAGTGTGAAAATTATGAAAGTGTTTATTGAATTACTCTTCTTCCAAAAGAAAAGGAAATTGAAAAAGTGAAAATTGTTGAATGATAAGAGATAAAAAAAATTGTATTTGGAAGAAGTAGTAGAGTAAATTGAAAAAGAAGAAGTTTGAAATATTTGTGTTTGACTGTGAGTTCTCATTGTATTCATTGCTCATTCATAATTTTTAGAGGGAAATTTGTTTTGCATTGTAGTCCTTAGTTTTATCCTTCTTTCTTTTATCCCACCTTGACACTTTTAGCCATGGCCATGTTACAACCAAATTAAAGACCTTTTGATTTGTGCATGTTTTCAATAATTTCAGTGGAGATTTTGGTCTATGGTCAAGCTTATGGTAACACTTTACTATTGAATGAATTTGAGTGAATTGATTTATACCCTTGATACACATGAGAGATATACACTGAGAGGTTGAGAGTGTTCACTAGTTCTGAGTTCTGATTGGTTTTGTTTCTTTAACCAAGTTTTGATATGTTAATAGCTTGTGTAAATATGTGGCTGTGTTGATGAGTCTAAGTCTTAGACTAAGTGTTGTACATTTTGATTTGGATGGTAGACTTTAGTTTATGAATTTTTATTTTACTTTTGCCTGGGACATGCAAAATGCTAAGTTTGGGGGTGTGATGACGGTCTAGTATATGATGTTTTAAGACTTAATTTCACTTCCTTTTGCTTGGGTTTTAGCTTGTTTCTCTTGTAAATATAGGTATTTTGTATTAGTTTTAGGAATTTGTAGTTTATTAGAATCCTTTGAACGTTTTGATCCGTTTTGGGTATGTTTCAGGTACTTCGGAGCCTTAATTGGAGAAGATATTATTGGAGCTAAGAAGAGCATAAGAAGACCTTGAAAATGGCACAAGAACGAAGAGAAACGGAGTCGTAAATTACCTAGCGCGCCAAGGCGCGGGATCTGCACGCCCAGGCGCGCGTGCGGCGTTAATTTTGTGGCTACAGATACAGCGCGCCCAGGCGTGCTGGTTTGCACGCCCAGGCGTGCGAAGTCCGAGAAAGCCCAATTGGGCCAATTTCTGATCAGTTTTGAAGGATTTTAATGAGATTAGGATTTTATCTTCTTATTTATGTTTTTAGGATTAGTTTAGGATCAGATTAGAGAGTCATAATCAAAAAGTATTGAGGGAGATTGAATTCTCTGAAGAGCATTCGGAGGAAGAATCCATTGAAGGCTGAAGATTCAAAGCAAGGATTAGTGGTAATTTAGGAATGAATTACTTTAATTCTTATTTGTTCTTCTTCTCCATTATGTGTAAATAAACCCTCTTGTGTTAGGAACATGTGGATTTGACTATGTAGTTTATTTATATGGATTAATGTTTTTCAGTTTTTAAATTAAGTGTTTAATTGTGTTTTTATTGTTATGAATGAACTTGATCAACTCATGTTATGGAATTTTAGATCTGAATTGGAAAATTAGGATTTAAAATAGGTCATGCAATTAAACAATATAAGGATTCAACTTGTAGGAATACTTTTGGATTTTTATATAACTTTTGATAATTCACTGTTCTTAATCATTGTTCTTCAATAGATTAGATTTCTAAGGAATTAGGATTTAAAAAATTGAATAATAAACAGTAATTTCTTAGAGGAATCTAGGAATTACTAATTTTCTGAATTAGTTCTTGATTTAAATGGAAAACATTGATTCATAATAAATAAATGAAATAATTAATAAAACAAGTTCCTAACCACCCTTCCATCCATTTATTTATAGTTTTTATTTAATTTCCAGCATCAAACTATCCTCTTAATTTAATTATTTAAATATGAATTTAGTAGATTTTACTTATAATTACTCTTAGGTAGAAGTAGATTAAATAATTCTTGGTCCCTGTGGGAACGATATCTGGTCTTAACCGACTATATTACTATCTGATCTAGTATACTTGCTAGAGACCGATCATGTGCAATAAAAGAATTGAACCCATGATATTTGAGAATATATGATGTTGATTTTTATTATACATGTTAAATGAGATGAGATATGTATGTGTTGATTTGAAGTGTATGTTTGATACGTGATGAAAAAAATGAATTAAAGTAAGAGTATGAATTAAAGCCAATGAGTATATGATTGACAAATAAACCATGGAATAAAGGAAAGAATTATAAGTTAAGTTAAAGGAAAATGCAGCCGAATTGATCATTCGGGATGCAGACACACTAGGTACCCTACTAGGTGTCCAAACGCCCCATTAGGCCAAATGCCCCGTTAGGCGTCGATGTACCCAATGGATCAATTCGCTGCTAAATAAAAGAGCTTTAAATGTGGAATAGAACTAACGAAAATGAGTTAAACTCGGAAAAGAATAAGATAAGAATAATGAAGTAATAAGCATTGACCTAACGGGTGATGCCTAATGGGTGCCAAAGTCCTGATGGGTGTCAAAATCCTAATGGCTGCAAATGCAATAGCAGGTGCATCAAAATCCTAGTGGTTCAAATAAAAGAAAGGAATGTAAGAAAGAAAAGAAAGAATAATGAAATGGTTGAAAAACATTTAAAATGCGAAGCAAACTAAATAAGGAATGATATGAACGCATAGGAATTGAAATAAGATAAATGAACTAATGTTAATGTTTGAGTGTGAATGAGCATGATTGGAATAGTGATGAAAATGTGTAATATATGTTTATTGTGTTCGACTTAGTAAGTTGTTATGTCTAGTTAGAAACTGCTTTTCTACTACATGTTTAATGCTCACCTCCTTACTATTTTTGTACAGGTACTGAGATTGAGCCTGCACAACCCCCGGCCGAGCAGGAGTATTCTCCCTCACAGGGAGAGTAAGTCATTGTAGTTAGGACTTGTTTTATGTCCTGGACATCTTTTGATTTATGATGGTGTAGTTTTTGGTACTTATAGAAATTGTAAATGTTTATTTTTGGGTTGGTCTAGGACCACTTTCTATGGGTAGGAAGTATATTTTTGGGAAACTTAAACAATTCCAAACTTGTTTATATTCGCTGCTATTTCCATTGTGTATATAACTCTGATGTGGTTGCATTATGATGCACAATGATTATGTGATGGCCTTGTTGGCCTTTCTGAATTATGTGAATGCTGATTTAAGACAGGTTACAGGAAAACATTATTTTGGAATGTCCATAAAACAAAGGAAAATTATGGGCATTAAGGGCAAAATAAAGTAGGGTGTTACATTTATGGTATCAGAGCAGTTTCCCTCGGCCTTGGAGTGTGGACTCTCTATTCCAGTGGTTTACTCACCAAGCGAGTAACCGATGTATAGTTAAGAGTTTAAGTTGATAAATAGGATGCATTTGCAGTTGTTTATTTAATTCAAACTTTAACTGGCTTTCCCTCCATGACTGAATAGTATGGCTGGGAGACGTGTTGAAAATGATCGGATTGCTGCTATCCTGGAAAATCTGGTTCAGATGAAACAGAACCATGCGGACAATATAGCTCAGATGCAACAGAATCAGGCGCAGAATATAGCAGCAGCCACACTAAATCCACCACCAGCTCTAGCCGAGATTGATTGGTTGGCAAGGTTAAGGAAGAGTGAGCCACCAAGGTTCGAAGGAGGTTACAATCCATATGGGGCTCGAAAATGGCTCCAAGAAATTGAAAAGATCCTTTGCTCATTGCAACCACCTGTTGATCACCGGGTTCGATTTGCTGAATATGTATTGACTAGTGAAGCTGAGCATTGGTGGGAGCAACAATGAAGAGGCTTTGAGGTGGCAAACCAAGAGGTTACTTGGGATCTATTCAAGATCCGTTTTCTTGGGAAGTACTTTCCTGAAGATGTGAGAAGGGAGAAGGAGCTATCTTTTCTTAAGTTGGAGTAAGGAAGTATGAGTGTCGGGGAGTATGCAGCACAGTTTGAAGATTTGATCCGTTACTCTGGCAGTTATAGGGATGCGGATGAGCGCACTAAATGCATCAAGTTTGAATCCGGCCTCCGCGATGATATTCGGCTTTCTTGTGAATATCATAATGTTGCTAACCTTTCTCAGCTTGTGAATATGACAAGCACTTATGAGAAGGGACTCGAGCGAAAATCGGCTAATGAGCGGAGTAGGGCAGCTCAGAAATCAGTTGGTCCCATTAGAGGCAAGGGTCCAATGCAGAGATCAGGCCCTTATGCTAATCCTAGAGCGGCAGTGCCAAGAGGAACGGGCCAAGCGGCGATTACTCTTGGTCCTATTCCAACTTATCAGCATTGTGGGAAGTAGCATAGAGGAGTACGTTGGAGTCTGGATCCACGCAAGAGAGAAGGACTTTGTTTCCAGTGTGGTCAACCTGGACACTTTGCTGCGAATTGTCCCAAAAGTACACTAAAGAAGGAGGTGAATGTGGCCAAGGTTCAAAAAGCAGGAGGAAGTCAACCGCTTCATAAAGGGAAAGTCTACACCATGGATGGTGAAGAGGTGACTGATACCGATGAGCTTATTCGAGGTACATGTTATGTTGATGGTGTCTCATGTGGAGTTCTTTTTGATTGTGGTGCTACACATTCTTTTATTTCTGTTGACTGCATGAAGAAGTTACGATTGTCTCCTGTAGAAATGCCTTATAAACTTTCAGTTTCAACTCCTACTAATTCTTCAGTGATCACGTCACAAATGTGTCTGGATTGCCCTATCCAAGTGTTGGAATGGAAGTTCAGAGTAAATCTTATTTGTCTGCCTATAACTAGACTAGAAATCATTCTTGGCATGGATTGGATGTCTCACCACCATGTCTTGATTGATTGTCATCAGAAAGCTGTTATCTTTAGTGATCCTTCCTTAACTGCCATGAAAGTAAATTAAGTGTCAGATGTTAGTCAGATTCCAGTGGTCTGTGAGTTTCCACAAGTCTTTCCAGATGAGATGCCCAGATTACCGCCAAATAGGGAAGTAGAGTTTGGCATCAATCTTATCCCTGGTACAGGCCCGATTTCTATAGCACCTTATAGAATGACACCCCCTGAACTAGAAAAGTTGAAAAAGCAGATGGAAGAATTGTTGGCTAAGAAGCTGATTAGGGCAACTGTATCTCCTTGGGGAACTCTGATTCCATTCGTCAAGAAGAAGGACGGTAGTCTCCGAATGTGCACTGACTACAGACAGTTGAATGTTGTAACAGTGAAAAACAAATACCCAATCCCTCGCATTGATGCTTGCTGGATCAGTTAAGGGGAGCAGCGGTGTTCTCTAAGATAGATCTCCTATCGGGGTATCATCAGATTCGTATCCGAGAAGAGGATATTCCCAAAACCGCATTCAGGACACGTTATGGGCATTTTGAATATGTTGTTATGCCCTTTGGTCTAACGAATGCGGGTGCAATATTCATGGTCTACATGAACAGAATCTTCCGGCCTTATTTGGATTCTTTTGTAATAGTGTTTATCGACGACATCCTAATCTATTCAAAGAGTCCAAGTGAGCATGAAAAGCATTTGAAAACGGTGTTGCAGTTTCTCAAAGAGAAACAACTTTATGCTAAACTCTCTATGTGTAGCTTTTGGCTAAAAGAAGTTCACTTCTTGGGCCATGTGATTTCTGAGCAAGGAGTTGCAGTTGATCCTTCTAAGGTGGAAGCGGTGTTAAAGTGGGAGAGACCTAAAACGGTAACTAAAATCAAAAGTTTCTTGGGTATGGCGGGTTGCTATGAGAGATTCATTGAAGGATTCTTCAAATTGGCTCTTTCATTGACCATGTTGACTAGAAAAGATGCACCATATCAATGGTCACCGAAATGTGAGCAAAGTTTCCAAGAACTGAAGAAGAGGTTAACTAGTTCTCCAGTTTTAGTTTTGCCGGATTCGACCCAATCCTTCGATGTTTATTGTGACGCTTCGAAGCAAGGATTGGGTTGTGTGCTGTGACATCCCATATTTTTCCCTTACATACATAAATGAATTTTTATTAAAATAAATTTTGAGATTTTATTTTATAAAGGATTTTAAGTGAATATTTTATTTGTTTAGGTAACAAGCTATTAATTTTTATAGAGTTTCATAAATAAATATTTCCATGGATAAATAATTTTACTAAGTTTGGACTGTTGCAATTGATCAGAGATAAGTTATGATTTTATTATTTTGATTCTTTTGAGAAATGAATTCCTTTATGGACTTTAATTAATTTATTAAACTTTGAAAATTCATATCTTTTTAACCGCAAGTCCGAAAATTATGATCTTTATATGAAAACGATCGTATTGAAACGTAGAATTTAAAAATGCAAAGTTTAGAATTTTATGGGTTTATTTAAGAAAAATTATTTTCTGGGCACATTTTATACGAATTTTGAGTATTTAACTTATGAAAAATAGTTAGAGACCTCTATTGAACTTTTCCTTTTGGAAATCCCTTTTTATATATGAAAATATGATTTTAGAAAATTAAATGGGGACTGTATCTATAGCTGAAAAGTACAGTTAATTATTTTTACTTAAAGAGTGTATTTTCGGAGCTTCTCATTATAAATATTAATGTTTCTCTCTTCATAAAAGGAAAACCTAATTTATTAATAATGAAATGGATGTTGATATGATGTGTGTATGAATGCTTGTATGAGGTGTGAATTCTTGAATAATTTGTATCTTAAAATGGTATAGGACTAAAAGTAATTGTGTATGATTGAAATTGAAATGAAATAAAATAAATATGTTTATGCATGTGTGTGTATGTGTCGAGCATGCATGAAGGAGGGAGTATAAACTTGAACCCCAAGTTTAGGAAAATACCATTAAATTCATTTTCTTACTCATTAAGGAATTCCACCAAAATTATTATTTGCATGCAACATTATTAGTACCAAAAATGCCCTTAGCTTCTAGCATTTCTAGTTAACATTTTGGTCATTTCATCCCCAAGTCACTCATGCCTATAAATATCCTTTAGTTCCTCATTTTGCATCATTTCATTATTCATTTCCTAAACACTTAGTCTTGGAGCAAAATCAAGCTCCAAGACATAGAGAGAGAGAGAGAGTGAGATTCGAGTAAGAGAGAGAGAGTGAGAAGAAAAAGTGATTTTTGCATTCCAAAAGTGATTTTTTTTCAAGAAGCTAAAGTGATTCTCAAGGATCAAAGGTGGTTTAGTGCAAGGATCAAAGTTTTAAGGTGGGGATCTTTTCTTCCTTCTTGAAGTTTCATGAAGATCTTGGAGTTTTATTTTTCATTTTAATGTAATCTTGTAAGAAAAATAAAATAGTGGAAGATCATGATGCATGTTTAATTTTTATAGCTTATTATGTGATGATTATTGCATGCATGATGGTTAGATGTGTAGATCATGATTTTAAAGCTTAGAAAAATGTGTGCATGTCATTATTTTGAGCTTGATGATTCGGCCATGTTAGAAAAAAAAATAGGATCCATGCTTTTTAATTTTATTTGAGTTGATGCATGTTAGTTTTAGGACTATATTTGTTGATTTAAGTGACATGCATGTTATTCTTCAAGGATTTAAAGAATGGTCTTGAGTTTTGTTTGATTTAAAGTAATGAACTTGAGTTTTTACTTTATGCATGTGAAATTTTTAGTAAAAAAATCTTGTCATGATGATGATGATGTGTGGTTGTGTTATTATGATAAAAGTTTGCACAAAAACCTTGTCTTTTTGGTTATGATGTTTCGGCCATGATGAAGAAAAGAAGGAAATCATGTTTGATTTTTGATTCTTTGCTCATGCATGTGATTTTTGGTTAAATCTAAAAGCTTTATGAACATGCATGATGCTTAATGATTGAAAATGAAATTTTTATGATGATTAGTTCTTTGAAATTCATGAATGCCATTGTTTATAAATTAGTTTCAAAGTGTTGAACTTTGAAAGGTTGTGATCTTGATTTTATTTAAGGGTAAAGTCTAAAATATTTTTTTAAGGTTGAGAACTTGAAATTTTTATGAAATTAAAGTCTTGATTTTTAGAGCTTGATTTGATTTAAGAAAAACAAGTTACGATTTTGTTGGTTGGATTTGATGCTCACGGTTTTCTAGGCAATTAGGAGAAAACTATTTCATGTTTTACAAGTTGAAATTTTGAATGAAAATATGACCAAAACATGATGCATTTTTCGGCCAATGCATGTTGACAAAATTGGGATTTTTGGTCAAAAGTGATTTTGATAATGATAGATTTCTTACAAAATGTCATTTCATGAAAGTGAAGAAAAATAAAAATAAATAAAAATGATGTTAGAAAACTTGGTGGAGAAGTTACATGCATGACTATGGTTAGTGTATCATGGTTAGGATGATTGGTTGAGTTTTGACTATGTGTGTGTGTAACACCCCTCAAAATCCTCGTAAGGTTTTAATTTCTAAAAAGAATAATTTTTGAGAAAAGTATTTTTGAAAGGGTATTTTCTTAAATAAATTTCTTAAGTCAGGTTTTCAAAGTGGTAAATGATTTTAAAGAATGATCTTTCGTGGGATTAAGTTGTGGATTTTTAAGTTGAGTTTTGGAAATAATGTGTTTAAGATTCTTTTTGTAAAATGGTGAATTATTTTTCAACAAGAAATTATTTATGAAAATGTGTCTTGTTTCCTATAAATATATGCTTGATATTTTTGGTGTCATTATAATTTTGATGCATGAATAATTTGTTTTCTATGTGGGTATGCATATGTATGTACGGTTTTTATGTGTATGTGTATGTTTAGGATCATGTGAAATTTAATTGGTAAATGAATATGATGATGAGTGCATATATATATATATATATATATATGCGTGTAACGTGTAAATGTGTGTGTGCATGAGTATGTGAATATGTGTATGTAGGTGTGAGTGCCGTGTGTATGTGTGTGTAGAGGGAGCCTAGAAATTTCCTAAGTGGAGACCAAGTAACTAAATCCTAACCAAGTCTAAACCAAACCCTAACTAGATGGTGGAAACCCTAATGGAGAGCCAACTAACCATTAAACCTAGATTGACCTTAAGTACCTAATGTCCCCTACATGTCCCCTTAAGAAATGTTAACCTCCACCCATGCAAAAATAGAGAAGGCCGAATTTACCCCTCCCATTTGTTCTAGGACCGAATTTTGTGAGGGTTTAAAGGGGAAACCATGAGTTGCTTATAAATAGATGGAGCCTTAGTTGTTTCTCCTCATTTCATTTTCATTTCACTCTTACGCCCAAACAACGCCACCAAACACAAGTCTATAGAGCTCATCAAACTCTTAGACTAAGAAAAGAAAATAGAGAAAAAGAGAAAGAAGAGGAGGAACCGTGAGGTAGAGGAAAGAGAAAGAGGGAGTTCCAAGCCATAAAATCTAGGAGTTTCTTGAAGATCAAGTGTTTAGAAGACCTATTTCCTTGGTATAAACCGAAGATCCTAGAAGAGTAGAACTAGTTTTATTTTGTAACCTTGTAATTTTTCCTTTCTTCTCTTGCATGTTCATTTTTATGTTTTGATCTTTGATTTTGGTTTTGATCTTGATTTTTTTTAGAACTAAATAAATTTGTAATGAACTAAATGATGGACTCTATGATTCGGTTGGTGTTATTTATGATAGATCTTGATGTTTTTCTTTTAGATCTAGAGTTTTGTTTATGATCTTTGTGAATCTAGAATAGATCTTCTTGTATGTTTGATTTAGATGCTATAAACCGTGAATCCAAAGGTGTTTACATGCTTATTTGTTAAATTAATGTTTGATCTAAATTTATTCTTAATTTTGGTCTTGCATGTTGTTTGAACATGATTTATGTGGTCTTGAACCTTTGCATGTCTCTATCTTTGCTTTTATTCTTATAAAGCTTTAATTTGTGTTTTGATTCTTGCTTGTGTTTTGATCCTTGATTTTGTTTTGATCATGATTTTTGTGTTTTAAGTTTTGTAAATGATTTTTGAACAAAAAGCCTCCTTATTTTCTTAAATTATGTCTCGGTCTTGGTTTTTTTTTTCAATTAAAATGACTTTTATCTTTGATTTGTGTTGCTATGCTTAATTTCAAGACTTGATCTATATGATTTAAGTGCATGCATGTGATCTTGAACTTTGAAAAGTTGTTCTTTTATGTTCTTTGAAAAGTAAATTGAAAATGTTTGTGTTAATAAATGATTCTTGCATGATTTGTTAGAAAGGCTTAAGATCCATTCTTGTATGTTAAATTCAAACAAAAGATCATGTTTTCTTGAAATGCATGCCTCGGTCTTGGAAGGAAATTAGGAGGATAAGCTCTAAAATAATTTTTCCTTGCATGACCATGATTTAATCTTGGTGTGATCTTGTGTAAGTTATATTCGGTCATGATCTATGCTTTCATGAACTTGATATATGCTATATGTTCTTGCATGATCTTGATTTAATTTAAGATAAGGAAGATAAATTAAAGTTTGATAATTTTTTCCAAGTTTGAGCTCTCGGTTTTGTCAAGGAAAAGAAGAAAATAATTGCATGAAATTGTGTGTGTTTGAGGATGAATGAATCTTGTTTTGATTTGTGATAATTTCGGTCAATGCATGTTAGACTAATTGATTAAGAATAAGTTTTATGCTTAAGATGAATTATGTGCATGCATTCGGTTTAGGAGTCTATGCATGATAATTAGGTTAAAATTCTTTTCCATGAAGTAACCTAGGAAAAATGCATGTATTTGTGAAATGTATGTTAAGTTAATTGATTTATAAAAAGTTTTGGTGCTTGAATGATTATGTGTGTGCATGTATTCGGTTTGTGTGTTAAAGTATGCTTAAATGATCTATTTTATAAAAATGAAATGTTTTTGAAATTAAATATGTGATTGAATGATCAAAATGTGTTGTGACCGTATGTATGCTTAGCCTTGTATTTGATTTTATTTGATTTGTTTGAGTTCGTGAGATTGTGTTTGTGATTTGTTTTCTAATAAAAACTTGAGTCTTTAAAGAATTAACATTGACCTAAAGAGTATTTTAAACAAAACGAGTTTTTACGATGTTTTCGGATTTTATTAAGTTGATGTTGTGAAACCATTTCCTTGTTGTCCAAGTGTATTTAAAGTTGATTTTGAGTTCTAAAATTGAGTGTATGAGACTCAAAGTTTGGTTTTCAAAGGGTGATTGATTTTAGGAAAACCCGGATTAAAACCGGTGAATTTTTCGGTGTTTTTGAATGAGGTTGAGGTGCTGTCCAAGACGGACGAGCGACCCAACCAACTGATTTAAATTAATTATTTTGATGTTTTCAAATGATTTTTAAGTATTTAAAGGACTAAGAAATGTTTGAGTCATTTTGAGAAAACAATCACATTTTTAAGTCTTCCGACGAGGAATGAGAAGTGTCTAGGCTATGAAAAAGGTTTTCATAATACAATTTAATAACCTAAGCGTATTTTATTCAGTACGAGGAATAATCTTAAAGACGAGGGATTGGGGCAGCCGGCAGCACAAAGGATACGCAGAGACGATACGCATTAAATCGCTGGACCTCAGGTGAGAGAGAAGCTTTCCTAAGACACCGTGGTAGCTAGGTGATTTATTAGGACGTTCCGTATCATCTCAAAGATCGGAACTCATTGGTTGGAGTCAATAGTATAAGCAGCAATTGTTTGTTTCGTGTGGTTGCTTATATGAAGGTGACAAAGATCACAATACTCTTGTGTGATGTTGTGTGTTGATAGTATGCTTTTATTTAATTATGTTAATAATGTTTATTACTGATGATTATGATGATTAACGGTTGATGGACGTCTGTTACGTCCTGAATCAGAAAATGAAAATAAGATAAGTAAGTTGAAGGAAATAAAGATGTAAAGAGAAAGGAGATAAAGAGTTGGTATTGGAGAACAAATTGATGATGATGTTGAGAACGAGCCAGGGCTGGGGAGAGTAATGTTTTTGTTGATGTGAGATGTGATTTGAGTGAAGCTGGGCTCCTTTGTTTTTGGTTTTAGTCTGGGAACTAGTGTTGAGTTGAGCTTGCTCCTCCATTAGCGCTCAACAAAGTTGTATTGTTTTTTTAAAAAAAAGGGTTTGTGAAGCAAAATTCTTGAAAAGGGGTTTTGAAAAGATTTTTATAAAGAGATTTTTGACAAGATTTTTGAAAACTGATTTCGAAAAGATCGTGAAAGAAGATTTTTGAAAAGACTTGTGAAAGGTGATTTTTGGAAAAAGGTTTTCGAAAGGAAATTTTTGGTGAAAAGAAGTCCTTGAAAAAGGTTTGTGAAACGAAATCTTTGAAAAGGTTTTGAAATGGGATTTTTGAAGAAGTTTGTAAAACAATGTTTTCGAAGGAGTTTTTATGAAACAATCTTTTGAAAAATATTTGTGAAAGAATATAATTTTGAGAAAAGTCTTGTGAATCAATTTGGTGATGAAATTTTGGAATGACATTTTGGAAATCATTTTTGAAACAGTATTTTTGTGAATGTTTGTGAAAAGAGATTTTGCGGAAGTTTTGGAAATGGTATTTTGAGGAAGCTGAGGAGAGATGATTTTGAGAAGGATCTGGAAATGAGATGAGAGTTCATTGATGTGATCCCAGCTCTGTGCTATGTGAGAAATGATGAGAGGAGGTTGTGCCAAGTTAGTGGTCGGGACTCATTGAAGGGTTGCACGAAGGATGGGCCGACCTTAGGTGAATCAAAACGATAAAAGACTTAAAAGACATACGCGGTGAGGTATGAGAGAGCGAAGTAGTGGAGAGGAAGGAACCATAAGTATCTGCGGATACTTAGGAGGAGATTGCATTAGGGGAGGACGATGACGGTGAAACGTCAAGAAGTCTAGAGTATATTTCTGGGCAGAACGAACTCCACAAGTGGCGCACTAACGTGGTGGGGACTGGGTCTAATGCCGTGGTAAGTTCTGCGGGCCCACCAGAAATATACTGTCGCCCCCTAGATTGAAAATCGAGAACAGTGAGAGGGACTGGAGTGGGGCATCTTGTTTGCCACTGCGAGGCAGTGTGCCATGATTATTATGAATTGATATTATTTATTGAGGCAGAGTCCTCCTGGTCTGGGACCATTTATGTGTTGAGACAGCTGTCGTGCCCGCACGGTAAAGGTCCTGTACTCCTGTTTGCTTCCGATTAGGTTGCGTGGTTGACCGAGGAGATGTAGACGTGAGTGATAATCGAAAACGAAATGAGTACCCCGACAATATTTTGTGAAGAAGTTATGAGTATGAAAAGGAAAAAGATTGGGAAAGAGAGATTGAATATGAGAAGTGAAATTAAGTTGGAATGATAATGAAGGATAATAATAATGATGAAAATACAAGATAATAATGATAATGATGTTAAGAATGATACACTTGATTATTGTGTGCCTGTGTGTTGTATCGTGTGCTTGTGTGGTCCTATTATTTTGCCTACCGTAATTCCACACCGTCGACGATCCGTCGTTCGGATCGCTTACTCTCTCCTGTTCGTTGGCATATCGGTGCTGCTGGTATTTCAACGGGCAGATGGAGTATGGCTTGGATATCACCACTTGGAGTAAGTATGGAAGAGGCTGGAAGCGCACCCCATGCGGCTGGATATGGACCGGCTACACCTAGATGGTGCTTTCATATCCGGAACACAAACTCAGTGGAGCCAACTTGGGACCGCATGTGGGACAAGTCACTTTACGAGACTATCGGAACTATGCAGAAAAGTTTCGGTACGAGGTCCGGAGGAATTCTCCCCTTCTCGAGGGAACGGAGCTGGAATCTATTAGCAATAAGGGGACAACAACAGTAAGGACATCATCTTCAAGAACAAAGAACGGACGCAAGAAGAAGGAGGACCTTCACCCAATAGTCTTGAACAGAATAGTTTAAGACTAGTATAGTTAGTTTAGATTATGGTGATTGTTTTGATTTAAGGATTACCGAAGTTATGAGCCATTTATGTAGTCAGGCTAAATTTTAATTTGACTTGTGGAGCCTATCCTTATGACAAGTTAACTCATGTATGGTTTTTTTTTAAAACTGTCAAAACGATTTGAAACTAAGTTCTTTTATGAAAACAAATGTTTCATAAAAAGGAAGGTTTAGTAACACTCGATTTTCGGAAAAGTGAATTGAAGAACTTAAAGAGATTTTCAATAATGTTTTCGAAAGACTTCAACAATGTTTTACAAAAAAAAAATCTGGCCTCAATTTTTGCAACTTTGACAAGAAAAAGGAAATATTTTTGGTTTACGAAAATCGGGCTGTTACAGTGTGTGACTTTGACTATAAATGATATTTATTTAATTTTATTTGATGAAATAATTTGATTGAATGCGAAACTATTTATGTGATGTATGTGTGATTGTCGTTTGACTTTGTAAGAGAATGAACGAAAGGAATCATAATAAAGGTTGTTTTGGAATTGTTTTAAAGATTTCTTGAAAGTGTTTGGTTTATAGATTTGAATTGGATTTAAAAACATTTGGATATTGGCAATGTGTTTTCAAAAGGTAGCAATGTTTTCAAAGTGTTTTCAAAAGTAAGAGAACGAGAATGTTTTTGAAGTGAATTTATTAAGAATGATTTTAACGTAAGGGAAAAATGTTTTAGTTTCGAGGGACGAACGAAAAGCGGAAAAAGGGATAGCGGATTGGCATCTTGAGGAGAATGCTTGGAATCCTACACACCAGTTAAGGTGAGAGATGCAGTAGGCCTAAGTCAACGTGACGCTAGACTCAGTTCTAAACTGAGTATATCAAGTTTGAAATTTTATTAATTGCTATGTGCTATGTGCTTACAGGATTATATGTATGATTCTGATTACCATGCATTTTAATTTATTTATATATGATCTACTTGGTGTTATAAGCATGTCTGAAATATATCTATATTACTCTGGAATTCTGGTGATGAGAATAATGTTGATGAGAATTACGAGTAAGAAATATGAGAAGAATTGTGATGTTGTTTTGCAAAAGCTCAAGTGATGGATAGAGACGTGAATCAAATCGATGAAGTGCCGATGGCAAAGAAATGTGATTGTGCAATGTCTGTGACTCGAGGCTCAATGATTTAAGCTGGCTCGCAATGATATCTTGAGGAATGTGGAACCTTGTGCTCTTTGGGGAAGATACTAACTTTGTTAGCGGTTGGGACTCATCGAAGGGATGTTACGAGGATGAGTCGACCCTAGGTCATTAAAAGACTAAAGATGTAAGAAAACTTTTAAAAGACATTAATTAATGCGGTGAGTATGAGTGCGAAGTAGTGGAGAGGAAGATACCCCGGAGTATCTGCGGATATTCGGGTTGTGATTGCAATAGGGGAGGGCAAGGACGGTGATACGTCAAGAAGCCTTGAGTGCTATTCTAGGCAAAACGAATTCCATATGTGGTACGGGCAGATCGGTTCTATGCTGTGGTAAGTTCTGCACGATCAACTAGAATTAGTACTGTCGCTCCCTATGGCAATTCGAGAACAGTGAGCGTAACACCCCGCAAATTCCTCGTATTATTTTAAAACACTAAAGAGATTTATTTTGAGAAAAGTGTTTTTGAAAGAGTAATTTTCTTAAATGAATTTCCTAATTCACGTTTTCAAAGTGATGAATGATTTTAAAGGAATGGTTTTCATGAAATGCTAATATGAGTTTTAGAAATCGAGTTTTTAAATGGCTATGTGTTTACAATTTTTATGCTTTAAAGGAATTGTGATTTTTATACATGAGTCACCATATGAGAAAAAGATTTATTTTCTATACATGTGAGTGTATGTATGCACGGTTTGGCTATGTATGTGTATGTATGTGTGGTGTTGTTATATGTGTATACTTAAGGTTATATGGAAATTGAATTATTGAAAGAATATGATAATGCATGTATGTGAGTGTATGTGTGTGATACGTGTGTATGTATGTGTATGCATGCTAGGATTTTATTTTATTTTAAGATAAGAAACTAATGGGGTAGATTAGAACCAAAAGGGAATTAAGGGGTAGAAAAACTTAATTAGTAGAAGCAAAATAAACATGAAGTGACTTAAAGCCTAAACCTACTCCTAGATGTCCCCTTTGATAAACTCCACCCATGCAACAAATGGGATTGCCAAAATCGCCCCTCCTTAACACACATTAACCAAAACCAAACCAAGGTCAAAAGAGGGACTTCACGGTTTGCCTATAAATACTTGTGGCCATAGTTCATTTTCACATTTCATTCCCTTCATTTTTCATTTCCACACACACACTTAGTTGAGAGCAAAATTAAGCTCTCAACATTAGAGAGAAAAGAGAGAGAGGGTCGTGAGCTAGGGAGGAAGAAGGAGAAGGAGACCAAGCCAAAAAACCCTAGAGCTTTCCTTGAAGAACTAAGACATTAGAAGCTAAAAGACCTTGATTTGGTGGGTAGTTCGAAAATCATGAAGGAAGTTGTAATAGTTTAGATTTTCTTTTTGATCTTGTGATCTTTCGTTCCTTTCTCTTTGCATGTTAATTTTCAAGGCTTGAATGATGAGTACAAGTGTGTTTGTGCTTGATCATGGATTTTTTTTAAAGCTAAAAGAAACTTGTAAACTTCTAAACAACGGACTTTATAACTCGGTTAAGGTTTTCATGAAAGATCTTAAAGTTTTTCAAGCTAAATCCTAAAGATCTAAAGGTTTGTTGAGATTTTGTGAAGTTTAAACTAAACCTCTTTGCATGTTAAATTTTCTTTCTCAAAATCGTGAACCATGATGTGTTTAAGAGTTTATTTGATAAATAAATGTGTGATCTAAACTTGGTTAATAATAAAGTTAAGATCTTTGGTGTTGCATGTTGATTTGATGATGATCTTGATGATTTGGTACATGCATGTGTTAAATAAACCTTGATCTCGAATTTTTAAGAGTAAATGAACTTATAAAACACTAGATCATGAGCCCTATGTTTCGGCCATGACTAGAAGATTTGGTTTTGATGCTTTTTAATTTGATTTAAGTCATTGCATGTTAATCTTATGATTAGAAAAGTTGATTTGAGTGGTTGAAAGGTTTTGATTTTTATTTGATCTTAATAAAGCTTTGATTTTTGCCTTAATCTTTAAGAAAGTTTGGTTCTTGAGCTTTGCATGTAAATTATAAATGAAAAAGCTTTGATCTTGTGTTGATCTTTGAAAAAGTCTTGATCTTTGGTGCATGCATGTTGTTTTTGAACCAAAAGATTTAACCTTTCTTCATGCATGTCATTCTTGACTAAAAAGATTTGACCTTTCTTAATGATCATCACGGTTTTACAAAGAACCAAAGGAAATAAACTTTTGGAAAGTGATTTTTGTTTTGATCTATGTCTTGTGTTCTTGCATGATAAAGATTTGAAATTTAATCTTGATTTTTGGTGATGAACATTCGGCCTAAGCTTAAAACCAAAAGATTATGTTTTGTTTCTCATAAAAAGGACACATGCATGTTAACTTCTTTTTGATTTAAGAATCTTGTGTTTGCATGTTGAAAAAGTGAACCAAAAACCTTGTTTTGATCATGTTGAGGTTCGGCCAATGCATGCTAGCTAGACTAGGATTCTTTTTCAATGAAGTGACTTCAAAGCAATGAGTATGTTTTGTGAAACTATGTTAAAATAAATTGTTTGAAATTGCGTTGTGAATATTTAATTTCTATTTGGTTTTTGATTAAAGATAAAGGAAATAAATGAACTAAATGGCTTAGGAAAAAGTTTTATGTTTAATTGAATATATGTATGTTCATTCGGTTGAGAGAAAAAGGGAAGAGTAAATAATTTTGTTGCATGAAAAAGAAAGTGGAATTTAAGTGCTTGGAATAAATCAAGTTGATTTGTGTGCTTTAGATTTGTAATGTTTGACTTGTTTTCTTTGATTTCATTCGGCCATATAGTGTAAATAAATTTAGGAAGTTTAATTGCATGAAATAAAATGTACATGATGATTTTTGAAAAGAATAAAGTTGTTTAAAGTAAGAAAAATAAATGTGCTTGATTTAAATCTTTAGTTCAAATTGGTTTGTGAATTTATGCATGTCTAAGTGTTTTTGTTTAATGAAAATGAAATAGCATAATGATGTATCAAGTTGTCTTGGTTGATTTCAAATGTTTATTTGTGAAAGTGTTTGTTTGGAAATGAATGTTTAGTTTATAATTAAGTTAAGCGATTGGTTTTGAAATTAATCACTTTCGGATTTTTATTAAAATGATTTTTGTGAAGTAATCCTTCGTTGTCCCGAATTATTTAAAATTGTTCCTTAACTTTAAAAATGTGTTTATGTAATTTAAAGTGTGATTTTCAAGAGGTAATTGATTTAAGAAACACCGGATTAAAAACGGTGAATTTTTCGGTGCTTTTGAATGTGGTTAAGGTGGTGTCCAAGATGGACCAGCAACTAAATTAAATGATTTAAATTACTTTACTAAATGTTTTCAAAATGGTTTTTGAGAGTGCTCAAGTATTAGAAAATATTAGAGTTGTTTGAGAGAAAACAGTTATGTTTTAAGTCTTCCGACGAGGAACGAAAAGTGTTTTGAATTAAGAAAGATTTTCTTAATACAAGTTAATAATGTGAGCGTATTTTATTTAGTACGAGGAATTTTAGAGACGGGGGATTGGGGCAGCTGGCAGCGACAAGGATCCGAGGAGACCGTACGCATTTAATCGCTGGACCTCAGGTGAGAGAGAAGCTTTCCTAAGACACCGTGGTAGTTAGGTGATATATTAGTGAGGAAACCGCAATTGGTGGTTGGAGAGACTTAGGAACCCTAGGAATACACCTAGAAGGGGGGGTTGAATAGGTGTTGAAGCTACCTTGAAAGATTTTCGAACGAAACAAATCTAAACAATCAAAACAAATGATTTTTGCAAATTCTACAGCACTTAATCGATTAACCTGCAATTTACTTGAGTAGTACTCGATTAAACTTGAACTTAATCGATTAAATATGACAGAAAACAGAAAAATCAATTTTTCATTCGAATACGAAAATCAATCAATTCACATGCAAGATCAGAGATTCAGCGGAAATGATTAACACCTATATTCTTATTGATTAACCTAGTTATGAAAATGATTTTCCCTTTATCAATTTGAACAATCAAAGATTCAATTCAATCAATTATGAAAATCAATCTTTCTAGGTTTTCAACCAAGAACGCAATCAAATGACTTGAATATAAAGAGTAAGGGTTTAGAGATACGACACAGTGATTTATCCTGGTTCACTTTCATCCACTTGAAAGCTACATCCAGTCCCCTCTTCAACCAAGAGAGATTCTTCACTATGAGGAATTAGAGTTCTCAAATTACAAGTGATTGCCTCACAAGACTCCCTTCTTGCTAGCTTACAAGAGATAACCGACACCCTTGCCTCGTAATCCTATTGATCTTCTCTCTAATCTAACCTCTACCCCTTGTTGATAATCGACACAACAAGTCTTCAATTGCTTGATGATAAACCACACACCAAGGCTTCACTTGCTTGATTCACAACCAAGACTTCTTCTTCTTCTTCAATTAAGAATGCACTTGCTTGATGATAAAATCGACACACCAAGACTTCTTGTTTGTTGTAGTGGCTTGCCTTCTTGCAAAGATTACAACACAATAGAAAACACAAAACAATCCTATGAATCTCAATCAAGAGTTATGACAATTCACCATAAGAGATTCAAAGGTTCTTGATCAAAGAATATGAAAATAGAAAAGCTTTGATCTTTAGAAAATGAGAGAGAATAGAGTGGCTTGATTCTTTGTAAAACTTGTATAAAAATGATTCTTACTGATCACAAATAATAGGAAAAGGTTTATATAGAATACCCAAAAGTTGTAGCACTTGAAAACTGATTTTGAGAAGTGAAAAACGTATTTTAAAAATCAGTTCAGCAGTACTTAATCGATTAAGCAAGTCGTGTACTCGAGTAGTACTCGATTAAGTTATCATTTAATCGATTAAGTTGGTACTGTACATGTTCAAAACTTGTTTTCTCAAAATCCAACATTTCCTTTAAAACCTTTAAGCCACCTATTGATTCTAGGTTAAGTGAAAACTCAAATTATGATTAAATCATGACTTATGAATGAGATTCACTACCCTCTATAATAATCTACCCAAATAAAAAACCTATGAAGCTTGAGAGGCAAAAGATAAAAGAAATACAAATACACTCAAACTTAGGTCTTCATGAGCTTGCTTTCTCTCTTCTTCATTTGATGTTTGTTGTTGCTTGTTGAGCTTGAAACTTGATCAACACTTGTAGCTTGTTCAAAAACACTTTGTCATTATCAAAACATTCATCATGTTCATCATAGAACTAACAATATCCCCCTTTTTGAAAATGACAATCCATGTTTTGAAATCACTTGAAGTTGTTGATGCTTGAAACATTTGATCACTTGAGAAGACTCTTTCTCCCCCTCAATCAATGCTTTAACACTTGAATCCAATTGAGATAGAAGCTTGATTCTCCCCCTATCTTCAACACTTTAGCTCAACCTACATAAAAACAACAAAAACAACCTTTCTCCAAACAAACATCTAAAAATCATATTATATTTCTCCCATGTTTTAAAAAAACATACCATTTCTCCCCATTTGAGAAACATTTCATTCAATTCAAAACATCATATTTCTCCCCCTTTGGCATTATCAAAAAGTAATATATACCAATTGAAATATAACATCTAAGCCAAGGTAAGAAATCAATGATCATTTCTTCACAACATTGATACCAATTGAACAAATACAATAGAGCTATACTTTGAAATGTGATATCAATTGGTAAGAGAATATAACAATGAAAAAATAATACCAATTGAGAACTAAAAAGATCATAATATCACTTAACAAAGAAGATATCAATGTAAAGAAGAATCAATAATCACAAATACATGATAATCAACTAATAATCTCTCAATGATACAAATTGAATTAACTAAACATTTAGAAAAGTAATATCAATTGAGAAGATACCAATTAAGATAATATATCAATATCAAATATTACCACTTTGTAGGACATTCACTTAAGATGCAAGTGTGATACCAATTGAAAATGTGAATATAGACATTCATAGTTGAGACCAATTGAGAACATGTGTCATTCATTTGCATCTTCAATCAAACCTACAAAACAATCATGCTTTGCTTTTTGGTATCCAAATGGTTTTGGATCCATTTTTGTTAGTGTAGGGACTTTCACCCTTTTTCATCCAAACAAAATTTCCTTTAGATATACCATGCACTTTAACATAACACACATTTTAAGTATGTCCATGAGTACCACAATAGAAACATGTTGGAGGATTTGAAAAATCAACTTTAGAAAAATCAACAACATTTCTATGAGATTTACTCTTAGCATTAGTATAACCCAAACCAAACTTGTTTGAATTTTCTCTTTGAAAATTTAACAATGTGCGCAATCTAATATCACCATTTGAGAAACTTGCAAGCTTATTTTTCAAAATAGCATTTTCATTTTTAAGCAACTTGCAATTCTCACAATCAACCACAATATTCAATCTACTAGCACAATCACAAGAAGAACTAGCATATATAATATCAAGAGTTTCATTTTCAAGATTAAGCTCATCAACTTGTTTTTGAAGATCTAAAATCTCTTTTTGATGTTTCAAAATGAGCTTCTTTCTTTCAATGTTTTTCAAAGCTAGTTTTTCAAGTTGTTCATACATTTCTTCATAAGCATTATGTAACAATTCATATTTAGAAGAAATTTCGGATTTAGATTCACTTACATTGCTATCCTCGCTTTGATAACTTGATTCATCATTTGAACTTTGTTCTTCATCATCTACTAGAGTTATCAAGTTGAGACAAGCGGCTTCTTCATCATCCGAAGAACTATTTGATGTGCTTTTCTTGTTATCTTCATCACTATCCCAAACTATGTATGCTCTTTTAGATTTAGAATTTTTCTTGTCTTTCTCCTTCTTCTTGAGATACTTAGAGCATGAGTACTTGAGATGTCCGGGCTTTCCACATTCATGGCAAACTACACCTTCTTTTGAATTTTTGGTCTTATAGTGTGGGGAATCCTTCTCTTTACTTTTGTCCTTGTTCAACCTTCCTTTTCTCCTTAGAAACTTGTCAAACTCTTTTAACAAAAGTTTCATGTCTTTTTCATCAACATCGGAATCGGAATCTTAACTATCATCATCATCGGAACTATCTTTCTTTTTATATGCACTTTTGACTCTAAGAGCAAGTCCTTTCCTTGATTTGTTCTTATCCGACTCTTCATTGATACTTAATCGTCCAAGCTCCATTTCATGTTCTTGAAGCTTTCCGAAAAGTGTTGCTAGATCCATAGCATCCAAATTTTTAGATTCAACAATAGCCGTTACTTTTGGTTGCCAATTCCTGTCTAAACATCTCAACACTTTGTTAGAAAGTTCACCTTGTAGAAAAGTTTTACCAAGAGCAAGTAAATGATTTATAATGTGAGTAAAACGCTTTTGCATATCATTTATAGATTCATTTGGAAGCATATGAAACAATTCATAATCACGCATTAAAGCATTCAATCTAGCTCTCCTAACCTCACTAGTTCCTTCATGAGTCACTTGTAAAGTGTCCCACATTTCTTTAGCACTAGAACATTGAGAAACTCTAAAGAACTCGTCATAGGATAAAGCGGATGTGATGATATTCTTTGCTTTATAATCATATTGTACTTTCTTTCTATCATCATCCTTCCACTTATCCTCGGGGATCAATTGTTCTACACCTTCAACTAAACTAGAGGGGATATGAGGACCTTTTTCAACTACTTTCCAAATTTCACTATCTATGGCTTGGATAAAGATTTTCATTCTAACTTTCCAATATGCATAGCCTTCTCCGGTAAACAATGGAGGACGACTTATTGAAGCACCTTCACCACCAAAAGAATTCGTAGAACCCATTGCGATTTTCTTAAAGGATCTTTACGAAAAAGCTCTTATGCTCGTGTCTTTCGACCGAGCTCTGATACCAATTGAGGAAACCGCAATTGGTGGTTGGAGAGACTTAGGAACCCTAGGAATACACCTAGAAGGGGGGGTTGAATAGGTGTTGAAGCTACCTTGAAAGATTTTCGAACGAAACAAATCTAAACAATCAAAACAAATGATTTTTGCAAATTCTACAGCACTTAATCGATTAACCTGCAATTTACTCGAGTAGTACTCGATTAAACTTGAACTTAATCGATTAAATATGACAGAAAACAGAAAAATCAATTTTTCATTCGAATACGAAAATCAATCAATTCACATGCAAGATCAGAGATTCAGCGGAAATGATTAACACCTATATTCTTATTGATTAACCTAGTTATGAAAATGATTTTCCCTTTATCAATTTGAACAATCAAAGATTCAATTCAATCAATTATGAAAATCAATCTTTCTAGGTTTTCAACCAAGAACGCAATCAAATGACTTGAATATAAAGAGTAAGGGTTTAGAGATACGACACAGTGATTTATCCTGGTTCACTTTCATCCACTTGAAAGCTACATCCAGTCCCCTCTTCAACCAAGAGAGATTCTTCACTATGAGGAATTAGAGTTCTCAAATTACAAGTGATTGCCTCACAAGACTCCCTTCTTGCTAGCTTACAAGAGATAACCGACACCCTTGCCTTGTAATCCTATTGATCTTCTCTCTAATCTAACCTCTACCCCTTGTTGATAATCGACACAACAAGTCTTCAATTGCTTGATGATAAACCACACACCAAGGCTTCACTTGCTTGATTCACAACCAAGACTTCTTCTTCTTCTTCAATTAAGAATGCACTTGCTTGATGATAAAATCGACACACCAAGACTTCTTGTTTGTTGTAGTGGCTTGCCTTCTTGCAAAGATTACAACACAATAGAAAACACAAAACAATCCTATGAATCTCAATCAAGAGTTATGACAATTCACCATAAGAGATTCAAAGGTTCTTGATCAAAGAATATGAAAATAGAAAAGCTTTGATCTTTAGAAAATGAGAGAGAATAGAGTGGCTTGATTCTTTGTAAAACTTGTATAAAAATGATTCTTACTTATCACAAATAATAGGAAAAGGTTTATATAGAATACCCAAAAGTTGTAGCACTTGAAAACTGATTTTGAGAAGTGAAAAACGTATTTTAAAAATCAGTTCAGCAGTACTTAATCGATTAAGCAAGTCGTGTACTCGAGTAGTACTCGATTAAGTTATCATTTAATCGATTAAGTTGGTACTGTACATGTTCAAAACTTGTTTTCTCAAAATCCAACATTTCCTTTAAAACCTTTAAGCCACCTATTGATTCTAGGTTAAGTGAAAACTCAAATTATGATTAAATCATGACTTATGAATGAGATTCACTACCCTCTATAATAATCTACCCAAATAAAAAACCTATGAAGCTTGAGAGGCAAAAGATAAAAGAAATACAAATACACTCAAACTTAGGTCTTCATGAGCTTGCTTTCTCTCTTCTTCATTTGATGTTTGTTGTTGCTTGTTGAGCTTGAAACTTGATCAACACTTGTAGCTTGTTCAAAAACACTTTGTCATTATCAAAACATTCATCATGTTCATCATAGAACTAACAATTAGGACGTTCCGTATCAGCTCAAAGATCGGAACTTAGTGGTACTGAGTCAGTAGTATAGTGGCAATTGTTTGAATTGTGTGGCCACTTATACGAAGAAGACAAAGACCACATTGTTGTGTGTGTGATGATTGTATGTTGATGATATGATATAGCATGCTTTATTTACTGTTTAATTATGCATGATGATATTTAAATTGTTAATTAATATGAGTAGCATGTTGAGGGACGTCTGTTACGTTCTGATAATGAAAATGGAATGAGCAAGTTTATGAGAGTAAAGGACACAATGAGAAAGGAATAATGCTAAAAGATATAAGATGGATTAGAAAGAGATAAAGGAATGAGAATGGGAGAAGAGTTGATGATAATGATGAGGATGAGCCAGAGCTGGGGAAGATGTTGTTGTTGAAATGAGATGTGGCCTGAATGGAACTTGGTTCCTTTGTCGAGATGATTATGAGGCTAGTGTTGAGTTGAGCTTGCTCCTCCACTAGTACTCACTAAAATGAGATTTTTGAAAAAGGTTTACGAACTGAGATTTTTGAGAAAATTTGTGAAATGATATTTTGAAAAAGATTGTGAAAGGAGGTTTTGCGAAAAGCTTGTGAAACGAGATTTTTAGAAATTCTGTGAAAAGAGATTTTGTAAAATGAGATTTTTTTTAGAAAGCTTGTGAAATAAGATTTTTAGAAAAACTTATATAAAGAGATTTTTGAAAAAGGAGTTTATGAAACAAAATTTTAAGAAAGTTTACAAAATGAGATTTTTGTGAAAGTTTATGAAAAGAGATTTTTGAAAAAGGTTTACAAAAGGAGATTTTGGAAAAGTTTACAAAATTAGATTTTTGAGAAAGTTTTACGAATTGATGTTTTTGAGAAAGTTTCTGAAAGGATATTTGTGAAGAATTATGAAACAAGATTTTGGAGAAAGTTTATGAGATGATATTTTTGCGAGAGTTTATGAAATGATATTTTCGAGAAAGTTTATGAAATGATAAAGTTTGAGAAAAGAGATTTTGAGAAAATTTAAGAAATAAGATTTTGAGAAAGATTGTGGAATGAGATTGAGATATGAGATTGATTGAGAAAGATTGTGAAAAGAGATGCAAGTTGCCGATGTGATCTCAGCTCTGTGCTACGTTGAGAAAAGAAATGAACAGTGATGTTGAAAGATAGCGGTCGGGATTCATTGAAGGGATGCACGAAGGATAGGCCGACCATTAGGTTAATTAAAAAGATAAAAGACTTTAAAAGACTCTAACACGCAAACACGGTGAGGAATGAGTGTGATATCGAAGTAGTGGAGAGGAAGAGACCATGAGTATCAGGGATACTCAGGTGGAGATTGCATTAGGGGAGGACGATGATAGTGAAACGTCAAGAAGTCTTGAGTACTTTCTAGGCAGAATGAACTCCACATGTGGTATACGAACGTGGTAGGGACTGGGTCCAATGTCGTGGTAAGTTCTGCAGCGCAACTAGAATAGTACTAACGCCCCCTAGATTGCAAATCTTGGACAGTGAGAGGGACTGGAGTGGGGCATCTTGATTGCCACTGTACCCGAGTTTTCTACAGTGTGCCTTGATTATATATACATATGAATTGAAATGATATGAAATGATTTGAGACTGTACCCGATATTTCTACAGTTCTCCTGGCTTGGAGCCAATTGATTGTTGAGACAGCTGTCGTGCCCGCACGGTAAAGGTCCTGTACTCCTGTTTGCTTCCGACTAGGTTGGGTGGATGACCGAGGAGATGTAGACTTTTGACGTGAGTGCTAACTACGAAAGGAACGCGTACCTCGATGATACTTTAACCTCCCCCGATCATCGATGGTTATAATTCAATAAGACTTGATAAGAAAAGACTTAAGATTAAGAGAAGCAAAAGTTATGAGGAATTGATAATGAGAAAGGAAATTGAGAAGGGAAAGTATGGGAAGTGAATGAAACCCCATGAGGAGGGAAGTGACTAAAAGTGATGGATTTGAAAGTGGAGTATGAGAAATAAATTGAGGAAATAAAAGGATTATGTTGAGAAATGAATTAAGATGAAAATAATGGCAAGTAGGTAAAGATGATAATGACAATGATAATATGCTTGATTGTTATGTTGTATGTGTGTTGTGTTGTATTGTCTTGATATCTCGCCTATCGTAATCCCACACCGTCGACGATGCGTCGTTCGGATCGCTTACTCTCTCCTGTTCATTGGCATATCGATGCTGCTGGTATCTCAACGGGCAGATGGAGTATTGTATGGAGATCGCTACTTGGAGTAGGCATGGGAGTGGTTGGAAGCACACTCCATATGGCTGGGCGTGGATCGGCTACACTCAGATCGTGATTCCCGACCTGGAACATCAACTGAGCGGAGCTAACTTGGGGCCGCACTTGGGGCAAGTCACTATGCGAGGATATAGGAGTTACGAGGAGAAGAAACGGTACTAGACCTAGAGAAACTCCACTGCCCTCAATGGAGTAGAGTCGGAGCCAAACGACAAAGGGAAAGCAGTGACCGAGATGGTATCTCCGTCGGAAGGGAAGAAAGGACGCAAGAAGAAGAAGGAGCTGCATCCGATTGTCTTCGTCAGGAAGGCCTTAGGATAAGATTAATAGTTAAGGATCATGTTATTAGTTTAGGATATTGTGAGTGTTTTGAGTCAAGGATTACCTAAGTGATGAACTAGTATGTAACTCAGCTTATTTTGGAACATGCCCTACTATTAAGGATATGTAAGAATGAAACTTTGTGAGAATTGCGAAAGTTCTTTTGATGTAATGCAAAGAACTCTTTTGAGTTTAAATCCAAATCATTTTTCATGATAAATGTTTTTGGATGAAAGTAAGTGTTCATTTTAGTAACAACTCGGTTTTCGAAAAAAGATGTTATGTGCAACAAGGACATTCTAGTAACGTTTAAAAAAAATTTGCCTCATTTTTACCACTTTAACAAGTAAAAAGTCAATTATTTTGGTTTACAAAAATCGGGCTATTACAGTGAGAGGGACTGGAACGAGGCAATGTGATATTTTGTATAATGAGCCAGTATGATGTTTTTATTGTGCTACGAGGTAGCAGACAGCTGTCAATGTCTGCGTGGTAAAGGTCCTGTACTCCTGTTAGCTTCCAACTAGGTTTGGGTGGATTACCGAGGAGATGTAGACGTGTGTGCTATCTTCCATGATGCTTTCCCCACATCATTGAAGGACCCGGAATAATAAGACTTAATGATAAGGAAGGAATATGCTTAATAAGATATGATTTTGGAATCTGTTGTAATAAATGATAATCGAGAAGCTTATGAGATGAGTAATCAAAGAATGAGCATGATGTGATATCAAAGTTTATTGAGATATGAAATGTTCTGTGTTATAGGTTGATGAAATATCTCCCTTGTTAAAGATATCTACTATGTTGTTATTATCTGCTATGTGGATCTTTTGATAGCATAAGAAATGATGTTTTATGATCTGTAAATAAATGTTACATGCACATCATGATTAACTGGTTCTATATGTCTTCAGTTATTTGTGTCCATACATGTTTACTATTTGTTAATACTTGGAATCTATCTTCATAAATTATTCTGCGCATTTTCTTCTACCTTGAGTTATCAATAGACTGCTCCGTTACTGTTGACTTCTGGAATGCTGACCTCTCCTATCATGTTGTTGTATCGGGTTACACCGGTATTGCAACGGATAGATGGCCAATCCTGTAGCAAATCTGCACTTTTACTTCGATGAGGCTTCCGCAGTGGACTTCAGCAAGGAGGATTAGAAAACAAGATTAGTAGTAGGTAATTCCCTCGAGCACTGTATCCTTTGCAGCTACCTGGTTGACATTGCTATATCATTGTGTACCCCCGCTTGGTATTTTATTGAGTATGGCTTTTGAGAACAAAAAAAAAGTTTCATGAAACAAGAAAAGAACATGTTTGCTCAAATCAGATTTATGAAATTAAGTTGCAAAGTGTGATGTTAGGTAACATCTCGGTTTGGAACTTGAAGTGTGACGTGTGATATGAGAATGTGATTTTATTACAACTAAGTTAATGAAAGATTTTTGAACTTGAAGGTTCTCATGTCCATGTTACCTTGTAAAAAAAAATTTACCCAAATTTTCACTATACTTTATTAAAGAAATGATATTTTCAAGTTTCCGAAATCGGGGTGTTACAGAATGGTATCAGAGCAATGGTTGTCCTAAGTAGCCTAATGCATGGGCTTACATGCTATGCTTGCGTGCATCTGTCTGTTTGTTAGTATTAGAACTACGATGAGTGGGAATAGAAGTACGAAGTTACGTGAGCGCTCGTTCTGTCTCTATCGCTCTATCTCTCTATCTCTGGAATGCGTCGGGAATTTGTCTACGGTGCGTACAAAGAACCGAGACTAGTGTCATCGTGAGACTTTGTTCTCTGTGACCTGAACTTTCTCTTGTTTGTTGGAGCCCTCTTTGTTGAGAACCCCTTTTGTCTACAATGACTTCTAAACCCCTGACATGAGACCTTGTTTGTTGAAGCTTCTTTTGATATGAACCCTTTTCTTGTGATTATGACAAACTTCCTTTGTAGCCTAGGATGTCTTTCGAAATTGACCATGTTCTGTCAAAGCAATTTGACAAGACTGTGATTGCTAATGAACCCGAAGTTTCATCTCCTGAACTTTGACAAAATGTTTGTCTTCTCCAGAACCTTTGTAACGATTTTAGACCATAAGACCTTATGCCAATCAAGTAGATACTCCTAAGTTATAAGATGGACCGTGAGGTGTTGTTAGGAAAAAGTTACAATGAGGAAGGAGATTAAGGAGTAAATAAGCATGAACGGATGTGATGTATTATGAATGAAGTCGAATAAGAGTACCTCTTAGAACGAACCTTAAGTAAGATAGTGAACTGTATCAAGGGATCAAAACCAAGGAGTTTGATAGCAGCCTAGCCAAAATAGTGGTGGAGATGGTGGCAAAATAGTGGACATCTGAGACAAGTCCGAAAAATTTGAGGACATAAAGGCCCTAGTTGGAGTAGGTGAATGATTGGAGTGAATGTGAACTTGTAATAGCTCTATGAGATTGAATAGATGAGGTGGTGCAATTTACGGACGGAACCCTTAAGTGTTGACCAAAATTAGGTTGAAAAGACTAAGATTTGATGTTTGACAGACGTAAGTGACTGTAAGCTGTGGATTTGAGGATGTCAATAAGAGTTGAGATCATTAATCGGGAGAATAAATCTTTGAATTGGAGGAATTTTAATCGTTTAGAACACGAAGATGAATTATGAAGGGTGGAAAAAGGTTTAGAATACATAAGTTATTTCAATAAATGAGTAAGAGGAGGAGTAAGATGATGTATATTTCCTTAAAATTTAGTGGTTGTTAGGAAAAAGGAAGGGATAATGGAGACCATAGTAATTCAATAAAGGTGAGATATTTGGTTTAGTCGGTGGAATTTAAGACGATACTAAGATAGGTTTGGACAAGGTGATGGGGAGTTGTGTAAGATGAACTAGACTTGGTGAATGTCGGAAATTTTTGTGGTTTTAGTTTCTGTCACATACTTATGGAGAGATGTGATGTATAGGAATATGACCTATCAAAGTTGGGGAGTAAACGGAGATTTTGAGGTTTGGTAGTAACCCATCTAAGTTTGAATCACTAAGAAAGACTGAGTAATAGAGAGACCCTAAGAATAGCGTCCTTGACAAGATTGGCATAAGTATACTATTTCTTCACATGTTGCTCTAATATTGAATTCCCCTTAAGCTTCTGACAACAAAACCATACCGTCTTGTATTCCATTGTATCGGACGACAATGGAATGACCCAAAAGATTACTTGCAGAAGTAATCGATTTGACTCACTCCTGAGAACCTTAAAGGAATAGTGCACGCATATGCGACGACTTGATGGCGACAACGGCTAAAGACTGAAGAAATCACTCCAAGGAGCTACGCACTCTTAGATCATGTAAATTTCGCACATCATTTCTCAAGGACAAGAAATCCTTAAGTTGGGGAGAATGTAACATCCCGTATTTTTCCCTTACATACATAAATGAATTTTTATTAAAATAAATTTTGAGATTTTATTTTATAAAGGATTTTAAGTGAATATTTTATTTGTTTAAGTAACAAGCTATTAATTTTTATAGAGTTTCATAAATAAATATTTCCATGGATAAATAATTTTACTAAGTTTGGACTGTTGCAATTGATCAGAGATATGTTATGATTTTATTATTTTGATTCTTTTGAGAAATGAATTCCTTTATGGACTTTAATTAATTTATTAAACTTTGAAAATTCATATCTTTTTAACCGTAAGTCCGAAAAATTATGATCTTTATATGAAAACGATCGTATTGAAACGTAGAATTTAAAAATGCAAAGTTTAGAATTTTCTGGGTTGATTTAAGAAAAATTATTTTCTGGGCACATTTTATACGAATTTTGAGTATTTAACTTATGAAAAATAGTTAGAGACCTCTATTGAACTTTTCCTTTTGAAAATCCCTTTTTATATATGAAAATATGATTTTAGAAAATTAAATGGGGACTGTATCTATAGCTGAAAAGTACAGTTAATTATTTTTACTTAAAGAGTGTATTTTCGGAGCTTCTCATTATAAATATTAATGTTTCTCTCTTCATAAAAGGAAAACCTAATTTATTAATAATGAAATGGATGTTGATATGATGTGTGTATGAATGCTTGTATGAGGTGTGAATTCTTGAATAATTTGTATCTTAAAATGGTATAGGACTTAAAGTAATTGTGTATGATTGAAATTGAAATGAAATAAAATAAATATGTTTATGCATGTGTGTGTGTATGTGTCGAGCATGCATGAAGGAGGGAGTAGAAACTTGGACCCCAAGTTTAGGAAAATACCATTAAATTCATTTTCTTACTCATTAAGGAATTCCACCAAAATTACTATTTGCATGCAACATTATTAGAGTACCAAAAATGCCCTTAGCTTCTAGCATTTCTAGTTAACATTTTGGTCATTTCATCCCCAAGTCACTCATGCCTATAAATATCCTTTAGTTCCTCATTTTGCATCATTTCATTATTCATTTCCTAAACACTTAGTCTTGGAGCAAAATCAAGCTCCAAGACATAGAGAGAGTGAGTGAGATTCGAGTAAGAGAGAGAGTAAGAAGAAAAAGTGATTTTTGCACTCCAAAAGTGATTTTTTTTCAAGAAGCTAAAGTGATTCTCAAGGATCAAACATGGTTTAGTGCAAGGATCAAAGTTTTAAGGTGGGGATCTTTTCTTCCTTCTTGAAGTTTCATGAAGATCTTGGAGTTTTATTTTTCATTTTAATGTAATCTTGTAAGAAAAATAAAATAGTGGAAGATCATGATACATGTTTAATTTTTATAGCTTATTATGTGATGATTATTGCATGCATGATGGTTAGATGTGTAGATCATGATTTTAAAGCTTAGAAAAATGTGTGCATGTCATTATTTTGAGCTTGATGATTCGGCCATGTTAGAAAAAAAATAGGATCCATGCTTTTTAATTTTATTTGAGTTGATGCATGTTAGTTTTAGGACTATATTTGTTGATTTAAGTGACATGCATGTTATTCTTCAAGGATTTAAAGAATGATCTTGAGTTTTGTTTGATTTAACGTAATGAACTTGAGTTTTTACTTTATGCATGTGAAATTTTTAGTAAAAAAATCTTGTCTTGATGATGATGATGTGTGGTTGTGTTATTATGATAAAAGTTTGCACAAAAACCTTGTCTTTTTGGTTATGATGTTTCGGCCATGATGAAGAAAAGAAGGAAATCATTTTTGATTTTTGGTTAAATCTAAAAGCTTTATGAACATGCATGATGCTTAATGATTGAAAATGAAATTTTATGATGATTAGTTCTTTGAAATTCATGAATGCCATTGTTTATAAATTAGTTTAAAAGTGTTGAACTTTGAAAGGTTGTGATCTTGATTTTATTTAAGGGTAAAGTCTAAAATATTTTTTTAAGGTTGAGAACTTGAAATTTTTATGAAATTAAAGTCTTGATTTTTAGAGCTTGATTTGATTTAAGAAAAACAAGTTACGATTTTGTTGGTTGGATTTGATGCTCACGGTTTTCTAGGCAATTAGGAGAAAATTATTTCATGTTTTACAAGTTGAAATTTTGAATGAAAATATGACCAAAACATGATGCATTTTCGGCCAATGCATTTTGACAAAATTGGGATTTTTGGTCAAAAGTGATTTTGATAATGATAGATTTCTTACAAAATGTCATTTCATGAACGTGAAGAAAAATAAAAATAAATAAAAATGATGTTAGAAAACTTGGTGGAGAAGTTACATGCATGACTATGGTTAGTGTATCATGGTTAGGATGATTGGTTGAGTTTTGACTATGTGTGTGTGACTTTGACTATAAATGATATTTATTTAATTTTATTTGATGAAATAATTTGATTGAATGCGAACCTATTTATGTGATGTATGTGTGATTGTCGTTTGACTTTGTAAGAGAATGAACGAAAGGAATCATAATGAAGGTTGTTTTGGAATTGTTTTAAAGATTTCTTGAAAGTGTTTGGTTTATAAATTTGAATTGGATTTAAAAACATTTGGATATTGGCAATGTGTTTTCAAAAGGTAGCAATGTTTTCAAAGTGTTTTCAAAAGAAAGAGAGCGAGAATGTTTTTGAAGTGAATTTATTAAGAATGATTTTAATGTAAGGGAAAAATGTTTTAGTTTCGAGGGACAAACGAAAAGCGGAAAAAGGGATAGCGGATTGGCATCTTGAGGAGAATGCTTGGAATCCTACACACCAGTTAAGGTGAGAGATGCAGTAGGCCTAAGTCAACGTGATGCCTAGACTCAGTTCTAAACTGAGTATATCAAGTTTGAAATTTTATTAATTGCTATATGCTATGTGCTTACATGATTATATGTATGATTCTTATTACCATGCATTTTAATTTATTTATATATGATCTACTTGGTCTTATAAGCATGTCTAAAATATATCTGTATTACTCTGGAATTCTGGTGATGAGAATAATGTTGATGAGAATTACGAGTAAGAAATATGAGAAGAATTGTGATGTTGTTTAGCAAAAGCTCAAGTGATGGATAGAGACGTGAATCAAATCGATGAAGTGCCGATGGCAAAGAAATGTGATTGTGCAATGTTTGTGACTCGAGGCTCAATGATTTAAGTTGGCTCGCAATGATATCTTGAGGAATGTGGAACCTTGTGCTCTTTGGGGAAGATACTAACTCATCGAAGGGATGTTACGAGGATGAGTCGACCCCAGGTCATTAAAAGACTAAAGATGTAAGAAAACTTTTAAAAGACATTAATTAATGTGGTGAGTATGAGTGCGAAGTAGTGGAGAGGAAGATACCCCGGAGTATCTGCGGATATTCGGGTTGTGATTGCAATAGGGGAGGGCAAGGACGGTGATACGTCAAGAAGCCTCGAGTGCTATTCTTGGCAGAACGAATTCCATATGTGGTACGAGCAGATCGGTTCTATGTCGTGGTAAGTTCTGCACGATCAACTAGAATTAGTACTGTCGCTCCCTATGGCAATTCGAGAACAGTGAGAGGGACTGGAACGAGGCAATGTGATATTTTGTATAATGAGCCAGTATGATGTTTTTATTGTGCTACGAGGTAGCAGACAGCTGTCAATGCCTGCGTGGTAAAGGTCCTGTACTCCTGTTAGCTTCTGACTAGGTTTGGGTGGATTACCGAGGAGATGTAGACGTGTGTGCTATCTTCCATGATGCTTTCCCCACATCATTGAAGGACCCGGAATAATAAGACTTAATGATAAGGAAGGAATATGCTTAATAAGATATGATTTTGGAATCTGTTGTAATAAATGATAATCGAGAAGCTTATGAGATGAGTAATCAAAGAATGAGCATGATGTGATATCAAAGCTTATTGAGATATGAAATGTTCTGTGTTATAGGTTGATGAAATATCTCCCTTGTTAAATATATCTACTATGTTGTTATTATCTGCTATGTGGATCTTTTGATAGCATAAGAAATGATGTTTTATGATCTGTAAATAAATGTTACATGCACATCATGATTAACTGGTGCTATATGTCTTCAGTTATATGTGTCCATACATGTTTACTATTTGTTAATACTTGGAATCTATCTTCATAAATTATTCTGCACATTTTCTTCTACCTTGAGTTATCAATAGACTGCTCCGTTACTGTTGTACTTCTGGAATGCTGACCTCTCTCCTATCATGTTGTCGTATCGGGTTACACCGGTATTGCAACGGATAGATGGCCAATCCTGTAGCAAATCTGCACTTTTACTTCAATGAGACTTCCGCAGTGGACTTCAGCAAGGAGGATTAGAAAACAAGATTAGTAGTAGGTAATTCCCTCGAGCACTGTATCCTTTGCAGCTACCTGGTTGACATTGCTATATCATTGTGTACCCCCGCTTGGTATTTTATTGAGTATGGCTTTTGAGAACAAAAAAAAAGTTTCATGAAACAAGAAAAGAACATGTTTGCTCAAATCAGATTTATGAAATTAAGTTGCAAAGTGTGATGTTAGGTAACATCTCGGTTTGGAACTTGAAGTGTGACGTGTGATATGAGAATGTGATTTTATTACAACTAAGTTAATGAAAGATTTTTGAACTTGAAGGTTCTCATGTCCATGTTACCTTGTAAAAAAAATTTACCCAAATTTTCACTATTACTTTATTAAAGAAATGATATTTTCAAGTTTCCGAAATCGGGGTGTTACATGTGCTAATGCAGCAGGGCAAGGTGATAGCTTATGCATCTAGACAACTCCGACAGCATGAGCAGAATTATACCACTCATGATCTTGAATTTATTAGTTGTTGTGTTTGCTCTAAAAATCTGGAGACATTATCTGTATGGTGCAAGGTTCGAAGTTTTCAGTGATCATAAGAGTCTCAAATATCTCAAAAGGAGCTAAATATGAGACTTTGGAGGTGGATGGAATTTTTGAAAGATTACGACTTTCAACTTCAATACCATCCAGGCAAAGCAAATGTAGTGGTTGATGCTCTGAGTCGTAAGACTTTGCGTGTGAGCAATTTGATGGTAAAGGAGATGCAATTGATGCAAGAATTCAGCAACCTTAATCTAGGTATGCAGGTGAAGGAGAATAGCATTTTCCTAGAAATGTTGCAAGTTACAAATGAGTTTGTAGATTTTATTAAGAAGAGGCAAGCTGATGATGAAGAGCTGCAAAAGCAATTAGTGAGGGTAAGAGAAGGAGTGGAGCCTGACTTCAAGAAGGGTTCCGATGGAATTATCCGCTTCAGAAATAGAGTGTGTATCTCTATGGACTTTGAAGTTAGAAGAATGGTCCTAGAGGAAGCCCACAAGACTAAGCTAAGTCTCCATCCCGGTACCACCAAGATGTATCAAGACTTGAAGAGATTGTTTTGGTGGCCAGGGTTGAAAAAGGATGTGGCGGATTATGTATCCTGATGCTTAGTTTGTCAAAAGGCGAAGATTGAGCACTAGAAACCAGGTGGTTTGCTGAGGTCCTTAGAAATTCCCGAGTGGAAATGGGACAGTGTAGCAATGGATTTCATCTCTGGATTGCCAAGAACCACTTCAGGTTGTGAAGCCATATGGGTAGTTGTTGACAGGCTAACCAAATGTGCTCATTTCATTCCCATGAACATGAAGTACAGTTTGGAGAAGTTGACACAGTTGTACATCAGAGACATAGTCAAATTGCACGGAGTTCCTACCAGCATAATATCTGACCGTGATCCAAGGTTCCTATCCAGATTTTTGCAGAGTCTTCAACAGGCACTTGGTACTAAGCTGAAGTTCAGTACATCTTACCATCCGCAAACTGATGGGCAAACCGAGGGAACTATCCAGTCCCTTGAAGATTTGGTGCTGACTTGTGTGCTTGAGAAATCGGGTAATTGAGAAACACTCTTGCCATTGGTAGAATTCACATACAATAATAGTTTTCACTCCAGTATCGGAATGGCTCCTTTTGAAGCACTCTATGGTAGGAAATGTAGAACACCTCTCTGTTGGTTTCATATTGGCGAGAATTTGTTAATTGGTCCAGATATGGTTCAGGAGACCACTGAAAAGATCAGAATGATCAAGGACCAAATGAAGGCATCCCAAGATCGTCAAAAGAGTTATGCTGATAAACGTAGGAAACCCTTGGAGTTTGATGCAGGAGATCATGTGTTCTTGAGGGTAACTCCTACTACAGGTATTGGACGGGCAATCAAGTCCAAAAAGCTAACTCCAAGGTTTGTTGGACCTTATCGGATCTTGGATAAGGTCGGGTCACTAGCTTACAGGATCGCCTTACCTACACACCTATCAAAGTTACATGATGTTTTCCATGTCTCACGACTAAGGAAATACACTAATGACCCTTCACATGTAGTCACAGTTGATGACTTGCCTTTGAGGGAGAATCTGACTTTTGAAGTATTACCAGTCAGAATTGAAGATAGGCGAGTTAAGCAGCTTATAGGCAAGGAAATTTCATTGGTGAAGGTTTTTTGGAACAGAAACAACGTGGAAGAAGCCACTTGGGAGCTAGAGGATAAGATGAAGGAGTCTCATCCACAACTGTTCATTGCTAGCTGAATTTCGAGGACGAAATTCTGGTAAGTGGGAGAGGATTGTAACATCCTAAATTTTAATTCTAAGTATAATAATAAAAATAATGAGTTTGGAATAATAGGAGTAATAAGTTTAAGTCAGGAGTAGGTGAAAAAGAGACATTTTGGTGTTAAAAACAAATAAAAATAAAAGATTTAAAATAAAAGATTTACAACTCTAAACGCAAATTTCACCGTTGGATATGAAGATAAGGATTTTAGGAAGTTGGCCCTCAAATTTGAGCAAGATCCGACGGTTAACGAAAAAGTTATGGCAATTTGAAAGAAAGAAGAAAATAAAAGGAAAATAGAAAAAAAAATAAAAAGGGAAACGACAGTGGCTAATCGATTAGGCCTTCTGCTAATCGATTAGCCCGTGTTCAGCAGCAAAAAAATAAAAGCGCGTGGAGCACGTATTGCTCCATTTCTTCTTCATTAAGCATACCACAAGCTCCCAAAGCAAACCCTAAAGCTCCATAGCTCATGTTCTAAGGTTTTGATCCATCATCCGTGGCACCCACAACCTCAAGCTTCCTTCCTTCCTCTTTCTCATGGTGATGACTCCATAGCCACCAAGCTCCATCATCTCCCTTTTGTTTTCTCTCTCCTCACCTCAAGCCAAGCTCTAGGTAAGTTTGATCAAAATTCCTTCCTCTCCGTCCTCCCATTTGCACAAATCATCATCATTATATCTAACCATTATCATCTCTTTTGTTCATAGTGGATAATGGTTTTCTCTCTCTCTCCTCCATAGCTCAAGAAGCTTTCTATCTCAACACCAAGGCTAAGTAGAAGCAAGCTCTCTCCCTCCCTCTCATTACACACTTGGTAGCTACTTGGGTGAAGTTCAAAAAGGGACTCAAAGGGTTAGGGTTTGGTAAAAGGGACTCAAAGGGTTAGGGTTTGGTACTCTCTTCTCTCTCTACAAGGTCAATGTAAGGAATGGGTGTTACCTTGATTTAGGAGATGGTTTCTAGTTAGTTCATAGTGATGGCTAAGAATGTGTGTGAAGTTATGAGATTGAACCCTAGGATAGCTAATATAGACAAAAGTAGAATATGAAATTAAAGGAATTGAACCCATGATGTTATTAATGGAATTATGTTGATGTGAAATGGTTGTGTGCAATAAAAGAATTGAACCCATGATATTTGTGAATGTATGATGTTGTCGATTTTTATTATACATGTTAAATGAGATGAGATATGTATGTGTTGATATGAAGTGTATGTCTGATACATGATGAATAAAATGAATTAAAGGTAAGAGTATGAATTAAAGCCAATGATTATATGATTGACAAATAAACCATGGAATAAAGGAAAGAATTATAAGTTAAGTTAAAGGAAAGTGCAGCTAAATTGATCATTGGGGACGCAGACACACTAGGTGCCCTGCTAGGTGCCCAAACATCCCATTAGGCCAAACGCCCCATCACGCGCAAATGACACATTAGGTCCAAACGCCTCGTTAAGCCTCGGTGTACCCAATGGATCATTTAGCTACTAAATAAAATAGATTTGAATGTGGAATAGAACTAACGAAAATGAGTTAAACACGTAAAAGAATAAGATAAGAATGAATGAAGTGATAAGCGTTGACCTAACGGGTGATGCCTAATGGGTGCCAAAGTCCCGATGGTTGCCAAAGTCCTAATGGGTGCAAATGTCCTAGCAGGTCCATCAAAATCCTAGTGGTTCAAATAAAAGAAAGGAATGTAAGAAAGAAAAGAAAGAATAATGAAATGGTTTAAAAACATTTAAAATGCGAAGCAAACTAAATAAGGAATGATATGAAAACATAGGAATTGAAATAAGATAAATGAACTAATGTTAATGTTTGGGTGTGAATGAGCATGATGGAATAGCAATGAAAATATGTGTAATATATGCTTATTGTGTTCGACTTAGTACGTGGTTATATCTAGTTAGAAACTGCTTTTCTACTTAATGTTTAATGCTCACCTCCTTACTATTTTTGCACAGGTACTGAGATTGAGCCTGCACAACCTCTAGCCGAGCAGGAGTACTCTCCCTCACAGGGAGAGTAAGTCATTGTAGTTAGGACTTGTTTTATGTCTTGGACATCTTTTGATTTATGATGATGTAGTTTTTGGTACTTATAGAAATTGTAAATATTTATTTTTGGGTTGATCCAGGACCACTTCCTATGGGTAGGAAGTATATTTTTGGGAAACTTAAACAGTTCCAAACTTGTTTATATTCACTACAAACTTACTATGGGTAGGAAGTATATTTTTGGGTAATTAAGGGTAAATAAAATAGGGTGCTACAAACTTACTCAGACTTATTCTACCCCCATGCTACCAACCTTAAGAGTCCTAAATAGTGACATTTCCTACCATAAAAGAGTGTGTTCATAATCAACTCCCTAGTTCCTAATTATTCAATCCCTCAACTACAATTACTAATATTATCAACTAACTTCCCAATCCTATACTTTCCATCTAGTGTCCGTTTCCAACTACCCTAAGGTTCACTCCTATTCTACTCAATCAAGTCCTTACCATCCATATGTCCTAGTTGATCCATTCATTTTCACTTACTCCCTAGGCACGTTTCTTAGGTGTTTCTAACTCACTTTTTAACTATTCCCTTAGCCCAAAAAATCCCAATTATTCTATTATCACCTATTCAAGTTTTTCTCTTAGGCTTTTACTTAGTTCTTACAAACCTAGCAAAACTAGTGATTCACTCACATCTTCATATTACACATTATTTCATAAAAATAAATAAAACATATACAAGCACATAATATCATAATATATTCATTCATTATCATAGTGGGTTCTCTCACCCAAACACTAAATACTTAGTTTCTAACCAAATGCAATGCCCTAAGGTTCATTATTATCCATACTCATCTACTCTTAGTTATCCTTATACTCTATTTAGAACCCACCCCCTATGAAATGGTAATACCACCTCCTTACCTTGAAAGGAGAGAGAGATGGACCCTTAAACCTTGAACTTTCCTCTTCCTTCGTGATCCTCAAGCTTGAGCCTCCTATGTTAGCCTTTGATCCTTGTGAAGATAACCAATAGATGTGTGGGAAGGCTATCCAATGGAGAGCTTGATGGAGGAAGAGGCTTCTCCTTCACTTGTGAGTATGGAGGCATGAGAGAGAAAGTACTTCCATGGTGGGGAGGGTTAGAGAGAGAAATCTAAATGAAGATGATGATGGTGGTGTGGTGGAGCTTGAGCTTGGTGGTGGTGGGTGGCGATGAGTCTTGGATCTTGAGGAGGAAGAGAGAATGAAGAGAGAGAGAGAGAGTGTGTTTTGTGTTATGGAGAATGGGAGTGATTTTTGTTATGTTTTGGTGTGGTGTGGGTGCCAAGCTTCTTCAAGAAGCTTGCCCTAAAAAGGGCAATTCGTGGCCCCCTAGGCTCTATATTTTTTCGCGTCAGACCCACTAGTAGTCGATTACCTTCCAAAGTAATTGATTACCCATTGATTTTCCTTTATTATTTTTCCTCACAGGAACCAGATTATCGATTACCTTTTCTAAAGTAATCGATTAGTTCCTAAAAATCCATTTTAGGGTTCCCCACAGCCAGCAGGTAATCGATTACTTTCCTCAAAGTAATCGATTACTTAGCTAGTTTTTCACCCCTTGCATTTCAGAATGACATAACTCATTCGTTAGCCGTCGGATCTTTCTCAAATTTGAAAGCAAGCTTTATAAGACTCCCAACTTCACATCCAACGGTGAAATTTGCACTTTAAGCTATAAATATTTTATTCTTAATTTTCTATTGTTAGATGCTTCTTTTGCTAAAATATCCTATTCAACCCCTATTTATATCTTGTCATTACCGTTATTATTATTTTAATCTTATTATTATTCTAATTATTCTTGAAATTAAAATTCGGGATGTTACATAAGGCTTTTTGGAAAGTAAGCTCCTCGAAAGGTTAAGGCTTGCATGGCAACGTAACTCTTTTGGGACCGTTTGCCAACTAAAGATAATTATTGATAAAGAGAAATGTTACTCTGAATGCTTCCTACGACTTCTGTGGTAATAGTAATGAAGACTCCTTTCATCTTTTTGTCCCTTGGTCGATTTCTTCTCTTCTTTGGGCTCAAATATTTTTGTGGTTAGAATCAACTCAATTGCATGTGATTTCAATGTTAGTCCTTTGAGCAATTTAGTTATCTGTGTCAAAACTTGAATCTCCATAGCTGAATCTTCTAGAATTCTATAGAAGAAATAAGATGTAATCTGAAAGAGAAAGAACTTGAGAGAAATATAGATCAGAAATATCAAGTAAAAGCAAAGTGATTTTCATTAACTAACTATGTGAATGAATTAGAAGTATATATACTGTTCAGAGAATCAATCACAACCACCAATCTATAACTAACTAGCTACTGAATGTATGGCTGTGAATAGAAGTTACAACTAACTACTAAACTAGCTAAACTAACTTAATTTTAAGTTACATTTCTAACAATCTGTTCAACAATAGTAGAAGCGGAAATGTTGGTCGGATGATTTGGTTGGGTTCTGTTTGATTGTTGTGGCTTTTGGGAAAAGATATGATCTTTAATAATGCTAGATGTGATAGTACTTTTCTCTTAGATATTAAAAACGTTAGGACCTGACATTGGTTTATTACGGAAGGAGTGTTCCTTTCTCTAATTGGTGCTTAAGTCCTATGTCTTGTATTTCTCTTATTTTCCATATGTAAGGTCATCTCTTGTATATGGGTTAGAGTATCCCTAATACTCGATCTTAATACATTTTCTTATAAAAAATTAAACAAATAAAAATTGTTTTAAAGGAATATTTGGTCAATTTAACATAATATTCTAACGAAGTTGACGAAAAATTGATGGTAAAACCAATGATGCAAACAAAAATGAACTTGAGTTACTAATTTGAGACAAAAATTTAAAAAATCAATGTGAGACAAACAATCAACTTATAGGACCAAATGAACAATTTTAATTTACATAAATACATTTAGTACTCGCTCAATTTGTAGACGATCTTTTTTAATTATTGTAAAGTAAAGTAACCAATGTAACGGGAACAAGATTAAAGAAAAGGCTTAATTACAAGCCAAATTCTAGAAATTTAGATTCTCAAATCAGTTTTGTGCGATTTCTTCAAACTCGATTTTATTAATTATTAGCACTTAATCACTACTAAGTTTGAACCACTATTAAAAGTATCTAATGGATAAAATTTGTGATTGAAAGATGCTGAATTAAAGAAATAAGAGAATCCAAATTCTACATACAAATTCTATCCTCTTCTTTGTTTTGTTTTTTAACGGAACAAATTTTGGGAGAATAATTCTTATAAAAAAAATAAAAGTTTTGGGAGAATAATACTTTTACATTTATAGTTTTGTACTTTTGCTAACCCTTGATTTCATCTCCCCCTGGATTGAAGATTCTTCCCTAACAGGATGAGCATGCACCGTTTACCAACATCTACAAGGGAAGTTTTCACTTTTCACCTTTGGAGGTTCTTTCAGGCTCCAAAGTTTTACATACAGCTTTAATTTTGCTTGAATATTCTTAGTTTTGAAGGGTTTTTTCCTTCTTAATTTTTCCTTTCTATGGGCACTAATAAATTGTCATAAGTATTAATGCAATGTTTGAGTTGTGCAAGGTTGCAGCTGGCAGTGATCCGTGTAAGGTTTTTAGAGATTAGTAATTAGTAATTAATAATGACCAAATATGTCACTTGTGTACGTGTTTTTTATTCTACTTCTGAGTTGGAATTATGATCTCAATACAATTTCGCTGTGATTAAATTCTCTTCAAATAAAATTCTTTTTGCTCCCTAAAAAACAACCAATTCATTGTACCGTCCACAAAATTGCGTGCATATTTTATTTCATACGTATTTAAATATTTAATAGGTTCCTTTTCTGTATTTTTCCTGCTATTTTATTTGCGTGCAACTTCTTTGATAGTGCTAGTGTTGCTTTGTATGAAGGCGACATAATACTATTAATACTTTTTTGCGTTATTGCGGTTTATTTTTTAATGTAGACCAAATCTTATGAGATCCATACCAGTTCCGAATTTATTAATATTAAATACATAATTACATAATACATGTATATTATTTTTTTTGGTGTTAAACCAAGAGGTATTCTTATTTTACGGATAAAAAATTTATATGTGATTGCACTTTTCAACGAGTATTGTTTTTAAGGATCAAATTTTGGCGGTTGATTTTGCATGATATCTGAGTAGCCAACGAAATTTTACACCACTAAAACAACTCTTCGTTAATATAATACATATTTCTTTTTTGATACAAACAGATTTTATTTGATTAAATGATATAGGAATATATTAAAGAGACATATCCTAGCTCATGATCTTTGAATTTTGATGAATATATCGTGGTTTAATTATTTTTTAATTGAAGATACGGCAAGAGCTAATACTCAATCGATTATTTTATTCAATTAAATTTGTCCCGGAATCGAAAAACTTGGTAGTGACAAATGAGATGACTCTTTCTATTGCAATACTTTACGTGGGAAATTTACCTGAATAATCCTTCCTTTTATTATAAAAAATGTCTTAATCTTGTTTTCTCATTTATCCATTTTGAAATGGTGCATTCTCATTAAAAGTTGGAGTTTCCTGCCAACAGAGACATCCACCTGTCCTCTTTTCAATTTTACATCTTGAAAATCAAGTTCCCTTATAATTGCTACAAGTTACATTTGGTTATATATTTTGAAATTGAACTCTTACAACAATTGCAAGTCCCAAATGAGACCTGTGATTACTATAATAACAGTTGCAGGAAACAACAGTTTCTATAACCTCACCAAAAACCAAACTCCCATTCCCATATATCTAAAACTTGATTTCAGATCACTCACCCTCTTTTTCTCTCTATCTGTTTTTCTTTCACACATCATCTCAGTGCCTCACCGAGAAGGGATCATTCTTCTTCTTCTCATTCTTCTCTTTCTTATCTTTGCGGAAAGGCCATAAGAGGAAGTTCCAAGATGAATTCGAAGAGCAGTTCCAGATCAACAGCTTTGATGTCTTATTCTCCGACATTGCCGAATAGGTTTCCATCCTCAAATACACTTTATCATGGAATGAGTATCACCACGCTATCGCTAAATGTGCCACTCGCATCCAAATACCAGTGCTTAAATTCAGTAATGCAGTAAGTAAATCATGGAGATTGATTTTCGGATTTACTTTGGCTTAGTGTTGATTAAAAAATTTTGAATATGAAATCGTTTGTCACTTGAAAATGGAAATGTATGAATTTGTTTGAGCGTTATCTTGCTAGAACTGTTTTTTTTAAATATGTTTACTTTAATTTTTAATTTTTTTTTTGAAGTTTAATGTGAAATTTTTAAGAAAAACCCATTTCAAGTATTTTTTTTTATTTGCTAGGAAAATAGCTTTTGAGTTTTGTCAATTATTTTTCTCCCACAGAGAATTTGCATGCATTCCTTTTGGAAATGAGGGGGATTTCTAGATAAGTTAATTTCTTTTGCTTCAAATGCAAATACTATCTTTTTCATTGCTTTGAATTTTTAAATACTCATCTTTTTCCTACATGACTGAACAACTTCATTAGAAAACACGTCAGTAGTAAACTCTACATGGAGGAAAGAGGCTATTTCTTATGTCAATTAGATTTGGAAAAAAAAGGAATAGACAGCTATCAAACAATTAAGTTAAATGAGTATATAATTGCTTGGGTCACCCAAACGTGGATACAAATCACTCACCTCAAGGACTTTTTGATCACATAGAGAGAGTGCCTCCTGCAAAAGAAATAAGGTCTTGAATTCTCAAATTAATTGTACAAAAAAACGAAGAAAATATAATTTAATTCTAGAGTTTAATCATTTCCAAAAAGAAAATAAATCTAAACTAAGAAATGTAAGTTTCATGATGAATGTTTTGATAATGACAAAGTGTTTTGAACAAGCTATCATGTGTTGATCAAGTTCAAGTTCAACAAGCAACAACAAACATCAAGAGAAGAGAGAAAGCAAGCTCATGAATACTTAGTTTGAGTGTAATTGTATTTGTTTTATCTTTTGCCTCTCAAGCTTCATAGGTCTTTTATTTGATGAGTTTGGTTAGAGTATCTTAGAGGGTAGTGAATCTCATTCATAAGTCATGATTAAATCATAATTTGAGTTTTCACTTAACCTAGAATCAATAGGTGGCTTAAAGGTTTTAAAGGAAAGGTTTGGTTTTGAGAAAACAAGTTTTAAACAAGTGTCAGACATGTTTAATCGATTAAGAACATATTTAATCGATTACTACTCGATTAAGCTGAGATTTAATCGATTAAACACTGCTGATCTGATTTTTTAAAATACGATTTTCACTTCTCAAAATCAGTTTTCAAGTGCTACAACTTTTGGGTATTCTATATAAACCTATTCCTAATCTTTGTGATTAGTTAGAACACTTTCATAATCAATTTTACAAGAATCAAGTCATTCTATTCTCTCTCAATTTCAAAAATCAAAGCTTTCATATTTTCATATTCTTTGATCAAGAACCTTTGAATCTCTTATTGTGAGTTGTCATAGCTATTGATAGAGATTCATAGGAGTGTTATTGTGTTTTCTATTGAGTTGTAATCTTTGCAAGAAGGCAAGCCAACTACAACAAACAAGAAGCCTTGGTGTGTCGATTATCATCAAGCAAATCTCATTGGAGAAGAAGAAAGTCTTGATTGTGAATCAAGCAAAGTGAAGCCTTGGTGTGTGGATTATCATCAAGCAAAGAAGACTTGTTGTGTCGATTATCAACAAGGGGTAGAGGTTAGATTAGAGAGAAGATCAATAGGATTACAAGGCAAGGGTGTGGTATCTCTTGTAGGCTAGCAAGAAGGGAGTCTTGTGAGGCATTTACTTGTAATTTGAGAACTCTAATTCCTCATAGTGAAGAATCTCTCTTGGTTGAAGAGGGGACTGGATGTAGCTTTCAAGTGGATGAAAGTGAACCAGGATAAATCACTGTGTCGTATCTCTAAACCCTTAACTCTTTACATTCAAGTCATTGATTGCGTTCTTGGTTGAAAACCTAGAAAAGAGTGATTTTCATAATTGATTGAATTGAATCTTTATTGTTCAAGTTGATAAAGGGAAAATCATTTTCATAACTAGGATAATCAATAAGAATATAGGTGTTAATTGTTTCCGCTGAATCTCTGGTTATACGTGTTGATTGATTGATTTTCGTATTCGATTGAAAAGTGAATTTTCAGTTTCTGATAGTTTTAATCGATTAAGTGTTCGTTTAATCGATTAAGGACTTTTGAACTTTCAGGTTTAATTGATTAAATTGCATGTTAATCGATTAAATTTCAGTTTAATCGATTAAGTGCTGTAGAATTTGCAAAAATCATTTGTTTTGATTGTTTCGATTTGTTTCGTTCGAAAATCTTTCAAGGATTCTTTTACACCTATTCAACCCCCCCTTCTAGGTGTGTTCCTAGTGTTCCTTAGTTGTTTCAACCACCAATTGCGGTTTCTTCAAGAAAGAGAGGAGTCCATGTGTGAAGCTTGAAGCTTCATGAATTATCAGTCACAATAACATAAAAAGAAGCAAAAATTCTGCTCAAAACTTTCAAGTTAAACAGGGTAGAGATGCTAAGTGTAACACCCTATAATTAATTACCCTTAATTCCCTTATATTAAAAATACGAGCTTGAAAATTCCTTTTTAATTTATGAAAATCAACCGTCAAACGGACGGAGTTTCGTTTGTTTTTCGGACTTTTCTAAATTTTCAACCTGATAAACACATTCATATAATATCAACAGTAGCCAGCAGGGCTCAAATATATGTATATATGCATCATATAGTGGCCCCAAAGGCTCGAAAGTAAAACATCAGTAACAATTTGTCAGAGTGCCAGCAAAAAGGATAAGTATGTAAATGAAGAAGTCATAACATCAACTATGCCCAAAATGAAACTATCCTAAGTCTCAGTTAAAAAGTAAATACAGCACATATACATCAAAAGAATGTGGAGGATTAGGTCAGTAAATGCATCTAAATCCCATAACCCTACTCTCCCTGTGAGGGAGAGTAATCCTGCTCGGTCGGACCTGGTGTATACTCCGAATCAGTGCCTGAAAAATGGTAAGGAGGTGAGTATTACACAATAAAATAGGGAAGCAGTTTCTATCATGCTATACTGAACCACCAAGCCAAACACATATAATCATTTAGCGCATATAAATCAATTAAGCATTCCCAAACAATTTAAATAATTCCATTTCAATAATAAAGTTAATTCGTTATAGCTTTAGTTTCCATGTTTCATACTTTTCCAATTCATCCCAGAATTACATACTAGTCATACTCTTGCATAAGACCACAATCCACTTTTTATCACATACTCTTTGCGTTTTTGTAAAGACTTTTAGAAATTATTACGTGGATTTTCATCATTGCGTACAGTCTCCTTCGGACAACGTCTTACAGCAGCGCATCAAGTGCGTCTTACGCGGTCTATGCGTACAGTCTCCTACGGACAACGTCTTACAAGACCTGGATTCCACAATCGGAAGGTGCATCCATCATTGCGTACAGTCTCCTTCGGACAACGTCTTACAGCAGCGCATCAAGTGCATCTTACGCGATCTATGCGTACAGTCTCCTACGGACAACGTCTTACAAGATCTGGAGAGGTACAATCCAATTATATCATTAATTAATATATGGTGTATGTGTCCATAATTGCGTACAGTCTCCTTCGGACAACGTCTTACAGCAGCGCATCAAGTGCGTCTTACGCGATCAATGCGTACAGTCTCCTACGGACAACGTCTTACAAGATCTGGATCACACACTCTTTGTCCTTTAAGTCTTTGAATTACATTTTCATTTGTTTCATTTGTTGTCAATCTCATGGGTTTCATCAATTTAATCATGCCATTATATTTTCACTTTCCAAAGAGTCATACATATCTATTCCAATCAACATATTCATTATCATTCATAAGTTTCAGGCTCAACATAATTTGGCACAATATTAACCACTTAATCAAATATCATAGTCTCATTTAAGTCCAACATAACATATCACTACACTTTTATGCATAATCACAATTTAACATATTATTAACTACCCTAGGGTTCTTTGTCCTACTAACACATATCTCCTAGCACCCAATATATACACAATATAACCTACCCCCTAGAGTATGGTAGCACAAACCTCCTTACCTCAAGTTCTTAGAGATAGAAGGATTTTGTGCTTGGTACACACTTGAATATTAGCCACAACTCAAAGAAGAGGGAGGAACCTAAAATCAATAGAATAAAGAGTCAAATTATTAAGCTTTGCCCAAGAACTTGACGGAAATTCACAAACCAAACTAGAGTTTCCTAGGTTGAAGATTGAAACTTCATGGGAGCAAGAGGGAGAGGGAGGAATTCGAATTTTTGGGGAGAAAAAGAGGAAAACTCAAACAAAATCACTTACTTGGAGCAACAAGGAAGGACTTGATGATGGACTTGGTGTGATTCACTTGAGAATTGATTGATTAGAGTAAAATAAATTTTGTGCCCTAGGAGAGAGAAGAGAGAGAAACGAACTTGGGGAAAGAAAATACGTGTGGTTGCTTTTATTTTTTTCATCAGCAGACTGGGTTAATCGATTAACAGCCCCAGTTAATCGATTAACCCCTTGAAAATTGGCCAAACTCAACAGTGAGCCTTACTCGATTAATTTTTTGCACCCCTTCTGGCATTAATCGATTAGCTAGTGGTTAATCGATTAATTTTTGCACCACGTTCAGGCATTAATCGATTAACCCATAGATTAATCGATTAATGTGTTGAATCAAGCATTTCTCCATACTTTGAAATGCCATAACTTCTTCGTTACCCGTTGGATCTTCCTCAAATTTTAAATCAAGCTTCCTCACATATTCTACCTCACATCCAACGGTGGAATTTATGTTTTGAGCTACAAATCTTGTTATTCTAAATTCCCTAAGTTTCTATGTTTAAACCTAAGATTTACATGCACACTTGACCAAGTTTCTAACTTATACCCTCATTTCTTCTACCCTAAGACCAACACAACATAGATTTCACTATAAATTAAGTTTGGGATGTTACAATCCTCTCCCACTTACCCGAATTTCGTCCTCGAAATTCAGTTGTCGTCAAACAAGTGTGGATGAGATTGTCTGATCTTGCTTTCCAACTCCCAAGTAGCTTCCTCCACATTGTTCCTGCTCCATATGACTTTTACCAAGCTAATCTCCTTGCCTCTTAACTGTCTCACTTGCCTATCTTCAATCCTCACTGGCAACACCTCAAAAGTCAAATTCTCCTTCAAGGGCAAATCATCCAATGTGACCACATGAGTAGGATCATGAATGTATTTCCTTAGCTGTGAGACATGAAATACATCATGAAGCCTAGCTAAGTGAGGGAGCATAGAAATCGTGTAAGCTACCGGGCCAACATTCTCCAAAATCTCATAAGGTCCAACAAACCGAGGAGTTAGTTTCTTGGACTTAATTGCTCTACCGATCCCTGTAACAGGAGACACTCTTAGAAACACATGATCCCCAACATCAAATTCCAAGGGTCTCCTTCGCCTATCAGCATAATTCTTCTGCCGATCCTGGGAAGTTTTCATCTTGTTCTTGATCATTGTGATCTTCTCCGTTGTTTCTTTCACAATATCAGGACCTGTCAACAGATTCTCTCCTATTTGGAACCAACACAGAGGCGTCCTACATTTTCTGCCGTAGAGAGCCTCGAATGGTGCCATACCAATACTGGAATGGAAGATGTTATTATAAGTAAACCCCATCAACTGCAGTAACTGCTCCCAACTACCATCCTGCTCCAGAACACATGCTCTCAACAAGTCCTCCAGTGTCTGGATAGTACGCTCAGATTGTCCGTCTGTCTGCGTATGATAAGCCGTACTAAATTTGAGCTTAGTACCCAATGCCTGCTGAAGACTCTGCCAAAATCTAGACAAAAATCTCGGATCATGGTCGGATACTATACTGGTGGGAACACCATGTAGCTTCACTATGTCTCTGATATACAACTGAGTCAACTTCTCCAGAGTGTACTTCTTGTGAATAGGGATAAAATGAGCACACTATGTGAGACCGCCACAACCACCCAAACTGCATCACATCCTGTAGTAGTCCTAGGTAGACCCGTCACAAAGTCCATAGCTATACTATCCCATTTCCACTCCGGGATATCAAGTGATCGCAACGGACCACCCGGCTTTTGATGCTCAATCTTAACTATCTGACAAGTTAGACAATGAGATACGTGATCTGCTACATCGTTTTTCAACTTTGGCCACCAATAAATCTTCTTCAAATCTTGGTACATCTTTGTTGCACCGGGATGGAAATTCATTTTGGTTCGATGTGCTTCCCATAGGATATCCCTTCTAACTTCAAAGTCCATAGGAACACATATCCGGCCCCTAAACCGGATAATGCCATCCGAACCCTTAACAAAGTCGGGCTCTTCATTGCCCGATGCCCCTTCCAACAGCTTTTGTAGTTCTGCATCATTAGCTTGTCTTTCTCTAATAAGACCAATCAAGTCATTAGTAACCTGCAACATCTCTAGAACAATGCTCTTCTCTTTCACTTGCATATTCAAGTTGAGGTCACTGAATTCTTGTATTAGCTGCATCTCCTTTACCATCAAATTGCTAACATGCAAAGTCTTGCGACTTAGTGCATCAGCCACTACAATAAGCCTTGCCCAGATGATACTGGAGATTGAAATCATAGTCCTTCAAAAACTCCATCCACCTCCTCTGTCTCATATTCAACTCCTTTTGATCGAAGAGATAGCGAAGGCTTTTATGATCGCTAAAGACTTCAAACTTTGAACCATATAGATAATGCCTCCAAATTTTCAAAGCAAAGACTACTGCTGCCAACTCAAGATCATGAGTGGGATAGTTTTGCTCATGCTGCCTCAACTGCCTGGATGCATAGGCTATGACTTGTCCTTGCTGCATCAGCACACAACCCAACCCTTGTTTTGAAGCATCACAATACACTACAAAGGATTGAGTCGGATCCGGCAAAATCAACACCGGGGAACTAGCCAATCGCCTCTTCAACTCCTGGAAGCTACCTTCACATTCTGGGGACCATTCAAACGGAACACCTTTCCGCGTAAGAGTAGTCAAAGGAAGGGCTAGTTTATAAAATCCTTCAATGAACCTCCTATAATACCCAGCCATACCAAGGAAGCTTCTGATCTCAGTAATGGACTTGAGTCTCTCCCACTTAAGCACCGCTTCCACCTTAGAAGGGTCAACAGCAACACCCTTCTCAGAAATCACATGCCCCAGAAAATGCACCTCATTCAACCAAAAACTACATTTAGAAAACTTTGCATAAAGATGCTTATCTTTGAGAACTTGGAGCACCGTTCTCAAATGCTCTTCATGCTCCTTCGGGCTCTTAGAGTAGATAAGAATGTCATCAATGAACACAATGACGAATGAGTCTAAGTACGGCCTGAAGATCCTGTTCATATAATCCATGAAGATGGCATGAGTGTTCGTGAGACCAAAAGGCATCACCACATATTCGAAATGCCCATACCGAGTTCTAAAAGCAGTTTTGGGATTGTCCCCCTCTCGGATACGGATTTGATGGTATCCAAATCGGAGGTCAATTTTTGAGAAAACTGCAGCTCCCCTAAGCTGATCCAACAAATCATCGATGCGTGGGAGCGGATATTTATTCTTTACCGTCACCGCATTCAACTGCCGGTAATCAGTGCACATACGAACACTTCCATCCTTCTTTTTAACAAAGAGGATAGGAGCTCCCCATGGGGAAACACTTGGCCTTATGAACCCCTTAGCCAAAAGCTCCTCCAACTGCTTCTTCAACTCTTCCAACTCTGGAGGGGCCATTCTATAAGGCGCTTTACATATGGGTCGGCACCAGGCATAAGATCAATGCCAAATTCTACTTCTCTGGCTGGAGGTAATCCGGGAATTTCAGCAGGAAAAACATCCGGAAACTCACAAACCATTGGGATTCTACGGATATCTGATGCTTCCTCATCATCCAAACCCAACACCGAGACTTGACAGAAGATTACTGACTTCTGACTACAATCAAGAAGGACACGGTTCTGGGACATCCAGTCCATGCCTAGAATGATATCCAGCTTGGTTAAGGGCAAACATATTAGATTCACTTTGAATTCCCGCTCCAATAATCGGAGTGGGCAATCCAAACACATCAAGGATGTAACCACAGCTGAATTAGTAGGGGTAGACACAAACAACTTGAAAGGCATCTCAACCGCAGATAGTTTTAATCTTTCCATGCAATTGACAGAAATAAAAGAGTGTGTAGCTCCATAGTCAAAGATAATACCACATGCAATATCATTTATATGGCCAATACCTCAAATCAGCTCATCAGCCTCAGTCACCTCCTCTTCATCAAGAGTGTATACCTTCCCCTTCTGAAGTGGACGGCCGTCACCAACTCTCTGCGCCCTAGTCACATTTGCTTCCTTCTTAACTGCATTCTTTGGGCAGTTGGTTGCAACATGACCGGGTTGTCCACATTTGAAACAAGTGACATTTGGTTGATTCTGACACAAACTCCAGCATACACCTCTATGTTGCTTGCCACAATGAGCACAAGGCGGAATAGGACCAGATGAACCCCCTATAGGGCCTGCTCTAGGCTGTGGATAAGGTCCTGGTCGCTGCACCGCTCCCTTGCCCCTCATAGGACCACCACTTCTCTGCACAGTCTTGCTTTTATCTTCAGCCATTTTTCTCTTAAGACCCTTCTCATAAGTGCTCGCCATGTTAACCAAACGGGCCAAATTGTCAATATTGTGATATTCACAAGAAAGGCGAATATCAGTCCTGAGTCCAGACTCAAACTTGACGCATTTGCCGTGCTCACTGGCATCCCGATAGTCAGAGAAACGAATAAGATCCTCAAACCTAGCTGCATAATCCCCAACCGACATAGAGCCTTGAGTCAGTTGGAGAAAGGCAATCTCCTTCTCCCTCCTCACGTCTTCAGGGAAATACTTCCCTAAAAAGAGATCCTTGAATACTTCCCAAGAAACAACCGGATTGGCTGCCACCAATCCCCTCCTTTGCTGATCCCACCAATGCTCAGCCTCATTGGTCAGCATGAACTCAGCCAGTCGAACATGCTACTCCATGGGTGGGTGAACAGAGCGGAGGATCTTCTCGATCTCCTGAATCCATCTCTGTGCTCCATCAGGGTCATTTCCACCCTCAAAACGAGGTGGATCATTCTTGCGGAACCTAGCCATCCAGTCAACCTCTACTGGAGCTGGTTGCAGAGCTGCTGCTGCTGCTGCTGTGACAGCTGCCATCTGCTCTCCTTGCTGCTGCTGCATCTGTGACAGATGCTCCAGAATGGCTGCAAGCCCATTGTAACATCCTAAACTTTGATTTAAATGAAATAATTATTAAAAACCTTATAAAAATTGGAAAAAGTGACTTAATGAATTTTTCTAGATAGGTGAGTGGTAATTATAAGTCCTAGGGGTTGCATAGAAGGCAGTTGTGGCTTTGGGCAAAGTCAAGTAAGCGAAATCGGGAGTTAAATCGGCATCTTAGATGTTAGAAATCAACCGAAAAGATAAAATTAGAAATTTATTATAGGAAGCTAAAAAAAATAAATCCCACCGTTGGATATGAAGTTTATGTGGTGAAGAAGCATGTCTAAAAAGTTGGGCTCGATCCGACGGTTAACGAAAAAGTTACGGCGAATCGAAGGTTGGAAACCCTGGAACTCGCCCAGGCGCACCAGCCATGCGCCCAGGCTGGTGCACTGTTCATTGGTGCACCAGACAGTGAAAAACCCGCCCAGGCGAGGCACCAACTCGCCCAGGCGAGGCAAAATCCGCACCACCCGCACCAGCTTGCACATTGGCGCACCAGAAATTCCTCCTGACCGCACCATTTTTCTTTCTGGCGCATCAGCCATGCACCAGCTTGGTGTTGGTGCTGAATCTCCCGCCCAGGCGAGGCACCAGCTCGCCCAGGCGCATCAGATGCACTATGACACGCCAGACTCCACCAGATGCACCAGACGCGTGCGCCAGCTCTCCCTGGTGCACAGCCCTCGCCCAGGCGCGCCAATGATCCGCCCAAGCGCGCGCGACCAGCAGCACCAGATCTGGTGCGTTGGATCTGAACTTGGGCACCAAGTTGCCCAGCCCCAGCCGTCCGATCTTCCTTCTCATGGCATAAAACAAACACCCAACAATAAGAACACCACTCACTCCTCACATTCCATCATCAACATCATCTCTTCACCCATTTTCTCTCCATCTCCAACACACTCCCACCACAAATCCACCATAAACACTTGATCTTGGGCACCCCAAACCCAAAATCAAACACACCCACCAAGTCTTGCACCATGGAAGTTGGATGAGAGCTCATTCCTCCCTTCTCCCTTGATTTACGAATTACTCCCTCCTTCCATTCTTCTTGGTTTTCAATTTCCACCATTGTTGGGGTAAGTCAAACATCATGCCATATATTAATTTCCTTTCCATTCCAACTTTCCTTAGTTCCTTGAAATTGAGTTTAAATCCTTAGGGTTCTTGCACTCATGAATTTATAGGACTTTGTTTCATGCCTCCAATCAAAACCAAGTCAAGGGCAAGGAACTCACATACCAAGGATCAAGAAGCTAGAGCTTGAATTCATCATCACCTCTTAAGAAGGTAAGAGGGTTTGTATTACCTTAGCTTAGGAAGTAGATTCTCTTTAGTTATAGTGATGGCTAGGGGTAGAGAGGGAGTATAGCATAAAAACCTTAGGGTATTTGATAATGAAAATAAAGGAAGTAATTAGTGGAGTATAGAAAGAGTAACTAGTGAGATTTGTGAGAACAAATGCATGAATAATAGTAGATAGGAAGTGAATAATAGACAAAGTAGATATATATAATTAGAGAGTAATGAGAATAACTGGATGACAAAACATTAGGAAATTATAAAGGAACTAAGAGTGAATAATAGAACGAAAATAATTAGAGACTCGTTGTAAGCTTGAAAAGACATGGAAATTGTGGAAGGAATAAAATGTTATATTATTGGGATAACCAAGAGATAGGTAAAGAAAAGGGAAAGTGTTAGTGATAGACTTGTTTTAATTTAGGAGTACGAGGTGCAATAATTAAGGAAAATATAGAGATAAGTATGCTAAGTAAAAAGGATAATTGTTGTAGATAATGATTTGAGTTGAATAATGGAATTGAAAGGAAATTAGATAATAAATGGATTAGTAATGAGTGTAATAATTGGACAATGGGAAATTATATTGTTAATGTGAGAAAGGACCACCTATTTAGATGTGGGTATAGGAATGTGAAAGGTGAGTTTAGGTATGAATGACCCCTCCCAAAGGGAGTGCGACAATACTAACGATTAGGATGGACCCTTCCAAATGGAAGTGCGGATAGGGGTAAATTCATAGGATCCTCCCTAAGTGGAGTGCAAATATATATACATATATATGGACCCTCCATAACGGAGCGTGTATAGATTAGGTTCGACCCTCCATAACGGAGCGTGTATAGATTAGGTTCGACCCTCCATAATGGAGCGTGTATAGATTAGGTTCGACCCTCCATAATGGAGCGTGAATAGATTAGGATGGACCCTCCATAATGGAGCGTGTATAGATTAGGTTCGACCCTCCATAACGGAGCGTGTGTAGAGTAGGACCCTCCACAATAGAGTGTGAATTTTAGACCCTCCCGTAGGGAGTGTGACTAGGTATGTTATGGATCCGCCATTATGGCGTGCATAAACATAATTAGGACCCGCCCTTGTGGTGTGCGATCAATGGAAATAATACCCACCGAAAGGTGCGCGAAAGAATGAAATGGAAAGATTAGAAAGGCATAGGGAAATCATGTAACTGAAATCATAGGGAAAAGTTGAGCTGTATAAAAGGAAAGTGAGGTAGTATGTGATTTGTATAGTATGGAGTAGGGTAGGACCTTGGTTTATTACTATGCTTTCGTATAAGCTATATTTCTAAGTTCTGTGTAATGCTACCCTTCTTGATATACTTTTACAGGTACCGAGGCGGAGCATGCACTAGTCGTGGCCGAGCAGGAGCACACTCCACAACGTGGAGTGTGAACGTTAGGGGGTGATATTATATTGGTCCAAGAAGTTAACTTTGGCTTTTCATGTATATAAATATTATGTAATACCTTTTGGGGAAATTAAACTATTTTATAACTTGATTATTATCGTTTTGGAGACTATGTACTCGAATGTAATGAACTGATTTGCATTTTGCCCTGCTGGCATACTGCTGATTATATGAAAATATTTATCACAGGTTTTCAAGGCGAACTCTTATTTTTGGGATATCCATAAAACAAAGGAAACTCTGTCCGATTTGACAGAGATTTTTACAAGCTAAAAAGGTTTTAAAAAGAAATTTTCAAGTCACTAAATAAATCGGGGTAGTTAGAATATTATTTAAGATAGGGTGTTACACCCATCATTGGCAACCCTTCTTCCAGCCATACTGCTTAGCCAAAGAGAACAGACCAGTAAGACTTTAACTACTAAAAGTATACATAATACTATAATCATACTACTAAATTCCTAAACTTTTACTATGAGCATCCATTACTCGCTAGGTGAGTAATCATGTGGAGTTTGCATAACTCCAAGGCCGAGGAGAAACTGCTCTGATACCATAAATGTAACACCCTATAATTAATTACCCTTAATTCCCTTATATTAAAAATACGAGCTTGAAAATTTCTTTTTAATTTATGAAAATCAACCGTCAAACGGATGGCGTTTCGTTTGTTTTTCGGACTTTTCTAAATTTTCAACCTGATAAACACATTCATATAATATCAACAGTAGCCAGCATGGCTCAAATATAAGTATATATGCATCATATAGTGGCCCCAAGGGCTCGAAAGTAAAACATCAGTAACAATTTGTCAGAGTGCCAGCAAAAAGGATAAGTATGTAAATGAAGAAGACATGACATCAACTATGCCCAAAATGAAACTATCCTAAGCCTCACTCAAAAAGTAAATACAGCACATATACATCAAAAGAATGTGGAGGCTTAGGTCAGTAAATGCATCTAAATCCCATAACCCTACTCTCCCTGTGAGGGAGAGTAATCCTGCTCGGCCGGACCTGGTGTATACTCTGACTCAGTGCCTGAAAAATGGTAAGGAGGTGAGTATTACACAATAAAATAGGGAAGCAATTTCTATCATGCTATACTGAACCACCAAGCCAAACACATATAATCATTTAGTGCATATAAATCAATTAAGCATTCCCAAACAATTTAATTAATTCCATTTCAATAATAAAGTTAATTCGTTATAGCTTTAGTTTCCATGTTTCATACTTTTCTAATTCATCCCAGAATTACATACTAGTCATACTCTTGCATAAGACCACAATCCACTTTTTATCACATACTCTTTGCGTTTTTGTAAAGACTTTTAGAAATTATTACGTGGATTTCCATCATTGCGTACAGTCTCCTTCGGACAACGTCTTACAGCAGCGCATCAAGTTCGTCTTACGTGGTCTATGCGTACAGTCTCCTACGGACAACGTCTTACAAGACCTGGATTCCACAATCGGAAGGTGCATCCATCATTGCGTACAGTCTCCTTCGGACAACGTCTTACAGCAGCGCATCAAGTGCGTCTTACGCGATCTATGCGTACAGTCTCCTACGGACAACGTCTTACAAGATCTGGAGAGGCACGATCCAATTATATCATTTATTAATATATGGTGTATGTGTCCATAATTGCGTACAGTCTCCTTCGGACAACGTCTTACAGCAGCGCATCAAGTGCGTCTTACGCGATCAATGCGTAAAGTCTCCTACAGACAACGTCTTACAAGATCTGGATCACACACTCTTTGTTCTTTAAGTCTTTGAATTAAATTTTCATTTGTTTCATTTGTTGTCAATCTCATGGGTTTCATCAATTTAATCATGCCATTATATTTTGACTTTCCAAATAATCATACATATCTATTCCAATCAACATATTCATTATCATTCATAAGTTTCAGGCTCAACATAATTTGGCACAATATTAACCACTTAATCAAATATCATAGTCTCATTTAAGTCCAACATAACATATCACTACACTTTTATGCATAATCACAATTTAACATATTATTAACTACCCTAGGGTTCTTTGTCCTACTAACACATATCTCCTAGCACCCAATATATACACAATATAACCTACCCCCTAGAGTATGGTAGCACAAACCTCCTTACCTCAAGTTCTTAGAGATAGAAGGATTTTGTGCTTGGTACACACTTGAATATTAGCCACAACTCAAAGAAGAGGGAGGAACCTAAAATCAATAGAATAAAGAGACAAATTATTAAGCTTTGCCCAAGAACTTGACGGAAATTCACGAACCAAACTAGAGTTCCCTAGGTTGAAGATTGAAACTTCATGGGAGCAAGAGGGAGAGGGAGGAATTCGAATTTTTGGGGAGAAAAAGAGGAAAACTCAAACAAAATCACTTACTTGGAGCAACAAGGAAGGACTTGATGATGGACTTGGTGTGATTCACTTGAGAATTGATTGATTAGAGTAAAATAAATTTTGTGCCCTAGGAGAGAGAAGAGAGAGAAACGAACTTGGGGAAAGAAAATACGTGTGGTTGCTTTTATTTTTTTCATCAGCAGACTGGGTTAATCGATTAACAGCCCCAGTTAATCGATTAACCCCTTGAAAATTGGCCAAACTCAACAGTGAGCCTTAATCGATTAATTTTTTGCACCCCTTCTGGCATTAATCGATTAGCTAGTGGCTAATCGATTAATTTTTGCACCACGTTCAGGCATTAATCGATTAACCCATAGATTAATCGATTAATGTGCCGAATCAAGCATTTCTCCATACTTTGAAATGTCATAACTTCTTCGTTACCCGTTGGATCTTCCTAAAATTTTAAAGCAAGCTTCCTCACATATTCTACCTCACATCCAACGGTGGAATTTATGTTTTGAGCTACAAATCTTGTTATTCTAAATTCCCTAAGTTTCTATGTTTAAACCTTGGATTTACATGCACACTTGACCAAGTTTCTAAGTTATACCCTCATTTCTTCTACCCTAAGACCAACACAACATAGATTTCACTATAAATTAAGTTTGGGATGTTACACTAAGAATAGTAAAGAAATTATGTTTGGAAACTCCTTGAAGTATATATCCTACTAAAGGCATGTAACATATCAGACAATGTTATTAAGTGTCATTCATAATATTACAATGAACACAATGGTGTTCAAACTTACATATAGCATTATTGTGCTTCAGGACTATTTGAAAAATATATTTGCAGCAAACCATAGCTCTAATCAACATAGGGAAATTCATTAGGAACTAACCTCTCCCATGTTAAGCACTTCAAGAGCATCTTTATCATTTCCTTGCCTAATAAGACGCTTTCCTTTTGCACGAAACATCGGTCCCGTCATTACTGCCCTGAAAAATGACAGATCAAGCCTCATTTTAACAGTGAAAACATAATATAGGCCTTTAAAGTATCTCTACATAATAGTTATTTCCTTATCAGTTAAATATTTAATGTTTATGCAGTTTAAACTTTAGATTTTGTTAGCTAAACTCATTATTATTTCTTTGTTATTATGCTTTTATATATATGAGGTTAAGGGACCAAGGGAACTGAAGATACCAAGAGTTCTTGAGGTTTTCCATAATTTTAGGATTCTATTTATGTAACTCTTTCACGTTGTCCAAGTATAATGTATGTAATTTCTCCAATCCATAAATGTGTATGCGAGTATTCTTCCTTTTCTTAGTCATATTGTTGTTTACTATTTGTCAATTCATATTTACCTCCTAAATACCACAAAAGATGATGTTAATATTTGTGTCTATTTTTTTCCACAATATTAATGTATGCATTGATTGATAAAATATTGTGTAATGATATGACTGACAATACTAAGTAGAATGTGGTTGAAGCATGACATTTAAAATAAAATTCAAAAAATAATGAAGAAAGTACTACAAGGATCACTACATATGAAAGAAATAGAAACCAATATATATTATTTACTCTTTACTTTTAATATACCCGATAATTGAGAATTTACTTATATATAAAAAGGGTGAAAGTGAGGGGAGTTATTAAAGCATGAAAGAGGGAGAGCCGAGTTATTAATAAATACCAAATATCAATAAATTATTTTAGGTTTAGAAATAAATTTGTACTGATTTAATTCAAGAAATATTATACTTAATGTTCGTAATTGACTACCCCTGAATAAATATTACACCCGTGCAATGCACGAGTTTAAAACTAGTTTATTAATTTGTGAGTACAAGGGAGGGATAGGTTCACACCTGCATATCATAGACAATGTCTATTCTACTTCATCCCTTCCATTTTATTTGGCCCTTTAGGTCTGAGCAAACAAATTTAGAAAGTGTTGATTATTGTAAGTTTTATGTGTACTTTGTCTAAAATGTCCCTATTTAATCCTTATTGAAAATTGTAGTAGTATTAATTTTTATTAGTAAGTGTGTCCATTAATTAATATATATAATGGTTTAGATATGAGAGTGTTAGATCTAGTGTGCATGTGCATGTGGAGATTGTTAGATCTATTGTGCAAGTGCATGGTTTTGATAATGACAAATGTTTTGAACAAGCTTAAGTCTTGGAGAAGCTCACCAAAGAACAACAACCAACTATGATGAAGAGAGAGCAAGCTCTTAGATTCAATGTGTATATTGATTGTAATATCTTTTGTTTTGAGTCTTAAAGTTTGGGTAGAGATTTTAGAGGGTAGTGAATCTCTATCAAGTGCATGATCATATTATAATTTGAGTATTTCACTTAACCTAAATCAGTAGGTGGCTTATTAAAGGTTTTTAAGAAAAGGTTTAGTTTTGAGAAAACAAGTTTTTAATTGAATTTTACAGTGGTTAATCGATTAAATGGAAGGTTAATCAATTAACAGGAAATTTGGATCAGCCTTTAATCGATTAGCACATTTGCTTAATCGATTAGCTGTTGTTCAACAGTGGTTAATCGATTAACCTGATGCCTTAATCGATTAATGTAACACCCTAGTAATAATTACCCTTAAGTACCCATAATATAAAATAGTAGCTTGAAAATTTCTTTTTAAAACTATTTGATTTCTAAAATCTCTGTCAAACCGGACAGAGTTTCCTTTGTTTATTGAGTAAACCAAAGTTTAGATTTCCTGAAACCTGTGCAATGCATATATATATATATATATATATATATATATATATATATATATATATATTCCTTTCATCCAGGGCCAACAGGGCCAAAACATCAATAGTGGAATAACCATCCACATCATCACATAATTACATTAGAGGTCGCAGCAAATAAACAAGTTGTGGAACTATGAAAGTTTCCCAAAATAATGTACTTCCTTTCGAAAGGAAGTAGTCCTGGGTACCCCAAAGATAATTTGCATAACATATACAAAACATATAGACACATATACTATCTCCAATATACCCCAGGACTACACCAAAAATCCCCTAAACTCTCATAAGCTACTCTCCCTGTAAGGGAGAGTGCACCTGCTCGGCCGGGGGTTGTGCAAGCTCAATCTCAGTACCTGTAAAATATAGCAAGAGGGTGAGCATTACACATGAAGTAGGAAGCAGTTTCTAATTAGACATACTAACCCACCAAGTCATACACACTTAGAGATTTAGCACATGTAAGTTCATACAATCATTCCATGTCATATTCATGCAATTTCAATATTCATTTTCTTTCTCTTTGTCCCATTATAATTCAATTATCCAATGATCTTTTCACCATTCAATTTCTCATTTCCATATATTAGTACCACTAGGAATTCGTTGCTCCTGCTAGGGCATTTGTACACCCATTAGGGACTTATACACCCATCAGGACTTTAATCACCCATTAGGCTTCACCCGTTAGGACAATACATGCAATCTTTATCATTGCTTAACACATTTCATAACATATTCACTTTCATCTACTTTATTCCTTTTCACATTTTCCATACTCTTAATTATCGTTGAATTGATCACTTGGGCACATCGACGCCTAACGGGGCGTTTGGACCTAATGGGGCATTTGGCGTGACGGGGCATTTAGCCCTAATGGGGCATTTGATACACCTAGCAGGGGCGACCTAGTGTGCCAATGTCCCAATGATCAATTCAACCATCCATCCCTTTTTAATTCATTTAAATTATACTTTTCCATTTAGCATTGTATTCCACTCAATTCAACATATCAACCAAACATTACTAACATAATACAAACAATTAATTTAATCATATACATCAAGTAGCACATATCCATATTCATTCATATATCACAATTAATCATCCATAAGTCATATCTATCAATATTTATTCACATTCTTGCAATCTTATTGAACATTTTCACTTAGGGCTCATTTATGACAATATCATAATAATTTCAATATGTATTAATTCCTTGGGTTCCTATATAACTCTAAACACATAACCTTAGCAAATCACTATGCACTAACTAGAAAACTAGTCCCTAAACCAAGGTAACACACACCCCTTTACCTCAATAAAGGAGAGAGTGAGAGAACCTCAAGCCCTAGCTTCTAGCACCCAAAACAAAGAGCTCCAAAGGCAATCGAAGGAGGAGAGTGATGATGATCTTCCCTAAGCCATAGAAATGAGGACGATGAAGAGATCGTGACATAAAAACAAGAGGAATTTCGTGTTTCACCAAGAGGTGGGAAGAGAGAGAGAAAAAATTCAAACCAAAGAGAGAGAAATGAAATTAAAAACATGAAAACTTACTTGGAGTGACAAAGATGGGGCTTGATGATGGATTTTGGAGTGATTCACTTGAGGTTTAATGGATTTAGAATGAGAGATTTTGTGCCCTAGAGAGAGAGAGTTCGAATTTTTTGCCAAGAATGAACGTGTGAATCGCTTTTATTTTTTTCTCACAGTACAGCCTTTAATCGATTAGTAATCGATTAAGCACTTTCAAACTTTCTGACCTTAATCGATTACTCTGCAGCTTAATCGATTAAGCTGCTTAGTTTTGCAGCATTCATACTTTGGAAGGCCATAACTTCTTCGTTACCCGTTGGATCTTCCCCATATTTTGACACAAGCTTCCTCACCTATCCTACTTCACATCCAACGGTGAAATTTGTATTCTAAGCTACCAATATTGTTATTCTTATTCCCCAAAGTCCTATGTTCTAAACTTGAATTTGCATGTCTAATTGGCCAATTTTCTAACTTAAATCATAATTACTTCTATCCTAAGACTATCAAAACATGATTTACACTAAGAATTAAATTTGGGATGTTACAATTAACACGTGCCGAATAGCTTTTTAAAACAGCTTTTCACTTCTCAAAATCAGATTAAATGTTTTCCAAACTTTTGGGTATTTTGTATAAACCTTTTCCTAATCATTGTGATTAACTAACTTCATTTTCACATCATTTTAGAAAGATCAAGGCCACACTATTCTCTCAACATTCTCTCTCACTTTTACAAAGATCAAAGTTCTTACTTTCATATCTTTGATCAAGAAACTTTGGAATCTCAATTTCTAATAGTTCATAGTTCTTGAAGGAGATTTAATAGGTTTATTGTGTTTTCTTAGAGTTGTAATCATTGCAAAAAGGTAAGCTCAAATACAACAAAGAAGAAGTCTTGTTGTTCATCAAGCAAATTGATTTGGAAATCTTGTTGTGTTAACAAGCATTTGGAAGTCTTGTTGTGAGGGATCAACAAGCAAGTGAAAACTTGGTGTGGGGTTATCATCAAGCAAGAGAAGAGAGGTTAGATTAGAAGTTCAAGAGGGTTGCAAGACAAGAGTAGGGTATCTCTTGGAGGCTAACAAGTGGGGTATCTTGAGAGACAATCGCTTGTAATTTGAGAACTCTAATTCCTTATTGAAGAAACTCTCTCTATTGTGATAGAGGGGACTGGATGTAGCTCTCGGTGGTTGAGAGTGAACCAATATAAATCTCTTAGCAAGATTCTCTTCCCTTAACGTACTCTTTAACTTTTGCTATTTCATATTGTTCTTGATTGAAAACCTGGAAAAGATTTATTTTCTAATAATTGAATGAAATAGGTTTTAATAGTTTAAATTGATTTGGGGAAAACCTTTTCATAATCTAGGTAATCATTAAAAATCTTAGTGTTAATCAATTCCGCGCTATCTCTGATATTTTATGTTAATTGATTGATTTTCGTTTTCGATTGAAAAGTGATTTTTCTGTTTTTAACAGTGATTAATCGATTAACTGGGTGTGTTAATCGATTAACCAAAATCAGCTGTCAGGCATTAATCGATTAACTCCTTGCCTTAATCGATTAACAGCTGAGAATTTTGTGAAAATCACTCGTTTTAATTGTTTCAATTTGTTTTATTCGAAAATCTTTCAAGGTTTCTTTAACATCTATTCGACCCCCTTCTAGGTGTTCTCCTAGTGTTCTCTAGTTAATTCATCCACCGATTGTAGTCCCTTTTACAGAGAGATGATAAAAATATAATTAATGAGGAGTAAGAGAAATGATTGAATGAAGGGTTAGATAGAGTTAGAAAGAAAAATACTCATGTTTATTCATTGGAATTGTAAAAAGGACAAAAAATATGGTAAAAAGGACAAAAAAATATGGAACGCAAAAAAAAAGCCTAAAAGGTCAAACAAAATTGAACTAGGGGAGTATTTTCTTTTTCACTGAGAGTATTTGAGACGTAGAGATTACCGAAGTGAATTTTGCCTCTACCAAGAAAGCCTTTGTCCATATTCAAGGCAGGGATTGAATACCCAACTGTATCGAGACTTGTTAGTAATGTCTATTCTATTCTTTTTTTGTATGTGTACTCTTTGGCCAACAGGTATCCTCAAGAGTACCTTTAATACTAAGGAATCTTTGAGATTAATCCTGTACGAAGTCGCGTTCCTATGCCTCTCCCAATGGGGTGTGTTAACTATAGGAGTTGAACCTGAGACTTCTTAGTCTCAGACCCGATTCCCAAGTTCTCAAATTGGCAAGATCGCATCACTTGAGCCAACCTCGTTAGTAATGTCTATTCTATTTTATTATAGCTATATACCAGCAAATTTACCCGTGCGATGCACGAGAAAAATACGATACCTCAATAGATCAAAAAGTGAATTAATAAGTAAAGATTTATTCATTATTATTAGATATTATAGAGTACTAAATAATAGTAAATATTATCTATATTATCTAATATTTTCATTAAAAATAATTAACAAACATGATTTGATAAATTTAAACACAAAAAATTTACTCACTTAAACAACAAATCAATCGTCGAATTTCTTTCCATTACGCATCTGCGCAAGTTTAGTTCATACTAATGTAACCAATATATACAAGGACACTTGGTCTTTTCATTTTTTTTTTCCAAAACCACAAAATAATCATTCCGTTTAAAAAAAATTATGTCATTTTTATAAGATTTCATTCATTTATTTACTTAACACATTTTTTAAAATCAAAATAATAATTATATGGATAATTTTGAAAATTTTTACGTTTTTAATAAAAATAACTAATTTTAAATTCTCCGTACTTTTTTTTGTCCTTTTTATAATATTTCATTTTAATTTGGCAAAATTATTGGATTGGTCCTTTAAGTAATTTTTGGGTTACAAATCAATCTCTTGAGTTTCTTTTTTTTTTTCAAATAAATTCGATAAGTTGTTGTCATCTAACAAATCCGTCATTTCTATATTAATTTTTCTATTAAGTGAACGTGTCACTCAATTAATGGTACCATGTGTTAAAAAATGGTTTAAAGATTTTTTTGAAAAAAAATTTCTTATCATGTCACATGTCAATTAAACAGAGAAAGTTAACGGATAGAACTGATTTATTGGATGGCAACAACTTGTAGGAGTTATTTGAAACCAAAAAAAAAAAACTTAAGCACTGATTTGTAATCTAAAAATAACTTAAGGAACCAATCTAATAGTTTTTGCCTTTTAATTTTTTTTCAACTTTTTGAAAAAAAAAACAAAAACAAAACAAAATACACATTCCCTTTGAGAAATTTTTATGTCCTATTTGCAAGATCTCATTCACTTATTTGCTCAACACTTATGTTAGTTTCAATAATAATTATAAAAGGATAGTTTTGAAAAAGTATAATAAGTGTTTATATTTCCAATAAATATCAACTTTTGTTGTATTTTTTTGTCCTATTTATAAAACCTCATTTCAATTTTTAATAATATTTAATTTTTTTTACAAATAGTTGTATTTACTCAACATTTTAAGTCTTAGTAATAATTATAAGAATATTTATTAAAAAATATATCAAATATTTATATTTTCAACGTAAAATATTTTTCAGGTTCGATTTTCGGTTAACACACCCCGCTGGGAGAGGTATAGGAACGCGACCTCGTGCAGGATTAGTCTCAAAGGTTCCCTAATATTAAGGGTGCTCTTGAAGACACCTATAATATTGGCCAAAGAATAAAAAAAAACATTTGTCCCTTGTTTTTTTTAAAAAAAAAAAAATATAAAATACTCCCTCAGTTTCACAATCTATTTTGTCTTATTTACATAATGTCATTCCCTTATTTGCTAACATTTTTTAGAATAAAAAAAATCAACCCACCCCTTATTATTGCATGCTGTTTGCCTAGATTTAGGACCCAAATTGTATCACCAACTATTATCCAAATCTTGATTATGTCAGATTTCATAGTGGGTGATGCATTAAGTTTTGATGATGATAAATATCAAATGATGTGCCACATACATACACACATATGTATACCCAAATGGATTGGCTTAGTGGAAACTGACTGACCGCTTAGGGATTTCAGGGTCAAAGACTCGAGTCCCAGTGATGAGGCAATAATTCTTGGGGATGATCCATACCGTTGAGTCAAAGACTCGCATAGTTTGCGGATCCGATGTAGATTAGTTGGACTACAAAAAATGTGAAGCCCAGACACCACCTGGTTTCGACAAAAAAAACATATGGATATATATATATATTATGTGCTTAATTGATGAAATGTTCATAATGAACATATATGTTATGATGTCCTTAATTGATGAAATGATTATATCAAGCTATAATGAATCATTTATATACCATGACATTGGATTAATCATGCTCTTCTAGCATAAGTTACTTTTTGTAGAGCAATGTAGCAAATTATAAAGAAGAATGAGAAGATGACTCTAGCTATTGGAAAGTTGATGAGATTATCAAAAGCTTAAAGTTCATCAAAAGGTTCGAGAAGTATATTCCCAAAGGAATCAAGTGTCAAGCACATGCATCAATTTGTCTCTAGGACAATCAACGTAAGGCTAGGTACTACCTTTACTCGTGTTGATATATCACACTTAAGATTTGGAGAAAATTTTATTCAAAAGTGTTTTTGAATATTGTCTTTCATGAAATCTTTCATACTACATCATATAATAAAACACTTCGGAAAACTCTGGTCAAATTTTTTACATTATGAAAACAGTTTCAGCAAAAGTAATCAATTAGTTAGTGTGGATAATCGAATACTTCCGTAACATCATATAAAATTCAGAGAGATTTGAATCGATTACTTAAACAAGGTGAATCGATTACTTTTGTTGCATCATACCCTTATTTATAAGGTTCTATACCAATTTTCAATTATCATTAATTACTTCTTTTCACTAACATCCTTATTTATTTAACACTTTTTAGATTGCCAATAATATTTATAAGGATAATTTTGAAAATACATATCGAATATTCACATTTTTAATACTATTAACTAAATTAATTATCTTTCTTAATAGAGGTGAAATATCTCAACAGAGTCTTATATATAGGGAAGAATGGAAAGAATAAATTAAACTATCCATTTTTTTTTCTTTTTCAATAGCTGCAAACAAGTTTTCCAGGCACAAATTTCCTTTTAAAAAAGGACTGAATTTTCCCGCCAATGCCTATTTTATTATTTTTTAATGACTTTTTTTATTTATATTTCTTGGTTTTCCCAAGCTTGTTTGAGAAGCTTCTATTTTACGTTTCTTTATTATATATAGCTTTAGGAATTAGGGGTATAAGTTACCCGCTGCTCCTATTGCTCAGGCAGTTAAGTTTTGTTACATCTATGAAAGGTGGTGCTGAATCTGCTTGATCGAAACTCCTTAGTCTATTGGACGAGGTAAATGTTGTCTCTATGAATGTGTTACTTCAAATGATAAATGTAAATTTTTTAAGTTAAAAAATTTTTTAGGCTGATTTGTTAGTTCAAGTGACACATATTTATAAACGTGTTTGTTATGATTTCTAGGTTTTAGTGTGCTGTTTTGATAGTAGGTGTCATTTGATTCATTAAGAGAATCCTCTTAGTGTATGGAACCTCGTAAGCGTGTGGCTTTATGTAACAGTAGTAATATAATGGTATAATAATCCATAATAGTAATCGATCTTTTGGACTGTAACCTTTTGAGTTATATTTTTTTTAATTATTTGTTTGAAATGGGGGTTATATATATATTTTTTTCTTTTTTCACTTAACAATGGGAGTTATATTATATTAGCTGGAGTAGAATTTTTAATTATATTTTGAAGATCTAGGCTTCTGGACCATTGTTGTTGACTTGTTGTCTTCCTGATAGTTGGAGGTTTGGAAGTGCAGGATTAGTTTGTGAGTACTAATCTCAGGAGTCAGAAGCATGGACACTTCAGATAGTGGCATTTTATGGATATTTTCGGATACTCCTAGAGTCCCAATAGTATTTTACAATTTTGTTTCGAGCATTATACTGTATCTTATTATAAGTCACTTTTTTCTAATTTAGGTAAATTAAGAAAAGTAATTATTATTCTCAAATTTAAAAAAAAAAATATATTGTCATTCCAAAGTTACCCTATTTAAAACTTTACAATTTAATTATTATTCTATCAACTCTATAAAATTATGAGAGGTGTATTTGGAATAAACTCTTTAATGATACCTAGATATTCTAAAATGACTTATATAAAGGGTAAAAGTTTTTACCAAAATGATGTCTTATAACAAGGGACGGAGGGAGTAGATTATAGATGATTGTATTTTGATTAATATTACTATTTTAGTAGGGTTACAAAGATATATGGTGACTTCCCATTTAAGATTTTTGTTTTGATAATCTTATTCTAGTTTTATACATATTGCTTACATAACCGTGTATTGGTGTGGTACAATTAAAAATTTGATTTGTCACACTCGGGTTTATTACAATTTGTATTCCTATACTGTCTTGTATCTGTGTTAGCTAGGTAGTGAGCTGGGGTTAAAGGGCTTGCAGCTACCGTGGTTAGGTATAGGATGAGTATATTTGATATTTCATTCTTTATCTAAATTGCTGCACCATTGAGGTATGAATTCGGAGGTTATATATTCGGTATGCCAAGTTTCAAAAAGGTCTTGAGTAGAAAGAGTAGTAGACTAATGTTAAAGGAGGTTAAGTTGTGTTAAATTATTTGTTGCAGGTAAGGATTGTGAAATTTATTTCCAGAATGGAACCAAGTGAAAGGGGATCATGCAACAATATTAAAAGGAGATTGTTTGAGGTAAAACATACGCCTATTACTTAAGAGGTTGCTTTATCTTTACCAATTTTTGGCTAGGTATATATATCTATGCAACTTTGATGGTAGAAAACTAGTGGCAGTATTTTGTGGCTGTGCTGTTAATTCATGTTGTGATGTTCAATTAATTTGTCACCCTGTTTATATAATGTAGGGGGGACCTGACGATGATGGAAGTGAGGGTGAGGATATGCCATCAAAGGAGGGTGAGTGTGTATGGAATAGGGGATTTGATGAAGATGAGCGATTTCGTTTGTTCTCCATGCCAAAAAGTCTGTCCGAGTTGAAGAGTTATGAATTTGTTAATCTGGAATCAGCATTTGACTCATATAAAGGGTATGCGTTAGATGAGGGATTCAATGTAAGAAAGAACAAATCTGGTAGAATCAAGAGCGGCAATGATAAAGTGTTGCACTCCTTTGTATGTAGTAGGCAAGGCTGGTATGATACGAGAAATTGGAGCACACTTGATCGTCAAAGGGAGCTCAGACAACGCACAAGATGCGGCTGTGAAGCAGAGATGAGGATCTGTCTTGATCCGGATTCAGGACGATGGAATGTGGTCTACCTAAATGATGAACACAATCACCCACTGATTGAAATTACTGAAACGATGGAGCCTGATTTGGAAGACACGGATGCCATAAGCGCAATTAAGCACCTTTATAGCTTGGCTTCAACAGATCCTGGCATGCGCTGGAGGTACAAAGTTGATAGTGATGGTTTATTGAGTCTCTTGTTCTGGTCTGACTCAACAAGTCAGTTGGATTACCAAATATTTGGTGATGTTTTGGCCATTGATACATCCTACTTGATGAATAAATACAATTATCGATTGGTAGTCTTCTCTGGATTTAACCATCACAATAACCCATGTGTGTTTGGCTTTGGGATAGTGGCTGATGAAACTGAAGAGAACTATGATTGGTTGTTGCTGCAATTTTTGTTTACAATGAAGGGAAAACACCCTCAAACAATCATTACTAATGGTGAATGTTCAATCATGAACACTGTGAAGTGTTACTTTTCTCAGGTCCGCCACAGATTATGTTTATCGCATTTGTTGAGAAAGGCAGAAACGAAAGTGGGTCATCCCAGGTTCACAGAGTTATTTGCAAAGTGCATGTTATATGACTATGAAATTAATACATTTGAGCAGAAGTGGAAAGCTATGGTTGATGAATGTGGTGTCAATCACATTAAATGGGTTCAAGACATATATGAGAAGAAGCACATGTGGGCTACTGCATATACCAGGGGCAAGTTCTTCTTAGGCTGTAGCGGAAGTTCAAGGTGTGAAGACTTGCTTATGCAGGTGGACAAATTTGATCGATCTCGTTCTTCTCTGTACGAGTTGGTAAAAAATGTTAATCATTGCCTTGAGTGTGAGTTGCGCTTCAAGGATGTTGATAAAGACTTGAAGTTTGGTAATGAGGAGCCTGTCTTGAAGACTGAGTTCAAGCTGCTGGAGAAGTCGGGGTCTTTGGTTTTCACACAAGATATCTTTGATAAGTATCAAGCCATGTTGTTGCGGTCATACATGACAAAGGTTTTGGAGCGTAAAGACACAGCAACGTCAACTGTATTTATTGTTGGAGAGTATCGCCAACCGTCTTTGAAATGGACTGTTTCTTTCTACACCGAGGCCATGGAATTCAGATGCTCATGTTTTCGCATGGAATCATTTGGGTTTCCATGCTCACATATAATTAAAGTGATGGTGTTTTTAGATATGACAGAGTTGCCAAAGTCTCTGATTTTGAATAGATGGACCAAGAATGTGAAGGATTCATTTGTGGATGAGATGGTGGCCAAAATGAATGCTGAGCATGATAATTCTAATAGCAAAAGAAAGATGGTTGGTGGTGAGACCTCCTGGCTTGGGAAAAGGGATGGAGAACAAATTGGCACTTCTGCTCAATTTGAAAAACGTTTGGGTGGCAATAGAAGATTGTGGACCCTGAGGTAGTGAAAAGGTTAGTGTGACACACTTATTAGTACTTTCTCTTTGATTGTTTGGTTTGCTGGTATGTAAGACTATTAATGAATGTGCAGGAATATTCATGGTTATCTACCAGACTTGTCAATGATGAAGTCATTTTTTGGATGGCATGGTTCTTAGCACCTAAGCAGCATTATAAATTTGATGATGGAAGCATTGGTTAATGACTTAATGCAAGTTTAGTTTATTATTGGAAACTTCTATGTATAACTCCTATATTTAACTTAACTTCTATGCCTTATATATGTTTATAACTGGTATCTATGTCACTTTGTTTTGTTTTGCTTTGAACTTATGTATGGAATACATTTTGAATGTATTGATCCAGCTTGTAGTGTGTGTGCAGAATGCAGCTTGCATGGGGCATAGAAAGAATTGAAGTTAATAGAACAGGAAACTCTGGATCTTTCATGAACACATGGGGTTTTAGTTGAAATTTTTAAAAAACAATGGTTCATCTACTTGGCTTGAGGGATTCGCCATATTACTTTTGATCGATGGATTTGCTTAAGTAACAAAATTCATGCAAAACAAGTGAAGCTCAAAGTGTCCAATTCACAGCTAAAGGTAGTAAATCATAGTCATCTCGGGCACAATGATTTTGGTTGTTTAGACTGAAATCATAACTCTTAATTTCATAGCACTTTCATTATGTTAATGAGCAAAACAGATTTTGAAACAAAAAAATGCCAAGTTCATCGTTAATTGACCAAAATACTTAAACAATTATTGTCTATACTTCCATTGATAATATAAAGACTTTATTGTCTTTTAAGTCCAAAGTTGTCTAAATTTTAGTTTTAGTTCTTATAATTTTGCTGATTGGTTTTCATCCTTAAATATCTAACAAATTTGGTTTTTAGTCCTTATCATTTGTTAAGTGATTATGTGTTAACAACATAATTGGTTATGACAATAATATATAGAACAAATGTCACCTACCATATTAGTCTTATTATCTACGGGGATTAAATTTTTTTCAAGTTTTAAAGACTAAAAGTGGTTAACAAGAAATTGCAGTCTAAACCCGAATTTCGTTTAACTTTCAAATACAAAAAACATATTTAAAACAAATTTTAAAATGACCCATCATATAATGCTATATATTACACACTCTCGTTTTGATTCGCATTATATCATATTGAGTAATGATATATTAATTTATAAATTAGCCTATATCATAAAAAGTGACATGTGTTTAGGGATAAATGTAGGAAAAGGCTTCTGTCACATAAGAGTTTTAAGCCATAGCTCACTCTTGCCATGTTTGTTCAATCCTTTATGTTCTTCTTTAATCCTTGGGTGATTCAAAAACAAAAGACCTTGAGTGTTTAAGTTTCTTCACTGTAGTAGTGCTTCAACTTGTAATATCTGCATTATTGAGAGTGCTTATTAGTTATGTTTAATCTGTCACCGTTATCATCGTAATTGGGTGAGTCACCCTGTTGTCCTTGGTGAGGCACCTAATAGTTAAACTACCTTATAGTCTAAGAAGAGACTCCCCTAATAGTTAGACTACCTCTGGGTGTAATTGGGGTTCAAAATTCCAATTTGGTAATAACAACAAATATCGCAGCACGTTACCACGTGATTGGACATAGTCCTTTTCGAAACCTAACGGTAACGTGGGACTCATTGGGAAGGCTAAACCAATATAAAAATCTGGTGTGCAATCTCTTTATCCCTTAAATCTTTCACAATTGTGTTACTTTGATTTTGTTGTTATTCATTGCTATCGCACATCTCTATATATGTATTTATTTGTTTTTAACGTATGCCAACGTTTTCAACTTATTCGTTATTTAAGGTTCGCGCGTAATCATATTAGTACTTGTTAATTAATTGCCTTTACGCATAACTACCATCACCACCATCATCATCATCGATATTAACAACTTCCATACGAAATAGCTTTAAGTGTGTTAGTGTTTTCCGCTGCGATTATTGGTTGTGATATTCGAAAATAATTTACTTTTAAAATTTGCCAATGTTTTCGTAAACACCAAATTCACCCCCTCTTGGATAACTGGCAATTCCAACGATTGGTATTAGAGCTTCACCCCCTCTTGGAAATTGATAGTATTGGGATTTTTTTTTAATTTGATTTAATGGGGGACCATTCTTTTGATGGAACACCATTTTTCGATGGTGATTTTTTTATTGGAGTTCCATATTGAAATTCGATTTACAATCTATTAGCATCCTATCGCAGTCGGGGTCTCGGGTTGCCCTCGGGGCCTCCAAACTGATTTTTTTTAATGGAGTGCCATTATGAAATTCGATTTACAATCTATTAGCATCCTGTCGAGGCCGATGTCCCGGGTTGCCCTCGGGGCCTCGCCTACTGATTTTTTTTATTGGAGTGCCATTATGAAATTCGATTTACAATCTATTAGCATCCTGTCGGGGCCGGGTCCCGGGTTGCCCTCGGAGCCTCGCCTACGAGTAGAGGTCGATTGACCTAATATGGAGTCGCCACTGCATTTTGTTGCAAAAACGCGGAAAAAGTAATTAATAATTAAAACAGATAAAGCTTGGTGTCGAACTAGATAGATTTCGAGTTCGGGAGTCGGTTACGAGTTGGGGAAGGTATTAGCACCCCGTTCGCTCATTCGAAAATGGTACCTTTGATTGATTTTAATTAAAAGACCAAATAAATTATTGGTTTTCCAAAACTATTTGTTTTTTTTATTGTTGTGCCTGACAAGATTACCTCTGGTCCTACGTACCCTCATAAATGAGGAATCAAGGCTACATAGTTCTTAATTAATTTTTAATGTTTTTTTGTATTAAAAAATTATTTGATGTGGAGAGGAAATATGCACAAGACCTCGACATTTAGTCAAAAAAAGGTGGATTTCCAAAACACATATAATTAATAAAATTTATTTAACTTTCTATAAAAAAAAAGGTTTTGATCAAGTTTATTTTTAAAACTCATATATCTAAAATTGTTTACTATACATATTTTTTGAATACAAAGAGGAAAGTTTGAGAGATCTCTCCACTAAATGTGTAATACCCGCAATTTTCCCCATTTTAATAAATTGATCTTTGAGAATTTCTGATTGGGCATTTCTTTTTTAATTGAGATAAAAATATTATTTGATTTATAATTATACGTGAAAATGAGGAAATTATTTTAAAGTGATTAAATACTTGATTCTTGTGATTTATTGATTTAAAGGATTTATTTTGTAGTGATAAATCATTTTATTTTGTGTTTAGGAGAAATTGTTATTCCTGGATTTCTTTGATTTATTTAACTTTAAAAATTCATAACTTTTGACTGGTAAATCGGAATTTAACGAATTCACAGTCAAAACGATCGTAATAAAATGTAGAATTTATTCTACAGCTTGGAATTTATTTTGCAGACCACAAATTTTTATATTTTTTCAGGAAATAAAAATGTTTTATTATTTAAGAAAATTGAGTTATGGCTTTAAGTGTTATTTACTGTAGTAGAAAAATATTATTTTTACTGTACGAGTGTTGTATAGTTTTGGGATGTTTATTTTATGCATTTTGAATTATGAGACATACATTTATTAGTGCACAAGATCCTAGGGTAATCCAATTAAATACAACTCACCCTAATTAAAGTGTAGTCACCCTATAAGTAACCTATAAGAGACATATCATTAATGACCCTATCTAGATGAGATTTTTAGCCAATGCATGTTCTTACTCTTTATCTTTTTGTTTTATTCAATGATACCCTACATAAACCTACCTAAACATCATTAAATTAATACTCATGAACCAAGGAATAAAAATGCAAAGACCCACCCTATGTTAGATGATAAAACCGTGGGAAAGGAGGAAGTGTATGAGGGAAGCTTTTGATTTTTTTTACCCCACTTTATAATTGTTGCACCCCATGTTAAGACCTCCATTATAAATACCCCATACCCCCCGTTCACTCATACCTTTTGTTTTTAGCCAATCTTACACTTAGAGAAAAATTAGAAGACAGGGAGAAGAGAAGGGAGGGGGCCGTAGCATGAAGGAGGGAGTGCATCTCCACCCAAATCATTTTCTCTTCCATTTTTCTTTGTTTCCCCACATACATACACTCATATAAACACCCTTACACCTATTAGAAGCAAAGAAAGAAACCCTACCCCAATTTTTGAAGAGGAACCCGCTTGAGCACCATAGGAGGAGCAGGAGGGTTTGATTTTATTTTCACTCCTTTGAACTTGATCTTGGTATTTTTCATGGTCCTTGATCTTTATTCTCATATTTATTTTTGATTTTTAAATGCTTTTGTTAGTAAGTTGATGATTTGCTAAAAATATGTTCTTGCATGTTGATTTTTATTGTTGATTTATATTTTTCAAATGCTAATGAATAAAGATTGAAGCTTTCAAATGAAAAATGGACATGCATGATGTTTAAGAGGTCCATATGGTTTTTATATCTATTTTTGCACACATAACTCTATTTTATTTTAATGCTTCGGTTATTCATTTGGAATGGAGAAATAAAAATTGATTTTTGATGATTAATCTTTGTTGCATGTTAAAGTAATTTGTCAAAAATCTATATTTCCTTCTATGTATATATTACGGTTCATATAAAAATAAATGTAATGGGTTGGTTTATTTTTATATTTGGCTGGATGCATGTCAAAAGATGCTCTTGTTACTGATTTTCAATGTATTTGATGTATGCATGTGTAAATCTTGAGTTCTTATGGAGATGCTCTTTGATAAATAATGAAATTTGAAGTTAAAAATGTTTTTTCCCTTTTTGATGCTTGGACCGAATTGGGTCTATAAAGAAATGACTACTTGAAATTTTATTATTAAACCTTGATTGGTGCTAAGTAATATAAACACTCAAATGGAATTTCGAACTAAGGAAATATTTTGTTATTTGTGTAAAAAGGGAACCGAAACATGTATGTGCTAGTTTAATTTGAAATTGTGTGTTAATTTAAGGGGAGATTAGGCTAAGGCATGAAACTTGAAAGAAATGAAATTTGATTTGATAGTTATTTCTTTGTGCATGTAGGTTTGTTGATTTATTTGGCAAAAATCCGACTAGACGCTCTATGTATGTTTCGGTTTATAGCATAAGTGAGTAGGGAAAATGATTTTGATGCTATATAGAGGTTGATTTTGATTAGTAGTGTAAGAAAGAACAAATTGGTTATATGCTGAAATTTTTGAAATAAGTCATTTTTAGCTTGTGGGAGGTTTTGCTAAAAAGTACTTTTACTAATCTGATTGCCTTGAAAATTTAGTATGTTGTTCCTAAGGATATGTGAGTGTGTTCTGGAAATTTTGAATTGGTTTAGACTTGTTTTGGTATTTTTACTGAATTTTGGTTTGTTTGGTGTTGATCTTGGAAGTTAGTGATTTTCGGTGGCAAGAAGTCTTGATGAATGAAGCTTGCCCCGGTCCAATAATTTTGAAACTTTGTTACTGTTTAAAATAAGTTAATATGAGTGCCTCTGAATTTTTGTATGATTTTTAGAGTTTTCATACTATTTTTACAAGAATTGTTGTTGTGAAAACGATTTCAGAAAAATGATTTTTTCGGATAAGAAATGAACTGAACTTTTGAACTTATACTGCTCCAATGGACTTGAAACTTTTATGGTAAAATCTTACATGTTAGGAGACTCTCTGTAAAATTTGAAGTGATTTGGAGTTGATTTGGTATTTTTACCAATTGCAAAACAGTAAGCACCTCTGTTTAGAGTTTTCAGGATTTCAAAGAATTTTAATTGAAAAAGTGTGACTTGGAAAACTCCAAATAATCTGAAAATTTTATGAGATGATCTTGGATAGATGTGTAGAGATGTCCTGTACCTGTAGCAGGTTTGATTGAATTTTTATGACAAATATTAATTGGATAAAAAAAACTTGCGTTCTGAATGTTGGAATGCCTTGAAAATTTTATGAGTTGAACTTTGGAATATGTTTTAGTGTTCGGCAAATTTTGGGACTGAAACTCTTTGGTTTGATGGGATTTTGAAATTTTTCTTTCTTGTCTTTCCCGTATTTGATTTGATACTTCATTTGACATTTTGATGTGTTAGGTGCTTTGGATGGACTTGGCTGGACTTTTCGCTCTGATTGCGATACTTAGATGTGATCAAATAGGTGTAGAAGATTTATTTTATTTTGTTAAAGAGAGTTGTATGCCATGTGACTTAATTGATCTAAGTGTTAAGAATATGTATGCCCTAATTGGTTTATGTCCATGTTTCGGTTCCTGTTTAAGTAAACACGTGACTGTGAAATTTGGTCGTTCTAAGTGCATACTTGTCGGACATGATTTTTTTTAAGTGGATTAATGCATACAAGATAAAGTTAGGATTAATTGTAAATCATGATGCATGTGTCGGTCTCAAGAAGAAAGAATTAAGAAAATGAATTTTTCTTGCTTCCATTTGTCTACATGGTTCGGTTATGACTAAAGGTGAACTTGGATTTGGTTTTCCAAAGTGTTTCATGTTAATTGAATTCCTTTAACTAAATGTGTGTATGATTAAGTTAGGATGAGTCTAGGGATTGAAAACGATTTGTTTATTTGACTATGTGTTAATAGTTTAAGTAGGGGACATGAAAACTAAATTGCCTTCGAATTGATTTTGTGTTATAAGCTTAACTTCGAGTTAATTAATTGATGGTATGTTAAAGTTTGATTAAAAAAAATGTTTATTTAAGTGTTTTTAGGAATTGTTAGAAAATTAATGGATTTTGGTTTGCTTTGATATAGGATTCGGCCAAGGTAAGTTCATGAGGATAGGAAATTTATTTTTTTGAATGATAATTGTTATTTGAGGTTTTTTTATATGAAAATGAAATTAAAAAGTTAGTTATTTATTTTCAGCTAAGTGTTTAGATTAGAAGTAGGTGATTTGTTTTAAAGTGTTGCTTGATTGATTAGTTTGCCATGTGTACTTGCCTAAATTAATTGAAATGCATGAAGAATATGTGTTGTTTGATTATATGGTTTGGCTAACTAAAGTATTGTTTGTTGTTTTCGTATTTAATTGATGTTTGAAAAACTTTTGGTTACGTAACTGATTTTGGATTAATTTAGGTTGATTTAATTAAGGAATGATAGCCTTGTGTAGTGGCTGCCCAAGCTGTATTTTAGTACAAATGTTGGAAAATAAAGTGTTTTAACTGTTGGTTTTATGCTAAAGTGCTATGTGAATGAAAATATGACTTTACAGTGTTTTCGGATTTTTAAAAAAGTGATTTCTGAAATTGTTTCAGCGCTGTCCAGAATTTTGATCCTTGCGTTTTCAAGTTGTAAAAATGTTTTCGAGCATTTGAAAGATCGGTTTTGAGTATTTTAAATTATAGTAAGAGCTAGATCGAAAGATTTGAGTTTTTCAGTATATTCGGGTAAGAATAGGTTGTTGTCCAAGACGGACCAACAACTATCTAATTTGTTTAAAGTGTACTTGTTAATTGTTTTCAAAGTGTTTTGATGTGTTTAAGTTATTACATTACTTTGAAATAAATTGAGAAAAAGGGATTGTGTTTGATTTTACTCGAAGGACCTTAATAAGAATTTTCAAAGGATGACATTTGATTAAGGACTTGATGCTCAATTTGAATTGTGACATTAATATATAATGTCTGTCTTGAGGATGTAGAAGGTGTCGGTCGTGGACGCGTGTTGGACGATCGCACCCGAAAAGGCTCTTTGGATTTCTGTCGGCATTCGAGGTGAAAGAGCAGCTTTCCTAAGACACCGTGGTCTGTAGGTAATGTGTTAAAGATGTTCCTGACCATCTCAAAAGCCGGAATGTGGGGTCTAAGAGTTAGTCGTATAGTGGCAATTGATTGTGAGTATGGTCACTCATACGCAAGGCTAAGACATGCCTTTTGTTATAATATTATGACATGATGCTATCTATTTATGATGATGGAATGATATGACCTAATGATTTATGCCTGTTGAATTTTATCTGAAATTGAAAGTATTCATGCGATATATATTATGCTGCTCTGTTGGATTAATTATGCTGATAAAACGATGTGAAAATGTTGGAATGTCGTGATGAGTATTGAAAGAGTTTAATAAAGGCAAAATTCGGCTAAGATAAAAAGATTGTTAAAATAATGGAAGTAGAGAGGACTTGTACAGAACGTGCATTTGGAAAGAATGAGTTGTTGTGAAAATTTAGGAAATGTGAAAGTGAATCTCCTTGATATGCACCAAGGTGGATTTTGTGCTTTTCAGATTGAGCTTGTGCTGGCCACGTGTGCAGTATGCCCGTGTGTCCGAGCCCTGATGCATTAAGCAAAGTATAGTTGGAAAAAGATTAATGTGCAAGATTCGATTAGAGGACGAGGTTCACCGAAGGGATGAACAAGGGTGACTCGTCCAAGCTTAATATTAATAAAATACTAATAAGACATTAAAGGACATTAATTATAATGCGGTGAGATGAGTGTGAAGTAGTGGAGAGGAAGATACCCTGCTTATTTGCGAATATTCAGGTGTGAGATTGTGATAGGGGAGGGTGATGACGGAGACTCGTCAAATAGCCTAGAGTGCTTTTTGATTTGGGTCCAATATATGATATTTTGAGCATGATTTAGACTCCCTTTTACTATGGATTTGGCTTGTTTCTCTTGTAAATTTAGAACTTTTTTGTATAGTTTTAGGGTTTTATTATTAGTTTAGAATCCCTTGAATGTTTTGATCCGTTTTGGGTATGTTTCAGGTACATTTGGAGTTTAATTGAGGAAAATAATTATGGAGCTGAAAAGAGGACGAAAGGACCTTGAAAATGGCGCAAGAACGGAGCGAAACGGAGCCGGAAGCAGGCTGGCACGCCCAGGCGTGGAGCTTCCCACACCCAGGCGCGCAGCCCTCGTGAACAAGCACCAGACAGACCTGGCGAGCCCAGGCGTGAGGCCCTGGACGCCCAGGCGCGCGAACCTCGGCCAGGCCCAGTTGGGCCAATTTCTGATGCGTTTTTGAGGGATTTGTTTATGATTTGTAATTATATATTTATTAGAGGATTAGAATTAGGTTAGCAGCTTTTGAGAGAGGGAGATTACATGATTTTGGAGAGCTTTAGAGGAGAAGAAGATTTGAGATTGGAAGATTGAAGATCTCTTCACGGTAATCCTAGTTGTCTATAATTATGGATTACTCTTCTATTGTTTTTGTTCTTATTTTCTCAATGTGTAACTAAAACCCTCGTGTTAGGAATTGGTGTATTTGTATGGATTAGTTTATTGATTTCATGAATTGATGTTTTTCCGTTTCTAAATCAAGTGTTTGATTGTATTTTCACTGTTATGCATGGAATTAGCTAATCTATGTTTTGGATCTCTAATTCTTCAATTGGGAGATTGGGAATTAGAATAGGCCTTCAATCAAACAATATAATTATTCAACTTGTAGGGATACTTTTGGGTAATTATATAACTTGTTATAAATTCCACTGTTCTTAATTAATGGTTATTCAATGGTTTAATCACTTAAAGGATTAATAGTTACCAAATTGGATAATAAACAGTAATTGCAGAAGAGGGATCTAGTAATTACTACTTTAGGAATTTGTTCTTGATTTAGGGAAAAATAGAGATTCATGATAAATAAACAACGCCTACAATGAAACCATGTTCCTAACTTGTTTTCTTAAATTGCTCAACACTTTTATTTAATTTCAACTTAATGTTAATTAATTAATTAGAAACCTATAAATTTTGCTTCTAACTACTTTTTGGTAAAAACTAATTGAACAATTTGCAATCCCTGTGGGACGATACTATATTACTTGATGACCCAGTATACTTGCCGGTAGTCCAACAAGTTTTTGGCGCCGTTGCCGGGGATTGAAATTCTTTTCAATTAGTTTTCAGTACTTAGTAGTAGTTTTAGGTGAAATTTATTTTCTAGTGTTCTTGTCTCGATAGGTGTTGCGTAATCTTTTTGTTGTTTTTGTGCTCTACAGGTACATTTATCTATTTGAGTGCAAAGAGGAAGAAGAAACTAGCACAAGAGGGGAAGGAACAAACTTAGAAGATGGTTGAAGGAGGAGGGTCTCACGGATCCTCTCCGCCTCCTCCTTCCCGGAAGACCTTGGAGGAATATGAAACAGTGGACCCGGATTTCTATGCTTCCAGCATAGTCCGGCCAACCATCACTGCAACTGCATTCGCGGTCGATCCGTAGTACATCCATCTAATCATGCAGGATCAGTTCAGTGGTGCGCCGCATCAAGACCCCAGAGATCATATCGCCAACTTTCTAGGTATGCTCGAATTCTTCAAGATCGAGGGTGCTACGGAGGAGGCCATCAGAATGAGAATGTTCCCTCTCTCGCTGAGGGGCGAGGAACTAATGTGGGTGAACAACCAAGCACCAAGGAGTCTTTCTAGCTGGAAAATACATGTCTCCAAATTCATGGATAAGTTCCTTCCAGTTGGGAAGCAAGCAAAGCTGAGGCAGGATGTTCACTCATTCATGCAAGAGGATGATGAGCCGTTGCATGAAGCTTGGCAGCGCTACAACCAGCTACTGAGGAAGTTCCCAACATATATGCAAGTCTGCCAGCAGATTCAATCGTCCTATAATGGGCTCAACAGATTCAATCAAAGCATGATTGATGCAGCAGCTGGTGGATCGCTGATGAAGAAGACTCTTGAAGAGGCCAAGGAAATTATTGCAAACATGACATTTAGCAGCAGCCAGGGACTAAGGACCCGGGTGGAGCAAAGCGTCCTGAAGAGGTATGATCTGGACTCTACTCAAGCCCAGATCTTATTCGAGCAGAACAAGCAAATGGAGCAGCAGATTGCTGCATTAATGAAGCAGATGGGCCAGATTAGTATGTCAGTTGCATCTACCACTCTGAGGTGCGACTTTTGTGGGGGAAGTCACCGGAATGGTGATTGCGCTTCTGAAGTCAGAAAGGGTCAAGCAACCATTAAGGAGCAAGCTAATGTTGTGGGTTACAGAGTACTTAAAAACAATACGTACTCCAACACCTGCAATCCGGGGCCAACAAATCAGTCAAATACCTCATGGTACAACCCAACACCCCGTACACCAGAGCCACAGAGGCAGAGTTGGGAGAAGGTGATTGAAGCATCAGTTAACTGAACCACTAACTTGACGGAAGGAACTAGAACCTTCATAGCCGAAACCAGAGCCAACATTCATAACTTGGAGGTACGAGTGGACCAATTAACCAATAAGATGTCAGAGAACTCCAAGGAGCGATGCATGGCAGTCACCCTTCGAAGTGGCAAGTCATATGAGGAGCCACTAAAGAAGGATGATGCAACTGAGGTTGAGAAGAAAGAAGAGAGGCAAAAGCAACCAAGTGGAGGAGGCTCAACTGCAATGCAACAGACGCAGGATCCACCTTCGGATCGAGAGAGAGAGAGGGAGAGAGAGAAAGGCACACCCAAACCAGCACCACTACCTTCCAGGATTCCTTATCCTCAGAGGTTGAAGAAAGATGATGACCAGAAGCAATTCTCCAAATTCTTGGAGATGCTACGGAAGGTGCAGATCAACATCCTGTTTGCAAAGGCTCTCTCATAAATGCCTCTGTATGCGAGATTCGTGAAGGATTTGCTGATAAATAAGAAGCGGATGCTCACTGAGGAGACATTCCCGATAGCAGAGAAGTGTTGCAGCATTATCAAATCCAACCTTCCGCCAAAGCTGAAGGATCCATGTAGCTTCACCATTTCAGTTAGCATAGGCAAGGAGTACTCAGGTAAGGCCCTCTGTGATTTAGGAGCTAGCGTAAACATTATGTCATTGTCTGTGTGTGAAGCATTAAACTTAGGAGAGGTTAAGCCTACCCCGGCATTACTTCAGTTAGCTGATAAAACCACCCTCCGCCCATATGGAGTGGTGGAAGATATTCTGGTAAAGGTGAAAGATTTTATCCTGCCCTTGGATTTCATGATCTTAGATGTAGAAGAGGATGAAAATATTCCTCTAATTTTTTGAAGGCCATTCTTGGCCACAGCAGGGGCAGTGATTGATGTGCCTAGGGGAGAGGTAATTCTTCGAGTGAATGGTGAGCAAACTACAATTAAAATTTTTGAAAAACCACCAATCACGACGGAGAACGTCGCTCCTCTCATGTGCATTCAGCACTCGAATGGAGAGAGTGTTGGAAAGAAGTTGAAAAGCAAGGTGCCACCCTTGAAAGGATCTTGGGAACCACCCTAACCTCTGAGAAGAGGTGACCCGTCAGGCTCGTGACGTTAAACAAGTGCTTGTTGGGAGGCAACCCAATGTTCAGTAGCTCCCTTAGATTGTATTTTTTTAGGGTAGTTTAGTTTTAGGTAGTTTTAGAAAAAAAAATGAAGTCACAGGTCAAGCCACGCCAAGACGTAGAGAGGGTGCAGAATCTTAGTTTGGGGGTGTGACCCCATTTGCACCCATTAGTTCCCAATTTGTCACCCCAGACCTGGTACTTCGCAAAAATAATGTCCTGTTTTCGTTTATTTTAATTTTTATTTTGTAGTTTAGGTTAGATCAGTTTGCTTAAGGACAAGTCAACCTCTAAGTTTGGGGGAGTGGATAAAATAAAAATTTTCAGATCTGAATTTTCTCCCATATTCGGTGTTGGTTTGTGTCCTTGGTAGGAGTAGGTAATTATTCTAGGCTTAGGACTGTTTTTCTGATGATAGGTGTAAATACTTAGTTTAGGATTAGATTCATTGACTTGTGATATTGATTTGATTGAGTTGTAAATATTTTTGAGAATCAGGTTATTTTGACAAACTTTTTGAGAATTTGTGATTAGTGAACTGACCTTTAGCCTAGTGAGATTTTGAGCCTAAACATTGAAGGGGTATGTGATTTATTGAAGTATTTTGATTTTGAACCCCTATTTCTTTCATGAGTGTGTTCATTTTGGCTTTGTGTTCTAGAACTTGACCTGTGACCATTTTGAAATTGATATTTGTTTGCATGCATTAAGATGATTAAGGCACTTAGGATGTGTTTTTGTGGCCTTCAACTGATTTTCATTGACATGTTCCTTTAGTTGCCCATTCTGAGCCTAAAATAAAAATTATGATTTTTCTTTGGTACCCTGAATTAATTGCATAATTGTTGTGAGTACCTTAGGAATTTTGAATGAGAAATTGAGAGGAACGATTCAAAAAGTGAAAAAATGGTGCAAAGTGTTGTGAGTCTACTTCTCTTCCATGAAAAAAAGAATGAACAAAAAAGGAAAAAAATGAATAAAAGAGAAATTTGGAAGAGAGTAGAGATGAAAAGAAAAGAATAATAGAATAATTGTGAGTTGAGTTGTGCTTTCTTAGTATTCATTGCTCATTCATGATTTTTAAGGGAAATTTGTTTTTGAATTTTAGCCCTTAGTTTTATCTCTTCTTTCTTTTATCCCACCTGATGTAACATCTCAAATTTAATCCCAAGCATAATTATTGAGTTAATAGGTCTAGAGTGTAGAAAATGGGTAGATTAATTGCTTAAAGAATTTTGTGAGCAAGGTGAGCAGCCATTTTAAGTACTAGGGGTTGTGTAGGAGACATTTGTAGCAATGGGCAAAATTATCTAAGCGGAATCGGAGGTTAAATCGTCGTTTTAAATGTTAGAAATCAGCCGAAAAATTATCTAAGAAATTAAATTCCACCGTTGGATATGAAGTTTAAGGGATTAAGAAGCTTGTCTAAAAATTTGGACCCGATCCGACGGTTAACGAAAAAGTTACGGCAAATCGAAGATTAGAAATCCTGATGCACGCCCAGGCGCACCAGCCTGCGCCCAGGCGCTCGCCACTATTCATTGGTCCTGGTCCAGACAGAAATCCACCCAGGCGCGCCCTCCCATTCGCCCAGCCGCGCCTCTATGCGCACCAGATCTGGAGATGGCACTCCCTGCGAGCATCAGCCCCGCACCAGCCCCCACCATGTCGCGCATCAGTCCCGCACCAGGCGCAGCACCACGCACCAGACCTGGAATTGGTGCTGAACTCGTGCTCAGGCACGCGAGACCCGCGCCCAGGCGCGCGCGGTCTGATGCCATTTTCCCAGCCGTTAGATTAAAACTTGGGCACTAAGTTGGGCCTCCCTAGCCGCACGATTTGCTCCCTCTTGGCATGGAGCAAATTTACAACAACAACAACAACAACAACAACGTAACACACACACACATCAACACCTCTCTTCACCTCCTTCTCTCATCTCCTTCATCTCTTTCTTTCTATTTCCATGAACACACCATCATCATCAAGCACCAACCCTCAAGAATCAAGATCAACCATCCCTCTTCTTATCATCTCCACTCAAAACTAAACAAGAAAATAATTACCAACCTCCTTCTCCATCTTCCTTAAATTCGTGAGCATCATCCTTCCATGCCACCATCAACTTCTCAATTTTCAAGCTAAAGAATCATCATATAGGACCTCTCTCACTTCAAGGACTCAAGGAGATCAAAGTTTCTACTCCCTCTCACAACTATCCTTCAAAAGTTGGTGGATCTCAAACCTTGGGTTCCATATTAAGAGCAAGGACTACTTATATCTCTTGGGTTGAGGTAAGAAGGGAAGTATTACCTCTATTTAGGAGGTATAGTCTAGATAGTATATAGTGAGAACTAGGTTTAGGGATTGGACTAGAATAAAACCCTAGGCAAACCCTAGGTTAGAAGAATGAATTTTTGTTTAGCATATTGTGTCATAGGAAATGGTTAATGATAAATAGAAATAGAGAATTTACTTGTAACTTGAAATTATTATAGATTGTGAATGCATAACAAATAGGGGAAAAATAAAGAAAATAGTTTGACTATGTGAAAATAGTGAATGATTAACTAATATATATATATATATATAATCATGACCCTCCATAAAGGAGTGGATACCTTCAAGACCCTCCATAAGGGAGTGGAATATCATAGTATCAAGACCCTCCATTTGCACACTAAGTGGAGTGAGAACATGACCCTTCACTTACTCTCTAAGTGAAGCGAGAATTATATATTTTCATGACCCTCCATAAAGGAGTGGAATATATATATTATCATGACCCTCCATAATGGAGTGGATATTATCAAGACCCTCCGAAAAGGAGTGGACATTATCAAGACCCTCCGTAAAGGAGTGGATATTATCATGACCCTTCACTTGCACCGCAAGTGAATTGAGAATAGGACCCTCTGCTTACTCTCTAAGCAGGAGTGAGAATCGTATATATGTATATTATCATGACCCTCCCTAAGTGGAGCGTGAAAATATATGAATAAGTGTGTAGGTATAAATACAGTATCATGACCCTCTCTATGCGGAGTGGAAAAAAAAATATTATGACATGACCCTCTAATAAGAAGTGAGTAATAAATGGTAAATGAAAACAGTAGGGGTAACAATAAGAGTAAGAAAATGATTAGTAACATAGGTGTTACGGTAGCAAAGTTTAATTAGAGTGCTTGGTTACTCTCTATGTCTACTTAGAATGTATTTTCCTAAGTTCTGTGTAATGCTACCCTTCTTGCTATATTTTGCAGATACTGGGGAGGAGCAGGCACATGACATGGCCGAGCAGGATTACATTCCACATCGTGGAGTGTGAAGTTTAGTAGGGGACCGAATGTCGGTCAAGGGTTTTATTTTTGGGGAAAAATGAAATATGTTGTTGATGTAACAAATGCTAGTTGGATATTTTTGTGAAAACTTAAATGTTCCACAACTTGTATATATTTTCTAGAACTGATGTAATGTCGTCCCTGCACACTGTTTATGTTATGTTTTGGCCCTGCTGGCTTATTGAATGAAATGAATATTTTGGCTTTAACAAGTGACAGGTTAAATTTATTTTGGGGAAAGCTATGAAAACAAAGGAAACTCCGTCCGTTTGACGGAAGACTCTTATAAGCAAATCAAGTTTTTGAAGAAAATTTTCAGTCACCAAACTAATAAATGGGTTTAAGGGTAAAATTAAATAGGGTGTTACATTTTGGTATCAGAGCAGTTTAATCCTCGGCCTTGGAGTTGTAACTTACTCCATTGGTTACTCATCAAGCGAGTAATCGGTATAGAGTCAAATGTTTAAGTTATAGTGCTAGAATGGTTAAGTAGTTATTTAGTTGTATAAGCATTAACTGGTGGTTCCGTACAGGATTTAGTCAGTATGGCTGGAAGGCGTGCATAAAATGAAAGAATAGCTGCTATCCTGGAGAGCATGGTCCAAATGCAGCAAGCTCAGGCAGTGACTATGGCTCAAATGCAACAGGCTCACGCCGCGAATATCGCTCAGGTGCATCACAATCAGGCGGAGAATATAACAGCAGCAGCAACAGAAGTGAACCTTTAACAACCAGCTCCGGCCGCGATCGATTGGATGGCCCGATTCAGAAAGAACGAGCCTCAAAAGTTTGAAGGAGGATTCAATCCTGATGGAGCACAACTCTGGATTCAGGGGATCTTGAAAATTTTCCGCTCTATGGCACCACCGGATGAGCAAAGAATTGTACTGGCACAATATATGTTGACGGGGGAAGCGGAGCACTGGTGGGATCAGATGCGAAGGGGTTTAGAAGCAGGACATCAGGCAATTACTTGGGATCTTTTTAAGATCCGATTTCTGGAAAATTATTTTCCTGAGGATGTCTGCAGAGAAAAGGAGATCGCTTTTCTGCAGCTAGTGCAAGGGGACATGAGCGTCGGGGAGTATGCTGCTAAGTTTGAAGATCTGATCCGATATGCCGGAAGCTACAGAGACGCTGATGAAAGGACTAAATGCATCAAATTCGAGACAGGACTTCGTTCGGAGATTAAGATGGCATTTGAGTATCAAAACATTGCAAATCTGTCCCAACTGGTTAATATGACCAGTACTTATGAAAAGAGTAGGAAGCAAAGAGCGGAGGAGAAAAGAAACAAAAAGGTACAGAAAGTTGGGGGTCCGATTCGGGGAAAAGGACCAGTTCTGGAATCAAAACCTTATGCCCAGCACAATGTGGCTCCAGCAGCTCCGGGGGTTAAGGGCAAGAATGGGAATGCTATGGGAACTTATCCACTTTGTCCACATTGTGGGAGGAAGCACGAGGGAGAATGTTGGTATCGGAATCAATCCAGGGGGAATTTTACTTGTTTTCTTTGCGGGCAACCAGGACATTTTGCTTCAACTTGTCCCACGAGGGTTCCGAAGAAAGAAGTCAATGCAACAAAGATGCAGCAAGCAAGAAAGAGCCAACCTGCTTTGAAGGGAAAGCTGTACACCATGGACGGGGAGGAGATTAATCTAGCTGATATAATCACAGGTATAGATTATTTAGTAATGCCCATGCAGTATCCTATTAGTTTTGATACCACATGACTGATTTTCTTCCTTAGAAGTTATTTGGAAATGCCAAGTTCTTCAAAATAGAACCATCCTAGGAATCTAAAAAGCATTCAATTCCATTCACCCAATCTAGACTTCATGGTAGCATGGTAGAAACAATTGGAAGAGAATGTCAAGTTGTGGAATTCTAGTCCAGATTAATCAAGTCCAGTGATAATGTTGTTATTTAATACTATGGAAGATTAGAATTGATCACTCTAATTCTTGCATATGTTAAGTGATGATATTATCAGTAAGCCCAACAATGGGATCGCTATTAGTAGATGGAAGATTGAAACTGATCATTTTGATTTATCCGCCTACTAGTAGTTAATGCCATTGATAAATCTCATATCCAAGATTTTGCCAAACGAGCATAGCATCGGAAATTTTACTCTTAGTTTAGTGCCAAACCCTAGTAGTACGCAGAATCTAAGTGGGGGAGTGAAACCAAGAGGAGGTAAGTAGCGTAGTCAAAGGACCTTGCAATTGGGATGATTATCCTTTTGAAGGAATTGAACGGAATTTCAGGGACAAAATTTCAATAAGTGAGGGAGAATTGTAACATCCCAAATTTAATCCCAAGCATAATTATTGAGTTAATAAGTCTAGAGTGTATAAAATGGGTAGATTAATTGCTTAAAGAATTTTGTGAGCAAGGTGAGCAGCCATTTTAAGTACTAGGGGTTGTGTAGGAGACATTTGTAGCAATGGGCAAAATTATCTAAGCGGAATCAGAGGTTAAATCGGCGTTTTAAATGTTAGAAATCAGCCGAAAAGAGAAAATTAAGAATTTATTATAGGATGCTAAAAAATTAAATTCCACCGTTGGATATGAAGTTTAAGGGATTAAGAAGCTTGTCTAAAAATTTGGACCCGATCCGACGGTTAACGAAAAAGTTACGGCGAATCGAAGATTAGAAATCCTGATACACGCCCAGACGCACCAGCCTGCGCCCAGGCGCGCGCCACTATTCATTGGTGCTGGTCCAGACAGAAATCCGCCCAGGCGCGCCCTCCCATTCGCCCAGGCGCGCCTCTATGTGCACCAGATCTGGAGATGGCGCGCCCTGCGCGCATCAGCCCCGCACCAGCCCCCACCATGTCGTGCATCAGTCCCGCACCAGGCGCAGCACCACACACCAGACCTGGAATTGGTTCTGAACTCGCGCTCAGGCGCGCGAGACCCGCGCCCAGGCGCGCGCGGTCTGATACCATTTTCCCAGCCGTTAGATTAAAACTTGGGCACTAAGTTGGGCCTCCCTAGCCGCACGATTTGCTCCCTCTTGGCATGGAGCAAATTTACAACAACAACAACAACAACAACATAACACACACACATCAACACCTCTCTTCACCTCCTTCTCTCATCTCCTTCATCTCTTTCTTTCTATTTCCATGAACACACCATCATCATCAAGTACCAACCCTCAAGAATCAAGATCAACCATCCCTCTTCTCATCATCTCCACTCAAAACTAAACAAGAAAATAATTACCAACCTCCTTCTCCTTCTTCCTTAAATTCGAGAGCATCATCCTTCCATGCCATCATCAACTTCTCAATTTTCAAGCTAAGGAATCATCATATAGGACCTCTCTCACTTCAAGGACTCAAGGAGATCAAAGTTTCTACTCCCTCTCACAACTATCCTTCAAAAGTTGGTGGATCTCAAACCTTAGGTTCCATATTAAGAGCAAGGACTACTTATATCTCTTGGGTTGAGGTAAGAAGGGAAGTATTACCTCTATTTAGGAGGTATAGTCTAGATAGTATATAGTGAGAACTAGGTTTAGGGATTGGACTAGAATAAAAATGTGACACTCTCACTTTTATTAGTTATATTAAGTTTTATTGAAAAGTGGACTTGAAAATTTCGACGAAAATCCGGCAGAGTTTCCTCTGTTTTTCGGACTTTCCCAAAATTTTCTTCTAAAAACCTGTCAGTCCAGAATTGTTTAAAAACATAAACAACAACAGTTTAATAAGTACACAGGTCCTAATGCCCAAATAATACAAGTTGCGGGGCAAGCTACTAATTCATATTATAAATTACATTAAATAATTATCCACTCATAATATCTAATAAACATTCCACGTAATGGAATGAAAATCCTGCTCGGCCGGCACGGGTGTATGCTCCACTTGTGTACCTGAAAAATATTAACCACACAGGGGAAGCATCACACAGAACTTAAAAGAGAGATTTTTAAGCAGATATATACGACACACCAAGACCATTCAAGCCTATGTCATACTACTTAATTCATACTCTTCTTTTCGTTTTTACTTCCTAACTGTTTCCCAATTCTTTTTCTTTTTAATTGTTTTCTTTTAAATAATCACTAGCCCATAATTATTCTTGTTGCTCATTACTTTCGCTCTATCCTTTTTACTCCTTTTCCTAATCACCCTAATTTCTCTATTCACTCTCTTTCCAAATAACCTATTTCTTTCTCTTCATTTCCCGTCCTCTTATTTTCATCCTTTATCCGTTTTCCATTAATCGTTTATGTTTAGCATTTCCATAATTATTCTCCTTATTTATTTCCTCTAATTCCTATATCAATTCCATTGTTTACCTTCTTATTTCATTTCTCAATGTCCACTCTATTATCCATTTTTCCTTTTCATTACCATTTTCCATTTCCTTTTCCATTTTTCCTTTTTAATTATTTTCCCCGTTTCCAAATAAATTCCGTTATATCCCCTTACCTTTTTCCTTATTCTTTTCCTTTTATTTACGGTGTATGTATGTCTCCACCAAATCGAAGGCCTACATACATACACTAATCACGATGTATGTCTCCACCAAATCGAAGGCCTACATACATCGTTTTTCCTTTACCATTTACCTTATTTTTTTTCCATTATCCTTTCCCTTTTTCCTTTTTATTTAGGGTGTATGTATGTCTCCACCAAATCGAAGGCCTACATACATACACCAATCACGATGTATGTCTCCACCAAATCGAAGGCCTACATACATCGCTTTTCCATTACCGTTTTACCTCTTTATTATTTGGCCACAGGGTCAATACAACCACCTGCGCCGTGCCACAGGGTCAACACAACCACCTGTGACATGTACCATTTTATTTAGGCCACAGGGTCAATACAACCACCTGCGCCGCGTCACAGGGTCAATACAACCACCTGTGACATTTACCATTTATCAGGCCACAGGGTCAATACAACCACCTGCGCCGTGCCACAGGGTCAATACAACCACCTGTGACACTTACCATTTTTAATCCCTTTTCCTTTTTATTTACGGTGAATTTATGTCTCCACCAAATCGAAGGCCTACATACATACACCATCGACGATGTATGTCTCCACCAAATCGAATGCCTACATACATCGCCCCAGTTTCGTTGTATTGTCTCCCCCAAATCGAAGGCCTACAATAAAACCCCAATTTTTACGATGTATCGTCTCCCCCAAATCGAAGGCCTACGATACATCACCATATTTATCCAGTATTAGTTATCCATATTATATGTCATTAATTTACCAACCAATTCTGTTTAACTTTTACCTAAACATTTCAAACACCGGCCTCATCATATATATATATATATATATATATATATATATATAACCAAATAGCCATATACATTATAGTTTAATTCTCGTCACTAACTCTTAATTAATTCCATTTCCCTTTCTTATTTTCCGTTTATTTTGTCGCTAATTGCTTCGACTCTTCTTTAACTAAATTTTCTTTCCTGATTATCTTCCTTATTACATATCCTATTATTATATTAATAGTCTTATTCTACTCAGCGGTCTCACTAAATTCTCTTTACTCTCATTTGTTCATTTCTAAATTTATTTCCCTATTCACCATTTCTATTCTTTTGCCACACCCTACCGATCTAATTGATTAGTTATTCTGTTACCTACCTTTTTACTCATCACTATTTGTTTCCCCTATTTACTCCATCTATCTTTCTTCATTATTAGCGGGTTACCCTAAGGTTCATTAGCAATCAACATTTCCCCCGGTCCTAGCGATAGATATAACTACCCAGAAATACACCCCTTAAGGACTGGTAATGAAACCCCTTACCTTAATCGGTGATAGTGGGGGATAACCTTAATTTGGTGCTTTACTCTCCGACTCACGCTTTTAGCTTGGCTCCAACTTGATCCTAAGCTTTCCCAATCCTTGATTCCAAGCACGGTGGGGACAATCTATCTCGATCACGGCGACGGTGTTGCTCTTCGACACCGGGAGGAGAGAGAGAAAGCTCGTGGGAGAGAGAGAGGGATCGAAGTCAAGGGAAGAGAAACAAAGGGGAGAGGGAGAGGTCTTGATGGTGGTGGTGGGGGATAGTGATGGTGGTTCGTGGTGAAGTGGCGGTGGTGGCCGGAGATGGCGGCGGCCGGTTGGTGGAGGGTGAGAGGGGAGGAGAGAGAGAGGGTCAAGTGAGAGAAAGAGAGAGATCTATGGAGTGGAGGAGAGGGAAAGAGAGAGGAAGAGAAGGCTATGGTGGTGGTGGTGGATCTGGGCGGCGGTGATGGTGGCCGTCGGAGTCGGAGGAGGGAGGGAGGTCGAGTGGAGAGAGAAAGTGGGGTTGGAATGGGGGTTTCAACCCCCAAAACCCGAATTTATTGTTTCAGTTCGAAGGAATTTCGCTTATGCGAAATCTGTTCGCTTAAGCGAACCCCATATGTGTTGCTACTGGACCGTTTTCTCTTAAGCGAAATATTTTCGCTTAAGCGAAATGAGCAGATACTGCTACTTCATTTTTCTATTTTTCAGCTATTTTCTCCAAACTTCAAATAGCCATAACTTCTTCGTTCACCGTCGGATCTTGCTCAAATTTGACGAGTAACTTCCTAAAAATCATATCTTCATATTCAACGGTGGGAATTGTGTTTGGAGTCTTAAATCTTTTATTTTGAATTTCCTAATTTTGGGTTTTATAACACCAAAAAATCGATTTTTAACACTCGTTTGGTCTTCTTAAATTTGCTTTTCGATGCCAATGCTCCTGGACTCCTATATGGCACTCAAAGCACTCCTAATCCATCATTTTAAATCCCTTCTAGGATAATCCTTACTTCCAAATCTTACTATTATTCTAATTATTATTAGAATTAAAATTCGGGATGTTACATTTCTCCCCCACTTATTAGAATTTCGTCCCCGAAATTCCAGTTGTCCCTTATCTGGAAGGAGTATCCCTTGACATAACTTCCGACCATGTCATTTTAATTCCTCCGGTTCCAATCTTCCCTTTGAGGAATTTCTAAGTTAAGAGTTCTGTGGTATAATTACTCGCCTCAGGTATGGTTTATCTCAGCCACTCAGAAATCCGCGCAATACACAGAGTCTTACGAGACTGAGACAACTATTTGAGGTGCTCCGACATAACCTCTTAAGTGAGACTTCACTTCGCGACTCCGCTTATTCCCTGTTCGTTTCTTACTCCTTCAAGTGAGTCTAGTGAGGTCGCCCTTCAAATCCACTTTAGCTATATCTGCGTTCTACTCCGATGGTACTTTTCTTTCATTCGTTTGACGAGTTCAATTTGGTATAGGTGTTTCCTACGGGTTATGGTTTGATCATCGGACATTGAGTCCGGCTCGATGCTATCTTCCTTACGCTTCGTTACCATTCTGTATTCAGCCTTGTTACTCGGATAGGATTCACGATTTTCTTATTGTTAAAGTTCCATCTCCCATTTCTTGGATTGAAATCCTCCCCCATTTAGCATTGTCATACTTGATTATATCCATGCTAAGGGGTATGCTCATTCGCAGCTCAGAATTGGGTACACAAGTTCCTGACCGGTATCCAAGGCTGAGAAGAGGACGCGTGGGTGACTATCTATCGGTAGGCATAGAACTACGCCGGGCTTCTACGACTTGGCCAATTCTCACCTTTGCATCTGAGATGCTTGAAGCTTGAAGGGAGTGAAGATGAAAAGAAGAAACATGAAGTACTCAAGAATGAGTCTCATGGTCTTTGCAAGATGACCCAGGATGGATTGGATACATGTCAAGCAAAAAGACAATGGAGATTATCCCCAAAGTGTTCCTTTTCAGCAGAGAGTCGTCGAAGGATGCGTTTTCTATGGATTTGCGGTTAATTGATTGGTCTCCGTCACTCGGGGTCCTATCAAATGCACCGAGTCCCAAAAGACCTAGAATATCACTTGCGGTGTTCCAACGTAACGTCTTGATTGAGATTCCCACTTTGTGACTTCACTTTTATCCCGTTCACCTTTTACTCCTTCACGTGAGTCTAGCAAAGTCACTCTTAAAATCAATCTTCACTGCGTTTGCATTCTACTTCGATGCTACTTCCTTCTCATTCGTTTAATAATTCCAATTCAGTAAAAGAATTCCTAGAGATCGATTCCACTTGAGGGTCAAGGTCAAGGTCCAGTTGTTGCTTCTCAATTCGGTGTTATTTTGTGGGGGGGTCTTGTTTTATATCTAGTTTAACCCTCATTCGATTCTCCGCGAAATGTTTGGAATTTTCTGTTTAGTAGTCCTATGGATTACGGTATGATTACGAGTTATTGCCGCTCGTGTAGGATCCGAAATTGAGTCGTCAAGTCTCCCCCACTTAGTATCAACATACCTGAGTAAGTCGAAAGCAGGGAGGAAACTGGGTTGATTCCAAGAATTGACTAGCTAGGCTCTTCATACTTACGCATACGGCTAAGTTCTCATACGAGTTAGAAGGGTGGTTCGATCATTTAGTTGGATGTTCTCGGTAGAAACATAAAATAAGAGTGTCTTGAAGGAGGTTGGTTTGTGAATCACTGTTCACGAGTCTTGGTAAAGATCCTATAGGATTAGAGTTCAATCGGGCTTTTGACAGAGATAGAATTCCCAGATGGTTTATTCGGATCTCAACTAGATGATTGCAACAATATAACATGTCAATAAACGCGAAGACCAAGGTGGTCAGTCCCAATCTCACATTTATTAACTGTACATCACTGCGTTATTGAATGATAGCATTATCTTTTAATAGATGCAAGAGAAAGGATGACCAATCTTGACCTTACACTTTATTAGAGGACGACACTATCACAATTGAGCTTGGTGGGATTTCTAACTAAGGTTTTAACACTTATCTACTCCTTCTAGATTACACTACTCACACTTACTCTAGGCAAAGACGCTAAAGTAATCAGTTGATGCAGCATTAACATGAAAAGTACCTTGGATAAGTTCATTCCTCGTTCTACGTGCCCATAGGACAGTTTGCAGCACGGTGTCCGGGTTGCCCGCATTGGAAGCAGAGACCTTCCTTTCTACGTTGTTCAAGCATCCAACACATACGAGTATGGGATCCTCCACAATGTGGACATGGTGGCCTTGTCCTTGGAGCGGTCGCACTCTGTCCCGCATTCTCTGGCACTACTGCTCTGGTGCGGTTAACAGCGTACGGACCTGATCCTTGAGCCAGTCCCTTACCCTTGTTGAGACCTACTTCATTTGGTATATTCTTGCTCCTTTCCTCTGCTTCCTGCTGATTCAAACTCTTCTCATAAGCGCGAGTCATATTCACCAGCTGAGAGAGGTTAGCTATACCCTGGTGCACAAAGATAGTCTGAATTCTGGCATTGAGACCTGTTTCAAATTTAATACACTTGGTGCGTTCGTCTGCGTCCCGATAACTTCCAGAATAGCGAATCAGATCTTCAAATTGTGCCGCATACTCACCGACATTCATACTTCCCTGCTCCAGCTGCAGAAAAGCGATCTCCTTTTCCCTACGAACATCCTCAGGAAAATACTTTCCCAGGAAGTGAGCCTTAAACAGATCAAAAGTGATATCCTGATTGGCTGCCTCCAATTCTCTTCACACTCGTTCCCACCAATGCTCTGCTTCATCAGTCAACATATACTGCGCTAGCAACACGGTTTGCTCAACAGGTGGCGCCATGGTGCGAAGGATCTTCTCAATTTCCTTGAGCCATCGTTGAGCTCCATCAGGATTATACCCTCCTTCAAACCTAGGCGGTTCGCATTTCCTAAATCGAGTCATCTAGTCAATTTCGACAGGAATGGATGGTGGATTCAATGCTGCTGCTGCTGCGGCTGCGGCTGCTGCGATGTTTTCAGCTTGGTTCTGCTGCATTCGGGCCTGATTCTGATTCAGTTGAATCAGGTTCTCCAATATAGCAGCCATCCGAGCATTTTCGGCACGTCACCCAGCCATACTGTTAGGTCATGAAGGGAACAGCCAGTTAATGACTGAATACTTAATCAATGACCTAAATATCCTATTCCTAGACTTAGACTCTTACTGAACGAATCAGTTACTCGCTTGGTGAGTAACCATCGGAGATGTGAGTCCACACTCCAAAGGCCGAGGAAAAACTGCTCTGATACCAAAAATGTGACACTCTCACTTTTATTAGTTTTATTAAGTTTTATTGAAAAGTGGACTTGAAAATTTCGACGAAAATCCGGCAGAGTTTCCTCTGTTTTTCGGACTTTCCCAAAATTTTCTTCTAAAAACCTGTCAATCCATAATTGTTTAAAAACATAAACAACAACAGTTTAATAAGTACACAGGTCCTAATGCCCAAATAATACAAGTTGCGGGGCAAGCTACTAATTCATATTATAAATTACATTAAATAATTATCCACTCATAATATCTAATAAACATTCCACGTAATGGAATGAAAATCCTGCTCGGCCGGCACGGGTGTATGCTCCACTTGTGTACCTGAAAAATATTAACCACACAGGGGAAGCATCACACAAAACTTAAAAGAGAAATTTCTAAGCAGATATATACGACACACCAAGACCATTCAAGCCTATGTCATACTACTTAATTCATACTCTTCTTTTCGTTTTTACTTCCTAACTGTTTCCCAATTCTTTTTCTTTTTAATTGTTTTCTTTTAAATAATCACTAGCCCATAATTATTCTTGTTGCTCATTACTTTCGCTCTATCCTTTTTACTCCTTTTCCTAATCACCCTAATTTCTTTATTCACTCTCTTTCCAAATAACCTATTTCTTTCTCTTCATTTCCCGTCCTCTTATTTTCATCCTTTATCCGTTTTCCATTAATCGTTTATGTTTAGCATTTCCATAATTATTCTCCTTATTTATTTCCTCTAATTCCTATATCAATTCCATTGTTTACCTTCTAATTTCATTTCTCAATGTCCACTCTATTATCCATTTTTCCTTTTCATTACCATTTTCCATTTCCTTTTCCATTTTTCCTTTTTAATTATTTTCCCCGTTTCCAAATAAATTCCGTTATATCCCCTTACCTTTTTCCTTATTCTTTTCCTTTTATTTACGGTGTATGTATGTCTCCACCAAATCGAAGGCCTACATACATACACCAATCACGATGTATGTCTCCACCAAATCGAAGGCCTACATACATCGTTTTTCCTTTACCATTTACCTTATTTTTTTCCATTATCCTTTCCCTTTTTCCTTTTTATTTAGGGTGTATGTATGTCTCCACCAAATCGAAGGCCTACATACATCGCTTTTCCATTACCGTTTTACCTCTTTATTATTTGGCCACAAGGTCAATACAACCACCTGCGCCGTGCCACAGGGTCAACACAACCACTTGTGACATGTACCATTTTATTTAGGCCACAGGGTCAATACAACCACCTGCGCCGCGCCACAGGGTCAATACAACCACCTGTGACATTTACCATTTATCAGGCCACAGGGTCAATACAACCACCTGCGCCGTGCCACAGGGTCAATACAACCACCTGTGACATTTACCATTTTTAATCTCTTTTCCTTTTTATTTACGGTGTATTTATGTCTCCACCAAATCGAAGGCCTACATACATACACCATCGACGATGTATGTCTCCACCAAATCGAAGGCCTACATACATCGCCCCAGTTTCGTTGTATTGTCTCCCCCAAATCGAAGGCCTACAATACAACCCCAATTTTTACGATGTATCGTCTCCCCCAAATCGAAGGCCTACGATACATCACCATATTTATCCAGTATTAGTTATCCATATTATATGTCATTAATTTACCAACCAATTCTGTTTAACTTTTACATAAACATTTCAAGCACCAGCCTCATCATATATATATATATATATATATATATAACCAAATAGCCATATACATATAGTTTAATTCTCGTCACTAACTCTTAATTAATTCCATTTCCCTTTCTTATTTTCCGTTTATTTTGTCGCTAATTGCTTCGACTCTTCTTTAACTAAATTTTCTTTCCTGATTATCTTCCTTATTACATATCCTATTATTATATTATTAGTCATATTCTACTCAGCGGTCTCACTAAATTCTCTTTACTCTCATTTGTTCATTTCTAAATTTATTTCCCTATTCACCATTTCTATTCTTTTGCCACACCCTACCGATCTAATTGATTAGTTATTCTGTTACCTACCTTTTTACTCATCACTATTTGTTTCCCCTATTTACTCCATCTATCTTTCTTCATTATTAGCGGGTTACCCTAAGGTTCATTAGCAATCAACATTTCCCCCGGTCCTAGCGATAGATATAACTACCCAGAAATACACCCCTTAAGGACTGGTAATGAAACCCCTTACCTTAATCGGTGATAGTGGGGGATAACCTTAATTTGGCGCTTTACTCCCCGACTCACGCTTTTAGCTCGGCTCCAACTTGATCCTAAGCTTCCCCAATCCTTGATTCCAAGCACGGTGGGGACAACCGATCTCGATCACGGCGACGGTGTTGCTCTTCAACACCGGGAGGAGAGAGAAAGCTCGTGGGAGAGAGAGAGGGATCGAAGTCAAGGGAAGAGAAACAAAGGGGAGAGGGAGAGGTCTTGATGGTGGTGGTGGGGGATAGTGATGGTGGTTCGTGGTGGAGTGGCGGTGGTGGCCGGAGATGGCGGCGGCCGGTTGGTGGAGGGTGAGAGGGGAGGAGAGAGAGAGGGTCAAGTGAGAGAAAGAGAGAGATCTATGGAGTGGAGGAGAGGGAAAGAGAGAGGAAGAGAAGGCTATGGTGGTGGTGGTGGCTCTGGGCAGCGGTGATGGTGGCCGTCGGAGTCGGAGGAGGGAGGGAGGTCGAGTGGAGAGAGAAAGTGGGGTTGGAATGGGGGTTTCAACCCCCAAAACCCGAATTTATTGTTTTAGTTCGAAGGAATTTCGCTTAAGCGAAATCTGTTCGCTTAAGCGAACCCCATATGTGTTGCTACTGGACCGTTTTTGCTTAAGCGAAATATTTTCGCTTAAGCGAAATGAGCAGATACTGCTACTTCATTTTTCTATTTTTCAGCTATTTTCTCCAAACTTCAAATAGCCATAACTTCTTCGTTCACCGTCGGATCTTGCTCAAATTTGACGAGTAACTTCCTAAAAATAATATCTTCATATCCAACGGTGGGAATTATGTTTGGAATCTTAAATCTTTTATTTTGAATTTCCTAATTTTGGGTGTTTATAACACCGAAAAATCGATTTTTAACACTCGTTTGGTCTTCTTAAATTTGCTTTTCGATGCCAATGCTCCTGGACTCCTATATGGCACTCAAAGCACTCCTAATCCATCATTTTAAATCCCTTCTAGGATAATCCTTACTTCCAAATCTTACTATTATTCTAATTATTATTAGAATTAAAATTTGGGATGTTACAAAAACCCTAGGCAAACCCTAGGTTAGAAGAATGAATTTTTGTTTAGCATATTGTGTCATAGGAAATGGTTAATGATAAATAGAAATAGAGAATTTACTTGTAACTTGAAATTATTATAGATTGTGAATGCATAACAAATAGGGGAAAAATAAAGAAAATAGTTTGACTATGTGAAAATAGTGAATGATTAACTAATATATATATATATATATATATATATATATATATATAATCATGACCCTCCATAAAGGAGTGGATACCTTCAAGACCCTCCATAAGGGAGTGGAATATCCTAGTATCAAGACCCTCCATTTTCACACTAAGTGGAGTGAGAACATGACCCTTCACTTACTCTCTAAGTGAAGCGAGAATTATATATTTTCATGACCCTCCATAAAGGAGTGGAATATATATATTATCATGACCCTCCATAATGGAGTGGATATTATCAAGACCCTCCGAAAAGGAGTGGACATTATCAAGACCCTCCATAAAGGAGTGGATATTATCATGACCCTTCACTTGCACTGCATGTGAATTGAGAACAGGACCCTCCATTTACTCTCTAAGCAGGAGTGAGAATCGTATATATGTATGTTATCATGACCCTCCCTAAGTGGAGCGTGAAAATATATGAATAAGTGTGTAGGTATAAATACAGTATCATGACCCTCTCTATGCGGAGTGGAAAAAAAAATATTATGACATGACCCTCTAATAAGAAGTGAGTAATAAATGGTAAATGAAAACAGTAGGGGGAACAATGAGAGTAAGAAAATGATTAGTAACATAGGTGTTAGGGTAGCAAAGTTTAATTAGAGTGCTTGGTTACTCTCTATGTCTACTTAGAATGTATTTTCCTAAGTTCTGTGTAATGCTACCCTACTTGCTATATTTTGCAGATACTGGGGAGGAGCAGGCACATGACATGGCCGAGCAGGATTACATTCCACATCGTGGAGTGTGAAGTTTAGTAGGGGACCGAATGTCGGTCAAGGGTTTTATTTTTGGGGAAAAATGAAATATGTTGTTGATGTAACAAATGCTAGTTGGATATTTTTGTGAAAACTTAAATGTTCCACAACTTGTATATATTTTCTAGAACTGATGTAATGTCGTCCCTGCACACTGTTTATGTTATGTTTTGGCCATGCTGGCTTATTGAATGAAATGAATATTTTGGCTTTAACAGGTGACAGGTTAAATTTATTTTGGGGAAAGCTATGAAAACAAAGGAAACTCCGTCCATTTGACGGAAGACTCTTATAAGCAAATCAAGTTTTTGAAGAAAATTTTCAGTCACCAAACTAATAAATGGGTTTAAGGGTAAAATTAAATAGGGTGTTACACCTGACACTTTGAGCCATGACCCCATTACAACCCATATAAGACCTTTTGATTTGTGCATGTTTTCAATACTTTCAATGGCGATTTTGGTCTACGGTCAAGCTTATGGTAACACTTTGTCAATGCATGAACGTGTGTGCATTATTGATATATGACCCTGATACACATGAGAGATACACACTGTGAGGTTGAGAGTGTTCACTAGTCCTGAGTCTTATTGGGTTTGTTATTCTAACCAGGTTTCAATTGTATGAATTGCTAGTGAAAATAAGTGCCTGAGTCTGTGAGTCGACGTCCTAGATTAGGTGTGTACATTTTGATTTAGAAGGTAGTCTTGTGTTTTACAATTTTTATTTTACTTTTTCCTGGGACATGCAAAATACTAAGTTTGGGGGAGTGATTTGGGTCCAATATATGATGTTTTGAGCATGATTTAGACTCCCTTTTACTATGGATTTGGCTTGTTTCTCTTGTAAATTTAGGACATTTTGTATAGTTTTAGGATTTTGTTATTAGTTTAGAATCCCTTGATCGTTTTGATCTGTTTTGGGTATGTTTCAGGTACTTTTGGAGCTTAATTGAGGAAAATAATAATGGAGCTGAAAAGAGGACGAAAGGACCTTGAAAATGGCGCAAGAACGGAGCGAAACGGAGCCGGAAGCAGGCTGGCACACCCAGGTGTGGAGCTCCCCACGCCCAGGCGCGCAGCCCTCGTGAACAAGCACCAGACAGACCTAGCGTGCCCAGGCGTGAGGCCCTGGAAGCCCAGGCGCGCGAACCCCGTCCAGGCTCAGTTGGGCCAATTTCTGATGCGTTTTTGAGGGATTTGTTTAGGATTTGTAATTATATATTTATTAGAGGATTAGAATTAGGCTAGCAGCTTTTGAGAGAGGGAGATTACATGATTTTGGAGAGCTTTAGAGGAGAAGAAGATTGGAGATTGGAAGATTGAGGATCTCTTCGCGGTAATCCTAATTGTCTATGATTATGGATTACTCTTCGATTGTTTTTGTTCTTATTTTATCAATGTGTAACTAAAACCCTCGTGTTAGGAATTGGTGGATTTGTATGGATTAGTTTATTGATTTCATGAATTGATGTTTTTCCGTTTCTAAATCAAGTGTTTGATTGTATTTTCCCTGTTATGGATGGAAGTAGCTAATCTATGTTTTGGATCTCTAATTCTTCAGCTGGGAGATTGGGAATTAGAATAGGCCTTCAATCAAACAATATAATTATTCAACTCGTAGGATACTTTTGGGTAATTATATAACTTGTTATAAATTCCATTGTTCTTAATTAATGGTTATTCAATGGTTTAATCACTTAAGGGATTAATGTAAGACCCACAATTTTACCCAATTTATTTGTGAAATTATATTTGATTTTAAGTTATTTTGATTGATTTTAAATGTGGTGGATAATTCATGATACCTAGATTTATAAAAGTATGATTTGAACTTGTATGTTTATATATATATATATATATACACACACGCGTGGGGTGTATATATATATATGCATACCAATGTTTTCTTTGATGTATTTAAATTGTATTCCTAGCATGGAAATATTTTTAAGGTATAGTATTTTATTTAAATTATTTTAGAATATGCAATGATTATGAAGGATTATAGTGTTCTATCTTTAGAAAATTATATCTTTTTGACCGTAAGTCCAAAAATTACAAATTATATGTTAAAACGATCATATCGAAATGTAGATTATGAAAATGCGAAGTTTTGGATTTAATTCTGGAGTTTTCGAATTTTTATTACTGATACAGTATAGTACGAGTTTTATGTTCTAAAACTTGCAAATGTGATTTAAGAGCAATTAATGACTTTTTGACTTGGGTTTATTTTATTTTTTTTAAAAAAATACATTTCTGAAAATCCTATTGGATCACCGTCCAAAATTATTTATTTTGTTTGAATTTAAAATTAGAAGAAATTGTTTGATTGGTTGAAATTGTGGTGACATAAATCAAGTTGAATGCAAATTTTTTTTTCTCCCTCCTGTACTCATTGCACCGTCCATAACCAAGAAGAAAAGGGGGAAGTATTCTGATTTTTATCATGTGTGTATTTGAGAATTGCAATGTGCATGGAACTTGTAGAATTAGAATAATTGAAGTGGGACTTTCCTAGGCTATCAGTAAATGCATAAGACAAATTCTTTGAACCAATTTACTCCCTTTTGGTCGTGTATATCATCATTAGAAAGGGGTGGGAAGACCTAATTTTCTTATCCTACAAATAAGAGCCTTCCAAAGCCTTAGTTAACTCTTACACTCAACCAAAATCTAAGAGAAAAAAATTGAAGAACCCTAGCAACTGGAGGCGTGAGGAAGAGAGGAATATCAGATAAGTCTTTTTCATTTTTCACTACTTAGGAGAAAGGTAATTTTGTAACTTATAATCTATTTCTTTTGGTTTTGTTTTAAAAGCTTTTATGTTGAGATTTTCTTCAAACAGTAGGATTTTGTTCTTAAAGTTCTTTTTCCATTTTTTTTGAACACTAGATTGAAAAGTTTCAAATTATCTTAAGTGTTTGTAAGGTTTTGTTCATGGTCATATGAGAAAGGATTTAAAAAGGGACTTACAGTGAAGTTTAAAGAAACAAATTTCCCCTTTTTAAACCTAATGATGACCGAAATTTTTAAGCATAAAATAAAGGAATAGAAAATTTTATTTGATTCATATGGAGTGATTTAAGTAATTTTTGTGGTTTGAAAATGTTTAAATGTTTAATGTATTATTATGAAATCTTAAAGGAAATAATCGGTAATTGTATTTAGAAGTTTCTGTAAAAGTATTTTTCTCTACTGATATAGGCGTGAGACCTATATGGTCAAAAAGAAAATTTATTTGATAATTGTTTGATGTTTGTATACATGATTCATGCTTTGTTATTTCAATTTGTGAATGATTATAAAGATTATTGTGTGTATATGTTAAAAACGAAATTTTTGGTTATTGTTTTTATTTTCTGTACTGGCTCAATTATACTGATAAGAAAAAAAAGTGATTTGTTTTGAAATCCTAAATGTCTATGTGTGTATATGGTGTTTAGATTTTGTTTAATTTATGTGATTCAATGAAATAACAAGTGAACAAATGAATTTTTATGAAGTTTAACTATTCTAGAAAAAAAAAAGTTTATTTTGATACTGTAAAAATAAGGTAATAAGGCCTTGAGTCCTAAAAATTTATTTGTTTAAGTGATTGTGATGTGTTTATGTGTATGTGTTTAGAAAATTGTTTAATGTGAAAAACACAAGTTTTTATAGTAAATAAAATCATTATTTTTATAGGAGCAAAGGTTGTTGTTCAGATTTGATGTAATTTAGAAAATGTGATTATTTTTCTAAGATAAATCTATTTTTGAGTTTTAGTATATAAGTGTTAGAACTTGAATAATATTGATTTTTTGAGTGAAATGAAACTTGATTGTGTGGCTGTCCAGCAAGCTTGTTTTGCTTATGTAAATCAAACCTTGTGATATTTTTATAATAGAGCTTGTGATTAAACTATAGGAAAAAGCGGCATGATTTTAATATTAACCGTTTAGGAGAAAAGTGATTTTCAAATTTAAAACTCATGATGTACAAGAAATTCGATTTGATTGTACTAATCTTAGAAATTGTTTTAATATTATAAATTAGGTGATTTAAGTGTTTGAAATAATAGGTGTATCTGATATATGAATTTGATATGTGTACTGATACTTGAAAAAGTGATTTTTATATGGCAAAACTACTAGATCGATCCTGTAAGTTATTTTTTGGTTGTGATTTCGTCCTTAATTTTTTTTTCGTTTCAAATAAATCCGAAAGTTTATAACTTGTTTCAAATAAATCTTTCCATCCAATTTTGTCTTAACACCGTTAATGGGGGTCTCCTATGTGGCAACCGTTGGTCTTACGTGGCTAAAACTCAACGTTACACCCCAAAATGATGTCATATGAGGTCAAAAGAAAAAACCAAAACAGTTAGGGATGACCCAATAAGCTTCTATTTTGGTCTCATACGACATCGTTTTGGGGTGTAACGTTGATTTTTAGCCTTGTAAGACCATTGGTTGCCACGTATGAGGCTCCCATTAACGGTGTTAAAACGTAATTGGACGGAAGGATTTATTTGAAACAAGTTACAAACTTTTGGATTTATTTGAAACGAAAAAAAATTAAGGGATGAACTCGCAACCAAATCAACAGTTTCTGTTGGATATAAGGGAAAAGGGTTAAAGGGTAACTGTAACGTGATGATCATAATACTGTAAGGGCAGTTAGTTAGTTAGTCAGTCAGTTGGTTAGAATGACTGGGAATAAATAAATAGAGGGAAGATGGTAGAAGTAGTTTGCATTTGGAATTGTGAGTTTGTGATGACAGAACATAGGCTCAATTGGCAAAGGGTGAGGCCTTTGGGAGGAGAGCTTCTCTCCTATTCTTGTTCAAATAAATTCTTCAAAAAAAATTCTTAATTCTTTTTTTGGGTTTGTATCAGTTTCTTTCTGCCTTTTTGTCTATCTGTTTTTTTTTTTTTTTTTTTTGATTTTTTGCTACTATTTTTATCTTGCTTTTGTATTTTGGAATTGGAGCAAGGGAGTGGTTTGTTTGCTACCTTCTTGTAATAAGCTGAACTATATTTTTACCAAACTTCATTGTTGTGTTAGGATCCCGCATACTATGTTCTTAAAGAGGATGTGTCTCCATGCATTTTTGGTTCAATTGAAAAGCAGAGATGGTCCCATGCCTTTTTCAGTGTTTTCAGCTGTAGTTTTGGAGTCTAACCGTGAATGCCCCTGACGGTGGTGAGGCTTCATAATGATTAACATTATTATGGCTGTTGTTTACAATTGTCATAGACTAATTAATAGTTTTGTATAACTAGGCATGTTGATGTTGTAAGTTCTTTTGTATGAAATGTAAAAAGTTGAGAAATTGAAAACTTTCCCAGGATGTGGTTGGCAACGTGCACAACGAGTCTGATTTTACTTGGACTTGGCTATGGCTATGGCTACGTGTAAGGGAAGGAAAAGCATGTATTGGTGGTAGGGAAGAGGTGAGGTCGATTGACAAAACTGATTACTGTTGAGTTTTTTCTCTTTTTTTTTTATTGGTTCAATTTGATTTTTATCAGGGTGCAAGTGCAAGAGGAGTAAAAAGATTAGAAGAAGGCGCTTTTATGTGAGGGTGAGAGGAAGAGATTTTTGGAATTATCTGTAACAAAAATGTGAATGGGCAAAAAGAAATTAGATCCAACTGTGGAGTAAATTGGTATTGGTTTCCTTTGAGTGGGTTCTTCAATCAAAACCATATTTGCAATAAAAATTGATTTCTTCAGCTCAGAACATGGGATAAGTTAGTTCAAGAAGCATGTTGGAGTTGGACATTATTAAGGTACTTTTTTTTTAATCAAACATTATGGTCAGTTGAATTTTTACTGAATTCTTCAGAGAGGCTGATTTATGGTCAGTTGAATTTTTCAATTTAATTTCTTCCTTGAACTTAAGTTATTTCAATATTTCATTAAGTCTGTTTTTCATATGTTTATTTTTTGATATACATAAATATCAGTTATTTCAATATTTCATTAATTCGTTATATTATAAGTCTGTTTTTCATTAAGGCTCTCTTTTCTGCGGTTGCATTATAAGTCTGTATTTCAATATTGTTGATGTTTTTTTATTGCTTTCTCAAGCTAACAAGCCTTTTTGCTGTCACAAACTCATAATGCAGCCTCAGTGGATGGCCCCTGAAGTCCTTCGAAATGAGCCTTCCAATGAGAAGTAATTCCTTGGAGCTGAAACTTACAATGAGAAGTAATTCCTTACATTGGATGGCCCCATGAATCTTGCCTACGCTGCTGGCTGTGCTGGAGGCACTATGAAAGGATTTCTTAGTGCAGCAAATGAGAAACTTATAACATACCTTTCCAAGTTGTACTTTTGAATGACCTCATATAGTCGAATGAGAAACTTATAACATTCCTTTCCAAGTAGTATATAGAAAACTATTGTATTATATCTCTTGTATATTGAACAAATATATAGAACACTCTTCCTTGACTTCATATGATTGGATTTTTAGTATATCACTTGCCTTTAGTGGCTTTAGAGTCCAACAATGAATATGGCATGTTATAAAATTTGGGTTTGATGAAAAAAATATAGCCACAACTCAAGCTGTGCATATTTTTTAAAAAAAAAAAAAAAAATCCATTTTGGCCACAGTTTAAAGTGTGGCTAAATATTTTTTTAAAAAATATCTTCTTATTTAGTCACGGTTATAACTGTGGCTAACTAATAAAACCAGATTAAAGGGGCAGTTCTGAATAATCTTTTTTGAAGATAAAAGAGGGTGGTTCAGAACCAGCCTCATTGATAAAAAAAGAGGTGGTTCCGAACCTCCCTCATTTTAATAAGTATTTTTAAGGGCGATACATTTAAGGGGGTTTCGGAACCGCTCTCTTTTAGCTTAAATAACCTCCTTCGAAAGGCTTTTTTGTAGTAGTGCACCAATCTAATAGTTTTGCCTTTTTATATGTGTAGAACCTGAAAGGAATAGCAGCAACTATAAAAAAATATTTGAGTTTAGTAATATATGACTCTATATGCTAGGTGAATTCTGTATGCTTGTAATATGGTTTGTGATTTTAGAATAAGTGATTTACTGCCTAAGAATTTTCTAAAATGTTGCATCAAAAGCAAATATTTCTGACTCATGTTATATGAATGGTCTGACAATGGTAGTTGTTATAAGGCGTTTAAAAATTGATTCTCAAAAAACGAAAAGTATAAGATCTATTCTTAAGGTGTTATACATAAGCTCTAAAAATCGTTTTACGTTTGGAAAAAGATTTCATGATTTTTAAAATTAAAAACGAAAAGTATTTTTACTGAAACAGTGATCTGTTTTGATTTTTATAAAAAAGTGTTAAGTTACTGTGTTTTAAATTTTGCTAAGTACCTTGAAAAGGAATCGTTTCGTTTAAGTTAGTAGATTTTTCGTGGTGTTAATTAGTCCTTTGAATTTCGGTTATCTTTGATAAAGATTCGAGGGAAACAAATTCAGATAATCAGCATCATTTGTCTCAAGCTTCGAATTCAGGTGAGAGAGAAACTTCCCTAAGACACAATGACCCTTTGGGTATCATTGGGATGTTCTCAATCATCTCAAAGATCAGAACTGCGCAGTTATCCGTCAAAATGCATAACGACAATTGTTTGATTGTTTGGTCATTTTACGTGGAGACGATAACTATTTTATTTGCTGAAATTGATTAGTCATTTGTAATGTGTACTATGAGTTAATTACTGTTTAGTTATGTTGAATTGAAATAGCATGATTTTACTATACGTGAATTATATTTTGCTGAGGTTATCCTGTGATAACTATTTATATGTTGAGATGAAAATTATCTGTCAATAAAAGAATTTATACAAAGTTGTGGAATTATTGAAAGTATGTTAAAGACCTTATGGTTATAAGGCAGCAAAGTTATGAAACCTGGATTAGTGTATAGTGAAGGTGCACGAAGCACAGATAATGATTTGATGTATATCCCTGAATCGCATTGTCCTTGGGACATGCTTGATTTAAAGTAGCTGGCCACGTGAATGACGTGTCGTGGTTGCGAGCAATTGTGGAATCCACTGTACTTAGGGAGGTGTTTGTTCGTTTTCTTTTAGAGGTCGAGGCCTATTAGAAGCGCGGCTTAAAATGGGTCGACCAATAATAGGTTAATAAAACTAAATCTTTTTCTAAAAGACTTAAAACGCTTAAAAGACTTAAAAGCTTTAATCCTTTCCTAACTCTGCGTTGAGAGAGAAGTAGTGGAGAAGAAAGATACCGTATACTTGGTGACCGGTGTATCTTCGAGTGGTGATTGCGATAGGGGAGGGCAAGGATGGTGAAACGTCAAGAAGCCTTGAGCATTTCCTTAGGCAGGACAACGTTACAATGATCAAGGTCACCTGCTGGGCGTTGATCCTAGCAAGGGCTGCAACGCGAACTAGGGATAGAGTTGTCGCCCCCTTGAGCAAATCGGAGATGGTGAAAGGGGAAGATGTGTGCATGACATTGTATAGGGAGAAGAAATGGAGACTTGTTTTTTGTAATAAATAGGATTTTTGTTTTACCAAGGATAATTTTGGTAGTTTATGACAAAGTTTTTAATTACATCGGGTGTAAATGGTATTTAGCGGGTGCAATTAGAATTTCCCCTAAAATATTGTTTTTTCTTGTAATAATATTTTGGTTTTTTTATTTTTTTGGTCTCTAAAAATTGCTCGAATAGTTTTGGTTTCCATCCTTATCTTTTTATTCGATCGATCTTAATCATTAAAAGTTTAATTTTTTGGTCATATATATTTTTTATATATACTAGCGTCTCGATCCGCATTCTCATTGTCGTGTTTTTATCGTAAAGAGTTGTGTATAATAAAATAATATATTGCAAAATCGGTAATTATTATGACTGTCATGTTATATGTTATAGGTAGGAGCGATATGGTTTGCCCCTCTTGCATAATTGAAAATACTCTTCACCCTATTAAATTCAAATTAAAATGAAAGTATTAATGATGAAGAAGTAAATCATAAGGGAATAAGAGCGTTCAACCACATAAGGAATCATAAAAACAAATTTGGAAACAAGTACTTAATAAAACGTAAAATTAATTTGGGAAACTAACAATTTTGTGCAACCTACATGTGAAGAATTGAGAACATAAATAAAATAGTTATAATGGACTACAAAATGAGTAAACGTAATGATCTTAATATCCTGTGAAAATAAGAGATAGGCCCGAGGTTCAATTTGCAAGTGATCATGTCATCCTCAAACAGAGTGCAGTAAAATAAATTAGACTTCTAAAACAATAAAAATGACATGTTTTAATATAACACAACCCATGCTTAGATTAATAATTTATGAAAAAGAAATATAGAGAACAGTGACAATGACTTAACTAAATAGAGTAAAGTAATGAATGAAAATAAAGTTAAATAAAATTATTTGAAAAAAGAGAAGCACTTTTATTTGCGAGAGATCACATAGATGATAGAACTTCAGTAGAGAATGAACAACTTGAACTTGTCCAAAATCTGCCCCAGTGTTTCGTGCTTAAAATAATTACTGGGGAACCAATTTTTTAAGGTAATACCCCAATATTTTTCATTTAGAGTCCAACAATGAATCTCTTCAAAAACTGCCCCAGTGTACTGTCTCATAGACAAATGCAAGGGAATGATCAAATACTTCTAATGTCTCTTCAAAAACTGTCCCAGTATCTCATTCTAGGGTTTATCAACAAAAGTTTCCAAAACAGCCCTAGTTGATTACATTTGCAAGGGAACGAACAATATGCTTGACCTCTCTTCAAAATTGCCCCAGTATTTCTTTCTAGGACTTGTTAAAAATTTCCAAAACTTCCCTAGTTTGCTTAGCGAGCAACAAAACTTTCCAAAACTACCCCAGTTTGAGCAATGTTTAACCGAGGATAGGGAATCTTCAACATTGTCCCAGTGTCAACCTTCAGGACTCCTTTTTTGGTTCTATTTGCAATTTCTTTCATCTCTTTGTTAAAAACAAGCTGGTTTGTGTATGAGGATATTTTTCTGCCCTAAATTTTGCCAAGGAAACCCAATGTAGGCTCCTAGCGGGCTTTCATCTTATGATCCTAATTTTTGCCTAAGCCGCCCCTTTCGAGTTTTGCGACTTAGTGGATCACTCTAACTTTTGCCTAGGTCTTCTCTTTTTGTGATTTTCAACCTAGCGAGCTCTTTACTTTTATCAACTTTTTATTACTCAAACACAATAATTTCTCAATTGCTTTTGAATTGACTAGAAATCGCAAATCTTCTTCATTCATTCCACTCGAGGTTAGAACTCTCTCAGAGAACATGTTCTTAATAACAAAAGATTCTTAACCAAATTCAACCGATCAAGATCCTTTCAACTTTAATTTTCCTCACATATCTTCTTAACAAGAAACACTAATGTAATGATCATATGAACATGAAAAATATTTGGATGATGGGAGTAATTAATTCATGCATTAAAAATGAGATATCTTTCATAAAAGCTTCAATAAGTTTTAATGGAGTCAGCATTTCTCTGCATTAGTGTGTAATTCAAGCAAACCACTCCTCAGCGAGGTCTTTTAAAGCGTGTAATGTGGCATGGCTAAGGGTTGACAAGAAAAGGTATAAGGCTCATAAAATTTTATTTTCCTTTCCTTCCTTTCTCCTTTTTCTTCAATATCCTATTTTCTCAACAAGTTTTTGCGCAACATTCAAATTATCAAGAGGATTTTCATCACATAATGTATCCATGGGCTTTGCTTTATTTAGACAAGCACACTTGCTTTTTGATTATCTTTTTCTTGGTATTATTTTTTTATGCTTGTCTCTATCCATTTTGAATCTCTTTTATGATTGCACTTTTGACCATATAAACTGCCTTCTTAGTTTGATTCTCATTATTACTTGGGTAAAATATTTTCGGTTTAAATGAAGAAAGATTTTTTTTGTTGGGACCCAATGGGGTGGACAATGGATCAAATGTGTTTGGGTTTATGAGATAAAAAGTAATCCTTCTTGATATTTGCATGTTGGCAAAAACTGTTGACAAACTACCACCCCCGGTTTAAACACATATTGCTGGTTTGAGAGAAATGATCCTTGCTTCAAAATATCTAGGCTCAATGGGGTGACTAGGGATATCTCCTCAATGTTTGGGAATTCAACGAAGCCTTGTATCATTGGAAGAACTTGTTTGAGGGTCCATACTATTTAAGGTCTTACATTTGCATCATCATGCCTCTAATTTCAAATTTGAATCAAATATCTCAAGTTAATGCATGAATCAATTTTTTTTATATATTTTTTTTATAAGAGTGAAGACCCATTTTAGTCCCTCATGTTTTTCACGTGGGACAGTTTAGTCCCTCAAAAAATGAAAAATCATTTTAAGTCCTTGAAGATGTTGAAACGGGGAAACTTTAGTCCTTCCGTCAACGCTGTTAACGCCATCCTCCGTGAACGTTAACACTGGTATTGACGGAAGGACCAAAGTGTCCCCTTTTCAACATCTTCAGGGACTTAAAATGATTTTCCATTTTTTGAGGGACTAAATTGTCCCACGCGAAAAAATGAAGGACTAAAGTGGGTCTTAGCATCGATAGTCAATTTTTCAATCTTATGTTCTTTTTCTTAACTATCAACAACGAAATACATACACTAATAACTTTACTTCTATATAAAAGAAAATAAATCAAAAAATACTAAAAAAATAAATTGTTTATTGTCGATAGTCTGTCTCTTAACAGTACAAATAAACAAATTGATGATATCAATTCATCATTCTTTTTTCATTTTGATATCATTTTTTCACAATAATTTCAAATTATGTAATTGTACATTTTTTTCTTATTAAAATATATTACCAAAATACTAGTACATTGTATGTTTTCCATGCATAGAACATGTCTATTTAATAGTCTACATAATATAAAATTATCAAACATTCTCGTTCATGGAGCAACAGTGCAAAGTAGTACTATCACAATGGAGCCAAAAAATTCTGCCCAAATAGTACTATCACCCACTATTTTTACTAACCATGCTTCCTTGAGAAGCTAACTTGATCGAAACAAGTAAAATATAAAACAAGGGTGTTTAATTTCTACCATGCACCGGTTAAGGGATCAAGTGAGCTACCACTTGACTAACCCCACATTGATATATGCTTTGAGTTTTCTGTGTTCTTTTTATGTGCATGTTTTTGTTATTTGAATTTGAATTTTTTTTATTACATGCTTCTTGACACAGGTAATGGTCCAAACAAGTAAAATATAAAACAATGGTGCTTCTACCATGCACCGGTTTTTGGTGCTCCGACTCTTTTTTTTTTATTTTTTTATTTTAATAAATATAATATATTAAAAAAAATATGTTTTGGATTTTTGTGTTCTTTTATTTATATTGTCATTAATTACTTCTTTTTCAAAAACACTTTTATTCACTCTTTTTTGAAAGCGAATTTTTTAGTTTACGAGTGAAAACCCACTTTAGTCCTTCACTTTTTCGTGTGGGACAATTTAGTCCTTCAAAAAATGGAAAATCATTTTAAGTCCCCGAAGATGTTGAAAAGGGGACACTTTGGTCCTTCCGTCAATACCAATGTTAACGTTCACGGAGGATGGCGTTAACGGCGTTGATGGAAGGACCAAAGTGTCCCCTTTTCAACATCTTCGAGGACTTAAAATGATTTTTCATTTTTTGAGGGACTAAATTGTCTCACGGGAAAAACATGAGAGACTAAAGTGGGTCTTCACTCTTTTTATAAAAGTGTGGTAAAATGGTTTATTCACATGATCAAAACATTAGCAGATAATTGTTAAAGAGATATGCAGCGAAAACATTAGTGCTTTGCATGCATCTTGCACCATTCTCGATATTAGGGCTGCACCAAATTCACTTGATGAGGATGCAGATGTTGAGAAATTCAAGTTGAGCTTGATAAAAAAAGGTTTCAGGATAAGAAATATGATGTGTCATCGTGATTTGTAGTCAAGGTGGGGTTTTTTTTTTTTTTTGGCTTGAAAGCACATGATTTTAATATCTTATGATATATACTAGTAATTTTACCCGTGCATCGCACGGGCTTAAAATTTTTTTTTAAAAAAATTTGATTATAGATTATGGAAATATGTCTTTTTAAATAATAAGTTAATATGAACTTTTTATAAAAATGATTTACATGTATTTAGAAATGAATAGTCATAAACATTAACCTTTGGATCTAGTTTCAGCTACCAACCTTTTCATTAATAAAAATTAACTAATAATGTGTCAACTATGTGATTTCTAAAATTAATTAACAACATAATTTCTTATATTAAAAAAATCCAACTCATTTTGATTTTTGTTTTATTTAATCCATCATTCCAAATGCATTTTGTTATTAATTCGTTTTTCAAGTCCAAATGCAGCTATTTTTTTTACCATATATATCATCATCATTATTATTACATCTGTTCCAAAATATAAGACTTGTTTTCACACTTTTAATTAATTCGTGTTTATAAGATTCGAACTTTCAAATTACTTCCTTGTATTAGAACTTCATAATTGTAAATAAGTATATCGTCTAAAGTATAAAATAACGCATCATTATTTTTCACAATTTAAATTGCAACATATTGTATAAATTTTTGAATTTTTTTAAATTTGAATTCATGACTGGGTAAATATTTGATTGTATTAAGCTAAATCATTATACCAAATTATATCTCATCTTTAATATTTATATATCCGTTTTTTCCGTTGTACCCAAAATTTATTATTCATAATGATGCTCTGTTTAAATGTTTAATACCAATTTGCCTATATTATGACTTGTTTGTATTAGAATTTCTAAAATTACAACATTATATTCGTTTTTTTTGCTGGTTAATTATCATATGACGGGTCGTTTAGGCATTATATATTTTTTATGTCAATATTTGATTCAAATTATTTCCTTTTGAAAAGATCATTAATAATCCGTGCAAATTGTAATAATATCGAAATGCAAATTGTATGTTTGCGGGCAATTTTTATATTTATGTGTAATCCAAATTTTACTAATAAAAATTTACTAAAAATAACTTGAGATAAATATTTATTCCCGGGCGATGCACGGACAAACAAATTTGGAGGGAAAAGCAAGGATAAAGGAGGAAAAATGAAAATGACAAAAATACCCTCAATTTCTCTTATTTTATAATATGCTGATGAGAGAGTAGGCTGACTATGAAGGAATTTTCAATGAGGACCGGAAATTGCTGTGTATCCTGAACATCGACCAATTCTAATACTCCAATAGACAAATATGTTTAAAATTAATAGTTACAATGGTCCTCAAAAAATATTATATATGGTCATCAGTCTAGTCTCCAAGATATTTTTATATCAATTTTGTCTTTTAAAGATCAATATGATCAATATGACACCATATTGATTTTTTTAGAGATTTATTTGATGATTATATGAATTTTTCGGTGACGGTAATTTATATTACTTGCTGTTGCTATGTTAATCTTTTGAGAATTAAATTGATGTAAAAAATCTTTCAGTAATTAAACTGATGACCATCGTATCTTTCGAGAAATGAAATGACTATTAACTCATATTTAAGGTGTCATTTTGGTTTTATTATTTCTGATGATGTGCAATTTGCTGGTCATTGTGTATTAATTCATCCTTCTTAGGCTGTCTGAAGATGAAGAAGTTTTATGGAACATTTCTTCAAAGTGCATCTCGGGAGTTTAAATAAAGATTTCAAATAAATTGACTAGAAATCTTGTTTTATTATGGATTCAACTAAATTATGCTAGATGCAAATTACTGATATGATGGGATGCGTTGACAGCAGTGGAAGTCCTTGATATTTACACATTCAAATAAATTATCGTGGTTGCCACTATCTGCAAGTATCAAAGTTAACTTGAGGATAATGACTCATCATCACCATAAAAAGCTAATCCTTGATGCAGTAAAAAATCAGATGTAATCAAATGGAGTCAAATGAATTTGATACTCATCTCTAACTTTGAGATTGCTTATTACATATAACGACCTCAATATGTTGATTTGGTTTCATTAGAGCTTCACAATTTTTGAAGGCTTGATTATGAGAATTACTTGTAAATGCATCATCACAACTTTTTCGTTGTCCAACATTTGATTTCATAAGATATGAACATAAGCTTTTATCGATTGCAGGTAATCAGTGTGAATAAATGTGATTAATATTTATTGGTTTTATTATAATATAACCAAGTCTTACTTAATTGGTTATGTATGTGCATAAATTTTGAAATATTCGAGGTAAATTAGGAATGTGTTTGGTTGAGCTTTGGAATTCAACGTATGGAAGAAAATTCTAGTATATGTTTTAGGAAAAATAATCTTGAAGTTGCATGCTTGTATTATTCGATATTTCGATCCATTTGAAATAATGATAAACTGAAATGTGTAAATTGCTAATATGCAGATTGGTCTTCTTCATTTCATAGATATTTGTTCACATCAGGGGAGAAATATATGTGAACTGCACTCTTTTTTCCTTTGGTATGATTTTTTTCCAATGGGTTTTCTTGAAAGGTTTTTACTTTTAAATGAGACAACAGGTAATTGTGTATTGAAGAATTGTGTACTTTTTCCTTCACTAAGTTTTTTTTTCCTTTAGGCAGGGTTTTGTTAGTAAGGTTTTGACGAGACATATTCTTTTTGTAATAGTTATATAAGGGGAAGTGTTATGAATAGTTTGTATTTATCTTATTAGTGAATGACTTTCTCTTTATTCGAGTTTATCCTACTTTTTATTTATCCTTAGTTGAATTTACTTAATATTAGAATTCATATTGTGGTGTAAACTCTGCCCCAAGAAGTAAAAAGAAATTTCTCTCTTCTTCTCTCTTTTCCTTCATTCTTTCATTTCTTATTATCTTTCTCTTATTCTCATTAATTTCATTACAAAAGTGATTTTCATAATATTCTCAGTTCTCACATTTCCCTTTTACATCATTTCTGTCACATTCAGGAACAAGATATAGGCTTGATTACTCTCGGGCCTTAGCCCTAGTGCCCTACTCTTTTTCAATAATTTTTTTGAGTTCACCCAATTTATAAGAAGCTAAAACAATAATAAAGTGACATTGAGAAATGAAGTTCATTATTTCTTAAGTATTAAATTTTTAATTTTTTAATATAAAAAACTATTTTATGTTTTTTATTCTCAATCATAAGAGTTAAGGTTAAGAAAATCAATTTTTTTAATGAGAAAATAGATGATGCACTAACAATGTAAAGTTTTTTTACACCATAGGTGCATCATCCATTATTCATGTGTTTATAGTCATTGACTTTTAGATAAAAGTAATACCAATGAATAGTGAACGATGAACTACTGATGGTGTAAAAAACGTTACACCGTCGGTACATACTCATTAATCTCTTCTTTTATACACATGTTACTAATATACATTAACGTGAATGGTTAAACTAACCACTATAAATTATACTCTCTCATCCTATTTATATTCAAACTTAACCATATCACACATAACATTCAAACTTAACCATATCACACATAACAAGGAGGTTAATTACATTTCTTTAAACTTTAAAAATGAATTTTAGCATTACAATTTTATTTTGTTAACTTAGATTTGAAAATTTCACAAATATATTGTTTACATTAATGAATAAAAGGCAAAAAAGATTTAAAAAAGCAATAATGTCTCCTAGGTAATGCAAAATGACTTATAAATAGGATCATAAAATTATTCTAAGATATGACTTATAAATAAAACTTGAGGAAGTAAATCTCGCGAGACATTCAAAGATTTAAATAAGTTAACACTTAAGAATAATAAAATAAAAAGCACTATGAAATAATACAAGTAAACAAAGTGTGCACTTTTAACCAACATGGTTAATACGAACGGTAAGTGATTCGATCTCACTTGAACAAAATATCAAATTTAATATTTTGTAAATGCAAAAAATTTATGTCGGGAAATTCACTTACCAAAATTAGATATACGACTCGGGTCAAATTTAGACATATCCAAAAAGCGTATATACACTTTTGAATGCACATTTATTCAAAGGCATCAAATTCGCGACATGACGGACATACTGTTCGTGTCTATTTCTTCTTCTGTTTCTTATTATCAGTCATTTTTTGAGAGAATTTTTGTTTTTTTTTATTTGTCATTTTGAAGATTTCAAAATGTAATAAATGTTAATTTTCATGTTTGCTTCTATTTAATAGGAGTATGTCTTGGTTTTTGTAAGTAGTGGAGAAAAAATAATGAGTATAAAAAGAGGAAGGGACCAACGAGGCTTGGTTCAGTTGGTGTAAGGCCCCAACTAAAATCTTGGGAATGGGACACAGGTTCTAGTAGCCCCGGATTCGATTCCCACTAAAAACATCTTGCTGGAGAGCCAGCCACGCAGCTCGCTCCGGATTAATCTCAAGGGCTCCCTGGTATTAAGGGTGCTCTTGGGGATACCGGTGGTTCCGGAAGGAATACAGACCAAAAAAAAAAGAGGAAGGGTATTGTGGAAAAAAAATTTAATGTATTGAGAATCTAAATAATGATTAGATTTCTTAATTGATATGTTTTGTTTAAAATAAGAAGATAAATAGGAAATGAGGGAGTAGTACTATTACCACATCTACAATAAAAGAGTTTTAATATTAGAGTCTGACACATTAGTATTATATATTATCATTTTGGTTTAAATTAAACTCAATTTCAGATTTTTCATATCTTCTAGCATAACAGTTAAGACTCATCATCAGACTCATAAGACTCGTACATCAGCGTTACATTGTCATATACTTTTAGTCTCAATTTCATTTCAATAATATTTTTCAAATGTAATTTCAATAATGTTAATTACTTAAAATTTCCAAAATTTATCGTAAATATTTTTTTATACATTAATATTTATAAATTTTCAAAAACTATATTTGTATTCAAATAATATTTGAAAATTAAAATTGAATAAAATTTAACATTATAAAATTTGAAATATTTTTAAATCCAAAAACTACATATTTATTTTTTTAATGCTTATTTTCAATATCCATATTTGAATATAAAATATATATATATATATATTGAAATATATATATATTATGAATATATATTATAAATATATATATATACATAATTTTTTCCCCATAATAATACAAAATTTTTAAGATTAAAAAACAAAAAAATTATTAAAGAATATTATTACATAATTTAAAAAAAATAATATCATTACTTTATTATTTAAAAAATATTATTATTAGTTTTATTCATTATTATTATTATTATTTATTTAAATAATATTGTTATTTATTATTTTATTTATTTATTTATTATAAATGTGATGTAGTGTAAGGAAAAAAAATATTGAGTTTCATATGGTGATATTAAAAAAAAAAAAAATCCATCGGAAGACTCCGCCGTGTAGCTCTTAGTATAATACATTTACCCCACACTTCATATAAATAGAGGAGCTTGAAACGTCAAACCCATATATAACAAACACAAAACATGGCTCTCCAACCACCATCACCATCTCTCGAGTTTGAAGTGCGGATGAACCCGTGGGAACTAGTGACCCCAGCAGACCCCATTCCTCATGAGCTCAAGCTGCTATCCGATTTAGATGACCCAATTTTCATGCGTTTCAACGTTCCATCCGTATTCTTATATCGTCACGACCCTTCTTCTCCAATGGCTGGAAAAGATCCTGTTGAAGTCATCAGGCAAGCACTTGCTAAAGCACTTGTCTTTTATTATCCTTTTGCTGGAAGGCTTAAGGAAGCTCCGGGTGGAAAACTAATGGTGGATTGTAATGGTGAAGGTGTTATCTTCATTGGGGCTGATGCAGATGTCACATTTGATCAGTTGGGCAAAGATCCTCAGCCTCCATTCCCTTTCTTTGACAAGCTCCTTTACAATGTTAACGTTCCTGGTTCAGATGGAACCATTAATTGTCCACTCCTGCTTATACAGGTTAAGTAGTCACTTCTTTCAAAAGATACCCTTCTGGTTAATTTTGTAAGTTATGACTCACGTTCTCTGTTATATCGCGGAAAATTATTGTATGGTTCGGGACCATTGGTTCCGGCCACATCCACACAATTGGATGTAGTATTAATTAATTAAAAATATGAATATTTAATGAAATCAATGGTGTGGATGTATCCGGGACCAATGAACCATACGATAATTCCTCATTATGCACACTCATACATATCCTACAACAGCATTGCCATTTCATTCCTATATATGGAGATCCAACAATCTTTTTTTTATTTTTTTTTTGATAATGGAGATCCAACAATCTTTAACAACATCTTTATTAGTATCTTTATGAATTCTTTTACTCTGACCTTGCAATATGATAAATAAATATATTTATATTAGAGTTTCTTAAGTTATATTTTGGTGGTTAAGGTTGTTTTTTTTTTTAAATTTTTTTTTCTGATATTGAGAAGCTTATTTGAGCCAAATCGACCCAAATAGACTTCTCAGGCTTATATGTACATGGTTTACGACATATTTTGATGGTTTAGGTTGTTTTTTTAACCTTCCTTGAAAAGTCGTTTGGGCCAAAATGAGCCTTTTTATTTTTTTAAAAAAACTTTGGGAAATTTTGGTTTCGTCTAAACCGACTTCTTACCATGTTTTTCTAATATATCTTTTTATAAATTAATATATTTTTAGTTATAGTGATTTAGGGTTGTATGTAGATAGTTTACTGTATGTTTTAGGGGTTTAGGTTGTTACTATTTTATAAAAATGATAATAAATTATTTTTTTTGCCAGTTTTAGTTTTTTTTTTTCGAAATTGAGATAGTTTTAGTTAATTTAATACTTTTTTATTAAAAAAACCTAAATAATCAAGTATACCCTAAACCAGTCCAACTAAAAATGTATTAATTTATAAAAAAACAAATATATAAAATAAAAAAAATAATGTTGAGAAGTCAGTTTGGGGCAAACAAACTTCACAACATAAATTTTTTTTCTAAATGTCGGTTAACAGAATTAACAAAAAGAACAAAAAACAAAATAATAAACCATAAAAATATTAACTAAACCATCTACATAAAATCTTAAATAAAAAAAAATTTAACTAAAAAATATATTTATTTATAGAATATATATAGAAAAATTTATGGTTAATTTTGTTGGTGATATTGAAAATATGAATATTTAATATATTTTTTTTAAAACCACCCTTATAATTATGATGAAGATTCTAAAAATTGTTGTAAATATGTCTGTTTTTAAAAGAGATTACTATTTCACTATCGACTAGTAGACTTTGGTTCACACCCCAAAAAAAATATGTATTAAATTAAGATTATTTTTTTAAAGAATAAATAAAGATGAAAATATGACTTTTAATTATGTGTCGTAAACAACAGTAATGACACATGCATCTTTCTTTTCATAACAGTATATTAGATTGTATTGTACGAGCAAAAAAACATTATTAGTTTCTCACTGTAAAAACAATATTAGTTTCTCACTTTAGCCTCTCACTATAATAACAATATTGTTTCTTTCGTTTTTATCTTGTTGTGTGACTACCATAAAAACATTGATTGTTCTTCTTGCTATTCTATAAACTAATTTTATAGTTTATATATATAAGAACTGACTCCAAGCTTTGCACCTGAAGATTATGACACATTAGTATTATATTATCATTTTGGTTTAAGACTTAATTTCAGACTTTTCATATCTTCTAACATAACAGTTAAGACTCATCATCAAACTCATAAAACTCGTACATCAACGTTACATTGTCATATACTTTTAGACTCAATTTCATTTCAATAATATTTTTCAAATGTAATTTCAATAATGTTAATTACCTAAAATTTCCAAAATTTATCGTAAATATTTTTTTATACATTAATATTTATAAATTTTCAAAAACTATATTTGTATTCAAATAATATTTGAAAATTAAAATTGAATAAAATTTAACATTATAAAATTTGAAATATTTTATCTGAAAACTATATATTTATTTTTAATCCTTATTTTCAATATCCATATTTGAATATAAAATATATATATATATATATATATTATAAATATATATATATATATATACATAATTTTTCCCATAATAATACAAAATTTTTAAGATTAAAAAAAATTATTAAAGAATATTATTACATAATTTAAAAAATAATAATATTATTTATTATTTAAAAAATATTATTATCAGTATTATTTATTACTATTATTATTATTATTATTTAAATAATATTGATATTTATTATTTTATTTATTTATTTATTATAATTGTGATGTAGTGTATGGAAAAAAAGAAAAATAAAATTTGATGAGAACTTGTTGTACTCCTGGTAAAAGAAAAGTATGCAAGGTGCAATTTTAATCATAATTGTCCATTTGATTTCATTATTTTTCTTCCACATCCACCATAGAAACGGTTGTTAGTAACGGTGTGAATCAAATTGTGATTCGCAACATAAAACGACTCTAAAAGATAATATTTAGGGTATTGTAAAACATGGATTGAGCATAAGGATTATGAGGTAGGTGAGTGCACCATGGGGTTTTAAAAACAATTCACCCATGACTTTTATTTGGTAGTTGAGAAATAAAGGCAAGAAAAATCCATGTATTAATAAATTGACTTAAACCTAGACAATTGATCATAAATTTAAATATCAGTACAAAGTTCCTATATGATATACCAACTCACAATTATACATGTGTAGCTTTCAAACATTAAGTGAATTTCACAAGTTCTTATATAATTGAATGTATGCTTTAAGCAATATATTAAGGCAAGAATGTTTATTTACTCTCATATATTTCATAATTTCCTATTTAAAATGAAACAATCGTTGTGTTTTATTATCAATCATCCATCAACTATTAATAGAATTTCTTTCGTATGTCACTACTTGAAGTAAAAGTGTGCATTCTATAAATTGCAGGTAACGCGTCTTAAGTGTGGTGGTTTCTTTCTCGCCCTTCGTTCTAATCATTGTATGAGCGATGCAAATGGAATTACTTTGTTCTTGAAGGGCTTGGCAGAAATAGCTTGTGGGGCATCGAAGCCTTCCATATTGCCAGTATGGTGTAGAGAGCTTTTATGTGCAAGAGACCCACCAAGGGTAACATGCACCCATCACCAATTTCAAAAGCTACCAATTGAAAACAAAAGTACCATCACACCTCATTATCGTTCCTTCTTTTTCGGTCCCACCGAGATAGATGCAATTCGTGATCTTCTTCCAAATCATTTTACTCATCAATCCACCACAATCGAGGTCCTCGCTGCATTCCTTTGGCGTTACCGCACAATTGCATTACAATGGGAAAACCCAAATCAAGAAGTTTACTTTTTCTTAAATGTTAGTGCACGTTATGGAATCTGTAGATTCAATCCTCCTATACCAGATGGTTTTTACGGCAATGCTTTTGTGTTTCCAAGAGTTATTGCCACTGTAGGTGAACTTTGCACCCGCCCTCTAGAATATGCCTTAGAGTTAGTGAAAAAAGCAAAGAATGAAGCAAATGAAGGGTATGTGCACTCTGTGGCAGATCTAATGTCGATAAAAGAAAAACCTTATTTGTCTTTTGGGCTGGAATCTTTAGAGGCATTTTTGGTATCAGATGTCACAAAAGTAGGGCTCAATGAGGTGAACTTTGGGTGGGGCAACCCTGTGTATGGTGGGATATCCATGACTAATCTTATGACAAACTTAATTATTCCCTATACCAACTCTAAAGGAGAGAAGGGTAGATTGGTTCTAGTTTGCCTACCCTCAGAAGCCATTGAGAGATTTGCGAAAGAGTTGGACAAAATATTCAAGACAGATTAAGAATAAAACTTTGATGAATGTATGTATATATACCAAATAAAAAATTACACCATTACTATCACCGATCAATAAACAAATAAAGCATTGATGCCCAACCTTCGGTCAATTCTTTTTGCAACATATGAAGAATAACTTAGAATAATTCTTTTGGAAATAACCATGATAACATATGCATAGGGAAAAAAGTGGATTTGTGTAAATTTGAGATGGTATTGGTGCATTGTGTATTTTGTGGTAAAATAAAGGTGCAGCTTTAAATGTTTGTTATGACACCCGTATTTTTCCTTATTCTGTTTACAAAATAAAATGGAATCTTAAATTAATTTTGGATGTAAATCTACTAGGAATAAGAATGACTCATATTATTAAAAAAAATCTAGGATTATTCATAGTTGCTATATGAATAATTGACTCATATTCTACCGTTATAATAAATTAAATTCATTGTCAATGAATATGTCATTGATTAAATAATTTCAAAGTATTGAGAATAAGGGTAGAATTTTCCCCTTTTTTTAACAACAAACAGAAATATATTCATAATAAAAAAAAAGAGGGCAACCGAGCATCATTATACACAACAAAGGCCCCACCTTTTATGAAGGGCTTGCCGAACGGTACTCAATCATATCCTACAAGAAGGCCCAAACCCACAATTACAAAAGTTTACTTCACACAGGAGTGAAACAGTAATAATTACATAAGATCAGGTAATTGATTCCCCCAACACTACCTACCATACAATACATAACTAATGCTTCTTTACATCATATATCCTCTTGCTAGGAACTCTACCTCCTTAAAAACCTTGCCAGAAAAAAAAACCCCAAAGGAAAAATTCAAAGCAAGGGAAAAAGAGCTTAGCAGAACCTAGCAAGGCACAATTCCGATCCCCGACCAACCCAAAAAATGGTTTAGAGTACAGGAAATACTCAAAACCAAACAATGACTTTTCAATTCATGGGGACATGACACAACCGCCAACTAGAACAAGAAATTGTAGAATCTCCCATAATATTAATCCATCTCCAGGATCTTAATTTGATTAGTTCCACCAGCTCCACCAAATTAACCCCTTCCTCTTGAAACACCTTTTTGTTCCTACAGAACCACACCAACTAGAGCCAACCACATTATTACTGCTTTTACTCTTTCTTTTTTACTTTTCCAATTATGCAAAAAGTGGAAAAATGCTTCACAAATTCTGACACCATCGAGCCTTTGAAAACGAACCTGTAACCATAAGAGTATCTCTTTCCAAACCTGTACTACCACATCACAAGACATAAAAAGATGCGAGGAATCTTCCTATTCGTGATTACAAAAGGCACATTCCGACGGGACCATGAACTCCCCTCTTCCTCAGATTTTGTTTAGTTGGTATTCTATCCAACATAAGCTGCCACACGAAAGCTTGCACTTTTGCCCATACTTTAGCTTTCCAAATTATTTTTAATGAGTAATATGTCAGATTAGTCCCTGACTTTGTAAGCGTAGGTCAAGTTAGTCCCTGACTTTATCGAAATAGCAATTTAGTCCCTGAGATAGGAGAACGTCGATCAAATTAGTCCCTGCTATCACTATCGCAGGGATGTATTTGCTTTAAAATGGGATAAAGATAGGGACGTATGTGAATTAAAATGAAATCTCAGGGACTAAATTGCTATTTCGATAAAGTCAGGGACTAACTTGACCGATCCTTACAAAGTCAGGGACTAATCTGACATATTACTCTATTTTTAATGCCTCCCGCACTTTTGTCGCTGCCCCAGCATAAGGGACTCCAACTTAAACATTAAAAAGTTTTATGCTGTCTGCATTGAGAAAATACCATTCCTAAGTCCCAACAAAAATTATCATTTATATTTGCCTCTACATAAAAATCTTTAGCAAATTTTTTAAATCACCAATTTGAGACCTCCCAATCAAAAGGTCTTCTACTCCACCTGAAATTCCACTTATTTTCTTGATCTGCATCATTATAAACTTCTTTGACTGTTAAATCTTTAGCATTAGAGAACAAATACAGGTTAGGAAACAACTCCATACGAGGTCGATTCCGAACCAAGCATCCTAAAATTTAAAGGAATTTCCACTCCTCAAGGTTTTAGAAATACATTGTTCAAACTCACCATACTTACTTTACAACACTTTTTCCCATAATCCCCTTTCCTTTTAAGTAATCTTGATCCACCACCACTTACTTAGTAGCGCTTTGTTAAAAACTAACAATTTTTTTACTCCTAAACCCCTTTTTTTATTTCGACAAATTAGATCCCACCTTACCCAAAGATATTTTTTTCCTCTCCTCACTACCTCCCCAAAGAAAATTTCTCTAGATCTTAACAGGATATCATTCACTTTCTTCGGGAGAAAGAGAAAAAACAAATAATAACTAGGTAGGCTTGACCAAGAGAAAATTTTTTACCTTTCCAGGAAGATAATCTCTGTGACGCTCTCTTTTTAACTTGAAAATAATTAATATTTCCAAATAGTTTATTTCTTGCTATCAAAAATCAGGACTAGAAAATTTTTCCTTTTTAAAACTTGTACTTGCTTGGTCATAAATTCTTTTGAATTCGGCTCAGCACGATATTAAGTTCGAAAAGACTCTCGAGATAGCAATTTCTTAGTCATAGAAAACATTATTAATAGTGATTATTGAAAACATATCACTTGCTTCTCGAGTGGGATCTGAACACATAACATAGGAAATATAAATTTATCGCCGAATCCCTTGTAAATAAAAATCAGAGTTCGCGGAAGTAAAAATAATACTTTTGGGGCTCTGCTGAGGAAAATAAGACATCATATATATATATATATATATATATATCATATCATAATATAAAACCCCATCAGTACGGTAAGTAGCAAGTAACATCAGTCGAGATAGCAAGAGTTTATAAAAACATATACAACCCAGCTGTATGAAATAAAACCTCACTCTAAGACCTCTCAAAAATATATACACTAAACACATGGTCTCAAAATAGAAGTCTCAGAGCAGGTCTTCAGTGTCCTCAGCAGCTCCTCGGATCCTCCACCACTCTATCCCTAGGATCTAGGATCCAAAACACCTATGCTATGCAGGCTCCTATGAACCAGCTGGTCCACCTCTAGCAGAAACAGTTGGCTCAACATGCACCTCCTCCTCGCTCTCATCCTCCACAGGGTCCTCCTCGACCTCGCCCGACTGTGTAGAGACCCCACCACTGGGTCTAGGATCTGCAGAAGCAGTCCTATCATAATCAGTCGGACCAGGAGAAGGAGTCTCCTCGGTGACAACTCTATGGGAAGAAGGATGAGAACAAGTGGCAGCTCTAAAATGGAAACTATGAAAACGACGCATAGGTCGAGCCGGGGGTGGTCCTCTATATGTGTAAAAAGGTGGAACATGCATAGTATAGACTAATGGGATCCTAAATCGACGAGGTCGCACACGCACCAGAGGGTTAGGGTGGTAGAGAGTGATCTCAACCTCCCCCTCAAAAGTGGCACAGTGCTCCTCATACGTCCATATACCGCTAGGGATAGGGCGTATCTCGATGCAGGCTAGGTATCTGGCCATCACCTAAATAGGGCACAGGGAGTAAGTATACACATATACATAATTGATAAAGACTAAAATTACAATCACAAGTATATCATGGACAAATCATAATGAAATACATATGAGCACACCAATTTTTCAACATTATAACTCTTATAATGCAAGTGGCATGATGTATGATTTTCTATCCACAACTGAGGCCTCTTAATGTCCATCTTGGACGTCCATCCAATACACCCTTGTGTTCCCGGAACACCGACATTCGTTCCCAGACCGTAATGCCGAACCATACTTGGATAAAAAGCATCACTCCCGGAGTGTGCACCACGTTCCCAGAACGCATACGTTCCCAGAACGCATACGTTCCCAGAACGCATAAAAACCAGGTCCCGGACACTGGCCACATATCTATAATGTGTCATCAAGTAGGTTATAATTTGGTACTCCCGGAGTACCCTCCTCATATTCCCAGAATATGATAACGTTCCTACCAACCAGACTTCCAGTCTATATGGATGCACAAATATTGGGGTTGGTTTTATCTTTGAATTAATTAATGTGATTCAGAAATATCCCAATTTCTCCTTTTGAATGATTTATTTGAGGTATAACCTTTGGCATAAAATTCCCCTTTGAATTTTTCTCAAAACATGCCTTTTTAAACTTAGATTGAGTAATACAACTTCAATGATATTTAAAAACTTAACTTTTTATTTTTCAGATTCAGGTACTAACGGGTTACAGTTTCAGGCTAACCGGTTAGAATTACAGACCTGAACTGTTTACCATTGCAATTCAGAAAAACCCTTTTTCTTGAATTCTTTACCCAATCCAAAACACCTTTAACATTGTTTTATACCTCAAAAGCCATTCCTTGCATCATTCAAAAGTCCAAATCACATTTCATTCTCCAATGAACATAATTTCCTCTTGAAATTATTTCATTAACTTAAGGCATTAGCTTTAATCTTTCAAGTCTGAACCTTGGCATTATAACAACTCATATTCAGACCATGTATACTGAAATTAAAGCTTAGATTTGAGCAGAAACCATTAAGATTTCAGGACTAATTAATAAACTAATTTTCTTTGAAAATCTGCAGTGTCTAACCGGTTACGAATATCGTGTAACCGGTTAGATTATGCAGTTAGTCCATTAAAACAAGAGTTTTAACAACTCATTTTCTTCCTTTCTCAAATCTAACCCAAACTCAATATGCACAAAGTTCATATGCCTTAAAATAAACATGTTTACACTCAGAAACACATTCATATTGCATGCATCAAGTTTATGGTATCAAATTGCATGAAAATTCACATAAACACAATTTAATACAACAAAACTTAGATGAAGCACTTAAACTCAGAATTAAGCATCAACATACTTTGCATGCATCAAATTAAAGTTGCTCAAAACCACAATGAGCAGGATTTTGGCCTCCAAGCCTCTGTGCCATATTGCACATAATGCCCTTTTGAGTTTTGTGAACTCAAATCCTAAATCATTCGATTTTAGTCTAAATCTAGTATAGTATAAACTTCTCCCATGCCTCTAAGTCGATTTTGATGAGTATTACCACTGAGTTTGAAGATCAAACCATAGATTTCCACAAATCCACAGTTCTGCTCCCAGCCACGATTTTTATCAACAGGGTCCAAAGACCAGAAGGTTTGACATAGAAATTGGCCAAGAAAATTGGGGAAAACGATTAGAAATTGTTCTAGGCAACATGCACTAATGAATGAAAAAGATTTGAGACCTAGAGGTTACCTGAGCTGATCAAAATCAAGGCTACAATACAGCTTCCCGAATCTGAAAATTCTGAGCTCAGTTTTTCCAACCTCAACTTCAAATGGTGATTTCTCCTCACACAAAGACTCTCAGCTCACAAACTCTATGTTAACACAAAGCCCTTGATGTGAGCTTTGTGAATGTGTATCACTCGTTCAACAAAACTCAGAGATGAAGGAGAATTTGCTCCCACAAAATAAGAACCCTAATTCCACTTCTCAACATCAAACCAAGAAGAATCAACCCCTAATCTTCAGAAATCCCTCAATTTATAGGCAAATTACACTTGCATGCAGGGCGACGCGTGTGTTGCCACTAATCTCAGGAAGCAATCGTGGCGATTACGGAGTTAATCAAGTGATTACTCATCAAAATCCACTAAACCAGTTTCTGGGTTCATCGTCTAACCGGTTACAGGGCATTACTAACCGGTTAGCTCAGTTCAAAATTTAAAAATTAATATTTTTAAATCTTTCCCTCCAAGAACCTTTTCAATATTGCTTTTAAGCCCTCACTCAGGGACTAACATGCAATATTCTTATATTTTGCATTTATTTGCCATATAAAAATATTTCAACTTATTTTTATATTTTAGGCTAATTAAATACAAAACATAATCTTGGAAAATTCTATAAATTAATAATAAAACTTTTTATTATTAATTTCCTATTATTCGGGAGACGAAAATTAGGGGTGTTACACTACTCCCCCACTTAAAAGGAATTTCGTCCCCGAAATTCTAGATTACAAAAACAATTCCGGATACTCTTGACGCATCTTCTCCTCTAATTCCCATGTAGCTTCAAATACGTCAGCATTCTCCCAAATCACCTTGACCAAAGGTATTTCCTTTCCTCTGAGCCGCTTGACTTCACAATCTTCTATCCGAACCGGTCTGGTCTCAAAGGTCAGGTTTTCTTTCAGAGTTAGGTCATCAGGTTGGAGTTTCAGAATAACAGATGGATCATGAACATACTTTTTCAATTAAGAAACGTGAAAGACGTTATGCAAGTTGGATAGAGAGGGTGGTAAAGCCAATTGATAAGCAACCGGACCAACTCTCTTAAGAATCTGATATGGACCTATACACTTAGTTGAAAGCTTTCGGGTTCTCAAAGCTTTACTAATTCCTTTCATCGGAACTACCCGAAGAAACACATGATCGACCTCAGAAAACTCTAATGGTTTTCGCCTTTTATGCGCATAACTCTTTTGCCGACTCTGAGCCGTTTTCATCTTTGCCTGAACCATCTTGATCTTCTCAGATGTTTGCTGTATCATTTCCGGTCCAACCATCAAGTTCTCCCCCACTTGGAACCAACATAGCGGGGTTTGACACTTTCTTCTATACAACGCCTCGAACGGTGTCATTCCAATGCTCGCATGGTAGCTATTGTTGTATGTGAACTCTGCAAGAGGTAACACTTGATCCCAGCTTCCTTGTTCTTCAAGTGCACACGCTCGCAATACATCTTCCAAAGATTAAATTGTTCTCTCCGTCTGGCCATCCGTCTGTGGATGATACGCAGAACTCAATTTCAACCTTGTTCCCATAGCATCATGCAAACTTCTCCAGAATTGCGACGAAAATCTCGGGTCTCGGTCTGACACAATGCTCGAAGGCACTCCGTGAAGACGAACTACCTCCTTGATATAGATCTGGGTAAGCTTGTTCAAAGAATAACGCATATTTATCGGAATAAAATGCGCCGACTTTGTTAATCTATCCACAATCACCCAGATTGCATCATGGTTTGCTGCGGTCCTCGGCAAACCAGACACAAAGTCCATTGAGATGCTATCCCACTTCCACCGGGGAATCCTCAGAGGTTGCAACTGTCCTCCCGGTTTCTGATGTTCTACCTTCGCTTTCTGGCAAATCAAGCACGTCGCCACATATTCTGCCACATCTCTCTTCAATCCCGACCACCAAAATATCCTCTTCAAGTCCTGATACATTTTGGTTGATCCAGGATGCATACTCATCCGACTCTTATGGGCTTCATCAAGAATCATTCTTCTAACTTCTTGATCTCTTGGTACACAAATCCTTGTCCTGAAACGAAGGATTCCATCCTGCCCAAACTTGAAATCAGGTTCCTTTCCTTTCGAACCTAGTCTCATCTTTTCCATCAATTCTTCATCTGTTCGTTGCAACTCCCGAATTCTTTCCAAGAACTCGTTGGTGATCTGCAACGTTCCCAACTTGATACTTGATGGTTCCACTTGTGTCATCAAGCTCAAATCTCTGAATTCTTCAATCAACGCTGCCTCTTTAACCATCATCGCGCTTATTTGGATTGCTTTCCGACTCAAAGCATCTGCAACCACATTCGCTTTACCCGGATGATAATGGAGTTTAAAGTCATAATCTTTCAAAAACTCCATCCATCTCCTTTGCCTCATGTTCAACTCTTTCTGGTCGAACAGATATTTCAAACTCTTATGGTCACTAAATACTTGGAATGTAGTGCCATAGAGATGATGTCTCTATATCTTTAAGGCAAACACGATCGCAGCCAACTCCAAATCGTGCGTCGGGTAATTCACTTCATGATTCTTCAATTGTCTCGATGCATAAGCCACTACCCTTCCTTCTTGCATCAATACACAACCCAGTCCTTGCTTAGATGCATCACAATAAACTTCAAAACTCTTGTGAGGATCGGGTAAGATTAACACAGGAGACAATGTTAACCTTTCCTTCAACTCACGGAAACTAACTTCGCACCGATCGTCCCATACGAACGGTTGATCCTTCCGAGTCAACTTAGTCAAAGGCAATGCAATCTTAGAAAATCCTTCTATGAATCGACGATAGTATCCAGCCAGCCCTAAGAAACTTCTCACTTCCGTCACCGTCTTAGGCTGTTCCCAACCTAGCACTGAACTTACTTTCGCTGGATCCACCGCAATTCCTTCTTTAGAGATCACATGCCCCAGAAACTTCACTTCATTCAACCAAAACTCACACTTCGTAAGTTTGGCATATAGTTGCTTCTCCTTCAGGACCTTTAACACAATCCTGAGATGCTCTTCATGCTCTTCCGGATTTTTAGAATAGACCAAAATTTCGTCAATGAATACCACCACAAACAAATCCAAATATGGTCTAAAGATCCGGTTCATTTAATCCATGAAAATAGCAGGTGCATTTGTCAATCCGAACGGCATCACAACATACTCATAATGACCGTATCGCGATCGAAATGCAGTCTTGGGTATATCTTCCTCCTTTATCCTGATCTGATGATAACCCGATCTCAGATCAATCTTGGAGAATACTGCAGCTCCCCTCACTTGGTCCATAAGGTCATCAATCCTTGGCAAAGGATACTTATTCTTAATAGTGACCTTATTCAGCTGCCTATAATCCACGCACTTTTCATACTTCCATCTTTCTTCTTTACAAACAATAATGGAGCTCCCCAAGGCGAAACGCTTGGCCTGATCATTTGTTTCTGCAACAGCTCCTCGATTTGCTTCTTCATCTCTGCCATTTCTGGTGGTGCCATCCTATAAGGAGCAATAGAGATGGGACCAGCTCCAGGGATTAAGTCGATCCCAAACTCTATCTCTCGCTTCGGAGGTAATCCTGGTATCTCTTTAGGAAATACTTCCGGAAATTCCCTCACCACTGGAATTTCTTCGATCGGCATCGACTCTTCTTCTCCAGAGGTCGAGAATAAACACATATAACCCTCCGGCTCAAGGGTCCTATATTGAATCGTCTTTTCCTCACAATTGATGATCACTTGGTTCTTCATCAACCAATCCATTCCCAAGATCACATCCAATTGTAACTTAGGCAGACAAACCAAATCTACCTGGGATGAACGACTGTAACCCCTTAGCTAATTTACCCATAATTAAACCCTAATTAAAATAGTGAACTTAAAATTTCATTTTTAATTTATAAAAATCTACCGTCAGTCGGACGGAGTTTCCTTTGTTTTAAGGACTATCCATGAATAATTCATCTATGCACCTGATAAACATCATATATTTATATCATTTCCAAAAGCCAGCAGGGCTTGGAATAAGCAACATATCACATTGTTAACAGTCATCAGAGTTTTAGCGGAAATCACAAAAATACATCCAGCATGATGCACGAGATATAACTATGACCAAGATGCTACCCTAAGCCTCTCACAAAAATATTTACATCCCATATACATCAAAAGAATAGAAGAGGCTTAAGTCCTACAAATCCTAGTACCCAAACAACCCTACTCTCCCTGTGAGGGAGAGCACACCTGCTCGGCCGGGGGCTGTGCGATCTCAAGCTCCGATCCTGTAAATGTAAGGGAGTGAGCATTGCACATGAAATAGAATTGCAGTTTCCATATAACCATAATAAATCCACCAGGCCAAACACAAATAGTAAAGTAACAACCTATAACATTCACAAGTTTGTTCACAATCAACATCTTACAACCCTATTTCCTTCTTTATCACTATTGCATAATTACTTTTCTTTAACATGCACTTAGTCAATATACATGTTCATTTCCATTCCCTTTATCCTTTTTCATATCCATTTCCATGTCCTTTGTCCATTTTCCATTAGTGTGTAACCCCAAGCAGAGATCTACACACGAAGTATTTGCAACCACAATCAGTGATCTGCAAACACTTCCCCTTTTTCCTTTTAATTGTACACCACTAGGATTTTGGTTACCCACTAGGTAATTGGCACACCTGTCTAGGGACTTGAAAACACCTGCCCAGGACTTTACACCCATCCAGACCATAACCTGTAGGACTATGTACATTTTTACCATTCCATTATTTATTTCCAATTATTGGTGTGGAAAATTGATCATGTGGGTCACCCGGCGCCTACAGGGCGGTTTGGCCTGATGGGTAATTGGCCTGGCAGGTAATTGGCCCTAACAGGTAATTGGAACACCTAGCTGGGTACCTAGTGTTCCGGGCCCCACTGATCAATTTCCACTTTAATTAACCTTTACCATATTTCATTATTCAACAATCCAGTCCATTAACTATACACATATTTACCATACCACAAAAAATCATAAATATACATAATTATTATCCATTTCAATTCAAACAAGTACATAGAGTTTGCCATTTCCCAAATAATCACCAATAAGCATTGTATCATCAACAATCCCATTCAAACACTTTTCCAATTTTAGTGGACACGCATAATGCACATTAATCATATTTTCACTTACCATTCCAATCAATAACCATAATTTAGCCATGACCAAGTATACATATACATATTGCACAATAATTATTTCATCCCTTATTCAACATAAATTCTTATTCAAAGATCACATTGTTTATTCCTTTCTAAATATATTTTCCTAAGCTCATTTCTCTTACACATTCATTCCTTCTATATTCAACATGCCCTAAACCACTATCTATGCTCTTACCCTTAATTTGATAAGCACATAAGCACAAAACTCCTAGAAAATCACTATAACTATAGGGACACCCAATGCTAGATCAAACCAATGCTCACTAAAATCCACCCCCTTACCTTAAATCAAAGAGAGAGAGAGTGTTAAAACCAAGCCCTAACTTCTTGTCCCCAACAAAGAGCTTCAATGGAGTGAAAGAGGGAAGTGATTCTTGAACTCCCTTAAGCCACAAAAACAAGAAAATAAACAAGGGATTGTGAGACTCCATGAAGTGGGTTTAGAATTTCAACAAAGGATGGGAAGGGAGAGAATTCGTGTGAAGCATCAAAAAGAAAGGAGGAGGAAATTTACCTATTGACCTTGATGATAGCTAGAGTGGATTGATGATCTTAGGGAGGAAGAAAACACAACCTTGGGTGGGAGGAAGGTGGAACTCGTGGGAGAGAGAGGAGGAGAAGAGAGAGAGTTGTTGTTGGAAGAGAATGAGAGGGAGTGTTATTTTTATTCATTTGTGAAGAAAAGAACATGTGGCCCTCATTTAAAGAGAAAAAAGGGAAGATTCCCTTTGTGTGGTGGAGAGCCACACGAGCAACACCCTTCTTTATTTTTTTTTGTTCAGACCCAACAAGTAATCGATTACCCTAGCTTGGTAATCGATTATTTCTTCAATGCAACACTTTCCTCACTTCCAACCTGCAGCCTTGTAATCGATTACTTGGCCAGAATTAATCGATTACACTTTGATGCAACAATCTTAGCGTTTTCAGCAGAGGCTCAGTAATCGATTATTCTCCCAAGAGTAATCGATTACTCTTCAATGCAACAATTTTAGTGCATTTGGCTGAGAGCCAGTAATCGATTATTCACCAAGAGGTAATCGATTACCTTACTGCTTTTCCATCTTTTCACAGTTTCTAACTCTTAAACATTTTCCTTAATTCCCATACCCCTTATGCTAGGTTTTCTACACTAATTCCTATCTCTTAATCTTATAAGTCTCACAAATCAAAGCCATCTTAATACAATAACTTAAATAATTCACATTTATTTTAAGCATTTAAATTGAGGATGTTACAATCCTCTCCCACTTACCAGAATTTCGTCCTCGAAATTCAACTTTGGAGGGGAAACAAGTGTGGATGAGACTCCTTCATTTTGCTCTCCAATTCCCAAGTAGCTTCCTCCACGTTGTTTCTACTCCAAATCACCTTTACCAGTGGAATTTCCTTGCCCCTGAGTTGCTTTACCTGCCTATCCTCAATTCTGATTGGAAGAACCTCAAAAGTAAGATTCTCCCTCAAGGGAAAATCATCAATTGCTACCACATGTGAGGGATCATGAATGTATTTCCGGAGTTGAGAAACGTGAAATACATTATGAAGCCTTGACAAATGTGGAGGCAGAGCAATTCTATACGCCAAAGGTCCAACTCTTTCCAGAATCTCATAGGGTCCCACAAATCTCGGAGTCAACTTCTTTGACTTGATTGCCCGACCAATGCCAGTAGTAGGGGACACCCTAAGGAACACATGATCACCCACATCAAACTCTAGGGGTCTTCTACGCTTATCTGCATAGCTCTTCTGTCGATCCTGAGAAGTTTTCATCTTATTCTTAATCATGGTGATCTTCTCAGTGGTTTCTTGCACCAACTCTGGCCCAGTCAACAAGTTTTCACCAATCTGGAACCAGCAAAGAGGCATTCTACACTTCCTACCATAAAGTGCCTCAAAAGGTGCCATGCCGATGCTAGAATGGAAACTGTTGTTATAAGTGAATTCCATAAGCGGCAGAAGCTGCTCCCTGTTGCCAACCTGTTCCAACACACAAGCTCTGAGCAGGTCCTCCAATGTCTGGATAGTACGCTCAGACTGCCCATCAGTTTGAGGATGATAGGCTGTACTAAACCTCAACTTGGTACCCAATGCCTGCTGGAGACTTTGCCAAAATCTGGATAAGAACCTTGGGTCACGGTCCGATACTATGCTGGAAGGCACACCATGTAGCTTCACTATGTCCCGAATGTACAATTGAGTCAACTTTTCCGAACTGTACTTCATGTTCATTGGGATAAAGTGAGCACATTTTGTCAGATGATCAACCACAACCCAAACAGCGTCACACCCTGCAGTGGTTCTGGGCAACCCGGATACAAAGTCCATAGCAATACTATCCCATTTCCACTCGGGGATATCAAGTGATCGCAACGGACCACCTGGTTTTTGATGCTCAATCTTCACCTTTTGACAAGTTAAGCAGTGAGACACATGATCTGCCACGTCTGTTTTCAACCCTGGTCACCAATAAATCTTCTTCAAATCCTGATACATCTTCGTGGTGCCAGGATGGAAACTCATTTTTGTTTGATGAGCTTCCCACAAGATGTCTCTGCGTATCTGAAAATCCATCGGAACACATATTCTACCTCTGAACCTGATGATTCCATCTGCACCGTTGATGAAATCAGGCTCCTCTTTACTTGCGGCTACTTCCAACAACTTCTGGAGCTCTTCATCATCTGCTTGCCTTTCCTTTATCAAATCAATCCGCTCACTAGTGGCCTGCAACATTTCCAGAACAATGCTCTTCTCTTTCACCAGCATGTTCAGGTTGAGATCGCTAAACTCCTGAATTAGCTGCATTTCTTTCACCATCAAATTACTTACATGGAGAGTTTTACGACTCAACGCATCAGCTACCACATTAGCTTTACGGGGGTGGTACTGAAGATGGAAATCATAATCTTTTAGGAATTCCATCCATCTCCTCTGTCTCATGTTCAACTCCTTTTGATCAAAGAGATACCGGAGACTCTTGTGGTCACTGAAGACCTCAAACTTCGTGCCATACAAATAGTGTCTCCAAATTTTCAGCGCGAACACCACAGCTGCTAATTCCAAGTCATGAGTCGGATAATTCTGCTCATGCTGTCGCAACTGTCTAGAGGCATAAGCCACCACCTTGCCTTGTTGCATAAGTACACAACCCAAGCCTTGTTTTGAATCATCACAATACACATCGAAGGGTTGGGTTGGATCCGGTAAAATTAAAACCGGTGAGCTCGTCAATCTCTTCTTCAACTCAAGGAAACTGTTCTCACATTGCTGTGACCATTGATAAGGAACATCTTTCCTCGTCAACATTGTCAATGGAAGGGCCAATTTGGAGAAACCTTCAATGAATCTCCTATAGTAACCTGCCAATCCTAGAAAGCTCCTGATTTCTGTAACTGATGTGGGCCTCTCCCACTTTAACACTGCTTCCACCTTAGAGGGATCCACAGCAACACCCTGAGAAGAAATCACATGCCCAAGAAAATGAACTTCATCCAACCAGAAGCTACACTTAGACAGCTTGGCATACAACTGCTTGTCCTTGAGGATTTGCAGCACTATCCTCAAATGATTTTCATGGTCACTTGGAGTCTTCGAATAAATCAGGATATCATCAATGAACACGATGACAAAAGAATCCAAGTACGGCATGAAGATCCTATTCATGTAGTCCATGAATATGGCAGGAGCGTTGGTCAATCCGAAAGGCATCACCACATATTCAAAATGCCCATAACGCGTCCTGAAAGCAGTTTTTGGAATGTCCTCTTCACGGATACGAATCTGATGGTTTCCCAATCAGAGGTCAATCTTAGAGAACGTTGCTGCACCCCTCAACTGATCCAACAGATCATCAATTCGAGGGAGCGGATATTTGTTCTTTACTGTCACTCCGTTCAATTGCCTGTAATCGGTGCACATTCGGAGGCTACCGTCCTTCTTCTTAACAAAAAGGATAGGAGCACCCCAGGGTGACACACTTGGCCTGATAAGCTTCTTTGCTAACAGCTCCTCCAATTGTTTCTTCAATTCTTCCAATTCCGGAGGCGCCATTCTGTAAGGTGCAATAGAAATCGGACCAGTACCAGGCTTTAACTCAATACTAAACTCAACTTCTCTTCTTGGAGGTATCCCGGGAATCTCTGTAGCAAAGACTTCCGGAAACTCACAAACTACCGGAATCTGGCTGACATCAGATATCTCATCAACTTCCATGGTAGATAGAAAAGATTCACTAAAGACAACTGCTTTCTTACGGCAATCAATTAGAACATTATGCTGAGTCATCCAATCCATACCCAGAATAATATCTAATTTAGTTAGGGGTAGACAAATGAGATTTACTCTGAATTCCCGCTCCAAAACTCGGAGTGGGCAATCCAAACACATTTGAGAAGTGACTACTGAAGAATTTGTGGGGGTAGAAACTGACAATTTATACGGCATATCCACAGTGGACAACCCTAGCCTCTTCATGCAGTCAATAGAAATGAATGAATGAGATGCACCACAATCAAACAAAACACCACAGGGCATGTCATTCACAAAACAAGTACCTCGGATCAGCTCATCCTCATCAGTCACCTCTTCTCCGTCCAGTGTATACACTTTGCCCCTCTGCAGTGATTGGCTGCCACCTGCCTTCTGCACCCTAGTATCATTAACTTCCTTCTTCATTGTGCTTTTGGGACAGTTGTTTGCAAAGTGTCCAGGCTGACCACACAAAAAGCAAAGCCCTTCATTCCTGGTATGAGCCCAACATACACCCCTGTGCGGCTTCCCACAATGCTTGCAATTTGGGACTGGACCATAACCAAATGTTGCTTGTCTTGCACCCTTAGGAACTATCCCTTTCTGATTGGAATATGGCCCTGATCTCTGCATAGGACCCTTGCCTCTGATCGGCCCAACAGATCTCTGAGCTGACTTGCTTCTCTCCTCTGCCTGCTCCTGTTTGAGGGAATCCTCATAAGCACTGGTCATGTTCACCATCTGAGAGAGATTAGAGATCCCTTGATAGACAAAAAGAGTTTTGATCTTGGAGTTGAGGCCGGACTCAAACTTGATACACTTAGTACGTTCATCTGCATCTCGGTAGCTCCTAGAATAGCGAATGAGATCCTCGAATCGAGTTGCATATTCCCCAACACTGAGATTCCCCTGTTTCAGCTCAAGAAAGGCCATCTCTTTCTCCCTTCGTACATTTTCCGGAAAGTATTTTCCTAGAAAACGGACCTTGAAGAGATCCCATGAAATAAGCTCATTGACTGCTTCTAGACCTCTCCTCTGTTGGTCCCACCAGTGTTCAGCCTCTCCGGTTAGGACGTATTCCACTGGTCGCATGTACTGATCACCCGGTGGCTGCAGCGAGCGAAGAACCTTTTCCATCTCCTGGAGCCATCTATGAGCTCCATCAGGGTTGTAACCCCCTTCAAACTTCGGCGGATCGCTTTTTCTGAAACGGGCCATCTAGTCAATCTCGACTGGAGGAGGTTGTAGGGCTGCTGCTGCGGCGGCCACTGCTGCTACTATGTTTTGAGCCTGATTATCCGCCTGGTTCTGTTGCATCTGGACCAGGGTCTCAAGAACAGCAGCAATTCGGTCATTATCGGCCCGCCTTCCTGCCATGCTGTTAAGTCATGGAGGAACAGCAAATTAAAGATTTAATAACTTAAGCAATCATATACATTACTATATGCAACCTATGCTAACTAACTTAGACACTAAACTCTTACTTTGGTTACTCGCTCGGTGAGTAACCCTTGGAGTAGTGAGTCCATACTCCATGGCAGAGGGAAACTGCTCTGATACCATAAATGTAACCCCTTAGCTAATTTACCCATAATTAAACCCTAATTAAAATAGTGAACTTAAAATTTCATTTTTAATTTATAAAAATCTACCGTCAGTCGGACGGAGTTTCCTTTGTTTTAAGGACTATCCATGAATAATTCATCTATGCACCTGATAGACATCATATATTTATATCATTTCCAAAAGCCAGCAGGGCTTGGAATAAGCAACATATCACATTGTTAACAGTCATCAGAGTTTTAGCGAAAATCACAAAAATACATCCAGCATGATGCACAATATATAACTATGACCAAGATGCTACCCTAAGCCTCTCACAAAAATATTTACATCCCATATACATCAAAAGAATAGAAGAGGCTTAAGTCCTACAAATCCTAGTACCCAAACAACCCTACTCTCCCTGTGAGGGAGAGCACACCTGCTCGGCCGGGGGCTGTGCGATCTCAAGCTCCGATCCTGTAAATGTAAGGGAGTGAGCATTGCACATGAAATAGAATTGCAGTTTCCATATAACCATAATAAATCCACCAGGCCAAACACAAATAGTAAAGTAACAACCTATAACATTCACAAGTTTGTTCACAATCAACATCTTACAACCCTATTTCCTTCTTTATCACTATTGCATAATTACTTTTCTTTAACATGCACTTAGTCAATATACATGTTCATTTCCATTCCCTTTATCCTTTTTCATATCCATTTCCATGTCCTTTGTCCATTTTCCATTAGTGTGTAACCCCAAGCAGAGATCTACACACGAAGTATTTGCAACCACAATCAGTGATCTGCAAACACTTCCCCTTTTTCCTTTTAATTGTACACCACTAGGATTTTGGTTACCCACTAGGTAATTGGCACACCTGTCTAGGGACTTGAAAACACCTGCCCAGGACTTTACACCCATCCAGACCATAACCTGTAGGACTATGTACATTTTTACCATTCCATTATTTATTTCCAATTATTGGTGTGGAAAATTGATCCTGTGGGTCACCCGGCGCCTACAGGGCGGTTTGGCCTGATGGGTAATTGGCCTGGCAGGTAATTGGTCCTAACAGGTAATTGGAACACCTAGCTGGGTACCTAGTGTTCCGGGCCCCACTGATCAATTTCCACTTTAATTAACCTTTACCATATTTCATTATTCAACAATCCAGTCCATTAACTATACACATATTTACCATACCACAAATAATCATAAATATACATAATTATTATCCATTTCAATTCAAACAAGTACATAGAGTTTGCCATTTCCCAAATAATCACCAATAAGCATTGTATCATCAACAATCCCATTCAAACACTTTTCCAATTTTAGTGGACACGCATAATGCACATTAATCATATTTTCACTTACCATTCCAATCAATAACCATAATTTAGCCATGACCAAGTATACATATACATATTGCACAATAATTATTTCATCCCTTATTCAACATAAATTCTTATTCAAAGATCACATTGTTTATTCCTTTCTAAATATATTTTCCTAAGCTCATTTCTCTTACACATTCATTCCTTCTATATTCAACATGCCCTAAACCACTATCTATGCTCTTACCCTTAATTTGATAAGCACATAAGCACAAAACTCCTAGAAAATCACTATAACTATAGGGACACCCAATGCTAGATCAAACCAATGCTCACTAAAATCCACCCCCTTACCTTAAATCAAAGAGAGAGAGTGTGAAAACCAAGCCCTAACTTCTTGTCCCCAACAAAGAGCTTCAATGGAGTGAAAGAGGGAAGTGATTCTTGAACTCCCTTAAGCCACAAAAACAAGAAAATAAACAAGGGATTGTGAGACTCCATGAAGTGGGTTTAGAATTTCAACAAAGGATGGGAAGGGAGAGAATTCGTGTGAAGCATCAAAAAGAAAGGAGGAGGAAATTTACCTATTGACCTTGATGATAGCTAGAGTGGATTGATGATCTTAGGGAGGAAGAAAACACAACCTTGGGTGGGAGGAAGGTGGAACTCGTGGGAGAGAGAGGAGGAGAAGAGAGAGAGTTGTTGTTGGAAGAGAATGAGAGGGAGTGTTATTTTTATTCATTTGTGAAGAAAAGAACATGTGGCCCTCATTTAAAGAGAAAAAAGGGAAGATTCCCTTTGTGTGGTGGAGAGCCACACGAGCAACACCCTTCTTTATTTTTTTTTGTTCAGACCCAACAAGTAATCGATTACCCTAGCCTGGTAATCGATTATTTCTTCAATGCAACACTTTCCTCACTTCCAACCTGCAGCCTTGTAATCGATTACTTGGCCAGAAGTAATCGATTACACTTTGATGCAACAATCTTAGCGTTTTCAGCAGAGGCTCAGTAATCGATTATTCTCCCAAGAGTAATCGATTACTCTTCAATGCAACAATTTTAGTGCATTTGGCTGAGAGCCAGTAATCGATTATTCACCAAGAGGTAATTGATTACCTTACTGCTTTTCCATCTTTTCACAGTTTCTAACTCTTGAACATTTTCCTTAATTCCCATACCCCTTATGCTAGGTTTTCTACACTAATTCCTATCTCTTAATCTTATAAGTCTCACAAATCAAAGCCATCTTAATACAATAACTTAAATACTTCACATTTATTTTAAGCATTTAAATTGAGGATGTTACAACGACCCAGAATTTCTACATCACACCCTAAACAGACTTTAGCGGTGTAGATCGGTATACCCGTAGGGGTGTCTATACTAAGATAGCAGGGTGAATCAGAAACAATAAGATTCAACCTACTCACACATTCAGGGGAAACAAAAGAATGTGTAGCTCCAGAATCAAACATGATTTTGCAAGGTTGATTATTGAGCATAGAATTACCTTGCACGAGATTCGGGGTTTGGGTTGCTTCACTACCACTCAGGGTAAATACTCATCCTTGTACCACAGGCTTTCCAGCAGATCCCTTTGCATCTCCCTTTGCAGATTCCTTGCATTCGCGGGCAAAGTGACCTTGCTTCCCACACTTAAAACATCCTCCTGTGGACCAGCAAAACTGACCATGATGATAACGCTTGCACTTCTCGCAATAAGGAGCATAATTGCGAGGCTTGTTCCGGTTATCCATCACTGCCTTGCCCTTTCCCTTGTTCTTAGAATATGGACCATTATTCCGATGGTCAAACTTCTTCTTTCTCTGGGGTCCATAGTTCTGTCCAACCCCTTTTACTTGACCTCCTATCAGCTCCGCCTTCTTATCATCCTCATACATTCTGCACATGTCCACAAGTGCAGGGAAACTATGAATCCTTTGATAACTGAAGATAGATTTCAGCTCCGGTCTTAGTCCACCTTCAAACTTCACACACTTACTCCTTTCATCAGGGTTATTCAAGTAATAGGGAGAGTACTTCATCAATTCCTCGAATCTGGCCGCATACTCCCCTACACTCATATCCCCCTGCTTCAATTGCATGAATTCCACTTCCTTCTTTCTCCGCAAATCTTCTGGAAAATATTTATTAAGAAATTTCTCCATAAATACTCCCCAGTTGATTGCCCTCCTTTCAAAATTCAGCAATTGGACCGTGTGATCCCACCAGTTTTCAGCTTTCCCATGAAGCATGTAAACTGCATAGGTCACTTTCTGTTCGTCAGAACAGTCCAGAGTTCGAAAATCTTATTGATCTCGTACAACCACTTGTTCGCCTCATCAGATCTATATCCTCCCTCAAACCTTGGCGGATTGCACTTCCTGAACTCCGACAAAGTCTTAGCATCATGATTCGCCATGTTGCCAGCAGATGGGTCACCAGTTCTCCTTTGAGATGATTGATGCCTCTGCGGCTGCTGCATGCCTTCCAGCACGGTCGTGATTCGTTCTAACATCTCATTAGTAACATTTCTATTTCGGGTTGCCATAGAAAGACCTGCACTATGGGCTTTGGGTTACTGAAAAGGTCTTTAAAAACATAAATACTACCACTAACTTACTCAAATCATATTCAATCAACATTGAATATCATACTTAGCTGCATCTTCGGGGCCATGAGGAACAGGACCAATGCTCTGATACCACCAAAGGTTGTGACGCTCTCTTTTTAACTTGAAAATAATTAATATTTCCAAATAGTTTATTTCTTGCTATCAAAAATCAGGACTAGAAAATTTTTCCTTTTTAAAACTTGTACTTGCTTGGTCATAAATTCTTTTGAATTCGGCTCAGCACGATATTAAGTTCGAAAAGACTCTCGAGATAGCAATTTCTTAGTCATAGAAAACATTATTAATAGTGATTATTGAAAACATATCACTTGCTTCTCGAGTGGGATCTGAACACATAACATAGGAAATATAAATTTATCGCCGAATCCCTTGTAAATATAAATCAGAGTTCGCGGAAGTAAAAATAATACTTTTGGGGCTCTGCTGAGGAAAATAAGACATCATATATATATATATATATATATATCATATCATAATATAAAACCCCATCAGTACGGTAAGTAGCAAGTAACATCAGTCGAGATAGCAAGAGTTTATAAAAACATATACAACCCAGCTGTATGAAATAAAACCTCACTCTAAGACCTCTCAAAAATATATACACTAAACACATGGTCTCAAAATAGAAGTCTCAGAGCAGGTCTTCAGTGTCCTCAGCTCCTCGGATCCTCCACCGCTCTATCCCTAGGATCTAGGATCCAAAACACCTATGCTATGCAGGCTCCTATGAACCAGCGGGTCCACCTCTAGCAGAAACAGTCGGCTCAACATGCACCTCCTCCTCGCTCTCATCCTCCACAGGGTCCTCCTCGACCTCGCCCGACTGTGTAGAGACCCCACCACTGGGTCTAGGATCTGCAGATGCAGTCCTATCATAATCAGTCGGACCAGGAGAAGGAGTCTCCTCGGTGACAACTCTATGGGAAGAAGGATGGGAACGAGTGGCAGATCTAAAACGAAAACTATGAAAACGACGCATAGGTCGAGCCGGGGGTGGTCCTCTATATGTGTAAAAAGGTGGAACATGCATAGTATAGACTAATGGGATCCTAAATCGACGAGGTCGCACACGCACCAGAGGGTTAGGGTGGTAGAGAGTGATCTCAACCTCCCCCTCAAAAGTGGCACGGTGCTCCTCATACGTCCATATACCGCTAGGGATAGGGCGTATCTCGATGCAGGCTAGGTATCTGGCCATCACCTAAACAGGGCACAAGGAGTAAGTATACACATATACATAATTGATAAAGACTAAAATTACAATCACAAGCATATCATGGACAGATCATAATGAAAATACATATGAGCACACCAATTTTTCAACATTATAACTCTTATAATGCAAGTGGCATGATGTATGATTTTCTATCCACAACTGAGGCCTCTTAATGTCCATCTTGGACGTCCATCCAATACACCCTTGTGTTCCCGGAACACCGACATTCGTTCCCAGAACGTAATGTCGAACCATACTTGGATAAAAAGCATCACTCCCGGAGTGTGCACCACGTTCCCAGAACGCATACGTTCCCAGAACGCATAAAAACCAGGTCCCGGACACTGGCCACATATCTATAATGTGTCATCAAGTAGGTTATAATTTGGTACTCCCGGAGTACCCTCCTCATATTCCCAGAATATGATAACGTTCCTACCAACCAGACTTCCAGTCTATATGGATGCACAAATATTGGGGTTGGTTTTATCTTTGAATTAATTAATGTGATTCAGAAATATCCCAATTTCTCCTTTTAAATGATTTATTTGAGGTATAACCTTTGGCATAAAATTCCCCTTTGAATTTTTCTCAAAACATGCCTTTTTAAACTTAGATTGAGTAATACAACTTCAATGATATTTAAAAACTTAACTTTTTATTTTTCAGATTCAGGTACTAACCGGTTACAGTTTCAGGCTAACCGGTTAGAATTACAGACCTGAACTGTTTACCATTGCAATTCAGAAAAACCCTTTTTCTTGAATTCTCTACCCAATCCAAAACACCTTTAACATTGTTTTATACCTCAAAAGCCATTGCTTGCATCATTCAAAAGTCCAAATCACATTTCATTCTCCAATGAACATAATTTCCTCTTGAAATTATTTCAATAACTTAAGGCATTAGCTTTAATCTTTAAGTCTGAACCTTGGCATTATAACAACTCATATTCAGACCATGTATACTGAAATTAAAGCTTAGATTTGAGCAGAAACCATTAAGATTTCAGGACTGATTAATAAACTAATTTTCTTTGAAAATTTGCAGTGTCTAACCGGTTACGAATATCGTGTAACCGGTTAGATTATGCAGTCAGTCCATTAAAACAAGAGTTTTAACAACTCATTTTCTTCCTTTCTCAAATCTAACCCAAACTCAATATGCACAAAGTTCATATGCCTTAAAATAAACATGTTTACACTCAGAAACACATTCATATTGCATGCATCAAGTTTATGGTATCAAATTGCGTGAAAATTCACATAAACACAATTTAATACAACAAAAATTAGATGAAGCACTTAAACTCATAATTAAGCATCAACATACTTTGCATGCATCAAATTAAAGTTGCTCAAAACCACAATGAGCAGGATTTTGGCCTCCAAGCCTTTGTGCCATATTGCACATAATGCCCTTTTGAGTTTTGTGAACTCAAATCCTAAATCATTCGATTTTAGTCTAAATCTAGTATAGTATAAACTTCTCCCATACCTCTAAGTCGATTTTGATGAGTATTACCACTGAGTTTGAAGATCAAACCACAGATTTCCACAAATCCACAGTTCTGCTCCCAGCCACGATTTTTATCAACAGGGACCAAAGACCAGAAGGTTTGACATAGAAATTGGCCAAGAAAATTGGGGAAAACGATTAGAAATTGTTCTAGGCAACATGCACTAACGAATGAAAAAGATTTGAGACCTAGAGGTTACCTGAGCTGATCAAAATCAAGGCTACAATTCAGCTTCCCGAATCAGAAAATTCTGAGCTCAGTTTTTCCAACCTCAACTTCAAATGGTGATTTCTCCTCACACAAAGACTCTCAGCTCACAAACTCTATGTCAACACAAAGCCCTTGATGTGAGCTTTGTGACTGTGTATCACTCGTTCAACAAAACTCAGAGATGAAGGAGAATTTGCTCCCACAAAATAAGAACCCTAATTCCGCTTCTCAACACCAAACCAAGAAGAATCAACCCCCAATCTTCAGAAATCGCTCAATTTATAGGCAAATTACACTTGCATGCAGGGCGATGCGTGTGTTGCCACTAATCTCAGGAAGCAATCGTGGCGATTACGGAGTTAATCAAGTGATTACTCATCAAAATCCACTAAACCAGTTTCTGGGTTCATCGTCTAACCGGTTACAGGGCATTACTAACCAGTTAGCTCAGTTCAAAATTTAAAAATTAATATTTTTAAATCTTTCCCTCCAAGAACCTTTTCAATATTGCTTTTAAGCCCTCACTCAGGGACTAACATGCAATATTCTTATATTTTGCATTTATTTGCCATATAAAAATATTTCAACTTATTTTTATATTTTAGGCTAATTAAATACAAAACATAATCTTGGAAAATTCTATAAATTAATAATAAAACTTTTTATTATTAATTTCCTATTATTCGGGAGACGAAAATTAGGGGTGTTACAATCTCTTCTGAAAAGCATGGATAACCTTCTACCAACAATCCAAACTTCTAGCATTAGCAGCCACTTGAAGACCCATATACTAGAATGGGAGTTGACCAACCTTACAATGCAACATAGCGCAATGCTTCTGACAAAAATTCTGGGCATACATTTACACCAAAGAGACTGCTTTTATGAAAATTTATTTTCAGTCCAGAGGCTAATTCAAATCCCCTTAAGACTACCTTCACCAACATGAGATTATCTTGTGAAGCTTCCCCAACCAAAATAGTATCATCCGCATATTGTAGTATTGAAACAAGAACACCATTTCTTACAACCAAGAAAGGTTTATACAGATTTTTCTCCACTACAGCTCTCATCATTCCAGCCAACCCTTCCGCCACTAATAAAAACAGAAAAGGTGCTAAAGGATCTCCTTGCTTTAAGCCTCTTTTGATCTGAATCTCCTCTGTCGGGCAACCATTTACAAGAATTGACATATTTCATGCAAAGATACAAGCCCGCATCCAGGATACCCATTTCTCTTGCAAACCCACTCTTCTCATCATATATTCTAGGAAGGACCAACACACTGAATCGTATGCTTTCTCAAAGTCTAATTTTAAACTGAAACATGCTTTTTTCCTTCGTTTTGCATCATCAATGACTTCATTCAGTATAACAATGTTATCCAGAATCTGTCTATTCGGAAGGAAAGCATATTGAGAAATAGAAATTACCTTATGTAAAACTCATTTTAAATTTTTAGCCAGCACTTTTGCAATTATTTTGTACATACTGCCAAGCAAAGAGATAGGACGAAACTGACCAATTGTTTGAGGAGAATTGGCCTTTGGCACTAAAGCAATGAAGTATGACAGCAAGCCCTTAGGTAGTTTTCCAGCAGCATAAAATTCAGTCATCATATACCAGATATCACCCTTGATAATGTCCCAGCTTTTTTTAATGAAATTAAAATTGAAGCCGTCCGGACCAGGAGCTTTATTACCAGCACAATCTGAGACCACATCTTCAATTTCATCTAGAACAAAAGGAATAGTCAATTGATGAGCAGATTCACTACTCAGAACATCGAAATTCACCCCGTCAAGCTTTGGTCTTGAAAAATTATGTTCTTCAACGTGAACAAGAAAATGACAAGTAACGGCACTCCTAATTGCAAGAATAGACTCAACCCAAACATTGCCTACTTTAATTGCCCTCAGGTCATTATTTCGTTTTCTCTGATTTAAATAAGCATGGAAGAACCTACTATTAGCATCCCCACTTTTAACCACTAATCCTGGATCTCTGTCACAAAATACTCTCCTTATTTGACACCAATTTACAAAGCTTCACCTGTTTTTTCCTTCTTAAAAAAACTTCATTTTCACACAACTCCCTTACCTCTGCCTCGGCTTCAATCTGCCCAATCTCTAATTTAAGAGATTTAATAGAATTATCTAAGTTACCGTACACCTGTTTATTCCACTTTTTAATCTCTTTTTTCAGCACCTTCAATTTTTTTTTTGAATCATGTATGCACCCCATCCATGAACAACCGTAATTTTCCAACAAGAGTCAACCAGAAGCAAAAAACTAGAATCCCTAGGCCAAAAGTTGTTGAAGTGAAATGGCTTAGGACCCCAATCTACAGTTACTCCACTTCTCAGAACAATTGGGCAATGATCTGAAAAGTCCTTGGGCAGCACCCATTCTACTGGCGAGACGAAAAACTCCACCCACTTCTTTGACACTAGAAATCTATCCAAACGACTCATGGAATTACAATTTGCACTCATCCATGTGAACTTTCTTCCGAACGATGGCACTTCGTCAACCTCTATCTTGTCTATAAATTCATTAAATTCCACCATTTCATTAATACTCCCTCCTTCCCCCGCCACCCCTCTCCTTTCCCCCACCCTTCTAATTCAATTAAAATCACCAAAGACACACCACCTCTCACCCCCCCCCCCCCAAACTATCTTTTATATCGCTAATCTCCCTCCACATACTTCTTTTTTTTCTATATCACAAGAGCTATTTTTGCATGCTCAAATACTCATGTAGATATATCCTTTAATTGAAAGAATATATTTTTATCGTAAGTACTTGATAAAAATCAAATACCACTCTGTTGTTCAAATAAACTTGTACACATGTAGGATGCATACTAACACATATATACTTATATATACACGTATATATCTTTTGTATGCATTTGTGCACATCCATGCATCATCAGGTCTTATGCACTAACATAATGTGCATAGACAAGTCATAAGAATATCACCACCATTAATAATTAAGACACAAAGATAAAACCATAATCTAATGACATCAACACAAGTCTAGTAGTAACCTTGGAATCAAAATAATATATATATATATATATATATATATATATACACACACACACAAATAATGCAAGGTTACCAGAGTAGTCTATATCTAAACCTATATCTAAACCTAATACACATACTAGGCATATACTAGAGAGTAATAATCTCATACTTCCTAACCCAATCCACCAGAAAATGTCACTAACTATCCTCAACAGGCTCCACCTCCACCTCTTTCCTCCTCAGAACTTCTCACACATCGACATTATTTTCTGGGGTCTCCAAAATAGATTATTTATTATGGGGTGTAGCAAGCCTTCTTCTCTTCTTGGTCGGAGGAGAAGTGAGGGTAGAGTCACTCGAGTCGGATCTTCCTAGTGGGATGTGACATAATCCCAGTGAGTAATTAACAAGATTCCCAATTGACGAGGCAGAAAAGACGTGAGGCCTCAACCAAGTGGGCACCATTCTTTAAGAGAGGCTAGAAATGGCCTTGTCCTAAAATGATCCTGTTCAAGATATACAAGCCAAGGAGGCCTCTTGGAGGGCTATGTCACACGTATGGTGGACATAGCAGTAGATGGTCTAACTATGTCAGGACTCATAGTAAGTCTCGTTGAGTAAGTGAGAGGTAAGGGCGGGGTAGGGCATACTTGGAGGAATTATCATGAAACTAGAAGGAGGTATGAATGATGATGAAAGTGGAGCTCTATGAATAAGCTCATCATATCCCTTTGGTAGATGCATAGTATAATCAAACAGGATTTGAGTGCGTTGAGCCAGATGTACAGAGACCAGGTCAAGACTAGCATTCCTGATCTTTACCTTCCCTTCAAACTATGTACGACCATCCTCATTTTCTTAGTTCCTTGGCGAAATCGAGATCATCTCTATCATTTGCCTCGACACTTATGGGGACTGATCTATCTATACATGTGACAAACTTTACACATAAATAACGAAAAATATAGGAGATCAAGTACATTATTTATACACTTTAAATTGACAAAAAAATAACACTAAACATTCTTAACTCAAAAGCAAGACGTAACAAGTATCACGTATAAAGGATCAGTCTAATAAGTAATGTTGTAGTTTGGTTGTTCGATTTTCCACATAATAGACTCATCACACTCCAGGTCACTCATCTAGATAATACCAGCTGTAGCTCACATACTAATATGCACACAATAAGAAGCATTAGGAGTAAGTGCAGGACCAAATACGATACTTCTGCCAAATGAATGAAATACCCAATAAGAAACATAAGTCTAGAATGTTACAAGGTTTGAGATCAATTCTATCATGACTCCATGTCTTTTCAACCTTACTTTGTTCCTATATCAATTGCATTCCATCATAAGCTTTGGTTGCAATATAACGCCCTGAGATCCGAAATTGATATTTAAATATAATTGGTAGGCATTTCTTATCTCTTGTAAGTTGCTTGATTAAAGATTTTCATCTGTTTCATGAACTGACTTAATAGATCGAGTATCCACCAATGGAAGTCTTTGTGAAGGTTGTTGGAACTAAGTCTTATGCTCCATAGATTGATCATTTGAGTTACCTACAAATTATTAGGCTTCCAGGAAAAAATAAGGTGATTTTGTTCATTGGGAATAAACTATTTGAATATGTATTGGTAAAAGATCTTCTTATTGTGTTTCCATGTTCATGAGAACAATCACTAACAAGTGGATAAGAAGGCAATGCAGAAGTGTCATGTGTTAGAACTCACAACTATCACCCAATAGGGGGTGAATTGGGTGTTTACAAAACCATTGGCAAATATGTAATTTCAATCGATTTCACTAAATCAAATACAATTTGAAACGGAAAACTATTAAAACAATGAAAACGATTATGCGGAAGCTGTAATAATAACTATGAAAATATAATAGTAACAAGCAAAACCAATTAAGTCAATAACAATGAAAAACCTTACCGCATGTTTATTAATTTAATATAATTAAATTAATATAAATCATATTTACGTTGCGGAGATGATACAATTATAACAATAAGAATATGTGCAACAACAAATAAAAGAGATAAGGGATAGAAAGATTGCACCAGTGGCTTTTATACTGGTTCAGCCTTCCCAACGAAAGGCCTACGTCCAGTCCCCAAGTGACCCGCTTGAGAGTTTGTTGATTATAATGATATGGACTCGAGTCCCGAATACATCCAGAGCGTCTTGCACACTACTCGGTTCGACCTTTCGCTGGGGACCTCAAATACGCACAAGGGTCCCTCACCCCTAACAATTTGAGGATGTCACACCCTCATACTAGGAAGCCACTTCCTAGACTCTAAGGTAGCCTAACTATTAGGTGCCCCACCGTTCGTAAAGGACTACTACCCCATAACACAATACGGGTGCCTCACCCTAAACCACTGAAGGTGCCACACCTTCAAACCGGGGAGCCACTCCCTAACAACTATGGGTTCTCACACCCTTTAAAACAATGGTTACGAAAATGATAAAATACCACTAACAATAAGGCACTCTATGTAGTGCAGATATTACAATATGAAGCACACTAATGGCTATGGTAATAGATTCACTTAAAGCATAGGCCAAGACTTAGAGAGTGGAGAAGAAGATCGAACAGAACGTAAAAGTGTTTCTCTCAAACTTGGATTTTGAAAAGTAATCTAAATTGGTGAAAATGGAAGAGAGAAAGTTTCTTTTAAAAAGATTTGAATTGAAATATTTGAATTTGAATTTCAAAAATAGAATCAAATCCGAAAATAAAATAAAATTGATTTTCAAGTAATAAAAGATATAAAATTTAAAAAACAAATCAAACCTTTAAAATTCAAACCAAATCAGAATCAATCACATAAAAACAAACTTGGAAAGACTCTGATTGATTCTAGCACAAATTTCAAGAAAATGAAAAAAGTAATTGATTACTTCAAGTCAGTAATCGATTACTGCCTTTCAGGAAAAACAACTGATACAATATTTTGAGAAAGTAATTGATTATCTTAGCACAAATAATCAATTACAATGTTTCTGGAAAATACATGATGCAGCGGATGAAAGGTATTCGATTAGCCAATCACAAGTAATCGATTACATTCTCTCTGGTCACATACCTGATGCAAATTTTTGAGGTAATCGATTATCTTGGATCAAGTAATCGATTAACAGCACTTTGGTTTTAATACTGAAGCAAAGTGACCGCTTATCTTCAAAAACTAATCGATTACTCTGACTTAAACTTGTAAAAGCAGATTTTCATAACTTAGAAAAATAGCCAGAGGTTTTTCTAAAAGTATTTTCACACAATCAGCTTGAAAACAGTTTTTCCACAATACTTTTGATTTAAATACTTTATTTAAAAATTTTCTTCTCCAAGAACTCTAAATATGGCCTAATACATAAATGAACCAATTACTTAGCCTTACATTGATTTCCTAATGAATGAGGAGAGGTAACAACTTGAGGACCTTGCTTGTCTCTTGCTTGAAACTTGAGTTTGTTTGGTCCTAGTTTGGCATCATCAAAACTTCAACATACTTTCATGTTGACTTCTAACGCCATGCATAATACTTTCCCAAAAATCTTACTTATGTTGTTTTTCATTATTAGTTTGACCAACACTTATGTGATAGAGACTTAATTTCTTGTGTAAGAAAATCTAGTATGGCTTTGATGTGAATATCATCACTGACTTCAAATAAAGCTCCCTTATTAAGTTTGGTTGATCTATCCTTACGACTAGTAAAGTTCCATTGTTCATAATTTTTAGATAAATACTGAAAAAATTGATAAGCATCATTTGAGCTTATATTCAAAAATGTTCCATTTTTAATGGTTTCAACAAAGACCTTATTTGAATGTGTCAAACCATTATAAAAGTATTACACAAGAAGTCATTTTTCAAAACCATGATGAGGACACCTTGCAAGCAAATATTTAAATCTCTCTCAATCCTATAAAAAATTTCATCATCTTTTTGGAAAACATTGAAATTTTATTTCTCAGAAATTTTTTTGGACATGGAAAATATTTAATGAGAACGAGAAGTGAAGCAAATGGAAATATTTTGTTGTAAAACTTTCAAACTAGAATTTTTTACAAATTTTTTAAAAAGTCTTTGACATGCAAGTATGGATTTTCCCTATCTAAGCCATGATAAATTGGAAAATTATTTATAATTTGATGCTTAATCTCAAAATGAGTTGCAATTGTCTCAGGCAAAACAATGCATGACAAAGGATTAACAAATATCGGACAAAATAACTCCCTATGAGACATTTGTCTATCTTTTTGCATAATCAAATTCATCTCTGATATAATTTACCATAAAAAAAATTCATCTCTGCTATGGGTTTTAAGATAACTCTACTAGTCTGTTTGCATGATCACATGCCCAACTTGTCATACACTGATTAAGCAACACAAAAAAAAAAGGAGTTAATACTAATGAGAAAAAATGAAAAAAAAACTATAGAGAATAAAAAAAATCTAAACTTCAACAAACTAGCCATTGGTAACGACGATAAAAACTTGTTATGATTTTTTTCTTATGTTTTTAAAAATTATGTTCGCAAGTGCACGAATTGTACCGAAATATAGTTGAGTAAATCAAACCCTCAGAGACATAGTGTAAAAATAACAAGTAAAAATAAAAGAAAACAAGTAACAAATTTAAAACAAAGTAAATAATTAATTGAAATAAAGTTGAACCGGATGAGAGATGACTAAGGATCATAATCCACCAAGATTGATTTTAATGTTAGATGTGTCAATTATTTTACCCAATTAAACTACGCCTTAATATCTAGCAGCTGAGCACATGCTTACAGAAAATATAGAAAATATAGCGATGAAGCACTAAATCAAAATATTCCAAATGTATGATTTGTCTATCAAATTAATAACGATTATTAAATCATCAAGTGCATCCCTGATATGAAATCACAATTGATATCTATGCAATTACTATCAACACTTGATAATATAAATAAATTCAAAGCATGAGATAAACATGGCTAAACTCATTCAATATTGTTTAATTATATAAACTAAGTGGATAAACAAAATATCCATAACATGAATAAAATAAATTAACAAAGCTAAAATTATCAAGGTTTCATCATTCTGGGAAGCAAACCCCAATCAAACTCACAACTGGCAATGGAAGCAGATCCTGAAAATTAGGGATCAGATGAAAGATTTGTTCTTGGAAATGATGAGTATGAATAAGGAGTACACGATCAAAAACGGATATGAATTCCTTCTGGGTAATCGTCAGATCTTTCCCTTGTACAAGCAGATCTGGAATCCAACTTCGATTCCAAAGCACAGCTTCATATTCTGGCTCATGGCGCATGACAAGCTCAAAACGAAGGAGAATGTGTGCAGATATCAACTAATTGATCCCCATTGTGAACTATGTGCTACGGAGATTGAAACGAGAAATCACCTATTTTTTTAGTTTCAATGGAGCAGAGAACTTGTAGAGTTGCTGAGCAATAGGATTAAACTGGACTTAATTTACTTCAAATACCAGAACTGGACAAGATGGTTAAAGTTTGGTTTTAGGAACAAGAAGAGGCGTCATGTTGTAGTTGCAACTCTGGCAACTTGTATTTACAACATCTGGATGGAGAGAAATAGAAGATTATTCATTAATCAAGCCAAGCTTCCACATCAAGTTTTTATTCTTGCTAAGAAGGAGCTCTCCTATAGATTTAATGTTTTTATGATGTTGAAACTCTTAATAAGGTTTACATAGCTGATAGGGGTGTTAGCTGAACTTTAACTTTTTTCTAGTTATCTAGTCAAAATCAAACCCTACATAGTAGGTGGGGATTTTGGCTAGATGACTCTTGTATGAGGTTATTTTTTGATCGTGGTAATAATATTTTTTCTTTTACCAAAAAAAGTGCCGATATACATTAAAAAAAACAAGAGAAAAATATTCTTCGGGGTAAACTCAATGTGTGTAACTTTTCTCTCTTCAATTCGAAGCATTGTGGAGAACCCCAAATCTCCAATTGTGTTGTGGCTCTTCTACTTTTCTTTTTCTTCAGAATTGGTTTGTTTCCTTTATTTATATGACCAAAGTAGCCTGACTTCCAATTGTGCACAGTCACTTGCCCAATGTCTAAAGTTCTAATCAATTATTCATTTTTCGTGATGAAATTTCAAGCTCTTGTGATTTGTAAGCTTTTGTTGTTGTTGTTGTTGTTGTTGTTTTAAAGTTTGGCACTTCACATGAAACTTTGTAGAGAGAGAGAAATTGGTAAGTATGTATAATTTATATGATCATGTATTAAGTTTTAAGGCTTGAGAATTGAAAGTTTTACTAACAAAAATTTGCCTATAAAATTTTTTTTAGAGAAAGAGGTTGAAGGAATAAGGAAATGGGAGAAAGAAGAAGAAAATGATATTTTTGAAATTATATTAAAAAAGGGGTTTAGGATTAAAAAATGAGATTTGTATCAAATATCTTATGTAAAAGCTTCAATAACTTTGCCCATTTTCAGTAACTTATCAATCCTTATATGAAATTTAAATATAAAGTAATTTTTTTATGTATGCCCATTTTTAGTAACTTATCAACCCTTATATGAAATTTTAATATAAAGTAATTTTTTCTTTACTACTTGAAGAGTTAGTCTCATAATATCGCGAATATTTCTCATTTAAATATGAATGACTCATAGGAAGATATGTCTCATCTGAAGATAGGTCTTTGGACGGTTGGAACTCTCTATAGGCATTTCAATCACCTTGTAAAAAACATAGCTCACCTTGAATTGCCTTTGCTCTTACAAGAACTCACTAGAGTTACCTCTTCTTGGAATTGACCCAATTCTTGCTACTTCACTTCCTACCAAGTGCAATCTCACTCCTCCAGCTAATTGCTAAGCTTCTCTATTATGTCTCTGTGATTGTGTCTTTGTTTGTGTCATTTGTGAGTAATCCGAAAATACACTTATTTTCTCAATTATGAATTTATGATTTCTAGGGGTATATTGAAAGCATGTTATCATTTAGTTTATTAGGTAGGGAAGTTGTGCATGTTCTCAGTTGTTCTCTGAACTCTTTAATCTCCATCGGTCCTTTGTGCATTTAAAAGTGCAGACTCCCTTGCATTGGCATTATTGAGTTGTATCCCAACCAAGAATAACATGATTGCAACATATCATATGCCACATTGAATTGCTGATTTTCTTTGAAATGATTAAAAGTTACATCAAGGATTGGCTAAATCTTGGTGGTTATATGTTGCAGCACAATCTCTGGCTTGTCTTGTTTGTGATCAACAAGTATTTTCCGGATTTTGCTAGTGGCCCAAAGTTTCAAGATCTTTGTCAGGCAGGAGTTAAAGGTCTTATCACAGAAATTGATCGTTTTGAACCAAACAGAAAAGTTCGGCTATCTACATATGGTTTTTTTTGGATAAGACACGCAATCGTCCTGTCCATGACCCTCTCAAGCTTCACTCGTGTTCCCTTTGAACTTGAATCGGTGATAGGCAGCATGGGCCAACTACTGATAAGCCGAAAAGAATCCTAAAACACCCTTCTTGGTTGAAAGGGTTTATCTTACAGTAATATTTGGGCCTATTACTTATTTTGTTATCTGAAGTGGTGTACTACTTCTCTTTTTATTTGTATTTGAGCCCAGTACTTATTTTCTATGATGTACTTAAAAAGACGTTGGTTTCCTTGGTGGAAATTAAGCAAAAATTCAGTATCATTCTCTTATTCTTTGTTTCTAGATTATTCTTTATCAAGGTTTTAAAAAACGGAACGAAATCTGTGATGCGGCCGAGATAATGCGGTTTCGGTGGAAGACGAAACCGAAACGAACCGATTTCACGGAGTGAAAGGAAATCACATAAAAACGGCCGCAACAGGACCGCATCACGCCGTAACGGGACGACTTTGCATCCGTAACGGGCGAGACAACCGCAACCCCATTCAAAGTGGCGGCCTCCTCACCAATTCACAACCACCCCACCTCACCCATGAGATCCTCTTAGCAGAGACCACCATTGCCACTCACCTCCGCCAGACGTGGACTCTCCGCTGCCAGACGTGGACTCTCCGCTCCCGGTTCTGTCGTTGTGGGCTGTCGGTAGTTCACTGCCTTGCGCCACCTCGCCGTTGTTGGTTTGTCGTCGCCACCTTGCTGTTGCTGGTTCACCGTCGCCACCTCGCCGGTCTTCATCATTTTCCACAGACAAGTGAATTGGCAAACGAAATCAAGATATCTAGGGAAGGTTTGTTGCACTTTCTACTTTGCTGCTTAGGTAGATAGATGAGTTAATTATGAGTGAGTGATGAAGACTCTAGAAAGAAAGACTGATTGGGTGGGGAAATGTGAGTGATGAAGACTCTAGAAAGACTGATATTTACTCTGCTTAATTTTGTGTGAGTGGGTGGGTTTTTTTCTTTTCTTTTTTTTTTAAATTTTTTTATCCTTTTGGTTTTATTTTTATTTATTTGGACATGGATATTTTAGAATTGAATTTTTTTTATCGTGCCTTTACAATTGGGTAATGTCCTGCTCCTATTATTATTATTATTATTATTATTATTTTAAAATAATGTTATTATTTATTGTCATTAATTGTGAGTGATTGAATTTATTTAGTAGGGAATAAGTAGGTGCAGGTGACTCGAGTAGAAAATAAGTACGAAATATGTATGGTTATATGAATTTCGTTAACTTATTGATAATTTAAAATTATCTAATCATTTTTTTCATATTAATTCTAAAAACATATTAACTAGTTGTTATTATCAATTTTACAATAAAATAGATAATTTTTATGGAATTTGTGAAAGCTTGTGAACAAATCACGTCGCAGTTGCCGCAATCCACATCGCAGCATCCCTGACATCCGTGATCTCAAAAATCGCAACGCGACCGAAACCGTGACCGCGACCGCAATTTAAAACCTTGTTCTTTATCTTGCAGCTGTGCTAGGGTTTACACAAACCCTATCATTGGTGCTTTCATTGAGAGGTGGGGGCAGTAGGCACAGGACCAACAGTAGTAGACGGGGCTAGTTGTCTGCTAAAGCGAGGGAATGTCGGTATAGAAGCTTGTAGTTTACTCTCAATCAACTTAGCCATTTCGATAGCATGAGTCATGGTTAATGGCTGCATCATCGCTAATTCACGAGCAATTTCAGAATTAAGGCCAGAAATAAAACAATTTAGCAACATCTCTTGGGATAATCCCACTACTCTATTTGAAAGTCTCTCAAAACGGCCTTGATACTCAGCCACAGATCTAGTTTTCTTAAGCTTAAACAATTCCGCTTGATGATTAGTGAAAGCGGATGGGCCAAAGCGGGTTTCAAGAGCTTTAGTAAAACTTTCCCACTTAGTAAGATAATTGTTCTGAAACATCCACTTATACCAACAAAGAGCATCACCTTTCATAGAAAAAGTAACTAAATCCAATCTTTCAGAAGGTGGAATTTGGTACAAGTTGAAATACTGTTCAACTTGAAATAACCAGTCCAAAGGTTCACTACCATCAAAAGGCTATAATTGTAATTTAGGTAATCTAACCATACCTATAGGGTGTGAGCCTTGGTTAGGGAAAGTAGAGAGAGTTTAGGACTGTCATCCATGAGAAAGGAAGTGGGTCCCACAGAGAGGGGTGCCATTCTATCCATGAGGCCATTTACAGTGGAGGTGAGAAGATCATGGCGAGCATCCCTGGTCCCCTGCATCTGATCCTGACATGCCAGCAATTGGGTTTGTAGTGAGGTGATTGACTCCATGACAACAACAACAAAGCTGTCATCTTTGGGTGGTATGGGAGGCATGAGGGCAATCAATGAAAGCACTAATGATTTCAAATGTGGTTGATAGCTCTCTGACCAAGGAACTGACTCATTCAGTTCAATCTCCACCATTAGATGCCTCCATTACACTCGAGGTGCATTCCTCTTCCTTGGATCTGGACAACTGACCGCCACTTGCTAGCTCTACTCTAAAGACCGTTACTTCTCCTCACATGTGTGGCTTAATGAGGACTCCAGAAGCCTCTCCTCAATTCAGGTCATCTACTGATGAAGTTGGGCCAACTACGAACCTTGAGGACAAGGTTCCTGTTGATGGGGTGAGTATTGATAGGCAGCATGGGCCAACTACTGATAAGCCCAAAAGAATCCTAAAACACCCTTCTTGGTTGAAAGGGTTTATCTTAAAGTATATTTGTGCCTAGTACTTATTTTGTGAGAACAAATTTTGCCACCCCAACCTCAAATTCCTACACCCCACTTATTTTTTATTCTCCAAAATACCCCTCTCATCTTCCCCACCCACCACTCTCACCCCACCTTTTCCTTTCCCCCACCCCACCCACCCCACCCTTTCCCTTCCTTTCCCTTCCCTTCCCTTCCCCCACCCAACCGCACCCCACTGCTTCCCTTCCCTTGCCTTCCCACTGCAACGCACCCACGACCACCACACCGCACTGCACCCCACCTTACCTCTTCCCTTCCCTTCTCACAACCACCCCCACTG